>CAKJTW010000017.1:6960000-8210000 GCA_917880005.1 Nanger dama
TTGCTATTATGCTGTGTATGAGTTAGCTGTTCAGTTGTGTCTGACTCTCTTGCGACCCTGTGGACTATACCTGCCATACCTGTTCATGGGATTCTTCAGTTAAGAACACTGGAGTGGATAGCTGTTCCCTTCTGGGGATCTTCCCTACCCAGGGATTGAGCCCAGGTCTCCTTCATTACAGACAGATTCTTTACTGTCTGAGCCAACAGGGAAGCCCTAGTCTTTGTTTTGTTTTGCTGTTATGCTGTAGGAGTTCCTTATATATTTTGGAGATTGACCCTTTGTCAGATCTATGGTTTGTAATTGTTTTCTCTCCTTCTGTAGGCTGCCTACGGTTTCCTTTGCTGTGCAGGAGTCTTTTGGTTTGATACAGTCTCATTTGTTTATTTTTGCTTTTGTTGCCTGTGCTCCTGAAAACAGGGCCTTTTCCTGGTAATCCAGGAACCATAATGTTTTCTTTTAGTTACAGATTAACAGATTTCTGTCTTTAGTTCTCTGTTTTCAATCCCCCTGTGACTTTTAAGTTCTTTCACCTTTCATTATTCTTTGATACATATCTTTGGAACAGGCCTCTTTCCTAATGTTTTAAGTGCCCAACTTGTTGGACATTTCGGACTTTCTGGACTCTGTGTCCCTTGGGTAACAACTCCAAAGTTCAATTCCCTTTCTTTCCTGCCAGACTTTATCTCCACAAGGGCCACTGGAATCTCCACAGACACCCTTGGGAGACTCGTCCCTAAGTTCTCTCCCAGGACCCTTTCTCCTCCTCTATGTATCCATTTGCTCCTTCTATACTCATATTCCAGGTCATGACTTTAAATGCTATAAATGCACTTATATCAGATTCTTTTCCTTTCCCTTTCATCCACGTGATTTGCCCTTTCTCTTCCAGGACTGCCATATCCACCCTAGGAATTCTTGTTCATCCTTTATGTCTGCACCATTCCATATGTCTTCTTGGATTGTCCTAGGCTTCTTTACCTGTATTATGATTGTTGCTTTATGTTTTATCTATATTTTTTATACCCCTGTGAAACTGCTAACATTTTTAAATGAGTAACTTAATACTCATTAGTAATTCAGTATATTTATCTGTTTGACACATGCGTGGAAACATGGCTCCAAAAACAGGTTGTTGGTGCTTATCCATGGATAGTCCAATTCTCTGTGTATGAAAACAGTGCGGAGAGGTTAAGTGATTTGCGCAAGGTGCCAATTAGTTATTGGCAAATTAAACTAACTCATTTTTTCCATAGATCAAAACGTTAAATCAGTGGTAATTCCACTGCATTATCGGCACCTTTGTCCTTGCCTCTCTTTCCTTACCCCCAATGGATAATACAGTTGATTGTGGTACATTGCTTTGGGAGTGATGAGAACAGTTTGGCCTTGACTAGGCTTGGTCTAAGTATTGGTGAGTGTGCCACGAAGAGAAAGAAAGGAAAAATCTTTGTATTGAGATGACGTGGCAGGACAGTCTGGGTCCCCTGGCATTCACAGAGAGAACCACTCTTGAGTCCCTGGTGGCAGTTTCAACAGCTGTAGCTGCCAAGACAAAGAGCAGTGGGCAGGTGGTGAGGAACTGATGGAGGGGACTCTCGAGTAATCCTCGCCTCAGTGGGGAGAGCTTGGGGGAGATGTCAGCTGAGTTTCTGAGATGTGGGATCAGAGCGTTGGTGAAGGAGGAGGCTTCATTGCCCGGTTAGTACAGCTGCTGGACCTCAGTGCCTCCACTGTGTTTTCCCATCCCTATTTTGAAGTTCATGTGCTTTCCCTTTGTTTGTATAAGTCGGAGACCCACTTGGTGCACAGTCACAACTGTAATTTAAACCTAGAAACTGCTTTCCTTTCACAAAGCTGTGGCAGAAAGAGCTAGCTCTTGGGCTGTGGGTAATTATTCAAGCTTTAGTTTTTTCTGAGCTCGTTACTTTATAATTGCATAGGTTGATCTTGTGGTATATGAAACAACATCATCATAAGGTAACATAGAGTCCAGGTGAAAATGTATTGATGTAGGCACTTGATTTATGTACCTCCTGGGTGGCATTCATGGTAAAGAACACGGCTGCTGGTGCAAGAGACCATAAGAGATGCAGGTTCAGTTCCTGGGTTGGGAGGACCTGTTGGAGGAGGACATGGCAACCCACAGCAGTATTCTTGCCTGGAGAGTCCCATGGCTCGCCTGGTGGGCTGTGGTCCATAGGGTTGCAAAGAGTTGGGCACGACTAAAGTGACCTAGCTTGTGCGCATGCACTTACTTTATACTGCACCTATTTCCAGAAAACTTTGAAGAGGCTTTGCACCTAAATAAGTTGCAGTTTGTCAAATTTTGGAAAGCATGTTTCACTTTCTTTGCCGAATCTCTGGGTTCCCCATAGGCAGGGCTGGAGTCCCTGTATGAAAAGCAGTCTCCCTCGTGACTCACCTAGGTTAGTTGTGGCTCAGCCTTCTGCCCCTAGCAGTTTGGTGATGGACTTTTCACTCAGCTATCTCAGGTTCCTTTTATTATACAGTGACTGCCTGCATCTGAAGTTTCCTCTCAGTTTAAATTCTTTTCCCTCTCGTATTTACAAGGTTGGCTTTTACAGCATATGGCTACAATTTAATAATGCAAAGCATTTTCCTCCTCACAGCTGGAAAGCTGAGATTGTTCAGTATCACAGAGAGAGTGGACTTGCTCCAGGCTAGTTGAAATCACTGAACTCTGCAGAAGCTAAGCTTGCTGCATGGATCATCCTATACAAAGGCATCCAGGGGATCCCAACCTGCATAGGAGAGATCATGCTTGGAAGAGGGATCAATTCTGTATATTGCAAGCAGAATAAAATACTAAGTATGTATATATATAGGTATATATGTATATATGTATATACATACATATATACCTACATATATAGGTATATATGTATATATGTATATACACATACACCAGAGAAGGCAATGGCACCCCACTCCAGTACTCTTGCCTGGAAAATCCCATGAGCCGAGGAGCCTGGTGGGCTGCAGTCCATGGAGTCGCTAAGAGTCAGACACGACTGAGTGACTTCACTTTCACTTTTTACTTTCATGCATTGTAGAAGGAAATGGCAACCCACTCCAGTGTTCTTGCCTGGAGAATCCCAGGGGCGGGGAGCCTGCTGGCTGCTGTCTATGGGGTCACACAGAGTCGGACACGATTGAAGCGACTTAGCAGCAGCAGCAGCAACATACACATACCCACCCCCTAGATTTTAATCTGTTCTACCTCATAAGATTGAAGAATTTATTTTCAATTTATTAGGCAAATCAACTAAAACCTCATTTTTTTTCTGTAACTATCAAAACGTATCAAGATATTAAGTAACTTAAGCAGATACTTTTGTATGGTAATTTGACTCTTACTGACTTTTATTGGGTTGTCCAGAAAATTCATTTGGGCTTTTCCATACTGTGTCACAGAAAAACTTGAGCAAAACTTTTGGCCAACCCAATACATAATATCATTAGTGGTTGACAAATTTAACAAAAAATTAGGTTTTGTTTTTCAAAGCTGTTATTAATCTTTTGGGGTCTTTTAACTTGTGTGCTGGTCTTCAGGGACCTTGCACTCTTTCATTTTCTTTTATGTGGAATTAGGGACACATTCCTGTTTGCACTGAGATTTTCCTACTCTTGATTCTAATAGATACAGCCCCTTCTTCACCCCTACTCCTTACCTGAGCACATGCATTTCCCCAATGCATTCAGGAGGAAGAACGCAGAAAAACCACTTGACTTTCAGATTTGATCTTATCGTCATTAAAATCATCACATATACTTGTTAATGACATGAAATAAACAATGATATGATATATATTTCAAAATATATACAGCATAGGTTCCACACATATGACATGTCTGGAATAGACAAATCCATAAAGACAGGGGTTTAGAGGTATTGAGGGAAGTGGGCACATAACTGATAATGGGTATCATGTTTCCTTTTAAGGTGATGAAAACTATTTGAAATTAGATATACTCTGAAGATACGGCAAACTACTAAATTGTATACTTTAAAAGGGTATGTGAATTATATCTCAGTAAAGCTGCAATTTTTATGTCTTGTTTAAGTATTTATAAGCCATTAGGAGAAAAAGGTCTGGAAATCAAAGCTATGATAGAGAATTGGGTAGGGGTGTGTGTTGTAATCTGGGGGTCAGGGATCTCAGGAAATCCAGGAAGAGAGGCCCCGGGAAGTCTAGCACAAGGAAGGCACATGGCAAATGGCATGAGATATGCATTTCTGTGAGCTTCATTCTGTCTCAGTAGAGCCCCTTACTCGGGTGAGGTACAGAGGTCACTGGCACATGCCAGTGATGAGTGACATGATGTACTGTCTCCATTGTTCATTTTGTGGCACTTTTGTAGGTATAGCAGATTTTTAGTTTCAAAGTTTAGTATTTTGGATTGCAGTCATTTTCTGAAATGAATTCTTTCAAACTGAACAATGTTTTCTAAAGAAGTAAGCAAGGAATAAACGATCCTCTATAAGAACATAATAAAGTAGTCAGCTGGTTGTTGGTCACTCGCCAAGTTTACGACCCCAAGGACTGCAGCGTGCTAAGCTTCCCTGTCCCTCACCGTCTCCTGGAGTTTGCCCAAGTTCATGTCCGTTGCATCGGTGATGCCATTGAACCATCTCATCCTCTGTTATAGTCTTCTCCTTCAGCCTTCAATCTTTTCCAGCATCAGAGTCTTTTCCAAGGAGTCATTTGTTTGCATCAGGTGGCCAAAGTATTGGAGGTTCAGCTTCAGCATCAGTCCTTCCAATGAGTATTCAGGGTTGATTTCCCTTAAGATTGGCTTGTTTGATTTCCTTGCTGTCAAAGGAACTCTCGAGTTTTCTCCAGCACCATAGTTCGAAAGCATCAGTTCTTCGGCCCTTAAGACTGGCTTGTTTGATTTCCTCGCTGTCAAAGGAACTCTCGAGTTTTCTCCGGCACCATAGTTCGAAAGCATCAGTTCTTCGGCCCTCTGCCTTCTTTATGGTCCAGCTCTCACAACTGTATGTGAATACTAAAAAGATCATAGGCTTGACTATATGGACTTTTGTCGGCAAAGTGATGTCTTTGTTTTTTTTTTAAACACAATAAGTTTGTCATAGCTTTCCTGCCAACGTCTTCTGGTTTCATGGCTGCAGTCACCATCCACAGTGAGTTTAGAGCCCAAGAAGAGGAAATCTGTCACTGCTTCCACCATTTCCCCTTCTATTTGCCATGAAGTGATGGGGCCAGGTGCCATGATGTTAGTTTTTTTAATAATGAGTTTTGAGCCGTTTTCACTCCCCTCCTTCACCCTCATCAAGAGGTTCTTTAATTCCTCTTTACTTTCTGCCATTAGAGTAGTATCATTTGTATATCGGAGATTGTTGCTGTTTCTCCTGGCAATCTTGATTTCAGCTTGTAATTCATCCAGCCCAGCAATTCTCATGATATACTCTGCATGGAAGTTAAATAAACAGTGTGACAATAAACAGCCTTGTCATGCTCCTTTCTCAATCCTGAAACAGTCAATTGTTCCATACAAACTTCTAACTGTTGCTTCTTGACCTGCGTACAAGTTTCTCAGGAAACAGGTAAGATGGCCTGGTATTTCCATCTCTTTAAGATTTTCCGCAGTTTGTTATGATCCACATAGTCAAAGGCTTTAGCATAGTCAGTGAAACAAAGGTAGATGTTTCTCTGGAATTCCCTTGCTTTCTCTATGATCCAGCAAATGTTGGTAATTTGATATCTGGTTCCTCTGCCTTTTCTAAACCCAGCTTGGACGTCTGTAAGTTCGCATTTCGTGTAATGCTGAAGCCTAGCATGCAGGATTTTGAGCATAACCTTACCAGCATGGGAAATGAGTGCGGTTGTCTGGTGGTTTGAACATTCTTTAGTACTGCCCTTCTTGGAAACTGAGATGAGGATTGACCTTTACCAGTCCTGTGGCCACTGCTGAGTTTTCCAGATTTACTGACATATTAGCAGATAGCATTCTGCTATTTTATATTTAATATGTCCCTAGTTGACATCTGGAAATAACCCATTGCTTTACCTAGTGTTGACTGATGAACAGTGGACTATCCATGAATTTTTGAGAGAGCATGTACAAAGAGAAGCAGAGAGACGAGGAAAGACCATTGATGGGGTTACTCTTATAACAGATGAGGAAGGCAAAATATTTTTTTAAGTTCTGAATCTTAATGTGTTATTTTAGAAAATATTGACACTCTGTCCTTTTAACTAAAGCACCTAGCTTTTTAAAATAATTTTCTTAATCCCTATAACTGGTATTTTTGCCTTGGGTCTTAGTCCCTGTGATACATTCTGTAATGAGCCCTGGTGTTCTCCAGAATGTGAGCATCTAATTATTTCTTTTCCGTCCCCTGTCTGTGTTAAAGGTTCCCACTCTAGGCTAAACCTAATTCTCCCACGGTGTCTAATGCAGCCCTTAATGGTGTGTCCTCTACTCGCCCTTCCATTGCCCACGTGGACCTTGCACCCAGCCTTTGCGTTCACCATGTGCCTCTCCTTTGTCGTGTTTTTCTGCCTGTACTCCCTTGATGCTTCACCAGTGAAACTCCCTGCAGTACAGTTTACAATAATGACACCTTTATCACAGTGTACTTGTCTTTTTCACTTAGTAGATTCCGAACAACTTCAAGTGAAGACTGCATTTGTATTTGTCAACCCAGTATCTAAGGCAGTGCCTGGCCAGAGACAGTTTTCAGTAGTGTTCAAGATTTAGGCAATAGAGGCTTAGACCAACAATAGGTTAAATACATTTTAACCTATTCTTGAGGTTACATTCCCCAGAATCTGACCTAAGTCAGGAGAAGCAGAGTGTTTCATAGAGACAGTCATGGTGAGCTTCTTCTGCCCTGGAGGTAAACTACGTGCTAGACACGACTGACTGACTGACAGATGTTCTCAACTCCTAACCTGTGAGCATGTCTAATGGTAAAATTTGTAGGGATGTATCAGACAGAGAATTGTAGTGCTCTAATATAATTACTGATTCAGGATACCAGTCTCTTCTCCCAAACTAATGAACTGTAGAGAAGGTCTGTTTGCTACTTCATGCTTTTGTTTGGTATAAATATCAAAATGTTCCTAGAGTTTATATGATCATGAATGTGTAAGCAGGTAACATAGCTTTCTAGAAGTTGTGAAAATTGCAGGACTAATGGGAGTCATTATCTTCAAAAATTTTCCTGACTACATTGACTATTCTTTATTCATTTGTGATTCTTTTGGAAATATCATTTTCTAAAAATTTCAACTCCATTGTTTATAGATTAAAGAGGTAATTTATTTATGTTTTATTAAGGTATAATTGCAATATAATAAATTGCATATATACCTATTATATAAATATATATCTGTGTATATAAATACTTATCAAATATACAAAGCCATGTATTTATGTGTGTGTTTCTGCTCTGTCTCATTGATCTATCTTTTGCCAATACCAAATGTTTTCCTGATTTCTGTAAATTTATAATAAGATTTTTAAATTATCTTTCTGTCCTCTGGAGACGGAAATGGCACCCCACTCCAGTACTCTTGTCTGGAAAATGCCATGGATGGAGGAGCCTGGTGGGCTGCAGTCCATGGGGTCGCTAAGAGTCAGACATGACTGAGCGACTTCACTTTCAGCTTTCACTTTCATGCACTGGAGAAGGGAATGGCAACCTACTCCAGTGTTCTTGCCTGGAGAATCCCAGGGACAGGGAAGCCTGATGGGCTGCCGTCTATGGGGTCGCTTTGTAGTAAAGGTTCATTAGATGAAGGACCAGCAGTCACTAGAAATTGATTAGATTTGGAAATTCTACTGTTACTCATACTACGACTGCAATTACAAATAATCGTGTATTAAACCCTAAACACTTCATATATACTCTCTTATTTAATAGCTGCTTCAAATCTCTGAGTTCAGCATTACTATCATTATTCCCATTTCACAAATGAGAATTGGAGGTGGGGGGTGGGGAGTAGAGAATTTAAGTGTTTATTCAGAGTCATTAATTAAAAAAAAAAAAAAAAAAGCCTGAAAATTGAACTGAAATAGAGTTTAAAGTGCCGGAGCCTGGCGTATAACAAACATGGTAGCCACTGCTGTATTATTATCATCATTATTATCGTTATTATTATTTATTTATATTAAGTCATTTAATAAAATTTATCCAGCTAGTAAATGATAACAAAAGAATCCATATCCAATTATGTTAATTCTACAGCCCTCATCTCAAGCTAAAAACTGTATGCATTTTTTGAAACACAACCCTAAATTTAAGTACCCTGTAAGTAAAAAGTAAACAACCAACTATGTCCTTGGAGAAAATACTGAAGAACAAGGGAAAGGGTCTGTCATTAAGATCCAGAAGAAGATGTATTTAAAAATGAAGAACTAGAAGAAAATTTCAGAGAAACATTTTATTTTCTTAGAAAAGGGGCCTACATAAAATGAACAAATGAAAGAAGAGCTTCAATGAACAGAACACCATGTGAGTTCATTCACCATTGCAATGAAAAGAATAAAATACTTAGGAATATATCTACCTAAAGAAACTAAAGACCTATATATAGAAAACTATAAAACACTGGTGAAAGAAATCAAAGAGAACACTAATAGATGGAGAGTTCATAGATTGGAAAAATCAATATAGTGAAAATTAGTGTACTACCCAAAGCAATCTATAGATTCAATGCAATCCCTATCAAGCTACCAATGTTATTTTTCACAGAGCTAGAACAAATAATTTCACAATTTGTATGGAAAGACATAAAACCTCAAATAGCCAAAGCAATCTTGAGAAAGAAGAAAGGAACTGGAGGAATCAACCTGCCTGACTTTAGGCTCTACTACAAAGCCACAGTCATCAAGACAGTATGGTACTGGCACAAAGACAGAAATATACATCAGTGGTACAAAATAGAAATCCCAGAGATAAATCCACGCACCTATGGACACCTTATCTTTGACAAAGGAGGCAAGAATATACAATGGAGAAAAGACAATCTCTTTAACAAGTGATGCTGGGAAAACTGGTCAACTGCTTATAAAAGAATGAAACTAGAACACTTTCTAACACAATACACAAAAATAAACTCAAAATGGATTAAAGATCTAAACGTAAGACCAGAAACTATAAAACTCCTAGAGGAGAACATAGGCAAAACACTCTCTGACATAAATCACAGCAGGATCCTCTATAACCCACCTCCCAGAATATTGGAAATAAAAGCAAAAATAAACAAATGGGACCTAATTAAACTTAAAAGCTTCTGTACAACAAAGGAAGCTATAAGCAAGGTGAAAAGACAGCCTTCAGAATGGGAAAAATAATAGCAAATGAAGCAACTGACAAACAACTAATCTTAAAAATATACAAGCAAATCCTGCAACTCAATTCCAGAAAAATAAATGACCCAATCAAAAAAATGGGCCAAAGAACTAAATAGACATTTCTCCAAAGAAGACATGTGGATGGCTAACAAACACATGAAAAGATGCTCATTATCAGTTCAATTCAGTCAGTCACTCAGTCCTGTCCAACTCTTTGCGACCCCATGAATCGCAGCACGCCAGGCCTCCCTGTCCATCACCAACTCCTGGAGTTCACTCAGACTCACGTCCATCGAGTCAGTGATGCCATCCAGCCATCTCATCCTCTGTCGTCCCCTTCTCTCCTGCCCCCAATCCCTCCCAGCATCAGAGTCTTTTCCAATGAGTCAGTTCTTTGCATGTGGTGGTGAAAGTACTGGAGTTTCAGCTTTAGCATCATTCCTTCCAAAGAAATCCCAGGGCTGATCTCCTTCAGAATGGACTGGTTGGATCTCCTTGCAGTCCAGGGGACTCTCAAGAGTCTTCTCCAACACCACAGCTCAAAAACATCAATTCTTCAATGCTCAGCTTTCTTCACAGTCCAACTCTCACATCCATTCATGACCACAGGAAAAACCATAGCCTTGACTAGACTGACCTTAGTTGGCAAAGTAATGTCTCTGCTTTTGAATCTGCTATCTGGGTTGGTCATAACTTTCCTTCCAAGGAGTAAGCGTCTTTTAATTTCATGGCTGCAGTCACCATCTGCAGTGATTTTGGAGCCCCCAAAATAGTCTTGACACTGTTTCCACTGTTTTCCCATCTATTTCCCATGAAGTGTGGGACTGGATGCCATGATCTTCATTTTCTGAATGTTGAGCTTTAAGCCAAATTTTTCACTCTCCACTCATTATCAGAGAAATGCAAATCAAAACCATAATGAGGTACCATTTCATGCCAGTCAGAATGGCTGCTATCCAAAAGTCTACAAGCAATAAATGCTGGAGAGGGTGTGGAGAAAAGGGAACCCTCTTACACTGTTAGTGGGAATGCAAACTAGTACAGCCACTATGGAGAACAGTGTGGAGATTCCTTAAAAAACTGGAAATAGAACTGCTTATGACCCAGCAATCCCACTGCTGGGCATACACACCAAGGAAACCAGAATTGAAAGAGACACGTGTACACCAATGTTCATTGCAGCACTGTTTATAATAGGCAGGACAGACATGGAAGCAACCTAGATGTCCATCAGCAGATGAATGGATAAGAAAGCTGTGGTACGTATACACAATGGAGTATTACTCGGCCATTACAAAGAATACATTTGAATCAGTTCTAATGAGGTGGATGAAACTGGAGTCTATTATACAGAGTGAAGTAAGCCAGAAAAAAAAACATCAATACAGTATACTAAAGCACATATATGGAATTTAGAAAGATGGTAACACTAACTCTGTATGTGAGACAGCAAAAGAGACACAGATGTATAGAACAGTCTTTTGGACTCGGTGGGAGAGGGAAAGGGTGGGATGATTTGGGAGAATGGCATTGAAACATGTATAATATCATATAAGAAATGAATCGCCAGTCCAGGTTAGATGCAGGATACAGGATTCTTGGGGCTGGTGCACTGGGATGGCCCAGAGGGGTGGTATAGGGAGGGAGGTGGGAGAGGGCTTCAGGATGGAGAACATGTGTACGCCCGTGGTGGATTCATGTTGATATATGGTAAAACCAATACAATATTGTAAAATAATTAGCCTCCAATTAAAATAAATAAATTAAAGAAAAATTAGCAGGAAAACTAAAACTGGTTTCATACAGTTAAAGTCTGCATTGAAAAAATAAAAAGGCAGCTGATATTGTGTATATAATCACTGATACAGAGGACAAACTTGAGATATTCATTCTAAAAGCAAAGGAAAAGAGCAGAGAGGTTAAAACTGGGAAAAAGGTTTATGATGGAAGAGTAGAAAATCAAACATTAATTTAGGTTTTCTTATTAAGAAATCAGAGATTTTAGGAAAGAAATAGAATCAAGGACAAATGAAGAAAAGTTTTATGAGCTAAAAATGATCTAAATATGCCAATTAAAAAGGCTGATATTCCCAGTCAGTAGTAATAATATCTAAATATTATGCAGTTGCAGTTTTTGTATTTCATAAGTGGAAAGGAGAATCTTGTAGAGATTAGAGAAAAACAGTTACCTGAATTTCTTTTAATGTTTGAGGAGTTTCATTTCTAGTCAAAGGTGATATAAATATCGTCTTTATTATTTGTTGTGTCAAAAAATAGTCCCTTATTTTCTTTGTAAAAATTTTGCTTGAAAACTTGTTGCAGTTGACAAAGTGATGCACCCAAAAAAAAAAAAAAGTAAGAGAAAATCCTTAGATATATACTGATAGTTATAAATATCCTGTACCTACTGTAACTAAAGAATTGCAGGTGAATTCTCTACCATCTGAGCCACCAGGGAAGCCCAGTAGACTAACAATGAAAAAAATAAATAGAAATTTATGTCTAAGTAATGGACAGAGGAGCCTGACAGGCTACAGTCTATAGGGTTGCAAAGAGTTGGACCCGACTGAAGCAACTTAGCATGCAAGCCAAGTATTGTAAATAAGATTATAGATATAATTTCCTATGTAAAATGCAGTTCTTGAATATCAGTATCAATAACAATAACAATTATCTGGGTCTCAATTTGCAGATCATTTTTTTTTTAATTGTTATAAAATACATAATATAAAAACTACCATTTTAGATGCAAACTTCAGTAGTATAAAGTTTATTCATTTTGTTGGACAGCCGGTCTCTAGAACTTCCTCTTGCGAAACTGAAGCTCTGTACCCATTAAATAACTCTCTTCTCTCTTCCTCCATTCTTCTTTGTTTCTAGGAGTTTTTCTGCTCTAGATACCACCTAACTGAAATCATACAATATTTGCCTTTTTGTTACTGGTTTATTACAGAGTACATTTTTAAGGACTGAAAGAGGAAGAGATTTACAGAGGTTGGATAACTAAGAATGGCAGACTGATTTTGTCCTTTCGGGATAATTTAGTTTGGCTTTTGCTGAAGAGTCTCTATTGTTTGCTTTTATCTCTTTTTCTGCTTAGATTTGTTATTAGGGGAACCTTCTTCTCTTCCTGGAGTCAAGTACATTCTCAGCCACAATTGACATAATCACGTGTTGTTCTTTGTTGTCATTTGCTTGTTTTTTGATTTTTTTCTCTATTATATGGATAAATTTCCTGACAGTGAACTTCCCTCATTTCTGAAATAAACTCTAATGATAATATAGCATATCATTCTTCTGATAACAGTATTATATTCAATTTAAGCCAGAAAGACCTCGACGCCCCTATTCCCAAAGAATTGGGCCTCCCGTCTCTTGAGGGGGAATATTAGGCAGGTAGAAAAGGGAAAAGGAGTCTAAAATGACGGTGGCTACAGACAAGGAAAGGGGAAAGCCCGCGAAAATGACACAAAAGAAGGTGCGAGGACCGGAGTGAGGACCTCAGGTAAAACAAATAACACTCCTGGCTGGCCCAGTTTACCTAGGGACAGGCCCAGGGAGAGAGAAACATATAAATGGAGGAGCCAGAGCTAGCTCTCTCTCTCTCTCTCTCTCCCACGCACTGGGGCGCTCTTCTCGTGTCTTTAGATTGACACCTCGAAGATGGATTTTCCTGCTATCTTCTAAATAAAATAGAGCTGTATCATTGAGCTGTAACACTGATTTGTTTAAGAGCTATAACACGGTCCATTTGAGACCTGAGAGCTATAACACGGTCTACCCAAGACCTGAGAGCTGTGACACGCCGAGGGGGCTTTAATGTCGGTCACTCCAAATCTTTGTTGTGACGAGACAAAGAATCAAGGAACATACACTCACGTGACAAATGCATTCAGTTTTATCTAGGATTCTCAAAGTTGCATTAACTGCAACTTATGTTTGCATAAATGCATTACATGCATTTCTGTTTGCATGACTTTTGGTTGGTTGTTTGCTTGCTTTGTTTTGATAAGGGACATTGCAAGTTTAGTTATTTAAACTTTGCTGTCCTAGTGAAGAGTTATGAGAGAGCCTTCTTCATAAGGTAGCTTGTCATCATTCTCTGCAGCCTGGGAAAGTGTAAATAGCATTGAGATCTGAAGGCAAAGTAAAGGATAGCTCAAATCTAGCTGTGCACCCGTCTGTACCTCATGCCATTTTTAAAGGTGGTTTTTAAAATACTTATTTATGTTGTCCTAGGATTTTCAAATTTTAAATTGCACATGAGCTCATTAAGCTGTTGATTCTAAGCATCTCAGTGGAACCTGAGCTTCTGCATTTCTAATAAGCTCTCGGGTTATGCCAATGCATTTGGTTCTGGAATCACAGTTTGAATAACAAGAGACTAGCATGGTGGTCCCCAAATTTTGTTGCACATTGAAATCACCTGGGGAACTTTTAGAACATCTGCATGTTTGGGACACATCCATACCAATTAAATCAGAATAGCTGGGAGTGGAAACCAAGCATAAAGTGTTTTTCAAGAACACCATGGGCTTCAAATGATCAGCGAATTTTGGGAACCACTGTACAATTTGTTTTGTTCAGGTTCCACTTTGCTGAATTTTGGTTACCTGCCCATTTAAGTTTCAAAGTCAGTAAGTTTCATGTTTTAATCTCTCATAATTCTTTTAGTGTATTTGGTTTCTATGGTTATGTCTCCCTTATATTCTTATACTTGAAGCTTGTAAATAATTTTTTTGTTTTGCTTGACTTTTTAGAGAATCATATTCCTTTTTTCTTTAAATATTCCTCTTTTTTTCCATATTATTAATTTCAGCTTTTGTCTTTAATTCCCTTTTTAATTTTTATTGGATTGTTCTGTTGCTTTTCTATGGTGAATAATTTTCCTTTTTTTGTCTTTCTTTCTTCATTGCTTCCTAGATAGTTGACAGTTTTTCTTTTGATTTTCTGTTTGATTCATTACTTATTTTCTTAATTTTCATATGGTTAGAAGATATGGTCACTTTTCTTTTCGCTTTTATTTTTATTTGCTAATGATGAGACAGAATGGCCTAATGGCCAGAAAAAGTTCCCTGCTTTTAAGAATTTGTTAACATTTTCTTTTTGGTAAAGGACATGATCAATTTTGATAAAATGTCTGTGGATATACCAACAAAGTATAAGTTGTATTTGAATGATGGAAAGTGAGTCTTTATCTAACAGTCATGTTCACATCTAAGAGAGATGTATTCTGAATTTTCCCTGTAATTATACTTTTATCAAGTTTCTTATATTATATTGGCTTTCATTTTATGCATTTTCCAGAATATTTTTGGTGAATGTGAGATATGTGATTTATCTTTTTCATTAATTATATACTTCATTAATAATGTTCTTTATCCTGTTTATTGTAATTCACCTTAAATTGCATCTTAAACATTGATTTTTCAAAATTTACTGAAATTCTTAACCACTGATTTTTTTTTTTTAATTTACTGAAATTCTTTGCTTACTATTTTGTTTTCAACATTTTGTTCTTATTCTCATTTTGTTTTAAGTATGTTCCTTAAAAATAGCTAGATTTTGTATGCTTTAGCTAATCTAATGCTCTCTATTGGATAATTCAATTCAGTCTTGTAATGATTGTTATACTTGTTATTCTTCCTATTTTACTTTATACTAATCATTTATTTTCACATCTTATATCCTTAATTTGGCTGTCTTGATTAGCTCCTATTACATATTGTTTCCTCACTATAAAATTCTACCTTCCCTTTCCCTATTCTTAGAATTAAATATCTCTTTTGTTATTATTTGAAAATAATAATACAGCCTGACTTACAGTACTACATATTGACTTAGTGGTACTATGATTATCATCTGTATTTTAAAGAAGAGAAATAGAGGGCAGAGAACATTGCTTAACTTTCCTTAAGTTTACATAGTAAGTGACAGTTAATTTATTAGTATAGTTTAAAGTAGTTTAATATAATTATATTAATTATAGTATATTATAATAATATATAATATTTATTTTACTATAATTTCAATAAAGTAAAAATAAACATAGTCCACTTAGTAAACCATAAAGCATATGTGCTAAGAAATTTAAAAACCTGCAAAAATTGATTTTCTTTAATAATTTGTAATAATACTGTTTCAAGGCCAGACAATAGGAATAAATTTCTTGAAAGACTAATAGTTGTCTAAGAATCTTCGCTGAAACAGATTCTGGGAAGATGATTTTACCAGTGAGTTTTTCTAGACTTTCAACTTTTTGTATTTTATTTTCATAAACGATAGTGACTTATCCAATCCATTTTATGAAGTACATATATAACCATGATATAAAAACTTAGAAAATAAAATACAAAAATTCCTACAAAAGTATCCCACCTACATATAGGGAATTTGGAAGAAACTGTCAATAAACCAGTTCAACAGTAAATTAAAGAGCTATGTACCATGAACCAACAAAGATAATATAAGAATTCTGTAATGTGTAACAACAAAAAATGCTGTAAGGGATAAAAAGGATAATCTCTACAAGACCAAAAAGGCATTTAATAATAATAACTATTCTGATCAGAAAACTTTAAAAAACTCTGAGAAAACTAGAAATAAGTGAATATGTCAAATGCTAAGAAAGGAATCAATCATCAATGAATAGCCAAATTATTACTAACTGTGAAACTCTGAAAGTATTCTCATTAATATTATGAGTAAATATTCCCGCTAGCACTCTTATTATTTACATGTATTTGAATGTTCTCTTCAAAGAAATAATGAGTATGTCTCTGGAAAAATCCTACCTTATTATAATTAGTGAAAATTATAGCATTAATGTAATGATATCTTTTCTCTATCAACTATCCACAATTAAAAACAAATCCCATTAATATGACTAATATTGCAATTCTGGCAACAGGGAGGTGACATGAAACACTCATGATCTGCCCGAGGGAATATAAATTGGCAAAAACCTTTATGGAAAGTAGCTTGACAGTTTTTACCAAGAGCTTTAAGAGAGTTTATGTCCTTTGACCCAGTAATTCCACTTCTGGGAACTCCAGCCTAAGAAAATCACAAGAATTGCTGACAAAGATTTGTGTACAAGGATGTTAATAGCAGTGCTGTTTATAATATTTTTTAAATGGGAAATAACCTAAAATGCCAAACAATGGGAGAGTGGTCAAATAAAGCATGATACAGCCATGCAGTATAATATGATACAGGCATTAAAATCATGCTTTAATCTAAAGGAAAATATATAATGTTAATTAGAAAAAGTCAGGCTATGCATTTATTTAAATTTGATACCAATTTTATAAAAATACATGTTTATTATATATGTAGGAAAATTTTAATGGACTGGAAGGAAAAACTAAACAAACATAAAAAATATATTAATGTAGTACTATCAGAGTGTGCTAAAGTCAGAAAAGTTCTCTTTGCCAGATCATGTAAATAACTCTCAGGGATTTACATTTCATATTGAAGCACAAACTTCATTCTAAACTAATACTAAAATGTTATCCTTAGCTGTAGGCTGAGGTTTAGTCTCTGTGCAGAGAATCATTGTCTTTGCAGTAATTAGTGTATCTATTTTATAATCATAGTTTCCATCCTTAACCATGGACTGTTCAGACCAGTTAGGAAACTGAAGAGAGCCCTGTCTTAGAAAATCGCCAGTCTGTTAGGTTTTGTAGCTGAAGTTTTATGAAGATCAGCAAAGAGTTAGTATGAAATAATCCAGTGTTCTTGCCCTTTGCATCCATTAGCAAAAAGATTTAGGCATCTTTATACTCGGTTGAAGGAAGTGAACAATTGGAATCCCACAGCTGGAGCAAGCCTGTGAGATATCCAGTGTCCTGTTCTTTTTCCAAGTGCACAACGCAAGGAAACTAACAGGAAAACAGCCATGTAAGAAAAAGTGGAATCTAAGAGTTTCAGTGGGCTTTTGAGACACTCTTATCAAATCTCCTATCTATAATGAGAATTCTTAAATGCAGTAGCGGGTGAAGGGGTCTTGCTATCCACTGGGAAATCCCCTGTTTGTAGATACAAGTTTCCTCATCTGTAAAATGGTAACAACTTGAGGATGACTGCGAACTCGGCATGAACTCATGCTTTCTAAGATTTTCATAGCTTGGCGTGTCTCGGTATTATTACCTTTGCAAGGTTTCACATTCCTTTCTAGGACTTTTCTTATTGGGTGACAAATCTGTTTACTGAGCCAAAAAAACAGTTCCTGGACTGTGCAGAATAAGTCTAATCCACCATCTACATTAACAGTCCTTCAAATACTCGAAGACAGCTTTCATGAATTTAATAACTGCTTTCTGTGGTTTTTTTTTTTTTTTTTAATTTCGAGAATAGAACACAGTAGACCATAAAAATGAGCCATTATCAGTCTTCCTTTGGATTTTCTGTGTGAATGTTGTTTAACATTTAAATGGTGCTGATTATAATTTGAGATATTAGCAGTTAGATATGCCATTGTGTCACTCTGTTATTGTTTGTAAAGGAGGTTAAACACTATATTAACTTCTGAGTAGCGATTTATTGTTGCTTTTGTTAGAGAAAAATAAAAAGTGTAAAATAATATAATTTGATATTGCCTTTGAGAATTTTCAGTTTGCAAAGGTCTTTATTTCCTACTCAATTTTATTTTTTAAAAAGCATACATGTAGTGTAAATACAGCATCACATAAATGCTAAGTTGTTCTTTGCTTCCTGGCATAAGCTGTTGTGTAATACTGCTCTGTAACCATTAAGCAGCTGCTCTGTCTCAGAGATGCTCATATTTCCTTTGGTAGATAAAGGAGTTTGCTAAATGAATGTCTGCAAATTGCTTTAAGATCTTTGGCCTTTGTGGCAGCTATTCTAGATTCACAGTGGTTTATATAACACATCAAACCATGTTTTTGGAAGGCCCCGACAGCCTGGAGGTTACAGATAGGGTTGTGTTAACAGCAAGAACCTGCGTTGTGCTGAGTCTTACCTTCTATACTATATAGCAGGGCTCATGACCCGCTGCGTGATCCTCTCCAGTCATTTTGCCAGAGTCCTTAAGTACTATCTCTTGTATGCTTGTGAGCAAGCACAATTAGCTGTCCAAGTACCGTATCATCCACTGTTTCTTTTCCTTAGGCTGCCTCATCTTGGGTAATGCCTGTCCACTGTAAAGGCTGTGCTGTGTGCAGAGATGCATGAAGGGGGCAGCTGTCTGCTTCAGGTGTCTCTCCCAGGCTTCCAGTTGGCTGATTCCCACCAATCCCCGTCCTTGCCCCACATAAGGTCATGTGTCATTGTTATCTTGCTATGCCCCATGCAGGAGTGGAGCCCAGTGGGGCCTATGATGTTGCAATTTTGCTTGTGGGTGCCAAAGCAGTTTGGACCTACTTCTAGTGCCTTTCACAGTTTTAGTAAAATAACTCTTTCAGTTTTCCTTGTAGATCCAAATTCCTTGGAACTCGGGGAACTGGGGATAGGGAGTGGAGAAGCATCCTGCAACCTTCTGAATTACCTTCCCTTTTCCATGTGATAGTCATTGTGTCTGTCTGTGTGTCTTACTGTCTTCCTCTTGGTAGATTACCTTGAGGTGACTATTTGCTACCTTGGGATTTGGTTCCTAATGGACCACGCATCACTCCATCTTAATGAATATGACTAGAGCATGAAGCAAACAGAGTCCTGGCTACTCTGGAGTAATAAGGAAATGAACTTCAGACAATATCCATATATTGAAATGTTAGCCTGTATTGTTCAGTCACTGAGTCGTATCTGCCTCTTTGTGACCCCATAGATTGCAGCACCCCGGGCTTCCCTGTCCTTCACTATCTCCCAGAGTTTGCTCAGATTCATGTCCCTTGAGTCAGTGATGCCATCCAACCATCTCGCAATCTGTCCCTCCTTTCTTCTGCCCTCAATCTTGCCCAGCATCAGGGTACACATGGTATAATTTATATAAATAAATAGAAATATTTACCATTTATTCACTCATTTGCCAGTTTATAAATATTTGTGAACTGTTTGAACACTCCTAGTGCCTTGATAGTTATTTTATACTAAATGCCTAAAGTTGTACACTAGTTACACAACAAAGTTAGAGATAGAATCTGACTGTAATCATTACACTTTCCCATTCTGCCCAGTAACTTAAATAAACTCCTAGGCAAACAAATTCCAGGGAATAACAAGAATCAGTAAAATTATCCTTTAGTCTTAAGCTATCTTTATCTTCATTGTTATAAAATTATTAAGGTATGCATTTGTGACCATGTTTTACAAAGTTGAATTTTACAGTTTTTTTCTGCAAGCGTTTACTGGTTAGTGTATATGTGGGCTCTGAGTTAGTTGTTAGGGGAGAAACAGAGATGAACAAAACCCAGTCACTCCCCCAAATAAGAAAAAAATACAAGACTTGAAAACAGTTATCTTGGAAAACTTGAATGCACAAAGTAATGTAAAATAAGTACAAACCTGGGGCTATGTGAACATAGAAAAAGAGATCACTTTTAGCTGGTGCAGGGGTTAGGAGAGGAGGATGGAGAAGCAGTTTATGGAGCCGGGTGGTGGCTGAGCTGGACATGGAAGGCTGAGAGTTGAGTGTGGATAAAGGGCCTTCTGATCAGAGGCAACTATGTGAGAATGACATGAGGGTGGGCCTTTACAGAGCGAATAACCTTGTCTGATTGGTTAAGCACACGAGCTGTCATCATGATAAGTAAAGTCTCTATATTTAACGTACTTGTCATATGTAAAATGTTGACTATACATAAAGTACAGTGTAAGCTATTATACTTTAGAACAACAAAACCAATAATGATAACCTATCAGGAAATTAAAACTGTCTTTGTCTCCAACTACAGAGCAGGAGTTGATGTCCTTTTTTGTCTCAATGGCTTTTAGCACTTTGCACAGTGGTATCTATCTGAAAGTTTCTCAATAATCACTGAAATGAATTCAACCTGACAGAAAATTAATTGCTCAAGAAGTAGGCGTTTCTTAAAATAGAGCTGCATTAAGTGGGGACATTTAGTTCTTATCCTCTTAAAAATGTATATCTTTTTTAAAGTAATGATTTAATATGAGACCTGAGTTTTATCACCAGCTGAGATCTCATAATTTCTTCTCATTCTTTTATTCTTTTTTCTAAAGAAAGTGAATGGATGGATATAAAACAGTGTTCAGACAGCCTTCAGACATACACAGTTCCTCTGTTTATTCCCAACAGTGAAGTATATGTACTAATTAAATGATTTCCTATCTTTTCATGCTATGGATGGCTAAAAAGTAGGGTGGTGACTCTCATTCTGGTAAAGTTTCTAAATGGTTATTTATAGTTATCTTGAGACTGGAATTCAGTGTGTATATTTCAGTGTGTGCATGATTGTCACCTCCATGACCCAGTCCTAATTTATTGGTAATGTTTAATCTGTGCCTACTCTGCACTTTATAGTTTTATCTCACTTACTCATAACTCTGTAAGGTATCTAATTTTATTGTTATTATCTTCAATATATGAATGAAAACTCTGAGGCACAGAGTCTAATGTCCCAGGACAATTATTATTATTAATTTCTATAAGTTCATTATTAATTATTATGATTAATTATTTCAGGATGCCATGGTGGCAAAGTGTAGTCAGGAGTCAAAGCCCAGCTCTTTGACGTGTGTACCATGTTGCTAAACCACTCGTGCCTGTCTCTCCTACACTGAATCCAATCTCTCAGTCAGCCCCAAAGTGTTCTGCAGCATTTGAAAAATTGCCATTTCTTGGAATTTAGAGTGTTTTCCTGGAAGCATTTGAATGCTGAGGGTTTTCACACTGATTCTCTCCCTGGGGCAGTGGAGAAAGTATCCACATTCCATCTACCTGAGGTGTTCTTCCCCTCCTCACCACCGTTAAACTTTCCTCTCGTTGGCTAGAACCTGGGGACAGGACAGTCGTGAGAGTCCATCTCCAGTCCTGGGCAGAGCTGGGCCAGCCAGAAAGCCTGCTTGACTTACTCTGGCTCCTGACCGGTGGAGGTCCCTGAAGGGTCAGGAGGCATTCCTGGAGGTCTGGCCTCACCACTGGTTGCCAGAGAAAGGATCCTGTTTTTGAAATGGAGTGCCAGGGAGTGGCAGCAGAGTGAGAAAGCAGTGAAATTGTGTGAGGGATATTAAAGGTGCACGGAAATAGGTCCGTGTGAAGTATTAGCTCTGTGTGCCGGTTCTGCTTTTGTGCGATTCAAGAAGAGAACAAAGGTGGGAGGGCTGGTAACAGCGACTCACTTTTTCTTTATTCAGGGAAGGATTTGTTAAAGAACAGTGGTTTCCAGAGATCTTTGAAGTAATTCCAACAAGGTGCTAATTGTGGTTGTGGTTTTCCTTTTTCTTTCTTTCTTTCCTTTTTTTTTTTTAATGGTTGGACTTTAGTCTACCAGGTGCTACTGGCCGAGGGCCCCTAAACCTTCATTCCCTATGCATGAGCCATGGCAAATAAACCAGACCGATTGCCTTGTACACTTGGAAAGTTAAAATTTTTTTCTGAGAGATTATTTAACCTCTAAACTGTAAACTTTTGTTTTAAAAGACCCAGTTTGCATTTCTCCAGCATTTTCTTTTTACGTGTCTTTGTTGTATGCATACTTGGTTTTTAGTCGAACCTTTGGTTTGAAACACTTGAGTGAATTCTAGTGTTAAATCATTTATTTGCTTCCTGCTTATGTTGATCTCTTTCCTCTTGATGTTTATTTTCAGGATACCTGGAGGATAGTTTTGTAAAATCTGGAGTCTTCAATGTATCAGAACTTGTGAGGGTATCCAGAAGTAAGTAAACTCTTTTCTTATTATTTAATTATACAGTATGGCTTAAAATGTTTTATATTTTGAAAGTGAAATACAGTATGAAGAGAACTATGTATTAGGAGAATTTGAGCTTCTAAAATCTCTAACTTTTTGATTTCACAAGTGAATTTAATTTGTCTGGCTTTCTGAAATATTTACATTTAAATCAGTACTTTTTGTAGTACAAAAATAATTTGGGGTTTGTTCTGCTTGCTGTGTTGTTGGTATTCATTTAATTCACTGTTCACTCTGTGACCATAGATGGTCATTTATATCAAAGGAAGTGTGATTAATTAAATGTACTCAGTGTTGTTATGATAACCCACATAAGTTTCCTGTAGATAAGTGCTTTTTCATTTTGCTAACATTTTGGTGGGGGCTTGGAGATGTACAGGATATACACGCTAACAGGCAGAGTGTAGAGGGATGCAGAAATTAACTTTGCAGATTGTAGTTGGATATAGATAGAAAGCATTGTTATCCAAAACAATGCCAAATTGTTTTCACTGGCCACCTCACCTGAGACACCATTCTTGGCAGCCAGGAGGAGAATTTTCTCGATTAAGTTTACCTGGTCAGCTAACTAAGCAAGGAGGAAGTTTTCTTGATCACCTCTTTAGTTATTGTGATGATGTCTGCAGATATATGTAAGAGGCAGTTCTTATCTCATTGATTATGCTGAAGGGAGTGACTCATTTCTACTTGCTCTCTTCTTTGATTTAGCTCATTTATGTACCTTTGATGGCTGTATTTTCACCTGGCATTTTGACAGGGAGTGTCACAGTTTGAAATGGTTTATTCAGATGATGTCGGGCCACTCTGCTCCCTGTTTAAGCTGTTTTTCACTTGGGTCAAATTCAGAGGTCATGAACAAGAATTATGATGATCCAAAAAGAAAAAAAAAATGAGTTACTGAGGCTAAGTATAGGTAGTACTTTAGCATGGCATTCAGTGAAGTAGTCTCCAATGCCATAGGTGACTTTGTCTTCGGAACTGCAGTTTCTCAAATACAGATTTCTGAAGTGACTAGTGCACCTAGCCTGTGTTTCACAGAGTTCTGTAAATACACATTTAAGACTTGAGTAGCATCCTTTCTGACATCATTCTGCAGTGGATAAATATTGTGCCCCCAATGCTTCTGCCTTCGACTGTCGACTAAGGAGTAGTGTAAGTGACCAGAACTTCCTATCCTGTATCCCTATGTCTGCTGGACTCATGTTTGCTCGGCAAGAGGATTTGGGTGGTCTACTTCACTGACCAAGGCCATGAGACTTCTGTTTTTCCTGATCAATATGTGTTGTGCTAAGACTGCAGTCTGTGAACTTTGTATGTTTATTTTTAATTTGTAAAGGAACGTGCCTGAGTGACTTACAACCACTTAATGGCATTGTGTAAGAAAGGGAGTATTTGAAGGTGGGTGGTTGTGTGTGTGTGTGTGTGTGTGTGTGTGTGTGTGTGTCTGTGTGTGTGTGTCTGTGTGTGTCTGTGTGTGTGTTGCTCTTTAGCAGAGAGGCTATGCTGCTACAGTTATGAGACGTTATGAAATTATTTGTTTAAATTTGTATTTTTCCCAGTTTTATATTTCTATCCTTCTTATAAGGATAATAGTGTTATCTGTCAGAAAATATTATTAGTTCCTCATTAGAGGTAACATAGTAGATGCTATGGGAGAGTCATGTAAGAACTTACAAAACCCCAGATTGATACTGTGAGAAATCTGAATTTGAAACTTAAAAAATATATTTCTGTAACAGTTCAGAAGTGAGGTAAATTTAACATGCATCATTCATTCTTTTTTAAATCACACTCTCCTCTCTTAGAGATTTTTAAGTTCTCTGTTATAACAAACATTACTGATTTGTAATTAGTATGTTAATTATCTATATTCATTCATTAGCTAATTAATTCAGCAAACATTTTCTATCCCATATGTAAATAGGTGTCTCTGAAATGCTTGAGAAGTTATTCTCCTAAGTGTTTAATATATCTACATTATAACCTTATTTATACAATTGAACTTCATTGTTTATGAAATAGGGTTTGCTAAGTAAACATCAACTTCAGCACAAGCCTTTTGCTGCCCATCGCAAATTCTGACTTCTTGAGGGTTTACGATATGCTAATGGTTTCTGTCCTGTGGGGTTTTACTCTGGTATGACCCTCTAATGTGAATGTTGACTTTAGCTAATGAAGCTGTTCAATTTTAGGATAGTGATCTTTCTGGTGAACGATATTATCTCCATCTTAAAAGTTGATTTAGGATCAGCTTTTGGAGTGAGGAGAACAATAAGAGAGATTAAGGGTTGCCCTCTAACCCTTAGAATCTGAGGTTCTTCTGAGCTTGGTTTCTAAGAGGGTATTGGCAGCCTCTTAAACATGATTTGCAGCCTTAAGGCCCCTTGCTGCTGTCTGGGAGAGGTGCTAACAATGATCTTTGCATCTGATAGAAGTTTTTCCTGAGGCTTTTAAACAGGCATATCTGCCGGGACTTGCTGTTCTTATACACTTTGTCATTAGATAAATTTTGTGCATGTGCTGTTTTAGAATTTGGCCGTGTTCATTATTAATCTACTTTAATTTTTGTAATCTCCCATTTAGTGTCAAAATCTACACTAACTTTTAGATTGCTTGTGTGTAAATCTGTATACAAAATGCTCTTGTTTTGTTTTTCTTAAGCCATGATTAAAGCTTTACTCTCCATCTTGTCCACACACCCCTGCCCCAGTTTTAATGAGACTTAGTTGACATGTAGCACTGTATAATTTTAAGGTATATAGCATAATGACTTGACTGACATACACTGTGAAATACCATAGTAAGTTTAGTTAATGTCTATCATCTCATTCAGTCATACAGCTGTCAAAAGAGAGAGAAAGAGAAAATGGTATTTTCTTGTGATGAGAACTCTTTCTACTCTAACTGCTATATGCTACATTAGCTATGGTCATTGTTTTGTACTTTACATCTGCAGCATCTATTTATTTTATAACTAGAAGTTTGTACATTTTGCTGACTTCCTCCAATTCTCCCTCCCCACAAATACCCACTTCTAGTAAACTTTTCTATGAGCTTGGTTTTTGTTTGTTTAGATTCCACGTATAAGTGAGATCATACAATATTTGTAAATAAATTATTTGTGTTGCTTCCTTGATATTTTGAAATAAACCTTCTGGTACAATTTGGAAAAAAAATAATATTTCCAAAGATCTGTAATTGTCATTTTCCTATAAATTATCCCTAGTATGCTTATGGTCAAGCAATCTGTGTTGACAGTCATGCCATATGTTTATTAAATAGGAACTACAAAGCTTTGTCTAAATATTGCATAAGCTTAATAAATTGCAGCTAATTGATATAAGATAGAACATGTAAGTTTCCTGTTGGTAACTCAGTTCTTTGAATTGTATCTATTATTACCGTTGAAAGCCAGACAGATTTCTTCACTTTCACTGAGCCCCTCAAATGCCTCCTTCCAGCACTACTCTGCTTTCCAATGTCACGCATAACATGGTTCTAATAATAAATTTTAAAGCATGTGGTTATTGTGGGATTTCTTACCTTGCATTTTTTTTAACCTCTGGTGTACCTCAAGCCACAACAAGCAACTACATTTTAACTGTCCAAAGAACTGAAGCCATTAGGCATAGTTATACATTGAAAACTAGTATGTTTATATAAAATGAGGCTAAATCATATTATGTAATATGAACAACCTAACAGCAGGCAGAAACTGCAGATCTTTAGAGCTGAAACTAATCTTGTATGTATTAATTTATTTTGACTTAATTTTTAATAGAGCTATCCATTATATATTCCTTGATTATTTCTCTGCAATAAAGTGTGTACCTTCTAATCACATTTTCTTAAAAAATACTTTGTTAGTCTTGGCCTGCCTGATATTGAAATACAATTCAACTGATAGTGAATACATTTCAGATGTCTATTAAAAATTCTAAGTAAGAAAGATTCCTTGAAAATCAATGGTCCCTTTGGAATTGTATACTCAATATGAGGTTAATTTGGAGAAAGGGGAAGAGAAATGGATTCTCTGTTGTAGTGTGAATCTCAGAGACTCTAGAGTTTTGTTGCCGTGGGCTAGAATAGACTTTCCCTCACTGATGATCCTGAAGGCCTGGTGAAAACAGGTGAAGAAATAGAATTTATTCTTAATCATTATCCTTTGACACCAACCTGGCTGGTCTCCACCTTGCATGTCATCTCTGCCCATGACCTTGCTCTTGTAGCAGCTGCTATTTAGAGTAACTTCCCTTTAGTACGCGCCTCATCCTCTAGAGCCCTGGGCCAGCTGTGGCTTTCTGCAGATTTCTTGGACCATTCAAGCTTATATCGGCTTCTTCTTCCCTTGAAATCCTATAGCATTTGTTGATCATGTCTTTCTTTTGGAAATTTCACTATAATCTGCATTATGCTTGTATTTCTGTGCTTTTCGTGAGTGTTTTCTTTACTCAACTTGTTGCCCAACGTGTCTTATTAAGGACAGAAACTATCTTATATCTTAGACAGTTTTGTGTCCCTTTCAGCACCTGTCAGTAATGGATACAATAACTTGTTGAATGCACAGAACTTCAGTGGATAGATTCATTTGTACCTATTTACTGCTATTCATAGATTTTTGGACACTTTCATCTTTGCTAACCACTGTAGGTTGCCAGGGAGGAGTTTTGGGAGAGAAAGCAAGAAAAGGGAACTCACACTTGTTGAATATCGGTTATCCACTAGGCATCATGATAGACTTTTATCACTCCTTACCTCATTTCATCTTAAAATAGTCATATTTGATAGCTTATTATAATTCTCATTTTACAGTTCAGGAAACTGAGCTTTATAGCACATAAATGGCAGAGGGAGTTAAAATATTAAGTCTGTCTGTTTCCCAGTATTCTCCTCTTTCTAACACAGTGTGCTGCCTGAAAGATTTAATCAAGAAGTTTAGAAACCAATTTTAAAAATTTAGAAAGCTAAAAAAAAAAAAAAAAATTTAGAAAGCTGTAATCCATGGTATGACAACCAATACTTACATCAAAAATTTCAGTTCACAATATATCAGCAAACTCAAAAAGACTTCTTGATTTATACCTTAAAGTATAAAACTCCTAGAATATATTTTAAATGACTTAAGAAGTTGGGCATATAAACTTTTTAAAAAACAAGACATAGGTAAAACTGTACTTCTCATTCATATATGAAACCGAATTGTATTTTGGAAAAAGAAATCTTGACTTTTATTTCATATTTGTCTATTTTACTTATATACTTGCCTAATACAATAATTATTTTATATCAAATAATTATGATATCTAATGTACTTTAATATTAATGTTAATATTATTATAAAATAATCTTTTTATGGAACTATTTTAATTTGATTTATTTAACAATAATTTGATTTTTAAGAGCTGAGTTAGTACAAAGGGCCTTGCTTTGTCCTGAGCAATAATCAGCATGTGTTGTTCCCTGTGGCGCATCCATAGACTAGTGGGATGGCAGATGTAGTGATGGCTAACAGTAAGGACTGAATGAAGAAGCTTGGGCAGTGCAAGCAGAGGAAGGGTAACCAGTGATGACCGTCTTAATGCCTTGAGCTTCCACACTTGAACACTGGCATAGTGAGGATGCTTGCAAGTTTTAACCACTGGGTGGTTGATGCTAGAGTCTTAAGGTAAAGAGAATTCCTCTCATCCTTGCCCAGAGGCATGGAAAATATGAGATTATTATACCTGAATAGAGATGACAGTACTAAATGCCATTCCCAATGCTCTTTTTGTTCTCTTATTCCTCAGCACCCATAACCCAGGGAACTGGAGTCAACTTTCCAATTGGAGAAATCCCAAGCCAACCATACTATCATGACATGAACTCGGGGGTCAATCTTCAGAGGTCTTTGTCTTCTCCACCAAGCAGGTAACTGAGAGAGGAACTGCTTTTCTTCTCAGTCTGGTATGCACATAGGTAGGTAGGGAGACATGCACATAGATAGGTTTGCCGGTGAACAGCGGGGAAATAAAACAAAAAGTTCAAGATTTTTGCTGATTTTTCACATAGTTTTAATCTTTCTTGGTTAAACTTATTTTGAAATTTGAAAGTTAAGTGTAATTGTTGTTCAGAGCATTTTAAACAATCATTTCAGGGGTAGGCGGACAAAGGAACTATGAAAATGTATTAATATGATTTTTATCTTCTATGAAGTATTGTAATTATATGATTTCACAAATCATATAATTCTTTTGGTGACCTTAAAAATGATGTTGCCCTGGTTTACGATTGATCCACCCAACTTTTATCCTGATACCATATCCAAACTGGGGATAATGAAGTGAAAAATAAAATGTATCATTTATTTAACTTTAAAAGGCCTGATTCTAGGCCACAGATTTGCCAGGTTCTTCAATTAGTTGATGCTCTTTGAATAATTTAGTTAACTTTTAGTTACTAGTAAAAGTATTACCTGCTCTGAGATTTGGCTGAACCAGTTGGGAAAGAGCTACAGTGAGGTGACTGTCTTTTAGTTCTCTGCTGACATTCTCATTTTTCTCTCTTGACCTTCTAATTGTAACCTTCAGGAGTTTAAAAGGAAATCTGCTATTTAAGTGAGGAAAAATTAGCTTGGAAAGTTATTGTGCATTAGAATTTCATGATGTGTTCCTTTATTGTAGAATGATAGAAAAGGGCTGAGTGAATGAGAAGGCAAGATAAACAGATATTGTAGTTTTATTGGGTTTTTGGAGGTTGAATCTTCAATACAGAAAGACCAGTCTCACTTTCAGAGCATTAAAAATGCCCATGATCAGATAAAATATCCTATGTGAATTCCAGAGCAAAACATGTGTTTTATAATATCAACTTCAAAAAACAAAAAAATCTGGATAACCATTTTCCTATACTAGTCTCAGTAACAAAAATTAATTGCATTTGGATTAATTACAGGGCGGTGCACATTTGTACATTTATTAGCTAATTTAATTGTGTGTCATTTATGGTCAAACTGTGTTTTCCTATAGTAAGATTTCATAGCAAGTATTTAGGTTTATTATTAAAATTGTCCGTGATATGGTAATTTGTTTAAAATGCTTTGATTTTTTTTAATTTAAAATGTGAATAGTAACATTTTTATTTTATATGATGGATCGGTATCTTGTCCACCCAGCTCTTTCCTCATGATCATTCAGTATTAAATACAATACTATGTCATTTAGAATAAAAAAGTTTTAATAAGACATTTATCTTTTATTTCCTTATGGAAATCTTTTCTCCCTGATTTTAAGTTTTCCTGTATTTACTGTTGATTCACAGATGAAAGAATTAGATTGAAGAAGGGGTTTAAAAATACATTCTAATTTTGGATACCCTAGAAAGAAGCTAAATATCTATTATTTATTCTCACTGTGATTTAGCACTAATAGAAATTGCCATCTTCTACATAATATTAATAGTTTGGGAGCTGGGAGTCAAATCTAAATCACAAATGTATCTATGAGTATACCCAGACATGCACATGTTTCCAGGATTTTGAAAGAGTACAGTCTAGGATGTCAGTCTGCTACAATTAACATGCTCTGGACAATTGATTTTTTTCAAATTTGTCTCCCTACTTAATAAAATGGAGGATTGGATTATGTGTGTGGCTTCTAAAGTCAGTTACAACTCTGAAATACTATGACATTAGGTTTTTTATCACTGCTGCTGCTGCTGCTAAGTCGCTTAAACTCTGTGCAACCCCATAGACGGCAGCCCAACAGGCTCCACCGTCCCTGGGATTCTCTAGGCAAGAATACTGGAGTGGATTGCCATTTCTTTCTCCAATGCATGAAAGTGAAAAGTGAAAGTGAAGTCATTCAGTTGTGTTCGACTTTTAGCGACCCCATGGACTGCAGCCTACCAGGCTCCTCCGTTCATGGGATTTTATCACTACCTTGAGTTTATTCAGAAGATTTCCTTTTTTAGTTTTTACCTGCATGGGTGTGAATAAGAATTTTTTTAATTTAAGGAAACAATATCCATTTTCATATTCATAACTGTTTAATAGGATATTGGTGGAGAGATATGAAGGCATATATTAAGCAATATTGCGTGTGGCATAGAATAGCTTTTTAATCATGGCTCTAAATATTCATTTTTCTTAGTTATTGTGATAAAACCATGTTTTCTTTATTAAAATATATTATTTTGGAATTATACCATTGGGTTTGAATTTGGCAATGACGATTTTCATGGTTGACCTTAAGAGTAAAGTATCAACAACTGTATATTTTTAGGAAAAGGTAAATAAGAATATATGAAACAGTTTATAATCAGTGAAGTACTATAAATTTTAACTATTATTAATTATAGGGTTACTACGAATAATTACTGTTTAATAAGTGCTAACCACCAAATGTATGAGCTGTATATTTAATAACTCATTTAATCCTCCCTACAATTCCCCTTTGAGCCATGTTTTATTGTTTCCATTTTACAGATAATTAAATTGAGTTTAGAAAGGTTATGGACCTTACTTATCTGTGAATTCATATGAAAGGATTACATTGTTAATGGCAAGTGCTGTATAAATGAACGTTATTAATATTGATAATTGTGAGTTAGGTGCAATCTTAATAACAGTTTTTAAGTTAGTACACATGTCACATTAAGAATTCACTTTTTAACTACCAAAAATAGTATTTTACTACTGGAAATATATTTTAAAAGGTAAATATAAGAAACATCCTATTCATTATACAAATATAATTCTACTCTGTTATAATAAATGATACAAAAACTGGAAGTGTTTGCTATTCCTGTTGATGTTGGAATACTCACTATTATTTCTGGGATATTATTACTTGTGCTTGTGAAAATTTCTCCAGCAAGAATATTCTTAGATTATAAACTTTCAGGTGCTACACATCTTCCTAGAACTCCCATTAACATTAACTGTTGTCATATTTTAACAGCAAAAGACCCAAAACTATATCCATAGATGAAAATATGGAACCAAGTCCTACAGGAGACTTTTATCCCTCTCCGAATTCACCAGCTGCTGGAAGTCGAACATGGCATGAAAGAGATCAAGGTGAGTGATAAGGAGTTGCCTCTAGGGACAGTGGAGGAAAATGTCAGCTCCTTCCATACGTTTCATTTAGTCAAAATTTCATAATTGAATCAATACGGATTATATTTCTTCATGAAATGATTGCAGTACAGTTATTTTTAAGGTCATGTAATGATCAAATCTGAGAAGGCAATGGCAACCCACTCCAGTACTCTTGCCTGGAAACTCCCATGGACGGGGGAGCCTGATGGGCTGCCGTCTATGGGGTCGCACAGAGTCGGACACGACTGAAGTGACTTAGCAGCAGCAGCAACTCGTCAAATGTTATTGAAGTTACAAAATTCCCATATATTTATGTTTATTGAAATTGAACTTTTTTTTTTTAGACAGAATAATCTTTTAGAAATCTCAGTGTGTGTCTGGCCCTATTAGTTGGTTGGATTATAGCAGGAGCATAAATTCTAATTCAGTCAGATCAATTTGCTCCTCTTAATGGGGAATTTTAAGGTGGAGCCAAACTTTAAGCGGTTATCAGGTACCAGTTACTGAAAGTTCTCGTTTAAAGGAAACCGTGCTTTCTTTTGGAAGTAGGTACAACGTGAACAATAAATAAAAGTGTGATGTTAGACACTTGGTGTCTGAATCAATCTAGTTTTTTCTTCTAGATGAAACTATAACCTAACTCTAGGGCATCTCTAGCAAAAATATAAATTTCAAAATAGGTATTCTTTGACTCTGTAAATTCATACTTTGTTCTTTTTCTTTCTTAAAGTCTACTGGGTTAAATATATTTCATCAGATATACTCATGCCTTTTTGCCATGGTTAGAGGGAGATTATTAAACATGGAAACAAAGATTAGCTAACAATCTTTGTTGGTATGTGTGCAAAAATGACTTATAGAGCAGAACAAAGTGTATTTGAAAGTTGTCTTTAAAATTCTCCATTTAATTAAAAATGTAAAAAAAAAAAAAGCTCATTGTATCAGTGGTTTTCAGTCTATAACTTGGGCGAGTGTATCTGAGGGTTGAGGAGTTGCATGTCCAGTAATCTCAGGAAACCAGATAGTCCTGAAGCTTAGCAGCTAAAGCCAAAATTCAGGATTCCCTTTCTGCTGCTCCATGTTTTTCTACTGAGTGCCATAGGATTTAAAAAATGGTGAAATAGTCTTCATGGAGGAACTGACACTGAGTCGGGTGGAGTCTGGTGGGTCTCCTTTATCATGCTGAGATTTTAACTAGTAAATAAAGCAGGGGGCAGGGTGGATGAAGACAATAGCAGAGTCAAGCACTGAGGTGGGGAAGTGAGTTTCCGAATGGCCGCGTGTGTGCCCTGTGGCTGGAGGCTGTTTGTGTGAGTGGAAATAATGGGAGGTCATTTTAAGAAAGGATTTGAAAATCAGCTGAAGAGTTTGGGCTCTGAGATCCTACCCTACCTCCCCAATCTATTCTGTAGACAGAATAATCTTTTAAAGCATAATGTCATATCACTCCTCTGCTTCAGTTACGTCCTGCCTCTCCTCGGAGAGAATCAGGATTCTCTCACGATTCACAGATCTTTCTGGTCCTCTGGCCCAGTCTCAGCGGGGGCTGTCTGCTTCCTTCTTGTACTTGAGTGACTGCTTTGTTTAGATTTGGAAGTGTAACACCCAAGACCTTCATATAAGCCACGCCCTCTGGAACACTCCTCTTCTGACTCTTCACCTGGCAAATTCTTGGTCATTTTTCATGTCCCAGCCTAAACTGAGGGATTTCATTTTGAAACCTCTTGACACCTGGTATTGTTCCCTCACTGTACGCGTCGCTCCGTACTTGCTTATAGGATTATTTGTCTGAATCTGTCTGCATTGTGAGGACAGACTTTATCTGTTTTTGGCTACTGTGTATTCAGAGCCTGGGAACCATGTGCATCACTTGGGACTCAGCAGAGGCAAATAGATGTTTGTTGGCTACGTGAACCACTGATGGGCGAAACACCAGTCTGATTAGCAAAGGCCAGAAATAACAGAGCCTTCCCCAGACTTGCAGAAGTAAGAATAAAAGCAAAACCCTCAACCCTTTATATTTTATTGCTTGTTTTACTGACGTTGTCAGCTTTTTCTAAACAAAGCCATATTTTCCTCACCAGAAAATTTTTCTGGAAAAGATTCTCATGGTAATAACAATAACGCTGTGAATGTGTGGCAATGGATGTGTTGTGCAGAAGTGTAGGTGTTCTTTATTATAGAGAGTGTCACTCTGAAAGAGTTGATTCCTCTTTCAGCCTGTTGAATAAAGCCAATTTCAAATCATATTGTAAAACATTTTTGAAAAGTAGAAGGGAAACTGTCATTCTTTCTCTTTGTAAAATCATTGTATTGTCTTGGTGATTTTCTTTTATCAAGATGACTAGAATTATTGGAGAAGTCTGTTAAGGCATATTATATTAAGAGTAAGGAAGAATGATTCATTTTCACATGTGCTTTAACAAAAATGTGTGTCACTTTAATTCTGAGACCCTGAAGATTTTGTAATGTGCACAATAAGCCACTGTGGGAAGAAGACTTCAACTATAATGAAAACATGAGGGCAGGACAGTACTATCTTTATAAATTTCCTAAACCAAATGTAGTCCTTTTGTTCGGTGAAAATTGCTTTTTCAGATTTGCAAAATAAAATGCCTCATGGTTGTTCTTGTCCATCTTCACAAGTTCTTTAGTCACACTTGCCTGTCATCTTGAAGAGAGTATTCTAAAGGGCATATTGAGTACCCCTTGATATTGTAATGGCTTTAGTACATGTCTAAACACCTCTGCACTAATTGGTATTCAGCAACTACTTACTGGTCGCTTAAAATATACTTGTGTTTATAATTAACAGAAATGTTTAAAATTTACTGTGAATTATTTCCTGCATCTGCCTTATTCTACTCATGTCAATTTTGCACTAAAATCTATACTTGCCATAGTCCTTAAAACCGAGTGAACTGTGTGAATCAAAGATAATAAAATTATGGATAGTATGTGTCATTCCACCTTTCCTTATAATCTGAACCACGAACCTAAACCTTTCAGATTTATTCCAAGTAGATTAAAAATAAAGGATATAGTGTAACTAAATGACTATCCTCATTTCATTTTAAAAAATTAGGCAAAACTTTATAAGATCTAAATTCATGCAATGAGAAATGGTCCTGTAATTTAAAAAATTTAATGAAAAAAGTGTTTTTATTTTAGCATATTACATAGTTATATTTTTTGTCTTCCAGAATGCAAAAAAGTTACATTTCATAAAATCATTATAATTTTTAGTTTTGTAGAATATAGAACATTTTAAAACTGAATAGTGCTTAATAGTGTTAAACATTTTGTAGGAATCTTTATAATTTGCTTAATTTTCTTTTGAGAAACAGTGCAGAAATTAAATTTGCTAGCATCTGTATTATATAATATTTATGTTTTACTTTTGTATTCTTTTATATATAAAGGAAGAAAAAAGAAAACTGGGGCAGAAACAAAGGGACGTACAGCTGCTATTACATTGTTTTCCTAGAGTCTAGAATATTTTTTTCTTGCTTGGTCTCTGTTTTGAATTTCCTAGTCTTAAATTGCGTGACTGCTTTTACTGCTATTGACAAATTAGTTTCTTGGATATTGTTTTCCATCATTTTAGATTTTAATAGTTAAATTAATTGAACCGGGTCAGCTTATCAATTTGCTTGTTGAAAGTTTCTTTTATTATTCTCATAGTTAACCTCACAAAATATTCTATCCGAGAACTTGTCTACCTGAAATTTCTTCCACCTGAGCCAACTCATAGACTAAATTCCTTGTTGATATAATTCCCTTGAAATCATTAAACTAGTCCTTTGTAACTTATGATGTAACAGGAAAAATAGAGACAGGTCTGAGTTTTTCCTCTAATTTAAGTTGCTTTCTTGGGACTCAAGCTTGTAGTATTTTCAAGGCCAGAAATTTAACAGACTAAAAATTTTACCTAAGATTACTAGTTGTTTGAATACTTATCAGACTGAGAAGCTGTTAAATTTTCCATTTATAAAGCCCAGCTGTATATTACAAATACTTTTACTATATCACTAAATGTCTGTTAAATAGTGTTTTAGGAGTTTTATATTCAGGCTTAGATGAATCAATGATTATTAGAATGGCAGAAGCAGATAAATAATTATTTATTATTTATTTTATTTATTTTTATTATTTATGAAAAATATGCTTCACAGAGAATAATGTAAATCAGATTTTGAAGCAGCTGTCTGCATGACCATCTTACTTTTGAGCATTATGAGAAATAAATCTTAAACAAAAATCAATAAATTGGTATATTAGCAAAAACTAGCACTACTTAGAGATATATTGGTATGTAATCACAATTTTAAGAGCAGTTTAAAAATTTATACTGGACTCTCAAACAGTCAGTCTTTAGGAGTAGTGTTCTGCTTGTTGTAGGTACTAGAAAAAAACACTATTTAAAAAAGTTACAGTTCTGTCATACAAATAAGTCTCTTTAGCTAGGTTTTTTGAAGTTGTAATTTATTTCCAAACCCTAGAGATTTATTTGTGATAAATTTGCAAAGGTTCTCTCTAGTAATAGAGTCTTATATGTTGTGCTCAATTTCAGTTTGCACTTTATAGAGTTCTATAAGGATATGGTATTAAATATCCAATGAATTAAGCCAACGGCCTCAAGGGAACACTCGGGGCTAAAGAGTAATAATGCCAGCTTAGTATCATGCATTTAATCAAGAACAGGAAATAAATAACAGTCAGTAGAAAGTGGTGACACCGAAAGAACCAGAGTCAGAGACTAGCCTTTCATAATTCAAGTTTGCTGCTGCTGTTGCTAAGTCGCGTCCGTCGTGTCCGACTCTGCGTGACCCCATAGACAGCAGCCCAACAGGCAAAGAATGTTAATAGATGTGCTAGATATGAGAGCATTCAACTAAGATTGGAAAATTTTATTTTATACAAAACTTTAAACTTTCTTATTCATAAATCATTTTATAGAATATTTAACATGCTACTGTCTGCCATGAATGTGAATATCTCTGAGTGGATATTGACAGAATATGTTTATTAAGTTTGTGACCTTAGAACCCTTTTTCCCACCATCTAAGAGTCTATAGGGAGACTCCATCGTATATTCAAACTTTAAAAAACAACCCTAGCCCAATCTACAGTCTGACAAATGATAAACTCTCAAGGTTTTTCTAACTGTAGAAGCAGGTGAATGAGCAGCTTTCACAAAGAGTTGAATAACTACTAACATTCAGTGATGTCCTAGAAAAATGCAAGCAAACAGCTTAGTAATCTCCTGAATGTTAAAGTTTGCTTTGGGGGCCAGATAGAACAGCAACAATTCCTTATATCCCTAGAGTTGGTATCATAAGGATTAAATATGAAATGTTTAAATATCAGATTTTGAATTAAAATCAAAGATACAAGTGATCTTGAGGGATACATGTTGTTTAAGCACAATTTTAAAGTTTTTTTGTTGTTGTTCAGTTTATTATTAAAAAGAAAATCAAGAACTTACATTTCTTACAGAACTTGCAGTGAATCTCCATATATATCCTGTTGGCACCCCACTCCAGTACTCTTGCCTGGAAAATCCATTGGACGGAGGAGCCTGGTGGGCTGCAGTCCATGACGTTGCTAAGAGTCAGACATGACTGAGCGACTTCACTTTCACTTTTCACTTTCATGCGTTGGAGAAGGAAATGGCAACCCACTCCAGTGTTTTTGCCTGGAGAATCCCAGGGACGGGGGAGCCTGGTGGGCTGCCATCTATGGGGTCACACAGAGTCGGACATGACTGAAGTGACTTAGGAAAAAAAAACTTAGAGGGCAAACCCTGGTGATGCCTTCATCACAGTCTTTTTCATTTTCTTCAACCACATGAATGTAGATGAAAAATCACATTATGAATATCTTTCAAACAGAAAGGAAGACGGTACATTGTTGGTGAGGCTTTCATCAGAATCCTTACACTGACTACTGTTTAACAGATGTGTGTGCTCTTTTCATGTGTTTTGTATGGAGCACACTCTGTGTACATGTTAGAAGAGACAAAACTACTTATAAGTGGGAAGTGATACTCAACTTCTGTTCTCTGGAGCCTTAATAATTTGAAAATAGAGCATTTTGCAGAAAAACCACCATGGATAATTGGTTTGAAAAAAATGACTTGCTGTGTGTGATGCTGTGCTTCTAGATTGGGGGAACACAGCCTAAATTAGGGGAGTGGAAACCCATGGGACACAGTGTGCTTCATTATCATACAGTGCCCTGAAAAGTTTCTTGAAATGGAAAAAGGTTTATTTCAAATCCATTATGCACTGATTTCCTAGTTAAGTTTATTTTGAAGTAGCTTGGAAACCCAGTTTCTTTTGTTATTATGAGACCAATATCATATACAATAGGCAGTTGATTTTTCAGACATAAGAACACAGATTATTAGAAGCCTTAGTGAAAGTCACTCAATCCTGTCCAACTCTTTGTGACTCCATAGACTGTATCAGTTCAGTCACTCAGTTGTGTCCATCATTTTGCGACCCCATGGACTACAGCACTCCAGGCCTCCCTGTCCATCACCAACTCCAGGAGCTTACTCAAACTCATATCCATTGAGTCAGTGATGCCATCCAACCATCTCATCTTCTGTCGTCCCCTTCTCCTCCTGCCTGAAATCTTTCTCACCATCAGGGTCTTTTCAAATGTTTCAGTACTTTGCATCATATGGCCAAAGTATTGGGGTTTCAGCTTCAGCATCAGTCCTTCCAGTGAATATTCAGGACTCATTTCCTTTAGGATTGACTGGTTTGATCTCCTTTAGTCCAAGAGACGCTCAAGAGTCTTCTACAGGACCACAGTTCAAAAGCATCAATTCTTTTCTGCTCAGCTTTCTTTCTAGTCCAACTCTCACATCCATATGTGACTACTGGACCTTTGTTGGCAAAGTAATGTCTCTGCTTTTTAATATGCTGACTAGGTTGGTCATAACTTTTCTTCCCAGGAGCAAGCGTCTTTTAATTTCATGGCTGCAATCACCATCTGCAGTGATTTGGGAGCCCAGAAAAATAAAGTCTGTCACTGTTTCCATTGTTTCTCCATCTATTTGCCATGAAGTGATGGGACCAGATGCCATGATCTTCATTTTCTGAATGTTGAGCTTGAAGCCAACTTTTTCACTCTCCTGTTTCACTTTCATCAAGAAACGTTTTAGTTCTTCACTTTCTGCCATAAGGGTGGTGTCATCTGCATATCTGAGGTTATTGATATTTCTCCTGGCAGTCCTAATTCCAGCCTGTGCTTCAGCCAGCCCAGCATTTCTCATGAGGTATTTTGCATATAAGTTAAATAAGCAGGGTGACAATATACAACCTTGACATACTCCTTTCCTGATTTGAAACCAGTCTGTTGCTCCATGTCCAGCTCTAACTATTGCTTCCTGACCTGCATACAGATTTCTCAGGAGGCAAGTCAGGTGGTCCAATATTCTCATCTCTTTCAAAATTTTCCACAGTTTATTGTGATCCACACAGTCAAAGGCTTTGGCATAGTCAATAAAGCAGAAATAGATTTTTTTCTGCAACTCTCTTGCTTTTTCTGATTCAGTGGATGTTGGTAATTTGATCTCTGATTCCTCTGCGTTTTGTAAATCCTGCTTGAACATCTGGAAGTTCACAGTTCATGTATTGTTAAAGCCTGGCTTGAAGAATTTTGAGCATTTATTTGCTAGCGCGTGAGATGAATGCAGTTGGGCAGTAGATGGCTCATTCTTTGGCATTGCCTTTCTTCGGGATTGGAATGAAAACTGACCTTTTCCAATCCTGTGGCCACTGCTGAGTTTTCCAAATTTGATGGCATATTGAGTGCAGCACTTTCACAGCATCATCTTTTAGGATTTGAAATAGCTCAACTGGAATTCCATCACCTCCACTGGCTTTGTTCATAGTGATGCTTTCTAAGGCTCACTTGACTTTTCATTCCAAGATATCTGACTCTAGGTTAGTGATCACACCATCATGGTTATCTGGGTCATTAAGATCTTTTTGTATAGTTCTTCTCTGTATTCTTGCTACCTCTTCTTAATATCTTCTGCTTCCATTAGGTCCATACCGTTTCTGTCCGTTATTGAGCCCATCTTGTATGAAATGTTCCCTTGGTATCTCTAATTTTTGAAGAGATCTCTGGTCTTTCCAATTCTATTGTTTTTCTCTATTTCTTTCCATTGATTACTGAGGAAGGAGGAAGGCTTTCTTATCTCTCCTTGCTATTCTTTGAAACTCTTCATTCAAATGGGTATAATTTCTTTTTCTCCTATATAGTCCATGGAATCCTCCAGACCAGAATACTGGAGTGGGTAGACTTTCCCTTCTCGAAGGGATGATTCTTTACATTCAAACTCCTTATTTCACAGGTAAGCAACTCAGGCTTCCTGGGTGGCTCAGTGGTAAAGACTCCACCTGCCAATGCAGGAAACATGGGTTCGATCCCTGGATCAGGAAGATTCTTTGGAGAAGGAAATGGTAACCCATACCAGTATTCTTGCCTGGGAAATCCCATAGACAGAGGAGCCTGGCGGGCTACTGGAGTTACAAAGAATCAAACACAGCTTAGTGACTGAGCACACATACCCCATGAGAGGCTGTCTCATTCAGAGTGTCTAGATATTAAGACCAGAGCCTTAGTCTTCTTTTTCAAAGGCTGTTTTTTGTTGTTGTTGTTGTTGTTTTTTCTGTTATCCTGCCATTCACCAAGGAATCGATATAACTTACCTATGTACGGAGAAATGGACTAGGAGAATCTGAACACTGCTTAACATGTCTTGGCAGTTGGACAGTTCTCGTAGGGAGCTTCATGGAAGGTTCTGTAAGGTTCTATAAGGTCTTAAACCTTATAGAACTAGAATAAAAGTAGAGATGAATTTATGAGGTTTTAGGTTCTAGAAGAATTGTCAAAACAATTTTGAGATGGTAAAATTTATATATTTTTTAAAAACCTCTTACACTTACACTTTGTGCATTGATAAAGTTTCTGAACTAGGGGAAAAAAGGAAGATATGAGTGCTTTCAATGGATAAATGTTGAGGAGAGCTGGTTTGAATATTTAAGCATGCTATTTAAAGTTTTTAAAAACTTTTTGTTATAGAGAATGTCAAAAGCAGAAAGAATCTTAAAGTGAACTTCCATGTACCATTTTTCAGCTTTAACTGACATCAATATTTTGCCCATCTTGTTTCATTTAGTATCTCCTGGGTTTTTTTTTAGTATCTTAAAGTAAATCCCAGACTTTGTGTCATTTTACCTGTGAATACTTAAGTTTCTAATATACAATGAATTTTGTTTTTAATATAACCCCATATCATTATTAACTTAACAAATACAACAATAATTCCTTAATATGTACTGTATATATAACTCATGTGCGAATTCCCCAGAATATCTTATAGGTTGTTTGTTTAAATGAAGATCCAAAACAGTCCATGTACCATATTATATTTTCAACCAGTCTTTAACCTATAATTGTTCTATTAACTATTTTTGCATTTATTCCCTTTTATATATCATTTATTTATTGAAGAAACCACATAAATTTAATTTTTCTGTTCAACAAATATGTATAAATGAGGAAAACCAGGCCCTTCTGCCATCTGTGACTACCATTTATTGAACATTTACTCCCTTTCAGGATTGAGCTAAGGCTTTAGATATATTTTTATTTTCAACCCTCTTTAGAAACAAACATTTTTTTTTCCACAGCTTGTTAAGCCCATTAGTACAGTGGTTAAGAAATCTGACAGAGAAACACAGATCGTAAATAACAGAGGTAGTACGGAGCCTTTGTCTCTTCAGCTACTAAATCCATACTCATTATTACTATATATACTGCCTTCCAAAGAAGTCAGTCATCCTGTGTTCATGGTTTTGCAAACTGGTTACCAAACCTGTATGACAGTTTTTCTTTTCCTTACACAAATGAAATTTCATTACAAACACACATAATGACAGAAGAATATACAAACTTCAGGGACTCATGAATACAGTCCTTGGGCTGAACTCAGCTTAAGCATCTCTTTTCCTTTGGATAATAAGATGTTGTTAATAAATAATCCTAAAGTCTAGAATGTCTTTAGTAGAGGTGTGTGATATGCATTCAGTTTGAAATGAGCTAGGTGTGTCAAAATTTAAGAATTACATTTAATTGACCAGGAAATTGAAAATAGTGGTATAGCCTTAGACAAATCACTGAATGTCAGTAAACTGAGTTTTCTCATCTGTGCAATGGCAAAGTTGGATACTAAGGTAAAACTGTGTTCTAATGTTCTGGATTTTAAATTAATTGAAGTCAGAGATTTTATAGATCTTTAATACTTGAGTCTTTAAGCTTTCATTAGCCTGAATCTTTTTAAAATTCTGAAGATTTTCAATTTCCTCAATTAGTTTTTAGATGTTTGTTTTAAATACTCTCATTGAATAACATGATAATTGGCTCTGTAGGTGCTTGGAGGCATCATATGTTTTGCCTTATACCTGAGGAATGTGCAGTTCTTACAAATACATGCCTTGTCCTGCACCATTCTGGTACAACAAATGATTGAGAGAGACTGAGCCTTTATAACAGAACCTTGTTATGGGATCAGTGTCTCCTACTTTGAAAATAAATGACTCAGCCAGACGGCAACATTTATTTTCTCTAAATGACTAGGGATGTAGCAATAGGAGACCATTATCCTGTGACAATATTCTGTTTCATTGACATTATCTCACAAATGTAATTGGTCCATTACTAAATAGAGGTTTTGTTACTGATCAATTTCACGTGCTTTCTAAAACCATTAGGATAATAAATTTGCCATCATAGTAATTTCATTGACAGGATGTTCTTTTTTCTTCATTTACATTTGTTAAAGGAAAAATACAGATTTAGATTGAACTTAAACACTGCAATTTATAACAGTTTTGACTACTTTTCCATTAAGAGAAATGGAATATTTTGCAGAGTAATCATATTTACATTGAACTGCCAAAGTGACAACTTTATAATTTTCATGATATTTTTTGTCTTCTGTGGTAAACCACATCAAAAATTGTTTCTAAACAGTTAGTTTACTACCTCAGGTTAATGATTTTATTTGAAATAAGTTCCACATCATTTCTAGGACTTTCCTGTAAATCCACTAGAGTAACACATCAGTAAAATCAACCCTAACTATTACCAGCGTGTATAATAACACCATTAGTAACAACCTAAACCTTGAGATGTCTTACAGCATAAATGTTTCTAAATGCATGGCTTTTCCCCAAATGTTCTCTAAAAAGTCATCTGTAATCTTGTTAAATTAGAACTCTTCCAGTATCTCTCTGACTTTTACAGTTAAGGTTACAATATTGATTTTATTTTATAGTCCATGGCTCTCAGATGCTTAACACTAATAAGCCTCTATAGCCAAGCAGTTTTCCCCGGAGGCATGGTGAATAACAGCTATTTACCTATGCCAATATTTAATAAGCATCTAAAATATATTCCAAATCTTGCATAATTGTTTGGTGTTTTTCTTCCTTGAAAATTAGATTTTCTGGCATTACTCAAGACACTTTATCCTTGTCTGTCTGTTAAAATGAAATTGCTTAATGGACAAAAGTATTTTGAAGTGCTTTTAAAAATGAAGTTTTCACTTATTCAGTATTCACTCTTTTAGCATTGTTCCTCATTATTCAAGACTTTTTTTCTTTATGTATCAGGAAGGTGTTTGTGAAGCTCAAAGGGGTTTGAGCTTTAACTTGGCATTGGGTGTTGGTGAAGCTTGCAGACTTTTTTTTTAAATAGAGTTGTGATAAACAGAGACTTGTAGAAACATGCTGCTTACAGGCTTGGGTTGGAATATACTATATAGAGAGATGTAAATTATCACAAAAGTTTTCAGACTGCTCAAGGATACAGTATTATACTCAAGTGTAATTAAGATTATATAACTCAAATATTATAAAGTAAGAATTTTCATATATTTAACATGAAGACTACCATATTTTATATTTTCTCCTTTGAAAAAGAACTTCTTAAAAAAAAAAGATTGACAAATCTGATTGAAGATGATATCTTATCTCCTCTTACTATAGCTTGCTGATTTTCCAAAATTATTTTAGAGTATGGCAAATATATATATATATATATATATATGTATATATGGAGATATTTAACATGGCAGCTAATTGTTTTTCGAATCATCTGGCATCATCATCAAACTACTGTAGGGAGATAAGTCCCTAGGTTTTGTCATAACATTCAGAGCTTTTGTTAACTTGGATTGTGTGGGAAGGACTTATTCATATTTGCCACAGAATCACAAAATTTTACATTTAGAAGAGTCCTTAGAAACAGATATTCAGATATTTCTTTTCACTTGCATTCTCAAAATTCATTATTTTGCCTTTAGTCACCTAATTGCAAATGTTGTATTGAAGCATTTTATTTTGCATTTTTGCAACATCTAATACCTAAGACCAATGAGGCATTTCCTTCTTAAAGTGTAGTGTTTGGCACACTATCAATATCTGATATTGTCCACCCATCCTTGAGAACTATTTAAAATATTCTGTGGAGCTATAGGCAGTATTTTTCTCCAAATATGTATTTTACCATTTTTTATTATAAAAGTAAAAATTATTTGTGGGAGATTTGAAAAACTGTCAATTATAAACAAGAAAATAAAAATCACCTATAATTCTATCATGTATAGATAACTCATGTTAATATTTGGACATATGCCCGTCTATGTTCTCTCTATATATATTTTTTATGGATATCCTATATATTCTATTTCAAGTAATTTTTGCACTAAATTGGGCTTGTATATGCTGTTTTGTAAATTGTTTTCTTTTTTTTGGTCTTTTATTTATAATATAATAGCATGTTGCTATGTCATTCAGGCTTCTCCAGTGGCTTAGCAGTAAAGAATCCAGTTGCAGTGCAGGAGACTCAGGAGACCTTGGTTCAGTCTGGGTTGGGAAGATCCCCTGGAGGAGGGCATGGCAACCCACTCCAGTATTCCTTCCTGGAGAATCCCATGGACTGAGGAGCCTGGAAGGCTACAGTCCACGGGGTCACAAAAAGTCAAACATGACTGAAGCGACTGAGCATGCATTCACATCATATCATTCAGTTTCCACTTCATGATGACCACAACGTATGTTACCCTTTGGCTGTACTATACAGTTTTAAAGGTCTACTTTGCCCATGAATATTTAGATAGTTTCCAACTTTTCATATAATTAATAAAGATACAGTAAAAATCATTGCATACAAATCTTTGTACTTAAGTTTCATCATTTTGTTCCTGTCTAGCTCTCTTCTGTGGCCCTGTACCTAGTACACTGCCTGGCATTAAGTCACCAAATATAATAGATAGATGCTCAATGAAATGTACTCTTACTGTAGAATTCCTGAGTTAAATATTATGTCCATTTCTTAGGCTTTTGATAAATACTGGCACAGAGTCTGGAAAGATCTTATCAATTTACATTCTCACTAGCAGTGCCTGAGTGGTTTGTTTAACTCCACTGTCATATCCATGCTATTTAGACAGAGCACAGGGCTCTATGAGCAATTCTGAAGCATGTCCTCTGACATGTATTTAAAGAATAGTGAATCAGTGCCTTATGAGTCTACTCATGCACCTCTTTTTTTTCTCATTTATCTTTCATTTAAGCCATTGGGCATCCAATTACATCTTTTCTTCCTGGGACCCAGGAGAGCCCCCATCCCATTTCTTTGTGGAGGAAACAGGAAATGTAGAGGGCACCTGGTGGAATGTGCACAACTTTCAAGTAAAGACACCTAAGTATTTGCTGTCCTTTCTTGTCATCCAGACATGCTCCCTCTGAGTACTTCCCCACATCTTTACATTATCTACAGGTAAAATAGGAAAGGAAGGGTCAGTATGGTTCCCCCAGGGAAATAATAGAAATAAATACATCAGAGCTCTGGGCTTGGTAATTTCAGTGTTTTACATAATGTTTTTTCAGTTATAAGTAACCTCTCCTCTAAACTTTCCTCTGTTCCCCATGATTTACCCCCAGGCAGAAACGGAGAAAGAGAAACCTTGGTCTCTTTCAGAGCTTAGTTGGCAGAGTCATCTTCTCCCCGTCCTCTGGGCACAGGGCCCAGGCTGTTTCCTTGTCTTGGGACTCACTCTAGATTTATGGCCTGAAGTAAAAGTATCAGATTTCCAGCTCCTGAACTCGTCCCACACACCAGATTTAGTGGCCTCTCATTTATTATCTCATGTATTATAAATAGCGTTATTATTTTATACAGATGGGTCATTTCTTTTTCATGTTGTCACCCAGCTTTCACCCTACTATTTTAATGGAAAGCAGGAATTCCCCAGTTTAGCTCACATTCATATTTCGCTCCATTTTGTGTTGTTTGACAAACTCTCAGTGTTGAACGTGTTGACCACCTTTGCCTTCTTCCAACAAGGAGTTTGGTCTCTGAAGAGATTTTCTATATCCAGAGTTTGTATAAATTTTTAAAGCTTCTTAAAACTCTAAGAAGTCTAAAACCTGTAAAAAAATAATAAAGGAACCTGGGAAGCCATGAGAGGTATTAAGTTAGGAAGGCTTGTCAGTATAATACAATTTTATCAAATCCCAGTCGCTGTACTCCCCAAGCTAAGTTTTCCCACAAATGTACTTTTCTTCTTTGATCTGTGTCATGCTTATTCCAGAAGGCCAAAGTTTCATTTTACCTTGAGCTTTCCTCTGAAAAAGAGAAAAAAAAAGGAATACTGTAACATCTTCTCAGAAGCTTGATAATGTGTAAAATAGAGACATTTTTAACAATGATTATAGCTATTTAAGCACCTAGTAATAAAATATACCTTAATATTAAATACTGGAAAATAACAGATGTTAGCAAAAGGTGATTTCTATCTAGAGGATTCTTTTAGACTTGTTTACAAGTGTAGCAGATAAATGAGAAAGACAACTTACTAAGATGTAAAAGGATTGGAATTTTAAAAGATTTTGAGGCAATTTACTTCTTTGTTAATTAAATGAAATATGTTTTTCTAAATCATAGGAATGGCACAGTTAATATATTTTAATTTAGTGTTAAGCTATGCTTGAAAAGAACAGCTTCATAGGCACTCCAGAATTCGTGTGTGATCTTAAACAGTTGACTTCAAATAGTTGTAAACCTGTAAACCTTGTCATTCAGAGAAGAATAGGATTTTTTTTTTTTTTTAAAGAAAATGATATGGTTTCTTGTAGGTGATAAAAATTAGATTTGTAACATTCATCTACTGAAGCATATGGGAAAAGATAACGTATTGCTCTCCTGTATGTGAAGAAGGAGCAGGTGTCCCAGACAGGCATGTGTTAAGGTGGCTGTTTGAGCTTGCCCTCGATCACTAGTTGACTTCAGTGAAGTTCTGCTAACAGGTGGCTAACTGATTGGAGTGCTATGTGACATTTATCCTGGGAGCGACTTGGATGACAGGCTGCTACAGACTGAGGAAGGGGTCTTTGCTTTGATGAAGAAATTGCCAAAACTCATGTCTCATTAGTGTTTGCTAAGGTTCTTTGGAAGTGAACAACAGTTTAATTAAGGGCTGACGTAAACACGTTTCTGCACACTTTCCCTGCAGCATTTTATCACATTAGAATTGATCAAAATTGTTGCCTTGGGCTGACTTGAACAGATATACATCTGGGGCGCCATTTGTGCAAGCTGCCGAGTCAAGTACATACGCTGTGTTTCACAGCAACGCTCTTCCTTTGTAGATGAAATTACCTTGTTGGGAAATGAGTTGATCTAGCTGCTTTATTTGATTATACCTTTATCTCTTTGAAGTGATACTGTGAAATGAATGACACATCAGGGTTTAGGACGTATGTATGTCAGAGTGCCAACAACATTATAGAATGGCTAGTAAAATTTATGTGATAACATGCTTTTGCAAAATATTTATTTAAAGGTATGCTTAAGTCTAAATGAACCAACTTAAAGAAGTATTCTCCGTGAACCTTTCCTTACATGGTAACCTTTTATTATGTATTTAACGACACAATTGGTTTCTAAAGCCATAGCTAATTGTCCAATTATAAAATGTAAACGTGGGTGTGGACACTGAAGATGAACACCGTCAATGTGAACCTCCTTTAAAAGCAACAGACTCCTAGCTTTTTTCCATTTAGAAGAATCCTTTCTATGACCCAATATCACACTTGCAATTGTTTAATAGATTTTTATAGTTGATGTCTGTCTTCTGTGCTGAGCTGTGTCATCTTGAACTTTATGCCTTGTATTTTTCTTACACTTCTTAGAAGCTCAGTGACTGATTTAGTTCTTTCTGTTCATTTTACGTTCAGTTCTTTCTCATCTGGTAGTGTCTATCCACTCATGATACATTTTAAGACTGTGTATATTTCACTCATCCTACACTACTGGTTATTATTCAACCAGATAGCTTCTTTTACGTGGAAGAGATTCTAAAATAAACTGCCTAGACACAATGTCTGCTCTACCTCTTCTTCCTTCTTTTAATTCTAGATTTAAAACATTCTTTTTGTGAGTAGCATGATCTTCTATCTTCCACGTTTTGTGTGCCCTTGATAAAATCATCTTCTATAGGTAGTAAGACATTAGTCAACTTCTTACAAAATGTACGTGTGTGTGTGTGTGTGTGTATATATATATATCTATCTCTGTGTGTGTGTGTATATATATATGTGTGTGTATATATATACACACATAGATGTATACAGATGCATGCTATGAATGTAACAAGTACAAAATAATAATATAATAACAATAACAAAATAATAATGAAATAATGATGAAGTAATATAAGAAACAATCAAAAGATCATTAAGGAAGTCTGGACCTCCAAAGTTCTTTAGGAGGGATTACTTAAAAAGAAAATAAGTCACGTTGGTTCAGTGGATAAAATATTGTTCTGTAAATGGAATAAGAAGACAGAACGACATAATTTTCTAGCCTGAGAGACTGTCATATGCTAGGGAAGGTGCTGAGTTAGAAATACATCCCCCATAGCCTTTTTCACTTCCAAGACACCATAAACAAATTAGCCTAGCTAAAGTTTAATAGAATGATAAGGAAATATTTATATAAAAATGTGGTACCATGCTAGATCTTAAAATGAAGAAAATACCATTTGAAGAAGATGATTCCAACTATTCTTTTTATGATGAACCACAATGAGGAATATTTAAGAAGGAGTATAGAAAGGAAATTCTTGTTTAACCCAATACAAATCAAATGGGCCACGTTGTGGAAGAGAAAAAAATAGAGTTTTGGAAAGTTTTTCCTTCTGAAATCAATTCATTTGTATATTGCTGCTTTCCAGATCACATTTAAATTTCTTTGTCTGGTTTCAAGCCTTCATAGTCCTTTGCTTCCCTCGCATCTGCCACCAGCAGCTCTGGCCTCCTTCTTACCAGAAGAAAAACCAGATAAACTTTTTTATCATCTTGCTCTCTCTTCAACTTCTTTCTTTCATGTGCTATTCAATGTATGTATTAATATGTATGTATTATTATTGAACTTATTGCATATTTGTATATTATTAAGTTTTATTATTATTCAGCTTATTTTAGACAAATCTTTTCATGTGTGATTCTTCCTGACTGCTTGAGGGACATTAGATTGTGAAAAGCTTGACATTTGTTTTTCTCCACAGAAAGGTCACTTAAGACCATCTTTCCTATGTATCTATTCCTCAATCTTTTTTTTTCTGTAGAATATGAGAGCACTAAACATAGAAATGATATCATTTTTCAGTTTGGCATGAGGTCTGTTGGACTGCAGACATTAAAATAAGATTAAAATAATCTGAGTTTGATTCATGCTTAAAATGTAATAGCTAGTGACTCTATCTTTACTTCTCCCGATAAGTGGCCTTTATTTTTATTCTCTTTTCAGGCCAGACAGGTTTTTTCTCCTTTGTGAGAGAAGAGGGGGCCCCTTTTTGTCACCTTAAGTATAGTGCATTCTACATCCTGTACACCAATATATTTTTATTGACTTAGTTCACTTCAGTTAAGTCACTCAGTCGTGTCCGACTTTTTGCGACCCTGTGAATTGCAGCACACCAGGCCTCCCTGTCCATCACCAACCCCCAGAGTTCACCCAAACTTATGTCTATCGAGTTGGTGATGTCGTCCCCTGTTGTTCCTGCCCCCAATCCCTCCCAGCATCAGAGTCTTTTCCAGTGAGTCAACTCTTCCCATGAGGTGGCCAAAGTATTGGAGTTTCAGCTTTAGCATCAGTCCTTCCAATGAACGCCCAGGACTGGTCTCCTTTAGGATGGACTGGTTGGATCTCCTTGCAGTCCAAGGGACTCTCAAGAGTCTTCTCCAACACCACAGTTCAAAAGCATCAATTCTTCGGTGCTCAGCTTTCTTCACAGTCTAACTCTCTCATCCATACATGACCCCAGGGAAAACTATAGCCTTGACTAGACGAACCTTCGTCGGCAAAGTAATGTCTGCTTTTGAATCTGCTGTCTGCTATCTGCTAACTTTCCTTCCAAGGAGTAAGAGTCTTTTAATTTCATGGCTGCAGTCACCATCTGCAGTGATTTTGGAGCCCCCAAAATAAAGTCTGACACTGTTTCCATTGTTTCCCGTCTATTTCCCATGAAGTGATGGGACCAGATGCCATTATCTTAGCTTTCTGAATGTTGAGCTTTAAGCCAACTTTTTCGCTCTCCTCTTTCACTTTCTTCATGAGGCTTTTTAGTTCCTTTTCACTTTCTGCCATAAGGGTGGTGTCATCTGCATATCTGAGGTTATTGATATTTCTCCTGGCAATCTTGATTCCAGCTTGTGCTTCTTCCAGCCCAGCGTTTCTCATGATGTACTCTGCATAGAAGTTACGTAAGCAGGGTGACAATATACAGCCTTGACGTACTCCTTTTTCTTTTTGGAACCAGTCTGTTGTTCCATGTCCAGTTCTAACTGTTGCATCCTGACCTGCATATAGGTTTCTCAAGAGGCAGGTCAGGTGGTCTGGTATTCCCATCTGTTTCGGAATTTTCCACAGTTGATTGTGATCCACACAGTCAAAGGCTTTGGCGTAGTCAATAAAGCAGAAATAGATATTTTTCTGGAACTCTCTTGCTTTCTCAATGATCCAGTGGATGTTGGCAATTTGATCTCTGGTTCCTCTGCCTTTTCTAATACCAGCTTGAACATCTGGAAGTTCACGGTTCAGAAGCCTGGCTTGGAGAATTTTGAGCATTACTTTATTAGCGTGTGAGATGATTAATGAGCCCAATTGATTTCATTGTGGCAAAACAAAGGCAGTTAAGGCTATTTTCTAATACTACCAGTCTTTATCTGTTTCTAAAAAAAAATTATTTCAGTAGAGACAGTGGGTGTTCACATTCTTATTTTTGGTTAAGGTAATTTTGTTGTTTAAAAAATATGACAGTTTGTGGTCCCTTTTACAATTTGAAGGGTGAATTTTATTATTTCTGTAGTGCTGGCCTCTATAATTCCTCTGTGTGTTTTGAACATGAAGGTATCATTATTCAGTATATGCCTAAAGAAAACTAGAAAAATAAATGGATCTATAATAATTACCCAGTAAAGCAAGTGTATCATTTTGACTAAGAAATTGCAAAGGCTTCATTTCTCAAAATTACATAATCACCTATATTGTTGAACTTCTCTGAACAAACAGTTCTGATTTATGGGCCCTTTATGAAAAGAAGCTCACATAAATTCACATGGGTTTAATGAAAATCCCGAAATAGTTATGGTAGTTGCAATAGCCTTGGTTGATCTTCTCCAGAAATGACATAACCAGAATGACATTCATATTCTGCTTCCCAAACTATGGTCATATTTAACTGCTTTTAAATAATATGCAGTACATGGTTTATTGCTTGTAGTATGGAGTCTTTAGAAGCTCATTTACTCAGGTTAATTTTATTCAAAACTTATATGGAAGTACGATGTAAACTGTCAATAGAACTTAAGTTTCTAAGAGTTAATTTTAAATTAAAAATTTGGAATGGAAATTTATTACATCACCTATCAAGTGAGGGATGGAAAAAGCAGTTCTTTCCATCTCTAATAATCTGTATGTTTATGATTAACTTACAGCAGGCTAAAACATATATTTGTAGTGTTGCCTTTCAAAATCACATAGCTCTTAAGTGAAATCAACTATTATTTTTGGCATTTTCAAGGTAATTTAACTGAAATGAACTTCCTCTGTCTATTTTTTTTAATAGTTTTAAAATTTCTCTCTTTTTGGTAACATTATTAATTTTGTGGTTTCATTAGTGAAATATGTTTTTCCTTTTTGAGAGAGATAGTGTAAGGAAATGGTACACTGACTCATCAAAGTTCTCATAGGTTAGTGACAACCAGTTAGTCACAAATTGTAGCTTAAGGCTACAAATACTCCTGTGATTTTTTCATAGACTGATGTCTGCTATGGTTACAGTAGCATATCTATTCTTTACATGCCAGTGAACTGAAAGCATATATTTAATTTTATCAGATGCTTTTCCCAGAATTTAGGTAATTTTTTAAATGGTAAAACAATGATAACTAGTTTCTTGTATCAATAGCACCGTGAATTTTTCTCATCTCAAAAAGTTGCTAATTAAAAATGCAACTTGTAAATATATTTTATGTGTGATAAAGTCAGGGTTTTTGAAATAAAATTTTCTCTTTTTATAGAGATACAAACTGAAATATTTATAGGTGGAATTATATGATGCCTGAGATTTTATTCAAAGTAATAAATACAGGAGGGCAAGTATAGATGGGATAAAAATGAAATAATTTAATAGTCAAACAAGTTGGGTGATGAGTGCCAGAGAAGAATTACTATTCTACCTGGTGTATATTTAAAGTTTTTGATCCTGGAAATCTAAACTTAATAGCTCATATGATTTTTGGAGTATTTTACTCTCTATTTATAAACCTCTATAAAAACCAACATTACTTAAGATGTTGAGAAAAGGGGTACATATCCTTGCCAACCGGGTTTCCTCCTGAATCCCCCATTTGAACTAGCTGCATGGTACAAGCTCACAGTCACCCAAGACAATGACCTTCTAAACTAGTTATTCATTAAATTGGGTCAGTTCTGTTGAAATATCTATTATTACATTAGCTCTGTCTGTTCTGTCCTTCCAAGTCTCAATGTTTTGGCAGTATAAAATATTTGTGGGATGAATGAATGAATAAAGCCCTGAATACTTCTTCTGTCACAGCACTTTTTACATTATTTTATGATTCCTTCTTAACTTGTCTATATTCCCTCTCTAGGTATCAAGTTTTACAGAGGCTGAAGCCAAATCTAGGCCACATCATGTCCCCAGCAACCAGCACAGTGCTGGCCTCTATTAGGCCTTCAGTAAATATCTATGGAATGACTATATTAATTAATCTTCTCAAGTAATGTCCAGGATGGCTGTCTTTATTTCAACTAATTCATCTTCCCTGTAGTTTCTAGGGAGATTGGTCTACACAGCAAATGTGATCCTATTTTGCTCATCAGTAGTGTTTTCTTATCAGAGTAAATTTTTTGACATTTATACACGAAGTCTGTGGCCAGTCATTGTGCAGGTCCTGCCAGCTGTTCACTTCCTCCCTCATCTTTGTCCTTGTTGACGTACAGACTACATGTACTACTTAAACACATCTTGTGCCTCCCATCTTCAGAACATTTCCTCTTCTGGAAATGTCACCCCCATCCGTGTTTTAAACACGGCGCCAGTTCCTTAACCTGAGGAAGCTGAGGTGATCAGTGCCCCTGTACAGCGAGGCTGGAGAACCAGCGTCCAACACCACGGCGCCTCTGCTGTCAGCGTGCTTCCTCCTTCGTGATATTGGCAAGCATTTTCCTCTTAGCATTTTTCTCTTCACTAAGAGTAAATACCCCTACAGCAGCCATTGCTTTTTAATTTTTAGTAACATCCTCCCTTTAGCTAGCAAATAGAAGAACTCTGTAAATATCTCCAGAATGAGCAAATTAGGGAATGTCTTTTTTCCTAAACAAATAAAATGTTATTGTTCTTCAGTTGCTAAGTCGTGTTCGACTGTTTGCAACCTCTTGAACTGCAGCACGCAGGCTCCCTGTCCTTCATTACCTACCTCAGTTTGCTCAAATTCATGTCCGTTGAGTCAGTGATGCCATCTAACCATCTCATCTTCTGTCGTGCCCTTCTCCTCTTACCCTCAGTGAGTCGGTTCTTCCCATCAGGTGGCCAAAGGATTGGAGCTTCAGCTTCAGCATCAGTCCTTCCAGTGAATATTCAGGGTTGGTTTAGTTTTTCATAAAAAAATTCAGATTACTGATACACTTACCAGCATACTCAAAGGTTATTTTTCACTTTTGCACCAGGTTTTCTTCTATTTTTTTCCATACATAGTCAGTTAATCAAAAGCCAAACCTCTGAATTGAATACACTTATGAATGAAATGCTGAGGTTAGAAAAGACCTAGATGTGAACCAAAGGATCAAGGGATGCTAAGTTCAAGATTCATTTAGTAGTTGGAATAATTTTGATGATACTTTTAATGAAGCTTTGTGTTATATTCAGTGGAGATTGTTTCTGACAAATATTTTAAAACTCCGACATAGCTGGGTCTTTGACTCAGAATGTAATTTTTAAAAGAGCCAGACATACAGAAATCACAAGACATTGGCAAATAAGATCCCATACTAGGTTGTTATGAAACTTGTAGATTGAGAATGTCATAAAGCTTGGACTTTCCTCTCTTTCTCTGCAGATATGTCTTCTCCGACTACTATGAAGAAGCCCGAAAAGCCATTGTTCAGCTCTACATCTCCACAAGATTCCTCCCCAAGATTGAGCACTTTCCCCCAGCACCACCATCCCGGAATACCTGGAGTTGCACACAGTGGTGAGGAGTTTCAAGCATAGAGGAGAAACCTCCCTCTTGTTTGCAGAGTCCAAAGTCTTGGGGATGGATCAAGACTATAATCACAAAAAAATAAGCAAATATATAGTTATCTTAACAGTAGCTTCCATATTGGTCCTAATTCTATATATTTTACTAAGAGAAAGATGGAATTTCAAGTATACTGCTGAGTCTAAAATATTTCTAGCAGCATTGATGTATAGATTCTATTTCCATGTTATTTTCTCTATGTAAATCAATATTTTAACAACTTGTTTGGGAGCAAAATTAATCAGAAAAATAAGAGACATTTTGACAGTTATTTTATATATATAAATCCTTCCTGTGGGCTAGTACACTTGATATTATGTTTAATATCATAATTTAAATAGGGAGAAGAATCCAGTATTTCGCATTTATACATTTCACATCAAATGCTCTTTCAAAATTAAAAATGAGATATAATTCATAAGCAATATTGCATACTTTCTTCCTATTACTCTTAAACCCTAGAGAGGAGTAGGCTGACTTTAAGATGAAGAAATTTTTTTATATAAAAAATAATATGTTTATAGTGATACTCGTATTGCTTTAAATAGTGAGGCAACTCCTTATTCTTCAAAAAATAAATCTAGGTTTTTAAACCTTTATTCAAGGGATATAGCAACTGTTTATAATAAAATTCTTAAGTTTGGTCTATAAATATATATTGATAGGTATTGTCACTGTACTTAAAAATGCATAGCCTTCAGTGCTATCATTAAGACAATTATAAAATTAAGAGAAGAATATACAAGTCAAATTGGTATATAATTTTTTTACATTTATTTATTGGACTGCTAAGATAAGTAAAAAAAATCAGTAACTGTTTCATACATTTGTAATGAGTGGGGCAAAATGAACTTTGAAGTCAGATCACCCTTTATGATATCTGATTAAAGTATTTATATTTCTAACATTTGGAAAAAATTTAACAGTACATTTTTACATAATAAACCCTGGAAGATCCAGACAAGCCCTCCACCTTTGTCTTTTACCATCTGTATGATATGTTCAGTATGTAATGTATTAGGACCTGTAGCACCCTTGTCCGGGGCAACATTTCCTCTCCTTAACGAGTAATGGTATAGTGAGGGAGAGAGAGAGGCCACAACATCAGCTAGGTATTGAATACAAACAGGGTTGAATACATGGAGGAGGATAAATGCCTGGAAGAGGTAGGTTCCCAACAAAAGGGAACAAGCTAGGGAGACGGACATTTCAGGCAGAGCAGACAGCGAGTATCAATAAAGTGGAGGTCGTTGCAGCAAGGAACTGCTGTATATCGAGGAATACACAATACCAAAATATGCCCTGCACAGGGAAAGACGAGGCCAGGGAAGTGGGACCAAATTGCGTCTTAAAGCACTTGCTGCTGCCCCTAAGTCGCTCCAGTCATGTCTGGCTCTGCACGACTCCAAAAATGGCAGCCCACCAGGCTCCTCTGTCCCTGAGATTCTCCAGGCAAGAATACTTGAATGGATTGCTACTTCCATCTCCCATATATGCATGCATGCTAAGTTGCTTCAGTTGTGTCCAACTTTGTATGACCCTATGGACACAGCCCACTAAGCTCCTCCATCCACAGGATTCTCTAGGCAAGAATACTGGAGTGGGTTGCCATTTCCTTCTCCACTTACAGTGCTTGAGGACCATACAAACATGTAAAGTTGTTAGAATTTTATTATTGAAGCAATAGGGAGCAATTGAAAGATTTAGCAGAGAAGATCCATGATTTAAATGATTTTTAAAAATTATTCATTTGAGACTATACAGGATTAGGAAGGAGCAAGACTGGAGAAAAGAAGGCAATAAGGAAGACTTTGCAATATCTAAGCAGAGAGTACATATAAGTACATGTATGTATGAATGGATTCTTTCATAATGAAGGGAAATATTTTTTTCTTTGTAGTTGGCTTTTCTGTCTTTAAAAGACTAGAATGACTTTTATTAATAAGGCAGCCATTTTTACCTTCATGGAAATTCTGCATTCTGCCTAGTTTGTATCAGGCCAGCTAGAGCTTATTTGAGTACAAGTTCTTGGAAGCCCCGAGTTTTGAGCTCTGATTTGCTATGTGTCAGTTCAAATCAGACGAGATCTCTTCCAAAGCTATTGATACCAAATGATCTTAAAGCCCAGAAGACCCAATGGAGCTATTTATATATCTTCCAAGGGTTTGGGTACAGATGTAAGTAAAAACCATCGTTAAATTGAGCTGAAATTAAGAGCACTTTGACACTAAGTCAGAAGATGTGCAATTTAGTTTATATGTTTGCATTTTCTTAAAATATACCTCCAAGTGTGTATGTCTCTTAAAGTAGTATTTCAGAAAGGAGTTTTGTTTCAGGAAATATGTAATTGTTCTCTGAATTGCATCCCTTTGGAGGATGCTCAGACTTCAGTGTGTGCAAAGATTACATGGGACATTTTCATCTAGTAGGTCTGTGGTTAGTCCCAGAAATCTGTACTGTAGCAGCAACTCAGAGTATTTCACGTGCTTTCTAAAACTTTGTTCCCTGAGAGCAAAGTTGTTCAGGGAGCAAAGTTGTGACCATAAAACTGAATTTATGATTCTTCTATGATATACATTTAAACTTTCTTGTATCTTCTGAAAGTTTTCTTTGGGGAAGATAAGCAATATCCTTAAAAGTAACTTTTTTTGTATATGATTACAGAGTTTAGATAAGTCATTCCAGATGATCTTCATTTATAGGTCATAGAAGGAACTTATTTTTCATATTATTACATTGTGTTATAAAACACTAAACATTTATCATATATAATGTTCTATAACTTGGATATATGGAATCTTATGCATATACTGATTGATACTCTTCAAATGTACTTATATAAAGTACAAATTCAACACTGAGGAGATAATGATTATGCAATTACATTCTTTACCCATTTTTAAACTTAATAATTATAGTTCAAAAACAATAATAGATTATGATCTAATGTTGAAAAATTACAGTAATATTAAACATTATCCACATTACATATGTCTTATACATTATTTCTCTTAACAAAATATGTGATTTGTGGGTCAGTTAATATGCCTATATGAAAATTTGCATTTCTGAGAGTAAGAAAATAGACATCTTTTGATTTTTTTTTTTGACATCTTTTGATTTTGAAAGGAACTTTTTCATTAAAAAAAAGAGTTCCCAGGTTTCCATTTAAATATTCATAAGCATTTATACAAGTATCAGGTAACTGTTCAGGACATTATTATTTACTAACTATTGGCTTCCTTTTTAAATAATGGAAAATATTTATTTAAAATTGAACCACACTTCTGTTTTAAGTTTTGGTAGAAAATGTGTGGGTCTCGTGACCTCTAATTATTGCTATGACTTGATCTCAAGTTAGGACACAAAGACTTTTTAATCAAAAAATGTATTCTTGTGGGAGATAACTTTGCTTAGAGAAACGTTTTGCAAAGTGTTAGTTTAACCTGTAAAAGAGAATCTTGCCTGGAGAATTCCATGGACAGAGGAGCCTGGCAGGCTACAGTCAGTGGGCTCTGTAAGAGTCAGACGCGACTGAGCGGCTAACACTTTCACTTTCATAAAAGAGAAACTTCTCTTTTAAAACCATTCATGGATCTAGAGTGTGAGATTGTTCGTTTCCGAGACTGGACGTTATGTCTGTGTGTACTTAGCAGTACACACAGAATACAAATAAAAGACTAGCTTATTTTAGGAGAGTTTGGTCAAATCAGAAAAAAAAATGAGGAGCTGTTGGTTGTTTAGTTTCCTGGGATTCTGCAGGGTCGAGTTGGAGCTGTTATAGCGGATGAGTTAATCTTACCTTTGTTGTCTCTTACAGTCATCTCAACTCGGACTCCACCTCCACCCTCACCGTTGCCATTTCCAACACAAGCTATTCTTCCTCCAGCCCCATCGAGCTACTTCTCTCATCCAACAATCAGATATCCTCCCCACCTGAATCCTCAGGATACTCTGAAGAACTATGTACCTTCTTATGATCCATCCAGTCCACAAACCAGCCAGGTAAAAACGAGAGAGAACATATGAGTAGAGCCTAAGGGTGATGGCACAGGTCTAACCCTAAGCCATGAAGCTTACTCAGACAGTGTGTCTGGCAGAACAGCAAGCTTTTGAAATCCATCTTCAGAAAGTTTCTTGGTGACTCACTCATTAAGTTTTTTATTGAAAGGTGGCTGAATGACAGGTAGGAAGTTTGTTTCCCCAAAGGGGCACTTTTATGAAGATGTTCTTGGTTTGATGTTTTAGTATTTCCAGTGGATAAAGAGAAAATTAAGGCAGAAAGTCCACTGACAAAAATGTCCTGAGCTGACGTTCACACCTCTGAAATACATGGTTTGACACAAAGTGCTCATTTCATGCAGGAGCGAAGTATGAGCTAAAATAAACACAGGCAAAAGACCTTACAGTTGTATTTATAGACCAACTATTAGGTATTAAAATAAGCTTTGGTAATGTAAACATTTTCAGTGTTTGATGACTACCTGAATATTCTTTGCTCAGACATGACTGTGTTTCATAATGAGTGACATTACCAGAACTGTCTTTTTTTTTTTAATGGTAAACAGTGTGCAGTGGCTTTAAGGATTCTTTGTATAAATGGCATAGCTTTGTGCCTTCTTCACTTCCTTAATATATGATTTCTTCTATGGAGAGGTCACATCATGGGGATTTGGTACAAGAGTATTTTTCGTTATCAAGTAGACAGTGTACCAAACCCGGCCTATCAATCATCATAATATCCAAAGTCTGCAATGAAATTTCAGTCTTAGGGTTTGGTATTTGGCTTTGCTATTTTACCTCCAAGACTCCTGCTTTACTTCCAACCACCATTTTTAATGCTCTGAGGGATTTTTGTAAGTGTTCTGTCATTAATGCTTTTCATTTACTAAAATGCCAGCAAATAGTATGTGCATATTAATTGAGACTTAAAAAAGAAAGAACTGAAAAAAAAAATCCCTTTGGTGTTAATTGTTAAAATGGAGCAAAATGGTCCCTTCTGAATTTTTTTTTAATAGCATATTCAGCACAGTTTTGGTTAGTTAAAATTAAATTACTTGCACTTATTCCTCCATTGACTAGTAATACTAAGTATACCATTCTTGAATTTTGAATTTAAAGTTACATGATTTGAGTTTCAGAAGAAAATGTTCAAATGGTATAGCACTTTTAATGGCTATAATACTTATTATTAAGTAAAACAGGACCTTGGTATATCAATTTAGAAATAAAATTTGCTGTCAGAGCATAGATGCAGAAGTCTTAGTTCCATAGAGCATTTTGCTAGACTCAGCTGGGAACAGTGCACACAAGGTCTGATTTTAATTTGTGTAGAATTTCCATGAATAACAAAGTCTAATTAAGACATCCATTAAAAGTCCTTAACGTTAATTCAGTGTGGAAAATCTTAGAGTTCCATTGGATTTTTTTTTAACTGATGTCTTAATTAGGCACTGTTAGGGGAAAAATTATGCAAATTAAAATCAGGCCTTTAGTGTTCTGCATTTCTTTAATTATTCATTGCTTGTTTTACGTATATTTCACTTTCTTTTAAGTTAAGGGGGCATATTAGGTGATAATCGGCCTATATTGTTCTCAGTTTTTCTTCATATTTTCAAGGTAAAAACCCAGCTTCTGAGAAGCATCTTACTCTCATCTCAATTAAAAAAAAATCCCTCTCAGGATTTTGTATAATGGGAGCAATGTACTAAGTAGTATAATCCTTTCTTAATGCTGTTCATCTGCAGATAAGTTGTGTCTCTTTTCATATCTATAATATGAAAGTTCATCTATCAACAACCTTAAAAGAGAAGCTTTATAATGTGGCTTCATCTGTTCGAACCAGTAAAAAACTGAAAAGAAATAACCCTTTCATTCTTCTGACCCTGAGTTTCAGAAAAGTTGTCTGCTTTGGCTTGGGAATTTTTCGTCACTTTTATTATTTTTTTCAAATGAAAGAAACATCTGTTTGTTGCTTTATGTCAGTTCAGTCCCAGTAGATGAAGCATGCAGGGTGTGAAGAGTAATATATTCGGTGGCAGCATTTTCTTGGCAATTTTTGTCATTTTTCTGTTCTGTGCCCTCAGGTAGGTACTGTCAGACTGTTTAGGTGAAGACAATATAGAGAAAGGCTTTTTACCATCGAATGTACCACCAATGATGAAACGAGATCACTCTCCTTTCTTGGGGGAGATATACAAAGCGGTTTTTGGCAATGATCACATAACCAGAAGTTGATGACTTGCTCTAGAAACAAATTCCTTTTTCACTTTGAAAGGGAAAAAAGTAGGCCTTTATTATAAATGGTGGAGTTGTTTTTGCAGCAACATTATACCTGCTTTGATGTTTAACTCCAACTCAAAACCAGTTCATTTGCACTTCCAAATAGGACTCTTGATATTCACCATTTTGGCTCTAAAAATGGGGAGCAGGCAGGAAATGAGTACTTGTTGACCTGTAGTCAAGTTGACTGTTGACTGTTCCTTCCCAGTATCCTCCAAGGCTGCCCTGAGTTTGCTTGTTAAGTCGAGCAACTCAGAAGCCTTATCCTCCCCATGGCAATTTGGAGATTAATTGCATTGCTGCTGCACTGCGTAGAGTGAGACAGCTATGCTATTTAATGGAATATTTTAAATAAAATTAGTCTAAGTATATAATTCTTTCCTAGGTTTTCACAGAGGGGAAAATCTGGTCAGTTTTCCGGACTTCAGTTAAATACTTAATTTATTCATGAGGAATAGTCAGGATATTCCAAAGTTCATTCTTTATAGAGTAAGTCATGTGGCCTCTCAGGCACCCAACCAAGATTTAGTTCATGTCTCTAAGTTCTGATAGTTAAGTGTTCTCAGCTGTTCATCTTTTTCTTTAAAGAATCATTGACTTGTAATTTATATGCAGGCGTTTAGATAAATATTCTGCTTTATTGCTTTCTTTGCCTTTAAAAGTGGTACAGATTATGAAGACAATATTTGTGGAGAATACCCTCATAGCAAATTGTTATGTGCATTATGTAGAGGAGAATTCCAACATGAATGTAATTAAGAATAGCATTCTGTCTAGAAAAATACATTCCAGTATTTCTTTCAAACAGTGTGCCTTTAGAATGGACACTATTTTTGTACTGGGGCTAAAACTCAGATAATAATATCTTTTCTATCATTGCCCAGGGATTTTCTCAGTTAACTCGCACAAATGTCAACAATCAATGTTTTATGCAACTCTCTAGGTCTGGCAATGGAAGAGTAAGAATTCAGAGATCAGAGTATATTTATTTGATTGTCCTCTGTTTCACTTCAGCACATTTTAATTTACATTGGAAATCTTTTATTTATACGTGTATAGTCATACCTAGTTCGGCTCTTTATATCATTATATAGACTCTGGAATTGTAAAGGTTTTAAATATCTTTCTACCTGTTTATATAAGTAAACCATCCCAAATTGAGTGGAGACTCTAGAATCAAAATTGCTTGATGTGTGTGTATGAGTGCACCTGTGTGTGTGCAAGGGCTAAAATTTTTGTGTGCTGAAGAATGGGCCTAGACTATGAATGATGATAATCGTTAAGTTCAGTGTGTTTGGTCTCCTAGAAATTCTTGTCTTTGTTGTCTCAGTGATATCGTTATGCAGGTAAACACTGTGTTCTGAGAGCCAGAATTGACTCACTGTAGCACATGAAGAGCAGGAAAGAAGGAAACACTGCTTCTAATTCTTACTAGCTCAGTGGTAAGCCCAAGCTAGCTTACTAGCTTGGTGGTGTAGCCACCAAGTCATGTCTGACTCTTGAGACCCCATGGACTGTATCCTGACAGATTGCTCTGTCGGTGGAATTTTCCAGTCAAGAATACTGAAGTGAGTTGCCAGTTCCTCCTCCAGGAAATCACTGAGGACTTCTGTTTTCGCCTCAGGCTCAGCATCAAAATCTCCACTTGAGTTTTCTGTCCTACTCTATGGAAGGCTCAGTTCTGCCTGGTGGTCAGGGTGTTGCAGAAATGACTGCACCTATATGAAGTGCCTTGCAGCTTTGTAAATGCTGCTGCTACTTCTTAGGACTACTAAGCACTGATGAGCCTCTCAACTCAGATCTGAGAGGGCTCGTGTGGTGGTGGTACGGTGTTTATACGCAGCGCGCAGGGCCCACTCAGTCGAGTGCGCTGAGTGGAGTTGGTGGACGAGATGGCTGCCTTTTGGATTGCTTCACCCGGCATTCTGTTTTTGTTTTGTAGCCTAACAGCAGTGGTCAAGTGGTAGGGAAAGTGCCTGGCCATTTCACTCCTGTCTTGGCTCCCTCTCCCCATCCCAGTGCAGTGCGACCTGTGACTCTGACCATGACAGATACTAAACCCATCACTACATCCACTGAAGGTGAGGCAGCTTCACCTACAGCAACCAGTAAGTATTTCTGTAGGAAATGAGAAATGTCCATCAAAGGCACCCCTGGATATCTGATCCAAGGTGGAAAACCCAGCAACTTTTCCAGCTACTCAACCAGATGGAGATTTCTCATTTATGTGGAACTAGCAGGCATGATGTAGCCTGGCTCTCATATGCTCTCTCTTATCAAATTTCACTCAGTATTTGAAAAGGGAGAAGCTTATTTGTTTGAGTAAATAGCTATGACAAAAATAGTAAGTCATGCCTGCTTGTTCAAGGTATACATTGAAAATGCACTGAATGACATAACAGTGTAAAGGTTTTTATATCACCCAAAGAGAGAGTTGGTAAATGTTAGTTATTGGAGCGTTCCTATAGAAATCAAGCCCCTTCACAAGGCAGACTGAATCAGTACCTCTGAAAGGTAATTTTGTTTACATCACGGTAGGTTATGTCATTGTGAGAAACAGTCACACAATGTTCAGTGTAGAAAGCATTTCAAAGCTTAGTTTTAGGCACACGTCAACTACCTGCACTTTCATTGTCTGCAACTTTTTTTTTAACTCTATCATGGTGCATCGGGTATTATGCTTTTTAGCATGGCCAGAACATCTGAAATGTCAGAGATTTAGCTGGTGAATTGGCAGTAGCTCATACCAGTAACCCAGTAGATTCCTTTGCTTCTTTGTACAGAGTGCTCAGAAGTACACAAGAAATTATTGCAAAGCTTTTTAATTGGCTTCATCATCCAAGCTGCCAGCTTTCTAAAACTGGAGTTGATGTGTACAGACTGGTAACAAAGTAGAATGGATAAAGTTCTAGTCAGGAGGAATTAGCTTGCTTCTCTTCAATTATTCTTATTTCTTAAATCCAGAGCTTCTATTCGCATTGTTAGAGCAGAAAAATCCCGATGTTCTGAAAATTCTGTGTGAAATTATAGAGATTCAGAACCACTGGCTCTTTCTTTATTGGCCATTGGAAAGATGCTCTTTTTGTGTGCATGGCCCCTGAAAGACTTGGCAAGAACCTTACAAGAAAAGTGGACAGTACTTGGTGTGTACAGTGAATTCAGCATTTCTTTCTCAAAATTCATGAGGCCCCATAGACTAATAAAAACCAGATAAGCTTGTAATTCCCATTAAAAATCATTAATGCTTAGAAACTGGTTTGTTGATAGAGGGACCTACACTAGTGGAATACTTCTCTGAATGCACAGAAGTGGATGAGACTCAGTCAAGGAAGACTGAGGGTCCTTTAGTGCCACAGGTTAGCTGTGTACATTACAGTCGCTAAAATACTACATCCAAATTTCATCCACGCCTTGGCATCTTTAAGCAAACAAAGTCAGAAGTTTAAATCAAAGCATATAGAAAACAAAGATTTTTTTTTTAAGTAGCTAAAATTTCCAGAAACTTCTGGTACCTAGTCTTATATTGTCATTAATAGATAAGATTCAAGGAAAATCAAACTGAAATGATCACAGCTCACTTATGGGAATACTGTCAGCCTGTTTGTTAATGAACTGTTTCTTATACTCACATACAGGTTGATCAAAAAGGGATATGATCTGATTTACAAAATCGTGAAATAGTCAAAAGGAGTTATCTTGGTTATATAAAGATAGCTTCATCAGTTCATTTTGCATCCTTCATAAAAGTGACATAGTGAGCTGTTTTTCTTTTCTGTAAACAAAATTGTAGCTGCAATTCCACAGGCACTACTGATAATGAAAAATTGGCCATTGAATTCATAAGCCAAAAATTAAAGAAAATACAGAGGCCAAGGAAACCTCTTTTTCATGGTTGAAAAGAAAGAATAACACACACTTGGTGCCCACTCTGTAAGGGTGAGGCTCTTCAGTGCTGTGCATTGAATCCCAGAGATCTGGAGATTGAATGGGGGCCACTGGCTGTTTATGGCTGCCATTGCGTGAGTACTTCATTCAGGAATAAATTAAAGGTGAATTGAGAAAATCTTCACTGTTTTAAAAAGCTGACTTAAAAAAGCTTCACTGAATCAAATGAACATGGCAGAATTAACGTATTGGTTTTTAAAAAGTCTTTTAAAAGTTAATGTCTGGATTCCTCATCAGTCTGGAGGTTTTGAACCAAATATTTTAGCTTTCTTCAGACCTAGAAATGTAACATAAATGATGACAATTTAGTTTTCCTGTTTATTCTGACATGGAACAGTGGGGTTGGTTAAGATGCATTAGTCCTTTCCTTGTGAAAAAAAGCAAAACTCTTTAGGACTAGGGAGACATTTTCTTTGGAAAATTCACTCTGCACCAAAAAGTACCTAAATGAAAAGTACTGGCAAGATGAGATCATAATAATTTAAGGAGTATTCACCTTATGCACTTACTACCTGGTGACCAAGTATTTAAAAGGGGCTGTCAACTCCCTCCCTGGGTCAGTCACAAAAGATTGGCTTTTTGTACTTCTGAAAAAGAAATAATTTGTTTTTCAGAAACATGTTCTCAAATATAATAAAAATTCTCCTTCATGTTAATAATATTAACTTTTCTTTTTAGTAAGACTTTTCAGTAAGACATTTTTCATCCTGCAGCAAGTACATCTGCTTAAATTCCATCATTTAAAGCTTTCGCTTTTTCCTAACAGACTTTCAGTCTGATTTTACATTTAGAACCACAGACCATCACTGATTATTCTGTTGCTAGACACCCAATATCTAGTAAAAAGTTACATCTAGGAAAGACTCTACTACTTAGCCAGTCTTTGGTACTCCTACAAGACTGTAACTAGAGCTTATATGAGATGACCACAGCAAAGGATAGGATATGGTTCCTGGATAGATTTGGTGGAGAAGAAGGATAAACCAATTGACTTGAGGTCAACTATCATTTCTATCACTTGGTATTCACTCACACAAAAGAGAAGAGGAGTAGAGATACACTTTTTTTTTTTTTTTGGTTGCAAGTCCCACTTCTCTGGGTTTCTTTTACGTGGACAAGGTGTTCATTTGATAGTTCACAATTTTTATCTTTGTTTTTGTTCTTCCTTAATCAGCCTACACAGCCTCAGGCACATCTCAAGCCAATCGATATGTGGGACTAAGCCCAAGAGACCCATCCTTCCTACATCAGCAACAGGTGGGCAAGTTTCACCCAGGTGTGATGGTGTAGCCACGCTTTTGCATTGGTGCTTTTCTCCATGCTGTCTCTCAGATCTGGACTCAGAATGGGGCTCACGGGACTTCTGAGAAAGAAACCGATCATTTCATTTTCCAAACTATTTTCTCATCTATCTTTTGTTTCTTGTCTCTCTAAGCAGGGTTTCTCAGATTGGCTCAAGATCTTTTCCCTGTCTGTAGCATATGTCCATAACATCCCTGAAAACAGTGTCTCAGCTAGAATATTTTTCTCAGTCTTATTGGCTATTGAGAACTTACCAGCGGCCTATAACTTTCCAAGATGAAAATTGCCAACTATTTAAAAGGCCATTAGAGTAGAAATACAGCACAATTCACAGTTTGTGTTTCTTTTTCTGGTTTTGACACTTTCATGTTTCTAGTTGTTCTACTCTTCGTTTTGTTTTTTTTTGTTGTTGTTGTTTTTGGTTCAAGAAGATGAATTATGAAGCTGAAATCTCAGGCAATACATCCTTCCTATTTTAATAACTTTAAATTAGTTTACTGATTTCAGATGTGATAAAACACTATTTTTGGTTCTGCTTTCGTACATCATTTATGTTTCAAGTAGCATTTTAAATTTCACATCTCATTAATGCTGTAAATTTAATGCAAATGAAGTGTTTATCCAAACTGTGAAAGTATACAGCCAGGATTAATGGTAGCTTATAAACAAATTAGCCATAGTCAAAAGCATGGACCATACAAATAAAAATATCCCATGATTCCAGTTACAGGATGACATAAATAATCCTAAACACTTCCAAATTTAAATATATTTTATGATGCATATGTTTGCTGCTCTCAAGTTTTGATATTTGTTATGAAATTAACAGTGTGCAAAATATTACATAGGAAAAATTGTCTATAATGAATCAGAAAGAGCTGGTATTAATGAGCTTACTCTTAATTTATATTAATGAGCTTACTCTTAATTTATAATGTACATTGTATGTGCATCTGAATTTTTACAGATGTAACAAGCCTGTACAGGTACTCATGTCAGCTTCTTTTGTTCTAGACCTGTCCACCTAGTTTAATCATGCATATCTGTGCCTCGCGTGGAATTTTCAAATCCTGCCCAGTCACCGGCGAAGGTGGCAGACTGCTTATATTAAAGGTCACCACATGCAGAGTTCAGAGAAAATCATAAAGATGATAGCTTATTCAAGATACTTGACGTTTTGCCAGGTTTAAAAAAAAGCAAAACAAAACAAAAGAGTGAGAACTAACTAAAAACATCTGTACACAGTTATGAAAATACCAAATAATAATTAGTGGTTTTGCCAGCTATTGGCTTTTCAACATAACTTTCTGAAATGTTGCTTTTTTCACCTCTAAAATTGCTGTAATATGAAATGTGCTATAATTACTAGAATATGGTTCTGTTTGAAAAATGTATATGTTCTTTGTGTTGTTTTTTTTTTTTAAAACATGCAGGATTTATAGGTTTAGAAACTTATTCTCTTACAAATCATTCCACATATTTTCAGATATTCTTATCATGGGATTTGCGTTATGACACATCTCTAGTTTTCAGTTAACTTTTAATTCATAGAATCATGCCTCTATCATTTAAACCTTTAGCCCCAAACACATTTAGAACATGATAACCACTTTCATGTATTTAGAAGAAATCGTCCCATCCTCCTGTCCTAGCTTTAATTTTTTAATTTATCACTTGTGACCATCATTAGAGCCTCTTGTAATTATAATCGCAACAATTGATTATATAAAAGTTACTTCTTTCACATGCCCAAGGATAAATCCAGAAAATTTTATAAGCATCAGGAGAATATTAGTGAATCTAGATAGAGTTCTGAGCACATAAATTGAAATATATATATGAGTTCCAGAACTACAAACTTTTTTTCATCAAAGGCCACCACTTTTTATTTAAGTAGACAATGTCAAGTGAAGACCTCTTATAATATAAATATGATTTGATTTGTCAAATGCAATATATATTTATAGAATATATAATGTGTATTGATCTTTAGAGAAGGCAATGGCAACCCACTCCAGTACTCATGCCTGGAAAATCCCGTGGACGGAGGAGCCTGGTGGGCTACAGTCCATGGGGTCGCTAAGAGTTGGACACAACTGAGCGACTTCACTTTTCACTTTCCTGCATTGGAGAAGGAAATGGCAACCCACTCCAGTGTTCTTGCCTGGAGAATCCCAGAGATGGGGGAGTCTGGTGGCCTGCCATCTATGGGGTCGCACAGAGTCGGACACGACTGAAGCGACTTAGCAGCAGCATTGATCTTTAGAAGAAAAATTATGTTTCATAATGAAAAATATAGTGTTCAACTTAAATACCATGCAAACAGATAATTTGTCCTTTGTATAATGAAAGAGTTGGTGCTACTTTTTTGAATTGAAAGAGTGTGATATACTAATTCATAATAAGCTACAATTTAAGACAAGCAGAAAATGAATATATATGCATATCTTACTGTACATGTATATTACTAAACTAAGGCTTTAGTTAAAAGGATTCATTTAGTTTAATCCTTTCAAATTTTAAAAGAATCCTAGAGATGAAATTTTATGTTTACTGTCTAGGAACAGAGGGACAGAAATGGCTTAAATGACTTCAGTAGAGTAAAGGTTATTCTTTTCTACAGCAGAAATGAGATTGATTTACTGTGTCCTTTCATTACTTTCCAAAGATTTAAAAGAGACCACTCTTCTAGCAGCAGGTTTTAAATGCATTTGGTTTAAAGTACTCAGTGATGAATGAAAAGAAAAATCAAGGGGTACATGAAATAAAGGTAATCAATCATTTTATATTAGCTAGGAGAAATTCAAAATTAGAAAGGCAATGGTTTTAGTCTGAGAGAGTTCTTTTAAACATACCCCTTAGCTTTTAATATACATGACCCCTTAAGAATAAATATTGTTCCCAGGTACATTCTTCAGTTTATTGGTGACTGTTTTATAAAGATTTATCCTTTTAGGTTATGAAAAGTATTGATGTGCATTGTCGAGTGCTATTTTTTTCTTAGAAAAGAACTTTAATATAGCCTATATAAATTAGAGTTAACAATAAATTTAAAATTGTTGAATAATTTTGACTATCTTTCCACACAGTGACACTAAAGCAGAGCTTTCAGTAGTTATTTCTAACCTACAAGGATACTGGCTTCTTAAATTGAATGAAAATATTAAAATTAACCCTGTACTCCACTGATAAGAGTAATATGGTCATTTAGGCAGATCTGAATACTAAAAGCATATGCTTTTATAACCATTAACTTGGTAAACATGCAGTTGTTATTAGTAATTATACATCTCTGTGCTCCTTTTTATAATGATTATTACTGATCAATGCTGGTTGCTAACTGCCTTGAAATAGTAGTTTCTTCTGACATAGGAATTTTACTGCTATTATAAATGTGTTATCTCATTTGAATCTGAAAAACAAAATCACACAGTCATAAAGAATATTTCAAAAATACTTATTTAAACCAATTGAGTATTTTCAATGAAAAACAGCCCTCTAGTTAGTTTTAATCATTAGCTCATGCCAGCTGATCAGAACTTTGAAACTTTCCTCTATCTCTTAACTCAATCTTGAGTGTTGTTCAAGGTCTGGAACCAGACTGTCTCTGGGATGATTGACTTATTTAATGCATTCACTATTGGCATGGGGGAAATCAAAATCAGAACTTCAATTGGAACTTCATTTTTCTTTAACTTTTCTGTTGGAAGATGGTGTCATGGCTTGAAGAACTCGTGAGTCTCTGGCAAACTGAACTCTTTAGTCTTTGCTGAAAAATATCTTTTACCTTTTCAGAAGTGTCAGGGACCTCTTCTCTGACTTAACTTCAAAGAAGTTTAGTAAACTGTGGTGTTTCCTTTCTGCCTTATACTTCCTAAATACACTGTGCACATTCATTATGACAGGCAATGAAGAAACTACATTTCCCAAGTTTCAAATGGTAACTATATAGCATAGTGTTGGGTATTGCTTAGAAAATACAGAAATTATTGTATTATTGTATAAATCTAGTCTAACAATTTTAGTATAAACAGTGAGTATGAGACTGCTTCCTTGAATTAGCACGGCTTTCTAATCTGATCAGCTTCATAATGAGCTTGCTATATTGCAGGCCTTTTACTTTGTTATCCTGGGAAGTTTGGTAATGTAAAAGAATCAGTTAATTTGGTGATCACTGTTATACTTGAGTGTGAGGTCATTATAAACGTTTAAATCCTTACTATCATACATCAGTACAACATATTTACAAAACCCTTATTGCAGGGTAGAAATAAAAGTTTGTAACTAAGAAGCTTCTTGTTTGGAAATAAAAGGTTACTATTGGAACCAGCTACTAGAGTACAAAATAACCTTTGATATAGATTTGAGATGGAGCAAATGGAAGGTCACTTTTACCTCCCTGAAACAACAAAGTCAAGTGAGCTCTAGTTTATAAGATACAAGGCTTATTTTCATATCTCAAAATTATAATCTCCTGACTATATATGCTACTTATTATTAGAGCTTATTAATAATGCTACTTATTAGTGAGTCAGTGGCCTAATCAACTCAAGTCCTTGCATTACTTCTTAGCTGCATGGAGTTTTTGGTGCCCTGGCTTCCGCATGTTACATCTCTTGCATGGCTGTATGATGATCTTATTTCAGTTTCAATCACTGGGCTAGTTTCTATCAAAGCATTTTCTACACTTTTCTTGATCTAATTGTGAAACTAGAATTTGAAAGGACTTCTTGTTACGCTGAAAATTTCTGTTCTATCTAATGGCCTTTTAAGACAATGCCTCTGTAGGATTTTTTTATTTATCTAAGATATTCATTGAAATATCTTTATAATATTTGTCCTGACAAATGGCATAGCCAAAGCTAGGTACATGAAAACCTCTGGCAAGGTAGTCTTTTATTAAAGGCAAGCAATCAAAAGGCCACAAGTGGACTATCAACAAACTTTTCAATAAAGTCAGGAAGCAGGCTATCAACACTTGGGCTGTTCTTATTGTGTCTGTTATCATAATTGACAGCTTGACGTAAAACCCTATCACATGACTTCTGGGTAGGTATGTAAATGGATAAGAGGTCACTTTTCACATATGCTAGCTGGAAAGGAAACACATTTAGAGGAAGTTTCACTCAAAATAATGACTATGCAAATGTTTAGCTTTTGGCTAGTTCTTAAATTTAAAAAAGAAAGAAACCTTCCAAAGTCTGCTTTTATCATTCATTGATTCATTCACTTACTGGTTATGAAATGTTAATATCTAGGTAAATTATTCTAGATAGCATAAAAATAAAATTATGTTTACTGTAATCTTAAATTTCAATCAACACAATCACAAAGGGAAAATTGTCTTTTCTGAAAATTTTAACTTTAGAACCTTTAAGTAGAATCAGGGGGAAAAGGGAAATTATAAAGATTTAAAATTATAGACATTTTAGCCTTAAATATTTTTGAGCTGTACATGAAAAACAGGGTAGGAAAAGAACAATGACAAGCAAACTGGTATGGTGGGTGAGAAAGGGATTATAGGAGTCAGAGGTGTGGTTTTAGTGTTGACTTGGCAAGACATGTCTAGGCTTGGACAAGCCTTGAAACCTTCTGTCCTGTGTTCTTATCTTGGAAACAGAAAATGAAGAGGTTGAACTATGGGATCTCCAAGTTCCCCTGAAACCTTAAATTTTACAGATGAAAGTAGCCTCCATTTAAAAATAAAAAAACTTTCCATCTTCTAGTTCTTACAATTTATTATCAGTAGTGTTTATTTAGCTCTTGAACTAGGCATACCCATTTAACTTAATTCTACCATGCTTTTAAATATTCAAGAAGCACAAGCTTCAGAAAGTAATATCAGATGTGACTTTAAGGTACCAGGATGACCTGGAACATCTTTTTCATTTTTATGTGTTTATAAGTTCCCCCTATATCACAATTTTATCTTGACCATGTTGCTTGTTGACTAAGGCTATACCCTTTTCCTTCAGAGTCATTTTATCTACTCTCTGGGAGATAATTAATAAAATAAAAATCAATCTAAGAAAGTATGGAAAGTGGAAAGTATTAATCCTCAAGGATTAATATTTTTAAACACCCCACCCCAAAAGCACCTCCACACACCAAAAATCTATTTCTTTTTCTTTTTCTGGGGCTATCCGGAAAAATGAAGAAACCTAAAAAACATAAAATACACTTTTCAAGATTCTACCTTGAGGGTCCCTGTAAGGTTGGAAAATAAAAAGCGAAAGGATAAATATGCCTGTGTTGACTATTCTGTTTACAGTTTAATGGTTTACTGGTTCAACTGAGAGCTGTTGTCATCATAAGGGACTGTTAGTACATGGGCCTGTTTGCTGAGTCCAGCAAAGTAGAACGTTTTCTTACCTTCTTTCTTTTGTTCTCAAAGCTAATTGCGAGGAATTTACAAAAGCCCCTGTTAATAACAATGGAGTGCCTTCATGTGAATAAACAGACTCTTATTCTGAAATCACAGGCAATGTTGATTTTACCTACATGAATATCTGAGTTCTCTGTGGGCTAGGACAAGATCCAGATCTTAGGTGTTTCCCCTTAGGCGGATTTTTTGAAGGAAGTTAGATGGTCTCCATCATCTCCATCCTTGTTTTTCTCAAACTCATTTGAGTTAGACTTAGAAGAAGGTTCTCATTCCAGAGCCTTTAGGGAACTTCATCCTAAGAACATCTGCAGTGAAAACTTTACCTTGCCTTCTTTTTAAGTTGTTTGGACTTCTTCAGCCCCATCTCTTCAGTCATAGCTTTTAAAAGGAGAATGTTAACTTCTTCACCTTACCTTCTGTTTTCTTTTGGAAATCTGGGCATAATTGTTTTAATATAAAATTTTCCTTAATTATCTAAACAATTTAATTTCATGTTGGTGGGTACATATAAATTAAAGAATTTAAATTTTATCTGTGTATTTATGTAAGAATATGCATGCAGTCAAATCTGTCAAAGGGTCTATACTGTTACAAATGTAAGAGTTGCTAGAAACATACAACTTCAACTAAATTTCTAAAGTACTTTGCTCCTGCTATTTTAAATTTGGTTACTATCAGGGGCAGGGGGTGGGAGGGAAGTATCCTCCTATTTTTTGAGGAAAAATTATTGGAAAAATCACTAGGGTATTATTGAAGCCTTGCAGAAAAAATTTATGTTAATGAAAGGCATATATTTATGTATCACTTAAAATTTTTGATTTAATTAAAATGTAATCGATAGCTAAATTATATAACACCAGCTCTCTCACAGAACAGAAATTGAGGATTCACCACCCTAACTTCAAATAAGATTATTACCTATCATTTTATAACACTTAAAGCCTAATATAAAATCCATTTTGGTTAGGAATTCTGAATCATACTAACATCAACAATATTTAACTTGCTCCAAAAAGAAGCCTAAATACACTTAATATTAACTTTTCATTACCTGAGAATCTGTTCAAAATTTGCTGAGTCAGAACTATCATATTCAAACAAGATTCTTAGAAACTGATTTTGTTAGGAACTAGTGTCATGGAAATTTTCATTGAATATGCAGTTTCTATTTTAATTATTTTGCTCAATCATGAAGTTTATTAAGTATTAATTGAAGGATGCTTTATGCAAAAGGAAGTTAATTAAAGAAAAAATGAAGAGAAAGACTTCTTTAAGTTACCTGGCTTAAGTAGGTTATAACATATAAGCAGGTATAAATATTTCTCCTCAGAAATTTTTGGAAATGTTGATAATGCCAGCCCACAATCTAAATAGCTAAATAAATTTAAATTGTATTTTATATTTTCAGTAACTGAAGGGAAATCAACACTAATATCCTACCCATTTCTTTGGCATTTAGGTTATTATTAAATATGTTCAGTGGTTGTTTTTTGTTTATTTAAGCATAATTGTCTGTTTTGAAGAAGATATTTTGTTCTCATGTACCTGAAATATGGTTGAAAATGAAGAACTGTAGTGAGGTTTAATCCTTTTGAGACTACTGCTGGGAAAGAAACATCTAAGACTATGTTGATTTTAAGTGTTCAACAGTTGGCCAGAGATAGCCTACTGGACATTTTGTAGGAGTAATAAACAGAAACAAGCAAAAAACTAACAACATGAACATCAAAAAAACTGCTTTACATATGCGTTCTTCCAAGGAGACAGTAGTGCTCCCAGTTGTCTGAGAACAAGCCAACCAGTGAGAGATACTTATGTTCACTTGGCTTTGCGAAGCTAGCTTCTCTTTCTGAAAATTTTTCCAGGGTAATCTGAGAGGCTCATAGAAAGTAACCTGAAATTAATTATTAGCAGAATTATATAATTCTAAATAAAACCCTCCATTCTTCAGAATATCTAACCGACTCAAAATTAGGACTAGATCAGAATCTATGAGTGGTCATTAATATAATTGTTATACAAAGCCAAACACCTTCAACTGTTTCTAGATTGTTTTCTTAGTATTGCTTGAAAAGAATGCACTTTGAAGGAGGCAAGTGACTCTTACTGAAAAAAATTTTTCAAATTGCCTAATTACATTGCCTTTCTGATTAAATGCCCTATGTTGAGAACTTTTAAAACATCTTGTCATAAAATTTTGTTCTGTTTGATTTAAAATTAATCAAGTATACATTTTCTCCTTCATGCAGGCATTAAGATCCATTTTAAGAATATTTTTCATTATAATTTAATTTCTTTACTGATTTATGGTTTATTTATGAAATGTATCCTAAGCAAATTTTACATATCTTTTAACTGTCTATATTAAGTGAACTATTTCAGCTTTTTAATTAATTAATTATGTGATTAATTAAAGTTCTTTAGTGTATATATTACTTTTACCTGAAGTCTCAGTATAATTAAAATGCATGTTTGGGGAATTTAGATGGTATTTTTGAACCTCAGAGAGCTGTAGAAACATAAGCAAAACCAAATATTCTCAAACTGCAGAATCACTATTATAGTATGTAGAAACTAGTCTTAAAGGGAAAGGTTCTTAATAGCCTTTTTTTTTTTTTTTTTAGCCATACTGTTATCAGAAAGGATTAAAGTAACTTATCATAAGTTTAAAGGGACTTTGGCTCCAGTCATCATCTTCTAGAAATTCTTACTGAAAAGCAGCACGCCAGGTTTAGTGGATTGCTGTGAATAAGTCCTCTTTTCAGTGCAAGATTCAGTTAATTTACAGCATAGCTATCTACAGATTAAAAACCATGATTTTCCAGTGTTTTTGTTCCCCCAAAGCCAGATAAGTTTACTTTCTTAAGCATAAAAATAAGCAATATATCTTTTCAATAAATCTGCTAGCACTGTAGGGCAGCTGTTAACCAAACAGAGCTGGATAGGGTTACTGGAACAACCTCTGAAGGGCAGAGCTGATGATTTGGAGAGCTGGGAAGAATTTGTTTCAGCTAGTATTCAGTGCATTCCTCACTCTATTCAACTGTGGTAAAGGATTTCCAATGCCATTACTCTGAGTTTAAAATAAAGTAGAAACTAAATAAAGTATCAACTCTTTATGGAAAAAAAATGCCAGTTTGAGTAAAATTAGTAAATATCTAAAACGGAACCCCTTGATGCTTTAAACATAACTTAGGGAAATGTTTATAAAGTGGGGCCTTTCTCCTCTAAACTGCATGTCTTCCGTGTTTTGCAAACTGCATGCTTAAAGTTATTGATTATTTTACTCAGTGCAGATGATTTGGTATGTTATATATTTTTAAAAGCTTAAAAAATTTTTCTAAGATATATCTCTCTCTATTGAACATTAACGTTTGCTTTTATTTCAGCTCATTTTGTAATCTAATTAATGTCTAATTGTTATGTTCTAAGCACTTATTTCTCTTATGCTTTAATTAATAGAGAAGCATATTGCAATAGCTTTTTCTGAAATATATTCTAGGAATTTTGCTTTTCAGAGTAAGGTTTTCTTTTTTTTTTTTTTTTTAAGTTGCCTCTTGGGAAAATAAGGTTAATGCCATGTACAGTACTAGTTTGCATGTGTTCATTTAAATACTAAAAACTGTAGTACTGCTCGATCCATATCTGACTGCTAGGTTTCAATTGACAGCTGAGGATTTGTGACTGGACCATGAATCAAAACGGCAGGCATTTATACCCCAGTACCAGTGAGGATACATTGGGAATTACTTGGCAAAGGTAACATTTTAATTATTTCCAACCCTACACTTACACCTAAAAATTACATGAGCTACAGTGTTTGTTTCTAACTAGCTTTACAGAAAGTATATATTAAAATTTTAGTTGTTTTAGCTATACCATTCCTCTTTCCCTACCCTCTTCCTCCTTATTTCTTGTTGAGATATAACTTCAAATTAATAGGAGACTAGAGCAAATAGTAATTAATGATTGGAATTTCTGAGTGCTGTCAGATGTTGTCAACAGTTTATAATATTGGTGAGGGTGGGGCGGGGGAGGGGGAGGAGGTTATTTGGCACTTAGATTTAGGACCTGAAAATTGAAATCATAGTTTTAGAGAAGACTTTTCAGCTATCTGAGGGTAAAATATTAGCTTTTTCCCATTATAGATTTTTCTTATTTCAGTTCTTTTTCTTTACTGTTAACCTTAAGTCATTTTAGACTCATTTACTCCCTTCTCAAAGGAGGAAAGATAAAATAATGTTCAGATTAGTCAATTGACCTGTTTATTAGCAACACTCATGAATTTCGGTGTGTGTGTGGAGGGGTGGGGATTGTTGGAATCAACAGCTAGAGAAGGAATTTTGTTTAAAAAAATTTTAACTTCTGTTTGTACCTTGATGTGAATCACTGAGAATTGATTTGGTTGGCTGAGACGATCACTCTAAAATTTCATTTTTGAAAGTAGTTTTGATAGTGTCTCATTTTTGGTTTTAGAAAGTAGGTCGTGCTAATTCAACTTCTTATGAATTATTTCAATAAAGAACAAATTGTGTCAAATTGACAAATTAAATGATTAAAATTCATGATATAATCATATGTAATGAGATAAAAAATTTATAGAAGTCTGAGGTAACCCCATAAGGAGTTCAACAAACTTAGAACCAACGTAATTTTCCATCTCCTCTCGGATTATCATCTTCTCTTTACTGAGCATCACTATGTTAAAAGTACATTCTCTAGTGTTTGTTGTAAAAGCATCTTTATATGTTTGATAAGAAAAAAAGAGTAGAGTTTCAAAGAATGAAATTAATAAAATTTCCACTTTTTACTCAGGTAAAAATTAAGAAAATTAGTTAGATTCTGTTTTAAAAGCTTGTTGACCTTTTAAATTCACTGTCTGAAATGAATGCCTTATGACTTTTCCTCTTTTTAAAGACTACTGTAACATCCACTTTAAAATGTATAAATTTTTACCTTTTGATTTTTTTTTCCATGAAGCTTATATTATTCATCCATTTGGAAAAAAATACAATGTATACTTAGAAAGAAAAGATACACTCAGTGAAAGAAGATAAACTATTTATTTATTTAAATAGTCTTTGTTAATATTTTAAAAGTTGATTTGACTTGGTAACATAGTGTTTGGATATAATTTTATTTATCCTTACATTCCATGTTCTGTTGGCTGGCTAAATGGCCCATTTCTACATATAATCCTTACTGTATTTAGAAAAAATTGCAAGTTAGATGGCAAGTGCCTATGCTTTTTAATGTGGATGTAGCTGTGTGAGTTTCCAAATCTGTGGGTTACTGACTGATAGTTACTTACCTAAAACTGGGTAGTATTGCTAAAGTACATTAAAGTGAAATGAGGGTATAAATTGCTGGAGACTTAAATGTAACTGCACCTAGTTCCTAGTAATGTTTCAACTCAAAAATTGATGTTCCCAAAAGAAAAGGTGAGTGGACAATGAATCATCGCAGAACACAGGGACTGGGGTGAATTAGTATGATGACTAAACTCATTTCTTAAGAGAGCTTTATTCATCTTACACATCACCTTCTTGGTGAAAAGTTGGTGTGGTCATCAGCTTCAGGTCATAATCACTCAGGAAAAAAATACATTCATTTAAGATTTATAATTTTGGGGGGTTAGTAGATACTGATATGTAGAATGGCCTTAATGCTTCAAAAAGCTTGACAAAGGTAGTTGGTTTGTTTCTTCCTTTTTGTCATGATTCAGGGGGCACATAATTGATAATAGCAGGTAAAACATTCATACATTCAACAGATATTTATTGAAACTCTGTGGTAGGCAGTCCCAGACACTGCATGACTGATACACACCCTCACCACTCTTAAAATAAAAGTATCCTACAGTTCAGAATAAATGAACTGAAAGGAGACAGCAGCTTGCTTTGCTTTGTTATACTTATCCAAAATAGGCACAAGTAGAATCTGTATTTGATCATACAAATAGGCCATGTCTGTGGTACAACATATGCATAATTTATGCATGGTTTTTAATATGTGTCTTGCAGTTATTTATGAAGCATAATAGTTTTTTTCTGAAGAAAGATATAAAAAAATCAGAAATGTCTGTAACGCTATTACTTTTAAAGTAGATAACAGACATCTAAAATCTTCAGGCCATTGCTACAACTTTCGAAGGATCTGAATAAATTAAATCATTTGCCTTTGTCCCAGTGGAATAAAGAAAATATCAGGTTATTTTTGTTGTGGACCCCTGGAGACTTTGCAGTAGCAGAGGACAAGGCAAAGTGTTTGGTTTTACTTTGATTGCTGTTTGCTGCCATTACCTTCTTGGTATAATCACTGTCCATGGTCGCCTCCTTTTCTGCTTTGTGCCCGTCGTTCTGTAGAGGTGTTTCCATGTCAAAGGCAATTTCTTCTTCGGGAATGAAAATGGCAGTGCCCAGGGAGCTATTTGAGCATAAATCAAAGCTAGAAGATTTCCTCCATCCTCTTCTCTCTCCATGCATCCCCCAATCCCAGTATATAAACATTCCTTTCAGAACTGAAGCTGACTCCTCTGGAAAGTTTTCACAGACTTATTAAGTTGCAACCCTGAAGGTGTTTTGTTGTTTTGACCTTAAAATTTTGAGAACTGAGTGTGTGTGTGTGTGTGTTGCTTGCATCGTGAAAATGTGATTTTTTTTTCCCCCTAACTCAAAGGTCAGGTACTGCAGTTAACCCAGAGTGAAATCCCTTGGCAGAGTGCTCACTTCTGCGTGAGTCCGGAGGGGCTCAGCTCTTAGCAGGGTAATAGGTGATGAGTTGCTTATGCTGTTCATGAGAGTACTGTTGTGTCTGTGCTTTGTCCTCTGATGTGGACAAATTACACTGTTACATCTGTGAGTTATGTGGGTATAAACAAATACAGCAGTTAACTCCCTAACTGGCTTGCTTTCTTGAAGCTATAGCCAGAACATAGCTTGTACTATCAAATATGAAAGGGCAATATATTTGAATGAACAAGAAAGCCACAGGACAATCCAAGAATAATATAAACAGAAGTTATTTTAAAACACTGGAGGGAGTACTGTATGCAAAAGAGAAACTGGATTTATTGTTTCAATCCCTCTTTTCCCCCTTCACCTCTTTCAAGAAAAGGCAAAGCCACAAGTGAGTGGCTGTATGTGTCTGATGGCGTCTATAAACATAGCAGCAGCCTTCAGATGGCTAAAATAAACATGTGCGTGTTACTGAAGGATATGTTTACACAAACCATTTGCTCAGCCTCTGGAATAATGAATAAATGAAGATTTTACTGAAATAATTGGAGGGATTTTTGTGTTTCTGCTGATGCCATAATTGAATGGCACCGAAGAGACTTTTATCAGCTATTTTCCATGTTACACGTGTTAGCAGTTCCTTTCTATGAGTTGAATACTTCATTCTGTAGTGACTTTACACATGTTTTTGTAAGAAATTGTCATTTATTACTGCAATTCTAGAGAGTTGCTTGATTTCCCAGGAGAAATTCAGCAGCCAGTAAAGATTATTTGGATCTGATTGGTCAGGAGAAGGAGGGCAAAAAGGAAGGAATAATAGCATTCATTTCATACATTTAAGTCTATTTGCAAAACCCTCTCCTCAAACTTGTCCCATTTTCATTGCTTCATCCTTTAAACTTTTCTTTGTAAAATATGTCCTCAGTGACCTAAGAATGAATATTTAAACAAAATAATTTTCACTATTGTGTTGCAAATTAGGTTAGTATGTAAAATATATATGCATATAATGCGTATGCATAAATGCTGTGCATGTACATGCACATGTATGCCTGGGTGTGTGCATGCATGTGTGTGTGTGTGTGTGTACATGTGTCATGTACAAACATATGACATGTGTATGATGCGGGTGATGTGTGTACTGGCTTTAACACCAAAAACATTTTGGTGTATTGGGATATAGCTGATTAACAATGTTATGAACAGTTTCAGGTCAATAGTGAAGGGACTTAACGATACATATACGTGTATCCATTCTCCCCAAACCCCTGTACTGGCTTTAGGTAATGTTAAGAGTTAACTTGTATTTCCACATTAGACGTAGACCATCCCTACAAATTCACCAGCTTAGCATTTCCTGCTTTCAGTTTGTTATCTTGACACATAACTACAGTACAACAGCTGGGTTGTTCCTGGAGTTCCTGGGGGAGCTTTATTCTCAGAGTGCTGAATTTCCTTTTCAGCTGTCAGCTCTAACGTGTATTCAAAATGTTCAACTTTTTATACACCATTCTGGGTCCCTAGCACCACTCTGGGACTATGATAGAAATGCTGATAAGGAGGTGGCTGAATGGGAGAATCCGGTTCAAGGAGGGGAATTTGCAAAAGCCAAAACTGCACATGACCGTTGTTTAGGAACTAGACCTGCTAACTAGTGTTGCTCTTTGTATTTGGAGATTCTGTTTAAAAGAATTACTACTGTGTTTTCATGAAAATTATTTGCACCTGTTAGGAACCCAAAAATTAAAATGTGAGCATTCTTAAAAATAATCTTGATCTCGTGTTTATACACACGCAGTTATCTGTAATCTGGCTGTTGAAAAATACATTGGGGATTTGTTGCAGTTTTGACTAACTTTCTCCATTTGTAAAGAAAGATTTGCACAACACAACGTTTCCTTTTATCTAGGAAACTCTTCAGAAGACTTCCTAAGAAATTAATTGTATTCCAGCCAGACTTGCATGCTGCCATCCCACAGGAAATGGGTCAGCAATCCATTAAGATGCCATTAGATAATCTAATTTGGAACTTAATCTCTAAATTAACCATGCTCCATACTTGAAGCATACTTGAGAGAAAGAAAAAAGTTTACGTTTGAATCGATAGGGGAGCCGAAGCGTGAAGAAGGCTGTTTGTTTTTTCTGTAGCTGTGGTCACGTCTCAAGCCGTCTGGTAACCAGGAGAAACCAGACATGATGTAATTCCAGATTGAACTTGAACTTCAGGGACTTAGGATAGGGGAACAATGGACCGTAGGAATCAATAATGTCCATTTTCCACATGATTATGTTTGGAGCTTTACGTTAACCTTCATGGGAGAAGCAGCAGGATCTGCACTGTGACTGAAATGGGATGACCACGGACAAGATGTCAGAGGAAAGAAAACAACTTTTTCCACGATATTTTCTGAGCAGCACTGCAGATTCCAGCAGGATTAGAAAAGTTCCCGCTCTGCAGTAAACGAGTGGCCTGTTCAGAGCACTCTTTGTTCGCTTAGGTAGGACAAACTTAATCTTACGTTTCCTGTCAGATGAGTTTTGGCTGCACTAGGGGAGAGGGAGGAGCATGATGCAGAAAATTCCCCAATGTCAACCTTGCTGATTAACCCTTTGTGATGAAAGAAGTACATTAAACACCTACTTTATTTGAAGATGTTTAATGGAGAGTGCCATATTTACATATATATTAATTTGCCAAGAAATTTAGCTCTGTCACTGGACAACGCACCCTTTAATAATTTCCTTTTTCATTCTCATGTTTGCTAGTGTTATTAGGAAGTATACAGTGTGTTTTTAGTCATATTTACTTAGATGATAAAGTATATGAATTGAGTAAACAGGGTAATAAATGTAATAAGAAACTACAAAGGAGAAAAAGGCAAAAATTTAAGACATTGAAGAAGACAAATTTTGAATATTTAGAAATTGTAGAAATTTACAGTTATTCTCTCCTTTGTTAATTTTTGTTTTATGACTTTTTTGTACATGTGAACAGAGTAGCAGGCATAACATGAAAACATGTTCAATTCCTTGATCGTCTGTGACTTCATGCTTCAGAATTCTGATACCCAAAAAAAAAAAAAAAGATTCTCTCTTTTAGAGGTGAAATGGTGCAAATAACACTGATTTTTGCTTTTAAAGGAAAATCATCTGGGAAAGATCACACTTTGCTTTTGTGTAAAGCTTACATTTCTATTTAATTTAGTATGCCTAGGGTGATTTTCTCTAGTGAAAGACACTATTTGGAGGCACTATTTTTGTAGAGAATTTTGTCTGCTGTTGAAGACTCACATATGCTAATAAGGGGGCTGTAGCACTTGTAACAATAGCCCTGAAAAGGAGCCGGGGACAGAGAGGAATACAGACTAGAGGAGGAGGAGGGAAATCCACACACAGGCTTCTCTATGGGAGGAGAGCAAATCACTACTTTGATCCTGATAATTCTATATTTTTAATTGGCTGAAACCTCCCACAGCTACATAAATTGTTATATACATATGCGTCTGCATACTGTAATTTATTTACAATAATGATTCTCTACCATTTTCAGTTCTAAAACACGAAAAGTATCTAACATAGTTTTGTTTTCTTAAATTTGGCCAGTTTAGGGGAAGAGTGTTTTTCTTACTTATGGCTAAACATTTTAAGGAAATAAGTGTTTATTACTCTCAAGTATATTGATTACCTTGTTGAAAGGTCTAGGATTTTGCAAGAGCTGTTTACTAATGGTACAGACATTAGAATGAGCACGTTAGACCTTTAACTACAGTGGCCGCATATATAAGGACTATTCTTGCCCTGTGCTGTTCATTAAATAATATATTTCAGTGGCACATACCATTATTTCACTTAGAAAATGCTAGTACTCACACATGGTAAATTTAACATGCCATCCAGCATGTCGTGATAACAAAATACATCTGAAACAACTGAATATAAATTAATGAGCTTTGATGGCCTACCGATTTGATATGTTATTTTCAAAATAGTTGGTCCCCAAAGAGTGGCAATAAAGCAAGCTATTTACCTACTTAGTTAAGAAACAAATACATTTCTCTTTCATTACTATGAAGTGCTATTGCTTGCAGTTAGAATAATTCCATGAGCCACCTGCAGTTTATGATATTTGGTGTTTCCCAGAGAGCCCACAAGAGTACTTTGCAGTTCAGGTAAGAGCCAGCCAGGGAGCTTTCCAATACAGATTATTACAAATAGTAACAATCATTAGAAATCATCTTGCATGCAAATAGGATCATTCCAATGGTAATAATGATCCTTAAAAAATGGGGAAATAAATCGAAGAAACCCTAGACCTGTGTAAAGCACTGTATATTTCACTTCTGGTTTTAGCTGCATCAGAAGTGGAATGCAAGCAAGCAATTTATAGACATGCAGCAACATCTGTATATACATCAGAAAATGCAACTATTGTCCTCAGATGAAAAGAATCTTGAATTAGATAAATAAAATACACATTTTTGTGTTGAAAAGTTATACTTTTAGGGAATTCCATTGTGCCTAAATGATATGGACCTTAATTCATAGAAATCCTTTGTATAATTCAGGGAAATTATGAATTCTTGCTTAGTAATATAAATAATATGTTTCACAAAAGAGGGAGATGAGGTGAAGTGTAATGGTTAAGAGTGTAGGCTTTAGAACCACAAATTTGCTAGATTTCGAATTCTGGCTTCTACAACCTAACAGCAGGAGTTGGACAAGACACAATTTTCCAACTTCAGTTTCCTCATCTGTAAAATAAGAATAATAATCATACTTTTCTTATAGATGTATAATGAGATTTGAAAACTTTAAATTAGCTCTAGCACGTAGATCAGTGCCTGGCAAATAGGACATGCTAGTAACTGGTATATTTAATAAATACTGCTTTCTTCGCTCTAATACATTAATGAATTATTAGATATATTATTTTTATGTAATAACTTAATAATTTGTAAATATTTGGGTACTTAAATACCACTCCTATATTCCTTCCCCTGACCTAAGTGGGCATTTTTTTCACAAGACATATTCTGTAGCATTTGTATTATATCGAAATAAGCTGCCAATCCAAATGCACACATCTAGGACAGCCTGCTTTCTGACTTGATACTTAATTATACTCCTCTTGATTGGTTTTTCCAGCAGATTTTAGCTGTTAATAGGAAAAGTGTTTATTATGCATTTGGGGAGAGATACTAATACTTGTGTGTTGATGTTATGGAAACAAAATTAGGAACATTTAGCCAAGGAAATAATAAACTTTCCTTCTTGGGGGTATTTGAAACAGGAACAATGGAACTAAGAGCAAATCTTGCTTTTAAATGGAAGTATTTATTTTACTTATTATCTCATGCTTTCTGGGCCATTGCTTATTTTTATTGCTATCTATAAGTAATGTGGCTACTGGTACAGTTTAGGTATGTGTGAGTATATACAGTTCTCGGTGCTTCATTCCTGTAATATATATTTTTAAGCTTCTTGAAAGAGTACAATCTCTAAAGCAGATGTGGTAGTCTTATGATTAAATCAATATGCAAAATCTGAATGGGCGATATGATTAGTTCCCTCAAAAGTATTAGAACACTGGGTACTTTGACATTTTATAACATGTTTGACACGTGGGTTGCCTAGCCCATTAGCAGATGCACATTGAAATTTGCCATTCTTCACTTTTTCAGTAATTGAAGGAAGCCTATGTCTTTGGTTTTTACTCAACTTATGATTCCATATATGGTTTTTTTGTACCCCGTGGTTCTTGGGTTGTTACCAAGTTAAAAGCTAAGAACCTAATCCTTTTTGGCCTAGAATACACAGTCACAGAATGCATAACTTTAAAAAGCACAACCATCGACTTTTGATTTGCCCAAAGGAGTTTTCTCACTTTCATTCTTTGTCTCTTTACTCCTTCTGGATGCAAAGACTAACAATTTTATCCAGTTTGTCCTGGATTTTAAATATATAAAAAGTGTATCATTTTAAAAAGAAGTGGGTATCTTCTTCCTCCCTAATCCTCACCATAAGGTCACTCTAATAGAACTTCAACTAGATTTGTTTTCAAAGGAGATAGATAGATATATCAAATTTCAGAGCTGTTTGATCACCTAGACCAACCACACGTTCTGTGCACAAGTCTGCTGCAATACTAGCCAGGTTATAATCCAGCAGTGTGGGACATGGGAAATTCATTGTCTCTTGAAGCAAATACGTTTTGCCTTTAGAAAACTGTGTTCAAAAGTTCTTTGAAATGTTTGGTTAATGTCTAACTTCCTAGGGAAGCAATGTAGTAGTTAAATGGCCATGGGAATCAGATAGAACTAATTCACATCTGAGATGTTGGTGGGTAACTTTGGGTGAGTTTAAGCCTTAACTTTCTCATCTGTGAAAAGGGGATAATGATGGCAATGTCAATAATTCACTGAGAAGATTCGGTGGCTTAGGATGTGTGAAACACCCAAGATGATATCTTATTTATAGAAGGCCATCAGCACGATTATCTTCTGAAGGTTTCTCCCTCTATGCTAATTTTGTCTACTGGAACCACGTGGAAGATATATATATTTCCTTTCAACTCAACTGTCATGTCTTGCCTGTCTCTCTTCACCTGTTTCAAATGACATAATTTGGTGTATTTTTTCACCAAAGTAATGCCATACAGTTTGTTTCTCTTGAAGAGTGATATAGGGAAGAAACACAATGCTTCTGAGATAGTCTGATCAGAATAAAATGAAGCCTATCATTAATGTAATTTGTTTGTTTGCTTCTTCCCTCTGGGGAACAACCACATCATATATTTGTCCAGAATCATATGAAAATATTATCCGTGAGGTCAGATGTATTGAATTTTTTTTAGAATTTTTATTTAACTTTTATTTGTTTTTAACTAAATAGCTCAGTACATACTGAAAGCATATATAGAGTAGGAGTCACTAGCATGAATTCTGCTGTGTGTTATGGTATTGTCAAAATCTTTGGGGCTTTTTTTTTTGGTGCCTGATTTTTCCACAAAGTGCTTGTATTCTTTTTTTTTTTTCTTTTACTAATATGGCAGGTATATATATATTTTAAAGATGTGCTTTCAGTCATGCTCATCTTCTGTTTGCCTTTTTAAAAAAAAGGTGATTTGGCAATGAAAAATTTAATGAAGTCCAAGTATGTGTGTGCGTGAAGATATACTGCTGAAAAGCTTAATTTGACTTTGAATATTTTGAAATCTTTCAACTATATTCTTATCTCTTAATAGAGACATAGATTATTGGATTGAAAATTAATTCCATATAATTTTCATTCTATTAGGAATTAAAATCAGAAAGCATTTTACATATAACTAGTTGGTATATGTACATAAATATGAAAGTGTGTTTATTTTATCCATTCTGGTGATTATTAGCATTGACTTATGTAGAGAGAGTTGATATTGAAAAAGCACTGTTACCTTTTTACCCAAAAACTGTACAATTTGAGGCATTGTTTTGTGAAATTAAATGATCTATGTTATTTTGTTTGATTAAACATTTTTCTTTATTTTAATCTTTGAGTTAGTTTTACCAGATTTTTTTCAACGGTACTACCAAAAATTTCTAAAAATATCTGCGCTTATAATTCTGAGTTTAACCTCCAAATTGGCAATAAGAGGCTTATAAACTCATATATGGGGTCTGCACAGTGTTAATGTCTGAGATTTATTTCTCCCCAAAGACTCATAAACAGTATTGACAAATATATCACACACTGCAATTTTGACATGGTCATAATGTAGGATGGGAGGTTCGAAAGGTTTAAATAAACATCTAAATTGAATTTGTTAGATATTGTGCAGCAAGAGTCCTTTTAGTCACTAGCATCTATTTACTTTTACTGAGGATTTTCCAAAGGTAACAATACATGTCTTTTCTAAAGAACTGAGTAAGAAAGCTATTGCAAATTAAACCCTGAATTTTTCTTTTCTGCCATTAATCGGTAAACTTCTCCATTTAAGAGCCACATCTATTTTCAAGCATTAAAATACCCTTTATTTTCCTAAATAGTACGTAGTTTCTAAATGACTTCCTAGAGCCAATTTAGTTTGGACTCATTAATTTTGCAAAGAGATTCGCTTGTTGTTGACATTGTCTTTTACTGTCAAGGATTATCCATTTGAGCTAGTCTTTTTGTTTTTCATACATGCTTCCTGCTTTAGGTTATGAAATAAGGAGAACCATTTTTGTCATTTATTTGCTAAGAAATGATTAGCATCAGCTATGGCCAGTAATGAGGATTGATAAGGTCATTTTCTTTACAGATCTGACCTTTCAGTCAGTAAGATAATCACAGGTACAGATAATTATGATATGAGGTAGTGCTATTGTAGTACTATATAACTAAGTACAGTAGAAAGACAGTGGAGGGAAAATATTTAATAATGTGTCATGTAACACTCTTCCCAATCAGGGATGTAAAGTGCAGAAATACTTGTTGAAGATGTCGGTGGGAAGAAAGGAATATGTGAAAACAATTAAATCTCTTAGAAAAAGTTTCAATAACAACTTTTTTCTGTAGAATTATGATTTTTCATCTGATGATGACATATCTTTTTAGTGTCTATTTTTGGTTTCAAGTATTATTTGGTTACTCCTGCGTAGTTAATTTTTGTTAATATGGAACATCTCTCATTTTAAGTCCAGAGATGCCAATTTTCTTATCATAGAGGGCTCAAATTGCAGTGTACTCATGAAACAATGTGATTATGAGCAACACTTTTAGAAAATAAATAGTTGGGTGTGATTTGGAATAGTTAATTGATTTGCTTGTTTATCCAAAATTATTAAGCACCTATAATGTGCTAAGTACTGTATTAGATGGAGAACAAAAAGAGAAATGGACTTTGTTTTTATGGAGCTCATAGTCTAATCACAAAATCCTTTGAGCATAAAAGGTTACTGTGAAGTTTTTCCTATTAAAATATTAACTCAGAAGTATGTACCTAGACATGTAGTAATAAGCCTAATTATTTTTTAAAAGTATCATGAGATAAAAAAAGTTGCATACCAAGTTCTTTTGTTTTAATCCAAGCTTTTTCTTTGTGGAGGTGGGTGGATAGGGAAATTGTTTCTTCGAGTTAATATTCCAAAAGGTTTTTGTACCTTTGGAATTCAAATATGAAAAAATGAGGATGTCTAGCTTGATAGCTACAGTAGTAGAATCCATCTCATTTCTTGGTTCCAAAAATAAAGAAAAGAATGTAAATTAAATTTAGAGGATCCATTAAATTTAAAACACTGAAGTTGTGTTTCCATGCCAGACCATGACAAAACTGGGTATGGAACTGTCAGTTGGGTGTTTTCTTGGTTCCTGATTATTTGTGCAGCTGTTACTTAACTGACATTCATTCCAAGTTGAATATTGAAACTAACAATGCGTCTGGTTAGGTATACTCAAAATGTATGGTATGGGGTTGTCCATGATATCTAGGTCTTGTGTTATTTTCCTCAATGTGATATTTGTTTAGTGAGGGATTATGCCAGTAGCAAACTCCAGGAATTGGTGATGGACAGGGAAGCCTGGTGTACTGCAGTCATGGGGTCGCAAAGAGTCAGACACAACTGAGCAACTGAACTGAACTAATGCCAGTAGCAATTAGACAACTGTTTTTCAAAATTTTTTGTTTTAAATAGCCCCAAATACAGCATAGGTGAAATCAGAGTCAGCTGGAGACGGGCAAGACTCTCCTCTGCTTACTCCCTGTGGAGCTCCACCCACACCCCTCTCCCAACTCCCAAACTCAGAGCCACTGGGATGTGGAAACATGACTGACAGGGAGGAAAAGGTTTCTGGTGTCAGCTTCAAACTAAGTGTTATGCACTGGCCTTCCTGGAAAATATGCTTTCTCTTATTGTGAGGGAAAAGGAATCATTTTCATTATGGCTTTCAATTTTGTTCAACCAATAGGCAGGTAAAACTGAAATACATCACAACTGTTGTGAATTAAAACAAGAGCAGAATATAACTTGCAGATACTGTTGTAGATTTGCTCTTTTCTTCTTGACAGAAAATCATACTATATTTACATCAAAACGGACCAAATATTTTAGGAAGAATATCTTCTCTCAGTCAATTAGAGTTTACCTGTGGATGAGTCTTACTTGATATATTTTCTGCCTCAAATAGTCTTACCATCTGTAAAAGAAATAGACCATGTAGTTTATATATGCATAATATGTATACTTTATAAGCACATGTATCTCATATTAGACTCTAATTTAGAAAAGTTATAGTAGTAGTTTGATGCCTGTGGAATTTATGTCTCTAATATTGTTATAGATTTTAACGTATTTTTTTTCTTTTTCTCTTCCCCCCCTCCTGCCCCTCTCCTGCCCCCTTCCTGCCAACAGTCCTGGTACCTGGGCTAGCTTGGTTCCTTTCCAAGTATCAAATAGGACACCCATCCTACCGGCAAATGTCCAAAATTACGGTTTGAACATAATCGGAGAACCTTTCCTTCAAGCAGAAACAAGCAACTGAGGGGAAAAAAATGAAATACAACACTAGTTTAAGAATTTTTAAAAAAAAAAGGAAAAGAGGAAGACTGGACAAAACAAACAAAACAAAAAGGGAGAAAGGAAGGAAACTGAAGAAAGAAGATGACAGACCAGCAATCGCAGCACTTACAATCACTAATTCCCTTAAGGTTGAAACTGTAATGACATAAAAGGGTCGATGATATTTCACTGATGGTAGTTCGCAGCCCCTGCAAAGTAGCCTTTGTTACATGAAGTCCGCTGGGAAATAGATGTTCTGTCTCTACGACAATATATTTTAACTGACTTTCTAGATGCCTTAATATTTGCATGATAAGCTAGTTTTATTGGTTTAGTATCTTGTTGTTTACGCATGGAATCACTATTCCTGGTTATCTCACCAACGAAGGCTAGGAGGCGGCATCAGAGGTGCTGGGCGTGACAGAGCCATGAGCCAGCCATTTTATAAGCACTCTGATTTCTAAAAGTTAAAAGAAATATATATGAAATCTCTGTAGCCTTTAGTTATCAGTACAGATTTATTAAATTTTGGCCCTTAACCCAGCCTTTTCCAGTGTGTAACCCAGTTTGAAATCTTAAAAAAAAAAAAAAAGGAAAAAAAGAGGAAAAAATTTTTTAAAAAAAGGAAAAAAGAAAAAGAAAAAAAAACAGTTTGAACACAAAAGGCTCTATGGAAGAAATGCCTCTTTGTAGGTGAAGTGTTATCTCTGCATGCAACAGTAAAAATTAATATAATATTTTCCCCACAAAAGAAACACTTAACAGAGGCAAGTGCAATTTATAAATTTATATCTAAAGGGGAATCATGATTATAAGTCCTTCAGCCCTTGGACTCTAAATTGAGGGGATTAAAAAGAATTTAAGAGAATTTTGAACGAATTTATTTTCCCCCTCAGTTTTTGAGGGCAGTAAAAGGCATTAAATCAAGACAAATCATGTGCTTGAGGAAAAAAAACAATTAATGAAAACACAGCACTTATGTTGGTTTAGCTGCAGCCTCCTTGGAGGTAGAATTTATTTATTTAAAATTACTGGTTGCATCAAGAACCCATAGGGTGTACAAAAGGTTCTATAAAATCTGCATTCTAGAGACAAAGAGGCAGGCAAATCCATGTCACAAGGGTAAAGCTTACAGTTTACAAACTGGGAATGCCAGGGTGTAGGATGTAAAACGCACTCTTGAGAAAACAGATGTAATCAGGGTGCTGAATACTTGCATGGTGCTTTCAGACGTTAGCCTTGTTCAACAAACTTCTTGTATTGACAGATCTGTAGTGTGCATGGGCAGACACATTTTTGCCTCTATGTCTCTTAAAATTTTAATTAAAAATACTCTTTCCAGTAATCCTAATTTGCACGAAGATATAATGTCCACATTACGTGCCTTGCCTTGAAATCTAAAAACAAAAAAAAAAAAAAAAACTACAAAAAAACACAAAAAGTGACATCACTACACTTGTTTTGCTGCATTTATTATCATTTTAAATCTTTACCATTTTTATGACAAAATATTTTGTACTCCAGACGAAGAAAAATGTGTGACATCATGGATTTTTAGACAGTTATACCTTTATCTCACATTTATAAAGCATATCATGGCTGTGTATAGTTGCCGCTTAAAAATTGTAATCGACCAGCAATATTTTCAGTATTTTGGTGTTTTTTCTATTAACCTTTCATGTTTTTCATCTTCCAATTAATATTTGGGGGAGGGGTTTCAAATTTATACGAATTATGCAATACCAAGTTTTGCCTATGTAGGTAGTGCTTTTAGCTGTATTGGTTATTATAGGTAAGTACACAGATTTAAAAAAAAATAATGTATGCTTTTTTTGTTTGTTTGTTTGTTTTAATTGACCAAAGTGGGTACTGCTATTTTTGCAGTGTGATGAGGTCCTTTTGTGTACTGAGAGATGGACAGGGGATTTTTTTTAATATACATATATATATATTCTGGGGTGGGTGGGAGGATTTTTAACACTTTACAGTGTAGCTGTGAAGCAGTGCACCCTGGAGATGGGCCTGGGCTGCAAAGCGACTGTTCTGCCTACTGTGACAAACTTCAACTTAAACACAGGTTTCCCCCTCTCGAACTCCCCACCTGGGGTGCAAGCTGAACTCATTTCTGGTTTTCATAACAACAAACAGAGTAAAAACAAGTGAACACAACCAGTTCTCCTGGAGGCAGACTTGGCTTAAAACAAATGGTCTTATCTTTCTGTTGTTGTTGGGGGTGGTCGTTTTTCTTGAAAGTTTTGGATCCACAGTGGAGAATGAGCCTGTCTCATATTTGGCAAAGATAGTTGTTGAAAAGTACATCTAGCAGATGTTTCAACTTTGGGGGTTTAACACCTGAGTCTATTTTCTCCTCTAAAATCTGCCATCCTGCTGGAGGGGGTGCTCTCATATCCTTTCCCCACCACTTCTCTTCCCCATTTCTTCATTTTGTGAACGGTAGTCTGTGATTTACCTGTGTCTCACTACTTCAAGTGGATGGTAGTGCGCTTGGAAAAAAAGATATATTATTTAAATATCCAGAAGATTGAATAGAGGGTTGCTATTATTAAATGTATTTGGACTTCTAACTTTGATTAAAATCAAAGTTCAATTTTTAAAGAACAACAAAAATAAATAAATCTTGTTAAGTTTTCGTTTTACCTGCCCTTTTAAACAGGACCCAAGCAGAAGGGAAATAGAGAATTTTAAGAAATGAATTTTCCTGTGGATGAATTAAGCCCATTAGAGGCTGATGGGATTTTTTTTTTTAAGGGATGGTACCTCAAATATATATTGGATTTAATTTCCCTGGAGGGCTAGAAGGTGAATAGAGGCTGGTTCTACTTTACTTCTCCCCCACTGCCCCCAGTTCCATTGAGGGAATTCATTACTAGAAGGAAACTCTTTTAGAATTAGTGACGCATGGTGGGCTGCCATGAGGAGCCCCCGACCCCCTTCCTCCAGGCCATGGCCTAATAAAATAAACTGTCTATTGTTCTCACAGCATATCATTTAATGATGAAGACTTTAGAACAATGCTTACGGGCCTGAGAATTGTATTTGATTAGCCCATTCAGTTTGATAGCCCCAATGCTGAAAAGCACAGCGGGATCATTGCAGTGCAAGTTAAAAAGTAAGTTTAAGTCATTTTTGTGATGACTTGCCCTGGTAGAAAACAGATCATCTCAGCCAAGCTCTTCAGGTCTCTTCAACCTAATAGGTGAACAGATCCACCTCACAGGACACACAGTATTTTTTAAGAGCAGACTTGCTCTCTTTTTAAAATTTTTGCCAGTAAATGAGCAGCTCTAGCTGCATAAGTTACACACTGTGGGTATTCCTGCCTGCCTCTTGAATACAAAAGCCTAGTTCAAGTGTTGCTTTTTTAAAATCATTTTTTTTCTCCCTTCCCTTTGAGATAAAACTCTTTAAAAGATCCTACTCTCTATATAATCTCAAATCCATTTTGGCCTCCTTCTCTTTTACCAGGAAGTATCTTGTGACTAAGGGCCCCCTCTTGCAGGTCTTGCACGCCCCTCCCCTCCCCAGAATTGCAGAGCTACAGGATGGTGAAGGTCACCCAAGGGCATCAGTAGGGGGTGGCGTCTCCAGGCCCTGGCTCCGTGGCACTGTTCAACTTTCCTTGCGTTGCTTTACAGCCCACCCCTCACAGTGCCTCTGAAGTGTTTCCTCTGGAGTAACATGAGCGTTTGAGGGCTTGTCTAAGGAGAAGAAAAGAATAAGGCAGTGAAGGAGACTGTACATAAAGACATGGCAAAAATCGTAATTATAGCAATATAGTTATGGGGTAATGTTCGGGTGGGCAGCTCCATTTAAAAAAAAATATGTGAATGAATCTGTGAAGCTGCGAGTAGCAAGAAGAACGAAAGGTCTTCTTCACAAACCGCCTACCTTGTAGACAGTAATTTGTACACTGTATAGTTTTGTTAAGAATTTTTTTTAAATTAAAATTCCCATGTTTGTAAAGCTAACTTTTTAACAATTATAATGGAACTATATGTTGTTTCCATTTTTAAAGTAAACAGGAATATTCCTTGTTTGGAGACTGGACTTGAGTTAAAACTCTCCAGGCTCTTAAGTTATGTATTAAAAAAGAAAAAAAAATCTGTCCATGTTAGGAGTTATTTCACAGATTCCTGTGCTTGAAAAGCATAGGATACTAATCCTTTAAAAAGTGTAAATGGAGAAAAGTTATATTTTATGAAGGTTATTTTGTTGTATTTAGTATTGGAAAAGTTGGTTTTCAGAGCATTTCAGAATGTCGGAAGCACCACTGTCTTTTTATTAGTATAAACGGCCTTTAGCAAAAGTTTTTGTGATTGTTACGTGATGGTATTTAAGGTTGTTTCACAGAGCATTCAGGATAGGCAGAAAATGACAAAACAGTGCTATGTCTCACATAACGTGTCCTCAGGGAGCAGAATCTTGGATTTGTGACTTGTAGCTTCATAAGGACTCAACAAAAGAGATTGCACAGGGACATTTCAGCAGTGTGACACCGGGACGTATGTTCTTTACCTAGATTCAAACTCTATGTATCGTGTGAAACGATGAAGGCTGCAGAAAGTTATCCCATATTCAGTGTACAGTATTCATTTTTAATGAAACAACTACAATATTGCTGGCAGATAGGCCCCAAGCATGACATTCAATATAGTTTACATGTTCCTGTCAAGGTCTTTGGTTAACATTAACCAGCTGCATGCTTCCTGGACTTTAAAAATTGGGTTTCTATAGAAAACTTTTTTTTTTTTTTAATGTGCAGGCTATTCGAGTTCAACAGTAAAAGCTTAAAATTGAATGTTCTCCTCCATGCTGAAGGAGCTGAAAGCTGCCTTCTTCATTTTTGCACTTTCTGGTAGTTCCCCTGTTTTTTTCTAATTCCTGATGAAATTGTGTGGGTGGGGTGGAGCACTGCAGTTGGGGGTAACATGGACCACTGATTTTTGCCCTTTGACCCTGCACAATGACCTTTGCATCAGCCAAACTCATTGCCATGACAACTCTTTGTACTGTGTCCGTGCCACAGATCTGTTGGTGACGTTGTTCATATAGTCAAAGGGGACAAGTTGGAGACGGTCAATTTTTACTTTTTGTTGTTGTTGTTGTTGCAATTCTTTCTTCAATGGTTGTAAGTAGTTTTTTTTTTTTTTTTAATAATAAAAGGGTTCACTAGTTAAGACTCTTTAGAAATATCTGTGTGTTGCAGTTCAAATGTATGTTGAGATTGTGAAAAGGCTTCAGTGGCACTAGCCTACCAGCACGCCAGCCCCAGCCTCTGATAACTTTTATTGCATGATCAGTACCGGTAATAAATGGTGGCCTATGTACACAGGAGACAGTGTGAGCTGGTGACACTAAAGCCGGTCTTGTATTACTGTATTTTTGACAGAATGGTTTTGAAAACTGTGCTACAGGGACTGATGTGGCAAATATATCTTTTGATGCAGAAGGAAGTCTTTTTTTTTTTTTTTTTCAAGAAGTATGGCTTATTATGCATTCTTCATCGAGGGCATTGAAGTTGCATGGACTGAAAAAGTTGATGCAAAACGAGAAAGAAACAAACAAAACAAAACAAAAAAAACCAGCAAAATGTTTACCAAAAACTCAAACAAATGAGCAGTGCCTGTTCAATTTCACAGTCTCTGTTGAGTTCAGTTGTAAATATGTTTCAAATGACATTTTCTTGGAAAAAAAAAATATCTCTACAACATTGTAGAATGTGAGGGGTAACTTCATCCCAGGAATAGGCTTCTCAAAGCTGCAGTAGATTATGTCTTCATCAAGCTGTTAATTTGTGCTTATATCATATAGAACTTTTAGCATCCTGGGAAGAGGTGCCCCCACCTCAATGATATTTCTCTGAGACAACTTTTGTAGGACTGTGTGTTTCTTTAGATACATTTAGTACAACTGTAGGTGAGGAGTAGTCAGTTATTGCTTGCTAGCTACACACCAGGGTTGATCCATTTTAAAACTTTTGGCATTTTGTCCTCATGGGCCATAATTACAGAACCTTGTGTTTTAATTAAATTTTTCAAAGAAGAGGCACATGCACAATCTCCGTGTAACAAACCTTTAGCAGTAGGGTGTATTATATGACAGTTACTTAATTTCTGGCATTCAGACCACTGGGATCAGCCTCAGAAGGGGCCAGAATGTTAGCAAAGGTTTTATTGTGCCCGGTTGGAGGATAATGTTCTTTGGGTACTTTTTGTGGGTTGCAAATGAACTCAATTGCCACAAGTTTTAAACTGGTGTAAATCAAGCTTGACTTAATGTGATTGTTCCTGTTATATCCAGCCTATACTGCTAGCAGCTGCTCATACCGCAGTCAGTTACTGGAAGCAGATATATTTCCTATGCAAAAACTGTTTCAACAATAAAATGAGCTATGCTACAGACTCTGGCCTCATGTTTTATTTTCCTCCTCCGTCTCATCCCACCACTCTTCCTGCACCAGTGTTGCGGTCAGTGGTCTTTTGGAAGTGAATCTTGGTCCTTCCATTTGGAAGTTTTACAGCACGGGTTTAATTTCTCAGTGTCTGGAATGGTGACTCTTCCAGTTCGATACTTCCAGTTTTGCACTGGGCACGGGTGTATCTGTGTAAACCCTTCTTGCAATTCCTAATACGTATACTCTTCACAAGCTCTCTAAACAATGGCAATAAAAATGCAAGTGCAGTTCTAGAATTTCAGCCCCTACTCTCCAAGAAAGGCCTTTCAGCAGTGAGGTGAAGATGTAATATGTGCCCAGGATGACTGGACTGTGGTCTCCTCCACTGAAAAACCACAGGGCCTCAAACACACACATTCAACGGGAGGTAAGTCCTGGGGCCACCCCTGTGGCTGTGGGTTTGGTGGTTTTGTGACTACTGGAGAAGAATTCCTTTCTCCCCGTGCCTGAAAAGGAGCAGCATCTAAGGTTTCCAAGGAGCAGAGCTACTTTTCATTGTAAGGGGCAGGGGGGTGGGGGTGGGGGAGGTGCCGGGGTGGGGGGGGTGTTAATGTTCCTTATTCACAGGGAGGTGGGACAAGAGCTGAAATTGAGGATGGTATCCCAGATATCATCCCAGGCTCCTTGAATACAGCATTTCTGAATGGAGTCAGCTACAGTGCAATAATAGGTCATTGAAAAGGAACCAGTTTAAATGGTTTTGGGATCCATCTGAGTAATGTGCACAAATGAATCAAAACTAATGCAAGCTTGATTGAAAAGAAATAAAAATGCCTGGAATTTGACCATCCCAACTGAAGACTTGCTGAGACAAATCCAATGGCCTGATCCCACCACCTCTGATTTATGGCTCAGGTCTCTTTCATCTCCCCAAATCACCCTGATATAGTGGGTTTATACTGCTGTGGGTAGAGCTGCAGGAAATCAATTGACCACAATCTATTGAAAAAACAAAAATTCTGGAAGGTTCCATCATGAGATGGTGATTAAATATTTTAGAAGATTAAGAAATGTCATAGGAAATAGTTTAAGAATGTTATACTTGAAGTAAAATTTTTACCTGTTGAGAGACTTTTTACTCTTACGAACACGTTTGACTTTGTTAGCACCAATCAAGATTTGGGGATAGAAGAGAGATGGTAGTGAGGAAGTTGTTCAGTTGCTCAGTCATGACTGACTTTGGGACCCCTTGGACTGCAGAATGCCAGGCTTCCCTGTCCTTCACCGTCTCCCAGAGTTTGCTCAAACTCATGTCCATTGAGTCAATGGTGTTATCCAACCATCTCATGCTCTGTTGCCCGCTTCTCCCCCTGCCATCAACCTTTCACAACATCAGGGTCTTTTCCAGTGAGTCGGCCGTTTGCTCTCTGGTGACCAAAGTATTGGAGCTTCAGCTTTGGTATTGTTCTCCCAGTGAATATTCAGTTTTTATTTCCTTTAGGACTGACTGGTTTGATCTTGCTGCGTCCAAGGGACTCTCAATAATCTTCTCCAGCACCACAGTTAGAAAGCATCCATTCTTCAGTGAAGTGTGAGGAAGAATACAAAAATATTTCAAGTCCCTGCTCTAGAGTTATGCTGCCTGTTTCAAATGCTAGAAATGGTCAGCTGTACAGCAAGTTATATAACCTTTCTTTGCCTCAGTTCCCTTATCTGTAAAATTGGATACTAGTAAGAGTACCCGTCACATTAAGCTATTGAGAGGGTAAATGAGATTGTGCATGTAAAGTTCTTACAGTACATAATTTCTTATTATTACTATTATTATTGTCATCACCATAAGGCTACATGACCCATTCAGTTCAGTTCCATTCAGTCACTTAGTTGTGTCCTACTCTTTGCAAACCCATGAATCACAGCATGCCAGGCCCCCTCTCCATCATCGTCTCCTGGAGTTCACTCAAACTCACGTCCATCAATACGGTGATGCCATCCAGCCATCTCATCCTCTGTCGTCCCCTTCTCCTCCAGCCCCCAATCCCTCCCAGCATCAGAATCTTTTCCAATGAGTCAACTCTTCCCATGAGGTGGCCAAAGTACTGGAGTTTCAGCTTCAACATCATTCCTTCCAAAGAACACCCAAGGGCTGATCTCCTCTAGAATGGACTGGTTGGATCTCCTTGCAGTGAAAGGGACTCAAGAGTCTTCTCCAACACCACAGTTCAAAAGCATCAATTCTTTGGCGCTCAGCCTTCTTCACAGTCTTACTCTCTCATCCAAACATGACTACTGGAAAAAGTAAATGGATTAGTTTGTTTCTTTTAGAGTTGAAGATATAAGGACATTAATTATTTTCACTGGCTGTTGGTGTGTGTGTGTGTGTGTGTGTGTGTGTGTGTGTGTGTGTGTGCGCGCGCGCCCACGTGTGGTGATTTGAAAATAATTGGATTGCTACTGGTTGGAGAACATCACTTCCTTTCCCTTCTAGTTTTAATTCTGTGGCAGCCAGTAAGTCTCTACTGAGAGGTGATTCAACAGAGTCCTTCCAGGAGACCATTGCTTGCATGGAAACTGCATACCTGTACATGATCTTAGTTTCTAGAAATTCCCTTCAGGTGATGCCAATACTTTGCTTGCTTTGTGAACGAAGAAAAGCATTGATTTCTTAAGTCTGTTAATTTTCTAAATAGCTTTATTTTATAGGGCACACAAGAATTTGCAAGGAATAGGAGTTTTCTCAAACAGAGAAAAGTCGTGAGAGCTGAAGAGAGAGACGGTGAGAGCAGAGGAAGCCCCAGGCAAGAGTGCAGCGTCTGAGTCTCTTCCCTCCTCGGACAAGCTGACAGCTGGCATCTGTGCTCCACCACATGACACTCCATTCTTTCCTCTCAAGGTGGGGACTGGATAAGGTGGTGAAATCTGCAGTGGACTGGGAGAAACTGGATAAGCCTGAGATATGCAGCTTCCCAGACTTCATACGGAGGACCCCTCAAAGTCTTTACAGGACACAGTAGCTGCTCCCATTTCCTTCCACTCCCCCACGGTAGAATCCCTCTTCTTGGTTTTCCCCTCACTCCGTCTTCACCCAATCCCAAATGTTCCCATATCATCCTCAGGTGGTCCAAAATTGCTCTTTCTGTCCAAGGTTGGAAACTGATGCTGCTCATGGGGTCTCTTATACCAAAATGGTCTTTTCCTCTGTATCAACAAAATGCCCCACTCTGGAGTACTATGGGGTGTTGGATTTTAATGGGACCAAAGTCGTCCATGTTAAGGGCCTAAAGGAGAGATTGAGGGCAAAATAGAGGTGAAAACTTGGGAAATGCAATAACCACTGTTATTTTTAACAGATTATTCTCTGGTTGGTTTGTCTGAAGATGTCTTTGCAGTATGCAGTTTTTTGCTGTGAGGGTCAAAAGTGCAGATGGTCACAGTTCGTGGGGGGTTGGGGAAGGGCAGGGCATGTAGCATAACGATGTCAAGAGGCAGAGGAAACAAATGGGGATGGTGGGATAGATCACCTGAGGGGGTTGCCCACATTTAATAACAACAGCTGGGGATTGTTCTGTCCCCTAAAAGCACCTTCACCGTCTTCCCCACCCCCAATAGGGTGACCACAGAAGTAAACGAGCCGCAGGGCTACACAAGATCCGTGCCTGTCACCTCCACCAGCAGCCCAGTACCCTTCAAGGTACAGAGTGAAAGAGACTTTTCTCAGAGAGAGAGACTTAGAAGGTGAGTCAGATCCACCCTGCCATGGTCATATCTGTTTCTTCCAATTACTCTTTTTCACAATTTTACTCCTCCAAAATCCAAATTCTCTTTGTTAGTACAAAAATTAAGTGGTTTTACACCTATCCAAGGAACATAAAAGAGGAGTGACGCTGAAGGAATTTTATCATGATTACAAATTCAAACTGAGATATTTTAATATCAGTTTCAGCCCCAAATCCATTTCTACTACAGTTCCTTATCTAATTTGTAAAAACCCATATACATAAATAACCTAGTATTTGCCATATTAAACCAAATTATCCAAAATACTTAAATATCCCCATTTCTTTATTGCCTTATCATTCTTATTTGGCTTATTAAATCAGCAACACTGGTTGAATCATGAATAATTAGTTTTTCTGTACCAGAAAGAGTTGATTCCTGTTAAAGAGTATTCTATACAAAACTAAATGTAACCTGGAATTTCAGGGATGTGCAGAAGTGAGAGCACATGGGCATAAATGTAGCTTCCATATTAATTTAAGTGGGAACTTTTGTGAAACATTGTTGGAATTGTGTCATAATCTAGCAAAATAATCAGTTCCAAAGTAGTGTTCAAATTAGATGATAATAACATAGATAATCCTGCCTATTTGTACACATAAACATTCTTTTGCATTGCAAAAATTAAAAAAAAATACACATATTAAGTCAAGGGTTGAACCTAATTAATTTTAATTTTTCTTCATCTTATAGCTGACATAGGCAGAGCAAAGAAAATTATAGTCTCCTTTGCATCTTTCATTTAGAAGAAAGTCCATACACAAACTAGAGTATAATTAACAACTTTCAATGAATACAAACATTTTAATGTATGAGGCACATCCTAGGGAAAGCAAGAATCAGATTAAGGAAAAAGTAAAAACATAAACCAAAAAAAAAAAAGATGTAAATATCACTTATAGGTCATAAAAGAGGATCACAGAAAATTTTCTTATACATATTCCATTTTAGATCTAGCTTTATGATAGTCCTGGTTATAGCTTGCCTTCAACTAATTAACTAATTAGAGCAGTGGCATATAGTAAAGATAAAGTAAGCATTCTTAAAGGTTCTTCAGTTTTTCTGATACATTTGTAAGTTCCTCACAAATACAACATATATGTACTTTGAATTTTTAGAGAAGTTCTGATTTTATCTATTCTTACTTTGATTTATCTACTCCTATTTTGATTAATCAGTTAAACATATAGCTGCATTTAACTTTTATCTCCTTGAAAAACTTTGCATATAAATAAATTCCTTAAGCAGAAAAGATCCAGATTTATTGTAAGGCTTGGGACAAAGGTGTAACACTGGCGTGATCTTCCCTTCCTGAGAACAGAAACACATTGGATTGGGTAGAGACTATTAATTTTTCTCCTTGACCTCTTTCCTGGGTAGCTTGAAATCAAAACTGGGTTCTGCTCCAGCTTATGTGTCCTCACTGGGAGCACTCACGGAATTGTGAGTGTGTTACCTGGTGCTAATGAAATCCACATGGGTTGCTCCAGGTTCAGTGGTCTCCCCTTCCAATTTCCTGGTTCTGGAGCTCCTTTCCCACTGGCCACCCCTCCACTGAGAACTCTCAGGGCGCTTTCTCCATCCAGTTTAAAGGAGTTTTGTGTGGAGAAATAAGTCAAATCAAAAGCATGTGTTAGAAATCACCACAGAGCCACCAATATCAAGGTTTCCCCCAAACGGTGAGAAAGGTACAAAACAGAGGATGACAGAGGGCAGGGAACTTAAGGTGGAAACAGTTTTGTTGGTATTAACACAAGAGTGGGCATAGTTAACATTCACTGAATGATAATTGAGTCAGGCCCTGGGCTAAGTATTTTACTTCTGTTATCTTCTTTATTCCTTTTAAGGCTCATGAAAGGTAAGTACTAATCATATTCCTGTTTTACTAATGAGTAAACTGAGGCCCAGAGGTGAGGTGACTTGTTCAAACAAATAGTGGAAATGATAGATTTAAATATCATTCAATGAGCAGACCTTAATTGCTTAACATGTGTCTTACAGTTTGGTCCAATGAAATCATTTAGTTATCTTCTTTTGAATAGTATAGAACTTGAAGGTTGTAGAATTCTCTTAACCTCATATCAAAACTAAAACAACTTTAATTGGATTAAAATTGACCATCTCTGTTTTCCAGGATTTATGTGAGAATGGTTTGGTTAATTAATCAATTTTAATTTCAAAAATTTAAGCCTCTATATTTTGGTGAAGGTGGACATTTGAAACAATATTTCATTCAAGATGGTATTCTACCACCATAGTCTTTATTAATGTATCACTGAGCTTATAAAAAAACAATAGAGTAATAGTGATCATTTATTAAGTGCCTGTTACTGTGGTTCAGGATCTGTACTAAATATTTTACAAACAATAATTTAATCCTCAGTAATATTCTAGCTGTCAATATCCTCATTTTTCAGATGAAACAAAGAGGAATTCAGAGATTAACAATTTACTCCAAAGTCATGCAACCTTGATGTGGTGGGCCCAAGCTTAGAACCCATGTGTGCCTGACTGCAACAGCCGTAATCATTACCTTTGTGTTGTGTCTTTTACATTCAAATAAACCAACAAATAGATAAGACAGTTAAAGAGTAAAACCTTTACAAATTGAATAATTTTTCCCCAAATTATTTAATTTTAATTGAAGAAAACTTGCTTCACAATACTGTGCTGGCCTCTGCCATATATTCGCATGAATCAGCCACAGGTATACATATGCTCCCACCCTTCTCGGTTGTTACAGAGCCCCAGGTTGAGTTCCCTAAGTCATACAGCAAATTCTCATGGTTATCTACTTCATACATGTGCGTGCATGTGTGTGTGTGCGTGTGCTTAGTCGCTCAGTCGTGTCTGACTCTTCGCGACCCCATGAATCGCAGCACGCCAGGCCTCCCTGCCCATCACCAACTCCTGGAGTTCACTCAGACTCACGTCCATCGAGCAACCCCATAGACTGTAACAAATTGAACAATTTTTATTGTCATAAATAAGCATTTTAAAATTGAACCATCTTTGTTATCGTAGTAGCCCTGTCACTTCCTGGGAGAAGGCTTTCCATAGTGTGGAATTCCGTGCTCTGCAGCTCTGGCTAAGCCCTGGTGCAGGTGGGTTATGGGGCTCCACTCATGATGAGCTCGCAGGTCTGAGGATAGCCTAAGTGTGCATGTGTGCTTGTGAAAACCAGACCAAAGTCAGGGGCAGAGTTAGGCGCCTGGCAGGTCTCCCTCAGTCTTCACTCCTTAAATTCATTCAGAGCAAGAGGAGCGCGCAGGTCCGGTGCTAACGCTGCCTCGGCCCAGAGCTTTACGCAGTACCCCAAACTTGAAAGTTGTTCCTAGAGACGGTGGTGGTTTTCACTTGGCCAGGCAGTCTAATTGTGATGCAAGTGGGCTTCCAGGCCTCAACAAGTTTTCTTTCACCTTGGGTGCCCTGAGGAGAAAGGAGGGGCTTGAGGTATGGCCTCATTGTTTGAGCCTGTTGTGCAGGTGCCCTGCTGGAAAACAATGGACTCCATTGATGGAGCGTGGCCCAGCACAGGCCAAAACCAAAGCGTATTGCTCTAGGCAGGTTATGTGAGTCAACAGAGAGGCAAAACCAGGTGGGGGTCCAGGATCGAAAATGGCCTCCTGCTCCTGACAAAATTCATCATGGCTATGCCGGAGACTACCTCAATATTTTGAAATACCAGTCTGTGAGTTTGGACAGACGCTTCAGCTCCAAAGCCCCTGATATTATGGCAGATGCTTCTATTTTCAGAATCTTCCACAAATAGAGAAGTCTTGAATGTGGAAAATTATATGCACTTTATTTTTAAAGAAATTATGTCTAAAGAACTGTCTTTCCTGCAAAAGGGGAAAAAGAACTTAGATTTCTTGGATTTGTTTAAATTTTCTTGTTTACTGGAAGAAATAAACACAGATAAGAGGATAAAATATGTCATGGGAGTTTTAAAGAAACTCATTATTGTGATTTTCAATAAGGAATTATTAAGAGGCTTAATTTCACATGCCTAAGCCGTGCTTCAGGCCTAATTTTTCTAAGCCAAAAGTTTCTAAGCAAAGGGGCACACAGACATGGAAATACATACGTGGAAAAATACAGACCTGGAAAATCAGGTTACGAAGAGGCATAGGGTATAGCCCAGCCTTGCCCTGAAACACTCATGAGAGAGCAATCATTCATTCATTAAACTTTTCATTTATGAAACCCTTATTAATCTCACATAACCTGGCACTATACATGTGTTTTTGATCCTTGGGCTTTAGTTTTGCAGGTTTCTTGGTTTCCAAGTTGTGGAATAAAATTCACCATTAAGCTGAGACCAAGATGACTATTTCATTGTCTCAAAAAACTTTACTGGTAATAACCAGGTGCCAGCACCATGATTTGTACTAGGGACACAAGAGGAAGCAAAACTGGCTTATTCCTTCCTACACTTTCTCTGCTTGGGTAGAGCAGGCCTTCTATTACCCTTTAACTAGAATATAAGAGCAACTCCAGTGTGATAGAAATAAACATGGTAAGATATGACAAGTACTTGGCAAAGAGACAAACTTTGTGGGTGAATAAAACTCTTGAAGCCTCAGTATCCTCATCTGTAAAATGGGAACAATAGGAATTAGTAGTATTAGTCGCTCAGTCATGTCTAACTCTTTCTGACTCCATGGACTGTAGCCCACTGGGCTTCTCTGTCTATGAGATTCTCGAGGCAAGAATACTGGAGTGGGTTGCCATTCTCTTTTCAGGGGATCTTCCCGACCCAGAGACGGAACCTGGGTCTCCTTCTTTGCAGGCAGATTTTTTACTGTCTGAGCCACCAGGAGAGATTTAAATGATTGTTGTGGGGATTAATTAAGATGGACCAGAAAGGGTGCTAGCCATTGTTGTTATCAGTTTTGGATATCTTGTTTCTCTCAGTCTTTTACAGCTACATTTATGGATAACCTTGTGGAATGAGGCCATATTCAGTTCCCCAGAAGGCTTGTCATGTGGAATTTCAAAGGACATGAAGTAGACTTCGGTTACTTAAAAATTTCATATTCTTGCCTGATTAGCACCATAGTCTAACATTTATTTCCCCAGTGCTCCATTCTCAGCCCCATTTTCACCTTACAGTGTATTCTTTTCCTTCTTTTTGTCTGACAGGGACAAGAAGGGTGGCAAGGAAGTGGTTTCTCCTTTCCTGATTCCCAAAGTTACCCTCACTCTGAGTTTCAGCTTGTCTACCTGTGGGAAGATTAGAAAACCAGCCCCCAGCCTTGGCTCGCCAGCATAGATGTGTGGGCAGCAGCCAAGCTGAGAAACCCATCTGGACATCAGGGCCCCCTGGGGGAAAACATGTCTGGCTCTGTTTGTATTGGCTTCCAGAGCAGCCTTCTGACTTGATGTTGTGCTAACTGGGGATTGTGGGAAAGTCCATCTGACCAGCAGCTTCCCGCAGGTGGCTTTTGATTAAGCCGATGGAGGGGCCTGAGAACCAGCATGCAGCCTGGGTCTCCAGGGAGGTCCGTGTCAGTATGGATACCCACCTCCCCCTTGCCCGCAGGAGAGAGGTGGAGAGCAGGGAAGGATCAACCCAGACTCAGAAGCCAATGTCACATGCAGAAACCAAAAATTCGATTTTCACTGTTTGGCTTAATGGTAGCGCTGGCCCTACACTTGGCTGCTGTGGGACAAAGGGTTTTCTGCAGCTGGGGTCTTTAAAGAGTGGACTCCAGGTCAGCACTGAGTAAAATTTAACTTCTGTTTATTTTCTCTCCCTTTACTCATAACACTATTGGCCCCAAAACACACTCCCCCACTCCTCCTGATCCATTTTTCTCACCATATCCTGACCAGGTGTCTGACAGGGACACTCTGAAAGTAGAAATCAGTTCATTGCTTTTGACTTACTGGCCTTCCCAAGGTTGGGTTAAATCTGATAAGAGTCAAATGAGTTTTGTTTGGCGGCAGCCAAAGAAGGAGCAGGTCCTAACGGGAGAGAACAAAGTGAAGTTTGTGCATGTGAACACACCTTGGCCTCATCTGGCCTCCTGGGACTTGCACTCTCTCTCCCTGTCTCCTTCCTTCCTCAGCGGTTTGTGCTCCGCAGCTTCTGATTCTCTCACAAGGGTGTCAGCTCATCCCTCCCTCTGCCCTGGTCCTGTCCCTTCCTCCTTCCCTTCTCATTGTCAGGAGTTGGCCAGTTAGCAAATCCACAGGTATGAAGGCAGGAATGACTGACTGCCCCACACTCTCTGCTTTCCCAGTAACTTTGCAATTTCTCATGGATCGGACTTCATGGAATTTCAGGATGGGGATCAGAAATTCTTTAAGGGTCAAGATTTAAAGACAGGCAGTGTGGCCTGGAAAGTTATGAATTACAGAGCCAGGTAGATTTGGGTCTCAGCCATGTGTGTTTTGATCAAGTTGCCTAATCATTCAGAGCATCAATATTCCCAACAAGAGAAGACAGTATCTTTTTTTCAGAAATGATATGTGGAAAGTTTCTAGCTCTGTGCCACCTCGCAGATACTTCATAAATCTTCGGGGTGATTGTGGTTATCAGGCTGCTCCATCTACACCTGAGCTTAATCCTAGATGAGGGATAACTGAGAAAGAGGTCTGTTATGGTAGGGAGGCATTATTACCTCTGTCTCCCTGTTAGTGTTGGGTCCCACGCCTGACTCAGGAAATCGAGAAGCCAAAGAAGGGTGAGAGAGAAACAAGCAGAGATGATGATGTTGTCCTGCCTAGAGTAATACCAAGTGGTGACAAGCTTGGTCGCCAAGGTCGCCAGGGTTTCGTGCACCCGAGGAGAGAAGAAGCTCAGGGAACCAAGACTCTTGGCAGAATTAGGTACACTGTGCTGAGACTGGTGACCCTGTCTTCTCCAAGGGGTTCCCAAGTCCCCTGGTGACCTCAGCTTTTACAGGCCACCATTTTCTTTTGAGGCCAGTGATTTTCCAGCCTAGCTGCCTGTTCGAATCTCATGTGGGAGTGGGCCTGACTAGCTTTAAGAGTACCTCAGGTGAATCCACTGTAATCAGAGCTGAGAATCACTGTTCCAGACCCAGCCTGAGCCTGTCAGGGGTTCTTCTGTGGAGGGAATTTCTTTTGGTCGAGTGTTCTCCCCAATGGATCCCAAATGATCAGAAAAGGTTGATGATAATTATTCATGTTGCTTAATTTGTGTCATGCTTTAAAATCATTTATTTTCTTTAAACTTTATACATTCCTTATTCCAACAAGCACCATCTAATTTGGTATAGTTATCTTGCTTAAGCAAATAGATCCCAGCCTTCCAATTAAAAAAAAAAAAAAATGCAAGGAAGGAAGGGAGAATCATTACTGTGGCTTATTTCTGGAGTAACACCGAGTCACTTAGGGGATGATAAACTTAAGGATGAGTCGAGGAAACATTCTAGGGTGACTCCTTCATTTCTCTAAACTGGTTGATTAAACTGGAAGCCTCACATATGTTGATGGATTTGATACCTCATCTCCTAGGAGTCCTCCTCCATCATCCGAGCTTTTATTTTTTTTGAAAAGGCAAGCTCTCTGTAATTGACACACGTGATGAGAAACCAGCATGCTAGCAGTTGACCAAGTTTCTACTCATTGCAGAGATGTAGCTGTTACATCCCTACTAGGAAAATATATTTTATTCTAAAGAGCGATTATAAGAAACTTAGTGTTGGTGTAGTAAGTGTCAGGGAAAATTGAAGCTGATGACACTGCTGTTTTATCTGGAAGGATTACCAGGAAGCTCTGGGTCTCCGCACTGTCAAATATTGACGTTCAGTTTTGTGGAAGAGTGATGTGACCACACATGTTAGGTTCAGATGAGTGTAATTAGGACTGAGGGTGAGAAGTTAGAAAGAGACACATAAATACTAAGTATGGTGGAGGCACTTTTGTCCTCCATGTTGACTAAGCCATGCCCCAGAGTGTCTCATTCAAACACCTGAGGGTCAGTGTGGTGAGTACTATTTTTTTTTTTTTTTTTTTTAGTTTAACAGATCTAATGAAGGTCCAGTGGGGAATACATCTGGGAAGACGCTCCAAACTTGGCTCTGGAGGCTCCTCTGGCAGGGAGAGGCTACCTCTCAGCTGCCCACACCTTCTGGAGTCCAAATCTCAGGCCAGAGAGGGGCTGGTCTCCCAAGCTGGGGCAGTGGAATCACCACCTGGGTGCCGGCTGGGTTCCAGGCCAGCCAAGCTGAGACAGGACAGGTCCTTGTAGCCCAGGCCGGTGCATGGCTGAGTAGCTGGGTTATTAGTTACACCAAAGACTTCCAGCTGGCCAGGCAGAAGGGCTCCATACGCTGAAACCAAAGGAGGAGGAAGAAGGTAAGAGGATAAATTCAATCTGCTTCTCAAAGTATCTTACACGCTTATGAGAATTTTAGAGGAAGGAGCTTTCATTATAAGGTGTTTAAGCCACTGTTATCCATATAAATATGCTCAGGAAACAGACTCAAGGAAGGTAAATCTTTGTCCCAGAGCTTCACAGCAACATTTAAATCAAGGTCTACCTGACCCTAATTTACTATAACCCTATCTTGATTGTCGTGTTTCTGCTTTGCTCCTTTTTTTTTTTTGGTATTTGTTCTTTATGTAACATTTGTATGGTATCTTCAAAAACTTATCAGCATAAATTCAAATCTATATTCAGTATATATTTGGGGCAGTGATCTATCCAGTATTTGGTCTGGGCAGCAGGCATATTTTTTAGATGTGGTAGTAGATACGGTATACCATGGAGGGGCCATCCATGAGATGTATTGTCCAACTGAGTTCATTAAATGAGAGACTCAATAATAGGAAGACTAACATAGGTCTGATTTCAGAATGTCAGGTCTGCTTTATATTAGCTGTTTGTTGAATCAAGGTTCCATTCTTATCCTCTGTGAGCAGAAATTGTCTCTGCACTAACCAGGTATGTTGGGGTGCTGGGGGTGGTACATACCTGGGTCCTCAGTCCTGCGTAGCAGATCCAGGTCACCTCCAAATTCTGGCCCTCGTGCCTCTCAGCTGATGACTTAGAGCAAGGCATGTATATATCTTTTCTCATGGCCTTTTTCTCATAGGTGGTTTTAATTAAATGAAATAATATGTTAGGGCTTCCCTGCTGGCTCAGTGGTAAAGAGTCTGCCCGCCAATGCAGGAGATGCAAGAGACGTGGGTTCTATTCCTGGGTCAGGGAGCTCCCCTGGAGGAGGAAACGGCAACCCACTCCAGTATTCTTGTCTGGGAAATCACGTAGACAGAAGAGCCTGGTAGGCTGCAGTCCATGGGTTTGCAAAGAGTTGCAAGAAGATGTTAAATGAGATGCTAAACAAGAAGATGCTAAATGAGATGTAAAGTGTCTTCTGTGGTGCTAATATAGTTTTCCTTCTTCTTGCCTTCCTTCTGAAATACTTAGTTCCCATTCAGCGCAGGTCTTGTACTAGCTGCTGAAGTTTCAGCAATAAATCAGATCTGTTTCTTACTGAACTTAAAACTCAGTGAGAGACAGACTAAAATCAAGTATAAAAACTACCTACACCTTGTGAAGAGTGCCGTAAGAGAGATAGAAGGTGCAGAAACAGACGGTCGGTGTAAGGCCCCAACCTAAGAGTAGCCAGTTGCTATTGATTGAATTGTTGCTAAGATAATGGTCCAAGTGAGTTCTTCTTTTAAAAAAAGACTATAATGTAATTTTCAAATATATGCAAAATTAAACTCAGCTATAAACAGTTTCCATTAATGACTGCTCATGTTTGATGGTATTCTCTATTTCCGTATCCCCCTGGCAACTGGATTATTTTGTCAGAAATATCAGCTATCATATTATGATCTGTAAATATTTCAGTATTTATAGATCTATTTATAAGTGATAAATATAAGTAAATGTTTCAGATAATCTTACTATTATAGATAAATCTTTGAGGGCCTTGGAGCTGAAAATCTTGGCGAAGTCTACCTGGTAGACTTTCTCTTCACTGTGTGTAATGCTTACTTGGACCTTGGAAGATCCAAGCTGTTAGATGTTAAAGTAAATCAATACATGGAAAGTACTTAGAAAAATGTTGACACAATATATCTGTTCAGTAATTGCTAATTATTAGAGCAGTTAGAGTGTGACCAGAATTGAAAAATTTGTTCCAATTTCTGCTTAGGAACTTTCCTGTGTTAGATATAATGAACTGATAATTCATGATAGCTGATGAAGGTTTCTCATAAACCAAGACCCTAAACTTTACAGGTTTGGTAGACATTTAGAGAGAGCTACTAAAGAAAGAATGAAACTACTAAAGAAAGAATGTAACTTTTTTTTTGCATGTAGTATGGCCTTTTGACTTATGTTAGTATTCTATCATTGAATTTTTGCAAAATATTTTATTTTGTAAATTCCAGGAAAACATTCAAATAATAATAAGCTAAGATCTGTTTTTATTTACTTGATGGAAATCATCACAACCATCTGTCCATGCTCTTTGCCTTGACTGACTGTCCACTATGTATCTCATACATGCTAAGTCGTGTCTGACTCTGTGACCCCATGGACTGCAGCCCACTAGGCTCCTCTGTCCATGGGCTTCTCCTAGCAAGACTGCTGGAGTGGGTTGCCATGCCTTCCTCCAGGGAATCTTCCTGACCCAGGGATCAAATCCATGGCTTTTATGTCTCCTGCATTGGCAGGTGGGTTCTTTACCACTAGCACCACATGGGAAGCCCCAATATATATCAGGTACTTGTAAGATTCTGGAGATTCTTATATAAATGTTGTAGTATTTGGCTCAGACACACTTAAACAAAATGAATAAACAACACCATGGAGCCTAAAAGAGGCCTAGTTAATGTGCAGATGGCAGTCGAATCTCTTAGGCCAATTCAACGTGAGCAGTGAAGCAGTGGAGTAAAGGCATATGGCCCAACGAAAACATCTCGAAGGAGTTGATATTTGAGTTGGACTTTAAGGACAGGTTATATTATGCTGTGTGGGGACCAGGGGAAGGGCATTTTAGGTGGTAGCAGGAAGTGATGCAGAGCAGTGAAGTGTAGCAATGTCCTTGTATTCTGGGAAGACTGCATTTTCACATGACTTCTTCAGTGGATATGTGGGGACATTGGAAGATGTCCTGTGAGTTTTAGACTCCAGGCATAGTATTAAAGATACTTTATTGCTTTCTTAGGGCGGTTGTGGCTATATACTAAAATTTGGACTTTATGCCTTAGAATATTGAGAAAAGCACAGATTTCGGAGAATAAAGGAAGCTATAGTGTGATTTGGTACAGTGTATCACCAACGCCTGACTGTCCCGTGATAGTGACCCCCCTGCCCTACTCTGCCCCCCCATGCCACCTCCCCTACTCCAGCATCCCTTGTGAATTTCTCCAGGTTCATTATTTTCCAGATTAGAATCTTTATATTCTTTGTAATTTCATGAAGGTGGATGGTGGCGGGTTGGGGAAGAATCCATGAACTATTTCCAATTTTCCAAAAAGCTCAAGGAAATTAAACACTGCCTTATAGGGTTAAAACGAACCTTCTCATCAAAGCTGCACGACCTTTGTTTCAGTTATGACTCTGCAGTAAAGACATTTGGCCACCAACTTTGGGAAGGTTTTCCTTTCAGAGAGCTTACATGGTTCAGGACTTTCAAACATAGGTTTTAGAGGCAGATAGTTTTGAGTGTGAGTATTGGCTCTGTGGCTTCTTCTGGTCGATGTGATGGGTGCCAACTTGTTCATCTTTTGAAGCCTCACTCTCCTTGGGTAACTACTAGGATATACTTTACATCTTCATCTCAGTATGTAAGTAAAGAGTATGGCCTGCCGGTGAAAGTGATGAATGCTGGCAGGTAAAATTACCACCTTCTGTGGCCCATCGACATCACCGGGCAAAATTGTTCCTATTTGGGGTCCTCATTGGGTATCTCTGGGGTAGACTGCTGCCAGGGTTTGATGGTCACACTCGACTCCAGCTTGCTACTGTGTGTGCTGATGGCTTTGTCTGAATGCCTTCAAGACCTGCATTGATCCCCTCCTTTTTGCCCACTGTCTAGCTGAGAGGATTTCCTGAGCCTGACTGCTTGCCTCTGTCTTGCAAAAGCTGGAGAGAAACACTCTCAGTGCCATTTCCCACCCAGCTCATCAGTCAACTTCAAGACTTCAAACGCCACACTCTGTTTCAGTTTGCTGTTTTCTATACCTGACACATATACAAATGTGTTCAATGCACATTTCCTATGCTTGGGCATGGCTTTGGGGAGCCCTAATGGAGGCTCAGTGGTTTCATGCTTTTTTGTCTGTCTTGCCTGAAAGAACCGATACAAAGGCCAAACAAAGAGGTGGTAGGTATGGATGTCATTTAATGTTAGTCATATGGCAAGTCTGAAAATGATTTCAGAGTTAGTAGTGTGCCCTAAATGGCCTGTTCATATAAAATCAGCTCCTCTCGAAAATGGCTTGAAATTTAACTTTCTTTTATTGAGTTGCCTCTTAGAAATATAGAATCGTTGACAACTCATATCCAGCACTGTTCATTGTACAGTGCTGGGCAAACATAAAGCAATTCTCTTTGGATAACTGCCCATGTACTTTACTGTTCATTTACGCTTTCCAGAAGTTTCAGATCTGGAAAAACATAAAAAAGTCAGGAAATCTCACTTGAACAAGCTTTCTTGGGCAGATTTCTGGCAAATAATGCTTCCTGTTACATAGGAAATACTCTTAAACTTAGCTTCATTTATAGTACTTTGGCTGGCCTGCTATTTAAGCTGTGAATTCTCTTTGGTTCCTAGTAACAGAAATGAAAAAATGAGACAACAACAAAAATGACTTGAGGACATTGAGGGTTTTATTTTTCTCTCAGATAAAATATATTGGGGGATTGGTACTCGGGGTGATATGGCAGCTCCCTGATGCTATCAGACTAAGGGCCTTCTAGGTTTGTGCTCCACTATCCACAGGGTGTACCTCCTAACTTCATATTGTCAAGATGACTGCTGGAAAGCCAGCCATCATGCTGACGCTCAGACAGGGAAAACTGAATGAGTAAAGAGCAAAATAAGTATGTGAAGTCATGCCTTAAGAGATTTCTCTGGAAGTCCCTCTCTGTCACTTGTACTCATATCCCAACAGTCATAATTCTCTCACATGACATTCTTTAACTGCAGGAGAGTTTGATTACATATTCAAACAGGCCTGTTTCCTCCTTTAATAAAACTAGTGTTTGTTCATAAGGAGAGAATGGTTATTTGGCAGGCAAGTAACCGTCTGTGATACATCTACCTTTAATCATAACTAGAATTTTTACTTATTCTTGGTTGAAAATCATAAGGGAAAAATGGAAAAGTTAAATTTCTAACTATAAATAGATATAAGGGGTTTTTATAGTGAAGAGCTAATTAAATACTCCAACCTATAACAATACATTTGAGATTTATATTGGACTTTCTTTGGTTTCCACTTGTAATCTTAAACCTAAGGGGTCTCCTTGTATCCATTGTTCTCTTGCAGTTGTTCAGTGGAAGTTTCATGATACATTTATCCTGTTAAAATGAAGAAGGACATTTGGATGAGAAGATATTATGTAAACACCTAGTTCCAAGGACATTTTCTAAGATTGTTTTCTTATGATGACTACAATAAATTAGCTGGTAGGAAGGAAGCAAATAATAACACTTTGGAGAACTACAGAAAAGTATGATACAGTGCTTTTTTATTATCTTTATTTTTAATATTTTACAATATATCCTTGTAGTCCACTTACTCTTTTTTAAAAATTTTGTTTTATATTAGAGTATAATTGATTTACAATGTTACATTTAGTTTCAAGTATAAAGCAAGTGGTTCAGTTATACATATATCAATTATTTTTCAGATTCTTTTCTCATATTGGTTGTTACCGAATATTGAGTATGTGCTATACAGTAGGTATTTGTTGATTATCTATGTTATATAGAATAGTGTTTTATTTTTTAATCTACAACTCTTAATTTATCCCCCCCACCATGCTTCTACTTTAGTAACAAGTTTGCTTTTGAAGTCTGTGAGTCTATTTGTTCTGTAAATAAGTTCTTTTGTATCATTTATTAAAAGATTCTACACCTAAGTGATCTCATATGCTATTTCTCTTTCTCTGACTTATTTCACTTAGCATAATAACCTCTAGGTCCATCCATTTTGCTACAAATGGCATTACTACATTCTTTTTAATGGATGAATAATATTCCATTGTACATATGTATCATATCTTCATCTCTTTCTTTATTGATGGACATCTAGGTTTCTTCCATGTCCTTGCTATTGTGAACAGTGCTGCAATGAACATTGAGGGGCATGTATCTTTTGAATTATGATTTTCTTCAGATATATGCCCAGCAGTGGCTTTGTTATCTTTAATAGTAAGATTATTTCTTCATATAAAACCATGGTGGCTCAGTCGGTAAAGAATCTGCCTGCATGAGGGAGACCTGGGTTCATTCCCTTGGTTGGGAAGATCTCCTGGATAAGAGTATGGCAACCCACTCCAGTCCTCTTGCCTGGAATATTCCATGGACAAAGGAGCCTGGCTACAGTCCATGAGATGACTGAGCAACTAACACTTTCACTTCTTTCAAAAGCAAACTGAAAATTTGCTGTTGTTCAGTCGCTAAGTCACGTTCAACGCTTTGCAACCCCATGAACTGCAGCATGCCAGGCTTCTCTCTCTTTTACTATCACCCAGAGTTTGCTCAAATTCATATCCATTGAGTTGGTGATGCCATCTTCTGTCACTCCCTTCTTCTGCCCTCAATCTTACCCAGCATCAGAGTCTTTTCCAATGAGTTGGCTCTTTGCATCAGGTGGCCAGAGTATTGGAGCTTCAGCTTCAGCATCAATCCTTCCAGTGAATATTCAGGACTGATTTTCTTTAGCATTGACTGGTTTGAGAGAGTCCCTTACAGTCCAAGGGACTCTCAAGAATCTTCTCCAAACCACACTGTGAAAGCAGTAATTCTTTGGCACTCAGACTTCTTTATGGTCTAACTCTCATATGACTACTGGAAAAACCGTAGTTTTGACTATACGGACCTTTGTCAGAAAGGTAATGTCTCTGCTTTTTAATATGCTGTCTAGGTTGGTTATAGCTTTTCTTCCAAAGAGCAAGCGTCTTTTAATTTCATGGCTGCAGTCACCATCCACATGACTTTGAAGCCCAAGAAAATAGTCTGTCTCTGTTTCCATTGTTTCCCTATCTATTTACCATGAAATTAAAAGACGCTTATTCCTTGGAAAGAAAGTTATGACCAACCTAGACAGCATATTCAAAAGCAGAGACATTACTCTGCCAACAAAGGTCTGTCTAGTCAAGGCTATGGTTTTTCCAGTGGTCATGTATGGAGGTGAGAGTTAGACTGTGAAGAAAGCTGAGTGCCGAAGAATTGATGCTTTTGAACTGTGGTGCTGGAGAAGACTCTTGAGAGTCCCTTGGACTGCAAGGAAATCCAACCAGTCCATTCTAAAGGAGATCAGTCCTGGGTGTTCTTTGGAAGGACTGATGCTAAAGCTGAAGCTCCAGTACTTTGGCCACCTCATGCGAAGAGTTTACTCATTGGAAAAGACTGATGCTGGGAGGGATTGGGAGCAGGAGGAGAAGGGGACGACAGAGGATGAGATGGCTGGATAGCACCACTAACTTGGTGGACGTGAGTTTGAGTGAACTCCGGGAGTTGGTGATGGACAGGGAGGCCTGGTGTGCTGCAATTTGTGGGGTTGCTAAGAGTCGTACCCGACTGAGCAACTGAACTGAACTGATGGGACTGAATGCAGTGATCTTAGTTTTTTGAATGCTGAGTTAATTTAAGCCAGCTTTTTCAATCTCCTCTTTTACCATCGTCTAGAGACTCTAGTTCCTCTCACTTTCTGCCATTAGGGTGGTATCATCTGCATATCTGAGGTTGTTGCTATTTCTCCCAGCAATCTTGTTGTTTAGCTTTATTAAAAAGATAAACAGCAGTCTTTCTCTAGTTGAAGCATGAGTCAAGTATCCCCACTATTTCTCTCTCTTTCTTGACCCTAGGGCTCTTGGCATGGAATAACAAGGTCTCCAGAGGTTTTTTAAAAACCTCCCTTTCTCTAGAGTCTTGTCTCCATTCTACTATTGGCTGGCTCTGTGACCTTGGGACAATTCTTTTTCTTCTCTGGGTCCTGCATTTTGGAAATAAAAGACAGGGAGGTTGGATTAGCTGATCTTAAAGAGCCCTCCTAGCTGCATGTTCCTATAATTTCCTGGTGACCAGTGGACCAGCTTCTAGTATCAAGTCTGATCTGCTCTTTTCTCACCAAAATGATTGGTTGCTAAAGCAATCAAATATGGACTAGAAAGAAAACCTGGAAGTAAGAATGCTTTTCTCTTAAATATTTTCCTGCTCATAGGGAAACAGCTGACGGAACATCATGGTGGACTTCAAATCACATTCAAGCATTTATCTCATTGAGTTCTATAGAAGGAAACCAACCATTTCACTTCTATAAAAGTGAAACTGACCATTTCAAAGCATCTATTCCCTGAAAAGAACAGCAATCATTCTTCCATATTTTCTTTCATTTAAATTACATGACATTCATCATAATAGATATTATTTTCTCCTTCATCCAGGAAACTGGACCAAACTTGTATTGTATTTGAACTCATATCTTCTCTCCTTAACATTTTCACTGATGGAGTCCCAGCTAGTCCTATATTAAAAGGTCAAAATCTCAAACTAGGTAAGGCCTTGGATGTACCCCAAGGAGCTTTAGTGACTAGTTTTCATTTCTTCCAATGTTGTTTACTAGATAACAGTTGCTCTCACTCTGTGCTTTACATTAGAATTAATCTATGGGAGGGGTGATTAAAATGCAAGTACTCTGGTCTCCTTCCTGCTCCAGAGATCTTCACTTGGCAGATCTGGGGCGGATCCCAGGTGTATGCATTTTAATTCTCTGTTCAGATTACTCTTGGGGCCCAGGAACGGTAGAGAACCATAACGTTAGACCTACTGGCATTAGGGACATTCAGTGGCCTATCTTCCTAACTAGATGGTAGGCCCTAGTGGAATGGGCCCTGAGCCTTTTTCATTCTTGTTGTTGTTGTTAGTTTGTTCATTTGGTTTGTGGTAGGGGTAAAAAATATTTGCAGATTAACAGTGAGAAAAAAAAGAGAAGAGGAAATTTATCTGGAGTTAAGGCACCGAATTCACTCCCACTGGTGAAGAATAGACTGTTTAACAGCACAAGTAAGAGGAGAAGGGTTGTGTTCCATGGGACAAATTCTCATGAGCACTTCAGGATTCAGATGAGCTAGCCAACTAGCAGCCCCTGTCTTGTCCCACCTCCATTCATTCCTCTTCTGCTGATTTATTTTCACTGAAACACTTAACACCTGCTTGTCCTGTCCTGCTCTCCACCCCCACTACTGCTAGTGTTCGTTACTTGAGAGTCAGAATCTGCTCTGCAGCTCACTTCCATACTCCCAGTGCACACAACAGTCCTTGGCACACAATGAAGGGAATGAAAAAAGAATTATGTGATGTCCTGAGCCACAGCAGGAAGGAGTGAGATTGGAGGGGATACAGGCTAGTCTTGAGTATTGCAGGGCTCGTGAGGCAAAATGCTAAGTTACTCCAACACTTAATTAGCTATTTTTATTAAGTGTCCAAGCCTCCTTCATTTAATGGGTGTTTTACTCCTTTTATCTCAAGAAAGATGGCAGAAGTTTGTGTCTTTTGGCTTTGATCACATTATTTCTGGGTTTTGTTACTTAATAAGGCAGAAGTTTAAATTAACATCATTCTCCATTGCCTGTTGAGGGGTTAGCTGTACTGTACAGAATGGGTTTTGGCAATTTTTCAATGGAGGGAAGAAAAGGAAATCTCTTTTTGGGAGTTGTAGTGGGGGAAGGAGGGAAAGCCATTTACCTGAGCCCCTGGGGCTCCATCTGTTTTCCAGAAAAGGTCTGCCATGAAATTGAGTCACTTGAGCCTTGTGAGGGTGACAGCCAGGGGCAGGTAGGAGGAGGACTGGGCCAACTATAGCCTATAGTCATCACGGAGCCAAAGAGGAAGTTTAGAAGGTGAAGTCACAGTCTGTCCGTGTTCAGGGCCCTCTCATCCTTTACAGTGCAATCAAACACATTGTCAGGCTGAGCAAAAGCCACTTCTGCAGGTCCTCCTTAAAATGTGCAATCTCATAGGCTCTGATTTGAGGCTCATGGAACAGGATGTGCATTTACTCTTTTTCCTCTCCTTTCACTCACGGCAGGGCTAGTGTGATGGCTTACAGAACACGGTAACACTGGCTTGTTGCACATTTAGATCACTTCAGCCAAAGGTCTGTGCCTGTATTAATTAGCTTCTGTGAAAACATTGCCTTCACTTAAACTGTTTGAATACATCTTGTTGAATCATCAGCTTGACTCAAGTGTTATTAATTCAAGAATCAAAATGTCTTTTGTCCCTATCAGATAAACGTTGCCATAGCAAATGTAGCGTAAACAGATTTGTTCAAGCCACAACAACCTATAGAAGCCCACAGACAAAGGAGGACCGGTTTCGCCCTCACAGAGGCCCTGGTGCCGCAGCTAATGCCACCCAGTGGCCTAGAACACAGCCACGCAAACCCCGTACTGATGAGTGGACCCTGGGACCCCCTTATCCCATGGAGAAGCCTTTGTCATTGGAGGGTTTTTATCAAATTTGAACAGTCAGTGGAACATCTGGCTTTAATACTGATAGAAGCTGTCGGACTTTGGCTGTTCTCCGGCCTTGCATATTTTCCACCCTCTGTATCAGCGCCTGTTGTCATTGATTTGATGAAGTTAAATGGACTGCATTTGATTCCTTGAGCACAAGAAAAATTACAGAATAAGTGTGAGTTGCTCTGGGTTAGGATCCCAAAACATTTAAGAAGCAAAGAGAATGAAGAAAGCACTTTCCAAGACCTCATCTCAGGTGAGCCCACCTTGTTTACCAAGAATCAAGGAGGGTGTGGTTAAACCATATGGGTGATGTCACTGAACCGGTACCAACTTTTGTGGGTTTGATTGCAGCCAGAAAAAGAAAAAGGATGGTGAGAGGGAGGCGCAGGATTGAAATGAGTGTGCAAGGTCTTTTGATGTCAGTCTTCCCCAGAGGACCTTGTCAGTCTCACCCACCCTCTGCCAGACCAGTTGATGTTGTCTGGCACAACTGGCAATCACGGCGCAGAAAATGACAGGACCCAAGTGAAGATGGAGATTGAATTCACACCTCATCACATCCCATAAAGGGCAATTTTTCAAGGTCAGCATTTAGGTGAATTAAAGGAACAGCATTTGGCAGAGGGCCCTCTGCTCACCCCTCGGCAGACCATCCATCCAGCTGCCACTCTTTGTGTGCAGGGAGAACTCAGACACACACACACACACACACACACACACCCTGCACTCTAATGAGCACATCTGTGTCCTACCAAGCAGACTGGTGGGTTTGGGTGCAGATCTTATTTGTTAAAAAAATGCCCCCATGATGTCCAAGAGAGGAAACCCGAGACAGCGATTATAAATACATTGGTGAAGGGAAAATAGGCTCAAGAAGTACCAAATTATCTTCATCTGGGAATGAGAGAGTTTCATCTGTAATTTACCTAAATGTGAATGTGGGACCTGTACCCCGAATACTCCCTCCCTTGCAGCCAGACAGGCTGCTGGCTGTTTTCTGATGCATGACTGACTGTCCTTTTGCCCATGAAGGAAATATTGGTGTGTTTGGGTCACTGGGCTGTTCGGTGGTGTCCTGGCCCGCCAAGCATGGAGCTCACTCAGCCCAACTGCTTCATCTCCAGAAAGAGGCTTGAGGTCCAGAGAGGCAGAGTGAGTTTCCCAGCGTCGAGTAGCTAGCTTGAGCCGGAGGTAGAGCTTGTTTCCCTAATTCCTAGCCAGGTGCTCTGCTGGCCTCCATGCTGCTTCTGAGATGCAGATAAAGCAGCCCTCCTTGTCACTTCCAACAGGAGTCCTGTTATCAAGTCAGTTCTGTGGTCATTTATGAAATACCTACCACACTTCTGATAACATTCTGTGTTTTGAGGACCCAGGAATTACAGATCCAGCATGGGATTGTCATGGAAAAGTTTTATCACATGCATTGGTCCTTTTCTTATTCTCATCTTATGGAAGATGAAGCTGAGGGACAGAGAGGTAGATAAACAGTTTATGTGAGTGCTAAAAGAGGGAGAGGCTGGTTCCCAGTGAGGTCCTGGGGGAGGACTTAATGGAGAGGTACTGAAGTTGTTTCTTAGAGAATGGTTAGGATTCTGATGGGAAGAGCCAAAGAGTGGGGAGCATTTCACATTAGGAGCATGAAGAATATCATGGGTTCTGGAGACCAAGATTAATAGACGTTTGTCATCTTACCAGAAGTCCTAGTCCATTCTCTTTCTAAGTATTTCTATAAACTTTAGCCCAAAGAAGTGGAGATTTGTTATCCTGGAAATTTTTCTTGTTCTGTATATTGAACTTCATTTCTAGGCTTTGGAGGAGAAACAAAGCAAGAAAACCGCAAAACAAACACAAAGCTAGAGCAAAGGAGGCTTAGTGTACATACCGATGAGTAAGCTATGCCATTCCAATGCAGTAACACAAGAAAACAATTAAAAATAAGGGAGAAAATTAGGATGAGGGAAAGAAAGTATATTGAAAAAATCAGGTGAGATGGGGGCAGTGAAATAAGAAGAAACTAGAACAGTGGTTTCTAAGATTTCCTGAAATCTTAACAGCTTTTGTTCAAATAAAGAAGAGAATATTGGGTCCCCTTCCACAATCTCACCTGTGTCCAACATACACATGTGCATACACAACCCACAGTAGCACCTGAATGAACTGCATGTAACACTCCTAGTTCCCAAATTAGAGTGTGTGCTCACTGGTGTCAGAGAAGGCAATGGCACCCCACTCCAGTACTCTTGCCTGGGAAATCCCATGGATGGAGGAGCCTGGTGGGCTACAGTCCATGGGGTCACAAAGAGTCGGGCACAACTGAGCAACTTCATGTTCACTTTTCACTTTCCTGCATTGAAGAAGGAAATGGCAACCCACTCCAGTGTTCTTGCCTGGAGAATTCCAGGGATGGGGAAGCCTGGTGGGCTGCCGTCTATGGGGTCGCACAGAGTCACGCAACTGAAGCGACTTAGCAGCAGCAGCTCACTGGTATGCTTCAAGGTTTTTTTCTCAGCAGCTCTCAGTATGTCAATTGCCTTTCCCTTAACTATAGTGAACACACTATCACTTCTCCCCACTCTCAAGCACACACAGACTTGTCCTCCATAAATTTTTCAACTGTGGTTTGTATTGCCACCAATATTCATGTTCTAGATATTGGCACAAAAACAGTATGAAGAAAGTGAGTGAACGAATTCCTCTCTAAAATAACCGAGTACTTTCTGTGTGTTGTTTGCCATAGGACAATTAGGATATTCCTAAAGCATCAAGTTTAAAACTGAAGGTCAGTCCAAATAAAACTCATAACTTTGCAGCCAAAATATTTGAACAACCACCTGTTGTGAAGGTTTGTGGCCCCCGAAATCCATTTGTTGAAGCCCTAAACCTGGTGAGATGTTATTAGGAGGTAATGAAGTACAGTGAGGTGAGGACATGAGGAGGCACCCCCTGAAACCTCACCCCCATGATGGGATTAGGACTTTAACAAGAGTAGAAATAGACACCAGAGCCTTCCTTCCCCATGTGAGGACACAGAAACCATCTTCAAGGCAGGAAGAGAGCCCTCCCCTGACCCTAACTAGGCTGATTGCAGCATCCAGAGCTAGGAGAAGGAAATTTCTGTTGTTTAAACCACTCATTCTATAGTATTTTGTTACAGCAGTCTGAGTTAAGATATACTCCATGGTTTTTCATTCTCTTAAGCTCCATAATTCCATAAAAAATGAAGACTCCCAGCCTTAAATGGCTGGCTTAAATTCCTTTAAGCTGGTACTTCTAAACTTATTCTAGAGAAACATTTTTTTCTCCCCACAGATGACCTGGTATATCATGGAATACCAGGATTCTGATGAAGCCAGTAGATTTTTTTTTTTTTTTAATCTTTGGGTACTTTGATAATCCAAAGAATGGAGCCTAAAACTGAGGTCCAAAACTTGGAGCTCCATGTCCAGCTTGGTATCAAAATATTTTTGAAAGACCTTTAGTCCCTTGTCTCTGCTACTGTTACTGCTAAGTCACTTCAGTCGTGTCCAACTCTGTGTGACCCCATAGACGGCAGCCTACCAGGCTCCCCCGTCCCTGGGATTCTCCAGGCAAGAACACTGGAGTGGGTTGCCATTTCCTTCTCCAGTGCATGAAAGTGAAAAGTGAAAGTGGAGTCGCTCAGTTGTGTCCAACTCTTTGTGACCCCATGGACTGCAGCCCACCAGGCTCCTCTGCCCATGGGATTTTTCCAGGCAAGAGTACTGGAGTGGGGTGCCATTGCCTCTCAATATTTTCATCCAAAAACTGGGGTTTGTTCCCCCTTTTCCTTCATACAAAACTTTAGGAAATAGCGTGCCTTTCATCCATTCATGAAAGAGATGCTCTATTGTACCCAGAGGCATTTTAGTTTTTAAAAATTTAGTTTGGAAAAGTGGATATTTATATGGAATCATAAAGCTAGTTTGATACTTTTCAGGGAAAAGAAAGGTGTGGATTGTAGTTTGGAGTCTATCTGAAAGAGAAATATCTTGGTTATAATCCATTTTTTTATCAATAGACCAGAGGAAGGGGAAATGGGACTTTAGTTATTAAAATTCCTAATTAAGTTCTTAATGGCAGAAACACCTCAGAATGTTCCATGGTTTCATTTGGCACTGAGGCACTCAGACTCTTTTTAAACATTAGGTCAAGATATTGGGTTGGACACCAGGAAAATAAACTTCCTTATGAAGGCTCCAAGGCATAAAAACACAGAGAAAAGGCGTTCCCCATGGAACTCTGATCTAAGGATTTCCTTTAGGAGCTGAGATTTGTAAAAAAATAGGAGTTAGCATATTTTGGTGGTTTATCCACTGAAAAGAGTAAACCAAAGTGAAGTTGTTAAAAATTATAGAAGAAGTTTTATGTATGGGTAAAGTTTCTAGGATACTCCATGTTTCAGCAAACACTGAAATTTTTTGAAATCTTCCTGATTTCTGTGCCTCCACAGGGTACCATAATTTAATCTAGTTGGTGGCACTAGACGCTGGTTACCACAGCCAGCCATTATGGGCAGGGGTTCCAAACATATGGCCTGTGCATCGCATCCCATCCTCTTCCCTCCATGAATTATTTTTATATTGAATGCCAACCTAGCAAATGCATGAATCTTCATGCACACTGCCAGCCTGCTACCAGCCAGCCCTCCTTCTTTCCCTCCCCATTGATACCCTCAACCTCCCAGGCCAGAATCCTGTGCTGAGTACCAGGCAAGGGGGCACACAAGAAAGCATGGGCTGGTGACACTGGGGGGCTGCCCTTTGGTCTGTAACTGAAACGCAGTGCCCAGCATGCGCCCTGGGTCCCCCAGCCATTGTGTTCGGTTTCCCCAGCACAGCTCTCTGCTGGGCTGCTGTTAGAGTCGCACAGTGACCTGCAGATCTAAGGGAAAAAACAGATGTCCCAATAAATTTTTGTCAAAACGTAATTACCTCGGGATTAGAAAACCTCATGGGGGTGGGGAGGGAAAGGAACAGATGCATTACTTTCAAATATGCAATCACTTATTGTGCAGAAGTTTAAATAATCAAGAGGATTAAATGATGGCAGTCAGGAGTGTTCCCTTGTTTATTTTGGTCCTCTCCTTTCTTTACCTTCAGCTCTGGACGGTTTGGAAGGCTCTCCTCCTCGCCTTGCTCGGATGGTGCTCCAAGCAGGAGGGGGGCATGTTGCTCAAAGGATCATCCTGAGTGCCTTTTCATAAATAAATCTCGGCAAATATGACAGGCTGTCTCTCCCTCAGGAATCTGGCCAAGTCTTTTCTTCCTCTCCAGCCGACAAAATATGATAAACTATGAGTTTTCCCAGTAACCATAAAAGATTCTTATTTTCGTGATCTGAACTGCTGGGTGCAGGTCAAGGTAGTATATCAAACAGGAATTCTTGGGGGAAAATCCTTTTTCTGTTTTCTGTTTGCACATTTTTCAAGTCAGAGGGGGTGCTGGGTGCTGATTGAAGATTCATTGGGTTATTTGTTAGCTGGTTGTCATAAGGCTCTTAAGGTGAGATGTTCATCTCTTTTAAGTATTTGCTTATAGGCCAAAGGGAAGGAGTAGTTAGGGGGAAAACCTGAAGTTCCAAAAGATCCAAGGTTCAAAAGCCATTGTTGCTTCGGGTTGTTGGATTTTGTCTCCATTGGGTAACAGTTAGGTGAGATATTACTACACTGCTCTCCAGCCTGTCTTCAAAACAGCCCAACCTGCAACAGAGGCTGAGGATCCCTTTGTACTCTTGGATTATGGGAATTCAAGTCATATTTTTAAGGTTTTTACCTTTATAGAAAGTGGTTTTTATTTGGTAACATTAGAAGTTAATCTTCAGAATAATTACCAGTTATCAGGAGTCTACTCATTGCCAATGTCCATGCTAAGCCCTTTACATCTATGCCCCCTGATCCTCCCAGAGGTGTTGTTAAAGGAAGCATTGTCACCCTAATGGGGAGATATGGTGATTGAGACACAAACAAGTCAAATAACCTTTTCACATAGTCACAAAGGTAGCAAGTAAGAAAACTCAAGTTTGAATCCATGTGTTAATGTACGTAAAGACTTCATCTATCCATTATTGTCTTATTCCTTGGGATATATATATATATATATATATATATATATATATCATACACATACAACAACTGAATATGCTGTGAAAGTGGAAATAATAGATTGAAAGAGTAACTTGTGCTACACTATCCTAGCCATGATATATACACTTTCTGCATAGAGAAGTCATATTTATAATAGGCCTATTTTGCTTCCATTTGCAGATAGTGGAATTATTTGTAAATTAGATTTATGCGCTCTCACAATTTTAGCCCATTACAGGTAGTCTGGAGCCAACCACACATATTTAGACAAGAAAGAGTTAAAAGGAAATCCTGCTCGAAGCAGTAAGCAGAGGAGAGTTGAGTCCAGCTGCTTCCGGGGGATATCTGATAGAGGGAGGCAGTCAGGAAACAACCACAGGGAAAAGAATTCTCAGGAATGGGGGTGTCTTCCTGGTTGCCATCAGCCTGGAAGTTATCTTTTCCCACCTAAATCCAGAGAGGCTTGTAAAACTCCGAAGTCCACAGCAGCATGAGGAAAGAGATCTTTTTGCAGAGAGAACTGAGAGAATGCCTTTACCCTGGAAGAAGTGATATCTTTGGAGGATCCAGAGCCATGTGGATTTGTAAGCTAGCAAATAGAGGAAGCCACAGAAGTTGTCATTGGAGAGGCTGAGAAATTTGAAATTGGCTAATTGCCCTTATTTTAAGAAAGGATGAATCCAGTAAGAGACACTGACACAGACAAAGGAACTCAAGGGCAAAGCCCATCTAATAAGATGAAAAGGAGGAGAGAGGCTCAGACAGTACTGGGACAAACACCGTCCTTGACCAAACTTGAGTCAGGTTCCTCTGAGTCTTCTTTTGACTCGACCTGGGGCTCTGTCCTTGATCTGCTTAGTCCAATTTTATTTAGCAAGACTCCTGCTGAGCCAGTTGTTCAAAAATCTCCCACACTTGGTATCTGATCATCCTGACCTGCCTTTAGCAAGTATCCTTCTGAGTTGGTCTTGAAATAACCCCCTTAGCCTCTCAATAATCAGTCGTCCATTGACCCCACTCTGATCCTTGGCTATAAACTCCATTTATCCTTGTTGTATGTTAAGCCTCTCTCTCTCTCCTCTACTACAAAACCCCTATTGAAGTAGTACCTTTTGAATAGTCTTCGTTACTATTAAGGTCTGAATAATAAATTTATTATTCATTAATATACATGTTTATTAATTACAAGTATTTGGAATTGTAAAGTAGGCAGGAAAATGGAAATGGAAACACTGACAGAACTCAACACATGTAAGAACTGCCTCCATCCAAATGCTATTTGATGATAGAATGCTTCATGTTGATGTCTGAATTGGTCAGTCTCTTACAGCATCCAGCAGTAAAATGCAAAATACAATATAACCTGATTATAAGGTTACATTTAAAACTTTGTAAATCGTATGAGATTTCATAAAAATGCTGTTGGAAAATCACTTTAACCACAGCATTTGCACATCTCGTAGTTTTAGATCAGTTAACATTTGAAGAATAGAAAATCACCAAGGAAGGTCATGACAGGTATGTTGGAAGACGATGACTTACGTGGCAAAGGTTAAGGCAGCCCTGAGAAATGGCTCTCTTTATGACCATTTCATTAAAGGCATGTGTGAAGGGAAGGAGATATTATAATGAGCAGTGATGCAATTGGGTCAAAAAATGATGGCCTTAAATTCAAACACTTGATCCTTCTTTGTTTTAAAAATTAACAGATTATAACCTAAACTAAGACAAACTTGCCTTCGTAGTTTTAAATTTCAGTCAAGTCCTTGTTTTAAATGTATTCACTTTAAGTGGATTTTCTACTGTAAATTAACCTTATATGAGACTTTCATTTATATTACTTAACCAGATATGGTTCATACTTAAGCATCAGCCCTTATCAATTAATCCTTTCTATTGCTTTTATGAAATAATAAGTTAAAATAATTCCATCGTGTGTTGCTAAGAAGCACCCGAACAAGAAATTAAATTGACTGCTTCTAGAAGAAGGCTTGAGATATCTTCAGAGAATTCAGAGGGAAAAAGATATGGAGATTAAGACAAAGCAGAGATGAAGATATAAAGATATCTTAAATGATTCAGCAAAAGGACTCTTTCTGAAGTTGAGAAATGGAAAAGGAAAAGTATTTATAAATGTAATAAAAGAAAATTTCCTCAAAAGGGCATAATGTTCATCAAGAGAAATTTGATGTTATATGTAATAGGTACTTTAAAAACAATGGATAGATGTCTATCAAATTTAAAGGGAAAGAATCTTAACAAACTAGACACTGTTCTTCAGATATAAAGATTAATCCAGACATTCTGAAATAGGAACAAATGCAACAGACATGGCACCCATAAGTCTTCCCTGAAAAAAGTAACTGATGAAAAATTACTCCAAACAAGTTGAGTCAAAATAAAGAATTTAGGAATAGACAGACTGTAGTAAAAACTGGTGATAAACACTGCATTCATTTAAATATGAAACTAAGACGAGACAACCAAGAGAACAGCATTTGCAAAAAGGTATAAGAAAGTCATAAACAGTAACCTAGGAAAGAAGAAAAGCAACAGGAATTGTTGCACAGTAGAAGTATGGGAAATGAGAGGAAGTAAAAAATGATAAAAATCACTTCAGGTTTTAAAGCAGAGTTAATTGATATTGCCTAAAAGTGACGCCAGTGGTAAAGAATCTGCTGGCCAGTGCAGGATACATAAGAAATGCTGGTTCAGTCCCTGGATTGAGAAAATCCTCTGGAGGTAGGCATGGCAACCCATTCCAGTATTCTTGGCCAGAGAATCCCATGGACAGAGGAGACTGGCAGGCTATAGTCCGTGGGGTTACAAAGAGTCGGACACGACTGGAGTGGCTTAGCAAATGCATGCAGACAAAATGTGGATACATTGCTGTATGAAAAGCTCCCAACTTCTTAACGGTTTCAATGATCTCTCCTGTTTATCTTAGAGGACTCTTAGCAATTAATATCTTTTGTGGTAAAGAAATATTTAATCTGATGGGCTGCAGTTCCTTTGATTTTTATTTTGCTCTGTGTATTTGGAATAATGTTAGCAGATGGTCCAATCATACTTCTATTGAGAACCACTATTTCATGCGTGAGGACATTTAAGAATACTCCAGGCCCCTGTCTGCTGAGAGGAACATACATGTCAGAGATTAATCCAACTCCAGGTCACACTGGTCAACTACCTCAAACAAACATTTAGTTACAGAAGAATCAGCAAATGCTCAGCTACATCCTGCCTGCTGATTTCTGGACAATTCTTTTCTGTGCTGTGCTGTGCTTAGTTGCTCAGTCATGTCCGACTCTGCAGCTCCATGGACTGTAGCCTGACAGACTCTTCTGTCTACAGAATTCTCCAGGCAAGAATACTGGAGTGGGTTGCCATTCTCTTCTCCGGGGGATCTTCCCGACCCAGGGATCAAACCTAGGTCTCCTGCACTGCAGGTGGGTTCTTTACCATCTGAGCCACTAGGGAGGCCCTTAACCAACAACTAATGAAATCCAGTATAATCCTAGGATATAAAGAGGAATTTAATCTATAAATTGTGCTGCTGATCCTTTTTACATAAGTCACGGAGTGCATTTCACCAACTATCTGCGAGACCTCTGAAAATACCTTAATGCCTCTTGCCAAAATAATGTTAATGTTACATTTTTCTTAGAGGTAACAAAGCTGAGTGCAAAGGGCACATATTTGCATAAATACAGTACTCTAGAATGCAAGGGAAGTTTTAAGATTGCAGATTTGGACAATAAAGACAATGCTCTTTCTGTGAAAAAAAAAAAAAAATGCTGAGTCTGTGCTTCCCTTTCTGAGATTTTTTTCAGCAGAACATAGCATGCTTCCATGCCCCATCCCTCCACTCTACCTGAAGCATACATTCCTGGTTGATTTAATTTGCTCAAGTCTGATTTTAGGTATTCTCATAAATTTGTACTATGTTCAAAAAAAGAAAAGGAAAGACATGCTTTCCCAGTAAACTCTCCCTCCAGAGGCCCTTTATTCAAAGGGGCTTTGGGAGTTTCTTTCCCTACATTAGAGATCCTAATACCATGTTTCCCAAAACTCTACTGTTTGAGTCCTGATTAACTTAGTTTGAGTAATAACTCTTGATTAGCAGGAAAAGTAGCAAGAGTAAATGACAGTGGCATTACGAGGTCCTAAAATGACTGCATGTGGACATGAGATCTAGGTGGCCTTTGACTATTGTCCAACTTGTCACCACTTCTTCCTAACAAAGACCCACTGGGGCTTTATTCATTCGGAAGATGCGTCATAGACTTGACCTGCCTTAAGCTTTTGCTGGTGTGTGACCTCGGGAGACTCAGGAAGGGAAAGTCTCCATATGATTCAGCATACAAATGACAGTGCCACCTATTTCAGAGAACATCCTAAAAGAAAGAAAATTTATCAGACAAAACTTCCCCTTGGCCAGTGCTTACAAATGTGTCTAGTGGCACATTTCCCACTCGGGTATGATTCATTTTGTAATTTTAAGGGCTGAATTAGATGGCATGAAATGGGTACCGTGCTCTAAGGGCTGTCTGTATTCTCTCTTGCTGTTTCTAGATACTAACACCTTGGTGATTACAACAGTCCAGCCATCTAGATAGTCTTTTAAATTTGCACTTTATGAAATCAATCAAAGGGTACATTTAGAGAAGATAGAATCTGTGCTGCGCAGTGCCCCTCAGGTAAAAGCTGTTGAGTGTGTGCTAGTACCACCAAATGAATAAGATCTACAGCTGATTCTACAGATCATTTCCAGTGCTTTCTCTAGTTCGAATGATTACCTTTAACATCTGTGCGTCCCTTGATGTCCTCTCTCCATATTGTCTGTGTTGGAATGTTCTGGCCCTTATTAAAAAGTTGTCATTTTTATTTCTGTATTTGCTCAGGACTTAAACATTTTAGGTATACATTTTATGTATAGTCATTTTCAATTAATTTTCTACAGAAAGTGAGCTTCTTTGTCAAAGACTTAGTGACATGCAATAGTACATGGGGAAAGTGTACTTCCCTGCTCACCCCCTTGTATTTACATGGGGCAATGTGACTAATTCTAGCCAGTTAGGAGTGAGTGAAAACCCATGTGTTAATGAAATGCCAAGGACCAAGGATTGTGTGTTCAGTTGTGTTGCGACTCTTTGCGATCCCATGGACTGTAGCCCTCCAGCGTCCTCTGTCCATGAATTTTCCAGGTAAGAATAGTGAAGTGGGTTGCCATTTCCTTTTGCAGGGGATCTTGCTGAACCAGGAATCAAACCCATGTCTCTCGTGTCTCCTGCATTCGCAGGCAGATTGTTTTACCACTGCACCACCCGGGTTGTGTCTGTGTAGCTGTCAGCTTGCTCTTTTGTTACAGCAACCATGAGGGCATGTGTTGACTCGGGGAGCCAAAAGATTGAAGTGGAGTGGGATCCTGAGCTAACAAATGGAGCTTGGCTGACCAGGAGAGACCTGCAGATCTGTAGAAAACTCTGCAAAAATAAGAAATAAACCTTTGACTCAAGACATTGAAATTTTTGTGGGCTGTTTGTTACCACAGAACAACCTTGCTTGTCCTGACTGATACTGCCTCAGTCGTGTCTGACTCTGTGCGACCCCATAGACGGCAGGCCGGCAGGCTCCCCCGTCCCTGAGATTCTCCAGGCAAGAATACTGGAGTAGGTTGCCATTTCCTTCTCCAATGCATGAAAGTGAAAAGTGAAAGTGAAGCCACTCAGTCGTGTCCGACTCTTAGCGACCCCGTGGACTGCAGCCCACCAGGCTCCTCCATCCATGGGATTTTCCAGGCAAGAATACTGGAGTGGGGTGCCATTGCCTTCTCTGCTTGACTGATACAGCTTCTCTCTAACACACTCTGCAAAATGGTGACCATTTTACTTGTTCATTAAAATTATCTCTGATCTAAGAGTTCTTTGTCTGGGCTCTATCTAGGGATACTGGTTTTTTTCAGTCATATGTGCTTTCAATTCAGGTACATGGGTGTGGGGCAGGTTAATAAGACACTTGTTCAAAATGAGGGAATTCTTTTTAGAAATCTTGCTGTAAACACACATTTTCCTTCAGTTAATCCCCATGGTACTTCCTGTGTAATACCATTCAACATTCCTTAGAGGTACAGGCACTTACGTATTATTACTAAACCCCCTTGTGCTTGATTTCACATAAGCTTCAAAGATTTGGTTTCTTTGAGGTAATAGGATCATTCTAGATTAATACTAATTTATGAACTATTAGTTTCCTGCACTTTCTAAAAGACCAATATTCAGATATTCATAAAATTTCTTCTTGGGCATTCTAAACACTTAAAAATGTATGTATATATGTATCACTTTTCTATTAAATGGTTATGGCACTTGCCTTATGTTGTCTCTCTGCTATGTTATATTCAGAAATGAAGAGTCTTAACTATTAACATTACTAAGGAAATGTTTCTGAGCACCATTGTTTTAAAGCAGGTACTTTGTGATTACATAGTGAAGAGACTACTGTTAACAACAATACGACAAACCCTTAATAATTCGCTTGTTGTCCAGTAGCTCTTTTACATGCATTATTTTGACTGAGTGCAAGCTAAAACTATCTAGATTATTACTTTCAGCATTTAATAGATAAGGAAATTGAAGCTTGGAGTTTAGAAACACTTTCCCTTTGGCAAACTAGATCGTAAAATATGCCTTTAGATTGAGCTGTCCCTATATTTGCTTTTTGAATTAATACTTTATTAAGTTATTTCTTTGGATGTAAGAAAGAACTTGAGAATAGAATTTTTCAAACTGAATGTGCAGTTTAGAACTTCTCCGTTAGGCTCCGTTGGTAATTAGGAACTGAATGGAAATGAACTGCAGCCCTGCGTGCTGAGATTTTTGCCTCGTCTCTTCCCTCCTCCTTGGTCCCCAGCCCTCGTGTGTGTTCCTCCTGCCAGAATGGAGACCAGCATTGGTTTTCATGTACTGCACATTGGGCCTCTGTGCTGTGGGGACTTATGTCAATTACTGGACTCGCGTCCCTCTGGGAGGGAGGAATATGAGATGACCACTTGTAAAGTGGCCATTCTAAAAGAGCCATCTCAAATTCCTCAAATAAACACTGAATTAAGATATCATATTAGTATTCTAGAAGAGTCAGTTGCACAGTGTCACTGACTCAATGGACATGAGTTTGAGCAAGCTCTGGGGAGATGGTGAAGGACAGGGAAGCCTGGTGTCCTGCAAGTCCGTGGGGTGACAAAGAGTTGGACATGACTGAGTGACTAAACAATAGCAACAATTCTTGAAGAGAGAAGGAAAAATCATTTAATCTGAAATATTAAGAATGGTACAGTGGTTTAGGTGATATTTTTGTTTTTGAAAAAATTTCAGTGAGTAGCAGGTCTATGTCACATGAACTTGATACTCTTTCTTCAATTTGGAGACATTTATTACAAGTGAAAATTTAGAGGGTATCTCATATTTAAGAAGAAACAAAAAGTGAAAGTGAAAGTGAAGTCACTCAGTCGGGTCTGACTCTTTGCGATGCCATGAACTGTAGCCTATCAGGCTCCTCTGTCCATGGGATTTTCCAGGCAAGAGTGTGGAGTGGGTTGCCATTTTATTCTCCAGGGGATCTTCCCGACCCAGGAATCGAACCCTGGTCTCCCGCATTGTAGGCAGACACTTTACCGTCTGAGCCACCAGGGAAGCTTAAGAAGAAACAAATTATAGTATAATTCAACAGTGTATTTCTGGTTATGTACTCATCAAAGACCTTAGATCTTTTCCAGTTATCCTACTAATGTGCCCCCACACTTTCTGTTATTCAGCCATCTATATAATACAGGCTTTAAAAAAGAAAGATTAATATTATATGCTTGTTGTAGAGGGATAAAAAGAGATATTTATCTCAAAGCTGTCTAGGTACTTTCTAATTACTCTTATCTATGGGAACCAAATCACTGGACTATTATTGAGTTAGACAAGAGATCTGGATTCTAAACTCATCTCTGTTCCTACCTCACTAGATGACTTGCACACACAGTCTTTTCAGTCCTCAGTTTCCTCCTCTGTAAAAGGAGAATTTTCCACTAGATTATCTCTAAGGTCTCTTCAGCACCAATATTTTATATCCTTCAACACTCAGAGAATCTAATGGCAACATCTGGAATTGATTCATGAAGGAAAGCGTAATCATACCATTTGCCCCCACTCCTTTTAGCCTCAAACTACTATAACTTTTCATAGTCACAGAATATCCCTTCTCAGATGATACCATAAATTCAGAAGATTACACTGGGCTTCTCTATAACTTTTCTCTAATGGGCTAAAGGAAATTGCTCCAATTGAATTGGCATGCTTGCAAACAACCAATCTGTGAAATCAGTGGACTTCACATAGTCTAATTTCTTTTAAAAATATAGTTTAAAGAGTCCAGAGCCTACTTTCCCCATTGGCATAATTTCACATGTTTATGTGGCAAAGGAAAATTACTTCTTCCTGAAGTCGAGATGGAGAGTAACTTAAATGTCATACAGTGAATGTCTTTTGGGTGAGTTGTTCAAAAGTTTATCCTGTAACGTGACAAAGGGTACATTTTGGCCAAAACTGTGGTGGTTCTCAAAGATAAAGTTTCAATAATTTTTTAGAAAGTGTATTTTTAAATTTTAAAATTAGTGTCTGTTTACTGAAAGTTGCTGAGAATTGTTCAGAGAGACACAAACTTGTCACATGGGTTTCCCATAGATTGGCATGTTTATAATGAACCTAACAAAGAGAAGGCATACATACACACAAGAATAGGGAGCATAAAAATGTAACAGTGATATGCATTTGATTGTGTTAAATGAAAAATACAAGTGATAGTATCAAAACACTACACCCAATAACTGAAAACTATCTTAAGAACAAATGCTTGATCAAATGCTATTCGAGTAACTCACCACTGGTCAACAGTTTTCCTTGCTTGGATAACAAATGAACTCCTTGAAAACTTAGTTTGGTTACAGACTTGTTTTCATTTTTATTTTTGTGAAAAATTTTGCCACAGAAGATATTCCATTTTAATTAAAATATTTTCTGACCACTGCTTTTCTGTGATGAATGCTTGTCTAAGAATATCAGCATGCATTGTGTTCTTTCAGCACAGTGCATGTCCTTGCATAATAAAACCATGCTTTTTGAAAATATATTTTTATTTAAGTATAGTTAATTTACATTGTGTTTGTTTCTGCTGTATATCAGAATGACGCAGTTATATATTCTTTTTAATATTCTTTTTCATTATGCTTTACCCCAGGCTATTGAATATAGTTCTCTATGTTATACAGTAGGACTTTGTTGTTAATCCATTCTGTATATAATAGGTTGCATCTGTTAACCCCAGACTTCCACTCTATCCTTCACCTGCACCACGCCCTCCCTTGCAACAACAGGTTTGTTTTCCATGCCTGTTAGATTAAAATCATGCTTTGATATCTAATTTGATAGCAAAACTTTACTATACCTTAAGATTATACAAAGATAATAAAGAATTTTTAAATATTAAAAAGAATAAATGATTGAAAATTAATAAAATCAATAAGGAATAATTTGAGTACTTGGGAATTAAAAATGTCAGAAAGAAAATGTGTAAAACAGAGTTATGTCCCTGAGATTTTAAAATACATCCTGAGTCTATTATGAAGAAATGGAGGAAAGAGCCATCAATGAAAAGTTATGAGAATGATTAGGAACTGTTAACTTTAAAACTGGGCTTCCCAGAGTGGTGATAGTGGTAAAGAATCTGCCTGTCAGTGCAGGAGACTCAAGAGACAGGGTTCCATTCCTGGGTTGGGAATATCCCCCGCAACAGGAAATGGCAACCCACTGCAGTGTTCTTGTCTGGGAAATCCCATGAACAGAGGAATCTGGTATACTACAGTCATGTGCTGTGCTTAGTTGTTCAGTCATGTCTGACTCTGCAACTCCATGGACTGTAGCCTGCCAGGCTCCTCTGTCCATGTGGATTCTCCAAACAAGAATTCTGGAGTAGGTTGCCATGCCCTCCTCCAGGGGATCTTTCCAACCCAGGGATTTTACCCACGTCTTCTGCATGGCAGGCGGATTCTTTACTGTGATCCACCAGGGAAGCCTGGGAATATTGGAGTGGGTAACCTATCCCTTCTGCAGGAGAACTTTCCGACCCAGGAATTGAACCAGTGCCTCTTGCATTGCAGCAGGTTCTTTACCAACTCAGCTACCAGGGAAGCCTGGGCTACAGTCCATGGAGTCACAGAGAGTTGGACATGACTGAGCACAGGAAGGCACTTAAAATTATCCAATAGATCACAATGACTGTTCATATACAGTTTAATAAAGATGCATCATATGGTTAACAGTAGTTTCCTCTGTGATGAGAACAAGATTGAATTTAACATCCTATGTTACACATTTTTGCATTAAATTATTTTATTATGAAAAAGCAAATATTGCTCTTATTATCAAAAAAATAATTCTCTACTAAAAAGAATTCTCTACTAAATTTTTTGCTTTACTAGCTTTGTAACTTGGGTGAATGACACTTCACCCTGCCTTCCACAAAGTTGGCGCCTTGTATAACTACAATACAATGTCAAAACCAGAAGATGGACATTAGTCCAATCTACAGACCCTATTTGGACTTCACTAGCTATATATGGATTTATTTGTGTTTGAGGTAAGTATATGTGTAGTGTCATGAAAATGTATTTTTAAAATTAATTAGTTTTTTAATTGAAGGATAATTGCTTTACAGAATTGTGCTGGTTTCTGCCAAACATTCCATGAATAAGCCATAGGTATATGAAGCAGAGCAAAGGCTAATAGAGTTTTGCCAAGAGAATGCAATGGTCATAGCAAACACCCTCTTCCAACAACATAAGAGAAGACTCTACACATGAACATCACCACATGGTCAATACCAAAATCAGATTGATTGTATTCTTTGCAGCCAAAGATGGAGATGCTCTATACAGTCAACAAAAACAAGACCAGGAGCTGACTTTGGCTCAGATCATGAACTCCTTATTGCCAAATTCAGACTGAAATTGAAGAAAGTAGGGAAAACGGCTAGACCATTCAGATATGACCTAAATCAAATTCCTTATGATTATACAATGGAAGTGAGAAATAGATTTAAGGGACTAGATCTGATAGAGTGCCTGATGAACTATGGACAGAGGTTTGTGACATTGTACAGGAGACAGGGAGCAAGACCATCCCCATAGAAAAGAAATGCAAAAAGCAACATGGCTGTCTGGGGAGGCCTTACAAATAGCTGTGAAAAGAAGAGAGGTGAAAAGCAAAGGAGAAAAGGAAAGCTATAAGCATCTGAATGCAGAGTTCCAAAGAATAGCAAGAAGAGATAAGAAAGCCTTCCTCAGCAATCAATGCAAAAAAAAAAAAAAATAGAGGAAAAGAACAGAATGGGAAAGACTAGAGATTTCTTCAAGAAAATTAGAGATACTAAGGGAACATTTCATGCAAAGATGGGCTTGATAAAGGACAGAAATGGTATGGACCTAATAGAAGCAGAAGATATTAAGAAGAGGTGGCAAGAATACACAGAAGAACTGTACAAAAAAAGATCTTCAAGGCCAAGATAATCACGATGGTGTGATCACTCACCTAGAGCCAGACATCCTGGAATGTGAAGTCAAGTGGGCCTTAGAAAGCATCACTACGAACAAAGCTAGTGGAGGTGATGGAATTCCAGTTGACCTATTTCAAATCCTGGAAGATGATGCTGTGAAAGAACTGCACCCTATATGCCAGCAAATTTGGAAAGCTCAGCAGTGGCCACAAGACTGGAAAAGGTCAATTTTCATTCCAATCCCAAAGAAAGACAATGCCAAAGAATGCTCAAACTACTGCACAATTGTACTCATCTAACATGCTAGTAAAGTAATGCTTAAAATTCTCCAAGCCAGGCTTCAGCAATATGTGAACCATGAACTTCCAGATGTTCAATCTGGTTTTAGAAAAGGCAGAAGAACCAGAGATCAAACTGCCAACATCTGCTGGATCATGGAAAAAGGAAGAGAGTTCCAGAAAAAACATCTATTACTGCTTGATTGACTATGCCAGAACCTTTGACTGTTTGGATCACAATAAACTGTGGAAAATTCTGAAAGAGATGGGAATACCAGACCACCTGACCTGCCTCTTGAGAAACCTGTATGCAGGTCAGGAAGCAACAGTTAGACGCGGTCATGGAACAACAGACTGGTTCCAAATAGGAAAAGGAGTACGTCAAGGCTCTATATTGTCACCCTGCTTATTTAACTTCTATGCAGGGAACATTATGAGAAACGCTGAGCTGGAAGAAGCACACGCTGGGATCAAGATTGCCGGGAGAAATATCAATCACCTCAGATATGCAGATGACACCACCCTTATGGCAGAAAGTGAAGAGAAACTAAAATGCCTCTTGATGAAAATGAAAGAGGAGAGTGAAAAAAGTTGGCTTAAGGCTCAGCATTCAGAAAATGAAGATCATGGCATCTGGTCCCATCACTTCATGGGAAATAGATGGGGAAACAGTGGAAACAGTGTCAGACTTTATTTTGGGGTCTCCGAAATCACTGCAGAGGGTGATTGCAGCCATGAAATTAAAAGATGCTTACTCCTTGGAAGAAAAGTCATGACCAACCTAGACAGCATATTGAAAAGCAGAGACATTACTTTGCCAGCACAGGTCCGTCTAGTCAAGGCTATGATTTTTCCAGTAGTCATCTATTGACGTGATAAGTGGACTCTAAAGAAAGCTAAGTGCTGAAGAATTGATGTTTTTGAACTGTGGTGTTGGAGAAGACTCTTGAGAGTCCCTTGGACTGCAAGGAGATCCAACCAGTCCATTCTGAAGGAGATCAGCCTTGGGAGTTCTTTGGAAGGAATGATGCTAAAGCTGAAACTCCAGTACTTTGGCCACCTCATGCGAAGAGTTGACTCATTGGAAAAGATTCTGATGCTGGGAGGGATTGGGGGCTGGAGAAGGGGACGACAGAGGATGAGATGGCTGGATGGCATCACTGACTCAATGGACATGAGTTTGGGTGAACTCTTGGAGTTGGTAATTGACAGGGAGGCCTGCGTGCTGCAATTCATGGGGTCGTAAAGAGTCGGACACAATGGAGCGACTGAACTGAACTGAACTGATACATATGTTCCCTCCCTCTGAATCTCCTTCTCATCTACCTCCCCATTCCACCCCTCTAGGTTGTTACAGAGCCCCAGTTTCAGTTCCCTGAGTCATACATAACATTCCCATCGGCTATTTGTTTTACATATGGTAATACAAGTTTCCATGTTTTTCTCTTCATATATCCCAACTTCTTCCTCCCCGTTCTCCCCGCCCCATGTCTATAAGTCTGTTTTCTATGTCTGTGTCTCCATTGCTGCCCTGCAAATAATTTCATTAGTACCATCTTTCTAGATTCCATTTATATGTTTTGGTATACAATATTTGTTTTTCTCTTTCTAACTTACTTCACTCTGTATAATAGGCTCTAGGTTCAGCCATATCATTAGAACTGACTCAAATGCATTCCTTCTTATGGCTGAGTAATATTCCACTGTATATATGAACCACAGCTTCTTTATCCATTCATCTGTAGATGGATATCTAGGTTGCTTCCACATTCTAGCTACTGTTAATAGTGTTGCAGTGAATGTTGAGGTACATGTATCTTTTTCAATTTTGGTTTCCTCAAGGTATATGCATACCAGTGGGATTGCTGGGTCATATGTAATTTTATCTCTAGGTTTTTAAGGAATCTCCCTACTGTCTTCCATAGTGGCTGTGTTTTTTAATAAAAAAATTAACCAAATTTGTAATTGAGGCTTATGCAAAGACTAATATATTATTTCCCTCATATCACATCTTCTATAAGAGTTCTATTTCCAATAAGTAAATATCTTATAGCAGTTCTAACTTTCAAGTGAGAACAACTGGAGAAGTTATGTGAAATTTAAAATACATACTTTTAAAATATATATATATATAAAATCCTACCAAAACAGCCAGGATTTGAAGGTCCATGATCCTGTACAGGGCTCCCCTGATGGCTCAAGTGGTAAGTAGTCCACCTGCCAATGGAGGGAATGCAGGAGATGTAGGTTCAATCCCTCAGTGGGGAAGACCCCCTGGGAGAGGAAATGGCAACCACTGCAGTGCTCTTGCCTTGAAAATCCCATGGACACAGGAGCATGACAGGCTGCAGTCCATAGAGTTGCAAACAGTCAGACACAACTGAGCATGCACCAGCGTCAGCCTTTGTTTACTTCCTTCTTAAGTATAACTGAAGTAGGCAAGGAAAACAGATTGAAATAGGGTTGGTATTTTAGGCAAATTTTCCTCCTTGACTTATAAAATAATGAGCTGAGTGCCAAAGAAGCTAAGCATAGAACATCTCTTAAGAGTCAGAGGTGTTGATCAGAGTATTCAGTCTTCTCTCAGAATCTGGAAGACAAAATTGGAAATTCAAAGTTGTGAAGGTAGCCAGGAATTAAAGTTTCAAGCCATTCAGAAATCAGAAGTACCAAGGAAGCAAATGGAGTTTTTACTAGTCTCAAGGTAATGTAGAGACAAAATTTGACTTCAGGTTCTGCCAAGGGAGAAAGGTTACTGTTGAATACCCTGAGCTTTCAGTCAAGACACTGTTCCTTTAGCAGAAAGGTCAAATTGGAAATAAGCCAAGACTGAAACACTGAAATCCAGTCTTGAATTAACTCTTTTGATCAGACAAAGTTGATGTGCCCTATTCTACCTGCTTGACAGAAGTTACAGATGCATCCAGATTCTCTACAACTTTTAATATTTAATGTTTGACATTTGAACAAAAATAAACAGATATGCCATGAAACAAAACCAAATGAAGCTAAGAGTAAAAACAGCCAATAAAAATGGGCCCACAGATGAGCCTAATATTCGAGCAAGCAGAGTTTAAAATAACTATGACTAATATATTAAGAAAAATAGAAGACAGTGTGGATCATTTAAACAGTGAAATTTATAAAGGAAATCAAATGGAAGTTCCAGAAACAAAACCTCAGAAACAAATGAAAAGTCAGAAGATATTAATAAGAGGTTGGACACAGCTCCTCTTTATTAAAATGTATAAAAACTTAAGCACTAGGAAGAAAAATAATGACTGATACAGACATATATAAGACATCTGAAGGGGTAATGTCTGAGAATTTTTCCAAACTGATGGAAAGATAGCAAACCTTAGATTCAAGAAGCATTTTATGCCTTAAGCAGGATCAGTGCAAAGAAAAATGCATTAGATACAATCTAGAAAAACTGATGAAAACCAAAGGGAAAAATCTTGATGTCAACCAATAAAAAGATAAATTATCTACCTAGAAGCAACAACAAGTGTGACTTTTCAACAGCAAAGATGGAAGCCAAAATGTAATAAATCTTTAAAAATCTGGAGGAAGAAAACCCTCTACCTAGAATTCTACATCTAGCAAAAATTTCCTTTAAGAGAGAAGGCAAAGTAAAGACAAACTGTCAGAAACTTTCAAAAGCTCTTGCTGGTAGTCCCATACTGAAATAAATACTTAAAGAGAGAAGACATATAGAAAGTGGAATACTGAAAATAAAGGAGAGCAACAGAAAGAATAAATAGTTGAGTAGAATTGTTTAAAATATGTAACATTTAAAATAAAAAAATCTTTAGTATTTAAAATATGAGAAGAATAAAAATACTTGAATATACAGAAAAGAATGGGTAAATATGATTAAAGTGTCCAAAGACACAATACTTAGAATGGAGTAAGACTACTAATTCTAAATTGCCATACATCGAGGGCACATAATGAAATCTGTCAGAAAATCATTTTAAAAAGGATAAAAGAATATTTAACCAGAAAGTTAAGAAAGAAGGAAATAGAATAATAAAATATTTAATTAATCCAAATGAAGGCAAGAAGGAATGAGAAAGAATAAAATAGGCAGAAAAAAAAAAAAACAAAGAAGTTAGATGACAGATTCAAACCCTAAATAAATGGACTCAATTCTAAAAATTGTGAGACTACGTATAAAAACACCAATTTCATGTCATTAGTTCTGCTTTTTAAATTCTTTTTAACATAGGTTTTCAGACTTGAATTTCCTTTTGTTACCCTCTCATCTCTTTGGTCTCTCTGGGATTTCCTATGCTAGGTGAAATCTTCTAATCTGTGAGACAGGACAGGGAAATGAGAGGAGAACAGCATTTGTGCAGCTGTCTATGGCACTTGCTGAACTCACATGGGAATAGTCACTTTACCTCATTAGACTTCCATTCATTCCTTCATCTGAGAAGAAATCTGCTGGAATCAATTTTCTTCTAGACTTTTTTAGTACTAGGGTCTTTTTAATTGACTCTGTACCTATAACATGGAGCTAAGGTTTATCACAATCTCATATTTTCAAAGCAGTATGAATGTAGTTAGCAAGAAGGACCTGGAAACCTTGATTTGTACATATTCCACTCTGATCATTTAGTTTGCATCCTCAATACCAAGATGAACTGTGTGGGAGAAATATGATACAAAGGTGAAAGTGCGGTGATGAAGAGATCGGTGGATTAGGCTCAGAGGAAGGAGGTTCTAGACCTGACTCTGCTGTTAATTAGCCATGTGTTCAGGGAAGTCACGTAAGTTCTTAGGCTATTATGTAAAACTGGAGTGGACACTACTGTTGTCTTCATGCTTTGGGACAATGTTACATGTAGAAATGCTCAAAGGAGAATTTGTGTTCTTCAATAACTGAATTCCTTTAGCTGGTCTCCGACTGAGTCATCTTTTAGTATCTAAAAGTCTATTAACAGCAATATTTTCATTCAGTGACCTTGGGTATGATATCATACCATAAGCAATGGAAATAGGATAGGAAAGCACAGATTTAATACTCTCCTAGCGCTGTAATTTTAGATAATTCATTTGATTTTGCCTTACCTGGAAAGTGGGGGTAATAATATTTGCTTTCCAGACCAAGAATGATAATGAATTAGAAAGTACTAGATAAACTGTAAAGCATTTTATGGACAAAAAGTATTATTATAATTGAAGTTTTTTGTAAGTGAACTCTAATCAAGTCTACAAATGTGATTTGAGCAAATAACAGAACTAGAGGCAAGAACGAAGAATGATTTTTGTTCATCATTGACTGTTCCATTATCTTGATTCTGACAATGAGATATCACAAGTCAAGATGGTGGCTAAAGGGGCCTCTTTACTCTTTTGCCTCCAGTATCTCCATCTTTGAAAAGAGTTTAGAGCAAATATTTATTCATTTTCCTCCTCAAGCATTTGGGGCTCCCCCATATTATATTGATCTTTGTGCTCCACAGTTTGCTTTTATTTTTTTAAAGCAACATGTCTTGCAGATTATTAAAGAGCAGAAAATAAAAGCTTACTTTATTCTTTTCAATTGTATATTCTGTAGAATAAAAATGCCATTAATATTATTAAAGATACTTCAATTAATTGACAGTTAAATTGCTTTAGGTTCTGCATTATTAAGTGGGAGCATTTGTGTAGGAGAGATTTCTAAGAATGCAACTGCTCAAGCAAGTATTATTACAGGTAATTTGGTAAATATTGCCAAATTACCTTTCAAAGGCAGAGTTTAGGTTTACACATTGCACTCCCATCAACAAAACATGAAATGCTTCCTCCCCCTCCTGCAGCCACACCCTCATCAGCACTGCATATTATCAATATTTAAATTTTGGCTTTTGGGGCTCCAAAACCACTGCAGATGGTGATTGCAGCCATGAAATTAAAAGATGCTTACTCCTAGGAGAGCTTCCCTAGTGGCTCAGACGGTAAAGTGTCTATCTGCAAAGCAGGAGACCCGGGTTCGATCCCTGGGTTGAGAAGATCCCATGGAGAAGGAAATGCAGCCCACTCCAGTATTCTTGCCTGGGAAATCCCGTGGACTACAGAGTGAAGGAAAGTTATGACCAACCTAGACAGCATATTGAAAAGCAGAAACATTACTTTGTCAACAAAGGTCTGTCCAGTCAAGGCTATGGTTTTTCCAGTAGTCATGTAGGTGGACTCTAAAGAAAGCTGAGTGCAGAAGAATTGATGCTTTTGAACTTTGGTGTTGGAGAAGACTCTTGAGAGTTCCTTGGACTGCGAGGATATCCAACCAGTCCATCCTAAAGGAGATCAGTTCTGGGTATTCATTGGAAGGACTGATGTTGAAGCTGAAACTACAATACTTTGTCTACCTGATGGGAAGAGCTGACTTATTTGAAAAGACCATGATGCTGGGAAAGATTGAGGGCAGGAGGAGAAGGGGACGACAGAGGATGAGATGGTTGGATGGCATCATGGACTCAATGGACATGGGTTTGGGTAGACTCTGGGAGTTGGTGATGGACCTGGAGGCCTGGTGTGCTACAGTTCATGGGGTCGCAAAGAGTCGGATATGACTGAGTGACTGAACTGATAGGTGGGAAGATAACCCATTGGTTAGTAATTAGGTGGAGTATATTTTTATATATGCCTTGAATATATCCTTGCATTTCTTCTGTGAATTGTCTGTTTATAGCCTTCATCCATTTTCTATTGGTTTATTTGTCTCACAGATTCGTATCATCTATATTTTCTGGATCTTCATCCCTTGTCCTTTACATATGCTACAAATATTTTTCCAATCTGCTATAATATTTTAATTTATTAAAGATATTACTTGCCATTACAAGTTTTAATTATTCATTATTTTTGTTCTTTAAAATATCTAGAAAATATTCTCTCATGTGCTTTTCTAATGCTTTTATTTTTATATTAAGCTTTTTTGACAATCTGGAATTTATTTGGGGTTACAATAAGAATTTGCAGAAGGCAATGGCACCCCATTCCAGTACTCTTGCCTGGCAAATCCCATGGACGGAGGAGCCTGATGGGCTGCAGTCCATGGGGTTGCTAAGAGTCAGACATGACTGAGCTACTTCCCTTTCACTTTTCACTTTCATGTATTGGAGAAGAAAATGGCAACCCACTCCGGTGTTCTTGCCTGGAGAATCCCAGGGACGGGGGAACTTGGTGGGCTGCCGTCTATGGGGTCACACAGAGTTGGACACGACTGAAGTGACTTAGCAGCGCAATAGGAATTTGGAAAAGGAAATTGCAACCCCCTCCAGTATTCTTGCCTGGAAAGCCCCATGGACAGAGGTGTTTGGTGGGCTATAGTCCATGGGGTTGCAAAGAGTCAGACACAACTTCGAGACTAAACAGTAATAACAATAGGAATTGGGAGTATTCATTAATTCCCCCTAAATAAATGGCCAATAAATACAAAATTATTTCAGCATGATTTTTCTTAATGATTTAGTTTCTTTCCATCATTTTGGAATACAGAATTGTTAATATTAATTTACACTGATACATGGAAATAGACCTGGATCCATTAGCAGAACTCTCTATTTCACTGATCTGACTGTACGGTCTTGCATTATAATACCATTTTAATTATGTATCTTTTCCTCTTGATACTTGGAAAAATATTTTTCTAGATTAAATATTTTATCTATATATTTAGGTAATTTAAAAAATTTTACTGTAATCTATCAATTTTCTGAACATATAATGGATTTCCTGATGTTGAACTATCCTTGCATTTCTGAGAAAATCCTATTTCATTTTGTTTTCATATAATAATGGATTAAATTTTCTTATTCTTTAAGATTTTTTTTCCCGTCTATGTACCTGAGTGAGATGGACCTCTAGTTGAAGTGTACCCTCTCAAGTCTTTATACGTTTCCCTAAATGTCCTCATACATTTAATATAAGATTTGTACTAGCTTTTTGTATTGAGCTGAGAAGCTTTCCATCTTCTTCTACGATCTGAGAACATTTATTGTATATAAGAATTATCTGTCCTTTGAAAGTTAGATAGACCTTACCCATTACTTTGTCTGAGCTAACTGTAATTTTAGAGACAGTTTTTATTTCTTCAGTGTTTATGGTTACACTTTTAGCTGCTATATTTAAAGATATTTACTTGGTTTTAAGCTTTTTTATGTTTTGTATGTAAACGCTTCTTAAAATTTGTTGCTTTCATTGCTTCACTAGTTAGTATATCTTGGCAAATAGCACACTGTGACCTTGGCACTTCCTCCATCAGTCATATCACAAAAAGCAGATTTACTGCAAATAAGTACAATTCAAAACTCAAAATTTTGATTACATTTTATGTTTGGCAGGAACTCTTTATTTTTCCTCTTATAATATCGAATACATATATTTTTCAATGTATATTTAAGACAAGAGACTGAAATGTTGCTGACCAAAATCAAGGCTTTCAGATCACTCAGTTTAAGCCGCCTTATCTCAAAGCAGTGACTGTCAGGAATGAGAAGCTATAGACAAATATTTAATTACTTGAAAATAATTTCGTGCTTCATCCTTCCTGTTTTTTAATCACTGAAGCAATGGATAGTAGTGACAAAGTAGAAAATACTAAGAAATGCAAAAGAAGATAATAAGTTAATGTACCCCAAATTCATCACCCAGAGGAAAATGATTTGCTGTATAATCTGCCAGAAATTTTGTGCAAATTTGCCCACAAATATACCAGAAAAAAATTGTCCATTTTATACATGTGAGTGGGTATAAGTAACCTGCATTTTTCACTTACCATTGTAAACAGTTTTCCACATCAGTAAATACAGATCTGTCTTACATTGGCCAAATGGTTGTTGTGTGAGTCATTACAATTTAGTCATGCCCCTATTATTACACATTTATATTGTTTTTAATTTTTCACTACTTTAAACAAGCTATGACAAAAATAATTTGAAACACTCTATCTTGAATATTTGGTGCTAATTATATAATGAATCTATCTAAAAGAGGGTACTCTCAGGCTGTGAAGAGCTGTGAGTCTTGAAGTCAGCTGACGTCATCCACTTAATGTTTTATGATCCACTCCTTACATCTAGAACTTTAAGATGAGCTTGAAGTTGGGCAGGCTTGCACTCTGTGCTACTCCTCCATCTCACCCTCCTACATTCTTTTATTGCATCTGGCATCCTTTGGCCTTATTTTTATATCTTCTTTGTCTGATTATTAATTTAGAGAAAAAAGATTTAAAACAAGAATTTGGCATACTTAAAGCATTAGCAAACAAATAATCAAGTGCTTTCCTTGTGGGGATACTAAGGTGAATAATATGTCAGGGAGCTAATATTTCTTGAGCACTTTGTGCCAGATTTTTAATATTCATTATTTTATTCAACCTTCACAGTACCTCTTCAACGGTGGTATTGCAGATGAGCAAACTGAGGTATAGAGAGGTCCAATAGCATAACCAAGATCACACTGAGTAAGTGACAGTAAAGTTTGGACGCAGGGAACCTCCTTGATATCGATAAAGCACAGTTCCTGCCCTCAAGGGATCAACGAAATGGTGCCATACACTGGAAGCTGTGTGCCAATCGTCATTCATGAGCACATGGACTTTGGTCCTTTGCCTATTTACCCTTTTCTAGTTTTGAGGAGGAAAGTCAGCTAGTTCTTTACAACAAAGAAATGCTATACTTAAGCAGGACCTCAACTGCAATGATTACAATGAAAATACCTTATGCATGAACAAAACATGCGTGCATGAAAACCGCATGCTGTAGCAGGCAATGCATTCCTGGAAGATGGGCTTTTTCAAGAATTATAAACACAATTAAAAAAAAATAAGCCAAGCACATGTGGTCACCAAATATTCAATGATGAGAGTAAGAACAACAAAAAAGATTTTTTTAAAAGTTCGATTCATCTTCCTCTACGGTTTGAAAGGACCAGGGCTAATAAGTAACCTTAGGGTTGTCTAAAAAGGTCAGTTCATTTGAGTAATTTGGAAGGATACTTTGTGCATGATGATATTTTGCTTTCAGCAATCATGCCTCAGATAATGTGCTTAAGTACTTAAAAAAAAATCAAGACCTTTAGTTCAGATACCCCTGGATGGGCTTGCACCCCAGAAAGTCAGAGGCACTCCGTTGAGCCCTCCCAGGAAGGGAATGTCTTTGGGCTTTTTCTCCACACCTCTGTTTCTGCATCTCTTCAGATCTTCCGGCTTGAAGGAAATGGTGGTATTTAGCTTGAAGAAGAGATGGCTTTTAAGTAAGATAATAGCCCATTCCAGTTCTTTTTAGAAAGCAAAACAAAAGCAAACAAACAGGAAACTTTCTTTTAAGATTCTCCACACCAGAAATAATACCACCAAAGTGAATTATAGTGAGATTTTTTTCCTAGAGAGAGAGAAACATATCAAAATCTATGATACAGCGGAGAGTGCACCAAAGTCAGGGTGAGAAGTTTCAATTTCACATCCTCTTAGGAAGCATATGAATTTGCACTAATGTCTTAACCTGTCTGGACCTCATGCTGTTTATCCAGAGGGCAAAATATTTGCCCCACCTACCACTTAGGATTGCTAATGTCAAAGAAATGAAATAATATGTGTGAAAACCATCTGTGAAATGTTGAGTGCTCTATAAAATGTGTTATTATGTTATGGTGGTATTATTAGCCTCAGAATGCCTGATAACACTGGGTACTTGGTTACAACTTGTTTTTGTTGTTTTAGTAACATTCCCATAGCAAATAGCTATGGTTTTGGAGCTCTGTGGGTTCAGGCTGGCATGTTATATGAACCTGTTGAAAAATGATGGCTGATAACTGAAAAAAGGAATGCAAGCAATTTGGGGGCTGCTCACCTCCATCCTGAATCTATGGTTCCCACCCAGCTGGTGAGACTCTCTGAAGCTGTGACTCTTATGTGTCAACACATAAGGAAAGAAGGAAAGAAAGAGGGTTCCTCCAACTTAGAAACTCTAATTAACATTTAAAGTTGACAAACATTCCCCTAAAAATGCAAAGCAATAATAACAAAGCTCATTTCAGTTGGCCTGTGATTTCCAGAGAACCAGGATGCAATTTCCAAGCACTATGTGTTTGGGGTGTGAGTGTGGGGTTGGAAAGGCCTCTTGTCTCGGTCAGTGGGCCTGGAGATGTTAGCACAACCCGGTTGGGGTCCCAGGCACAAGCAGAAGCACAGATTCTTAGGTCTGGTGCATGTTCTGTCTTCTTCCACACTCTCCACAGTCTACCAAAGGCTTAGCCAGAAACACTTGAAGCAGACTTTTCAGCTGTTTCTGAAATTCCAGAGTCAGAATACAACCGGGTCAGGCAGCAGGTGAGCTCCTGGGTTTGGGCCCAGGTAAGGCCCCTGCTCACAATCCTCCAAGCCAGGCTCCAGCAATACGTGAGCCGTGAACTCCCAGATGCTCAAGCTGGATTTAGAAAAGGCAGAGGAACCAGAGATCAAATTGCCAGCATCCACTGGATCATGGAGAAAGGAAGAGAGTTCCAGAAAAACATCTACTTCTGCTTTATTGACTATGCCAAAGCCTTTGACTGTGTGGATCACAATAAACTGTGGAAAATTCTTCAAGAGATGGGAATACCAGACCACCTGACCTGCCTCTTGAGAAATCTGTATGCAGGCCAGGAAGCAACAGTTAGAACCGGACATGGAACAACAGACTGGTTCCAAATAGGAAAAGGAGTCCGTCAAGGCTATATATTGTCACCCTGCTTATTTAACTTCTATGCAGAGTACCTCATGAGAAACGCTGTGCTGGAAGAAGCACAAGCTGGAATCAAGATTGCTGGGAGAAATATCAGTCACCTCAGATATGCAGATGACACCACCCTTATGGCAGAAAGTGAAGAGGAACTAAAAGCCTCTTGATGAAAATGAAAGAGGAGGGTGAAAAAGTTGGTTGAAAGCTCAACATTCAGAAAATGAAGATCATGGCATCTGGTCTCATCACTTCATGGGAAATAGATAGGGAAACAATGGAAACAGTGTCAGACTTTATTTGGGGGTCTCCAAAATCACTGCAGATGGTGATTGCAGCCATGAAATTAAAAGACACTTACTCCTTGAAAGAAAAGTTATGACCAACCTAGATAGCATATTGAAGAGCAAGGACGTTACTTTGCCAACAAAGGTCCATCTAGTCAAGACTGTGGTTTTTCCAGCAGTCATGTATGAATGTGAGAGTTGAACTGTGAAGAAACCTGAGTGCTGAAGAATTGATGCTTTTGAACTGTGGTGTTGGAGAAGACTCTTCAGAGTCCCTTGGACTGCAAGGAGATCCAACCAGTCCATTCTGAAGATCAGCCCTGGGATTTATTTGGAAGGACTGATGCTGAAGATGAAACTCCAGTACTTTGGCCACCTCATGCAAAGAGTTGACTCACTGGAAAAGACTCTGATGCTGAGAGGGATTGGGGGCAGGAGGAGAAAGGGACGACAGAGGATGAGATGGCTGGATGGCATCACTGACTCAATGGACGTGGATCTGAGTGAACTCCGGGAGTTGGTGATGGACAGGGAGACGTGACGTGCTGCGATTCATGGGGTCACAAAGAGTCGGACATGACTGAGCGACTGAACTAACTAACTAACTAAGGTCCATATACTCAGAGAAGGGCAAGACTAGTGTGGTCCCAGGCAACATAGGCTTCATGCTGCATGTCTGGGGCACATAAACACTGCCTTCTTTGCTTCTAAATTATATTCTTGGCCCTTTCTCCCTGTTCTTCCTTTTCCTGCTTCCCACATGTTCCTTTTCTTACACATATATGCTGTTCAGAGTCTTACTCCTTTTCTTTCCTCTTTTTATTTCTGTTATTTAGTAGAGTCCTAACGTCGACTCAGTTAACTGCTTTCTGTTGCATTGTCCTCATCTGTGAAATGAAAATAGACTCTTCACTTTGTAGAGGGTTGATGGTGCTAGTGGTAAAGAACCCATCGGCCAGTGCAGGAGATGTGAAAGACGTGGGTTCGTGTAAAAGATCTAAAAGATATCAGGAAGATCCCCTGGAGGAGGGCATGACTGCTCACTCCAGTATTCTTGCCTGGAGAATCCCGTGGACAGAGGTGCCTGGTGGGTTACACTCCATAGGGTCACACAGAGTTGAACATGACTGAAGCGACTTAGCACACAGGCAGGAGATTCTATACCTGATGGCTACCTCCTCAACCCTCTCCTGTCCTTTCTTCATCTTACCTGTAAAATCTTTCTCCTTCCCTTGTCCTTTTCCTTGTTCCTTCTTTTTCTCCTTCTCTGCCTCTGTTTATCCCTGTCATACACAGCCATCTCTACTAGCTTAGCTTTATACGATCAGGAGGTCACCGTGGGACATTCTGTCTTCTTGACTAACCCTTGCTCCTCAGCTCTTGGGGTGGGCAGCATGGCTGTGGCCAGCAGGAGTTTCAGAAGCAATGGTATCAAGGTCTTTCTCTTTACCTTCATCCCATTGGTGCTGAACCCCAGACTATCGCAATTGCAAAGTACAGCTTGATGGTCTAAATCTCTTCCCGTGCTGACCTATGTCTGGTGGTGTTTCCTATCTTTTTCTCAATGTGAATCAACTGGGATGTTAGTCAATGTCTTGGAAGCCACAGAAATTATTTGATTCTTGACATGTAGCAGAGGTCGTTCCCTTCTGAGAATATAACGCTTAAGGCCTTTTGACCCTTAATGCGAAATCTAACTGCTGTCTCCTCACAGGTACCTCTTAGTAGCATCTCATGGAAGCTCTAGAATGCAGACCATTTGTAGGTACCATAGGAAAAGTGGGTTGGGTTTCACTGAGAGGATTCAGAGAATGTGAGAGGTATTCCCCACCAAGAACAATGTAAGACTGCATTTGAAAGTGAAGTTTCCTAGGCAGAGCTGGCTTGGCTCACTCAGCCCTGTCATTCATTCTGTGTTGCCATGGGCCAGATGCTGAACTGGGCTCCGAGGGTAATAGCAGACAAGATCTTTGTTCCCAGCTGGAGAGAAAACAAATAAGTGGATAGTCTTTCCAGTTATACTAGAGGGAACGCCAGGATACCAGGATAATACTGGTGCTGATGGGGATCTTCTCTGCCTGTGTTTCAGATATGTCTGGGTTTAGGAGCTACGCTAGTGGTGATAAAATCTACCCCAGCCTGGGACTGTTGGACAGGAAGGACATCCCAAGGAGAAACAGTAGACTTGAATCCAAAAGTGAATTAAGAAAAGATAAATATGAGACCGTATTAGGCAGGGAGAGAGAGAATTTTCTGGCCAGAAAGTTGTTCCAAGACTAGGATGTGTGTACATGGGGGTTTGGGTAGTTCTGCATGCTGGGTTGCTAGTGTGGAGGCAGAGATTAGCAGGAAGTACAGCTGGAGAAGGAACTGGAGTGCAGGAAGATGTGATTGTCACGCTAATGTATTTGAATATTTTCTTGCAGGCATTAAAGAGCCCTTGTAACCATGAAATGGGAGAAAACATGACTGTATGCATTACTTTTGAAATCTCATTCCTAACGTTAGTGGAATTGAAGGAGAGCAAGACTAGATACAGAAACAGCTGTCAGGATGGTGCTTTCTACCCTGGTTGCACATAGAATTGCCTGGGGGCTGAAAAATACTGATACCTCAGTTCCACCCACAGAGACTCTGATATAATTCATCTGGGATGTAGCCTGGGCTTTGGAAATTTTAAAAGCTACCCAGGGGATCCTGACTTGAGAACCACAGATTTAAGAGGCAGAGGATTGGAGAGGACTGAAAGGCTATTAGATGTGTCCAGCTTGGACAGGACATTGCTCAGGGCTTCCTGAAAAAACACCTTATATTTTTTTTTCTTCTAAAAGTGGTTAGGAGGTTAGTCTTATACTTGATGGCCAACTATAGGTGGGTTCTCAAATGACTGTGAGGGGAGCAGTGAGCCTTGGAGTTTATCAATACCAAGCCTGAAATAGTCATTGATGGGAAGTAGTAGCATCTCAAGATATATTGGTGACAACAGGGTGGGGGAGTGGAAATGATGTAATTTGATTAGAGTATAAGTTATTTTGTGAATTACTTCTGATCCCCTGGAGGAGGGCATGGAAACCCACTCCAGTATTCTTGCCTGGAGAATCCCCATGGACAGAGGAGCCTGGAGGGCTCTAATCCGTAGGGTCACACAGAGTGGGACACGACTGAAGCGACTTAGCACACATGCACTTGTAAGTCAGAGTTTAAGTGAATTAGTATACACATATAACCACTTAACATCCCCCACCTGCCCCCGTTTTGTCCAAATTTCACTTCAGCTTTCTTCTCAAATTGATTGAGACTGGACAGAAAAACTCTAATTCAACTGCATTGAAGGTTTTCTATTTAGCCTATCCAAACTATGGCTAATTTTTGAACAAAATCAACAACAGCCGAAAAGAAATGTTGATTTTAAGCTTGAAAATTTGAATTTATTGTATCTTTCCACGCATTATGTTTTTTGTGAAGAACTCAATGCCCTATCGCCCAGACTGCATTTCCCGTTTCTCTTTAGCCCTCTAAGAATTACTCAGCCCCAGAACACTGAGAACATTCGGGCAAGTCCGAATACCATGAAGTTAACCCCTTTGTGCACAGAAAGGTTCTCCTGACTTCACAGCAGTGGCTTTGCTGGGAGCAGTCTTCCAGGGATCCCCAGTGCTGGCTGAGGGGATGTGATAAAGGGGTTAAAGGCAATTTGCAATTTCCAAAAACCACTTGATTTGTTGAAAGAGCCTTCTGAGGAAGAATATGTAAGTCTGAAATGGTTTGCAACATCTGAGAAGGTGGGAGTGCACACTTAGAGGCCCTCGAAATGTCAGATTTGGGCCCAGAATCAGGAGACAGACTCTGTTGGGGTTTCTATGACTCTCATTAACTGCTAAGCCTTCCTGTTGAAATCTTTGACAGTACCTTTGACAGCAAGTTATTATCTTACCATAAAATCTGCCTCTCACCCCTAGTCCTTCTGCTGCCCCAGTTTCTAAGAAGGTGTATAATAGTTAATGTGGGGGATTGGAGAGTTAAAAAGCAGAGTCTAGAATTTCCTAGGGACTTGACTCTTTCAGGGGTAGGCTGTGAGCAAACTCTCCAAGTTTTGTTTTTTTTTTTTTTTTTTCCATTTTCACTGGAGTTGAATTAACAACAGCAAGAGAATGCCTCTAGGTTTACAGTTGTATGGCTTATTGTGTATATATCCTATAAAGTCAAAAACCATATGGAGAATTCCACTTTCTTGGCTTTGTGTGTGTGTGTGTACCAGGAAGTAGTAAAATGTTTTGAGGTGCTATTAAGTCTTTAAGTTACAAAATCAAGATTCCACCTTAAAATTTTTCCATACTGTATGTGGTTGCATAGCCTGGGGTGCTGAGTGCCTGCCAAATATCTATCAGAGAGTGATTTATGATATATGATACGCTCCCCGGCCCAAGTGGAGGCTGTCGTTGAAACATGAGAGAGGGGAGGTTTGCTCTCTCGAAACCATGAGGGCTGGTTTCTGTTTGGCTTTTCTGAGAGAATGACCAGAATAAAACGTGTCACATTTTACAGCACCAAAACTTATGTAAGAAACAAAACACGATCCTGTTAGGGGAAAAAAACAAAACAATACAAAACTCTTCGTTTCTCTTTGTGGTTTGTTAGGGATTGTTTTCTCTCCAAGTGACTGTTGCTCTTTGCTCCTTTATTCAACCACCCCATTACTCCCCTCATCCGTTGTCGCTAATCTACTGAGTCCTGAAATAAAAAAGGAAGAACTTTGTACAGGCAATTAAAGTGTTTTAAAATGAAATCTCAGCTCCATGTTTTAAATATTTCATGTGCTTTCCATTCTACTCTAAGAATATATTGTGAGTTCTGGTGTTTTCTGTTCTGCAAATGTTTCCTTTGCAGCTGTGAGGAAGTACATCTCCCATATGGCTTTTAGGACACTTTGCAGTTTGCTTAGATAAAGCAATATGGACCAAGAAAAATGAAATAGCAACCATTTTTCCTTCATATCAAAATCTTTTGGGTTTCTAAGTGGATATTTAAATTAACAGCAATGTAAAGCACAGTATGATTGGCTTTCTAAAATACTGTTAGTTGGGGTATTACTGCAGGTTTTTAAAATAGCCCATCTATGAATGCTGAGCCTTTTTGTTGATGAAATATGCATTGCTTGTTTTCTGACCATAAAAGAAAGCTATGGTCACTGGAGAAAATTTCGACAATACAGAGGGTGCATTTAAGACACCGTACAGCGCCTCATTAGTTTCCTAAGTTACCTTATATCATTATTATTCTTCAGTATCGTTATACATTTTTCGAAAACACAATTCCTAAAGGCTTCATAATTTTTGATATTATTATGACATACTTAGCTCTTTCCTTGTTATGGGACATTTAGGGTATCTCCATTTTTAATGAAAATGGTATTTTAAATAACAGTGTCATAAATAAATCTGCACATGGAGCTTTAACCATATTTCCATTTAGGATAGGTATTACACAACTGGTGTTACAGATCAAAAATTATTAATGTATTTTAATAACCTTGTTACATATTTTCATATTTGTTTCCTACATTCTGCTTTACTGCCATCATTTGAAGGTGAGTCTGTGTCAGCCTCATCCTTACATTCTTCAGTACTCTGATGGCTAATTTTTTAACTGAAGTATAATTGACATAATGTTCTATTAGTTTCAGGCATATTATATAGTGATTAGACATTTATATTTACTACAAGATGATCACCATAAGTCTATTTACCATCTGTCATGGTTTAAAATTATCATATTATTGACTCTGTTCTCTATTCTGTATATTGTATTCTCATGACATTTATTTTTCTGCACTTGGAAATTTGTGCTTCTTAATCCCCTTCGGCTGTTTTGCTCATCTCCCTATGATCCTCCTCTGTATCTATGAGACTTTTTTGTTCTATTTGTTTTTCTTTTATATTCCATATCTAAGTAAAATCATTTGGTATTTGTCTTTCTCCAATTTTACTAAGAATGCCTTCTAGGTCCATCTATGTTGTTAAAGTGGCAAGATTTTACTCTTTTTATGATTGTACAATATTCCTATATATATAATACACACATATTTATGTATATATATTTTATATACTTATATATTCTGTATATACATATATGTATATCGCATCTTCTTTATCCATTCACCTGCTGATGTTGCTGCTGCTGCTAAGTCACTTCAGTCATGTCCGACTCTGTGCAACCCCATAGACAGCAGCCCACCAGGCTCCCCTGTCCCTGGGATTCTCCAGGCAAGAACACTGGAGTGGGTTGCCATTTCCTCCTCCAATGCATGAAAGTGAAAAGTGAAAGGGAAGTCGCTCAGTCATGTCCGACTCTTATTGCCTTCTCCATCCATTCACCTAGCCATGGGCATTTGGATTGTTTCCATGTCTTGACTGTTACAAACAATGGTGCAGTGAACATAGGAGTGCAGGGTGCTTATATGTTCTTAAATTAGCATTTTCTTTAGGACAATACCCAGAAGTAGAATTTTTAGATCCAATGGTAGTTCTATTTTTAATTTTAAAGAGCTTCCATATTATTTTCCATAGTGACTATACCAGTCTATATTCCATCTCAAAGTGAACAAGTATTCTTTTTCCTCCACATTCTTGTCTTTACAAGTTATTGTTGCCTTTTTTGATAGGAGTATATCGTTGTGGTTTTGATTTGCATATCCTTCACAATTAGTAATGGTTACCATTTTTTCATGTGTCTGTTAGCCATCTGTATGTCTTTGAAAAAATGTCTATTTTAGACTTTAAAAATATTAAGATGTCTGAGTTCTATATATACTGAATGTTAACTCTTTATTGAATATATAATTTGCAATTATCTTCTCCCTTTTGTGCTGTTGCTGGTGTTCTTCACTGTTCAAAACCTTTTAATTTGTTGTAGTCTCACTTGTTTGTTATGCTTTTCATGCCCTTGCCTAAGGAGACAGATCCAAACAAATGTTGCTAAGAATGATGTCAAACAGCTGACAGTCTATGGTTCCTTCTAGGAGTTTTGTGGTTTTTACGTGTTACAGTCAAGTCTTTAATCCATTTGAATTTAATTTTATATTTGGTATAAGGTAGTGGTCCAGGTTTATTCTTTTGCATATGATTATCCAGTTATCCCAACATCATTTATTGAAGAGATGTTTTCCCACTGTATGTTCTTACTTCCTTTATTGTAGATTAACTGATCGCCTGTGAGTGGGTTTATTTCTGGATTCTCTATTTCATTCCATTGATTTATGTGTCTATTTGGGCTTCTCTGGTGGCTCAGAGGTTAACGCATCTGCCTCTAATACTGGAGACCTGGGTTTGATCCCTGGGTCGGGAAGATCTCCTGGAGAAGGAAATGACAACCCACTCCAGTATTCTTGCCTGGAAAATCCCATGGACGGAGGAGCCTGGTGGCTACAGTCCATGGGAGTCATAAAAGTCGGACCCGACTGAGCAACTTAACTAACTAACGTGTCTATTTTAATGCCAGTACCATATTGTTTTAATTGGCAAAGCTTTGTAGTATAGTTTGAAATCAGGAAACTTGATACCTCCAGTTTTGTTTTTCTTAGTGTTGTTTTGGCTATTCAAAATCTTTTTTTGGTTCATGCAAATTTTGAAATTATTTGTTCTGGTTCTGTGAAAAAAATCATGAAGGTATTCCAAATAAAAACTGCAGTTGATAGGAAGTGCATTGATTATTATATATTATTTTGAATAATATTGGCATTTTAACAATAGTGATTCCTCCAATCCAAGAGAATGGTATATCTTTTCATTTATTTGTGGCATCTTTACTTTTTTTCATTAGTATCTTATAGTTTTCAGAATACAGGTGTTTTGTTTACTAGGCTAAATTTATTTCTAGGTATTTTAGTCTCTTTGAAGCAGTTGTAAATGGGATTGTTTTCTTAATATCTCCTTCTGATAGTTTCTTATTGATGTATTGTAACACAGATTTCTGTATGCTAATTTTGTATTCTGCAACTTTACTGAATTCATTTGTTAGCTCTAACAGGTTTTCCAGTGAAATCTTCAGGTTTTTTTTTTTTTAATATAATATCATATCATTAGCAAATAGTAACACTTTTACTCTTCCTTTACAGTTTGGATGAATTTTATTTCTTTTTCTTGTTCAATTGCTATGATTAAGACTTCCAATACCATGTTGAATAAAAGTGGAAGGGCAGGTATCTTTGTCTTGTTGGAGATCTCAGAGGGAAAACTTTCAGCTTTCACCCTTGAGTATGATATTAGTTGTGGGCTTCTCATATATGAACTTTATTATATTGAGATACTTTCTCTCTATGGCCTCTTCGTTCAGAGTTTTTATCATTAAGTGTGCATTTAATTTTGTTAAATGCATTTTCTGCAGTCACTGAGGTGATCAAATGATATTCACTCTATATTTTGTTAAGGTAGTGTATTGGTTTGTGAATGTTAAATCATCCTTGTATCCCTGGAATAGATCCCACTTGGTCATTGTATATGATTCTTCTAATGTAGTGTTGAATTTGGCTTGCTACCATTATATGAAAGATTTTTACATCTATATTCATCAAGGATATTTGCCTGTAATTTTCCTTCTGTAGTATCCTTGTCTGGCTTTGGTACTGGGATAATGCTGGCCACATACAATGAGTCTGGAAGCTTTCCTTCCTCTTCAATTTCTTGGAATATTTCAAAAAGTCTAAGTATTAAATCTTTTATAAATATTTGGTAGAATTCACCTATGAAACTGTCTGGTGCTGGCCTTTGTTTGTTGAGAATTTTTGATTATTAATTAAATTTTTGCCAGTAATTGATGCATTTAGATATTTTATTTCTTTCTGATTTAATTTTGGAAGATTATACATCTCTAGGAATTTAGGCATTTCGTCTAGGTTTTCCAATTTGTTGGCATGTAATGGTTCACTGTATTTTTATGATCCTTTGCATTTTTAGAGAATCAATTGTAATTTCTCCTTTTTCATTTGTGATTTTATTTGGGCTTTTTTTTTTTTTGGTGAGTCTAGCTAAAGCTTTATCAATTTTGTTTACTTTTCAAGGAACCAGCTTTTAGTCTCACGATGTTTTCTATTTTCATTTTTTGTCTCTGTTACTTATTTTCACTCTGATCTTTATTATTTCCTTCCTTCTACTAACTTTGGGCTTTGTTTGTTTTTCTCTTTTTAGTTCTGTTGGTGTATAATTGTATTGTTTATTTGAGAGTTTTCTGGATTTTTGAGGTAGGCCTGTTTTGCTATAAACTTCCCTCTTAAAACTGCTTTTGCTGTGTTTCATAGATTTTGGAAGGTTATATTTCCATTTTCATTTGTCTTAGAAATTTTTAAATTTCATCTTTGATTTCTTTGTGGATCCATTGTTTCAGTTCAGTTCAGTCACTCAGTCATGTCCGACTCTGCGATCCCATGAATCACAGCACGCCAGGCCTCCCTGTCCATTACCATCTCCCGGAATTCACTCAGATTCACGTTTATCGAGTCTGTAATGCCATCCAGCCATCTCATCCTCTGTCATCCCCTTCTCCTCCTGCCCCCAATCCCTCCCAGCATCAGAGTCTTTTCCAATGAGTCACCTCTTCACTTGAGGTGGCCAAAGTACTGGAGTTTCAGCTTTAGCATCATTCCTTCCAAAGAAATACCAGGGCCGATTTCCTTCAGAATGGATTGGCTGGATCTCTTTGCAGTCCAAGGGACTCTCAAGAGTCTTCTCCAACACCACAGTTCAAAAGCATCAATTCTTTAGTAGCATGTTATTTAATCTTTCTGTATTTGTGTTTCTTTTTTTTTTTTTCAATTTTCTTCTTTCTTCCTTCATTCTAGTTTTATACCTTTGATATGAAAAAGATGATTGATATGATTATAATCTTACTAGCTTTATCAAAACTTGTTTTGTGGCTTAAAGATCTCTCCTGGAGAATGTTCTGCTGCTGCTGCTGCTAAGTCACGTAGTCCTGTCTGACTCTGTGCGACCCCATAGACGGCAGCCCACTAGGCTCCTCGATCCATGAGATTTTCCAGACAAGAGTACTAGAGTGGGGTGCCATTGTCTTCTCCGGAACAATGTTCTATGTGCACTCAAAAAGAATGTATATTCTGTGTTTTTGGATAGAATGTTAATGTATACATGTTTAAGTCCATCTAATTTGATATGTCATTTAAGGCCATTGTGTGTGTGGTTTTTTTTTTAAGCTGTATTTCTGTCTAGACAATCTATCCATTGCTATAAGTGGGGTATTATAGTCCCCTACTCCTATTGTATTACTGTCAATTTCTATTTTTATGTCTGTCAATATTTGCTTTATGTATTTAGGTGCTATTATGTTGGATGCAAAATATTTACAAGTGTTATATCCTCTTATTGAACTGATACCTTTATCATGAAATTCCCATCTTTGTCTCTTTCTGCAGCCTTTCGTTTCAATTATTTTTTGTGGTACGAATATTTCTACTCCAACTTTCTTTTTGCTTCTATGTGGATAGCATATCATTTTCCATCCCTCCACTTTCAGTCTGTGTGTGTCCTTAGATCTGAAGTGAGTTTCCTATAGACAGCATATATACAGGTCTTGTGTTGTTGTTGTTGTTGTTTTAATTCTTTCAGCTACTCTGTCGTTTGATTGGAGCATTTAGTTCATTTACATTTAAAATAATTACTGAGAGGTGTATACTTATTTTACTAATTGTTTTCTTTTCTTTCTTTCTTTGTGTTCTTCTCTACTCTTTTCTTCTCTTGCTCTCTCTGCTCTCTTCCTTGGTGATTTGATGAATTTCTTTAGTGTTATGTTTGGGCTCCTTTCTCTTAAGTTATTGTGTTTCTATTATAGTTTTTTTGATATGTGGTTATCATGAGATTCATGTATGACAACCAATGTATATAGCAGTCTATTTTCAGTTTATGATCTCTTGAGTTTGAATACATCCTAAAACACTACATTTTAACTCTCTCCACTCACCTGTTTTACTTTTTTATGTCACATTTTACATTTTTTTGTATATCCCTTAATTACTATAGTTATTTCAAATCCTAAAAGATGATGTCTTGAAAGTACTGCACTCAGTATGCCAGCAAATTTGGAAAACTCAGCAGTGGCCACAGGACTGGAAAAGGTCATTTTCATTCCAACCCCAAAGAAAGGCAATGCCAAAGAATGCTCAAACTACCACACAATTGCACTCATCTCATACGCTAGTAAAGTAATGCTCACAATTCTCCAAGCCAGGCTTCAGCAATACTAAACTGTGAACTTCCAGATGTTCAAGCTGGTTTTAGAAAAGGCAGAAGAACCAGAGATCAAATTGCCAGCATCTGCTGGATCATGGAAAAAGGAAGAGAGTTCCAGAAAAACATCTATTTCTGCTTTATTGACTATGCCAAAGCCTTTGACTGTGTGGATCACAATAAACTGTGGAAAATTCTGAAAGAGATGGGAATACCAGACCACTTGACCTGCCTCTTGAGAAACCTGTATGCAGGTTAGGAAGCAACAGTTAGAAGTGGTCATGGAACAACAGACTGGTTCCAAATTGGAAAAGGAGTAAGTCAAGGCTGTATATTGTCACCCTGCTTATTTAACTTATATGCAGAGTACATCATGAGAAATGCTGGGCTGGAAGAAGCACAAGCTGGAATCAAGATTGCCACGAGAAATATCGATCACCTCAGATATGCAGATGACACCACAGTTATGGCAGAAAGTGAAGAGGAACTACAAAGCCTCTTGATGAAAGTGAAAGAGGAGAGTGAAAAAGTTGGCTTAAAGCTCAACATTCAGAAAATGAAGATCATGGCATCTTGGCATCTGGTCCCATCACTTCATGGGAAATAGATGGGGAAACAATGGAAACAGTGTCAGACTTTATTTTTGGGGTCTCTAAAATCACTGAAGATAGTGATTGCAGCCATGAAATTAAAAGACGCTTACTCCTTGGAAGGAAAGTTATGACCAACCTAGATAGCATATTGAAAAGCAGAGACATTACTTTGCCAACAAAGGTCTGTTTAGTCAAGGCTATGGTTTTTCCAGTGGTCATGTATGGATGTGAAAGTTGGACTGTGAAGAAAGCTAAGTGCTGAAGAATTGATGCTTTTGAACTGTGGTGTTGGAGAAGACTCTTGAGAGTCCCCTGGACTGCAAGGAGATCCAACCAGTCCATTATAAAGGAGATCAGCCCTGGATGTTCTTTGGAAGGAATGATGCTAAAGCTGAAACTCCAGTACTTTGGCCACGTCAAGTGAAGAGTTGACTCATTGGAAAAGACTCTGATGCTTGGAGGGATTGGGAGCAGGAGGAGAAGGGGATGACAGAGGATGAGATGGGTGGATGCCATCACCAACTCGATGGACATGAGTTGAGTGAACTCTGTGAGTTGGTGATGGACAGGGAGGCCTGGCGTGCTGTGATTCATGGGGTCACAAAGAGTCGGACACGACTGAGGGACTGAACTGAACTGATAGTTGATTTTACTACTTCCCATACTAGCTTTGTAAGTTATTGATCCACTGCCTTTAATGTATGTTTGGTTTTACCAGTTATATTTCTCTAATTTAATTTCCTATTTCTAGTTATGGCCTTTTCCATTTAAAGAAGTCCCTTTATCATTTTTTGTATGGCTGGCAGTGGTGAGCTCCTCTAATTTTGTTGTCTTGGAAACTCACAATCTCTCCTTCAATTCTGATTGATAAACTTTCCAGGTAGAGTTTTCTTGAGCATAAATTTTTTCCTTTCAGAACTTTTAATATATCATGTCACCCCCTTTTCTGCTGAAAAATCATAACCAGTTGTTTTTCTCTTGTTACCTTTAAGATTCTCTCTTTATCTTATTCTTCTTATTTTATTTTATTTATTTTGACTGCTCTGGGTCCTGTTGCTGTGTGTGGGCTTTCCTTTGCTGCAGAGAGTGGGGGCTACTCTTCATTGCAGTGTTGGGGCTTCTCACTGCAGTGGCTTCTCTTGTGGGGCACGGGCTCTAGGTGTGCAGGCTTCAGTAGCTGCAGCATGCAGGCTCCGTGGCTGTGGCCCACTGGCCCTAGAGCAAGGGCTCATTGGATGTCTCACACAGACTTAGTTAAACTTTCAGCCCATGTGGAATCTTCCCCGACCAGGGACTGAACTCATGTTCCCTGCATTGGCAGGTGCATTCTCATCCACTGTGCCGCCAAGGAAGAGCTCCCCTTACCAACTTTTGGCACTTTAATTATCATACACTGTAGTGTGGTTCTCTTTTTGTTTCATTTTGTCCCTGAAACTCTATGGGCTTTCATTGAAAGTCTATATCCTTTTTCAGCCATAATTTCTTCAAATAAGTTTTCTGACTCTTTTTCTCTATTTTCACCTTCTGAGATCTCTGTAATGCAAATGTTAATATGCTTGATATTGTCCCAGAAATACCATAAACTAGCCTCTTTTTTTTTTGGGGGGTCCATGCCACTTGTCTTGCAGGATCTTGATTCCTTAACCAAGGATTGAACCTGGGCAATGAAAAGCACTGAGTCCTAGGCAGTTGACTGCCAGGGAGTTCCCATATCCTTATCAATTTTTTTAAATTTTTGTGTGATTTCCATTATGCTGCCTTCCAAAATTCTGACCTATTCTTCTGCATCGTCTAATCTGTTGTTGATTCCGCCTAGCATATTTTTCATTTCAGTTACTGTATTCTTCATCTCTGATTGGTTCCTTTTTCTATTTTCTCTTTATTAAAGTTCTCACTATGTTCCTCTGTTCTTCTCCGGAGTTCACTGAGCATCTCTATTACTGTTACTTTGAACTCTTCATCAAGTAGATTTCTTATCTCCATTTCACTTAGTCGTTTTCTGAAGGTTAGTCTTGTTCCTTTGTTTGGAACATATTCCTTTGTCTCCTCCTTCTGTATATTCTCTCTGTATTTGTTTCTATGTACCAGGTAGATCAGCTTTGCCTCTCACCTTCCTGAAGAAGTGACTTTGGGAAGATAGTTTCATATGGGGCTCAGAAGAACAATACTCCTCCAGGTCTCCAGAGTCAGATGCTTCAAAGGTGTCTCCTGTGTGGGTTTCACATACCCTTCTGTTGTGGGGATACTGTAGTTGCTTTGGGAGTGGTAGTGGGTGGGTCTGGCTCAGTCAACTACCTGTGGTGCCCAGCCCAACAATTCTGGGTGCAACGGTGGGCAGGGTGGGCTCTCCAGGACTGAAGTTGCTTTGAGGAGCCACTGATACTAGCTGAAGCTGCTGCTGGGTGTGGTGGGTGCAATCTCTTTTGGAGGGGTGCTGGCAGGGGAAGACATGGGAGGTGGAGTAGATCCTTAGGAGATTGCTTAGACAGAGTGAGTGATGCTAGCAAGGGAGATGCCTAGCAGTATCAGACCACCCAGGAAAGGGGAAATTTTTTTTTAAAGGAACTTACCAGAACTTAAGTTTCTAGAGACAGTTCCCACAAATCCCTACCACTCAGCCCTCACCATAAAACTAGGCAGCGGATCTTCACCTATGGCCCAGGAGCTTTTCAAATTGCTGCCTCTGCACTGAGACTCAGAGTGGGTGGGTTTGTGCACCTGCTCTTTAAGAGTGGAATTTTGGTTTCCCACAGCCCTTTGAGTCTCCTGGATATAGCCCTCACTGGTTTTCAGAGCCAAACCTCAAGGCTGTGGGGGCATAGCTTCCTGGTGCAGTTACGTAGTACTAGGGTGCTCAGTGAGAGATTCAAACCCCTCACTCCTTAGGGAGGACTTATGTGTTTGTGATATCCCCTCCTACTTGAGGGTCACTGCATTGAGTTGTAGATCCTGACTAGACTATCTTGCCCCTACCTACCTGTCTCAGTGTTTTTAAAAAATTACCATTAGTTTTAGACATGATGTTCAGTTAATCTTCAGGTCACTTTCAGAGAGAATTTTTCTACATTTAGTTGTGATTTGTTGTGTCCATAGTAGAAGGCGAATTCAGAATCTTCCTACTTTTCCATCTTGATCCTGACTCTTGATGGTTGTTTCTTTACATCTTTGCCAGTTCAATATATACCAAATGATGCAATTAATTTTAATCAGCATTACTTTAATTATTGAAACAACATTTAATTTTCTCTTGTATATAGTCCACAAATTTCAAGCTTTTAGTGACTTGGTTTAGTAAGCTTTCCCCAAATCCACATTTGGTATATCAGAGATTTTTCTGAAAACTCTGACTACATATATTATAATAACCTGAAAATTAGTGATCTCTTAGAACAGTTGAGTACTGTATGGAAGCCTGGCCAGAATTTGAATAAATGTTTCCTAAAGCTACTAAGTCAGTGTAACTAAAGGATCTATCCCAGGTATATCCAGTGAGAACTGGTCTTCTGCAAGAACTCTGAAAGCCCTGCTTTAGTGGTAGCATTCCTTGATAGATGTGTGTTAATCTTCCAGAAATGAACTGGAGCATAATGGCTTTCTTTTTGTTCTTGATTCTACTATGAACTTGTATCCCATTTGACAAGTTCTTGGACTTCAGCTGCTTTAGATAATGTATTTGGGATTATCTTTCCAAATGGCAACCCACACCAGTGTTCTTGCCTGGAGAATCCCAGGGACTGCGGAGCCTGGGGTTGCACAGAGTGAGACACGACTGAAGCGACTTAGCAGCAGCAACAGCAGTTCCATGTCTTATCTCAAAACTGTTCTTAATTGAAGATCTCTGTACAAGAATTATTGCTGGGATGTCATTAACATTTGGTTTGAGAGAGTGGAAGTTATCGTTGCAGCAACTTTAAAGCCAGTCTTGGGGATGCCTCTCAAGGGAAATTTTCCTTGCTTTTTTATTTTCTAAGGTACTGTCCATTGAGCACGTATTGCATGCCAGGCACTTTTCACACTTGATCTCATTTAAGTTTCAATACCATCGAATGGAGTTTATATAATGATCCATTTTCACAGGCAAAATAATCTCAGAAAGCTTACATCAATTCCCCAGAGATATAAAGATTAAAAGCAGTAGGTGGTAAATACAAAAATGTTCAAAAGTCCTGTGTATTATTTATATAGAATCTATAGGAATAGACAGGCCAAGGGATTTCAAGTAAACTATTGAGTGACTCAGGAAGACAATCAGGGGATCATTTCACTATTAACATATAAGAAAACTCTGTTACCTGCTCTCTGAAGAACATATATTGTTTTAAAATTATTTTTCAAACAATCAATGAGATTCACATGTAATCATTAGCCTCTCAAATATTCATATTGCAGAAATTCCCAGTGACCTCAAGTTCTTAAATTTATCCTACAGACTTGGTTGAGAATCTTAAATTTCTATTCACATATATTTAGCAGGTTCTTCTACTTCATGGCTTAATTGAAAGGTATTTACCCTTGGAGCAGTCAAATGTACCCATAAAAACAGGAGTTGATCATTTATGGAAATTGGCCATGGAAATACGCCGAAGGTGTTTTAAGGACATGTTTTTAGTGTCCCCTCTAGGAAACCTGTATTTCCACTTCCCAGGAGCTCAGGATTTTAAAGATCAGGCTTCCTAGCCTCTTCAACCTCTGCAAGCTGAGATAACCTGTTGCTATTTTCAAATATAAATAGACTTTATTAGGCTTTAAAAGAACTGCCCAAGGGTTTCCCCCTTTTTTCATTTTAGTGTTTGGATTGTCAGCGGAAGTCTTGAGCTTTGAGACTTGGAAGGCAGTGCCTGCAAACAAACATCCTGTGGACAAAACTGTCGGCCCAGCACTTGGTGTTCCAGGATGATTGACAGGAAACAGGGTGTGCAGTGAGAAGGGAGGATGGGACTCTGAGCACCGTGGCTTCCAGTTCTCCCAAACAATAGCTAGGCTCCCCAGGAGCCTCAACACTCCTTTTCCATCTGCCCTGTGGAAGCGTGAATGGTTGGCTGCGGTGGGAGTTAGGGAGGATGTGGGTTGGGCAGGAGGGGAAAAGACCCCTGGTATTCAACCTAGCAATTACAAACAGAAAACTGCAACCTTTAGATAATACTTCTGTTTGAGGGATAGGAACATGTAGAAATGCCAAGATTTGGCATGACAGTGGAACCAAACAATGACCGAAAAGGAGCCACCTGAAGAAATTATGATCTCTCAAAGCCAACACTCATTGCTTGGGGGAAGTAGTGATAAAGAGAGATCAAGGATAGTTAAAGGAAGTGAAATGAAACTCAGAAAGAAAAGAAAGCGAACATTTTTTTTTTTCCCACCTTCCTTCCCGCTCCCCTACCCCACATAAGGCACTTTGGGAGAAAGGAGAGGAAATGCACATTTTTAAAGCCCAGCTCTGTGCTGGGTTTTTGAGGCAGGTATTGTATTAATTTTTCCAAGTGATGAAAGTGAGGCTTAGAGAATTTAAGGGTTGTTCAATGGGGCAAATTTAGACTATGGAACAGTTTTAGTTCTGTCCTTTGGGCCCCAAAACTCTCTGTTGCATTTTCCTATATCACATTTCCTCCCTAAATTTGTCCAGGTTCTGCCCTCTTCCTTCTCTGCTTCAGGTCTAAAGGGAAACAGGTAGAAGAAAATTTCTCTAGCTCAGGCTCCCACAGCTTTCAATTTGTATCTTCTTTTCTAATTTTCCCAAACCTTTCCTCAGCATCTGGATTATCAGGCCCATTCATCTCTCTGGGACTTCACTGTGCTCTTTCCTCTGCTGCAGCGACTTTTCTTCTTTCTCTATAACACAATCTTCAGCTCACTCCTGAGAGTCCAGGTCAAATGTCACTTCTATAAAGAGCTCATGTAGCACACTTTACCTTACTCCCTGAGGTGGAATCAGTACCTTTTCAATACCATAGTCTCACAGCAATTTGTGTCTACTTCTTTTATAATTATCATATGTTATTTTGAATCTAACTATTCCTGGTTCTTACTAATCCATGAGTAACCCATAAAAGGAAACCTTAAGATTTAGTCTTTTGATAGTTTTACAATGTCCCATTTAGGTAAATATTAGGCTTTAATCCTTTCCTTTCCTCTGTCTCTCCCTTTATGTCTGAGAATTCCTGAGAGTCTCTCGTCTCTTTATAGTCAGTAGTTGTCCTTGTGGGATTTCATAAATTAAGAAGAAAAAGTAGGCAGAGACATTAAAAGACTTAGATGGGAAGAAAGTCCCCTGTCAACTCTTTCCTCCATCCTTCCCTTCTCCCTTTCTGTTTCCTCCCTTCCTTCTTTCCCTTTTTGCTTCCTTCCTTCCTTAAAGATTTACAAGTTATCACTTATATTTTTGGTACTGTGTTAGACACTGAGAATATAAGTAAGAGCAGAACCCACACGTCTTCTGCCCCTGTGAAGCTATAGTCCATTGAGGAGGTAGATGTCATAAATATAGCACTCGAAATATGCAGTTGAGAACTGTGATGAACACTATGAAAAAAAGATCTGGCTTTGCAAATATAGTTCAGGTGGGCCTGAGCTAGTCTGGGATTAGTGGGTGGTGCTTGGCAGTTTGACATGGACTTGCAGGGAAGGATTTAGATCAATCTGAAAGCATTCGTGTAGTCAGGTGGTTACTAGACACTTATAGGTAAACCTGTTGTTCACAGAAAGTAAAGGGTGAAGGGAACTCCCCTTCCGCCAGGGAGAAGAGGAATGGCAGAGCTTGGTTTTGGCATGAGACGGTGCTCAGTTTTGCTCATGCAGTAGAAAAGTGACTGAATTTAGAAAGGGGTATAGCTGGTATTCTTGCCTGCTAAGTCAGAAAAGCAGTAGAGCATTGAAGGCTGCTGCTGAAACTCATAGATTTCATTTTCCAGGTGCATTAAAGTTCCTCATGTCTATATGAAGAAGTCTGCTTTTGTGATACACATACATCTGTATATATATGTACATACATCCACACACACACATATATATCACTTGCTTTGTATTGAAATTCTCCCCTTTACTTTGTAGAAGACTAATTGTCCTGTGTTTCATATATTCCTAGGATTGCTGAGAAACAGGGGAAATGGAGGGTGGTGAAGATGATGGAGGAAGGTAGCAGAGGTAGCAGAACAGGCCACCCAGAATCATCCCATGAATCAAAATCCTTAAGGTAATTCACAGAAGATTTCATGGACTGTAGTCAAGCACATGACCACCCCATCTGGGGTTCCCTGCTCCTTTGCTCTGTGTGTGGGCCTTGCAAGTAACTTTGATATGGGGAGGCCTGTGGATAAAGTGTCAAGGGCATACACTGGAGTGGAGATGCCATCTCTCCAACACACTAAAAGCCAACATGCTCTTTACCTACATGCTTTGGGGAGTCACGGAGGCTTCAACCACGTATTTATATGCAATGTGAAACTTTATGAGGCATAAACTGTTTGCCAGATGTCAATTTGTCCATCTCCTTTCCCTCCTTCCTGCCTTCCTCACTCCCTTCCTTCTTCGCTTTCTCCCCTCCTTTCTTCCTCTGAAGTGTGATCTTGGAGAAATTTAGAAACAAATTAAGGAAGCTATGTTGTAGTTTATTAGGATTTGAAGTGGTTGGGATACATCTACATTTGTAAGAGTTTAGAGTTTCAATATTTTTGTCCAGAGAACTGTCCAAATTCCCTACCTTAGCATTCAAAACTTCATTCACCTGGTTATTAACCAGGCACCCAGCCTTACCTACTCTGACTCCCTGGTCCAGGCAACTGATCTCATTGTTCTTGGAACAATCATGCTCCCTTTGTTTCTTTCTTACATCTTTCTAGAGCTGGCCACCTCACGTCCACTCACACACATTCCCAATTCTTCACTTGCCGCTTGTCCTGCATTGGCAGTTGGATTCTCTACCACTGAACCACCAGGGAAGCCCTCCTCTACCCACCCTAAAAGGCCCAACCTGAGTCTTACCTGCCTCCAGCTTGAAAATCTTCCTCTTTGCTTAACTCACAGCATTTTTAGCCCCACTGACAGTGAATCCTGTGTGGGTTTGTGGAAAAACTTGTTTTGTTGGATGAGATTGTTGTAGATTATTATTTTGTCTTTCTACTTTGTATTTTCTACTGCCTTCTAATCTGGAACTTATGACCTAGAGCCCTGGAACTTGTCTTCCCTATTTTTGTCCCTCCAGCTGTTTGAAACGCTGAATTTTCTGAGCAAATCATATGTCTTTATTAAATCACTTGTTTATTTAGTAAGAGATGACTTTCATTGTTCAAAGTATCAGATGTGATGTCAAGGAGGAAAGAACTGAATTGTATTAAAATATCATTAGAATGTTGGAGAAGATGTGGAGAAAAGGGAATTCCTACGCTATATGTGAGAGTGTAAATTGTTACAGCCATTATGGAAAATAGTATGGAGATTCCTTTAAAAAAAAATAGAGTTACTATATGATCCAGCAATTCTACTTCTTGGTATATATCTGGAAAAGATGTAAGTTATAACTCAAAAGAAACATGCACCCCAATGTTCATAACTGCACTATATAAAATAGCCAAGATGTGGAAGCAACCTAAGTGTCCATTAACAGATAAAGATGTACACACACACACACACACACACACACACACACACACACACACACACAGTGGAATACTACTAAGCCATAAAAATGAAATAATGCCATTTGTAGCAACATGGATGGATCTAGAGATTATCATAATAAGACAATGACAAATATATGATATCACTTATATGTGAACTCTAAAAAATATTACAAATGAACTTATTTACAAAACAGAAACGAACTCTTAGACATAGAAAAAAAACTTATGGTTATCAAAGGGGAAGGGATGGGAGCAGGGTAAATTGGGAGTATGGGATTAACAGATGTACACTACTATATACAAAACAGATAAACCACTAGGATTACTGTGTACCACAGAGAACTAAACTCAACACCTTGTAATAAACTATAATAGAAAAGAATTTAAGAGAATATACATATATATATATGTAACTTGTTCACTTTGCTCTACACCTGAAACTAATGCAATACTGTAGATCAACTATACTTCAATTAGAAAACCCATAAATTAGATTTGAATTTAAAAAAAAGATTCTATTAGGTACATGGCTAAAGTTTCATGATTCAACTCTATTTAATCTTCCCCCAAACCTGGTGAATCAATTATATATGTTTATAGATAAAGACATTTCACTTAGAAATTTTGAGTTGTTTGCTTAGGATCATGCAGAGAATGTATCAAAGCTTGGTTATCTTTTTCTTCCCCACAAAAATGTATTCATTGAAACACTCATGAAACAGATGTTCATTAAGAACCTTCAGGATTCAAGCAGCAGAGATGCAATGATGACTAAAAATCTACCCAACCCTTATTTTCATGGAACTTCCCTGAATGGAAAGCTTCATATGGAAAACACAATGTCCTAAATAAATGTAAAACTGTGGCTATCTTAAAGGCCAAGATGGAGATATCCATGCTATTAACACAGTATATCATACAATGTTTATTCTTCTCTGGGAAGGAAGGAAATACATTCTTGTTGAAATACTTGGACTGAAAGTATAGGGTAAGAGTTAACCAAGAAAAAACATACCCAGTCTGTGACATGGAAGGAGTATGGCAAGTCAGGAAGACTGGAGGTTTCAGAGTGGCTGGAGTGTGTGTGTGCGTGTGTGTGTGTGTGTGTAGCTGGAGATATAAGCCTTTCTATTTTTTAAGTTTTCTTGAAACCTTTATTGAATTTATAACAATATTGTTTCTGTATTTTTTCTTTTCATGTTTTAGTTTCTTTTTTTTTTTTTTGTCCATGAGACATGTGGGATCTTAGCTCGTTGCCCAGGAATCAAACCTGCACCCCCTGCATTGGAAGGCAAAATCTTCCAGGGAGGTCCCCTTTGTTTTTTTTTTTTTTTTTTTTTTTATGTTTGTCCGAAACACACTGAATTTAATGGAGACTTTTCAGCATGTGAAAGACAAGATCACTGTGGTCTCAGTGTGGAGAGCAGACAGAAGAGGGACAAGACTGAGCCAGGGTAAGGCAGCCCAGAGACTGTTGTAAAAGACCTGGCCACAGGGAAAGCAGCTGGCCTAGAGCAGAAATGGGGGTGGGCATAGGATGGAGTAAAGAGGCTAGGCTATAAAACTATGTAGGTGGTTCAACTGAAAGAACTTGATGGATTGGATGTCGGGGTGATGAAGAGGAAGGGGACACAGACAACTCTAGAAGTTTTGCCCATAAAGCTTGCTTGATAGGAGGGCCGTTTTTATACTGGGAACTGTGAAAGATGATCAGATTTAAGTAGACACTTATCACGTTGGATTTGGGTGTATTTTAAGATGTATTTTGGCTTTCCTGGTGGCTCAGTTGGTAAAGAATCTGCCTGCAATGTAGGAGATCCAGGTTTGATCCCTGGGTGGGAAAGGTGACCTAGAGAAGGAAATGGCAACCCACTCCAGCACTCTCGCCTGGAGAATTTCATGGACAGAGGAGCCATGAGATTGCAAAGAATCAGACATGACTGAGAGTTTGAGCATGACAATAGATATATTTTAGACATATAAAATGAAATGCTAATTTGGATAAATATGCCTGGAGTTAAATGAGAGGTCTGTCTGCAGAAATAAAATTATGTGGCTCTAGGCAGAGGTGGTTATGAAAGCCCCTGGCATGGATAAAGTGGCCGGAGGAGAACTGCCTGAGTAATGTGGGTGCTGCTGGAGGCACTGAGCACAAACTGAAGATGGTACCCAGTTCCTGGTTTAAAGGGACTCTTGGTTTGGCAGTCTGAGCTTGGACTTGTCAGATTCCAAAGTCCACAGTTTTTCACTGACATCATTCACTGAGAAAGCAAAGGCTAAAGTGAGTGGGAATCAATACTGTAATTCTTGACCTTTAAGGGTATTTTTTTTAGTTTTGTTTTCTAAGACATGTGGTTTCCTGCCACTGTTTTGGCACATTTATTGTTGAGATTGGGAAATAGTAGTGTGTATTATATTTGGCATTTATGCCTATTACTTTACAGGGTTTGTGTGTTTAGGAGGTGTAAACTTTTTTTTTTTTACTTTTCAAACAGGAAAACAGAGGCCCAGGCAAAGTCAGGAGAGTTTGAGGTGAGATCACCAGAGGCCCGGATATAAAGATTAGAATCCATGACACAACAACTCCCAAAGCAGTTTCCAGGCCTCTGAAGCATGCTGTCTTGACATGCTTGTGTGTTGATTTTTGTGTTGTTTTTTTTCCCCCACAAGGCTAGGAAGAATAGCTAGAAAAGGAGTTGGCATTTCTGCCCCTTAGGGACCCCTGACCTGTTCAGCCTGTTGTAGACTAGATCGTGAGTGTCAGGCTTATTAATAGTATCAGAAACATTTGGGACAGTCATCACATTTGCACCCTAAAAATAGTGAAAGTGAAAATAGTAAATTGCTTCCGTTCTAATAACATGTCATTCGTGGTAATAGAAATAAACTATAAAAGGACTAGTTTTATAGAAACTGAAAGGGTAAATTTGAAAAAACAAATATTGAGCTAAAGACTCTTGCAGGGATTAGTGACTCTCCAAAATAATTTGTAGTCAAGAGAGGTATGGTTTTTTAAAGTTATTAATTCAAAGAAGTAGACTTCCCTTTGATAAAAGATGCAAACAGTGTAGGAAACTACAAAGAGCAAAGATCTCCACAGCCATACTTCCTCCCAGAGCCCAGTTTCCTCCTCTAGGGTAACAGTTGTTATCAGTAATTTTATTTATTTCTTCACAAATTTTCATTGTATCTGTCTTTTATATACAAATGGTAGCTTGCAGTGCAGTGTTTCATGCTCCATTTTTTTCAACTGGGATATAGTCCCAAGTCTGTTCATATAGATCTGTCTTGTTCTCTTTGGCTGCAGAATATTCCATTGCAAGCACCCCATAACTTATTGAATAGTCTCCTACCAATCTAATCTTTGGCTGTTAAAAAAGTGTTGAAGAGAATATTCTCATACAAGCTTCTTTATACATATATGCAAATATCTGCAGGAGATATATTTGAATATATAATAGCTAGGTCAAAAGGTATATATACCCTTAAATGGCATTAGAAATAGCCATTTAAAGACATTGATCTAATTATTATGGGCTAGCAAAAATGTACAAGAGTACTTGGTTCCCCCAACCACTTGTAAAATATATTGTTATTTCATTTAAACATGAAATTTTTAAAAAGATATTGGAGCTCTCTGATTTGTCTTAAGGTTTTGCTTGTTCAGGAATCCAGAGACTTCCAGATTATCCTCTCTCAGCCATTCCAAGAAATTTAAGAATTATTCAGTGCTCTTTTGGCAAATAACCCAACCTTCATGAGACATTGAAGGGAGAAGGGAGTTAAGATTTAATGAGTGTTAAGCTGTGTTATCAGGCTTCCCAGATGGCTCAGCAGGAAAGTATCTGTCTGTGATGCAGGAGACGCACGAGATGCAGGTTTGATCCCTAGGTTGGGAAGATCCCCTGGAGGAGAAAATGGCAACCCACTCCAGTATTCTTGCCTGAAAAATCCCATGGACAGAGGAACCTTGCAGGCTACAGTCCAAAGGGTCGCACAGAGTTGTACACAACTGAAGAAACTAAGGACACAAGCACAAAATTGTGTTATCATATTCATTCAACTGATATTTACTGAATACCTACCCTGTGCTCTGTCTGGAGGCTTGAACTGCATCAGAAGCAATGAAGACCTAGACTCCTGATTATTCAGTTCAGTTCAGTTCAGTCGCTCAGTCGTGTCCGACTCTCTGCCTTAGGAGCTACAATTCTGATAGCTTATGAACGGTGTCAGATTTGTGATCTCTAAAGAAGATTTAGCTTCTGGACCAGGGACCAGGCTTGATCACTCAAGAGCTTTTGTGTAGCAGACTTTTATTAAAGTGAAAAAGAAACAAAGAAGGCTTCTGACATAGACATCAGAAGGGGGACGGAGAGTGCCCCATTCGCTAGTCTTAGCAAGGGAGATATATAATTTTTCAGTTGGTTATTACAGCAACTCTAAAGAATGTCTCAATATTGTAAAGGTCTTACCAGACCCACTCCTACAATATACATTTTAAGATAACAAGATTAGTCAGAAGGTTCTCAAGAAGGAGAAACATGTCCTCAAGTAGGATACATTGTTGTTACATAATCCTTCCTACAGAATTTAAGCTGAGTTGTTTTGTTGTGTAATCATCAGCTGTGGGCTTAAAGAAAAAAATAAGTTTGTGCATTTCTTCTTCTTGAGAACTCCAGACCCCCTCTTTTCCTCGGGGACCCCGGACTTCTTATCAGCTACCTAAGAACGGATTCATTCATTTCCCCCTTTTCTTTTAGGAGAATATGGCTGCCAAGGAAAGGGTCATCATTTTTATTCCATAACTACTTCCTCCTCTTGAGGGGCATCATGCCTAAATTGTTGAGGCAGCATATTCTCCTAACCCTCATATTGAGGGTCTCTGATCCAGGGGCCTCAAGTAATAGTTGGAGGAGATTGTGACACTGGTTGGAGCTTGAACAACGATTTGTAACCTAAAAGCTTTCAGGTGGTTAGAAACAAACCCCATTTTCAGTTACAGATATAAGGCAAAGTAGTCACCAAATCAAGTCAGTTCAGTTCAGTCGCTCAGTCGTGTCCGACTCTGCGAACCCATGAATCACAGCACGCCAGGCCTCCCTGTTCATCACCAGCTCCCGGAGTTCACTCTGACTCACGTCCGTCGAGTCAGTGATGCCATCCAGCCATCTCATCCTCTGTCGTCCCCTTCTCCTCCTGACCCCAATCCCTCCCAGCATCAGAGTCTTTTCCAATGAGTCAACTCTCCGCATGAGGCGGCCAAAGTACTGGAGTTTCAGCTTTAGCATCATTCCTTCCAAAGAAATCCCAGGGCTGATCTCCACCAAGTCAAGACATAATCAAAACTGAAAGTCACATTATATACATAGTTACATCAGGCCATTTTAGGATTGTGAGATGTCATCAGATCAAGAAAAGGCATCACATAATGATTGTTTTTGCTGAAGGTATTTGCAGAGTTGAAGAAAGAACTTTCCTTGAAGTGGAGAAACCCACCATGGCTTTTCCTTTTTTTTTTGCCTCTTCGTTTCCTCTGCATGTTCTCTACCATAATATACCATTTGAGTCAGCTGTAACAGTTTTTAAAATACTGATTAGGTCCAAATGCCTATTTCCATAACTTACGGTAGGTATCTGGAGCTGACTGAGAGAGATCTATTTTTAAGGTCATTTCTCTCTCTGCACTTTTGGGATCAACATCAGTAAAATTTCGCAGAGCCTCTCATAGTCTATCTAGGAGTCTCCTTTTATCTGTGTTCTATGTCAGCCAACTTAGCATAGTCTAAAGTCTTAGCATGCATGCGCTTGAGTCCTTCAAGAATTCATCTGGCAAAGTGGCTTTGTTATGAGAACTGCTTGGCTCCCAGAAGGCAATAGCAACACACTCCAGTACTCTTGCCTGGAAAATCCCATGGACAGAGGAGTCTGGTAGGCTGCAGTCCATGGGGTTGTGAAGAGTCAGACATGACTGACCAACTTCACTTTCACTTTACACTTTCATGCATTGGAGAAGGAAATGGCAGCCCACTCCAGTGTTCTTGACTGGAGAATCCCAGGGATTGGGGAGCCTGGTGGGCTGCTGTCTATGGGGTCACACAGAGTCGGACACGACTGAAGCGACTTAGCAGCAGCAGCTTGGCTCCCAGGAGGAAGGAGGGCTATTTCATGTTCCCTCTTACCTTTGTCTCATGTTCAAACTATTCATCTCCAAAAGTAGGAGCTTCCCTAAAACCCTAAAAACTGAGTCAGGGATCAGCATCCATCCTAAGATATACATTACATTTCTCTAAGTAAGGTCATAAAATAAAGTTAGTCACATAAAAGCTTCTAAGTACTTTTCTGGATCCAATAGATAGTCTCAACCACAATTGGAACTGTTTGAAATTCTACTGAGATGGAGGCAACCTCTCCTGGAAAGGTGCTCTGATTCTCAGCCTGTTCAGTTGAGAGCCCCAGATACAGGGGCAAAATAAGAGGATCAGAGGGAGTTGAAGGTTTCACACCCAAATCTGTACCCTTAAGACGCAAGTCTGGCATGTCTCACAGAGAGCTAAAGAGCAAAACATATGGCGCTGCTACCCATTTCCCTTGTTTGCTACAAAACCGGTCTAGTTGTAAAACAATATCATAATTAAGAGACCCTTCAACCGGCTATTGTCTGCCATCTTTCAAAGGATACCCTGGCCATTCAGTATCACAGAAAATCAGTTCAGTTCAGTTCAGTTCAGTCGCTCAGTCGTGTCCAACTCTTTGCGACCCCGTGAATCGCAGCACGCCAGGCCTCCCTGTCCATCACCAACTCCCGGAGTTCACTCAGATTCACATCTATCAAGTCAGCAATGCCATCCAGCCATCTCATCCTCTGTCGTCCCCTTCTCCTCCTACCTCCAATCCCTCCCAGCATCAGAGTCTTTTCCAATGAGTCAACTCTTTGCATGAGGTGGCCAAAGTACAGGAGTTTCATCTTTAGCATCAGTCCTTCCAAAGAAATCCCAGGGCTCATCTCCTTCAGAATGGACTGGTTGGATCTCCTTGCAGTCCAAGGGACTCTCAAGAGTCTTCTCCAACACCACAGTTCAAAAGCATCAATTCTTCAGCACTCAGCCTTCTTCACAGTCCAACTCTCACATCCATACATGACCACTGGAAAAACCATAGATGGACCTTAGTTGGCAAAGTAATGTCTCTGCTTTTGAATATGCTATCTAGGTTGGTTATAACTTTCCTTCCAAGGAGTAAGCGTCTTTTAATTTCATGGCTGCAATCACCATCTGCAGTGATTTGGAGCCCCCCAAATAAAGTCTGACACTGTTTCCACTGTTTCCCCATCTATTTCCCATGGAGTGATGGGACCGGATGCCATGATCTTTGTTTTCTGAATGTTGAGCTTTAAGCCAACTTTTTCACTCTCCTCTTTCACTATCATCAAGAGGCTTTTAGTTCCTCTTCACTTTCTGCCATAAGGGCGGTGTCACCTGCATATCTGAGGTTATTGAGAATTCTCCCGGCAATCTTGATTCCAGCTTGTGTTTCTTCCAGTCCTGCGTTTCTCATGATGTACTCTGCATAGAGGTTAAATAAACAGGGTGACAATATACAGCCTTGACGTGCTCCTTTTCCTATTTGGAACCAGTCTGTTGTTCCATGACCACTTCTAACTATTGCTTCCTGGCCTGCATACAGATTTCTCAAGAGGCAGGTCAGGTGGTCTGGTATTCCCATCTCTTTCAGTATTTTCCACAGTTTGTTGTGATCCACACAGTCAAAGGCTTTGGCATAGTCAATAAAGCAGAAATAGATGTTTTTCTGGAATTCTCTTGCTTTTTCCATGATCCAGCAGATGTTGGCAATTTGATCTCTGGTTCCTCTACCTTTTCTAAAACCAGCTTGAACATCAGGAAGTCAGGTGTGTCTTCTTTTTAAACTCTGGGGATCAAACTTGCCTCAGTTTTTAAAATACATTTTAAAGGAGTGGTTCTGGAACTGCTAGTTCCTATCTGTAAGAGAGGAAAAAGTGGCACCCACAGCCATGGCTTCTTTCCACTAGAGATGTCCCTCCCTTCTCTAGATAGGGATGTAGACAGACTTTCCACCCAAGCTTTCCTTCCCTGGTTGGACTTAGTTTGCCCCTTACCAATACAGGCACCTTACTCATCCCTCCTGGTTCTACCCCGAGGTGGGGTGGAGATGCACCAGGGGTAAACCTGATGGCATCTCAAATTGATTTCTGGCTCCATACCACCACCTTTGTTTGACTGTCCTTTTCATCTGATGCCACCCGGGCTGGAGCAGAGTTTTCTGGAATGTTTCCCAAGCTAGGGCTACTAGGGGAAGCATCTATCATCCTTGACCCTGTGTACATTTCTGAGTACTGTCCTGACTAAAATAGACTTGATGAGTTATAGAGAGATGAACAACAACCAAGCTGCCCCTTCTGAGTGTTGCCACACCAGTACACATGATAGCAAAAGAGGTGGTGCAGGGTTGACCAGCGAGGAAAAAGTGATTTTTGTCCTCAAGCTACTAGGGCCAGTCCTTCCAGTTCATTTCCACAGATTCCACAAAGGAATATGTACGGAGTTGAGACAAAAGCCACCAGAAAGCCTCTTTTTCTCCTCCTTGAGAACTCCAGACTCCTCTCTCTCCTTGCGCGGGACCCCAGACTTCTTATCAGCCCACCTAAGAATTGACTCTCTCAATTCTAACAGCAGCATAAGCCAATAAGGAAAATAGGATAAATGCATCATTAAAGGGTGGCAAGTGTGGAAAACACAATTTAAAACAAAGTAATATATATTAGGAGTCCAGGGATAGAATTAGCAGATGAGGTAAGATGGTCAAGGATGGGGCCCACTGAGAAGGTGATGTTGGATTGAAGACTTACCGGTGATGGAAGCTGGCCTAGTGATAGCTTGGGAGGAAATTTCCAGATAGAGTCTGTAGGTAGAGCAGAGGCCCTAGGGTGGGGTGTGCCTGGGGACCTCTGGTCTGCCTGGAGTGGAGCAATGAGCAGGGAGGGCTATACAGTTACCATAGGACCTTGCAGGTCATTCAGAGCATGAAGGGGGAAGTACTGCAAGATTTTAGTAAGGGAAGGATGTGATCTGACCTAGGTTTTCAGAGTGTGAATCTATAAACACTGTTTTGAAATAGACTGAAGTTGGAAAGGGCAGAGCAGCGAAACTATTAGGAGGCTGTTGTCTTTAGTATACCCAGGAGAGAGGTGATGGTGGCCTGCAGGTAGCAGTGGGCATATTCTGGATAGAATTTGCTCATGAAGTGGACAGAATTTTCTTGGGGGTTACAGCATTGGCTGTCAGAGTAAAGAAGAGGTAGGAACTATTCAAGGATTTTTGGTATGGGTTACCATTGATAGATATACTATGAAGTTTATGAAGACAGTGTAATTTGGGGAGGAGACTAGTTGTTCTCTTATAATCATGTTGCCCTTGTGATGTCTCTTAGCTAAGTGGTTTATGAAGTATGAAGATAGATGTATGAATCTGGAATTGAGAGGAAGAGGATGAGGGAGAGAGAGGGAGGCAGAGAGACTCACAGAAAAGCAAATTCCATATTACATCCTATTTAATACAGTAAGTCTCCAACATATGAATCTCTAAGTAGTGAACTTTCAGACATGTGAACATGCATTCACATGTCCAGTCAGGTAAGTTAGTTCATGTTTCTGGGGGACATTGTCATGCATGTGCATCCTCAACAAGTGGTTGTTTTATGTACTTTCTGTACAGTACTATTTAGAGTACAGAAATACAGTATCTTGATTTCAAGCCCAGGATATACAGAAGCAAGCATGAAAGCAGTCGTATATAGCCAATTGTGTTAGTTGGGTACCTAGACTAACTTTCCTGGAATTACAAACAAGTTGGACTTACGAATGCATTCTAAGAATAGAACTCATTCATATATAGGAGAATTGTATTCACAGTAATAGGCGATGCTATGTTCAGCTGTTAGATGAAAGAAGAGCGCAGAGTAACTTGCTCTGAATTATCTGAACCCAAAGCCCACCATTGCCCATAGCATCACCTGGCATTCCTTTACTTGCCACACAGACTCCATGTGCCAGTATTTGTTCAAGGCTGCTTGTCATAAGGAATCTGAGACCTGTGGGTTATACTTGGAGACACACAGTTGTGGATGAGGGTACTGACAGAGCCATACCGTGGATTTGAGTCCCCCGCGGTCTGTGGGCCCTACTAGGTCGATGGCGCCACATGAAGAATGTGGAATCTGACACACAAGTGATTCCCTTGAGCTGGCCTGTTTCTGGTAACATCCTGTTTTTCTCTTCCAACTGTGCTCTACTGGCCTCATTAGTGTCATAAAGGTGGAGTCTCAGTTTATTTCTGATATCTCAAAATCCTTTAGCACGCTAATGAGTGATAAAGAATTTTCATTCCATAGAATGAAAAGGATTTTCATTTGAAAGAAAAAGTTAATTCTGCCTGATGTCCAGGTGTGGGAATATTTTGTCCTACAGCAACCTCTGTCAGATCACCGCTGCCAGGATACTAGAGAACAAGAAACTGTGTTCTTAAAATGTAACTCACAGCTGTCAATAAAGTTCCAGTATTTTCTAAAAGTGGCTCAGTATCACAAGGGATTTAGACTTCTCTGTTGTTGACTTACTGGGTTTTTAGAAACCAACGAAAAAAATCTCACTAGTGGTTAAGGATTCAGGCTTTGAAATCAGGTAACTCCACCAATTCTTACCTGTCTAGGTCTCAGTTTCTCCAGAGTTATAATGGAGGAAACAATGAAATCTGCTTCGAAGAGCTGAAAGATCAAAAGAGATAATAATGATGACCCTGTAGGTGAGACAACCAAGAGACACAGAGGTATAGAGTGGACTTTTGGACTCTGAGGGAGAGGGAAAGGGTGGGATGGTTTGGGAGAATGGCAATGAAACATGTATATTTTCGTGTAAGAAACGAAGCGCCAATCTATGTTCAATGTAGGATGCAGGATGCATGGGGCTGATGCACAGGATGATTCAAGTAGAGAACGTGGGGTGGGAGGTGGGAGGGGGCTTCGGCATTGGGAGATTGTGTTCACCTATGGCTGATTCATGTCAATGTATGGCAAAACAAATACAGTATTGTAATTTATAATAAATAAATAAATAAATAAATAAAAGAAAGAACTAAAAAAAAAACAAAAGAGATAATAAATGTTAATTCTTAACACTTTGTCACATACAATGAATAGTTATTCATTATGGAGGTCCCACAAAAAAATTAAAAATAGAAGTACCATGTGATCCATCAATTCCACTTCTGGGTATTTGTCCAAAAGAATTAAATTCAGAATCTCAAAGAGATATTGGTAATTACATGCTCATTGCAATACCGAAGATGGGGAGACAACCTAAATGTCCATTACTGATGAGTGGAAAAGGACAATGTGGCATACACACAGAATGGAATACTGCCCAGCCTTTGAAATGAAGCATTCTTTACCATCTGAGAACATGGGTGGACCTTGAGGGCATAATGCTGAGTAAAAGAAACAAGACAAAGAAAGACAAGTACTGATAATTCTACTGTTATGAGATACCTAAGAGTCAAATTCAAAAGATCATAGACTGAGATGGCGGTTGCCAAGGCCTAGGGGAAGGGGGAAATAGTGGATTATTATCAGTAGGCATAGGTTTTAGTTATGTAAGATGAACAAATTTTAGAGATCTACTTTATAACATCATACCTACGGTCAACAATAATGGTTCATACACTTCAAATTTGTTAGAAGGGTAGATGTCATGTTAAGTGTTCTTTCAGAATATAAAAGGAAATATTAGTAGTATTAAGCTAGTATATATTAATGATATATATACACACACACACACACACACATAGTTTGTATTGCCAAATTATTTTGCTTAAAATGAATGATTTTTATCATATAGAATCAGTTACTTGCTCAGTCATGTCTAAATCTTTGTAATCCCATGGACTGGTGCCTGCCAGGTTGTTCTGTCCTTGGACTTCTCTAGGCAAGAGTACTGGAGTCTGGTAACAGTTCCTCCTCCAGGGGATCTTCCCGACCCAGGGGATGAACCCAAGTCTCCTGCATCTCCTCCATCAGCAGGCTGATTCTTTACCACTAAGCCACCTGGGAAGGCCACGATACAGAGGAGCAGCCTGTAAATATTTTCAGCAATAGTGCTTTTTTGGAAATGACATTTTCAAACTGTTTAAATTTATAAAATACATAAATAATATTAAAAGCACTTTAAAGTTTAAGTACATATAGATTATTAGAAAGTCAGTTGATGAAAATTATGAACTTGCTTTGGTGAACGTAAATACTTCAGCCGCAGTTAGATGATAGTGCCAGTCTTACACACGCTTCAGCATCCAGCTAATAGCTACATTTTATTTTGATTGCAATATATCAAGGAAATCTTAATTCACACAGGAACATACTTGGTTCAGATTATAACTTAAAAAAAAAATTTACCTTGCAATTCTCAAGATATGCCTCAAATAAACTGAGCTAAAAGCCTGAAAAAGAGCAATAGAAACATTTTGCTTTGAATTTGAATCTTTAATAATTTGAGCAGAGGAACTGCTCACACGCCTTGTTAGTCAAATAGACCCAAGTCTTCTGATGAACACTGAAAATGTTTATTGTTGTTGCTGTTCAGTCACTAAGTCATGTCTGACTCATTGCGACCCCCATGGGCTGCAGCACACCAAATTTCCCTATCCTTCACTGTCTCCTGTAGTTTGCTCAAGTTCATGTCCACTGAGTCAGTGATTCTAATGTTTATATATAACATATCTGAGGCCTTCCCTATAATCAGGGGTGTTAAAATGTAACTTTGTTTTTCTCTAACTGGACTTTGTTATTTCACACCTCCTATTAGTCCAGGAGGCTTGATATAAGTTGCAGGAAGTACAAGGTTTTCTCTCCCCTTCATGAAATTGTAGCTCTATCTCCTGGGTAATTATATAGTGCCCAAGCAGGGTAGGGAGAGGGACCTCGAGTCCTCCATTGTCACTTATTCATGCTGATTTCCTCTGAGATCTGAACATCCTTATCTGGCCCGTGGCTGCTTTCTCTCCTAGGTCATCTGCTTCTAGTCCTGACTAGTCTCTCTAGACTCAGTTCTCATTCCCTTCTTTCTCCCGTCTCCCTGTCCCTCCTGCTTTTGCCCTTCTCTAGCACATGAGAAACATTTCATTCAACCAACCACTTCAGGATGATGATAAATGATGGGGACCCTTCCATGCCCCTCTGCTAGGTCATTTGTGGCTTACTTTCCTGGTTCTGCCCCTGCTGGGTACTTGAGAAAACTGAGACCTTCAACTCTCTGGGTCCCAATCAGAAAAGGGACAGCACATGTCCTCTGCTTTTAGGCCCTTTTATCTATCTGGAAACTTCTATGGGCATATCATCTTTCAAGATTTAGCCTGAGGTTTGGTGCAGGGATCATGGCCCCTCACACTAGCATGAACTCAAAACTTCACCTCTGTCTGACTTTTCTCTTTCTTTCTGGGGTTCTTTCTTAATGTGAGCCCATCTTGGGCAGTTAAGCAATCTCTATCCAAATTTATCTGCATGAGTAGATATATAGAATAGTTTAAAGCAGCTCAAGTGTATGCACAGAAATGGAAGGAGAAATATTATTTACAAGTCTGGACACATGAAAAGTAGTGAATTTGGTATCACATGTTTAGGACATGGTTCTTGGTCTTTGAAGGGTTAATGTTTGTAGAGTGATTTACAAAGTGGAGCTCTTGCCTGGGCCACAGACGCCCTCCTCTCCCCCAGTGCCCCAGCACAGCACTGTCGCCACCATTGTCCCGGCTCCTTCGGCCAAAAATCTGTATCATCCTTACTTTCTCTTTGTCCCTCATTTTTAAAGGGTAGACTTCATTTTTTTGTAAAAGTTTTAGGTTCATAGCAGAATTGGGCAGAAGTTACAAATGCTTCCATATATGCCCTGTGCTTTTCATGTGCTCACTCAGTCGTGTCCAAGTCTTTGTGGCCCCATGGACTATAGCCTGTGATGTTCCTGTGTCCATGGAATTTTCCAGGCAAGAATACTGGAGTGGGTAAGAGTGGGTTGCCATTTCCTACTCCACTGGACCTTCCCAACCCCAAGATCAAAGTCACATCTCTTGCATCTCTTGCTTTGGCAGGCAAATTCTTTACCAATAGCACCACCTGGGGAGCCCTGTGTCCTCCACAGAGCAGTACATTTATTACCATTGATAAACTTACATTGATGCATCATTACCAACTAGAGTCCATAGATTCCATTAGGGTTCATTTAATTGTGTACATTCTATGGTGTTTGATAAATTTAGAATGACATATATCCACCATATGGAGAAGGAAATGGCAACCCACTCCAGGATTCTTGCCTGGAGAATCCCCATGAACAGAGGAGCCTGGCAGGCTACAGTCCATGGGGTCACAGAGTCGGACATGACTAAGCAACTAACACACATATCCACCATAACATGATTCCACCATAATGTAGTCATACAGAGTAGTTTTGTTTCCCTAAAAATCCTCCTTGCTCTCACTGTTCATCCCATCATCTCTACTAATCCCAGACAACCAGTGATCTTTTTATTGTCTCTGCAGCTTTTTTCTTTCTAAAATTACATATAGTTGGAATCAAAGAGTATGTAGTCTTTTCAGATTGGCTTCTTTCACTCAGAAATATGATTTATGGTTCTTCCATGTCTTTTCATGACTTGATAGATCATTTCTTTTAGTGCTGAATAATACTCTGCTGTTTGCATATACCACAGTTTAGTTGCCACTACTGAGGGATGCCTTGGCTGAGTCCAAGTTTTGGCAATTATGAATAAAGCTACCACAAGTATTTGTGTGCAGGTTTTTGTGTGGATATAAGTTTCAGCTTCTTTGGGTAAATACCAAAGAGGCACGTTATTGGATTTTATGGTAAGAATATACTTAGATTTGTAAGAACCCTCCAAACTGTCTTACAAAGTGACTGTACCGTTTTGCATCCCCATCAGAAATGAATGAGAGCTCCCACAGTTCTATAGTCTCTTTAGCATTTGCTATTGTCAGTGTTCTGGATTTTGGCCATCCTAATAGGTGTGATATCTAATAGGAGTGATATCTCAGTATTTTAATTTGTGTTTCCCTGGTGATGCTGATGTGGCGCATCTTTTCATAAGTTTATTTGCCATCTGTGTATCTTCTTTGATGAAGTGTTCATTAAGGTATTTGGCCCATTTTTTATTTTGGATTTTCAATTTTCTTATTGTTGATGTCTAAGAGTTACTTTAAGAAAGCTGAGCGCCAAAGAATTGATGCTTTGGAACTGTGGTGTTGGGGAAGACTCTTGAGAGTTCCTTGGACTGCAAGGAGATCCAACCAGTCCATTCTGAAGGAGATCAGCCCTGGGATTTCTTTGGAAGGACTGATGCTAAAGATGAAACTCCTGTACTTTGGCCACCTCATGAGAAGAGCTGACTCATTGGAAAAGACTCTGATGCTGGGAGGGATTGGGGGCAGGAGGAGAAGGGGATGACAGAGGATGAGATGGCTGGATGGCATCACGGACTTGATGGACGTGAGTCTGAGTTGGTGATGAACAGGGAGGCCTGGCATGCTGCAGTTCATGGGGTCACAAAGAGTCAGACACGACTGAGCGACTGAACTGAACTGAAAAGTTCTTTGTGTTTTTTATGTAATAGTCTTTTATCAGATTTGTCTTTCATGAATATTGTCTCCTAGTCTGTGATTTGTCTTCTTATCCTCTCGACAGTGAAGCAAGGCAGATATTTTAAATTTTAATGAAATCGAACCTCAATTTTTTTGGTTCTTGGATTGTGCTTTGGTATTGTATTTAAAATCACTGCTAAATCCAAGGTCATCTAGAGTTTCTCCTGTGTTATCTTCTTGGAGTTTTATAGTTTGGTGTTTTATATTTATGTCTATGATCCATTTGGGTTAATGTTTGTAAAGAGTATAATATCTATCTCTAGATCATTTCTTCTTCTTCTTCTTCTTCTTTTTAACATGAGGATTTCCAGTGGTGTCCAGTACCTTTGTTGAAAAGACTATCTTAGGTCCATTGTATGGCCCTTGATCCTTTGTCAAAGATCAGTTCAGTCGCTCAGTCATATCATGCAACCCCATGAATCACAGCACGCCAGGCCTCCCTGTCAAAGATCAGTTGACTGTAATTATGTGTGTACATTTCTGGGTTTTCTATTCTTTCTATTGATCTATGAGTCTGTTCTGTTACCAGTCCCACAGTTTGTTGATTACTGTAGCTTTAGAGCAAATCTCTAGGTTGGGTAATGTCAGTCCTCCAACTTCATTCTTCAATATTAGTTGACACTTCTGGGTCTTTTGCCTTTCCATATGAACTTTGGAATTACTTTTTTGAAATCTAAAGAATAATGCTGGGATTTTGAATAGGATTACATTGAATCTAGAGATCAAGTTGGAAAGAACTGACTTACTGACAATATTGAGTCTGCCAATCCATGAACACATAGCATCTCTTCCTGTAATTTACTCTTGTTTGATTTTGTTCAGAGTTCAGATCAGAGTTTTATCAAAGATTTTTAGTTTTCCTAATATAAATTTCATACATTTTTGGTTAGATTTTTACATACATATTCACATATATTTGGTGCTAGTGAAAATAATAACTGTGCTTTTAAATTAAAATTCCACTTGTTCATTACTGGTACATATGAAAGTGATTGACTTTTTTCAATTATTGGTTTTGGAGTAAAACAAGATCTTTACTATTAACAAATTTATTTCTGAGATGTAAAATTCTATCTCCATGTTTTACCTGTATTACTATTTTTTTGCATGAATATACTGTGAATATTATGTATTCTTGTATTATGTATATTATGCAGTATACATAGAAAACTATGTATATTCTTTGCAGCCAAAGATGGAGAAGCTAAATACAGTCAGTAAAAACAAGACTGTGAGCTGGCTGTGGCTCAGATCATGAATTCCTTATTGCCAAATTCAGACTGAAATTGAAGAAAGTGAAGAAAACCACTAGACCATTCAGGTATGACCTAAATCAAATCCCTTATAGTTATACCGTGGAAGTGAGAAATAGATTTAAGGGACTAGATCTGATAGACAGAGTGCCTGATGAGCTATGGATGGAGGTTCATGACATTGCACAGGAGACAGGAATCAAGACCAACCCCAAGAAAAATAAATGCAAAAAGCAAAATGGCTGTCTGAGGAGGCCTTACAAATAGCTGTGAAAAGAAGTGAAAAGCAAAGGAGAAAAGGAAAGATATACTCATTTAAATGTAGAGTTCCAAAGAAAAGCAAGGAAAGATAAGAAAGCCCTCCTCAGCAATCAGTGCAAAGAAATAGAGGAAAACAGTAGAATGGGAAAGACTAGATATCTCTTCAAGAAAATTAGAGATACCAAGGGAATATCTCATGCAAAGATGGGCTCAATAAAGGATAGAAAGTGTAGACCTGAGAGAAGAAGAAGATATTAAGAAGAGGTTGCAAGCATACACAGAAGAACTGTACAAAAGAGATCTTCATGACCTGGATAACTCACGATGGTGTGATCACTCACCAAGAGCCAGACATCCTGGAATGTGAAGTCAAGCATCACTATGAACAAAGCTAGTGGAAGTGATGGAATTCCAGTTGAGCTATTTCAAATTCTTAAAGACGATGCTGTGAAAGTGCTGCACTCAATATGACAGCAAATTTGGAAAGCTCATCAGTGGCCACAGGAATGGAAAAAATAAGTTATCATTCCAATCCCAAAGAAAGGCAATGCCAAAGAATGCTCAAACTACCATACAATTGCACTCATCTCACATGCTAGTAAAATAATGCTTAATATTCTCCAAGGCAGGCTTCAGCAATTCGTGAACTGTAAATTTCTGGATGTTCAAGCTGGTTTTAGAAAAGGCAGAGGAACCAGAGATCAAATTACCAACATCTGCTGGATCATGGTAAAAGAAGAGAGTTCCAGAAAAACATCTATTTCTGCTTTATTGACTATGCCAAAGCCTTTGACTGTGTGGATCACAATAAACTGGAAAATTCTGAAAGAGATGAGCATACCAGAACACCTCACCTGCCTCTTGAGAAACCTATATGCAGGCCAGGAAGCAACAGTTAGAACTGGACATGAACAACAGACTGGTTCCAAATCGGAAAAGGAGTACGTCAAGGCTGCATATTGTCACCCTGCTTATTTGACTTATATGCAGAGTACATCATAAGAAATGCTGGGCTGGAAGAAGCACAAGCTGGAATCAAGATTGCCAGGAGAAATATCAATAACCTCAGATATGCAGATGACACCACCATTATGGCAGAAAGTGAAGAGGAACTAAAAAGCCTCTTGATGATAGTGAAAGAGGAGAGTGAAAAAGTTGGCTTAAAGCTCAACATTCAGAAAACGAAGATCATGGCATCTGTTCCCAACTCTTCATGGGAAATAGATGGGGAAACAGTGGAAACAGTGTCACACTATTTTGTGGGGCTCCAAAACCACTGCAGATGTTGATTGCAGTCATGAAATTAAAATACACTTACTCTTTGGAAGGAAAGTTATGACCAACTAGACAGCATGTTCAAAAGCAGAGACATTACTGTGCCAACAAAGGTCCGTCTAGTCAAGGCTATGGTTTTTCCAGTGGTCATGTATGGTTGTGAGAGTTGCTCTATAAAGAAAGCTGAGTGCTGAAGTATTGATGCTTTTGAACTTTGGTGTTGGAGAAGACTCTAGAGAGTCCCTTGGACTGCAAGGGGATCCATCCAGTCCATCCTAAAGGAGACCAGTCCTGGGTATTCCTTGGAAGGACTGATGTTGAAGCTGAAACTCCAATACTTTGGCCACCTGATGCAAAGAGCTGACTCATTTGAAAAGACCCTGATGCTGGGTAAGATTGAGGGCAGGAGGAGAAAGGGACAACAGAGGATGAGATGGTTGGATGGCCTCACTGACTCGATGGACATGGGTTTGGGTGGTCTCTGGGAGTTGGTGATGGACAGGGAGGCCTGGCTTGCTGCAGTTCATGGGGTCACAGAGTTGGACTCCACTGAGCCACTGAACTGAACTATGTTTTTCTCTTCGATTACTCTATTCAGTGTTGACTGCCACAATCCGGCAGACAGAAAATATGAGGACACTTTTTCCTAGCATCAGTAGTGGAAACCTTATGAATAGACAGTAATTTTTCAAGTTTGACCTACATTTTTTTTTAACCATAAATCCACCTACATGGTCCTTTTTACTTTTTAAATTTGTCAAACTTAAAAGTATTATTAAAGTTTTGTTTCCTGATCATTGTGTAGCTAGACTCTTTTCGGCATTCAGGTTCAAGGGCTGTTTCCTCAAAGAGTCTTTTCTGACCACCCCACTGCAATAGTCACATGGTCAGGTTTCTGCTGCTGTTGCATACCTCTTCATTCTGTTTTCATTCATACCTTCCTTCCACAAATGTTTATTGAATGCTGTGCATGCTAAGTTGCTTCAATTGTGTCTGAGTCTATGTGATCCTATGGACAGTAGCCTGCCAGGCTCCTCTATCCATGGGGATCTCCAGGCAAGAATACTGGAGTGGGTTGTTATGCCCTCCTCCAGGGCAGTTTCCAAATCCAGATGGGAATTGAACCTGCTGTCTCATATCTCCTGTATTGGCAGGCAGGTTAAATCTTGCTATGTACCACACACCATCCCAGGCATTAGTCCAGTAGAATAAGAGAAGGGCTCCTTGTGCCCTTGTCTCATGGAGCTTGCATTCTGTTTAAGGAAATAGGCAACAAACAGGTAGATATTAGATATACAGTTTCTCAGTAGAGATAAATGATGTGGAGAAGGAGAATACAGAAAACAAAAATGCAGAATTCTAGGACTGAGGTGAGAGTGTGTAATTTTAAATGGTTGTGGCTAGGGAAGGCCTCACTGAGCAATGACCTAAATCCATTGAGAGACCTGCTCTCTGCAAAAGAACAACTAGAGAAAACCCAAAGTGCAAAGACCCTGAGACAGCAGGCTGCCATAGGTGTTAGAGCAAAAGCAAGGAGATCTGCGTGACTAGAGTGAAGTGACCAATGGGGAGAGTCATGGAAGATGAGCTCAGCAAGTTTAGGGGTGAGAGTGGGTACTCCTGCAGGTCATCAGATTGTTAGATGCTTGGTCACGTCTGACTCTTTGCCATCCCATGGACTATAGCCTGCCAGGCTTCTTTGTTCATAAAATTCTCCAGGCAAGCATACTGGAGTGGAATGCTATTTCCTTCTCCAAGGGTCTTCTTGACCCAGGGATTGAAACCATGTCTCCCACATTTCAGGCAGATTCTTTACTATTTGAGCCACCAGGGAAGCCAGTCATTGAAGGGGTGTGGGCTTTTCTCCAAATAAAAGGATCCTTTTAAAAGGATTACTCTGTCTGCTACTGGGCTGAGAATAGACTATAACAGAGAAAGATAGTTGAAGAGGACCAATTAGGAAGCTATTATAAGACTCCAAATGAGAGATGCCAGGGACTTGTACAGGACAGAAGTGGTAGAGGTGAAGGATAGTGGTCATGTGATGGTGGATTTGGATGTGAGATGTGAGCAAAGAGCTGAGTCAGAAAAGATGATAAACCACTGGAAGAATAGTTTGTCCCTGATGAATGGCAAGAAGACTGCAGATGGAACAAGTTTAAGCACAGGACAGGAAAGATCAGGAGTTTGATTTTGTACACATTAGAGTAAAGTTTGATGTCAGATGGGCAATTGGATTCAATCTCTGGATTGGGAAGATCCCATGGAGAAGGGATTGGCAATGCACTCCAATATTCTTGCCTGGGAAATCCCATGGACAGAGGAGACTTGTTGGCTATAGTCCATGGGGTCACAAGAGCTGGGCACAACTGAGTGAGTGAGCATGCACGCACACAGGCGTACACAGGCAGTTGGGTACCTAAGTCTGGAGTTCGGCCTAGGTGTGTGCGTTTCAGCCTAGGTGCTTCCCTGGTGGCTCAGAGGTTAAAGCGTCTGCCTCCAATGTGGGAGACCTGGGTTCGATCCCTGGGTCGGAAAGATCCCTGGGTCAGGAAGATCCCCTGGAGAAGGAAATGGCAACCCACTCCGGCATTCTTGCCTGGAGAATCCCATGGATTGGAGGAGCCTGATAGGCTACAGTCCACAGGGTCACAAAGAGTTGGACACGACTGAGTGACTTCACCTTCACTTAGGTGTGTGTGTACATATGTGTGTATGAATATAAATGAATATCTGCATATGATTTTAAATTATCTTTTAATTTAAGAAATATATATGTTTAATGAATTTAAGTTATGTTTTTGCAGAATTTCTCAGGGACAGTTGCAGCAGTTGTGTGGTGTGCAATTCAACAAAATTTGAAGCTTCGTTTTAAAACTCAATCTCTTGAGGATATAAAAGGTACTACTTGGTACAACCATCATAATCAATTTTTGGTATGTGTTGTAGTGGTAATACAGGGTTTATGAATCTATACTCCAGAGGGTCTTATCTCAATATTTCTATTCTGTCATGGAATCTATTTCTCAGAAAGGTACCCAGGTTTTTCTCACGTTGTTGAATATGCTGATGTGAACCGTCAAAGCTCTTGATGGAACATTTCCAATGGGACAGATCACTCCTCCTGTTTAGGGTCATATTGGCATGACCCCATGAAGGGATTTTGTGTGATGTGCAAGTTGTCATGATGTACTTTTTAAAAATAGTGTCACTGACATGTATCCACAAAAATAAATTAACCTTCCTATCTCAACTGACTCACATTTTGGAAAGAGAAACTTCACATGCCTTTGAAGGTATAAGCAGCAGGGTTGGGTCAAGATGAGAAAGTCACAGCCCAGCAACGGGGATAGCTATGATAGACCTTTATTAGTCTTTTTTTTTTTTTTTTTTTTTGCGGAGCACTGCCAACACATTGAGCATGAACTATTTGTACCAGTCTGGGTTGTGATTCAAACTCTGTCATTTTACAGATGGGCAGAATGTAACTTCTCCAGACTCAAGTGTTGAGAAATAAGATATAATAGGGAATAATTATAACTGTCCATTGAGAGGAACTAGTGATCTAATGTTTGCCAAAATACTTAGAATAGCACCTGACATATAGGTAGCTGTCATTGAATGATAATTATTTGTATCAATAACTCTTCCATTTAAATCTAATAATTTGGTCTTTTACAATACCTGAAATGTATTGGAGAGATTCATTGACCTTACTATTTCACACCCAATTATTTTATTTTTAAATATTATTTAAGTAGCAAATGATGCTCCTCCAGACCTAAGTCTCAGAATATGATTTCCCAAGTTGTGACTTGGACTCGGCAGATTCAGAGAAGGCTTCTTGAGAAAGTCAGCCCCAGTCCAGGTACAAAGATATGCCTTTGAGTAGAGGTGATTTGAGATGATCATCTCTTAATTGATGAACAGGACTGCTACCCCAGTCTTAAATTTATCCAGGACAAAGCCCTAGTGAGAATGAGCCTCTAGATCATTAAATCTTATAACTGAAATCCTTTCACTGCACTCTTAAACAGTTGACACACACATTTCATCTTTCTTGGCTATTATTTGGACTTATTAAGCATTTCTATAACACTTTTCCCCCTAAATTGGCTGCCTTTCATTAGCAGTTCTTCACATCACCCTGTGTAAAAGGCGAATACAGCAGTTCGTATATTATAGACAAGGAAACTGAGATCCAAGTAAGTACAGTGTAGTTTGGCCAAGGACACCAGAAAGTTAAGCTCTGGAATGAACAACTAAACCCAGCATGCCTCAGTGTTGAGTCATGGCTGACTTTATCAAGGAGACTGTTCTTCACTGATGATTTGATTCAATACATTCAAAACACACACACACACAAATAATGTCCCCTCCTCTCCCTAAGAACAAGAAAACATTTCATGGTTTCATAGTCATAATATTGTATCCAGAGTGGTCAATCTAAAATTGAGTCTGATCAAGTCACTTTTCTGTGAAAGGCTGGTTCTTATTCTCCATCACCCTGGTATAAAGTCCAGTCTTCTTAATGACATACATGGCCTTCTCACTGTGCTTCCACACCCCTACTGCCAGCCTGTTTACTCATCTTCCCATCTTTACTTTGGTCATGGGGCCAACTTTCAATTCTTGTAATGTGCCTCTTTCTGTAATATGTAGCAAAGAATCCTCTCCCATCTCCTTTCCTTTCCTCTTATTATCTGTCAGAATTAAAGAAATTTTTTTTTTACTTTACAATATTGTATTGGTTCTGCCACACATCAACATGAATCCACCACAGGCAGATGCGTGTTTCCTATCCTGAACCCCGCTCCCACCTCCCTCCCCGTACCATCCCTCTGGGTCATCCCAGTGTACCAGCCCCAAGCATCCTGTACTGAACCTGGACTGGCGATTCGTTTCTTACATGATATTATACATGTATCAGTGCCATTCCCCCAAATTGTCCCACCCTCTCCCTTTCCCACAGAGTCCAAAAGACTGTTCTATACATCTATGTCTCTTTTGCTGTCTCGCATACACGTTTATCATTACCATCTTTCTAAATTCCATATATATGCGTTAGTATACTGTATTGATGTTTTTCTTTCTGGCTTACTTCACTCTGTATAATAGACTCCAGTTTCATCCACTTGATTTGAATTGATTCAAATATATTCTTCTTTAATGGCTGAGTAATACTCCATTGTGTATATGTACCACAGCTTTCTTATCCATTCATCTGCTGATGGACATCTTGGTTGCTTCCATGTCCTGGCTATTATAAACAGTGCTGCGATGAACATTGGGGTACATGTGTCTCTTTCAATTCTGGTTTCCTCAGTGTGTATACCCAGCAGTGGGACTGCTGGGTCATAAGGCAGTTCTATTTCCAGTTTTTTAAGGAATCTCCACACTGTTCTCCATAGTGGCTGTACTAGTTTGCATTCTCGCCAACAGTGTAAGAGGGTTCCCTTTTCTCCACACCCTCTCCAGCATTTATTGCTTGTAGACTTTTGGATAGCAGCCATTCTGACTGGCGTGAAATGGTACCTCTATTTGTCACAATTTTAAGAAGTCTCCCTACATTTCTCAAGACTGGGTCAGTTAGCCCTTCTGCACCCTGTATTGTACATGATATTTTTACTACTTATATCACTAAAATTATCTTAATTCCATCTTTTTCATGAGATTTCAATCCCCCTGAGGACAACTGTTTATCTGCTTCATTGTAGACCCCTGTTGCCTACCATAGTTCATACAAATAGTAGTGATATAATAAATAACTTTGGATGGTATGAATGAACAATATGCCTTGTGATTTGACATTTTCTATCACACAGAATCATAAGGTTATTCCCTTTTGTGTCAGACTCTAGGATAAATGCTAGAGATATAAGAGGTTATGGTCTGAAGTTTGATGGTGAAATTGCTGGCAACTGCCAAGAGGGAGAAGAGGGGAATGATGAAACTTACCAGTATAGATGTTCTGGCTTAAGATAACATCCTTTATATCTGTATCTGTTGACAGCCTTTGGTCGTTTATAGGTGTAACCAGGGCAACCATATAGTTGTCTAAACTGGTACAGCTCTGAGTAGAAATAGACTCTGTTGAGAATGATATGTTGACAGTCAGTAAAATGTAGGACAGTCTCAAATCAGGTGTGTGATCAGGCTAGGTGTATAAATTACCCCAATGTGCTGTTCATCTTGAGCTCAGTTCCTGGTTCAACTGAGCCATGTAATGGGCTTAAAGTTGCTGCTGGGTGAGAAACTGCACAGTGGGACTAGCTGAAACAGCTAAGGAGCCTGAAGCAGTCACGTTGCAACAGTTTTCTCTTGAAGCACTCTAAACATAGTAGGAGTTCTAGCTCAGTGACAGCAGCAGGTGAGAGAGGCGTTAAGCAGGAGTTCTATTGCTCAGTAAAAGTTTTGGCACCTGGATTTGGACATGAAGAACAGTAACTGGGGAGCTGAAAGAGTTCCAGATCAACCGAATTGCTCGAAGCTGCCAAGCTGGCCTGAGAACTTTTCCTTTGTGAGGGAGATGTGCATGATAGCCGAGACCACTCCTTAGCTGGAAAATGCAGTTTAAGCATATGTTTAAAAAAAGCAATGATTAAAATATTATGTTTTCAAAGCCCTTTTTGTACTCCTGAATCCATGGCTGTGCCAAACACTTAACTGTGTGGAGGGTGATTATCTTTTGAGAATAGGATAGTGGCTTCCCAGTTGCTGCAGCATAGGTCTCAGTGCTGGCAAGTGTTTAGGAAGTGAAAGAGGGGGACTTGCACATGAGTAATAAAGGTGAAAATCCCTGACACCAAGAAGATGTTGAAATTCTGGTTAGCTTATTTATCTTGTTTTGGCAAATGTCCTATATCCAATGGAGGATGGCATGTTCCCATTACTATATTTATCTTTTATTTCCTGAGAGACTGTCTCCAAATTTATGTCCATCATCTATGCCTGGAGAATGTAATAATTTATAACTAACAAATTTATTGGCAGCATACAGTATTAATTGCATGGTAGTGACCTTGGGTTGATGTGAGGAATACTTTTGTAATAACAGAAGAATAGGAAATGGATTTTCTTTTTAAGTATACTATAGGAACAAACATACATTGAGAGAGGAAAGCAAAAACAAAACAAACCCACGTAAAGCTGGTTGGTTGAAGTCAATCAAACCTTGGAATTTCATCTTCGTATCTTCTTATACTTTTTTCTAGTTTTTTATTAGTATCTTTTGTGAAGTCCTGAGTTGGCACTAGGCACCTTTGTAATTGGTATTCATAATTCCCTAGCTCAGATTTCTAGGCCAGTAGTGTAATGATGGTTTAGAACTGGGTTCTTCCAGGAGAAATAAAAACCGACAGCAAAACAAAACAGAATATATGAAATGGTAGTTGCTATACAAGCCAATCACATCAGCTATATACCATTACTTTTGGGAAAAACTATACTGTGTGCCAAAAAAGCGCTCCTTGCTGTTTGGTGTAAAGAATTATAATTGACAGTATGTCTATGAGCATAATATAATCAGGAAGCAAATTCTGACTTTTTATACCCTTGACCAAAAAAATAGCAGGTCTTTCATATGTCCAGGAGAACTGAGGGGTTTAGAACAGAAAGTGAAGAAAAATGTCAGGCTCCCAGTGGCATAGAAAAATCCTTGCTGGTTATAAATGTGTTTCTAGACTTAAATAGCCTGGGTTCATATCACTGCTCTGTGCATTTGTTGTGTGACCTTGGGTAAGACACTTAACTTCTTAGCTTCAATTTCCTTATCTTTAAAATAGGAAAAGTAACTATACCTTTGGTGAGAACTCAGTGAAATGATCCAGAAAATCACTTAGTAAAGTGTTTGACAAATAGTAAGTTTAATAAGGGCTCCCTGATAGCTCCGTTGGGAAAGAATCTGCCTGCAATGCAGGAGACCCTGGTTTGATTCCTGGGATGAGAAGATCTGCTGTTGAAGGGATAGGCTACCCACTCCAGTATTCTTGGGCTTCCCTTGTGGTTCAGCAGGTAAAGAATCTGCCTGCAATGTGGAAGACCTAGGTTGGGAAGATCCGCTGGAGAAGGGAAGGGCTATCCATTCCAGTATTCTGGCCTAGAGAGTTCCATGGGGTTGCAAAAAGTTGGACATGACTGAGTGATTTTCACAAGCTCAGTAAATGTCAACTATAATTGTTCAAAACCCCAGTTATTCAACATTATGGCTACATTTTTCAAAATTTCAGGTTGTGCTTGAATATATGGCTAACACCCCAGGAATGTTTGTATTTGAGGTATATGGTTCATTAACATCACTCAGGCCTCCCACACTACATTATTCCTAGGTCAGGAAGATCCTGAAATGTGGTACATCCAGAGAGCCCCACCTTCCCAAAGTGCTTTGGTGGGCGCTAGTCCTCCTTCTGAATGGGGGTCTGCCACCGCCCCCTCGGGGGAGCAAATGGGATTGCAGTAACAGGCAGGAGAGAGAGCCATGGATGATTTTTTTCCCTCAGGAACACCTTTAAATCTTGTATATCCTCTGTTGCTCTGTTACCGTGTTTTAAAATATTTTTTCTTTTTCTGTATTTTTATTCTAAGGCAAAAATCAATAGAGAGTCTGGGTTACATGTCACGAGGCATAAATATTGGGTTTCCTTTAGAAACCATGTATTTGGATGGTGAATTGGCACCAAGACCTCACACCAGACTCTAAGAACGTCTCGTCCTCTCTTCCAGCCCCATTCTTCTTTTCTCTTTCCAATAACGCTAACCACAAGAATAGACATCACTGTCTACTCATGTTGCTTCTCGCCGATTTTGCTTCTCCAACCCTTCCAACATGGAATTCTTGTGTTGTGTTCCTTTTGTGTGAAATGCAACAAGTGATATTGCTGGAGTAAGAGGTAAGAAGATTTGGAAGAATTTTGAACTTTCTAATAATTTGCTGTTACCGGGTCTTATTATTAACCTTCCCGACTCCCAGCTGTGTGAAGGCTGGGGCGTGATAAGCTCTCCTCATTTGTTTTACGAGACTGTCATGAGGATAAAGTTACACAGTAAGTGTGCAAGTGCTTTTCCAATATGCATAGTATTTTCAAGGATACTATTTATTGTTAAGTGCATTTATATCATGTTTGAACTTGTTGCAAAATTAAAAACTATTTAAGGCAAATTTGAAGTTACAGTTTCCTTGTGAAATATGTCTAGACTCATCTGGTTCTCTTTCCTATTTTTTAAAAACTATATTTTACAACAGTTTTATGTTCACAGAAACATGTAACAGAAGGAACAGAGGGGCTGCTTCTATTTTTAATATTAAACTGGAGTGTGACAAAAGTTCTGCTAACTTATTGATCCCTTTTAAAAAGTTGTTCCTTTGCAGCTGCTGCTGCTGCTAAGTCGCCTCAGTCGTGTCCGACTCTGTGCGACCCCATAGACGGCAGCCCACCAGGCTCCCCTGTCCCTGGGATTCTCCAGGCAAGAACACCGGCGTGGGTTTCCAGTTCCTTCTCTGTTCCTTTGCTAGCCTAGTTTTTATTGAACTTTTGGGTAGTCTGTTTGATTTGTGTAAGTGGAAAAGTAAATAACTGGCCTAGAGATCTCTTCTGCTTCCTCTCAGCTATGTAAAGTGTGTGTGTTATTTGCATAGCTGCTGCCATGGAATATTCCTAACCTCTATCCATTTCTGATGACCATGAGAAAATTTTATTTATCATATTGGTAAGGAATGGGAATATACATTGTTCAAGAAATGTGAATCTATTCACTAGAAAGTGGAGTATGATCAAATTGAAGGTTATCTGCCATTGGAACAAATAGTTATTAGGTGGTGAGGGCATTCATTTTTTTTGTTTCCCTAAATAGGGGATTCTTCAACATCATCCTCATATAAAGATTAATGCGATAACTAGAGAGTGATTGAAAAACATCAAGGACCGTCACAATAAAGCTCTTTACTCTGGGCCAGAGAATGTCCTCTGCTTTATAGCTGCTAGCTCATTTAAGCATCATAGAAACCCTATGAGGTAGACCTTATGAGACTCATTTAAGGAAACTAAGGTTCAAAGAGATTAAGTAATTTCTTAAAAGAGAGAAGCATCCTGGTTGAACAACTAGGATTTCTCCTCATATTTGCTTTAGCTAGTCCTGAGAAAGCTAAGCAGCCTCTTCTACTCATAGTACAATGAGATATTTTAGTATTCTACATACAAACGGTATATTTATGATGAATAGAGAATTTCTCGCCAAATGCTCTTCCTCATTGTTATGAGGAATGGTAACAATGATGATGATGATGATGATGATGATAGTCTTATGTCTTGTGTTAAATATTTCCTATATCTTATGCCGTTTAAGCTTTGCAATAACTCACTGAGGTAGAATCATCAGCCCTACTTTAGAGATGAGAAACTGAGTCAGGGAGGTGAATGGCTTGCCCAAGCCCCTTAAGTATGTCCCTGACTCCCTAGACTGTAGACCTTCTCTCTAAATCATAGTGATGTTAACTTACCTGTTTCTTGAAAGAGTAGTCTTCTCAAGGTTAGATCACTGGGGTCCTAAGCACTATCTACCCACTGTAGCATCTTTGTCTCTTTTTACGATGGGGGTATTGTGGGATGCAATAAAGTTGCATTTGGAATGATTCTTTTGGGTTTTGAGGTGCTATGTTTAAGAACTTTTTCAAAGATTCTGTCTGGACAGTATCTTACGGATCCTTTTCTTCCAAAATATTGCCCTTTACTTCGATTCATGCCACAGAAACAGAACACTTCTGAATAAACAAGCAGAAAGTACATCAGAATAACTTTATGCCTGAGTTTCTGACTGCTCAGATGACAACCCAGTTCTATCGCACCGTGCATTATGTTTTGAATCATTTCCCTTAACCGAAGTATCTCTGGTAACCAAATTATAGTAACGTCCCCAAGGCAACCTGAGGTTTGGAAACCAAGTGGGCAGTTCCAAATTCTTAGTGGACCATTCCAAGGCATGCAACCAAGAGCTCAGGTCAGAGCCCATTAGAAGAGGGTGGGGAAAGAGGCTGTGTGGAAAGAGATTCATGGCTTTCCATTGTACTGGAATTTAACTGGAATGAGTGAAGGCAATTTCATTTAAGAATCTCTTCCCCCTGTCACCTCATTAACACCTCCAATGAAAGGCAGCTGTGAGACTGTTAACTCTTTGCTTGCACATTCTTGAAAGTGCTATTGGCTGAGATCTCTTGTCCTTGTGAGAAGATACCCTGCTGTCACCAATCTGCGTATCTGTAGCACTGAAATAAAGGTTTTTCCAAGACTCATATTTATACCCCAATAGCACACCATTCTGTGCAATGAGACATGCATTTCTGCCAGGTTTTGTATATTTTCAACTACTACTCCATAAGCTGCAGTATGTTGGGTTTTTCGAAATTTGGCTGCCTCAAATTCTTTTTGGAATTAAATGAGAGCGTATGTGAACATTCATTAAGTTATTAACTCATTCATTTACTTACACTTATTGTGAGTCACACTGGATGAGTGCCTGTTATAGGTCAGGTGACACATCAATGTCAGGGGTCTAAACATTGTACCTTCCTTCAAGGAGTGTACTCTTGAATGTGAGCTGAAATCATTATTCCAGTGTCATGTGATAAAATCGTGGCAAAAGTTACAATGGGAGCATAGAAAGGAGAGGCAGTAAAGCAGAGTCATCTAGAGGAGGCCAGGGAAGATGAAAGAGAAGGTATTGGGTTGGCCAAAATGCTTGTCCTGGTTTCTCCATAACAACTCCTAGAAAAATCCAAATGAAAATTTGGCTAACCCAATACTTGTGCTGTTTTGGGCAATAAGTGGGAGTTAGCTATCTGGAGAAGAGCTGAGATGGAAAAGCAACCTGTGCAAAATCAGGAAAGGATGGTTTTGGCATGATGTTATAGACCAGCTTCATGAGCAGTGTAGTGAATGCTATAGTCCACAGCCCAGACACCCCCTGCGGGATGCAAACACCCATTGTCCCAGCTACTGGGAATGTTGATGGCTAAAAAAAAATCTCAGCTGAACTCCTTTAGGAAATTGCCCTCAACTAATTGCCTCTTCCCCTGGGACAGTATGCATCTAAGACACAGAGGTATAAAGGCCAGTTCCCCTTACTTCAAGATAGATAATTCTGACTGTGTACCCAGTTAGAAGAGCTGAAGAGCTCCCAGTAAGATCTTCTGAAGCTTCTGTTGCAACTGTACCACATTTCACCTTCTCCCTGTGATCCTGCTCTCACAACTGGTATCCACTGGCATCTGGTACAAGAGGGACTCAAAAGCTCACAACCTTTCTACTCTCATTGGGAGGACTTAATTTCAGGTCATACCAGGCTACCGAAGATGCTGGAAAATGTCATTTCTAGCTTATGCACATAGTCTCAACTCTGTCATAGACAAGAGGAGAAAACTCGCTTGGTCCACGATGCTTCCAGTACAGGTGAGATATCTAGGAGGGAAGCAGAAATCATTTCATGTTAAACAGAGTGCTAAGCCAAGGTGTTAGAACTTGCTTCTGCAAATCATGGGGAGCCAGTGAGGAATGCAGAGACTGGATAGTGAATAATTTATCAGAAGGAATTTTATTGTTAGGTGAGCCAAACAACTATACAGCTCTTCCTGTGGCAATATTGTTTTATCATGGTATCTTTAGCAAAGGATAGGATCTCTGTTCTGAACCTAATTGATTTCTGCTCCCTACTTTCTTGTCACCTGAGGAAAAATATGGACATTGCTCTGTCAGAGCAACTTTGGATGAACTGTTCTCAACCTTTCTTTGAAAGAAGAATTGACATAGCAGTTTCCTCCCTCCTTTTCCCCAGAAGCACAGGTGCAGGGCCTAAGGGTGAGATTTAGCAAGTTTTAAAAAAATAGAATGTCATCATCTACTTAGAGATAGAGATGGGATAATGTGGAAGAGAGAGGACTAGTCTTTTGGGTCTAGTCAAGAGATGTGGGCTTGCTCTTGTGCTGATTCTGTCTCTAGATTGATGACTTTTCTCACATCGCTTGGATTCCCTGTCACTCACCGCTAAGTTAAGTGACTTGATAGAATTAAGAAGTTTCCCTTCAGCTTAAAAACTTCACAGTATTTTGATAGGCTTGAAACCTGAAGTTTGGAACCAGCTGACACTGGAGCTCTAGAAAGGTATGTAGAATTTAATTAAAGTTTCTATCTTAATTTTAGCAAAGTCAATCACTGACTGAGAACAAAGAACAGTCTAGTAATCGTTCTGTGATCTCTCATAAACTGAGGAGTGAGTTTTATTTTTTTCCAGCCAATTCCAGATCCCGATTCCCCTGAATATCGAGCAAACGGGAAATTTCAAGAGAAGGTCTCTGGATGGTTCACAGCTGTAGGGCATCTCATATTACAAAGGCTTAGAAAGAGTTCACAGGAGAATGACTAACGTGTTCTTTCCTCACGGTATTCTGATGTCTGCGTGTGTGCTAAGTGGCTTTAGTTGTGTCCGACTCTTTTCAATCCCATGGACTGTAGCCTACCAGGCTCCTATGTGTCCGTGGGATTCTCCAGGCAGGGATACTGGAGTGGGATGCCGTTTCCTTCTCCAGGGGATCTTCCTGACCTAGGGACTGAACTTGAGTGTCTTATGTCTCCTGCACTGGTAGGCAGGTTCTTTAAAATTAGTGCCACCAGGAAGCCCCATTCTGATGTCTATGAGAAAGGAATTATGTGGGAAAGGAATTATGAGAGTTGGCATTTAACTTGGGAGCCGACCAGATCGCTCTGGATTGGCCTTGAGCTTGGACCACAGAACACACTCTCAGCTGCCTTGGGAGTGACAGACACGTTTCCATCGTCTGGGCCCGTTTTAGAGAGGAAGTGGTTACAGTCTGTGATGGTAGTAGCTTGAGGAGCCAAGGAGAACAAAGGTGAGCAATTCAGGCAGAATGCAATGAACTGAGCTGGAAATTCACTGAAACACCAGGAGTCCCACTGGCCAAAAGAACCATGTGACCTCCTCTGCCCTCATGTGACCATTACACTCATTTCTCCACCTTAAAAAAAAATAGAGTAGCACCTGCTGGAGGTTCAGTCTTAAGTGACTTCAGTCACCCATAGCTGTTGGCTGAAAGGCAAGAATCTTGTATTTGCAGTTGGAATCAATGCATAGTGAGGTGTGCACACAAACCGTCAATGCTTTGATGGCAAATCCTCCCTTTTCAGATAGTTTTGAAAGGCCAATTCACTTAGAAAGTCTTATTTCCCCGAGATTAGCAGTCACGTCAGCACTTCAGATGCTAGCAGGGAGCAAGAATCAGTATCATGTTTGTCTAGAATATGGGAGGTGTCAGACACCTGGGCCTCTGTTCATCCTGGGGCATGGTACAGGAGGGAACTGGGGCACAATGCAGTTCTTATTCTGAATCTGCATGCATCTGTACTCTGCAGCGGGCAGACAAAAGAGGATTGTTAGCACTTCAAGCTACCTTGACAGAGTCATCCCGCTTGACTCTTTATTAATTGCCCCATCTGCTAAGTGAGCACTCTCTGACACAGGTTGGTCCAGCCCTCTTAAAGCCCTTCGTCTGCTTCCTATTGGTTCCACATGTGTTTGTATTTGTTCTCAGTAGGCAGAGATTCCAGAGAGAAAATGAACCGCTGCAGATCGATTGCAGTATCAGTCATGCAGAAGACGTGGTACAGCGTGCCATTTGATTTTGATCTAGTTTTAACCCTTGCAAGGCAATGGCCCTGGCTTCTTGGGTTTTGTTGACCTCAGTTTCTGTTTGAAGTCTCAGAGGCTAAATGTAAGAGAAAAGGTGGTCTGAGGCTTGGAGATGGCATTTCCCCTTTAAGTTGAAATCTTTTGTATCTTTCTGAGACAGGGCAATAGAAAAGCCAGAAAGCATTCATGTCAGGGGGGTGTGTGTGTGTGTGTGTGTGTGTGTGTGTGTGTGTGTGTGTGTGTGTAATAATACTGCTGCAAAAAGATATGCCTTGTTTTTGTAGCCAATGATAACTCCCCACAAAAGTACACTGACAGCATCATCAGAGTCTGTGCCCACACTGACAAAAGACAGACCAGCTCATCTCACCGGTTTACTTAGGCGACCATTCTTAGGCGACCTAGCATGATGTGTCTTTGTCCTCTCCTTTATTTTGTTTTAAAGAGATTCAGTGAGATTGAGTTAAGGGTGTAGTGTCTATTTCAGCCTCAGCTCTGCAATTTCCAGATTTAGCCTGGATTATGTTACAGCCCTCATGATATGGAGAGATTTTCCTATGGATAATGTGGAGATAGAAGAGAGAAACAGGAAGGGTGTGGTGTTTCCTCACAAACTTTCTTTATACTGGGGTCTGAGGGTTGCATGGATCTGTGTGTGTTTACATGTATGTGTGGATGTGTGGATGTGTGTGAAGGAGAGGGAGAAAAGGGATAAAGTACTGCACAGCAAGCAAAGCTTTTGCTCCTTGATGTTGCTCCTTAACTTCTCAGTAAGGATTTTTGAGCTCCCTGCTGTTTATTGAAACTCCAGGAACATAAAGATGGAGACCTTAGAGGGAGGGATGAGCCCTTGCCTCACTATAGAGTGGAGAACTTGAGGTTTCAGAAGGACTTAATACTTTCTTGTCAACCCCTGAAATCTCATTTTCTGCTCCGTGCCCCTGACTTAGATTCTGAGCTCTACTTTGCTGATCGAAGCTGGTCTGTCTGTCCCTCTCCTATCCTGTCTTCCTTGGAAGGGAGAACTGTATCTCTTGGGATTCCTGCTGTTGCAGGTAATAGAAAATAGAGTCAAAACTGGTGCACATAAAAAAGTGTTTTACAAGTCTACAGTACACGTGGGGTGGGGGTGGGACTGGTTTGGCCAGGCCTGCACTGTTAAGTTGCTTCAGTCTTAAGTCGCCCAGGCATCTCAGACTCTGCGAACCCATGGACTGTAGCTCGCCAGGCTCCTCTGTCCATGGAATTCTCCAGGCAAGAAGACTGGAGTGGGTTGCCATTTCCTTCTCCATGGCGGCACTGAGGGACTCAAAGGCCTTAAGGAGTTGCTTCATTTCTATCTTTGCATCATCTCTGCTCTTTCTAAGTCTTGCTTCTTTCTCAGACTCCATATGTTGGTATGATGACTGCATTAGTGCCTTCCAATTTCATGTCTGGGTAGAAAGAGAACTTTTTTTCTTTCCAGTGTGCTAGAAAACGTCTCACTGGGTCTGGCATGGATTAGTTCATTTGTACAAACAGGAACCAACTCTGCGGCCAGGGGATGTAGTTCTCTGGCCTGGACTGAAGCTATCGTTTTCTTGGAGCTGGAGTAGAAGTCAGTCTTAAGTTCATTAAGGAGAAGGTTTTTTTTTTTCCTAAGAGAAAAATCTGAGTACTGTTATCAAAGGAAGACAGAGCAGAGATGCCTGTCTAAAGAACAGTCCAAAGTCTCAGAAATTTAAAGAACAAAAAGGTAATTTGGTCAATCAGCGGCATTATGTATGTTTGTACATCTATATGTAGTATGTATATATGTATCATTTCTCTTTCTTTCTCTCTGATGTGTGTATGTGTACTCATAAGGACACTGGTCAAACATACTGATTTTGAAATCAGATGTCCTGGTTCAAATATTAATTCCACTAGTTCATGGACTTTTGGATAAGGGACTTAAAATCTTGGATTGCTTAAAACTTATGCTATAAAGAACTGTGATTGTGTTCGGTCAGTTCAGTCGCTCAGTGGTGTCCGACCCTTTGAGATACCAGGGACTGCAGCCTTCCGGGCTCCCCGTAGCTCACAGAAACTCATGTCCATTGAGATGGTGGTGCCAGCCAACCATCTCATCCTCTGTTGTCCCCTTTTCCCGCCTTCAATCAATACCAGCATCAGGATCTTTTCCAATGAGTCACTTCTTTGCATCAGGTGGCCAAAATATTGGAGTTTCAGCTTCAACATCAGTCCTTCCAATGAATATTCAGGACTGATTTTCTTTAGGATGAACTGGTTGGATCTCCTTGAAGTCCAAGGGACTCTCAAGAGTCTTCTCCAACACCACGGTTCAAAAGCATCAATTCTTTGGTGTTCAGCTTTCTTTAAAGTCCAGGTCTCACATCCATACATGACTACTGGAAAAACCATAGCCTTGACGAGACAGACATTTGTTGGCAAAGTAATGTCTCTGCTTTTTAATATGCTAAGTGGTCATAACTTTTCTTCCAAGAAGTAAGCGTCTTTTAATTTTGTGGCTGCAATCACCTTCTGCAGTGATTTTGGAGCTCAAAAAAAAAAAAAATAAAAGTCTGTCCCTGTTTCCACTGTTTCCCCATCTATTTGCCATGAAGTGATGAGACCGGATGCCATGATCTTTGTTTTCTGAATGTTGAGTTTTAAGCCAACTTTTTCACTCTTCACTTTCATCAAGAGACTCTTTAGCTCTTTGCTTTCTGCCATAAGGGTGGTGTCGTCTGCATATCTGAGGTTACTAACATTTCTCCTGGCAATCTTGATTCCAGCTTGTGCCTCATCCAGACCAGCATTTTCATGATGTACTCTGCATATAAGTTAAATAAAGAGGGTGATAATATACAGCATTGACGTACTCCTTTCCTGATTTGGAACCAGTGTGTTGTTCCATGTCCAGTTCTAACTGCTGATTCTTGACATGCATACAGATTTCTCAGGAGGCATTTCAGGTGGTCTGGTATTCCCATCTCTTTCAGAATTTTCCACAGTTTGTTGTGATCCACACAGTCAAAGGCTTTGACATAGTCAATAAAGCAGAAGGAGATGTTTTTCTGGAACTCTCTTGCTTTTTTGATAATCCAATGGATGTTGGTAATTCGATCTCTGGTTCCTCTGCCTTTTCTAAAACCAGCTTGAACATCTGGAAATTCATGATTCATGTACTGTTGAACCATAGGTTTGGAGAATTTTGAACACTACTTTACTAGTGTGTGAGATGAGTGCAATTGTGTGGTAGTTTGAGCATTCTTTGGCATTGCCTTTCTTTGGGACTGGAATGAAAACTGACCTTTTCCAGTCCTGAGGCCACTGCTGAGTTTTCCAAATTTGCTGGCATTTTGAGTGCAACACTTTTATAGCATCATCTTCTGGGATTTGAAATAGCTCAACTAGAATTCTATCACCTCCACTAGCTTTGTTCTTAGTGATGCTTCCTAAGGTGCACTTGACTTCACATTCCAGGATGTGTGGCTCTAGGTGATGGATTACATCATCGTGATTATCAGGATTGTGAAGATCTTTTTTGTATAGTTCTTCTGTGTATTCTTGCCACCTCTTCTTAATATCTTCTGCTTATGTTAGGTCCAAACCATTTGTGTCCTTCATTGTGCCCATCTTTGTATGAAATATTCCTTTGGTATCTCTAATTTTCTTGAAGAGATCTCTAGTCTTTTCCATTCTATTGGCTTCCTCTATTTCTTTGCATTGATCACTTAAGGAAGGCTTTCTTACCTCTCCTTGCTATTCTCTGGAACTCTGCGTTTAAATGGGTAATCTTTCTTTTCCTTTGCCTTTTGCTTCTCTTCTTTTCACAACTATTTAGAAGGCCTCCTCAGCAAAGCATTTTGCCTTTTGCATTTCTTTTCCTTGGAGATGGTCTTGATCCCTGTCTTCTGTAACAATGTCATGAACCTCCGTCCAGAATTCTTTAGGCACTGTATCTACCAGATTTAATCCCTTGAATCTATTTGTCACTTCAACTGTATAATCTTAAGTGATTTGATTTATGTCATCCCTGAATGTTCTAGTGGGTTTCCTACTTTCTTCAGTTTAAGTCTGAATTTGGAAATAAGGAGTTCATGGTCTGAGTCACAGTCAGCTCCCAGTCTTGTTTTTGCTGACTGTATAGAACTTCTCCATCTTTGGCTGCAAAGAATATAAGCAATCTGATTTCAGTATTGACCATCTGGTGATGTCCATGTGTAGGGTCTTCTCTTGTATTGTTGGAAGTGTGTGTTTGCCATGACCAGTGCATTCTCTTGGTAAAACTCCATTAACTTTTGCCCTCCTTCATTCTGTACTCCAAGGCAAAATTTGCCTATTATTTCAGGTATTTATTGACTTCCTGCTTTTGCATTCCAGTCCCCTATAATGAAAAAAACATCTTTTGGGTGTTAGTTCTAGAAGATGTTGTAGGTCTTCTTAGAACTGTTCAACTTCTTCAGCATACTGGTCGGGTTAAATCAGCATAACTTTTAAAGAAACCCATTTGTGTATTCTTATTTCTGCCACAAGCAAAATAGTATTTCATGATAATCTAGTAATTTCTTGGAAACATTTGATGTACTCTCAGCTAGCATCTTGAGAGTTGTCCAAAATTCTACTTTTCTAATTTTTGTGTTTCTGGAGGAGAAACAGGTTTTCTTTCTCAGATATCTCAGAGATCCTTCTTGGGTGGATGTTTTGCATAAGTGTAACCCAGAATGACTGTGTATATATGAAAAATGAAATGATTTATCTTTTCAGTGAAAACATCTTTTACTGTATTAAGCTTATGCACTGCCACAGATATCTATTAGTCCACAAATCTTTCACCTTCCCACAAATGTTTCAACAGCTGGGACACAAAGTCTCATTCAGAAATAAATGTGTGCACCACATTTGCAGTGTGAAATTCAATCTTCAAGCATTACTTGATTAGAACAAACATTATAATGCATTGTAATTTTTTTCATTTAAATAGCAGTCAATAAATTTATACCATAATCTATCCCCAAACCTAAAACATATTCAGAAAGATTTCAATTAACATTATTTTAACCGTTCAACACCAAAATATTTACCAAACTCTTTAGGTGCCTGAGGGAAGAGCACCCCAGTATGTGCATATGTTACTCCCAAACTCCTAAATTGTCTCTGGAAGAACTAAACAAAAGATCTTCATCACACAGTGGTGTGATCACTCACCTAGAGCCACCCATCCTGGAATGTGAAGTCAAGTGCACCTTAGGAAGCATCACGAAGAACAAAGCTAGTGGAGGTGATAGAATTCCAGTTGAGCTATTTCAAATCCCAGAAGATGATGCTATAAAAGTGTTGCACTCAAAAAGCCAGCAAATTTGGAAAACTCAGCAGTGGCCTCGGGACTGGAAAAGGTCAGTTTTCATTCCAGTCCCAAAGAAAGGCAATGCCAAAGAATGCTCAAACTACCACACAATTGCACTCATCTCACACGCTAGTAGTGTTCAAAATTCTCCAAGCCAACAGTTCAACGGTACATGAACTGTGAACTTCCAGGTGTTCAAGCTGGTTTTAGAAAAGGCAGAGGAACCAGATACCAAATTGCCAGCATCTGCTGGATCATCAAAAAAGCGAGAGAGTTCCAGAAAAACATCTACTTCTGTTTATTGACTATGCCAAAGCCATTGACTGTGTGGATCACAACAAACTGTGGAAAATTCTGAAAGAGATGGGAATACCAGACCACCTGAAATGCCTCCTGAGAAATCTGTATGCATATCAAGAATCAGCAGTTAGAACTGGACATGGAACAACAGACTGGTTCCAAATCAAGAAAAGAGTACATCAAGGCTGTATATTATCACCCTCTTGAAATCATGAAAATCATGAAAATGCTGGTCTGGATGAGGCACAAGCTGGAATCAAGATTGCCAGGAGAAGTATCAATACCACAGATATGCAGGTGTCACCACCCTTATGGCGGAAAGCAAAGAACTAAAGAACCTCTTGATGAAAGTGAAGAGTGAAAAAGTTGGCTTAAAGCTCAGCATTCATAAAACGAGGATCATGGCATCTGGTCTCATTACTTCATGGCAAATAGATGGGGAAACAGTGGAAACAGGGACAGACTTTTATTTTTTTGAGCTCCAAAATCACTGCAGAAGGTGACTGCAGCCACAAAATTAAAAGACCCTTACTCTTGGAAGAAAAGCTATGACAACCTAGACAGCATATTAAAAAGCAGAGACATTACTTTGCCAACAAATGTCTGTCTTGTCAAGGCACTGGTTTTTCCAGTAGTCATGTATGGATGTGAGACCTGGACTTTAAAGAAAGCTGAGCACCAAAGAATTGATGCTTTTGAACCATGGTGTTGGAGAAGACTCTTGAGAGTCCCTTGGACTTCAAGGAGATCCAACCAGTTTATCCTAAAGAAAATCAGTCCTGAATATTCATTGGAAGGACTGATGTTGAAGCTGAAACTCCGATACTTTGGCCACCTGATGTGAAGAACTGATTCATTTGAAAGACTCTGATGCTGGGAAAGATTGAAGGTGGGAGGAGAAGGGGACAACAGAGGATGAGATGGTTGGATGGCATCACTGACTTAATGGACATGAGTTTGAGTAAGCTACAGGAGTTGGTGATGGACAGGGAAGCCTGGTGTGCTGCAGTCCACGGGGTCTCAAAGAGTGGAACATGACTGAGTGACTGAACTGAACCTCATCCCCCACTTTATCTTCTTTGGTAACAGTTAGTTTGTTTTCTATGTGTGTGAGCCTAGTTCTGTCTTGTAAATAATTTCATTTCCATCATTGTTTAGATTCCATATATAAGTAATATCATCTGATATTTGTGTTTCTGTCTGACTTACTTCACTTAGTATAATCTCTATGTTTATCCATGTTCCTGCAAACAGCATTATTTCATTATATTTTATGGCTTAGTAATATTCCATATATATATGAGTAAGCACACACACACCTAAACTTCTTTATCCATCTATCTGTGGACATTTAGGTTGTATTCATGTCTTTGCTATTGTAAATTGTGTTGCTATGAGCAGTGGGATGCATGTATCTTTTGAATTAGAACTTTCATCTTTTCCAGATATATGTATGTCAAAGAGTGAAATTGCAGGATCATATGAAATCTCTATTTTCAGTTTTTTTAAGGGACCTCCATACTGTTCTCCATAGTGGTTGCACCAATTTATATTTTGCACCTCTTTTTGGAAGGAGAAGTAAAGGCATATTGAAAATAGATGTGCTTTCCATATAGAAGCAGTTGTAGCCACTATTTTAAAATGCACAAAAGAAGCTAAACTATCTTCAACAAGCCACTTAGCATGGCTGAAATCTGTTTCCCATCTGAAAAATAGGGATAATAACCACTTCTAGGGTAGAGAAATAAGTAATATCAGACTTCTAAAGTGCCTAGAGCAATGGTATTTAGTCAATATTAATTCTACCTCCAAAGTTCTCCCCAATTCTATCATACATCTATTGACTATGCAAACATGGCAATTCCTGCAAATCTCTTCATGATCCTCTGAAACTCCCACTGATGTTCCCACCCAATGCTTCGACTCTTTCCTTAATATGAAACTTTTTCTCTTCACTGCTTAATCTATAGAACTTTATTCATATTCCAGGATATCAAGTCCCATTCCTTCGTCACTCCTGGACTTCTCCGGCCATCGTGACTGCTTCATTTTCTAAATTCCGGCAGCCCTTGTGATTTATGCCATTATCTAACCATTTGTTTATAAGGGCTTCTCTGGTGGCTTACGTGGTAAAGCATCTGCCTGCAATGTGGGAGGCCCAGGTTCGATCCCTGGATCGGGAAGATCCCCTGGAGAAGGGAATGGCAACCCACTCTAGTATTCTTACCTGGAGAATTCCATGGACAGAGGAGCCTGGTGGGCTACAAGAGTCGGTTATAGGTTCCTGTGACTTTTGCATAGCCTTATGGAATTATTTGGGCTTCCCTGGTGGCTCAGGTGTTAAACAATCTGCTGCGATGCAGGAAACCCAAGATCAATGCCTGGGTTGGGAAGAACCCCTGGAGAAGGGAATGGCTGCCCACTTCAGTATTTTCACCTGGAGCATTCCATAGACAGGAGAGTCTGGCAGGCTACAGTCCATTGGGTCGCAAAGAGTTTCATGCACCTGAGCGACTAACACTTCTACTTCATGGAATTATTTGATATTAATATTCTCTAATTTGTGAACTGCATGTCACTAGCTATGCTGTAAACCCTTAAAAGATGGAGACAGTAGGACCGAATGGTGAAATAACAAGAGACTTGAAAGATTAGCCACATGGCCTCAGCCATTTTAGTCCTTAATGCTTACTAGCTGAGTGGACATGAGCAAGTCACTTAACTTTTCTGAACCCTAATTTTAGAATCATTAAAATGATAATATATATGCTTAGCATTGTTGTTATAAAGATCAGATAAGATTTATAGAGGAACATTCTTTTAAGTATTGTAAAGTATCACATAAGTATCTGGCCTGTTGTTATATGTTTAATGAGTATTCATTAAATAAATACTGCACACACAGGAAACATAAGAAACTAGATCTATTGAGTTTATTTGTCCAGGAACATGGATATTTTTTAAATTGACCCCAAAAAGGAAACTAAAATACCAGGGTTTTGGCGAAATCAACTTGATGGGTTCCAGTTGAATGACTCTACCATGTCCAATTACAATTCTAGTTTTTAATATAGTTCAGCAAGAGAAAAGACATGAGTGGTGGTTCAATATTATTCTAAAATAGTTTCTGTTACAAAGTTTCTTTTAGAGGGAACATTTTGGAGGAGCCTACATTTTGGTCAGCTGTTTCAGCTATGGACTGTTAATATGCTTGCAATTGAGTTAACTTTCAAGCACATCATGGAGAAGCTTGTTTTACTCACACCCTACATGAAAAGTGTTCCATCCCAGCTCTAATGCTAATAGATTGAGTCCATCAGAGGAAGGTTAGAACTGCAAGATTGGAACTTGTCAGGCTCCATGTAAAACTATTCCATGCAGACCTCCAAAGAGCCGCCTGTTTATATTAGATTTAAATATTTCTAGGGAGAGAGAGCTATGAACTTTCCATGTCTATCACATTTATCTTTAAGAAGATCATCTCATTGCACACCAAACTCTCACTGCCAAGTGAGACTTGTTTTGTTTTGTCCTAAATGGGGATATTGAACAGCTGGTCCATGTCATTTTTATGACAAGCTTCATACACTTGAATTCAGTTAATAGGTTGCCTCTCTTATTTTCCTTCATCCCAGCTTTCTTAACCTTCCTAGAGAGTTTTATTTTTCTTTCCAAAAATCATTTTTATTAGCATTTTCAGAGCTTAGAGAATTCAGGCCTCAGACTGGACAGAAAAATAAAGTAATTCTTGAGTTCCTGGCCAGTGTTTGTAATGACATTATTTCTTGTGTTCTTTGTATGTGTGTTTGACACTGGTTGTAATATGTCTGAACATCATATATTTTACTGTTGATTCAAATTCATGTCATGGACTGCAGCATATTTCTTTCTTTGAAAAATAGATTCTTCAGTTTTTGTTTACATATTTTGGAATGTATAAATAAGCACATGAGAAAAAAAAAAATTACACACTCTCCATCTATTTAGGAAGAGCCCCCTGCCCGCCCACCCACCCCACCCCCACCCCGCCCCAGTTAGATGTTGGCTTCATGACTTCTAGGGCACAAAAACTTGGTTTTCTCATTCCTCTCTGTCAGATTTGCCCTCTTCCTGCTACAGTCCTTTATCTATAGCAGACTTGCTACAATCCAAGGTAGACGGTCGTGGCTCTTGGCAGTGGAAGAGTAAGTTGAAAAGTAATTATGTATTATCAAGAACAAAAAGACATTAAGTTAATTCTGCAAATGGTGGAAAATGAATATTATCTTTATAGAGGGATTTTATAAACATTAAATATACACGTACATATAATTTTTAGAAATATGTTCGAACATAGTAAGACCTGAATGAATGTTAACTGTTGTTATTTCAGTTATAATAGCTATTGTTCTCACTACTCTTATTGTAGTCTTTGTCATCATCATGATTAAATACTCCTAGAGACTGAGTCTGGCTCTGAGGCCTGTGAAACAATCTCTAGGATCTTTTGGTTTGGTAGGAATGACAGATAAGAAATTTTATAATTGAAGTCTCCAGCAGATCTAAACCAGAATGAAACAAAACACACAAACAATTCTTTGACCTGTATTAGCTTCTTCAATTCAGTTCACTCGCTCAGTCGTGTTCGACTCTTTGCGACCCCATGAATCGCAGCACGCCAGGCCTCCCTGTCCATCACCAGCTCCCAGAGTTCACTCAGACTTGTGTCCATTGAGTCCGTGATGCCATCCAGCCATCTCTTCCTCTGTCGTCCCCTTCTCCTCCTGCCCCCAATCCCTCCCAGCATCAGAGTCTTTTCCAATGAGTCAACTCTTCACATGAGGTGGCCAAAGTACTGGAGTTTCAGCTTTAGCATCATTCCTTCCAAAGAAATCCCAGGGCTGATCTCCTTCAGAATGGACTGGTTGGATCTCCTTGCAGTCCAAGGGACTCTCAAGACTCTTCTCCAACACCACAGTTCAAAAGCATCAATTTTTCGGCCCTCAGCTTTCTGCACAGTCTAACTCTCACATCCATACATGACCACTGGAAAAAGTGTAGCCTTGACTAGACAGACCTTTGTTGGCAAAGTAATGTCTCTGCTTTTGAACATGCTATCTAGGTTGGTCATAACTTTTCTTCCAAGGAGTAAGCGTCTTCTAATTTCATGGCTGCAGTCATCATCTGCAGTGCTTTGGGAGCCCCCCAAAATAAAGTCTGACACTGTTTCCACTCTTTCCCCATCTATTTCCCATGAAGTAATGGGACCAGATGCCATGATCTTCTTTTTTCTGAATGTTGAGCTTTAGGCCAACTTTTTCACTCTCCTCTTTCACTTTCATCAAGAGACTTTTTAGTTCCTCTTCACTTTCTGCCATAAGGGTGGTGTCATCTTCTTAGTTTCCTTAAAATGCCTGCCTCCAGGCTCAACTACACATTAAGTCTTTGGTCACTCTGTTCTCCTACAGTCATTTATCCATTTATTTCATTATCTCATTCATTATTTTGTCAGCACTGAATATTTCCAGAAAATAAAGATGCTGTTCAGGGCCCCATTCTTTCAATATCATTTATTATTATTATTATTATTAATTTTTTCTATGCCTTCATTCAAGAAGGAGTTTCTTCCCTTATTGGCCCATTTTTGATGGCTGTAATTAAGAAATGGTCCCATGATGCTCACAGAATTTGCAATATACCATTTGCTTTTTTATGATAACAAACCAATAATCAGCCTCATCAAAACAGTGAAATAAATCAGTCAAGCTGGTTGTTAACTTTGAAACAGTATTTACATTATCATCTTTGATTTGACATCCCTTCACTTTCTCCCATGTGACTTGGTAGGTCTCTTTTGAGAATCTTCTTTATTTCACACAGCTTCTATTCTTAGAGACATTTGACATTTTATACAGATAGATGGCAATATGGTATGATCTACTCTCTATCCTTCTTCAATTTAATTTTGTCAGCTATCACATAGTACAAATTAGGGGATTTTGTTAATGGAAGAAGGATTTTGATCTTTAGGGAAGCACTTGAAGAACTGAAAGGGAATCCACATGTATTTGGTGGTAAACCCTTGACTTCCTCTCACTCTCCCTCACCTCTCTTTTTCCCTTGGGTTGTGTCTTTGATATTATGTTTATGAAGTAAAGAGTGACTGGGACAGGGAGTGCAGTGGGAAGTTATGGAATGGGATGATATATACACACATATATATGTGTATACGCATATACTCATATATTACCCTATTGATCTCTACTAATTTATAGAAGATAATATCTGGAGCCACACTTTGCAAATGAGAAAACTTAGATGGAGGAGGATGATTAACTTGTCAGGGTCACACAGCTACTGGGTGGAAGATCTGAAGGCAAAACCACATGTGTCTTACTCCTTCAGACGGTGGCTTCTCAAAGAAGCAAAGCCCAGATCTTAACCCAGAGTCCCATTGCTTGCTTTGTCTGCTGTGGTGCCTTGTGCACAGAAGGTGTTAAGAAAATGTGCCTGAAGCAGCTTTGAAGAAAGAATAGGGACACGAATGTTTTAAAAGCTATCCGTTGATGAGGAGTCCTGGGAATTGAGAAATCCAATACCATGGGTGGGAAAGTCCAAAGCAATTACATCTGTGAGTGTTAAAAATGTGTTGTGTGCTTTCTTTCTCTGCTGAAGGAGAAGGCTGTTTACATTATGGGGGATTGTTCCGGTCTGTACCAAAGAGCTTGTTAAGGGTGACAGACAGGTTTGTGGCACGAATGTGCACTCCAAATTAGATGAATGGTGGAATTATGAAGCAATCAAATGGCAAAGCTTTTAGCAGACTGCAGTACATTGCCCTGTTTTGCTACCCCTAGGCCTGTTAGCATAAAAGAGGCTATAAAGATAAAGTGCACAATATTATTCAAGTCTCCGAGTTCAACAAACACAAGCAGCCGGCACTTGATGACGAGCATCCTTAGGATGACTCAAAGCTGCTTCTCGTCCCCGAGGGCTGATTCAGAACCACTTCTCCCCTCACTAGGACAATATTTGGGGGCCTAGTGTGAATTCACAGAAGGCAATGGCACCCCACTCCAGTACTCTTGCCTGGAAAAATCCCATGGGCGGAGGAGCCTGGTAGGCTGCAGTCCATGGGGTCGCTAAGAGTCGGACACGGCTGAGCGACTTCATTTTGACTTTTCACTTTCATGCATTGGAGAAGGAAATGGCAACCCACTCCAGTACTCTTGTGTGGAGAATCTCAGGGATGGGGGAGCTGGTGGGCTGCCGTCTATGAGGTCACACAGAGTCAGACAAGACTGAAGGGACTTAGCAGCAGCAGCAGCAGTGTGAATTAGGAAGAAGAAAGAGAAACACCTGGTTCATTTTGACTTCCCTTTTCTCTCCTTTCAAAGTGGTCAGGGGAAGGAGAGCTGGGTAGGTTAAACCTCCCCTTGGCGTGGAGGAGTGAATGATGAATGGTTTGGGTCTCAGTCTACTGACTTTTCTCCATCAAGAAGGGAAAGGAAAGTGCCTCTCCCATTGCAGGGATGGGGGCTGTTCATTAAGGGGAAAGAGATGAGACTCCAAAAGGAGACCAAAAAGACTATTGGTCCAAACTCTCATGTTAGATGTGAGATGCAGATATGGTAGGCGACTTGTCGGAGACTGCCCAGCTTTTCCAATTCAGTGCTGTTTCCCCACAAAGTTTTGGATGGGGGTGGGAGGGTGATATTTATATATCTTCTCCAATGGGATGTAGCTCAGAAGCCCAAAATGTCACAGCATGGCATGCATGCTCAGTCATGTACGACTCTTTGCAACTCCATCAACTGTAGCCCGCCAGGCTTCTCTGTTCATGGAATTTTCCAGGCAAGAATACTGGAATAAGTTGCTGTTTCCTACTCCAGGGATTGAATCCACATATCTTGGGTCTCTTGCATTGGCAGCCAGATTCTTTACCTCTGGCACCACTTGGGAAGCCCAATATGAGAAAGTTACAAAGCTACTCTGGTTGAAGGAGGACATAGGAGTAAGATAGGGGTGGGGTCCTGGAATCCTATGCTCTCAGCCTCTCTTCACCCCTCTGGTCTTAGAAGATAGGCTTTCAAAACCCCAGGATTCTGGGGAAAACTTCAGCACCAGAATATCTGATGTTTTGTTTTCCCCCTTTCCTGCCAATCCACTAAAAGTTATTTATTTAAATTTTCCCTGTTCTTCTCATCTTACCCAATTCAAACACTTTTCCCATTATGAATTCCACCTTTGCAGGGGCTGGTGCCACAATTATGGCTGAGCAGCCTTTCTGACCTTGATCTTGTTATCCTGACCTGACAGCCAGAAATGGAGGCTTTGAGAGGTTAAGTGACAGCTAGGATGTGGCAGAGCTGGAATCTGACACCACAGCTCTCTGATCCTGAACCCATGCTTGTGTCTTAATTGTGCTACTCTGCTTCCAGAACAGAGGACTGGGCTGTAGTTTTGCAAGCTGTCTGCCCTGTATCTTTGGATGTTTTTCCCCCAGGAGGGAAATGATGATAGTAGTCTAGATGAGATCTAGAGCCCTTTCTACTTGAATGTTCTGCAGTTCAGTATGGCTGCAATGTCCAAAATGTTTGGACATTGAGATTCTGGAGGCAATGGTCCACATCTAGGAGTTTTTGCTTGATTGTCCTTTTTACAGATCATTTTAAATACAAAACCATGTGGAGGACCCTTTGTTCTTTACTAATCTGTTTGTATTCTTCTATCTCTCCCACAGCCAACCACATTCTAAATTTGGTCTGTGACTGTGAGGGATCTATTTTATAGGGCTTATTAGAAATAACAGTCAAATACTTCTATGTGGTGCCAAGTCTTGCTGACGTAGGAGGCCCACCAATTTGCAGTAGCATGTTGTATGGTTAACAGTGGAGCCATCTCCATGAACCCATCTGTACGGGAGGACAGCTGGTTCCTGACACCATACTCTCCTAGGACAAAGTGAATACTTCTGTCCAGTGGGCAGATGTTTGGTCCAAAGAATGGCAAGCTCTATGAGAGTTAGTGAGCTTTTTTTTTTTTTTTTTGGTAAAGTCTCCTTCCCCCATTCCACCGTCTCCATTTCATAAATCTGCTTTTAGAATATGCTTTGGAATTTGATAGGCACAGTGGAAGTGTGGGAGGAGATGGGGTTTAGAGCCTAGTTCCCTCCCTCACCCATTATGAACAAGAATGCAGATTACTGTCTGCCTTAGCTGTTTGCTCTCAAGAAATAGGCATTCATCATTTATAGAACTGTGTGATTTGTCCTGCAGAAAGAAACAAAACCAAACCCCACCGCTATTTTTAGAGGTGCTTTTTTTTTGTTGGGGGTGGTGGGCTGGGAGTAGGAAATGAAAGAACTTTGCAAGTAAGCCTGCCCAGCCAGGAAGACTCTGTGAGCTTTCCAAGTCGGTCCGCTGAAGTAGGAATTTGAAAGGCCCACCACAAATTGCTTTTCACTTCAACCAGAATGCTTATTATGATGCCCTGGCTCCATTCTGCTCTCCTCTGACTTACACATGAATTCAGTTACCCTGTATTTTAATTATATGTGTAGAGCAAATTTTATGTTCTCTGACAACTTATAAACTTCCCAGAGATCCCCCAAACCATATTGTTCTTAAAACAGCCTTTGCCTCCTATCCTTGGACCAAATGATACTCTCTTGACCCAGCCCTGGCTGATATAAGTGCATTCAGGATCCTGGCAGGCATGTTCTCCTAAGCTACGGTGTAGTTGGAGTTAAGCTTGTCCCTGGCTGTGGAGCCCTGTTCCTAAAACACACCATACGTGACATATGTGGTCAGTAACAGGCCTAAGGTGGATTTCAGTGGCATCCTTTGAGCCCGCAGGTACTCATATCTGAGTCAAAACCTCAAGTGTCAGGGTGGCATTTCTTTTTACTCATTAGCTGTGAAGAAAAAAAACACAGGATTTCACATGCTTCCACCCCCAAGATACCTTTTCCTCTGCTCTATGCCATCTCTGTGGTTGCAAAGCCACAGGATGTACCTTGTGTAATTACCTGAGAATTGTGATTTCAGCAGACCTGAAAGTCCAACTGCAGTTCTAAATATTACACAGAACTTTACACTGAGAAACTGTGTAAAGAGACATAGTATATTTTATAGTGATTATACTGTACAATGACTCCTCCCCCTTTTTTTTCCTGCACAAAGTTATTTGACTGTTATGGGAAGCAATATAATAAAGACATAAATCAGTCTCTTATTTAAGACATCACAACTGCTTAAGTCTTCCTCCTGCTCTCTAAAAATTCAGAAAAGAACATCATCCCTCTAGCAGATTGTTGATAATCAGACACTAGCAATAATATTTCTGGTGACATGGCCATGAAATATATGTCCTGAATGCTTTCCTTTCTGAAATTTCACTAATTGTAACATAATTCACCAATACAATGTTTTTCTAAAATTCGCATAAACAGACCAGCTCAAAAGGCTGTTTTAATAAAGGACTAATATCACAAGCCTGTATTTTTTAGAAAGCAAACATTATTGACCCAGCTGAGTGTCACTGGTGGGTAAAGGGCCAGAGTTCTGGACTGCAGGGTTCTGAAGTGTTTCTTTAATTCACTGTGGCTCTCTGGGGGATGAACTTGTGATGTACATATCAGACAACCCAAGGATCATAATGAAATAGTTTTAAACTGGTGGTGAATCTTGGAATTTATCCTTATGTCATTGCACGATTGGATAGAAAGAGAAAAATCTAGCAGATCCTTTTTAACTTTGGTGTTCCTGGAGGCCAGATCACCATGGACAAATGTTTTGTAACCTCCTCCCCTTCACTCCAAAATCCATGACTTTGACAACTTGTTTAAATTTTGTGTATGAGTTTGTGAATATTTTCAAATTCCGGAGTCTTTGATAGTAATTCTCACTGATGAATCCTCTTTGGAAAGAGGAATTCAGAACAAAAACAGATGTTTAAAAATTCATGTGTTTGACAATAATTTTTCTTTAAAATAACAATAAAGCCCATAGGTCAATGTCAGGGAAGCTCATTTCAGTGGTTCTGATGAGAAACACTTGGATATTTCTCGGATGGCAGTAGAACGGATGATGACACCTGAAGATGAGTTGAGTTATGGCCCTTAGATAAGTAACTCGTTATCCAGTTTTCTTTTACTCTGAGATTTGTTGAAAAGTCTCAGTTAAATGAGCCTGAAGGTTTCCAGGTATGCATGTGAGGTATGTGGAGATTGCTCACTGTTCAGAGAGCCACAGCCTGGAGCCCCTATGTGCAGCAAAGCTTTGGCTCTGCAATGTCCTTCGCTGGAGATTCTGGGTCAGGGCCTAGAGTTGTTCTGAAGTCTTTTCCTCTTGTGGTTGCTTGGTTTCTAATTTTGGTTTCTAATTGTACCAGCCATGTTACCACAAGACCACAGATGTAAGGTGGCAATTGGACAAAAAGAAATAAGTCAGTTATCTCCCCTTCTTGTTAGATTAAATGACTACACTCTGTATTAACCATGAGTTTTGAATTTGGAAAAGTATTTATATGCCGTGTGTCTTATTTCCTTGGATTCTCCTCCATATTGCTCTTTAATCTAAACACCCAAATGTCATTGATGAGAAATAATCCAAAGAATAAAAATTACATGTTCAAGTTAAAGGAAGTTAGTTTTATTTTTTTCTATTTAGCCAGAAAAAAAGAGAGGTCAAGCTTGGTTCATATGAAAAAGCATTTGGAGCTAGGAAGTACCATTCAAGTAATTTTTCAAGGTGTAAGTTTCTTCACATATAGAAAGAAGACTAGAGAAAATCTTCTAGAGTTAAGATTCTGTGATTGGTTGGGGCTTGAGAAAATCAAATGGAATCTGACAAGAGGAGCAAAAGAATGCAAGTAAGAGGGATAACTGTGCTGAAGTAAGAAATTGTAATGTGCGAGAATGAGCAGAGACCTGGAATCAGAGCCTCGAGTTGAGTTTTTCAAAAGACATGAAACTCATAGGAAGTAGTGTTGGTTCTTTTCCTCAGAAAATGGTGGGGGAAGTTATAAAGATATTTAAGAAATGAACTGAGGACATGAAATAAAGATTGAAGGATAAACTTGACCAATGGAGATTAAGAATTTTTTTAGCTCCTAAGTAGAAGTATAGATGGGCTTCCAAGATGGTTCAGTGATAAAGAATCCACCTGCCAGTGCAGCAGACACAGGTTTGATCCCTGGGTCAGGCAGACTCCTGGAGAAGGAAATGGCAACCATTCAGTATTCTTTCCTAGAGAATCCCATGGACAGAGAAGACTGGTGAGCTACAGTCCCTGGGGTTTCAGTCGATCACTGCATAGAGACCAAATAACAACAGCCGCAAAAAGACGGATGCAACTTTGCTAGGGTGAAATTTTACTTTGTTTGATGTCTTCTCTAGATTTCTATTTGAAAACATTGATAGTACAAGGTAATTTATGGTCCAATTCAGATGTAATTGATGACTAGGAGGGAATTTCTTAGCGTGGTTATTTGAATGATGATGAAATATTTGGTCTTTGAGAATAAATTGCTCAAGTTGTTTATAAAGTTTATAAAAAGAGTTATATATGAATTAATTTCCATGATTCCCCACCTAATAGATGCCTAATACATCTATTTCCTTCCACATCTAGTCACACACAATGGCTCTGTGTATACTATGGAACCAGTGAAGTCAGAGAATAAAGCAAAATAGTGATGAGTGCTACTAACCCAGGGATCAGCAGGAAGGAAGCTAAAAACACGACAGTTAAAGTGTGACAAAACCCAAATACTCGGTTATCTTTACTCATGAGAGAAATTTGCCAAAATATAATTTACCCTCTTCTTCACATGCTAGTAAAGTAATGCTCAAAATTCTCCAAGGCAGGCTTCAGCAATACGTGAACCGTGAACTTCCTGAGGTTCAAGCTGGTTTTAGAAAAGGCAAAGGAACCAGAGATCAAATTGCCAACATCCGCTGGATCATGGAAAAAGCAAGAGAGTTCCAGAAAAACACCTATTTCTGCTTTATTGACTATGCCAAAGCCTTTGACTGTGTGGATCACAATAAACTGTGGAAAATTCTGAAAGAGATGGGAATACCAGACCACCTGACCTGCCTCTTGAGAGATCTGTATGCAGGTCAGGAAGCAATAGTTAGAACTGGACATGGAACAACAGACTGGTTCCAAATAGGAAAAGGAGTACGTCAAGGCTGTATATTGTCACCCTGTTTATTAAACTTCTGTGCAGAGTACATCATGAGAAACGCTGGACTGGAAGAAACACAAGCTGGAATCAAGATTGCCACGAGAAATATCAATAACCTCAGATATGCAGATGACACCACCCTTATGGCAGAAAGTGAAGAGGAGCTAAAGAGCCTCTTGATGACGGTGAAAGAGGAGAATGAAAAAGTTGGCCTAAAGCTCAACATTCAGAAAACGAAGATCATGGCATCTGTTCCCATCACTTCATGGGAAATAGATGGGGAAACAGTGGAAACAGTGTCAGACTTTTTAATTTTCGGCTCCAAAATCACTGCAGATGGTGATTGCAGCCATGAAATTAAAAGATGCTTACTCCTTGGAAGAAAAGTTATGACCAACCTAGATAGCATATTCAAAAGCAGAGACATTACTTTGCCGACTAAGGTCTGCCTAGTCAAGGCTATGGTTTTTCCTGTGGTCATGTATGGATGTGAGAGTTGGACTGTGAAGAAAGCTGAGCACCGAAGAATTGATGCTTTTGAACTGTGGTGTTGGAGAAGACTCTTGAGAGTCTCTTGGACTGCAAAGAGATCCAACCAGTCCATTCTGAAGGAGATCAGCCCTGGGATTTCTTTGGAAGGAATGATGCTAAAGCTGAAACTCCAGTACTTTGGCCACCTCATGCAAAGAGTTGACTCATTGGAAAAGACTCTGATGCTGGGAGGGATTGGGGGCAGGAGGAGAAGGGGACAACCTAGGATGAGATGGCTGGATGGCATCATGGACTCGATGGATGTGAGTCTGAGTGAACTCCGAGAGATGGTGATGGACAGGGAGGCCTGGCGTGCTGTGATTCATGGGGTTGCAAAGAGTCGGACACGACTGAGCGACTGAACTGAACTGAACTGAACTCCCTTGTTCCTTACATGTCTAATGTAACATTTTGATATAAGCTTGGAATGGGCTGATATGTATCGCCTGACAAATGTCACTCTATACAAATCTTATCTTGATAATTTTACATGAATGAAGATGTTAGTCATCTGTATTGTATAGTCTTTATGCTCTGAGCTTTATGTTAGTTTTTTTTACTATTCACAGTGATTTGCTAGATAGATATCCTTTCAATTTTATTGATGAAAAAACAGAGGATTAGAGTAACTTGCCCAAGATTACTCAGTCAATAGAGTTTGGAATAAAATGTACACTACACCAAAATATTTAGACTTTCCAAGTTATTCATTGGAGCTCAAAGAATTCAGAAAAGACTGTGAATGTAAGATCAACCGTTTTCAAGGTGTTGGAGACATTTTCAAGCAAATCATTAACTCGTCCCAAAGCCACTTTTTAGGAAGCTATTTATAGTTACATACCCATGAAATGGTTTTCTTCTCCTAAAGTCATTTCTTCAGTGATCTCATGCCAACAAAACCATACAAATGAGTATGACCCTGTTCTCTTAGACCCATGCTCTGATATGTTTTGAATCCATCAATTATTGCATGTATGGCCATAAAATACATAGAAGAGGAAACAATTAAAACGCATAACAGTTACTTTCTTAACCTGTGGTCAAATCAGCAACATCACCACCACTACCACAAAACCTCTCAAAATTGGAGTTAGAATCCTCACAGGAATGGTTTTCAGCCTTTTTTTTTTTTTTTTTTTTGTTCTAAGTAAGGAAGCAGGTATTTAAAGTACACTGCATATAAATTGTACTTTCTCATGGAAGTTCTGTACCCAAAGGCTGACAAGCAGGGATCTGAGGAAATAATAGATTGAGAGCTACTGAAATGTGAATGAGCTTCAAAGGCATTCTGCTGTCTATTGGGAGGCTATGCTTTTGCTGAGATAGCCCCTTCCTTTGCTGATAAACTTAGGAAAGAGAAAGAAACAGACATACTCTCTGACTTCACAGCCTGACATAGAACCATAAGGACTTTTAGCTGGAAGGAATTCTTCCAGTCAACTCCTTCATGTTAGAGATAAGGCCTAGAGAGGTAAAGCAGCTTTCCCTAAGTGATAGAGTTAGTTAATGGAAGAGCTGGGGCAAGAAGCCGGAACTAATGAAGGCTCGGTTCACTGTGTTTTTGGATGAGCTTTGTGCTACGAATCCAAGGGAGAGGAGGCCTGGGCAGAGGTGGGGAGTAGTTTGTGATTTGAAGGCCAATCTAAAGCAGATGCAAGTGAAATAACAAGTTTCTAACAAGTTTCAGTGCCACTAAATAAGAAGAGGCAAAGTTACTAACCTTACAAACAGAAATTTATAAGCATGGGCTAAATTTGACCTTACGGCAGTCGTGCCTTGCCATTTTTCAACATCCCAAGAACATGCTCACACATGTCCACACACAGGCACACACAGCTCCACTTCAGACTCCTCTATTTGAAAAGATGACCTGGAGACACACAGCAGGAAATGTGGATAAGATTTTCTAATAAATATTGCATCTTTTTAAAGAATAAAAAATAATTTGATGTCATCAGTCATTTTGCAGAAAAAGTCTTAAATGATTCATAAATAAAAGTCTTTGCCTACAAATTAGAACTCTGTCATAGGTTAATTGTCTCCTGGAGCTTGGAAATACAAAGTCTTTATCATTTTAGAAGGCAGTCTTGCTTCCTGATTCCCACAATACTCCTTTCTTCCTTGGCACATGGGAGGAAGAACTCTCTACCCTAGGAAGTTAGTCTTGGCCATCATAAAGCTTGCCTAGGATGATGCAGTGAGAAAACTGTGTCACTACAGGACTGCTTAAGAGTCAATGTGTAAGTTTCCATCATCCCCTCTTCCTGTTACATGGACCAACAGCTGCTTCACTAGCCCAAGACCCATCAAATTGACATGGCACAGAGCAGAGCATCCGTCAACCTGGGACAGACATAGACTGTGAGCAAGAAGTAATGTTTTGTGGTTTACAGCATGTGGATTTGGGGTTTGACTAGTGGAGCATTGTTTGGCTAATAGGCTCACACTATTTGAAAATAATATATTTTCTGTATTTGACCAATGAAGATTTGTACATATCTGTTGAAAAATGGGGAGAGGTCAAGAGTTGGTTCCCTCACTGTGCCCCCCAAAATTGCATAATCATACTGCAGCCATGAAATTAAAAGACGCTTACTCCTTGGAAGAAAAGTTATGACCAACCTAGATAGCATATTGAAAAGCAGAGACGTTACTTTGCCGACTAAGGTCCGTCTAGTCAAGACTGTGGTTTTTCCAGTAGTCATGTACGGATGTGAAAGTTGGACTGTGAAGAAGGCTGAGTGCCAAAAAATTGATGCTTTTGAACTGTGGTGTTGGAGAAGACTCTTGAGAGTCCCTTGGACTGCAAGGAGAACAAACCAGTCCATTATGAAGGAGATCAGCTCTGGGATTTCTTTGGAAGGAGTGATGCTAAAGCTGAAACTCCAGTACTTTGGCTACCTCATGGGAAGAGCTGACTCATTGGAAAAGACTCTGATGCTGGGAGGGATTGGGGGCAGGAGGAGAAGGGGACGACAGAGGATGAGATGGCTGGATGGCATCACTGACTTGATGGATGTGAGTCTGAGTGAACTCCAGGAGTTGGTATGGACAGGGAGGCCTGGCGTGCTGTGATTCACAGGGTCGCAAAGAGTCGGACACGACTGAGCGACTGAACTGAACACCTTCTTCCCTTTTCATAGAGCTTTAATATTTATATATTAAATATTTTGATGCTCAGATGGGGTGTTATCAGCTTTTTTTCAGATAAAGAAATTTCTAGAGTTTAAATAGCACGTTTATGACTAGGAAGGTGCAAAAGATCTGTATTTTCCATTCGCTATAGCATTCTGCCTCTGGTCTTCAAGTGGGTTGAGAAAATTTTATTCAGTTTCTTCTCTTTGCAGGATGGTAGAGTTTTGAGGGATATAGACAAGAGAAAATATATCGTGTCTTGGAATAGGTGAATACATTTTATGTAACTCATTTTATATATCTGCTGGGTGTCCACCATAATGCTTAGTATATGTTAGGACACAATAACTATTGCTATGTTTTCCCTTTTATGGGAGCCGTATCCTTTCTCCTCCCCATGGTATTCCCTATATCACCACCTCACTTCTGCCCTGCATTAAGCATGTATGAAATTCCTTATTGAGTGTACATAGACTGGTATCCCACAATGAAAATAAATATACCCTGGGTCATTATCTGAATGGTTGTTACCCTCCCATCCTCCCCAGTTCATTTATTGAAATCTTAATGGCCAATACGATAGTATTAGGATGTGGAGTCTTTGGGAAGTGATTAGTGAACAAGATTGATGCCCTAATAAAGCCTCAGATAACTTCTTTGCCCTTTTATCAAGTAAGTATATATGTAAAGTTCATTTGAATCTGGAAATGATGACTGTGGTAGGCAGTTGATAAAATGGGCCCAATGACCTCTCCAGTACTCATACCCCTGTGTGTGAGCTGGATTTGTTGACTTGGTTCTAACACATAGAATATGGCAGAAATGATGGAATGTCATTTTCAATAATAGCTATGAAATGACCTTGGCTTTTGTCTTGAGGTAATTTTCCCTTCTCAGACTACCAGCTGCCATGTCATGAGGACACTCAGCTTATGGAGAGGCCACCGTAGCAAGAACCTGAGGTCTGGCAACAGCCACAAAAGTGAGCTTAGAGGCAGATTCTTCGGCCTCAATTGGGCTTGACATGACTGCAGCCCTAACCAATAGCCTGATTGTAAGCTTCTAAGAAAACTTGAGCCAGAGGCACTCAAGTTGTGCCTAGAATCTTGCCCCACAGACACTAGGAGACTGAGTGTTGTTTTAAGCCGCTAAGTGTTTGGGTAATTTGCAATGCAGCAGTTGATAAAACTAAAACCTATTTTGATAACAAATACCTCAGTCAAGGCAGGACAAGCTCTAAAAAGGAAGTTGCCTGAACTGGGGGTGGAGGTACACACAGGACAATGTTTGTCCCTTTTTACTTTTATTAGATACTTTTTCATCCTGATCTTTCAGGTTATACAGATATAAAGATTATATTTGAATACACAAACATTGAGAACTGAACTAACATTGTCCAGCTTTGCACCTGACAAAACTGAAAACCAAGATCTGAAGAGGAGGTCTTAACTTGTTTCATTCCATGTCACTAAATCAATTCCATGTCGAGTCTTGGAGGGAAATCCAGTCTGGCCAATAGCTAGTCCACTGCCCTTTCAGTAGTGCCCAGCTGTTTTCCTCACAATCAGAGAAGAAACGGAAAGACAGAATTAGCCATTGCAATTGCACAGGGCTTCCCAGATGGCTCAAATGGTAAAGTACCCACCGGCCAATGCAGGAGACTCAAGAGATGCAGGTTTGATCCCTGGGTTGGGAAGATCCCCTAGAAGAAGAAATGGCAACCCGCTCCAGGATTCTTACCTGGGAGATCCTGTGGACAGAGCCTAGCAGGCTACAGTCCGTAGGGTTTCAAAAATTGGACACAACTTAGCGACTGAGAACACACAAAGCATGTTGAAATTCCACAAAGCATTCTTAAAAGCCAACTTGGTTTCTCATTTTAATAAAAGCCAAAAACGGACTATTAAAGTCTTTTTCAACAGTTTGTATAGAATATAGCTATTCATTCACACAATATCTTTTTATTGACGACTTACTACGTGGCAGGTGCTGTGCTCAGTTCTAGAGTTGTTATAATGCAAAAGCATTTCTTGGACATTCCAAAAACAGTGGCACATGAGCCTTGTTTCCTTTACCAATGGTGCTTGCTTCTGTCATCATCAATAAATACACATTTTCCCATAGTCAGAAATCATTGAAAGACTCAATTATTCAATCTCAGTATAGATCTAAAGCTTTAAACATTCCTTTAGAGGGTTGATTGTGGTTCTAGTCTCAGTTTGGGTAAGGAAGCCTTTTGAGAGTGCTTCCAGACAAGGCAATGTCCACATTTGCGGATTCTCCTTCTTGAATGGGGAGAATGCCCTGGATTCCTGGCCCTCACATGCCTGGGGAGAAAGAATGCTCTGCTTAACTGCTGTGACTTCACTTGAATCATTAGGCACCAAGTAAATTCTTGAAAAGAAGAAGGAAGGTAAAATCCTCATTGATACATGGTGTGAATCACAATGAACTGGGGGTGAAGTAGTATGGGTATCTAGAGTCCAAAATCCCTGAAAAGTTGGTTGTTCAGGGATTGATGTGTGCTAGTCAAGTGACATTGGGCAAGACACTGAATGTTAAGCTACCTATTCATGTGTAAAATACTGAGGATCATAATAATTATACCTCTTGACTCTGGGAAGTGCTTTATAAGCTATGAAATAATCTATGCTACTTCTGTTATTCCCTATCTATAAGATACCTGACAGCAAAGTGCTGGTGATCCTTTTTAAACCTTTCATAGCTGTAGGACTGCACCTAACAATTAGTAAGTATTCACTAGTTATTGTTGAAAAACTGCAATAATTAATGATAATCTCAGACTACCTATCTTCTTACACCTGACATTGTCATAAACATGTTGCTTTATTGAATTTTGATTTCTTATAGTGACTCCATATGGTGAATATTATTACCCTATTATACAGGTGAGCACACTGAGGCACAGTCACATAGTCAGTGGGAGAGCTGGAATTAAAACACACACTGACTGGCTAACTGCCAATTTTTTTTGCCTCTCTATAAGAACTGTGTATTGATTTACTGTTTCTCATTAGGAGAAATATAGGCAGAAAGAAAACAAATAGTTCTTATGTTGAATTCATAGGTACTTCTTTTCTTTATTATTTTAATTTTATTTCTGTATTTTTGACTGTGCTGGATCTTCGTTGCTGTGTGTGGGCTTTCTCTAGTTGCAGAGAGCAGGGTCTACTCACTAGCTGTGGTGAGTGGGCTTCTCATTGCCATGTCTTCTCTTGGTGCGGAGCATGGGTTCCAGTAGCTGTGGCACATGGGCTCACTAATGATTCCTGAGCTCCAGAGGACAGGCTCAGTAGTTGTGGTACACAGGGCTAAGCTGCTCTGCGGCATGTGGGATCTTTCTGGATCAGGTATAGAACCTATGCTTCTTTACCACTGAGCCACCAGGGAAACGCTGGGTACTTTTTTTAAATGAGGTTTTATCCGATATCAAACAAAAATACTCCCCCAAAAACCTTGAACCTCCCTCCCCCAAATCACATTAATCCATGTAAAATCATACTGAATCCTCTTCAGTCTTCCTTTCAGGTGGATGAGCCCTGGACGTTTGCTTATTTAGGATGCTGCTGTGAAGCTGAGGGCTCTTTGTCTTGGAGAATTTCTGAGAGACAAGAAGAGGCAAGTTGTCAGTTGTCAGCAGTGCTTGAAAATTATCAATATTTATGCAAACCAATGGGTTTTAGTTGAATCTCTTGGCTGAAGCCTACCTATCTTCTGTCACAGTGAGCTTATAATGACAGGAAATGAATAAATTAAAGACTAGAAAGACCTACAAAATAGGCAACTGGCAGAACATTTCTGAAAAATTGGTAAAGAAGGTGAAAGGGAGATGAAAAAACTACCTTTTCTTGAATGCACTTTCTGCTAGATCTACATAAACTTATTTAAGCTTCATCCCAGTGAGTTAGGTACGGCTAAACACATCTAGCCAGAGAAGGCAATGGCACCCCACTCCAGTACTCTTGCCTGGAAAATCCCATGGACGGAGGAGCCTGGAAAGCTGCAGTCCATGGGGTCACTGAGGGTCGGACACGACTGAGCAACTTCACTTTCACTTTTCACTTTCATGCATTGGAGAAGCAAATGGCCACCCACTCCAGTGTTCTTGCCTGGAGAATCCCAGGGACGAGGGAGCCTGGTGGGCTGCCGTCTATGCGGTCGAACAGAGTTGGACACGACTGAAGCCACTTAGCAGCAGCAACAAACACATCTAGCAGATAAGGAAGCTGAAGCTCAAAGAGGTTAAGCAGTCTTTCCAAGAAGCACTCTTAGGTGAGATTCAAAAGCAGATTTCACCTACCTGCTCCAAATCCTGTGGATTTTTCATTCTGCTTCAGGTATATTCTACCTCTACTGCTGGTACCTTTTGTCTGATTGTTATAACTAAACTGCAGAACTGGTTTTAAGGAGCTTCTGGTAAGTTAGAAGACAACTAAAAATGGCCAAGAAAATGTTGCTATTATGTTGGGGAGGGGGAAGAAAGAGCAACAAAAGGACTGAAAGAAAGAAGGAAAGACCCGTGGATATCACATACTCTGTGAGTCAGAGAAAAGCTTTTAAGCTTTTGCCAAAGTATAGAAAGAAGAAATGAGTACTCCTAAAGCATGAATTTTTCAGAGTATAAGTCTCTGATTATAATAATCCTACTAAGAAGCAGAGGAAAGCTCCAGGAAACCTAGACAGCCCTTCTCCAAAGATAGCTGCTTGTTCTTTCCCCTTTGCCCATCCCACTCAACTGCCTTTTTTTAAACTCAGGGTCACTGGTTTGGGACCTTTCTGCTCTCTCTGGACCATGAATTGGTCTTTGAGTTTTTACCCCATCCTTTAAGCAGTGGTCTGGCGAAGATCAAATTCTCCAAGATGTTTGGGTCAGCATCACAAATGTTGATCCAGAGCTGGGATATAGACCTTGATGTGGTTGTCAGTGCTCTGTGGTGGAATGAGAAAAACTGTGATGAGCCAGTGAGCTTTTCACAGCTAAACATACTCAATACTGACCACGTTTTATTCTGAGATAAATTTATTCTTCCCTTTTTAATGTTTAGGTGTTTTTTTTGTTTGATGACATGTTGGTGAGATCAGTTCAGTTCACTTCAGTTCAGTCACTGAGTCGTGTCCGGCTCTTTGCGACCCCATAAACCACAGCACGCCAGGCCTCCCTGTCCATCACCAACTCCCGGAGTCCCCCAAACACATGATCAACAAGTCAGTGATGCCATACAACCATCTAATTCTCTGCTGTCCCTTCTCCTGATTTCAATCTTTCCCAGCATTGGGGTCTTTTCAAATGAGTCAGCTCTTCACATGAGGTGGGCAAGTATTGGAGTTTCAGATTCAGCATCAGTCCTACCAATGAACACCCAAGGACTGATCTCATTTAGGATGGACTGTTTGGATCTCCTTGTAGTCCAAGGGATTCTCAAGAGTCTTCTCCAACACCACGGTTCAAAAGCATCAATTCTTCTGCACTCAGCTTTCTTTATAGTCCAACTCTCACATTCATACATGACCACTGGAAAAACCATAGACTTGACTAGATGGACCTTTTGGAAAAGTAATGTCTCTGCTTTTTAATATGCTATCTAGGTTGGTCATAACTTTCCTTCCAAGGAGTAAGTGTCTTTTAATTTCATGACTGCAATCATGATCTGCAGTGATTTTGGAGCCCAGGAAAATAAAGTCAGCCACCGTTTCCACTGTTTCCCCATCTATTTGCCATGAAGTGATGGGACCAGATGCCATGATCTTCATTTTCTGAATGTTGAGCTTTAAGCCAACTTTTTCACTCTCTTTCACTTATGTCAAGAAGCTCTTTAGTTCCTCTTTACTTTATGCCATATGGGTGGTGTCACCCGCATACCTCAGGTTATTGATATTCCTACCGGCAATCTTCATTCCAGCTTGTGCTTCTTCCAGCCCAGCGTTTCTCATGATGTACTCTGCATAGAAATTAAATAAGCAGGGTGACAATATACAGCCTTGATGTACTCCTTTTCCGATTTGGAACCAGTCTGTTGTTCCATGTCCAGTTCTAACTGCTGCTTCCTGGCCTGCACACAGATTCCTCAAGAGGCAGGTCAGGTGTTCTGGTATGCTCATCTCTTTCAGAATTTTCCACAGTTTATTGTGATCCACACAGTCAAAGGCTTGGCATAGTCAATAAAGCAGAAATAGATGTTATTCCAGAACTCTCTTGCTTTTCCAGTGATCCAAGGGACGTTGGCAATTTGATCTCTGATTCCTTTGCCTTTTCTAAAACCAGCTTGAACATCTGGAAGTTCACGGTTCATATATTGCTGAAGCCTGGCTTGGAGTATTTTAAGCATTTACTTTACTAGCGTGTGATGATGAGTACAACTGTGGTTCAGTTCAGTTCAGCTCAGTTGCTCAGTCATGTCCAACTCATTCCTATCCCATGACTCACAGCACGCCAGGCCTCCCTCTCCATCACAGACTCCCGGGGTTCCGTCAGACTCATGTCCATCAAGTCAGTGATGCCATCCAGCCATCTCATCCTCTGTCACCCCCTTCTCCTCCTGCCCCCAATCCCTCCCAGCATCAGAGTCTTTTCCAATGAGTTAATTCTTCTCATGAGGTTTCCAAAGTACTGGAGTTTCAGCTTTTTTTTTTTTTTAATTTACTTATTTATTTATTTTAAATTACAATACTGTATTTGTTTTGCCATGCGTTGACACGAATCAGCCATAGGTGAACACAATCTCCCAATGCCGAAGCCCCCTCCCACCTCCCACCCCACATCCTCTACTTGAATCATCCTGTGCATCAGCCCCATGCATCCTGCATCCTACATTGAACATAGATTGGCGCTTCGTTTCTTACACGAAAATATACGTTTCATTGCCATTCTCCCAAACCATCCCACCCTTTCCCTCTCCCTCAGAGTCCAAAAGTCCACTCTATACCTCTGTGTCTCTTGGTTGTCTCACATACTTTAGCATCATTCCTTCCAAAGAAATCCCAGGGCAGATCTCCTTCAGAATGGATTGGTTGGATCTCCTTGCAGTCCAAGGGACTCTCAAGAATCTCCTCCAACACCACAGTTCAAAAGCATCAATTCTTCAGCGCTCAGCCTTCTTCACAGTCCAACTCTCACATCTAACATGACCACAGGAAAAACCATAGCCTTGACTAGAAGGAACTTAGTCGGCAAAGTAATGTCTCTGCTTTTGAATATACTATCTAGGTTGGTCATAACTTTTCTTCCAAGGAGTAAGCATCTTTTAATTTCATGGCTACAGTCACCATCTGCAGTGATTTTGGAGCCCCCCAAAATAAAGTCTGACACTGTTTCCACTGTTTCCTGATCTATTTCCCGTGAAGTGATGGGACCAGATGCCATGATCTTTGTTTTCTGAATGTTGAGCTTTAAGCCAACATTTTCACTCTCCTCTTTTACTTTCATCAAGAGGCTTTTTAGTTTCTCTTCACTTTCTGCCATAAGGGTGTGTCATCTACATATCTGAAGTTATTGATAATTCTCCCGGCAATCTTGATTCCAGCTTGTGCTTCTTCCAGCCCAGCGTTTCTCATGATGCATATAAGTTAAATAAGCAGGGTGACAATACAGAGCCTTGACGTAGTCCTTTTCCTATTTGGAACCAGTCTGTTGTTCCATGTCCAGTTCTAACTGTTGCTTCCTGACCTGCATACAGATCTCTCAAGAGGCAGGTCAGGTGGTCTGGTATTCCCATCTCTTTCAGAATTTTCCACAGTTTATTGTGATCCACATAGTCAAAGGCTTTGGCATAGTCAATAAAGCAGAAATAGGTGTTTTTCTGGAACTCTCTTGCTTTTTCCATGATCCAGCGGATGTTGTCAATTTGATCTCTGGTTCCTCTGGCTTTTCTAAAACCATCTTGAACATCAGGGAGTTCACGGTTCACATATTGCTGAAGCCTGGCTTGGAGGATTTTGAGCATCACTTTACTAGCATGTGAGATGAGTACAATTGTGCGGTAGTTTGAGCATTCTTTGGCATTGCCTTTCTTTGAGATTGGAATGAAAACTGACCTTTTCCAGTCCTGTGGCCACTCCTGAGTTTTTCAAATTTGCTGGCATATTGAGTGCAGCACTTTCACAGCATCATCTTTCAAGATTTGAAATAGCTCAACTGGAATTCCATCACTTCCACTAGCTTTGTTCATAGTGATGTTTTCTAAGGCCCACTTGACTTCACATCCCAGGATGTTTGGCTCTAGGTGAGTGATCACACCATCGTGATTATCTGGGTCATGAAGATCTTTTTGTACAATTCTGCATATTCTTGTCACCTCTTCTTAATATCTTCTGCTTCTGTGAGATCCAGACCATTTCTGTCCTTTATCGAGCCCATCTTTGCATGAAGTGTTCCCTTGGTATCTCTAATTTTCTTGAAGAGATCTCTAGTCTTTCCCATTCTGTTGTTTTCTTCTATTTCTTTGCATTTAACGCTAAGAAGGCTTTCTTATCTCTTCTTGCTCTTCTTTGTAACTCTGCATTCAGATGCTTATAGCTTTCCTTTTCTCCTCTGCTTTTCACTTCTCTTCTTTTCACAGCTATTTCTAAGGCCTCCCAGACAGCCATTTTGCTTTTTTGTATTTCTTTTCCATGGGGATGGTCTTGATCCCTGTCTCCGTACAGTGTCACGAACCTCATTCCATAGTTCATCAGGCACTCTATCTATCAGATCTAGGCCCTTTCATCTATTTCTCACTTCCACTGTATAATCATAAGGGATTTGATTTAAGTCATATCTGAATGGTCTACCGGTTTTCCCTACTTTCTTCAATTTAAGTCTGAATTTGGTAATAAGGAGTTCATGATCTGAGCCACAGTCAGCTCCTGGTCTTGTTTTTGTTAACTGTATAGAGCTTCTCCATTTTTGACTGCAAAGAATATAATCAATTTGATTACGGTGTTGACCATCTGGTGATGTCCATGTGTAGAGTCTTCTCTTGTGTTGTTGGAAGAGGATGTTTGCTATGACCAGTGCATTTTCTTTGTAAAACTCTATTAGTCTTTGCCCTGCTTCATTCCACATTCCAAAGCCAAATTTGCCTGTTACTCCAGGTGTTCTTGACTTCCTACTTTTGCATTCTTATCCTTTACAATGAAAAGGACATAGTTTTGGGGTGCTAGTTATAAAAGGTCTTGTAGGTATTCATAGAACTGTTCAACTTCAGCTTCTTCAGCATTACTGGTTGGGGCATAGACTTGGATAACTATGATATTGAATGGTTTGCCTTGGAAACGAAGAGATCATTCTGTTGTTTTTGAGACTGCATCCAAGTACTGCATTTCAGACTCTTTTGTTGACCGTGATGGCTACTCCATTTCTTCTGAGGGATTCCTACCTGCAGTAGTAGATATAATAGTCATCTGAGTTAAATTCACCCATTCCAATCCATTTTAGTTTGCTGATTCCTAGAATGTCTACGTTCACTCTTGCCATCTCTTGTTTGACCACTTCCAATTTGCCTTGATTCATGGACCTGACATTCCCAGAAATATTGCTCTTTATAACATTGGACCTTGCTTGTATCACCAGTCACATCCACAGCTGTGTATTGTTTTTGCTTTGGCTGCTCCATTCTTTCTGGAGTTATTTCTCCACTGATCTTCAGTAGCATGCTGGGCACCTACTGACCTGGGGGAGTTCCTCTTTCAGTATCCTATTATTTTGCCTTTTCATACTGTTCATGGGGTTCTCAAGGCAAGAATACTGAAGTGGTTTGCCATTCCCTTCTCCAGTGGACCACATTCTGTTAGACCTCTCCACCATGACCCACCTGTCTTGGGTTGCCCCGTGGGCATGGCTTGGTTTTATTGAGTTAGACAAGGCTGTGGTCCTAGTGTGATTAGACTGACTAGTTTTCTGTGATTATGGTTTCAGGGTGTCTTCCCTCTGATGCCCTCTTGCAACACCTACTATCTTACTTGAGTTTCTCTTACCTTGGTCGTGGGGTATCTCTTCAGGGCTGCTCCTTACCTTGGATGAAGGGTATCCTCTTACCACCTCCCTTCCTGATCTTCAATGTGGGATAGCTCCTCTAGGCCATCCTGCACCCATGCAGGGGCCACTCCTTGGACGTGGGGTTGCTCCTCTGGGCCGCCCCCTGGCCTCGGGCATGGGGTTGCTCCTGGCCGCCAGCCCTGGCCTCAGAAGTGGGGTGGCTCCTCCCAGCCACCCCTGACCTCGGACGCAGGGTAGCTTCTCTTGGCTTTTCCAGTGCCGTCACTGCCTGGCACTCTTGGCTGTCGCCCCTGACCTCGGATGCGAGGTAGCTCCTCTCTGCTGTACGTAGTGCACTGGTCGCAGCCGCCTGCAAGTACGGTCGCAGCGCCCGTGCGTAGTGTGGTAGTTTGAGCGTTAAAAGAGTCTAAAATGCAGTACTTGGATGCAGTCTCAAAAAGACAGAATGATCTCTGTTCATTTCCAAGGCAAACCATTCAACATCACAGTTATCCAAGTCTATGCCCCAACCAGTAACTAAAGAAGCTGAATGGTTTTATGAAGACCTTCCAAGACCTTTTAGAACTAAAACCCCCAAAAGATGTCCTTTTCATTATAGGGGACTGGAATGCTAAAGTAGGAAGTCAAGAACACCTGGAGTAACAGGCAAATTTGGCCTTGGAATGCGGAATGAAGCAGGGCAAAGACTAATAGAGTTGCCAAGAAAATGCACTGGTCATAGCAAGCATCCTCTTCCAACAACACAAGAGAAGACTCTACACATGGACATCACCAGATGGTCAACACTGAAATCAGATTGATTATATTCTATGCTGCCAAAGATGGAGAAGCTCTATACAGTTAACAAAAACAAGACCAGGAGCTGACTGTGGCTCAGATCATGAACTCCTTACTACCAAATTCAGACTTAAATTGAAGAAAGTAGGGAAAACCGCTAAACCATTCAGGTATGACCTAAATCAAATCCCTTATGATTATACAGTGGAAGTGAGAAATAGATGAAAGGGCCTAGATCTGATAGATAGAGTGCCTGATGAACTATGGAATGAGGTTCGTGACATTGTACGGAGACAGGGATCAAGACCATCCCCATGGAAAAGAAATACAAAAAAGCAAAATGGCTGTCTGGGAGGCCTTAGAAATAGCTGTGAAAAGAAGAGAAGTGAAAAGCAGAGGAGAAAAGGAAAGCTATAAGCATCTGAATGCAGAGTTACAAAGAAGAGCAAGAAGAGATAAGAAAGCCCTCTTCAGTGATCATTGCAAAGATACAGAGGAAAAGAACAGAATGGGAAAGACTAGAGATCTCTTCAAGAAAATTAGAGATACCAAGGGAATACTTCATGCAAAGATGGGCTCAATAAAGGACAGAAATGGTCTGGACCTCACAGAAGCAGAAGATATTAAGAAGAGGTGGTAAGCAGACATGGAAGAACTTTACAAAAAGATCTCAACCCAGATAATCACGATGGTGTGAATACTCATCTAGAGCCAGATATCCTGGGATGTGATGTCAAGTGGGCCTTAGAAAATATCACTATGAACAAAGCTAGTGGAAGTGATGGCATTCCAGTTGAACTATTTCAAATCTTGAAAAATGATGCTGTGAAAGTGCTGCACTCAATATGCCAGCAAATTTGGAAAATGCAGGAGTGGCTTCAGGACTGGAAAAGGTCAGTTTTCATTCCAATCACCAAGAAAGGCAATGCCAAAGAATGCTCAAACTACCGCACAATTGTACTCATCTCACATGCTAGTAAAGTAATGCTCAATATTCTCCAAGGCAGGCTTCAGCAATATGTGAACCATGAACTCCCTGATGTTCAAGCTGGTTTTAGAAAAGGCAGAGGTACCAGAGATCAAATTGACAACATCCGCTGGATCATGGAAAAAGCAAGAGAGTTCCAGAAAAACACCTATTTCTGCTTTATTGACTATGCCAAAGCCTTTGACTATGTGGATCACAATAAACTGTGGAAAATTCTGAAAGAGATGGGAATACCAGACCACCTGACCTGCCTCTTGAGAGATCTGTATGCAGGTCAGGAAGCAACAGTTAGAACTGGACATGGAACAACAGACTGGTTCCAAATAGGAAAAGGACTACGTCAAGGCTCTGTATTGTCACCCTGCTTATTTAACTTATATGCAGAGTACATCATGAGAAATGCTGGGCTGGAAGAAGCACAAGCTGGAATCAAGATTGCCGGGAGAATTATCAATAATTTCAGATATACAGATGACACCACCCTTATGGCAGAAAGTGAAGAGAAACTAAAAAGCCTCTTAATGAAAGTAAAAGGGGAGAATGAAAAAGTTGGCTTAAAGCTCAACATTCAGAAAATGAAGATCATGGCATCTGTTCCCAACTCTTCATGGAAAATAGATTGGGAAACAGTGTCAGACTTTATATTTTTGGGCTCCAAAATCACTGCAGATGGTGACTGCAGCCATGAAATTAGGACGCTTACTCCTTGGAAGCAAAGTTATGACCAACCTAGATAGTATATTCAAAAGCAGAGACATTACTTTGCTGACTTATTTCCGTCTAGTCAACACTATGGTTTTTCCAGTTGTCATGTATGGGTGTGAGAGTTGGACTGTGAAGAAGGCTGAGCGCTGAAGAATTGATGCTTTTGAACTGTAGTGTTGGAGAAGACTCTTGAGAATCCCTTGGACTGCAAGGAGATTCAAGAAGTCCATTGTGAAGGAGATCAGCCCTGGGATTTCTTTGGAAGGAATGATGCTGAAGCTGAAACTGTAGTACTTTGGCCACCTCATGAGAAGAACTGACTCATTGGAAAAGACTCTGATGCTGGGAGGTATTGGGGGCAGGAGGAGAAGGTGACAACCTAGGATGAGATGGCTGGATGGCATCACAGACTCGATGGACGTGAGTCTGAGTGAACTCCGAGAGATGGTAATGAACAGGGAGGCCTGGTGTGCTGCGATTCATGGATTTGCAAGGAGTTGGACATGACTGAGCGACTGAACTGAACTGAACCGAGGCATTGCCTTTCTTTGAGACTGGAATCAAAACTGACCTTTTTCAGTCCTGTGACCACTGCTGAGTTTTCCAAATTTGCTGTCATATTGAGTGCAGCGGTTTCACAGTGTCATCTTTCAGGATTTGAGATATCTCAACTGGAATTCTATGACCTCCACTGATGAGATCAGATTATTCCATATTAAAAAAAAAAAAATCTCAATGCGTTTTGAATCCTTTCTTAGTCAATTTCAGGCACCCATTTGATCCAGTTGTTAGAGTCTGGAGATAGAAACTGATGAAAGCTCTGAAAAGTATCTTAGTGAGGGAACAACTGGCATGTTTGATACATGAGTCATAGGTTGTTTAGAGATTAAATTAACAGTTGTAAATTACTATACAAGCAACAGAGATTTACTGTACAGCTCCCAGAACTATTCAGTGCCTTGTAATAACCTGTAATGGAAGTAAGTGAAATTTATACATATAACTAAATCACTTTTCTGTACACCTGAAACTAACACAATATTGTAAATCAATTATATTTCAATTTTTAAAATATTAAAGAAAAAACTTTAAAGATTTAATTAGATTATCAAAATTATATATACAAACATCCTACTCTAGCATCTGGTATATTATTGGTATTTGAGCAAATACTTAAGAAGTCTTCTTTTTCTCCTTTAACTCTCATGTCTTTGAGGTACATATATGCATTGTCTAACTTTTACCCTTCCTGGCCCTGACCTACTAAATGTCAGTTCAAACTCCCAGTTTCAGTTTTGATGACAAAAAGATCCTTACACTTTGGTCAACCTTCTCAACGGGTGGTATCATCATCAAAATGAGAATTACTGAAGGTCCAGTAAGGATTGCCTGCTGCTGCTGCTGCTGTTGCTAAGTTGCTTCAGTCGTGTCCGACTCTGTGCGACCCCCATAGATGGCAGCCCACCGGGCTCCTCCGTCCCTGGGATTCTCCAGGCAAGAACACTGAAGTGGGTTGCCATTTGAACACCTTATAATGACTTATCACCATCCTCCACTCCCATTATAGATGCACAAACACATGCAGATACAGATGGTATCTCCCAATTTGGGTCATCTGACATTGACTATAATACCATATTTAAACCAGGTAATACACATGACACCCTTAAAATTAGAGTGAATATGTGATTTGGAAAGTATTTTTCTCATAAAACGTTTATACATGAATCTAAGCTTTGTCACCATGTAATGTTATTACCAGCCCCTGGTCTTTGTTTCAGGAATTGCTTCTGCTTTATGTCCTACCGTGATGGAATCAATTTCCTCTGTGCTGCGTTACAGAGGAAGGTATATACTGGGATGACCCAAAGTTTGTGAAACATCTCTTAGAGAGTCTGGCCCATGTCGCCATAACTAGATGAATGGCCACTGCTGAAATACAGTATCAAATGTGTTTAATTGAATTCAGTATCAAATGTATTTCTCCTGGGGAATATCCAAAGAATGCCCACGTGGATGCAAGAGAGAAGTTCAGACTCATTTATGTACCACTCGCTTGTAAACCCCCAAATCCACATCCAAAATCAAGAAAGTAAATTTACCTCCTTTCCACTCAGTTCTCTAGCTCAATGTTGAATCTTCGTTTGTTTGGTCTTATTTTACCTTTACACACTAAAATTGACTCTATTTTGAACCAGTTTTGCCTTTTCCTGAGGTTATGTTGAAAGAAGAAAGCATATATTAATTTCTCTTTTCTTGAACCCTGTGAGAGTTGATCCTTTCCATGCCTCAGCCTAAATACTTTTTCACCTGTTTTCTGAGTTTAGGACAAGGGTGAGCATGGAGGTGAGGACCTGCAACTTTTTTCTCCTTCTGCCCCAAAGTCTATACACACATTCATGAGATTTGTTCAGAGATCTTAGATCAGATGATTCACTGGTTCAGAGATCTTAGAACACACAGAATAGACAAGAAAGAACACAGAGTTTAGGCACTGTTAAGAGTCTAGCTGCACGGGGGCTCAGCAATTTAAGTATGGAAGAAGAAACTCTATGGTTATTGTGCTAAGCCCTGTACTCGGTACTTTTAGTACATTATCTCATTCTCTCTCCAAGGAACTCTGGGGTGTTATTATGAGAAACCAGAGGAGGGAGGAGCCAAAGCCTAGCCTTTGTTGACCACAACACAACTAGCTCTTGTTGTCAACGCCTTTATAAAAATTCACAGTTCTCTGAGACAATTACATGATTGTCTTTTTGCAGATGTGGAAATGGAAACTCAGAGGGGTTAAATATCTCATGCAGTATCCCCAAGTGAGAAATGAATAAGGAGAGATTTTGAACCCTGTTTGCTGACTTGTGCAATTTTACGGGGTGTTTTGCATGTTTATCTCTTGCTCAATTTTTTTTTTTTGGTATTTGCTAGTATGTTATTCCATATATATATTATATTTACTAGTATGTTATTCCATATATATGAAAGTTCTTAACAGGATAGATCTCCTCCCACCTTTTTATATTGGAGCATAGTTTACTAACAATTTTGTGTTAGTTTCATGTATTCAGCAATATGATTCCATTATACATATACATGTATACATTCTTTATCAAATTCTTTTCCCATTTAGATTATTATGGAATATTGGGCAGTCCATGCCCTGTGCTATACAGTAGGTCCTGTTGGTTATCTATTTTAGATATAACAGTGTGTACATGTCAATATGAAACTCCCAATCTAATCTCCTCTCCCCATCCCTCCCTCCTTGTAACTATAAGATTGTTTTCTAAGTGTGTGAGTCTGTGTTTTGTAAATAAATTCATTTGCATCATTATTTTCTAGATTCCACATATAACTGATATCATAAGATATTTCTCTTTGTCTGATTTACTTCACTTAATATGATAATCTCCAAGTCCATTCATGTTGCTGTAAAAGGCATCATTTCATTTTTTTAAATGTCTGGGTAATATTCCATTGTGTGTGTGTGTGTGTGTGTGTGTGTGTGTGTGTGTGTGCGTGTGTGCGTGTGTGTGTGTGTATACCACTTCTCCTTTATCCATTCCTCTGTTGATGAATATTTAAATTACTTCTACGTCTTGGCTATTGTAAACAGCACTGCAGTGAACATTGGGGAGCATGTGTCCTTTTGAACTTTTTTTTTCTGGATATATGCCCCGGAGTGGAATTGCTAGATCATATGGTAGCTATAATTTTAGTTCCTTAAAGAACCTCCACACTGTCTTGCTCATTTTTAAGGAAATATGTTTTCACCTGATGCTGTTTGCTTTTCATTAAATGGTATCATTATATTTATCAGTGTACATTCTCTGTTCCTTAGAATACATTTACAGGCCTGCTTGGCCAATAAGGGTTTTTGTGCTTTGGCATGCATTTGAAACCAATTTACCTAAGTCTCCACTTCTTGGTATAAACCTAAAAGTGATTTTTTTTCCCCGTAGTTTTCCAACTATGTTGTGTTGAAAAAAATTGTACTTTCTAAAGGCAGCATCTCTCTTAATGCCATCTTGAACAGATCCTACCAATTTCAGGTTCCTTTGTCATTTGGGAAATCTCATCCTGACATTTATTTACTTGTAAACTTTAGTCTCAAACTTGCTTTGAAACATTTCCTCTCCTCCCCTCCTCCCCCACTCCAGAATAAGGGGTCCATTTATGGTTGAGTGGATACAGTTATAATGAGGATGGAAGGGATGCCAGAGTTGCTCTTTTACACCCTCCATGCCTACCAAGGTGATCATACATCTTGGTTGTCCAGGACTAGTTTCAGTTTGTACCTGTTTAACCGTTTGTGCCTATTAATAGCAACTCCCTTCCATCTCAAATTTACCCTGCTTGTGTGATAAATTATAAGACCACCCAACCTATTCCTCTTTTCTGTTCTGCCCACCTGTTGTCAGAATGTGGAGGTGGGATAGGAAGGCAGACATTGACATCTTCTTGGTGAGGCTGGTTGATCAGATTCCATCCATGGACTCTTTGCTACAGATATCCAAGTGCTTGTGCACTGGTGGGTGAAGTATGTGCCTCTTCCAAGGACTTGCAGAAGCTTCCCACTCCAGGTTCCCTGACTTGAGAGCTTTGATTCCAGCCTGTGTTCCTCTACATTGAATCAGATTTTGTCTCCTACAATGCACTGCGTGACAGCTTCTGGCAAAGCGTTCCTCTCCAACTAGGAAGAAGTAGTGTACAACACTTTTGCAATAAGGCAGGGGGAATTAGCCTATGTTTGCCAATGCTACCCTCAAACAGAAATTCAGCTGCTCTTAGCCCTCAGCCTTCCTTCCATAGTGACTGGTGTGAAAGGAGAGAGGGGTGGCATATGCAGGGCTGCCTCTGATGTGGTGCCTCTTGGTAATCTTAGGGAAGTGGCTGGCCTCTAATTCTTTGAAACTAGAATGTGGGAATTTACCTGTCATGTGCTCAAACTGCACATTAGCTGAAACCTAGAGAGACAGGTAAAGTCTTCCTTCACCTCGATATGTGTTACTAACATATGGCAGCATCAGTCATATTGGGGGCACCAGCCGTGCCGCCGTGGTGAAGTTCAGGGGGAAGTGGCACACTGCTAGTTCCATCTGTGTTTTTGACTCACCTTTTAAAATTTTGCTTTCCTCTATTTAATGATTTTAGTTACAATTTAGAAATGGTGTGGCTCCTTCCTTCCTAGTAGTCTTGTCAACAAGACTATTTTTTAAATTTGAGAATTAAAATGTTATTTATTTATTTAAATAAAAAATTGAAGTATAGCTGTTTTACAATATTGTGTTAGTTTCTGGTATATTTCCCTGTTCTATACAGTCAGACCTTGTTTTTATCTATTTCATACATAGTAGAGTGTATCTATCAAACGCTTAATTTATCAGCCCCTTCCTCTTTGGTAGCCATAAGTTTGTTTTCTGTGTCTGTGAGTCTGCTTCTTTCGTATGTAGTTCATTTATATCCTATTTCAGATTTCACATATAAGTATCATATGATATTTGTCTGTCTGACAAATATCTGTCTAAATATCTACTCAAATATCTAAACAAATATCTAAATAATGTCTGTCTGACATTATTTAGTATGATAATCCATCCATGCTGCTGCAAATAGCATCATCTGATTATTTTTTATGGCTGAATAATATTCCATTGTATATCTACACCTCATTTTCTTTACCTCTTCGTTTGCCAGTAGACACTCAGGTTGTATCCATGTTTTGGCTATTGTCAACAGTGCTGCTATGACTGTAGGGGTGCATATATCTTTTGAATTCAAGTTTTCAGTTTTTCCAGATATACACTCAGGAGTCACATCATGTAGCATTTTTAAGGAATTCCATGATGTTCTCCATAAATGGCTTCACGGCTTCACCAATTTACATTCTAACCAACAGTGTAGCAGAATTCTCTTTTCTCCTGACCCTCCTCAGCATTTATTATTAGTAGAATTTTTGATGATGGTCATTCTGACCATTGTTAGATGACACCTTATTGTATTTTTGATTTGCATTTATCTAATAAACAGCAATGTTGACTATCTCTTCCATGTATCTGTTAGCAATCTGTATGTAAAAGGACATTTTGTTTTCTTGACAAGCCACTTCAGACAATTAACAATATAGCTTAAGAAAACAGAAAAAAACAAGAGTAGATCTAAGGGCTTCTGCTTCTTAAATACCATCAGTCAATATGGCCAGCTTTCTTTTCCCTATGATTTCTCTAAAACCAGATTAAAAGTTCCCCAAATGGCAGGAGCCATGTCTTATCTGTCTTGGCATTTCTGGTGGCTAACACATTGTCTGACACCTTAGAGCTATTAAAAAATAATTTCCCTAGTTACTTTTTTATTTATACCATCCACCAGGGCCTAGCACAATATTGTGTATATATTAAGTGCTGAGCAGTTTTATTATTGTTGAAATACTGTGGAGTCCATTTGCCTCTTTTAGATTGCTTTAAAAAGAAAGAGTTCATTTAGAGAATGAAACACATTTCTCACAAGTTTGCTTTCTTTGCACTAATGCCAGAACATTATCATGGGAAGAGCCTTGAACAGGGCTCGGAAAATGGTCTTCACACCTCAGTCCCTTTTAGAGACCCCCTCGGATGCCAGTGTTTCTGTCTAAGCAGCCATTGGAAACTTTCTTTTTATTAATTCTTCAGCGCATGCCCCTTCCTTTGTTAGCACTGTTCTCCCCGCTTCCCCCATCCCCAATCCCTGCAGGACTCCCAGGTGGGAGCGGCCTGGTCAGGAGTCAGGCTCAAGGCTTCAACTGGACTCATAAATGTGGAAATAACAAAATGTGTTCCCTGAAGCTTTGCAGCGTTGTCAGGAAATGGGCTGCTTGCATGCTGCACCTCCACGGATCTGGAAATTCTGCCCAGCTTGGGTTGACTCCAGAAAAAAAGTTTAAAAGTGCTCAGGGAAGAGAGGAATTAAAGCGGGCCATTAGCTGGAGACACCAGTACTCCTGCTGAGTCTGTGTCTTGGCTGGCTCCTTGGAAGGGAGCGATGCTGGTTGGGGTGGAGGGAGAGAGAGAGTGTGTGTGTGTGTGTGTGTGTGTGTGTGTGTGTGTGTTACGGACTATGGCAGCTACATTTGCATTTCTAAGGATTGGGGCTTTGCACAAACTCTCCTTCCTGCATTTTTCCTATCCTAGTTATCCGTGTGCCGTCTTTGGGGAGGAGTTGAGGGTAAGTATTATTTCTGGTTGGAAGACAGCAAGGCACAGAGAGGAATAAACTTGGACCGCCCTTCATGAGTAGATGTTAGCTCTTAACTGGCTTACCATTAGCCTGGCCTAGGATTTCAATAAATGTGTGGAATAAGTGTCTGAGTAAAAGTGATTCCTCTGATGGTTCCTAGTGTCAAAGGCAAGGCCTGAGGGCAGATTTATGTCTCTTTGGGTACCCTGAACTCCGCAGATGATCTCGGAGGCACGAATGATGGAACATAGCACCGATTTTCCTCGATTATGTTGCTGACACAACCCCTTTCTCAGATTCTAAAATCAGGAAGGACTGCTTTGATCTTTGCAAAGGTCAAAATTGAGTTTTCAGGTGAGATAATGGAGCTATTATCTGAGGAAGATAGAGTTTTTGTTGGTGAAACATAAATTTAAAATTGTTTTCCATCTTGGTGGCTGTTGCTGTTCTCGCCACCAGGGCTGTGCGACCCAGAAGGGAGGGTATGACGGACAGCGGCCTGGGAGTCTGGTGACCTCTAGCCTTTGCCTTAATTTAGGCCCTAAGGAAATGAGTTCAAAAGGCTAGCTAGTTACCTGGCAGAAGCACTGTCGGTTCTAGATAGTTGGTGCTGTTTCTGTTAGCTGCTTCTCAGGAATTCCACAAATTGATGGAATTTAACCATCAATCCAGTGGAAAAAAAAGAAGCAACTAGAGCTTCGGCCTTAGGGTAAATGCATTTCATTATTTTTTCCATGATACAGTTTGGGAAGGATTGGGGGGGCATGGTTTTTCCACTGTCCAAAGGAGCTTCCACTGTGAGAGTCTCTTGACCCACATTTCTTGTGTTCAGATCCTGGCTCTGTCACTTACAAACTATGTGACCTTGAGCAAGTTACTGATCCCTGGGAGTCTCAGCTTCCTCAAATGGCAAAGTGGGGATGATAATAAAACTTAAGTCACAGGCCTGTTATGTGGCTTTAATGAATTAATGCATGTAAAATTCTTAAAATGGACGTCCTTGGTGGCTCAGTGGTAAAGAATCCACGTGCAATGCAGGAGATGCGGGTTCAATCTCTGGGTCAGGAAGATCCCCTGGAGAAGGAAATGGCAACCCACTCCAGTACTCTGAGAAATCCCATGGACAGAGGAGCCTGGCAGGCTACAGTCCATGTGGTCACAAATAGTTGACTTAGTGATTCAACAACAACACAGATTTTTAAAACAGTGTATATGTGCTAGCTAAGTTTATTGTCATTTTGCTGAAGCACCATCAATCAGAAAACTTGACATGGGGCCAAAATAGGTATTTTCCAAAACTGATACTTTTTAGAGAGTCCTGTGTGGAGGCTGGAAAATGGAATAGTTGAACTTTCTAGGTTTTCTTAGCAATAATAGGCTCCTGTGAAAATGCTGATTTCAATATTTGTTACCTTCACAGCTAGTTATTGAACTGCTCTTGGCTCTCATATCCCAGATTCTTTATAGAGCAAACTGTACTAGTGCTCCATATAATTTCCAGGCAATTTGAGTACATTGGTTAATGTTTTTTAAATCCTCAAGTGAATGGCTCAAAGTGTCTTTTCAAGAACGCATCTCTGTGCATCTCTTCTGCTTTGAGCGCCAGTTATGAAACTGAAGCTGGGATTAAACTGTAGAATGTCAGCAAATGGTTTGGAGTCTTCTGGAGTAAATTCTTGCACTGTAAGCACTTGTCTCTAAATTATTTTTTAGAAAGGTGGGAGGGAGTTGGCTCACATCACCCAGGCAAGGCAATTTTCCATGAACACTGCTATCCCAATGCACGACAGGAAACTTATTGAAAAGTTAGTGGGTTGGAGAGAAAAACAGTAGCTAGCTCGACAGAGAGTGTCAAGAGAAGAGAAGGAAAGAATGAAGAGGGCACAACATTACCCAGAGTGCAACATTACTTAATGTTGTTCTGTGTAAGGAGAACTCTTTGTGGAGTCATGGCTGGGAGTGTTTAGTGTCTAGAAGGGAGTTCACGTACATGCACACACACCCACAGGCAGGCACACACACATCTGGCATTTCAATTGCAGATAACCTAACCCGATACTCACCTTGGCCTGGCTACAGAAGTAGTATTTTTACCAGGATGATCTGCTGTTAAATAATTCCTCCACTGCCTTAGTCATGATTTACTTTAACTTGAGACAGACAGGTCTTCTTTCTTTTAAACTCATTTGAACCTGCACAGCTTTCTGATTTGATCTAGGAGCAGAGAATACTATCACTTCTGAATGTCAGAGTTATTCATGTACTCACAGAATGTAAAAGCAACCAAATGCCCATATCAAAGAACTATATTTAATAAAATAGATAGGCCTATCTTTTATGAGTTCCATTGAATCACCAGAATTGGTCATCACAGAATTACCTATAGAAACAGAATTATAAAACAGTGGTGAAGTCAGCATATTGCTTTGGACAGGTAATAAAATTATTCAGCCAAATCAATGATTTACTGAAGAAAATAGGAGTTACAGTACATCTAATAGTACTATTTTATCCTTACTTTTATTAGAATTTCTTTTGAAGACCTGTAAGTAATTTGGTATTTGTCCATTGAATTTCAATAAACAGTGAAATAATGATGCCTTTTTCAGGGCCTCTGTCTCAAGCATTATATTTAGTGTGATTTAGCTACAGTGTTAAAGCAGTGGTTCTCAAAGTGAGTGACCTTGATGTATTAGCATCACTTGGAAACTTGTTAGAAATTCAAATTCTTTTTAAAAAATTTATTGAAGTATAATTTAAAATATTGTTTTAATTTCTTTTGTAGAGCAAAGTGATTCAGTTATACATATTATATATTTATATATTATTTTCATATTATTTTCTAAATGTTTATTACAATGGTATTGCATATACTTCAGTGTACTCTTAATATATAGTAGGACTTCACTTTTATTCATTTTATATATAATAGTTTGTATCTGCTAATCCCAAACTCCCAATTCATCACTCCCTATCACCATCCACCCTCCAACCTTGCCAACCATAAGTATGTTCTATGTCTGTGAGTCTGTCTGTGTTTCCCAGATAAGTTCATTTGTGTCATATTTTAGATTCTACATATAGGTGCTACATATGGTATTTGTCTTTCTCTTCCTGACTTACTTCACTTCGTATGATAATGGCTAGGTCCAGGCACGTTGCTGTAATTGGCATTATTTCATCTTTTATGACTGAGTGCTATTCCATCATAGGTATATGTGTGTCCACACACACACATCACATCATCTTTATCCATTCATGTCAATGGATATTTATTTAGGTTGCTTCCATGTCTTGGCTATTGTAAACAGGGTTGCTATGAATATAGGGGTACATCTATCTTTTTGAGTTAGAGTTTTGTCCAGATATATGCCCAGGAATGGGATTGCAGGACCTTATGGGAACTCTATTTTTAGTTTTTTTAAGGAACCTTCATACTGTTTTCCAAGGTGGCTGTACCAATTTATATTCCTAGCAACAGTGTAGGAGGGTTCCATTTTCTTCACACCATCTCCAACACTTTTTTATTTATAGACTTTTTAATGATGGCCATTCTGACTGGTGTGAGGTGATACCTTATTATAGTTTTGATTTGTATTTCTCTCATAGTTAATGATGATGTTAAGCATATTTTGCATATGCCTAATGCTCATCTGTATGTCTCCTTTGGAGAATTGTCTATTTAGATTTTGTGCTCATTTTTTATTGGGTGGATTGCCTTTTTGTTATTGACCTGTATGAGTTTTTTTATATTTTGGATTTTAAGCCTTTGTTGAGTATCATTTGCATACGTTTTCTCCCAGTCTGTAGGCTGTGTTTTCATTTTGTTTATGGTTTCCTTTGCTGTGTAAAACCTAATAAGGTTTACTAGTTTTCATTTTGAAATTTTTGCTGTAGTTTAGTTCAGTTCAGTCACTCAGTCGTGTCTGACTCTTCACGACCCCATGAATCACAGCACGCCAGGCCTCCCTGTCCATCACCAACTCCCGGAGTTCACTCAGACTCATGTCCATCGAGTCCGTGATACCATCCAGCCATCTCATCCTCTGTCGTCCCCTTCTCCTCCTGCCCCCAATCCCTCCCAGCATCAGAGTCTTTTCCAATGAGTTAACTCTTTGCATGAGGTGGCCAAAGTACTGGAGTTTCAGCTTTAGTATCATTCCTTCCAAAGAAATCCCAGGGCTGATCTTCAGAATGGACTGGTTGGATCTCCTTGCAGTCCAAGGGACTCTCAAGAGTCTTCTCCAACACCACAGTTCAAAAGCATCAATTCTTCAGCGCTCAGCCTTCTTCACAGTCCAACTCTCACATCCATACATGACCACAGGAAAAACCATAGCCTTGACTAGACGGACCTTAGTCGGCAAAGTAATGTCTCTGCTTGCTGTGGTAGGAATACAAATTCTCAGGCCTCAGATATACTGAATAAGACACTCTGGGGAGGGGGCCTGATAATGTGCATTTTAATAAGCCCCCTGGGTGGTTCTGATACATGCTCATATTTAAGAATTAGTGAGGTAGTTAAGATAACTAACTACTGAACTGTAGGCAGATAACTACTCTAACTACTGATCTTGAGTTAAGTTAGCTTGTTATAACAAAGAGATTTAACAGGTATATCATCTAATTTAAGTCTTGCCAAAACTAATGAAGAATGATTCTCACACCCACTACATAACTGAGAGTTGTTGTTCAGTAGCTAAGTTGTGTCCAACTCTTTGAGACTCCCTGGACTTATAGCACAGCAGTCTTCCCTGTTCTTCACTGTCTCCCAGAGTTTGCTCAAACTCATGTTCATTGAGTTGATGATACCACCCAACCAAGTCATCCTCTGTCACCTGCTTCTCCTCCTGTCCTCAATCTTTCCAAGTATCAGGGTCTTCAGCTCTTTGCAACAGGTTCCCAAAGTATTGGAACTTCTTAGAGAACTAAGAGATTAAATTCACATGGCTAGATTCCATTCCAAGCCAATATTTCTTCATTCTTTTCAACTGTTTGTGGGACCAACAACTGTATCCCTCTACAAAGACAAATTTATTTAAAAATGATTTATAGAATTTTAGATCTATAGATAATCCAGACAGAGAACTAGATATATTATTTGTCTTTGTTCCACAGAATATGTTTCTTTCATTAATTTGCCACATGAACTGAACACATAACTTAGAATCTTACTTCCCTCATTTGAAATAGGATAATAATGGTTCATCTCACCATGTGTCTGGTGAGAACAAAGGAGATCACTTGCAGGGGACTCAGAGCTCCTCAGATAATACTATGTCATTTAGTTGTATTTTACTAAGTATATAACAACATTAAAAATTGCATAAAAATGAAATTTCCTCAATAAGGCATCTTTGAATATGCCAGAGAAGGCTCAGTATAAAATATTACAACCCCTAATTGGAGCAAAAATAACATTTTTTGATGCAAACCATATCCTCCAATACAGTATGTTTTGCCAAGGAGCAATAGGAGAACTCTCTGGAAATCATGCATCATAGAACAAATGCTTCAGTGGGAAAAGAAAGGATCAAGGGTTATACATTTCAGAGGCACAGCAGCAAAATTACTGTTATTATTGTGAATACAGGAATTTCAATAATATAGATGCTTTTGGCCGTAAGTATATGGTTATAACACCTTAGCATCCCCTGACTGTATCCAATATTTGATTACACTGATTTTTTCCTAAAAACAATAGCCTTCATTTCCCAAACATAACTAGCACTTTTCTTAATACAGGCTTTCTTTTACGTATTTTCGATCAACTTTTTTTAAACCTTTTCTTACACACACAAAAGTCACATACTTTTTAAACTAGACACTAAGCTATAAGTACAATGATTTCTTTTTCTACTTCCATATTAGTTTTCAAAAGAGCATCATTTTAAACAATTATGTTACTTTAAAAATCAATTGGATTAAAACAACTTCAGTTCAGTTCAGTTCAGTTCAGTCGCTCAGCCACATCCGACTCTTTGCCACCCCATGACTCTCAGCACGCCAGGCTTCCCTGTCCATCACCAACTCCTGGAGTTCACTCAGACTCACGTCCATCAAGTCAGTGATGCCATCCAGCCATCTCATCCTCTGTCGTCCCCTTCTCCTCCTGCCCCCAATCCCTCCCAGCATCAGAGTCTTTTCCAATGAGTCAATTCTTCGCATGAGGTGGCCAAAGTACTGGAGTTTCAGCTTTAGCATCATTCCTTCCAAAGAAATCCCAGGGCTGATCTCCTTCAGAATGGACTGGTTGGATCTCTTTGCAGTCCAAGGGACTCTCAAGAGTCTTCTCCAACACCACAGTTCAAAAGCATCAATTCTTCAGCGCTCAGCCTTCTTCACAGTCCAACTCTCACATTCATACATGACCACAGGAAAAACCATAGCCTTGATTAGTCGGACCTTAGTCGGCAAAGTAATGTCTCTGCTTTTCAATATGCTATTTAGGTTGGTCATAACTTTTCTTCCAAAGAGTAAGTGTCTTTTAATTTCATGGTTGCAATCACCATCTGCAGTGATTTTGGAGCCCCCAAAATAAAGTCTGACACTGTTTCCACTGTTTCCCCATCTATTTCCCATGAAATGATGGGACCAGATGCCATGATCTTCGTTTTCTGAATGTTGAGCTTTAAGTCAACTTTTTCACTCTTTTACTTTCATCAAGAGGCTTTTTAGTTCCTCTTCACTTTCTGCCATAAGGGTGGTGTCATCTGCATATCTGAGGTGACTGATATTTCTCCCAGCAGTCTTGATTCCAGCTTGTGTTTTTTCCAGTCCAGCATTTCTCATGATGTACTCTGCATATTAGTTAAATAAGCAGGGTGACAATACAGAGCCTTGACGTACTCCTTTTCCTATTTGGAACCAGTCTGTTGTTCCATGTCCAATTCTAACTGTTGCTTCCTGACGTGCATACAGGTTTCTCAAGAGGCAGGTTAGGTGGTCTGATATTCCCATCTCTTTCAGAATTTTCCACAGTTTATTGTGATCCACACAGTCAAAGGCTTTGGCATAGTCAATAAAGCAGATATAGATGTTTTTCTGGAACTCTCTTGCTTTTTCTATGATCCAGTGGATGTTGGCAATTTGATCTCTGGTTCCTCTGGCTTTTCTAAAACCAGCTTGAACATCAGAGAGTTCACGGTTCACATATTGCTGAAGCCTGGCTTAGAGGATTTTGAGCATCACTTTACCAGCGTGTGAGATGAGTGCAATTGTGTGGTAGTTTGAGCATTCTTTGGCATTGCCTTTCTTTGAGATTGGAATGAAAACTGACCTTTTCCAGTCCTGTGGCCACTCCTGAGTTTTTCAAATTTGCTGGCATATTGAGTGCAGCACTTTCACAGCATCATCTTTCAGGTAGATGAAAACACGTTGCTGGGAAAAAAGATACCTAAATAAGTTTATGGTTCGAATCATTAAGAGTCACACAACTGTGTTTTAAGACTTAAAATTGTTTGTTGCTGTTTAATCAGTAAGTCATGTCTAACTCTTTTGACTCCATGGACTGTAGCCCACAATGCTTTCTTGGAATTCACAAGGCTAGAATACTGGAGTAGGTTGCCATTTCCTCCTCCAGGGAATATTCCCAACCCAGGGATCAAACTCACGTCTCCTGCTTGGCAGACGGATTCTTTACCACTGAGTCAAATGTTACATATAAGGATAAAGTTTTGGATTTTTCAAAGTGCACAAAGTGAAGACATGGACTCACGTTTCCTGAGGCTCACTAATTGAAGCAGCATAGCTTTTAGTGAATTCAAGGAGAACTTGATTTCAATGTACAGTAGAGAGCAGGGAAACACTGGGGCATAGACGTTGCATACCCAAATGCTTATAGAGGCCAGAAAGCTAAGTGTGCCATGTGGACTTGACATGTTTTGAGGTATGGTAGGGGCTTCCCTGGTGGCTCAGAGGTTAAAGCGTCTGCCTCCAATGCGGGAGACCTGACTTCGATCCCTGGGTAGGGAAGATCCCCTGGAGAAGGAAATGGCAACCCACTCCAGTGTTCTTGCCTGGAGAATCCCATGGACGGAGGAGCCTGGTAGGCTACAGTCCACGGTGTCGCAAAGAGTCGGACACGACTGAGCAACTTCACCTCAGGGACAGTGGCAAAGCCAAGGGGGTTTGTAGGGGACCTTGCATCTCAGTTCTAGTTGATTGTTGCCACATGAAACATATGTCTTAAGAGAGCTAGAGATATGATTTTCTATGTGACATGTACTCATTTTCAAATGTTAATTCCCAGGCTTTTATAACAGTGTGGTTACTGACATACAAACCAAAGGAAGCTCATTTGTGGGCTAGGTTTGGCTCAAAGACTAACAGTTTATACCTTCAGGTGTAACCGAGGTGGTGTGTGTGTGTGCAGGCAGGCAAGGTAGGTAGCACCAGTGATGGGGTTATATTTAATTCATTGATTAAATATGTACATAGATAGTTTTGGATAACTGGAAGCTAGAGTGATGTAGTCTTGAGCTTTACTTTTATTTTAGGAAGGGTTGTTCTGGGTGTTATTCCCTTAGTCATGTCTAACTCTTTGCGACCCCATGGACTGTAGCCCAACAGGCTCCTCTGTCCATGGGAATCTCCAGGAAAGAATACTGGAGTGGGCTGCCACTTCCTTCTCCCGGGGAGCTTTCTGACCCAGGGATCGAGTCCATGTCTCCTGCACTGTAAGGCTGGGCTCATCTAAATCCCAACTCAGCACTCCTGATATATTCTTATGGAGTCATGAAAAGAGGTGAACTGAACCATTCTTTATTATTTTGACTAATTAATTAGGATCATGTCAGTGCTAGGGTATAACCACGAAAAAAACCTTCCAAAGCTTAACTGAAGTTTAATACATTTAAATTGGTTTTGAGTTAGGTTGGTAACAACTGTAGGGGCAAACACAAGTTTGTATTTGTAATTGAGTTGTCCAGTAGACTGGAGAAGGCAATGGCACCCCAATCCAGTACTCTTGCCTGGAAAATTCCATGGATGGAGGAGCCTGGTGGGCTACAGTCCATGGGGTCAGCAAGAGACACGACTGATCGACTTCACTTTCACTTTTCACTTTCATGCATTGGAGAAGGAAATGGCAACCCACTCCAGTGTTCTTGCTTAGAGAATCCCAGGGATGGGGGAGCCTGATGGGCTGTTGTCTATGGGGTCACACAGAGTCAGAAACGACAGAAGCGACTTAGCAGCAGCAGTAGCAGTCCAGTAGACATCCTTAGGGCATGACTTCACCATAAGATATGGAAATAGGGACAAAATGCCCTTTTAATTTTCATTCCACTGGGGAGACCTACATAATTTAGTCATGGCAGTGTTCTGCTACTTGTGGTTGGTGCGGTTCCTTTTGCTCATAAAAATAAAAACCATTTCACATCATCTCGATTGTCTCATAAATGTAAATCAAAGCCGGGTGTGGGGGGGAGCTATAAAACAAAACAAACATAAATACCCACTTGATGGGCTAAGAAATAATGGACTGGGATTATTCTTAACGTACTTAAGTATAGTACTTTGCATAACAGATATACCTCTCCTTAGTCAATAGATGGATTCTTAAAAAGTTACTTGTAAATCAGTCTTGCAAAATGAAATCTTATATTTTAAATGCATTAGATAAATTTGTTATTTAAAGGAAAGCTAGCATGAATCTTTTTGGAAAGCAAAAATATTCTAATATATATATATCTTGGCTCCAGTTTCATGGAGCCACTGAGTGTATTAGTTCAACGGCTATACTCATCCCACTTTCTTCTCTAGTGCATTATACCTGAAGACCTCAAAAGCCTTTGTGAGTAATGCGTTTTGAGTGTTGCTTTTAGATTCAAGTTAGATTTATATATCCATGCGGACTGGAATCAAATATAGAAATGCTTAATAAGTTTGCAAACAAATGAATTTGCAGGCAGAGGAGAGGCTATATCTGAGTCAAAGTCATTTTACATTTGTACATGTGAGGCAGGGCTCTATGGATTCTAATAAAATGGTCTTTAATCCCTATTTTACACTATGTAGAATTTAAAAGGTTAGACCAAGAGGTCATGCCTACCTCTACATTTTGTTCTTGCTGCTTGAAATTAATTCCATACCATAATAAGTAGATGTGAACTCAGCCCATAGCACCATCTCTATAAAAATTCACATGCAAACAAAGGATGCATAGGTATGGAAAACAGGAGGGTAGAATGTAGATAAGGCATGGGTTTGCATTATAGCAGTTCAGTTCAGTTCAGTTCAGTCCAGTCACTCAGTCATGTCCTACTCTTTGCAACCCCATGAATTGCAGCATGCCAGGCCTCCCTGTCCATCACCAACTCCCGGAGTTTACCCAAACTCATGTCCATGGAATCGGTGATGCCATCCAGCCATCTCATCCTCTGTTGTCCCCCGTCTCCTCCTGCCTCCAGTCCCTCCCAGCATCAGGGTCTTTTCCAATCAGTCAACTCTTCGCATGAGGTGGCCAAAGTATTGGAGTTTCAGCTTCAGCATCATTCCTTCCAATGAACACCCAGGACTGATCTCCTTTAGGATGGTCTGGTTGGATCTCCTTGCAGTCCAAGGGACTCTCAAGAGTCTTCTCCCATACCACAGTTCAAAAGCATCAATTCTTCAGCGCTCAGCTTTCTTCACAGTCTAGCTTTCACATCCATACATGACAACTGAAAAACCATAGCCTTGACTAGATGGACCTTTGTTGACAAAGTAATGTCTTTGCTTTTTAATATGCTGTCTAGGTTGGTCATAACTTTCCTTGGCAGTGGAGAATGTCAATCTGAACATTAAATGTAACCATGCTGAAAATGGGTGAACACATCCACCACAGGAATTTAAATGCACTCTGTGAAATCTTTCAGCCTTGATGGATCTTCATAGCTGTTCTTATTCTTTCCTCTGCTTCTTCTTTTTATTAATTCTTCTTTAGAAAAAAATCTGCTAGTGCAGAGTAGTTAAGCATTTTCCTTTGTTACATTAACACCAGCCAGGTGTTTGGATTTCACTTTCTCATCCAAGTAGTTCATCAAGGCATTTTTCAAAAGAAAGACAATTTCCTATTTTGGAATTTTTCAAATGATAGAACTTTCACCCCCACATCAAAAGAAACAAGAGACTCCTACCTCAAATTAGCTGAGTAGAATGAAGAAAACCTTAGAAATGGTGATTAGGTCAGGGGAATCTCGTAGATCCTAAGTATAGGAAAATGGCCTGGTAAAGATTAGAGAAAAACTGGAAGGTGGTCAAGTCTGTTGATCTCTGGTCTTTCCTTGCTCTCTCTGAGGCTACATGCCTCTTGTATCACATTATCTATTCACACTTTCCCATTTCTCTTTAAACAGGCTAGGTTTGCTTCTTTATGTGAATAGCTACCCCACAGCTCCCAAATTCACAGAAGCAAGTTCCAGACACCATCTCAGATTTTCCAGCATCCTCTGTGCCCTTCCAAATTCCCTGGTGAGAGAATCTGATTGACAGCCTGGACTCCCATGCCCATCAGCCATGAAGGGAAAGGGGGATTAAAAAAATGCAAGGTTCATGTGATAAAAAAAAAGCTGTGTGTGCTTAACACTGAGAGCGGAAAAGGGACAGATTTTAGAGAACAAGGTGAGCTGGGTTCACTGTTTATATAGCAGTCAATAGCAGATATTATCTGTAGATATTTGTAGATAATATTAAATATGGCATTGCTATAAGGTATCCCAGGAAGTCCAGAGCATGAAGGCATGATGAGAGGTCTTGAAAGTAAAAGAAGAAAAATGAGAGAAAAATAACTTTGATTCCAGCTGATTCCAACCAGAAGGTCATGTAAAGATAGAGCATCATGAAAGGAAACAAATTGAAAATAAGTTCAAAAGGCAATATGGTTTTTAGACAAGAAGATAAAGTATAGACATGAATTAAGCCAATTTTACCTGTGAGAAACTGAGGGAATAGCTTCTCTTTTATGCACTGAGTGTCATGGGAGATAAGGGCTCAAAAGGGACTAACACAGCGTGTCAGAAGTGTGGAAAGTCGTGGTGGAGAGGCCAAGTGGAGCCAGAGGGCTTAAGGAAGCTTCCTTGAAGACTTTTACCTTTTCCTGCCACCTCTCTGTAAAACCAGAAGAGGAAATAAGTCCTGGTTAGAAAGCAACCAGTCCATTCTGAATGAGATCAGCCCTGGGATTTCTTTGGAAGGAATGATGCTAAAGCTGAAACTCCAGTACTTTGGCCACCTCATGCGAAGAGTTGACTCACTGGAAAAGACTCTGATGCTGGGAGGGGGTTGGGGGCAGGAAGATAAGGGGACAATGGAGGAAGAGATGGCTGGATGGCATCACTAACTCGATGGACATGGATCTGAGTGAACTCCGGGAGTTGGTGATAGACAGGGAGGCCTGGTGTGCTGCGATTCATGGGGTCACAGAGTCGGACACGACTGAGCGACTGAACTGAGCTGAACTGAGAAAGCAAAGAGTAACCAAAGGGCCTCTTGATGAAGCTGAAAAAGGTGAGTGAAAATGTTGGCTTACAACTCAACATTCAAAACACAAAGATCACGGCATCTGGTTCCATCACTTCATGGCAAATACATGGGTACTGTGACAGACTGTATTATCTGGAAACTGTGACAGACTTTATTATCTTGGGCTCCAAAATCACAGTGGACAGTGACTTATGACATGAAATTAAAAATGCTTGCTCCTTAGCTATGACAAGTCTAGACAGCATATTTAAAAGGAGAGACATTATTCTGCTGACAAAGGTCCGTCTAGTCAAAGCTACGGTTTTTCCAGTATTCATGTATGGATATGAGAGTTGGACCATAAACAAGGCTGAGTACTGAAGGATTAATGCTTTTGAACTGTAGTGTTGGAGAAGACTCTTCAGAGTCCCTTGAACTCTAAGGGGATAAAACCAGTCTATCCTAAAGAAAATCAACCCTGAATATTCATTGGAAGGACTGATGCTGAAGCTGAAGCTCCAATACTTAGGCTACCTGATGTGAAGAGCCAACTTATTGGAAAAGTTCCTGATGCTGGGAAGATAGAAGGAGGAGAAGGGAATGACAGAGGACAAGATGGTTGGAGGGCATCATTGATTCAATGGGCTTGAGTTTGAGCAAGCTCTGGGAGATGATGAAGTACAGGGAAGCCTGGTGTGCTGCAGCCTATGAGGGTTGCAAAGAGTCAGACACAACTGAGTGACTGAAAAACAAGAAATAAACATTTTTATAGAATTAAACCATTTAACAGATGACCATAAATTATGATGTATCATCACTTTACCAATGGGAGATATTCTCTTTTGGGTAAAAGAGAGCCAGGAGGAGCTAAGACAGATTCATGAACTCTAACACAAGCTCCTTCTTTCTTCTGTTGTTGCTGCTTTTCAGTACTCAATTGTGTCTTTGCAGCCACAGGGACTGTAGCATACATACCAGGCTGCTCTGTCCACGAGATTTCCTGGGAAAGAATATTGGAGTAGGTTGCCAGTTTGTTCTCCAGGGGGTCTTCAGCACCCAGTGATCGAACCAGCATCCCCTGTATTGGCAGGCAGCTTCTTTACCACTGAGCCATAAGAGAAGCCCTTCTTCTATTAGATGGCATAAGTTCAGTTCCGTCGCTCAGTCATGTCCAACTCTTTGTGACTCCATGAACCACAGCACAGCCAGCCTCCCTGTCCATCAGCAACTCCTGGAGTTTACTCAAACTCATGTCCATTGAGTCAGCGATGCCATCCAAACATCTCATCCTGTTGTCCCCCTTCTCCTCCTGCCCTCAATCTTGCCCAGCATCAGGGCATTTTCCAATGAGTAGCTCTTCATATCAAGTGGCCAAAGTATTGGAGTTTCACCTTCAACACAGTTCTTCCAATGACCATTAAGGGTTGATCTCCTTTAGGATGGACTGGTTGGATCTCCTTGCAGTCTAAGGGGTTCTCAAAAACATTCTCTAACACAAGAGTTCAAAAGCATCAATTCTTCTGCACTCAGCTTTCTTTATAGTCCAACTCTCACATCCATACATGACTATTGGAAAAACCATAGCCTTGACTAGACAGACCTTTGTTGACAAAGTAATGTCTCTGCTTTTTAATATGCTGTCTAGGTTGGTCATAACTTTCCTTCCAAGGAGTAAGCGTCTTTTAATTTCATGGCAGCAATAACAATCTATAGTGATTTTGGAGCCCAAAAATTAAAGTCAGCCACTATTTCCACTGTTTCCCCATCTATTTGCCTGAAATGATGGGACCAGATGCCATAATTTTTGTTTTCTGAATGTTGAGCTTTAAACCAACTTTTTCACTCTCCTCTTTCACTTTCATCAAGAGGCTTTTTAGCTCCTCTTCATTTTCTCCCATAAGGGTCATGTCATCTACATACCTGAGGTTATTGATATTTTTCCCAGCATTTCTCATGATGTACTCTGCATATAAGTTAAATAAGCAGGGTGACAATATACAGCCTCAACATACTCCTTTTCCAATTTGGAACCAGTCTGTTGTTCCATGTCCAGTTCTAACTGCTGCTTCCTGATCTGCATACAGGTTTCTCAAGAGGCAAGTCAGGTGGTCTGGTATTCCCATCTCTTTCAGAATTTTCCACAGTTTAGTGTGATCCACACAGTCAAAGCTGAATCCACACAGTCAATAAAGCTGAAATAGACGTTTTTCTGGAACTTTCTTGCTTTTTCCATGATCCAGCGGATGTTGGCAATTTGATCTCTGGTTCCTCTGTGTTTTCTAAAACCATATTGAACATCTGGAAGTTCATGGTTCATGTATTGTTGAAGCCTGGCTTGGAGAATTTTGAGCATTTCTTTACTAGCATGTGAGATTAGTGCAATAGTGTGGTAGTCTGAGCATTCTTTGGCATTGCCTTTCTTTGGGATTAGAATGAAAACTGACCTTTTCCAGTCCTGTGGCCACTGTTGAGTCTTCCAAATTGGCTGAATACTGATTGCCAATACTTTCATAGCATCATCTTTTAGGATTTGAAATAGCTTACCTGGAATTCCTGTCATTTTTGAGGTTGCATCCAAATACTGCATTTCGGACTCTTTTGTTGACTATGATGGCTACTCCATTTCTTCTAAGGGATTCTTGCCCACAGTAGTAGATATAATGGTCATCTGAGTCAAATTCACCCATTCCAGTCCATCTTAGTTCACTGACACCTAGAATGTTGATGTTCACTCTTGCCATCTCCTGTTTGACCACTTCCAATTTGCCTTGATTCATGGACCTGACATTCCAGGTTCCTATGCAATACTGCTCTTTACAGCATCAGACCTTGCTTCTATCACCAGTCACATCCACAGCTGGGTATTGTTTTTGCTTTGGCTGCATCCCTTCATTCTTTCTGGAGTTATTTCTCCACTGATCTCCAGTAGCATATTGGGTCCCTACTGACCTGGGAAGTTCATCTTTCAGTGTCCTATCTTTATGCCTTTTCATGCTGTTCATGGGTTGCTCAAGGCAAGAATACTGAAGTGGTTTGCCATTCCCTTCTGCAGTAGACCACATTCTGTCAGACCTCTCTACCATGACCTCTCCATCTTGGGTGGCCCCACAGGGCAGGGCTTAGTTTCACTGAGTTAGGCAAGCTGCGGCCCATGTGATCAGATTGGCTAGCTGTCTGTGATTATGGTTTCAGTCTGTCTGCCCTCTGATGTCCTTTTGCACATCTACCATCTTACTTGAGTTTCTCTTACCTTGGATGTGGGGTAGCTCCTATTGGCCGCTGCCCCTGATCTTGGGCGTGGGTAGCTCCTCCTGGCCACTCCTTGGACGTGGGGTAGCTCCTGTGCCTTTCTGCAGCTGCCGCTCCTGTGCTGTTGTGCAGGCACCACTCCTATCATGGTAATCTATGTCTATGCCCCAACAAGTAATGCTGAAGAAACTGAAGTTGAATAGTTCTATGAAGACCTATAAGACCTTTTAGAACTAACACCCCCCAAAAATGTTCTTTTCATTATAGGGGACTGGAATGCAAAAGTAGGAGGTCAAGAAATACCTGGAGTAACAGGAAAATTTGGCCTTAGAGTACAGAATGATCAGGGCAAAAGCTAATAGACTTTTGCCAAGAGAATGCACTGGTCATAGAAACACCCTCTTCCAACAACACAAGATAAGACTACACATGGACATCACCAGATGGTCAATAACGAAATCAGATTGATTATATTCTTTGCAGCCAAAGATGGAGAAGTTCTATACAGTTAGCAAAGAGACCAGGAGCTGACTGTGGCTCAGATCATGAACTCCTTATTGCCAAACTCAGACTTACATTGCAAAAAGTGGGGAAAACCACTAGACCATCCAGGTAAAACCTAAATCAAATCCTTTATGATTATACAGTGGAAGTGAGAAATAGATTTAAGGGACTAGATCTGATAGACAGAGTGCCTGATGAACTATGGATGGAGCTTCATGACATTGTACAGAAGACAGGGATCAAGATGATCCTCAAGAAAAGAAATACAAAAAAGTAAAATGTCTGTCTGAGAATGCCTTACAAATAGCTGTGAAAAGAAGAGAAGTGAAAAGCAAAGGAGAAAAGGAAAGATATACCCATTTGAATGCAGAGTTCCAAAGGATAGCAAGGAGAGACAAGAAAGACTTCCTCAGCAATCACTGCAAAGAAATAGAAGAAATACAATAGGAAAGACTAGAGATCTCTTCAAGAAAATGGGAGATACCAAGGGAACATTCCATACAAAGATGGGCTCAATAAAGGATAGAAATGTTATGGACCTAACAGAAGCAGAAGATATTAAGAAGAGGTGGCAAGAATACACAGAACTGTACGAAAAGATCGTCACAACCCAGATAATCATGATGGTATGATCACTCACCTAGAGCCAGACATCCTGGAATATGAAGTCAAGTGGGCCTTAGCAAGTGTCACTAGGAACAAAGCTAGTGGAGGTGATGGAATACCAGTTGAGCTATTTCAAATCCCAAAAGATGATGCTGTGAAAGTGCTGCATTCAATATGTCAGCAAATTTAGAAAACTCAGCAGTGGCCTCAGGACTGGAAAAGGTCAGTTTTCATTCCAATCCCAAAGAAAGGCAATGCCAAAGAATGCTCAAACTACCACACAACTGGACTCATGTCACGTGCTAGTAACCGCTGCTGCTACTGCTAAGTTGCTTCAGTCATGTCCGACTCTGTGTGACCCCATAGATGGCAGCCCATGAGGCTCCCCTGCCCCTGGGATTCTCCAGGCAAGAATACTGGGGTGGATTGCCATTTCCTTCTCCAATGCATGAAAGTGAAAAGTGAGGTCACTCAGTCATGTCTGACTCTTAGCGACCCCATGGACTGCAGCCTACCAAGTTCCTCTGCCCATGGGATTTTCCAGGCAAGAGTACTGGAGTGGGGTGCCATTGCCTTCTACATGCCAGTAAAGTAATGCTCAAAATTCTTTGAAGCAATACATAAACCAAATTCTTTCAGCAATACATGAACCATGAACTTCCAGATATTCAAGCTGGTTTTAGAAAAGGCAAAGGAACCAGAGATCAAATTGCCAACATCCCATGGATCATCAGAAAAGCAAAAGAGTTCCAGAAAAACATCTATTTCTGCTTTATTGCCTATGCCAAATCCTTTGACTGTGTGGATCATAATAAACTGTGGAAAATTCTGAAAGAGATGGGAAAAGCAGAACATCTGACTTGCCTCTTGAAAAACCTATATGCAGGTCAGGAAGCAGCAGTTAGAACTGGATGTAGAACAACAGACTGGTTCCAAGTAGGAAAAGGAATATATCAAGGCTGTATATTATTACCCTGCTTATTTGACTTATATGCAGAGTACATCATGAGAAACTTGGGGCTGGATGAAGCACAAGCTGGAATCATGATTGCTGGGAGAAATATCAATAGGGCAATGGCACCCCACTCCAGTACTCTTGCCTGGAAACTCCCATGGAAGGTGGGCTGCAGTCCATGGGGTCACTGTGGGTCAGACACAACTGAATGACTTCACTTTCATTTTTCACTTTCTTGCATTGGAGAAGGAAATGGCAACCCACTCCAGTGTTCTTGCCTGGAGAATCCCAGGGATAGGGGAGCCTGGTAGGCTGCCGTCTATGGGGTCTCACAGAGTCGGACCTGAATGAAGCAACTTAGCAGCAGCAGCAGATATGCAGATGACACCACCCTTATGGCAGAAAGTGAAGAGGAACTAAAGAGCCTCTTGATGAAAGTGAAAGAGGAGAGTGAAAAAGTTGGTTTAAAGCTCAACGTTCAGAAAACTAAGATCATGGCATCTGGTCCCATCAGTTCATGGGAAAACACGGGGAAACAGTAGAAACAGTGGCTGACTTTAATTTTGGGGGCTCCCAAATCACTGTAGATGGTGACTGCAGCCATGAAATTAAAAGATACTTACTCCTTGGAAGGAAAGTTATGACCAAACTAGACAGCATATTAAAAAGCAGAGACATTACTTTGTTAACAGCGGTCCATCTAATCAAGGCTCTGACAGTAAAGCATCTGTCTACAATGCGGGAGACCCAGGATCTTCCCTGGTTGGGAAGATCCCCTGGAGAAGGAAATGGCAATTCAGGCCAGGACTATTGCCTGGAAAATCCCATGGACAGAGGAGCCTGGTAGGCTACAGTACATGGGGTTGCAAAGAGTTGGACACGACTGAGTGACTTCACTTCACTTCATGTATCGATGTGAAAGTTGGACTATAAAGAAAGCTGAGCGCAGAAGAATTGATGCTTTTGAACTGTGGTGTTGGAGAAGACTCTTGAGAGTCCCTTGGACTGCAAGGAGATCCAACTTGTCCATCCTAAAGGAAATCAGTCCTGGTTGTTCATTGGAAGGACTGATGTTTAAGCTGAAAGTCCACTGTTTTGGCCACCTGATATGAAGAGCTTACTCATTTGAAAAGACCCTGATGTTGGGAAATATTGAAGACAGGAGGAGAAAGGGACAACAAAGGATGAGGTGGTTAAGTTGCATCACCGACTCAGTGGACATGAGTTTGAGTAAGCTGCAGGAGTTGATGATGGACAGGGAGGCCTGGTGTGCTGTGATTCATGGGGTTTGAAGATTTGGACATGACTGAGTGAATTGAAGTAAACTGAACCTGGAATTCCATCTCCTCCACTAGCTTTGTTTGTAGTGATACTTCGTAAGGCCCACTTGACTTCACATTCCAAGATGTCTGGCTCTAGGTGAGTGATCACACCATCGTGATTATCTGGGTCTTGAAGATCTTTTTGTACAGTTCTGTGTATTCTTGCCACCTCTTCTTAATATCTTCTGCTTCTGTTAGGTCCATAACATTTCTATCCTTTATTGAGCCCATCTTTGCATGAAATGTTCCCTTGGTATCTCTCATTTCCTTGAAGAGACCGCTAATCTTTCCTATTCCATTGTTTTCTTCTGTTTCTTTGCATTGATTGCTGAGGAAGGCTTTCTTGTCTCTCCTTGCTATCCTTTGGAACTCTGCATCCAAATGGGTGTATCTTTCCTTTTCTCCTTTGCTTTTTGCTTCTTTTCTTTTCACAGCTATTTGTAAGGCATCCTCAGACAGACATTTTACTTTTTGTATTTCTTTTTCTTGAGGATCGTCTTGATCCCTGTCTTCTGTACGATGTCATGAACCTCCATCCCTCTTTTCACAATAGAGCTGTGCATCTTGAGCTCCAAATTTGGAGGCAAAATATAACAGTTTTTTTTTCTTGCATATTGTTTTAGTACTGTCCAAAATTTGCTAACAAACCCCATTTCACTTTTAAAGCACATCGGCTGGTGAACACTAAAAAAATAATGCAGACTGCATCTTACTCCACTAGGGATTCAACCTGGCCTATTTGAATTTGAATGTTCTCTGGGCTCAGGTCACATAAAGATATTATCATCACCTCATTGTTCAAAGCACCTGGCTAGGGAACCTGGAGTGTGAACAATTGCTGACTGACAAATGCTGTAAGCATAGGCCTGCCTTGCCTAATTATACAGCTGTCACGGTGCACTGGGCAATTTTTCTTTCCATGATCTCCTCCCCTCTGCCCGACTTCAAACCACATAGTAAAGAGAAGAATCCACAGAATCTGCATTAGGGTTTTGGAGCAACCGCAATGCTATCATAGTATCAGGCTGCAGGAGACACAGAAGCCATTTCTAGAGTGTGGTTGACTCATATGTTGCACTTGGGTTGCCCTATGCGTCAGACAAAGGTGCTGTTCATCAGGGCCGTGTATACAGAGGATCTTGACTCAGGCTCCCTGGGTCATTTGCTCTGTGTTTCAGTTCCTAGCTTTGTCCTCTACTTCTTTAACGTGGCAGAAAGGAGATTGTGACTCTACATGGTTTGTCACAGAGCTGAGGTGGGGGGAGCGGGGCGGTGGGGGACAAAGTTGAAAGTTCAAGTCCTAAGCTTTCTAAGGTATTGTCAGGACCAGTAAAGCACTAGGCACTGTGGCAAGAGTGACTGGACGTATAAGCCAAGGGCAGGGAAATACTTTCTTTAGAGATGATTTTAACCTATATTATGAAACTTGATTATTTGCTTTCCTTGGGAACCATTGTAAACCTCTTGTGGTGCTGAGAGCATAATCATAGAAAGAAAAGTTCCTATCACCATGGGCAGTATAAAAAGGCCTTTGCAGATAGGTAACACTATGTGGTTCAAGTTGATGGGAATCTGTGGATTCTGGCCAAAAAATGGGCAGAGATTAGTAAACAGACTACATTTTCTGTACTTTGTTTATTTCCATGTAAATGTGTATTGGTTCTTGCCTGCCTGTTAGCACTTATCTTAGAAAGCTGGTGGCAGAAGATGGGACTGGTGATATTATTTGTCTCCTGACATCGGTTTTAAAGTATTCCTCAGGTGATCAGTTTTAGGATTCAGAATAGTATTAACCATGTATTCTATTTTCTTATGATCCATTAACTACACTCTACATACAAGAGAAGCTTCATAAACACTTGCTAATTAGCACATGACAAAATGTTTTATTAAAGTCATGACGTCAACAAACATATATGCGTGTGTTTGTGTGTGAGTGGGTGTGTGTATAATTTCCATTTACTCAATTCTTCAGTTAATATGTATTTACTAGGCATCTACTTGTGCTAGGATTTTTGCTCAAATCTGGAATGTATTAAGTTGTAAGAAATTATTGCAATATTGAATTTGACAGAAATTATATAATGTAATAATCTAAATATATATTGACCAAACTATGATTGCTTTTTCCAACATTATACTTATTTAGGAGTTACCATTTTGTTCTTGCATGAATATACCCAAATTCAATTATGCAGAGACTCAGAGAATGAAAACTTAGTTTTCTTGTGGAAATAATACATTTTCCCTCCCTTCTTTCTGCTTCTCTTTATTATATCTGATTTTAATCTGTGGTTTATTCTTCTAACATATCAAAGACTATGAATACCAGAGGGTCACATACCTTTTTTTCCTTGATTTTTTTAAAATACAATACACTTAACTTCCTTAAAACCACTATTTTTCATTTCATCTCTAAGGAACTTTTATGACTCCAGTGTTTTTGAAAAGTTTCTCTGCAAGCTCAGTGAAGCTGTATGGGTTAACTCAAGGCAAAAAGATGTAAGCAGAATTGGGTGCTGCTTGGCAGGTGTACTTTAAAGGGAACATTCACAAAATTCCTTCTTTCTTCCTCCATTCTGCTGCCTGGAACACAGCTTTGATGTGTGGAATCCTAGCAGCCATTTTGAATCATGAGTAGAAGCACCACTTCCTAGGAAAGATGGCATAACAATGAGATGAAAAGAGCCTTTGTATCAGCTGAGATGCCTATCTCCTGACTTCTTCATGTGAGGGAGGAAACTTGTGTTATCTTATTTCAGTAACCTTGTTTTGGGTTTTCTGTCACTCAGTTGAATCTAATTATAACAGATGCTTCAGTTCAGTTCAGTTCAGTCACTCAGTTGTGACTGACTCTTTTGCGACCCCATGAATCGCAGCACTCCAGGCCTCCCTGTCCATCACCAACTCCAGGAGTTCACTCAGATTCACGTCCATCAAGTCAATGATGCCATCCAGCCATCTCATCCTCTGTCATCCCTTTCTCCTCCTGTCCCCAATCCCTCCCAGCATCAGGATCTTTTCCAATGAGTCAACTCTTCACATGAGGTGGCCAAAGTACTGGAGTTTCAGCTTTAGCATCATTCCTTCCAAAGAACATCCAGGACTGATCTCCTTTAGGATGGACTGGTTGGATCTCCTTGCAGTCCAAGGGACTCTCAAGAGTCTTCTCCACAGCACTGTTCTGTGCTCAGCTTTCTTCACAGTCCAACTCTCACAACCATACATGACCACTGGAAAAACCATAGCCTTGTCTAGATGGACCTTCGTTGGCAAAGTAATGTCCCTGCTTTTTAATATGCTATCTAGGTTGGTCATAACTTTCCTTTTAAGGAGTAAGTGTGTTTTAATTTCATGGTTGCAATCACCATCTGGAGTGACTTTGGAACCCCCCCTCCCAAAAAAAAAAAACCTGACACTGTTTCCATTGTTTCCTCACCTGTTTCCCATGGAGTGATTGGACCAGATGCCATGACCTTCGTTTTCTGAATGTTGAGCTGTAAGCCAACTTTTTACTCTCCTTTTCAACGTTCATCAAGAGGCTTTTTAGTTCCTCTTCACTTTCTGCCAAAAGGGTAGTGTCATCTGAATATTTAAGGTTATTGATATTTCTTCCAGGAATCTTGATTCCAGCTTGTGCTTCCTCCAGCCCAGTGTTTATCATGATGTACTCTGCATATAAGTTAAACAAGCAAAGTGACAATATACAGCCTTGAGGTACTCCTTTTCCTATTTGGAACCAGTCTGTTGTTCCATGTCCAGTTCTAACTGTTGCTTCCTGACCTGCATACAGGTTTCTCAAGCGGCAGGTCAGGTATGCCCATCTCTTTCAGAATTTGATCTCTAGTTCCTCTGCATTTTCTAAAACCAGCTTGAACATCTGGAATTTCATGGTTCATGTATTGCTGCAGCCTGGATTTGAGAATTTTGAGCATTACTTTACCAGCGTGTGACACGAGTCCAGTTGTGTGGTAGTTTGAGCATTCTTTGGCATTGCCTTTCTTTGGGATTGGAATGAAAACTGACCTTTTCCAGTCCTGTGGCCACTCCTGAGTTTTCCAAATTTGCTGGCATATTGAGTGCAGTACTTTCACAGCATCATCTTTCAGGATTTGAAACAGCTCAACTGGAATGTCATCACCTCCACTAGCTTTGTTCGTGGTGATACTTCTAAGACCCACTTCACTTCACATTCCAGAAAGTCTGGCTCTAGGTGATTGATCACACCATCATGATTATCTGGGTCTTAAAGATCTTTTTGTCCAGTACTTCTGTGTATTCTTGCCATCTCTTCTTAATATCTTCTGCTTCTGTTAGGTCCAGACCATTTCTGTCCTTTATCGAGCCCATCTTTGCATGAAGTGTTCCGTATCTCTAATTTTCTTGAAGAGATCTCTAGTCTTTCCCATTCTGTTTTTTTCCTCTATTGCTTTGCACTGATTGCTACAGAAATCTTTCTTATCTCTCCTTGCTATCCTTTGGAACTCTGCATTCAAATGGGTATATCTTCCCTTTTTCCTTTGCTTTTCACTTAACTTCTTTTCACAGCTATTTGTAAGGCCTCCCCAGACAGCCATTTTGCTTTTTGCATTTCTTTTCCTTGGGGATCGTCTTGATTCCTGTCTCCTTTACAATGTTATGAACCTCTGGCCATAGTTCATCAGGCACTCTATCAGATCTAGGCCCTTAAATCTGTTTTTCACTTCCACTGTATAATCATAAGCGATTTGATTTAGGTCATACCTGAATGGTCTAGTGGTTTTCCCCACTTTTTGCAATTTAAGTCTGAGTTTGGCAATAAGGAGTTCATGATCTGAGCCACAGTCAGCTCCTGGTCTTGTTTTTGCTGACTGTATAGAACTTCTCCATCTTTGGCTGCAAAGAATACAATCAGTCTGACTTTGGTGTTGACCATCTGGTGATGTCCATGTGTAGAGTCTTCTCTTGTGTTGTTGGAAGAGGGTGTTTGCTATAACCAGTGTGTTCTCTTGGCAAAAGTCTATTAGCCTTTGCCCTGCTTCATTCTGTATTCCAAGGCCAAATTTGCCTGTTACTCCAGGTGTTTCTTGACTTCCACTTTTGCATTCCAGTCCCCTATAGTGAAAAGGCCATCTTTTTGGGTGTTAGTGCTAAAAGGTCTTGGAGGTCTTCATAGAACTGTTCAACTTCAGCTTCTTCAGCATTACCTGTGGGGGTAAAGTGTTGGATTATTGTGATATTGAATGGTTTGCCTTGGAAATGAACAGAGATCATTCTGTCCTTTTTGAGATTGCATCCAAGTACTGCATTTTGGTCTCTCTCTTTTTTTTTTTTTAACCATGATGGCTACTCCATTTCTTCTGAGGGATTCTTGCCTGCAGTAGTAGATATAATGGTTATCTGAGCTAAATTCACTCATTCCAGTCCATTTTAGTTCACTGATTCCTAGACTGTCGACGTTCACTCTTGCCATCTCCTGTTTGACCATTTCCAATTTGCCTTGATTCATGGACCTGACATTCCAGGTTCCTATGCAATATTGCTCTTTACATTATTGGACCTTGCTTCTATCACCATAACCACAACTGGGTATTGTTTTTGCTCTGGCTGCATCACTTCATTTTTTTCTGGAGTTATTTCTCCACTGATCTCCAGTAGTCTATTGGGTACCCACTCTTCTGGGGAGCTCCTCTTTCAGTATCCTATCATTTTGCCTTTTCATACTGTTCATGGAGTTCTCAAGGCAAGAATGCTAAAGTGGTTTGCCATTCCCTTCTCCAGTGGACCACATTATGTCAGACCTCTCCACCATGACCCACCCGTCTTGGGTGGCCCCACAGGGCATGGCTTAGTTCCATTGGGTTTTACTGTTTCCTAATTTATGCTACTGTTATTGTTTTAGTCGCTCAGTCATGTCTGACTTTTTGTGACCTCATAGACTGTAGCCCACCAGGCTCCTCTGTCCATTGGATTTCCAGGCAAGAATAATGGAGTGGTTGCCATTTCTCTCTCCAGGGGATCTTCCCAACCGAGGGACTGAACCCACGTCTTCTGCATTGGCAGGCAGATTCTTTACCACTGAGCCACCCGAGAAGCCCATATTTATGCTGACATTAATATTTAAATGAGAAAAAAGTCATGAAAAAAATGTTTCTCAGCACTGACAGCTGGAGATTGAGTTATTCAAATGCCAGAAACGATGAGAAATTCTTAGTGGATTTAATGGAGGTTAAATAAAAGAATCCCCCCACCCCAAGGTAGAATGCTAAATGCAGTGGAGTTTTGTGGGTTTGTGAAAAACAAGAATAAGAAATCTTGGACCTTAGGGACGATGGTAGAACTTGGCAGAAATCGACTGGAGACAGAGAAGGGTATAAGATGATGAAGAAAGCAGCAACTGTGGTCAGCAGAATTGAGGTGAGAGTTTTGGGTGGCTGGATGAACTGAGCAGAAGCTTCTAGAAGCACCAGTGGCAGCTGCTCTGTAAAAGTCATTTCCTGAAACTAAAGTGATCTTAATTGATGCAGCAGGAAGGTTAGTGGGGAAATCTGACCTGTAGACTCATGGATGTGAGTTGTCATTGTTCATTTGGTCAGTCATGTCTGACTCTGCAACTCAAGGACTGCAACACGCCAGGCTTCCCTGTCCTTAACTATCTCTCAGAGTTGGCTCAAACTCATGTCCACTGACTCGATGATGCCATCCAACAATCTCATCTTCTGTCTCTCCTTTCTCCTTTTGCCTTCAGTCTTTCCCAGCATCAGAGTCTTTTCCAGTGAGTCAGCTCTCCACATCAGGTGGCCAAGTACTGGAGTTTGAACTACAGCGTCAGTCCTTCCAATGAATATTCATGGTTGACTTCCTTTAGGATTGACTGGTTTGATTTCCTTGCTGGCCAAGAGACTGTCAAGGGGTAGTTATATTAAAATGCCAGCTTTTGCCGGTGTAGTAGTTCTAGAGAAGCAGCTTCTTGAGACAGTGTGTTTCTTCCCTGATGTGGTGTGAGCTGCTGGTAAGAACTGAGCCTGGAATCTTCAGGGCACTGGATGCAGGGTGACATAAATGGTAAAGAAACTCTCCTTGACTAGTCAGGGAGATTATTCCTGTTCCTGGAAGGATGTAGCCTCACAACTGGTCTAGTCTTGGAATAGTAGCCTTACCAGAAACTCAGCTTGAAACCCTTTCCCCTACCTCTGTCACTCTGACCTTCACGTCCATCACCTGGAAGTCTGAAATGTATCCTCCTACTGAAGCCGAGACAAATCCTGAGGGAAATACCAGCCCTGGATAGGCTTCTTACTATTTCAATATGAGAAACTAGAGGGAAAAATGGATCCTGTAAATAATTCTGAATCATAAAGAAATGAGCATGCAGTTTAAATCTGAATCTTAAATCTGAATGATCTGAATCTTAAATATTTTGCGTGTGTTCTTTTTAGCTTTCCTTTATTGTAAATTTAAATTTTTGTCTAAGTAATGTATTTAGTGATAGTTTAAAGATTTATAATTCCCTTCTCCTTTCCTCATTGCCAACTCTCATTCCTCTAAGGCAAGCGCCTATAACTCTTACTAGCTGCCTCCAAATGTAACCACCGCATTATGCTGTTCATGTTTAAGGTTTAGATATTATTTCCTATTGTTGGATATAAGTTCTTTCCCCCACATCTCTCACTGCAATCATAGCAGCACTTTATTAACCGCATTCACACTATTCTGAGTCTGTAAAGAATGTTCACAGTGGAGCCACTTCTGTGTCATTTGTATTATTTTCTTTTTTGTACAACTTTTTGTTTCAGCTAGAGGTAATAATTACCTTCTTTCTGTTTGTTTGCTTAGCATCTATATGTCTATGACTAAGTTATCACTAAACTCTCCAAATAAAAAGTAAATCTCCTTATTTTAGGCAAGCGGTTTTGGCACAGGCCTTCTGCTTACTCCATTCTCCTTCCTCATCTAGGTTCCTTTTACAGTTGTTATCCTGGGCTCTCCCTCTACCATTTTTCTGGATTTCCCATAGTTTCTAACTGTATGGGACTTCCAGTTTCCTAATTTCCGTTTCTGTCTTTCATGGTTTATGTCTCTGTTTTGATGGAGCACACCCACAAATGACTTCTTGCAAAGAGCAAGAGAGAGCCTTTTTTTTTTTTTTTGAGGCCCAGAGAGTCTACACTGTCTTTATTTGGCTTCAACAAATGATTTATAATTTGACTGGAATGAAGGTTCTGACTTGGAAATAATTGCCGATAGAATTTGGAAGACCCAGTGCGTGTGTGCTCAGACCTTGCTCCTTTATCATTTATCTCCGGATGTTGCTTAGTCAAATGCCATTCTCACTCGCCATTCTTCTAAAGCAACCTGTTATTTTTGGGTGGGACATTTTGGCTCTTCTCTTTCTTCTTGGTGTCCTGAATTTCACAAAGATATTTCACATCATGGGTCTATTCTTTATAGGACGCTTGGACTTTCATAGTCTAGAAACCCATTTTCTTTATAGAGGGAACCTTTTATTGTATTGTTTCTTTGATAATTTCCTCTTTCTGAAATTCCTATGATTTTGATGTTGGACCTCTGGGATCCTTTGTCTGATTGTACCAATTTTTTTCTTCCTATTTCTATATTTTCTTGTGCACTTGCTTTACTTTCTGGAGATTTCCTCAGCTATCTCATTATCTTCCTCACCCCCTCCCTCTCCTTTTTAAAAACATTTTAAATTAATTGTTCTCTGAAAGTTCCCTTCTAAATGGCAACGTGTTCTTATTTCATGAGGCAGAGATCTTCTCTGATTAAAGACTAATAATACTGCTTTTTAAATTTGAAAATCTTTTCCTGCTTGTTGCATTGTCTTTATTTCCTCCCAGTATATTTTATTTATTTATTTTGGCAGATCTTTCCTGTTAGATGCTTTTCTCAAATATGTGGTGAACTTCAGCCATATATTCACATTTGAAGTGAGGAGGCCTCCAAGTGTCACTATATGAAGCTGTTTTGGGGGAATCATTTCTGTGAGGAAGCCCCCAGGTTCTTGCCAACCGCATTCTCAGCATGGTATCTCATGTTCACCTTCAGCTATGCCTCAGGGCTCAGGATATGGGTTCTGTCTGATTTTCTTTCTCCAGGAACATAATCTCCTTTAGGTTAGGATAAAGTTCTTGGCTGAATATATGGAGTGTCAGAGCACATCTGTGGCAGAGATTTTCAAGTATTTCTTCTGTTTTTAATTTTACCTTACAATTCTGCTTTTTGCAATACCTGTATGAACCAATTTATGAGACTCTCTAGGGTTGAGGGGTACAAAATTATCTTCTTGGTTCATTTTGTTCTTTTCCCACAGTCTTAGGCTTCAGCTTTTTAATTCACTGTACATACAGTTAGGATCATATTATTCATACAGAAAAGCATATTTTGAAAATTAGCAAAGGAAAGAGAAATACATTATATAAACTATTTTTTGATCTTGCATCTACTAGTAAAACATGGGTTCAATAAAATAAAAATCTGCAAGATGAGATGATAATACAATAGATTTGAAACTGGAGCTGATTTGAAGGAGGAGCGGAAACTTGAAATGAGTTACAAGGAAAAAATAGCTAAAGTAAACATTTAAGAACAGCAATAAAAAGGCAATAAGAGTATAAATAACACCACTGTAAATTTAACCAAAATTATTGAATATATAGTGGCCTTCCCTGGTGGCTCAGCCAGTAAAGAATCTTCCTGCAATATAGGAGACCTGGGTTCAATCCTGGGTCGAGAAAATCCCTTCAGAAGGGAATGGATGCTAGATATATGCTATGCTAGATAAAAATCGTCCAGGATTCTGAGATAATGACCAAGAAATAAGAGATGAAGTAAATAATTTGAAGGGTATATTACTGAGATCCCACTTATAGAAAGTAAGTGTTACTGAAGCAGATATCAGAATGAGTAGAAAGGAAGAAATCATTAAAAAACTAAATAACACTTGGCTGGGCTAGTGAATACAGCTCTGATTTTGCAAACTATATGAACTCAACAAATCCCAGGAAATAGTAATGAAAATAGCTCAACAAATAAATGTATTCTGATCAAAGTCTTAAACTTCAAGATAAAGAACAAAACAAAACAAAGAATAATCTGATATGCATCTAGAAAGACAAAACTTGTCATCTACATAAGAAAAAAAAAGCCAAGACATCTAGCCTCAGATTTTTCTTCTATAGTAAGAAGCACTATAAGACTATGAAGTGATTTTCTAAGAGTTTTAAAGGGGAGAAAAGGTTGTAACAGAAGATTTCTAACCCATAGCTAGGTTTTATTCACATACAAAAGTAACAGAAACACTTTATTGGCTATACAATGACTCACTCACAAGGCATAAATTATATGTGCACAAAGTTTCCTAACAACTAAGAGATGAATCAGTTCAGTTCAGTCGCTCAGTCATGTCCAACTCTTTGTGACCCCATGAACTGCAGCACACCAGGCCTTCCCGTCCATCACCAAATCCTGGAGTTTACCCAAACTCATGTGCATTGAGTCAGTGATGCCATCTAACCATCTTATCCTCTGTCATCCCCTTCTCCTCCTGCCTTCAATCTTTCCCAACATCAGGGTCCTTTTAAATGAGTCATCTCTTTGCATCAGGCGGCCAAAATACTGGAGTTTCAGCTTCAACATCAGTCTTTCAATGAACACCTAGGACTGATTTCCCCTAAGATGGACTGTTTGGATCTCCTTGCAGTCCAAGAGATGAATAGCAGACACTAACTCAAGAATAAGGAAGTAATGAAATATAGAAAAAGAGGGTTATTATCATGAAAAATATTGACCTTAAGTGGTAAATTAAGTAAACAATGAAATGTTAATAATTCTTTAAATACATGTATTTTAAAGTAAGAGTGACCCTTTGAAAACAAGAAATTAGACCTCAAACGCTGGATTATACCATAAAAATTGGTGAGAAGAGGGGAAAGTTTTCACTTTCTCATTTAAGGAATCTATCTAAAGTTAATAATTAGAGGAAAATAAATTTTTATGCACAGTTGAAAAATGTGCAGGTGTTAGGTTAATTTCTTATAAATATTGAGAATGGGGAGAGGGAGAGACATAATCTGGATAAAATAGAAAGCAAATAAAACATCAAGGAAGGATTGAAAACACAGAAAGTATCAAAAGTGACAGAGTATAAAACTTGTATGGAAACATGTGCTATAATGGAAAACTCTGCCTTGTCTCCAGACAGCATACCTTTCTGGATTGTTTAATTCTAGCCTTGCATTTTCTTTGCATTATTTTACAACTCTAAGTTGTAGCTAACTAATAGCAAAGCAAATTAATTCTTGTCTATAAGCATGCAAATTCTGTCCTGACTTGGACAGTCAAACTACTTTTCTAGGTCTCCCCCTCTCCCCACAAAACATTACTTTGTTTCCATTTATACATTCATGTCAATATCTCTGAGCCATAATGTCCTTTCTTCCTTCAGATCCTTTTTGAACTGGTCATGACTATGTCTGGGTCCCTCATAAGTTAAATAATATCTTTAACTCCTGTTCCTTTCTCTGTTCCCCTGGGAGTCAGGATTGAACTAGTTTGGAAATTTTTCTTTTGGTGAAACTAATTATTTCAGATTAATATGTATTGAACAGTATCTTAGGCAAGTCAGACAGAAAAAACAGGGTGGGTAATATTGCTGTATGACTGACAAGAATTGATGGCAACTAATAATAAACAGTTTGGGCTTCCTGTCTGACTCAGATGGTAAAGAAAGTGCCTGTAATGCAGGAGACCCAGGTTCACTCCCTAGGTCAGAAAGATCTCCTAGAGAAAGGAGTGGCTACTCACTCCAGAGTTCTCAACCAGAGAATTCCATGGACAAAGGAGCCTGGTGGGCTGCTGTCCACGGGGTCACAAGGAGTTGGACACAACTGAGGAACTAACACTTTCACTTTTTCCAATAATAAATAGCAAAAAGAAAGTCAATGTAAGTATTTGAATTTTCAATCTGCAGTGAATTTATAATGAGTTCTAAATATATTATTAAAATAGATAATATAGAAAATGTCAAAAAGCAAGGAGATGATGAGGTATAATAGTAGTATGAATCTCTGTTATACCTCTCCTTTGTACTTGAGGCATGAAACAGGTAGAATAAATAAATAAATAAATATCCAAGTAATACTGTTGACAATATTGATTTATTGGTCACATATGGAACTTTGCATTCTATAAATGGGTAATGACATAGCCTTGAAGTTTTCTCTCTGGTAACGGAACTTTGCAGTCTCAGAAAGTTTGATGGAACCAGAAGAACAGAACCCACTAATTTCATTTAAAAATATATATACTCAACCAACAAACTCGTCATACCCTGAATCGTACTATGTTCTCAAGTTTTATCTTTAACTTTCTCAGCTTGGCCCTCATTGAAGCCATCATAATGACTAATAGATTAATAAATAAATCCAAGAGATGTTTCTCTGAAAAAAAGAGAAAGAAAATAGTTCAGTTCGGTTCAGTTGCTCACTCGTGTCCAACTCTGGGACCCCATGAACCACAGCATGCCAGGCCTCGCTGTCCATCACCAGCTCCTGCAGCTCACCCAGACTCACGTCCATTGAGTCAGTGATGCCATCCAGTCATCTCATCCTTTTTTGTCCCCTTCTCCTCCTGCCTTCAGTCTTTCCCAACATCAGGGAATTTTCAAATGCGTCAGCTCTTCACATCAGGTGGCTAAAATATTGGAGTGTAAGCTTCAGCATCATTCCTTCCAGTGAACACCCAGGAATGATTTCCTTTAGGATGGACTGGTTGGATCTCCTTGAAGTCCAAGGTCTTCTCCAACACCACAGTTCAAAAGCATCAATTCTTCTGCACTCAGCTTTGTTTATAGTCCAACTCACATCCATACGTGACTACTGGAAAAAATCATAGCCTTGACTAGACATACCTTTGTTGACAAATACAAAGTAATGTCTCTGCTTTTTAATATGCTGTCTAGGTTGATCATAACTTTCCTTCCAAGGAGTAAGTGTCTTTAATTTCATGTCTGCAATCACCATCTGCAGTGACTTTGGAGCCCCAGAAAATAAAGTCAGCCACTGTTTCCACTGTTTTCCCATCTAGAATAGACAAACCCCTAGATAATACAATATAAACAAAGATAGAAAATAAAATGACCTTGTGTATATTTACTTCTTGTTTAACTTGAAATGAAGAGTGCAGATGGTAGCTAGACTTATCCTGGTGATCATTTTGCAGTGTATAGAATTATAAAATCACTATGTTGTGTAATAGGAACTAACACAATTGTTGTAGGTTAATTATGCTTCCCAAAATAAATAGAATAAAATACATAGAAAAAGAGATCAGACTGACTGTTATTAGAGGCATTGGTTGGGGGGTGGTAATTTGACAAGAAAAGTAAAGAACATGATATGCATACAATGAATGATTTATGCCAAAGATGCTTTATTAGAGCACCAGTTGTAAGTTATAAAACTGAAATAATCAAAATGTTCAACAGGCTTTTGTATTATACTATATATTTTTTACTTAATCAAATTTTATCCTGCCATTAACAAAAATATTGTAGAGAAGCAATTAGTAACATGGAAAATATCCACAGTAGGTTAAGTGGAAAAATATGACTGAAAAGTGCAGAGTATAATTTTATATTTGTAAAAAGTATAAATAGATGTATAAAATATATGAAAAAATATATACCAAAATATTACAAATCTATTTTTTTCTGAGTAGAGATTAAAAATTTGTTTTCTTTATGTTCAACTGTATGTTCTAATTTTAAAGACAGATGATCAAAATGTTTAAAATTGGTACCCCCAATAGTCATGTTCTCTGTTTTCTCCTTGTTCCACTTTCCTTTCTTTAGGAGTTTTCCCAGGTCACTCATGAGTGTGTGAGTGGGCACCTTGGCATCTCTTGTTAGGTAAAGCTGATGGGGCCAGAAGTACAGATTTGCCCCAAACTGGGCTCATTAGACCCTCTCTCCTGAGAATTTCAAATTTGGAAGAACCAGTCAGTTGGGATTCCCTGGTGGCTCAAATGGTAAAGAATCTGCCTGTGATGCAGGAAACCTGGGTTTGATTCCTGGGCCAGGAAGGTCCTCTGGATAAGAGAATGTCAACCCATTCCAATATTCTTGCCTGGAGAATCCCAAGGACAGAGGAACCTTGTGGGCTACAGTCCATGGGGTCTTAAAGAGTCAGAAATGACTAAGCAACTAACACACCCTTGCAGTCAGTTAACTGTGAGAAGAAGGAAATTAGAAAAATAAATAGAAAAGGCTGGGGAGTTGGGAGCTGGCATTGGAGTGCAGCTATTCAGCAGTCATTAGCGCTGAGCAAGCAGGCGAGTTGGTCTGCAAAAAGAATAATTGACAACAAAAACAATGTATGCCATTTATTGTGTGTCCATCATGTGACAGGTATTCTTGTAAGTAAGCACCCTCTGTGAATCAAGTCATTCATAGGCAAGTTGAACCCTTGAGGTAAATTTCTTTTTCCCTCATTCTATATATAAAGAAACTAAGGCACAGAGAGATGAGATGAATTGAAGAAGGATACAGAGGTCAGAGAGATGAATGACCACATGATCTAAGGAAAACAGGGAGGAGAAGCATGGCTCCCTTGGGCCTCTGTGCTTTGCAGGTCCTAGTTCTCATTTCTTGTGGGACCCAGTTTTATTTTCCACCATCTGGTTCCAAGAAATGCCTCTGATTCCATAAGCTATACTCCTTGTCCTTTACAAGCCTGAATGGATAACAGCCTCATGAGATCTACTTAACCGTGGCTAAGAGGGAATGGATGCTGTGGGTGATTACATATAAAGTGTCTTTGATATGTTTGAATTTTTTTTCATTTTACTTTTCAATACAGCCAAAAACTGGGAATAAGCTCTGTACGATCAGTGGCATCTGTTCTCTCAACTCACAAATAATTATAAAGAGTATTCAAAATATGCCCATTAAGGAGAAGGTACTCATTGAAAAACAGTACTTCACAGATTAAATCTCTAGCTACTCTTTCTCTTCCCCACCTGATGTATAGTTACGTCAATGTTTATACACAATTTTAGGGAGAGCTAACATATTTTAGGGTGCTTACCAACTTCCAGAGCTGCTTTTTTAAAAGTGCATTTTCTTTAGTTTACATATTGGTGCAATGTTGAATTAACTTCATCTAACCACAATGATAGTAAACATTTTACTATATCTATCTTCTAGACTAGCTTTGTCAATTTCTGGATACAAGGCAATTGGTGGTGGCCTAAAGAGCATTGCTAGGAAAGGAATACAAAGATGAGAGCCTCATAAATGACTTTTAATGGCATCAGAAATACTTTTGTTGTTTAGTCACTAAGTCATGTCTGACTCTCTTGCAACCCTATGGACTATAGACTGCCGAGCTCCTCTGTCCATGGGATTTTTCAGGCAAGAATACTGAAGTGAGCTACCATTTCCTTTTCCAGGAGATCTTCCTGACCCAGGGGCAAAACCCACATCTCTTTCATCTCCTGCACTGGCAGGAATATTCTTTACCAGTGAACTACCTGGGAAGCCCCAAAATACTTTTATAAGTTGTGAAAACTGGATAAGAAACTTGCTTCTTTGAGATCAACACTTGGACTCTTCTTCCTAGATTTTATGATATCCTGGGCTGTTTTATAATTTTTTTTTTTTTTTTTAATGCAGGATTTTAATTCTGGAGAAAACTTATATTTGAGAGTGGTGAAATTATTGAAAAATTATTGAAAAATAATTAATATTTGCCTTGGAGAATTGGTAGTATTTCTTTTCCTTATTTTGGTATAAAAATGGCCTGTAAAACAGCTAGATGGCTATTCTTACCTAGAGGACTCAAAGAATAGTTAGTGGCCAAATATTCATTTGAAAACGGAAGCTTTCAGTTAATCATCTGGATGTTTTGTCTACATGAGGGAAAAATCTGTGGATGTTTCCAAATGTTGGAAAAAAATATTTGGGAACATCCAGATGTTTGACCTAGTGCAGTTCAAACATCCAGTTGTTGGACCAGATTTTCCCAACCGGATGTTTTGGCATCAAGTAGACCCAGCCATGGTTATAGGAATTCAAAATTGCTACCTAGTGTCACAGGAAAATTGTTTTGGGGAAAAACATAGTGCACCAAAGTGTGAAGGTTCTAGATGAACATAATCATTAAGAGTGGAAAGAATGGAGGAGGGGATTATACTACCGACCAATCAGGTTGTGTCACTGTTATGTGTTAGTCACTCAGTGGTGTCTAGCTCTTTGGGACACCATGGACTGTAGCCTGCCAGGCTCCTCTGTCCATGGAATTCTCCAGGCAAGAATACTGGAGTGGGTTGCCATCCCTTTCTGCAGGGGATCTTCCCGACCCAGAGACCGAACTCAGGTCTCCTGCATTGCAGGCAGATTCTTTACCTTCTGAGCCACAAAGGAAGCCAGGTTGCATCATTACTAAATTGTCAGAAAGAACGTTCTCTTGTGGAGGGTCTAATAATTAGGAATAATAGACATAAGCTGGTGGCCCTTACTGATTAAAAGGAAGCCAGTAGCACTTTCAGTGTTTACAAAACTTGAAAGATGTGGAAAGGGTCGTCCTCTGCTTTGAAATGAGTTGAAAATTCTAAGCTTCATGGAAAGGAGCTAGGAGAGTTTAGTTTCCTCCACTCATTTTATTGGGCTCAGACTAATGTGACCCTGAAGTGTCTCCAATTACAATGTTCTTAACTTGTGGGAATCAGCCTAATAAAAATACTGTAAAGAAATATAGCTCATCCTGCAGCTGTGGGCCGGCTGTGTAGATTACCATGGTGCAGGAGAAAGGGTCGGTCTCCAAAAAGCAGATTCCATTTTCTGCACGGCAGTAACATGAACTTGAATGGAGGCGTTAAATAAGAAGACAATGTTTGGATTCTGATTAAGATCCTAAAATCTGATTTTTAGCCAACGTGTTATTGGCGAAGAACAGCCATGCCATAAATAAAATAGGCACAGATGGGTCTGGATATCTGTTATGAGCAACCATCAAGAAAATGCTTTTATTTTAATTGATTGATACTGAACAAGAGCAGTATTCAGCCAAAACCTTACTGCTAGTCCTGTTGTAATTATTTTTTTAACCAGTTCACCACTGCATTCCAGGGGAATGTCAAGACCTCCTATGGAGGTGCCTGGTACAACGTCCGCACCTGATATGTGTTTGGCTTTGCATACCATGCCTGAAATTGTTCAAGAAATTAATCTCTTTTTAGTTACAAAAGCATAGCTTGTTAAAAAGTAACCTAGATGTGATCTGTGTTTCTTTTTTCAAGCTAACAGTCTTCAGAGAACCTGGGATTGGGTTAAATTCAGGAATAACATGGGCTGTCATTGTTTGTAGGATGGGAATGACTGTTTGAAAGCCAATGCTGACTTTCCAAGGAATTTATCCAGAGAATGGAGGAGGAACTGCTTTCTGAAGAACTAGACTCTGGCTTAATTTGAGAAAGTATCTCAAAAATTCTTCATACTACAGCTAAAGTTATCTAAGTATGATTCAATTTATATATATATATATATATATATATATACACACACACACACACACACACACACACACAATTTATATATATATATAAATATATATATTTAAATATATATATATACACACACACATATATGTGTGTGTGTGTGTGTGTGCCTATATATGTGGGCTTCCCTAATAGCTCAGCTAGTAGGGTCAGGAAGATCCCCTGGAGAAGGGATAGCCTACCCACTCCAGTATTCTTGGGCTTCGCTGGTAGCTTAGTTGGTAAAGAATCCACCTACAATGAGGGAGACCAGGGTTCAATCCCTGGGTTGGGAAGATCCCCTGGAGAAGGGAATGGCCACCCACTCCAGTATTCTGCCCTGGAGAATTCCATGGACAGAGGAGTTTGGCAGGCTTGGCAGTCCATGGGTCACAAAGAATCAGACATGACTGAGTGACTTTCCCTTCATTTCACACACGCACACACACGCACACACACACACATACATATATGCATACACACATATGGCCTACATCATTGTAATGCTCTCCATTATTTATATGCCAGTGATAACATCCAATATTGTTTAATTTTAACAGAAACAGGAAACATGACTTTGGTTCTGATAATGCTTTCATGGGAGGTGGAGGAAGAAATACAATGAGTAGACAAATTTTTGGTACCTAGTGAGATGCTAGCCATGACTTTTTCCTCTGATGAGAAAGGTACTTTATACCTTTGCATGCCAACTAACTGGAAAAATATTCCTATGATACTGTGTCTAGATTTGTTATAAGAGAACTGGAAATGATGAGGATCAGTGAGAGACCACGGGCATTATTGGGAATGCATATTATAGTGGATAAGGGCAAACTAGAGGCAAGTGGGTGAGAATCTTGGTTTTAACTCTTCTGGCTGTTGGACCTCATAAGTGCTTTAAGCCTCAGTTTTCTCATCTGCAAAATGGGGATGATAACAGGAGTCCTAGTTCCTAGGTTTGCAGCAAAGATAAAAAAAGGAGTACAAGTAAAGCTCTTAGATCAATGCCACATATGCAAATAACTTCTGAAGCCAAAGTATACAAACCCAAGAGCATTCAGTCAAAAGGTGTGTGATCTCTGAGATGGGAATAATGGGAACAGAAGAAGCTATATAATAAGATGTTATGATCAGAAATAATATGAGACATGTTTTGACAGTTCATGACATTCTAAAGGATTGGGCGGCGGTGAGATGCACACATGTGTCTGCAGAAAATGTGGTGAGGAGGTGGGGGAGGGTTGGGCAAGGGAGATCAATCTCACAGCTTTCAATTAGCAGCCCGTGGGCGGGAGAGAAGACTGAAGTTCACAGGGAAGGAACTGGCTGATATTATTATTATTTTTTGATGCAGCATTCCAGAAAACATAATCAATGGCATCCGTCCAGTTCCCATTTAGTAACCAAAGAAGTAGCTGCAGCTGTTTTTTGTGCCTGGTGGTGCCAGTTTGATAGTGTATAATCATATTTGCATAAAGATAAAAAGGAAGGTGTTATAGAACACAGTTAAGCCTATGGTTTCACCATGAATTAAAGGTAATTTCAGACTAATTAGGTATAATTTGTTAAGGAATTCTTCCCAGCAATGATGACTCTGATTTTGTAATTACAGGACAATGCTTACTGTGGCTTTCAAGGCAGGGGAAAGCACACCCGAGGGGGTCGTGTCCCACACTAGGAGGATATAATGGTGCCACAAAAGACAGGTGTTTTGTCAGATTTCAGCCACACACTTTCACACCTGCAACGCATTAACCACAGCAGCAACATTAATGAAGGCCAGGTGCCTGTTTTCTAGCTCAGATGAGAAACTGGCAGGAAGTTTGCTGTTTGCTACCTGAGGTCTACCTTGATCTTTGAAAGCTGGCCTTCTGGGTGACGGAGATGATGAGCAGGGTGAGTAGGCCTTGGGGTGTCTTGGCCCTGGTGCCTCTTCTCCCGAGTGGGAGGACGATGTATTGCAATGTTGACCTTCGTGGGATGGTAGTTCCCTGTTTTCTCACCCACTGTGTCACCCACCAGGTCAAGCCATAAGATGGTGGGCAAGACTCTTATAGCATGAAGAGTCCTCTGGCTTTCTGAGCGGCTACCCTTTTTGTGTGGAATTCAGCCTCTAAGAGCCCTGAAAGGAACGGAGCTGCACAATCTACAGAATGATTTCTGGAAAGTGCAGTGTTATCAGCTGCTACCAGGGAAAGTTTGATTATAGTTACTTGAGTCTTTTCAGACTTGATGCTTTGCCATTCTATCCGGAAATGAGTAATGGAGGCCTTGAGCGAGTGTTTTCATTTTAATAAAACACAAGGTTTTCATTGTGTGTGGCTATGTCGTTGTAATGTTCTCTGCTATGAAATATAAAATCCTTGTGTCCCTCCCTTAAACAAATCCCTTAGCAGCAGAGAATTCCCCTGCTCTTTTCTCTACTTTCCTTTGTTTCGTGACTTTTAGCTGCCGTTGTTTGCTCCTTGTATTGTCCAGCAGTTAAGTGAAAAGTTAATATTGTCTCAAAAAAACCACACAGAAACCACACACTCGAATTGAAAGTGGAGAAAAGAATGGGCAAGGTCTGGGTTCTCAGCAGCAGGAATATAATTATCAGACTCATTACAAGTGACTTCTGTCCGGTGAAAGTCCTCTAACAAAACAGCCTCTTTATTTTGGGAGATGGAAGGGTGGACAAATATCAAAATGTTTAATGCTGTGTTTAAACCAGCACTAATTAAGCTGGAAAAAGAATGGGATCGTAGACTTTTAGAGCAGCAGATGTAAATCTTGGAGTGGGAAGGACCTCTCAACGCTGGAGTATTTTTAACTCTTAAATCCCTGAAGTGAAGGCACTGTCATCTGGGTCAAACCTGCAGAACCTTATCTATTGAAGTGACCTGCTAGGAACCCAGATCCAAATCATTCTTTCCCACTAATTTTGCAGTGTTTTTCAGAGTACATTCCAAGTGAACTAGAGAGAAACTTTTAAGAGGCACTCCAGAGGTACCAGTATGGCTGGAAGGAGGTGTTTTGAGAAACTTAGGGCTCTGATTTTCCCTCTCTCCCACATTCTCCTAACCCACAAGGAAAGCAGTTTTATTTTCTAATTTATTAATTGGAAAATTTTATTTTTTAGAGAAGTTTTCAATCAAAGAGAAGGTATAGAGATTTTCCATGTACTCCCTGCCCTCCAACATATATAGACTCTCCCATTATCAACATCACCCCCTGCCTCATGTGGCCCATTTATTACAACTGGTGAGCCTACACTGACACATCATAATCATCTAAACTCCGTAGTTTACGTTTAGGTTCACTCATGGTGTTGTGCATTTTATGGGTTTGAACAGATACACAGTGATATGAATCCACCGTTATAGTATCAAACAGAGAAGTTTCTCCACCCTAACAATCCACTGTGTTCTGCCTATTCAACCCCTGCTGCCAATCCCTGGAAACCACTGGTTATTTTACTGTCTCTATAGTTTCGCTTTTTCTGTAATGTCATATTAGTTGTAATTTTATCATATATAATCTTTGAGATTGGCTACTTTTAATATGAATTTAAGGTTTCTCTGCAACTCTGAGTTGCTAGTTCTTTCCTTTTTTTCTTTCTTTTTTTTCTTTTTAGCACTAAATACTTTTCCATTGTGTTGTCTGGATGTTCCACAGTTTACCCAGTCTATGAAGGACAGCTTGGTTGCCTCCAAATTTGGGCACTTATGAACAAACCCAGTATAAACATCCATGTCTAAGGTTTCCTGTGGACATAAGTTTCAACTCCTTTGGGTAAACACAAAGGAGCACAATTGCTAGACCATAGAGTAAGAGTATTCTTAGTCTTGTAATAAACTTTCCAGCCGTCTTCCAGAGATTTTCCTCCCCTCTGTTTCTTCCTTTCCTTTATTTTATCTAAGGTTTTGTTGACGGTGCCCTGCAATTTTTAGCAGTATTTGAAAAGTGAATATCATCAAAAGCCCCCACCAAATTCATGAACAGATTGGTGATTAAGATAGATGGGAGTGCGTGGTAGGTGATGAAATGAAGGTGGTTTAAAAAAGATATATTATTTTGTATCTTCACCAGCATTGAGAGGTCCGTATTTTCACTAGCATTTGGTATTGCCACTTTATTTCCTTACTGGGTTAGCTCTGACTTTGGGTGCAGTGTTTTATAGGAGTGGTGAACCAGAACATCCTTGCCGTGTTCCTTTTGATTTCTTTTATTGATTTGTCGTTCATTAAAAACTTCATATGAAGAATGGTGGTAGCTGCCACAAACTTGCTTGAAAATCCTCTCTTATGGCAGAAACCCACTGTTATCTGAACTCAAGCATTCAAGCAAATCCAAATGCTTTTGGAGGACTATGTTGGCCATACATGCAGATTGTTCTGAAGGCTGCTTTCGGGCAGAGGTGTTGAGGTTTCTCATAAAGCAACAAATCATGTTTTTGGTGCTTTTAGCAAGCCTAATCTGAAGCAAATGAATGTCTTTTCCATGAAGGCTTATGGTAGTTTAGGCTAGAGGTACTCGGCCTAGAGCTCAATTTCAAGCTAACTTCTCCAAACTTAACAGAAGTCTCAAACTGATGTTTAAGAGATTGTCTCACCCCCTTGCTAATCAATGTGTGGCATATGGATCTGTAAGACTGATCTAATGTGGGAGCTTGTTAGAAACGAGGAATCTCAGATCGTAACGCTGATGTGCTGAGTCAACTCATTTGTGTATTAAATTTTGCCCAGCACTGGTCTATGAAATTCTGTGAACTTGTGTTCCTCTAGATCAGACATTTTTAATTTGGGACTCTTTTGATCCACAAATCTGTCTCAAGCTTATAAATTCCCTGGTATTGAAGGCAAAATTGAATCTGTGTGAGGGCATTTGTGTTTGTGTTTACAACCATAATCTATTTTTTTGGTGGGCAGGTTTCATAATCTTTCAACTTTTAAAAATATTACAAACTATTTGCAAAGAAAGAATTACTACACGTACTTGGCAAGTACTACTCCTATGCTAGGTCAGAACTCTAGACTTAGAAATGCTGCCATAAAATTATAATTGAATTGAATTTTGCAGCTGCTGCTGAGTATAGGTAAAGTGAAATCATTTTTGTATCTTCAGCAATTGCTTGTTCATATTTGTCCAAGTGTGGTCCAATATCACTTCCTAGAGTTTTAGGGCACTAAAATGAGTTCCTGATTAAATATACTTTTAAATCAGAAAATGAATGCTGTCCAAATCAGTATCCCACTGCTGTTTCTCCATTTTATTTACTACTAATGCTGCAAGTTGGGATGACATAAGTAGGGTACTCATTTAACAAAACTCTCCAAAGGCATAAAGGCGGGGGCAGATCTGTGAGGTAGTTAATGAATATCACACAGAGGTGGTAACAGGTGAACTGTGCTGAGAGTTCCCTTTTCAGGCATGAAAAGCTAGAAGGATGTTATGAATTCAGAGACCTAAGAACTAAATGACAAACCTATTGTGGGTTCTCTGTGTCTTTTTGCTATTCTCTATTCTGCATCAGGTACAGAGCCAGGTGACAGGAGCTTGGGTTGCCAAATGGACAAGCCAATTTAACAAATTATGAATGCCAACTATATGGTAATGTGGAATTGTAATTAAGAAAAGAGAAGTCATAAGTCAGTCTGTCTGGGTTCCCATTTCACCTCCACCACACAAAGCTATGGGACCTCTGGTAAATTTCTTTTTTTTTCCTGGCAAGTTTCTTTATCTCCTCATGCCTCAGTGTTTCTCAAATATAAACTAGGGATAATAATGATGCCTAACTCATAGAGCTGTGATAAGGGTTACTTCGGTTAATGTATGCAAGCCCTTAAAACAGTGACTAGTCCTTACTAAGCACTCAGTAGTGATTCTGACTATGTACCAGACACTTTTCCAGGCTCTGAGAAAATGGTGAAGAAAAACACCATTCCAGCCCTAATGAGTCTTATCAGCAAAATTAGCCATTAAATAATTAATTTTATAATTAGTTACTTTGTCTAGGGATATATACTATGAATGGAGAAGTTTGAGGTGGCTTTAGGAGGACCTGTTACCTATTCTAATGAGTTTAGGTTCAGGATGTGGTTGAAATGGAGAGACATGCAGATCCAGTGGCAGTTGTGCCTGAATCTAGCATCCAGATCCAGCCCAGCCAGTGCTGGGTGAAGGGAATGAGATGAAACTGATGAGATAGACAGGGCCTCCATCACAGAGCCTTGTGAAAGGTTTTAGCCTTGAAGGACTGTAAAGTGTCCAAAAGGTTTTAATCAGGGGTGTGAAATTATTGTGTTTCCATTTTGGATGAACTATTCCAACAGGCATGTGGGAAATGGGTCAAAAGTGAATTGAGTGAATGTTAGATACTATTCATATTGTATGTATTAATACTTTCCTCTATAGGAGTGTTCCTATTTATTTCAGAAGGAAATTCACTTATGCTTATTAAGACAAAGGTTCTATACTTTCTGTTGATAGTTTAAAAGTATTTTGAAATCCTTTGAGGGGTCTGGGGTGGGGCTAGATAGACTCTTGCTTTCCTAAGAAAGAATGCAAAATACAATATAAGCTGATGGCTGAGATATACATACTTTGTCGCACCCCGCCCCCACCACTTAAACTGTGTAGGTGGTGATGGAGAACAACTAACACCAGAAAACTTTGCTCTTGTTTTCCCTTGGAAGTGCAAGAAGTAAAGAATCCATGGATCCAGGACCCTAGTTTCTTGTTCTTTACAGAGATTTCCCACATTTAATCTTAATTCAAGCCTTCATCTCTTTTATCTCATTCTGGAGGGGATGGCATGATGACAATTGTTATTTCTCCCCCAGAGAAAGACTACAGTTAGAATTAAAAGAGGGGCTCAAACTTATCAAGTAGGTTGTAATATTTGGACTAATAAAGTGATAATCACAAGTGATTGTCAAAGGGGCTGCCATTCATTGACCACCTTCAAGGTGCTTCCCAGGTGGTGCAGTTGTAAAGAATCTGTCTGCCAATGCAGGCGAGGCAAGAGATGTAGGTTCAACCCCTCAGTCAGTAAGATCCTTTGGAGGAGAAAGTGGGTCCTGCTCCAGTATTTTTGTCTGGAGAATTCCATGGATGGAGGGGCCTGGCCTGCTGGCTACAGTCCATGGGGGTTGCAAAGAGTTGGACAAAACTGAGTGACAGAGCACGCACACACCCTAGGTGCTACATCCATCTTCTGAGTATTATTATCCCCCATTCCCTAAGAAGCCAAGGCAATATCTTGTTAATGTCGGCTCTGATCCTAAAGCAGCACTGACCCCTTGATGTCACATGATTCTCCTGGCTTGGTTCCACCCTACCCTCAAGAATCCCATGCCTCTGTGTTTCCAGCTAGAACTGTCTGTCCTTAAATATTGTCTGTCTTCACTTTTTCTCCTCCAAACCATTTTCTTCTGCCCTTTACTCTGTACCCTCGGCCCGTTTTCTGTAAGGTGATGGCCAAGGAATCAGAGAAAGGAATGCAATACTGAACGTGAGTGTTCTCTTTCCTTTTGCCTGCGGATCACCTGGGGGTACGGTGAAGGAACCCCAGGGCATGCCTCTCAGAGACAGCAACCCAGCACATTGGGAGGCAGGAGGGAAACAAGGTTTTTCAGACCCGATAAGATGAAACCCTGGATGTGGCATCCACTGATTGATATGCAGGATTGCCCATTGCTCGGCCATCTCTTTTCTCCTTAAGCAAATACGATGTGGGCCTTAGGCTCTTGGCCCTCTCCCAGCCCGAGTTTGTACCCCTGAAGTCCTGAGCTGAATTGTGCCATCTCTCAGTGACACTTAATTGTTTTTAATTATCCCTCCACTGAAGCTGAACCATCCTTCACCCAGGTCACAGCACAGAACATGGCTCATAAGTTTTACGAGCCACCTCGTGTATCCTGTCCATGTGTGCAGCCACCTTTCCTGACAGTGAGCCATCCATCAGGCAGGTCCCCCTGTCCTGATAGGGTCTGGATGCTCAGAGCTGGGACGGGTTGTGATCTGTGTTAGTATGCTGACCACCATTATACTGAAAAGTCAGGGATTGGGCTGGAGATTTGAATTTCATATCTATAAATAGTTGTATGATTTGTGAATTTGAGCTTTGAAATGGTCTTTTTCCCCACCTATGGTCATCAGATTTCACAGACTATAGGGGTTTGGGTTTGGGATTTCCTAAGTCCAGTTGTTTCTCTGCTAGCCTATGAGTTCTTTTTCTGAGATTTTAGTGAGATCCTGGGCGCAGCTCCAAGTCCTCACTTGAATGCCATAAATACTTAGGGAATAAATGAAAAGCCCAGTGTTTAGGGGCAGCTTGCTTAGACAGGGTCATTACTAACAAGTAGATTTGCACTTAGATGTGAACTCTAAAATGTGACACAAATAAACCTATCTACAGAATAAAAACAGACTCACAGACATAAAGAACAGACATGCGGTTGCCAAGTCGTGGGGGGTGGGGGGGCATGGATCGGGAGTTTGGAGTTAGCAGATCTAAACTATTACATATAGAATGGATAAACTGCAAAGTCCCACTGAATAGCATGGGGAACTATATTCAGTATCCTGTAATAAACCATAATGGAAAGGAGAAAACCAACCAAAGAAATAAACCAACTGAGTTTGGCAAAAACCTGTAAGATCCAAAATGTACTTCCCATTGACCCTACTGGTGGCTCAGATGGTAAAGAATTTGCCTGCAATGCAGGAGACCCAAGTTTGATCTGTGGGTTGGAAAGATCCCCTGGAGAAGGGAATGTCTACCCACTCCAGTATTCTTGCTGGAGTATTCCATGCACAGAGGAGTCTGGTGGGCTACAGTCCATGGAGTTGCCAAGAATCTAATACAACTGAACAACTATCACTTTAACCCGTCTCAGAATCTGAAATCTCGCCCTTCCTTTCTTTCTCAGTCTATAAAGCTTGGTAGAGGGTTACTAGTCAGAGGAGTTAAGTGGCTTAATTCTGAGAATTTTGACCTTTCTTCTTTTCTCCTCTGAACTGACCATGAAGGCGTCCAGGATTATGGAGCTGTTATTTAAGGATGCTAGGTAAAGACCTAGCTGATGGACAACCCTCACCTCAAGTTGACTAGATAAACTGGTTAACTCAAGTAGCCTCAGATAAAAATAGTAATTCCCAGAGAGGTGTAAAGCAAGATGGCTTTTGGAGGTCCCTAAATGAATGCATTTTTATGCTAATCTAGTATTTATTTTAATATTCTCTTCTAGTCTTTGCAAGTGATTCTGGTTTCCAGTTAGTAGGGATGAAAACTTCCTATTAAAAATGCATGAATTTAAGTTAAAAATCAAGTCAGTAAAATAAAATAATAAAAATATATCCATGACAAGTGATCAAAAATCATGAAGGATGGTACATGAATTAGTGAATTTCTGGACATATGGAGATGGAAGATGGGGCTAGTAAGAGCTATGAGGAGGTGCCCTGGGGAGCTGTAGGTGGCAGAGCGCCCAGTGGTGTGGGATGGGAATGAAGGGCAGCACAAGTGACTGAGACCAGCAAGCCTGCTCACTCTTGGAATAGGACTAATATAGGAGGGGAGGGCAGAGAAGGCGATGGCAGCCCACTCCAGTGCTCTTGCCTGGAAAATCCCATGGGCGGAGGAGCCTGGTGGGCTGCAGTCCATGGGGTCACTAAGAGTCGGACACGACTGAGCGACTTCTCTTTACTTTTCACTTTGATGCATTGGAGAAGGAAATGGCAACCCACTCCAGTGTTCTTGCCTGGAGAATCCCAGGGATGGGGAAGCCTGGTGGGCTGCCATCTATGGGGTCACACACGACTAAAGCAACTTAGCAGCAGCAGCAGCAGGAGGGGAGGGGAGCCTGGTGAGACAGGTTTGGTGTAATGAGAGAAACCCCTAGTATCCTGAGATCCAGCTTCCCTGGAACTGGATCTCCAGCCCTGGGATTTCTCCAGCTGCCTGCTTCCCCACCCTCGCCTCCACTTTAACTGCCTCTTGTTCATTTCCCACCAGAGGTAGAGATTCCTTAAGGCTTTGAGAGCTTCAAATAAAATGATTTGGATGCCCAAATTGGTCCACAGCAACTGTCCTATTCCCTGGAAATAAGGCCTATTCTCACTTGCTTCCTTTGTTCTTTCAAATGCCACTGGAAGAGGAAGGGGACTTGGCAGGAGGATGTATTTGGTTTTGGCAGCAGCATCCAAAAACCATGGTTTGCCTGACTGTACAAACCGTGGGAGTGTCCTCTCACTCTGAACCCACATGCATCTGTAGGAGCCAGGGCATGAGGGTATGGATATGGGCATGGATATGTGTGTTTGTGTAAAGGGTGAAAAGAATCTTTGCTGGAATAAAGAAAAGAATGCGATGGGGGATCAGCTCAATAGCCAATCCGAGGGAGCGGGGGAAGGGAGAACTGCGGGACTCCCTTCCAAATCAGTAAATGCAAATTGCAGCAGGAGGCTGACCTTTTACTGTAACCGATGTCAGCTGCATGCTGTAACCTCATGCCATTAATTATAATTCAGCATACTTCGGGTGGGCTCTCCTATTGGCCTTGGTTCCCCCTCCCTCCCTCCCCACCTCCTCCCTCTTCATTCCCACCCCCACTGAAAGGCTTAGGTTGCAGGCTGCACTCAGAGATGAAATGTTTTGATAAATAATGAGTTTTATAAAGCCAGAGTCCATCCTGTACATTTGATTTTTTTTTCATGAAAGATTTTCTTATATTGGAGCCTGAGATAACATGAGAGGGCCCGTTCCCTGCCCTCCCAACCCCCCAGTTTAGGAAAAACTTAGATGTACATACTCCACTGCAAAAAAAAAGGAAAACATTCATCAAGTGAGGCTGGGATGTAAAGCATCACTCATCTTCCCGTTGGAAAAAGTTTGCAAGTATTTTGTTGCATGATTGGGAGCCTGGAAAGGAGTAACTTAAAAGTAGATCTAAAAATTACAGTCTGGAGTCTGTGCACAGGTCAGGAAAGAAATTTGTATCGTATGTCTAAGAAGAATTTTTAAATTCTGGACCAGTCTTTCTGTTTCCTTTTTGGTGAGTTTATTAGAAAATCAGTGTTCACTTTGTATGAGAATCTTCCTTTTTCTAGATCAAGCATGAAAAACTACAGACATTTCATACAGACAGTGGTGGCTGCGTGGGCTGTGACATGTGAGACCCACAGGTCCCTTTGCTTAGGGAAGCCTTCCGCTTGATTTAATGCTCTGCTCTTACCATACTGAAATGCTTGATAATTTTAAACAAATAGCTCCATGTGTCAGCTTGAACATTATATTATTATATATATGAATATTATACTATTCAGCCACTCCTGAAGAGGAGCATTGGAAAGCAAAGCATATAAATGGTAGGTGGAGCTAATACAAAACTTTGAAAATAGGTTGATGTCTCTTAGGCCAAGATTTTTTCAGGAAATAGTTGTATTTTGAATAAAATATGTATTGAGGCTTATCTTCCCCTGAAAAATCTAAAGTTGCACAATTAACTGAGCCATTTTTCACATTCTGAATAATTAGCCAGGGGGCACCAGATTTTCTCTACTTTGCTTTGCTTAATGGGTCTAAAACTTTTAAAATATTTTCCTATTTTAGTTTATCAGTTTATTTATTACATAAACATTTAATGTCATGAGGATGGTATTTTAAAATTGCCATAGAAATGGCAAAGAATGAAACACAGCTATACCCATAAAAATGTTTCTCTCTAGAGATATCAAAACATTAAAAAAAAACCCCAAACAACAACAAAACACATAACAATAACTTGAAAGAATAAATGCATTAATTGAGCTATAACAGTGTTCTGGGAGAGCAGGATAAATCTGATTGGGAGGGTGAGGAGAGGCAGGGCAAATAATTGACATATCTAATTTCAGCTTAGAGAGAATGGGCCAGAGAATATTCTGAGGGCATAGAATGACTTCAAGTGGGGATATGGCAGAACTGTGGGTAAATTCAAGCAACATTGCCTAGAACCAAGGGCTTACTGTTTGACATACAGGAGGAAGATATCACTGGAAATTAAGGCTAAGGCCAGCTAGCTGTTGTGTGGACCATTTGTTGAGTGACAAGTGCTCGTGGAACCAGGGCAATGGGAGGGATGCTCATAGAGGTCAGCTACCTTTATACAGAGAAAAAAATGTATCATAGAAACTATAACTCTAGACTTATCAGGTTATTGAGATAATGAACCGAGAGAAGCCACTCAGGGAAATTGGAAGTCCCAACACAGAATTATGGTGCCTTCCGTAATTGTGGAGGTCAGTTCTCACCTTACTGGGAGGTGAAGAAGGAAGAACTTCATCGTTCCTTCATAGTCATTCAATTTAGGACTTTCCATTGGTGAACAAGCTTTAGAAATGTTCTTAAACATCACCAGCTGATCGGCTGTTTTTCTGTTTCTTGGAAATAACGTTCTACCTTCCATTTGTGTGGTCACAACAGGTATATAAAAAAAAAAAAACTGCTTATAGTTATAAAAATAGCACTGTACAAACGTATATACATTGCATTCATCTTGCACATAAAATAGCAGGATGGAAAGATGGATGGATTGATGCTGGTATGAAGCAGACCAAAATTTTAGTCATGACATTATCTTTGCAAGCTGAGGTTATAGGTATTTATAAATTTTGCTTTAAAAAATTGGACAGTATTTGACCATTTGTTTCAGGAAAATAATTCAATAATTCACTCGGTACATTTTGACAGTGGGATTTCAAGTAGTAAAAATCTCATTTTAAATTTTGGATATAGAATTTACTATTGCTCCAGAATTACTTGGAAAAGAATGTAAAGAGTTCTGTTTTTCTTATGAAACATAGTCAGGGAGATGAATTACTTTTCCATGCCATGAACTCGGCTAAAAAGAGAGATGCAAGATCAGCGGTGACGTGACTGCTCATTTGGGGATGGTCCACTCAATCGACATGAACAATTTCCTGTGTCGTGTCTTGGGCCAAAAAGCTATTGAAAGAATATGATCTCAAGAATGTAATATCTTCTGTGAAATGTCAACTATTGACAATATATTCAGCAGGCTTATATATTGATTTGAATTTAGTCCAGGTTCAGACACTGAACTCTTGATGCTTTCAATTGCATTACCTTAGTTTCTAGTTCCTAACCTATGGTTTCTAGTTGATCGGTTATTTTGATAAACATCTATGTATTGGACCAAATCATATGGTATTATGGGTAGTTCAGCTTTTAAAAACTTCTTAGTAAATTCTGTTGACGGGTAATCATGAATTGTTTACATTCTGCCTTATTGGCTTTACAATTTTCTCAGTACATTCACATATTCTGAAATATTTAAGAGTAAGTTGGGGACATTTTGCCCTCTTAACCTCTAAATACTATAGTTTTTATTTCTTGGAACAAGGACGTTCTCTTATAAAACCACAGCACCACTATAAAATCAGAAAATTTAGCACTGATACAATGTGATTATTTAATTCACAGTCCAAATTGATTCTGTTGTCACTTGTCTCAATATCTTTTTAAACAAACTTTTCCTGGCATAGGATCCAGTCTAGAGTCATGCTATATTTATATTTCTGCAGTCTAATTTGGAGTGGTTATTTAGCCTTTCTTTGTCTTCCTTGACCTTGTCATATTTCAAGAGTTCAGGCCAGTTGTTTTGAAGAATAACTCAATTTGGGTGTGTCTGATCTTCCCTTATGATTAGATTCAGTTTATGCTTTTTGTAGAGATACCACAGAAGTAATATTTTGTCCTACTCAGTACATCCTATCAGTTGCCAGGTGATGTCAGTTTGTCCTTGTGTCAGTGATGTTACTTTTACTCCTTGATTAAGGTGGTATCAAGTTTCTCTACTGCGATCAGTTTGCCTTTATAATTGGGAATTTGTGGAGTGATGCTTCAAGACCATGTAAATATCTTGGGCCTCATCAAACTTCACTCATTCATTGATGATTTTCTAACCCTATTGTTTTGCATTCCTTTATTGGTTGACATTGAAACCATAAGAAAAAGTTTCCTTCTCCATGGGTTTATTCATTAATTTACTAGTATTAGCTTTGTATTCACTAAGCTTTGTTCTTTACAATGGCTGTTTTATGGGGTTCAACTTGATTCTTATTGCTATGCTTTTAGAATTGGAGGCAAGCCATGTATGTATATTTATATCCAGTTATATTTGCAATATCCAAAACTATTTGCCTATTTGAATATACATATATGTTTACTGATAGTTTAAAATTATTGTACTCTCTCTCACCTGGTGACTGTCAGTCCACAATTTCACTTATCAGTATAGAAATCTCAACCTATTCTCTTTACCTGCAATCAAGTATTTTACTCAGCCTATTTGAAACAGCTGCAAGACCTCAGTTTAGTCTTTGTTTTAGGCAGTGTGAGTTGTAGATACATAGATATGATCAATGTCTTTACTGTCCATTTGAATATTTTGCTTTCATAAAGTCTCTGCTCTACTTTTAAAACTTAGTTTATACAATAACCAAAATTTTAGGGAAGTTAGAAATAATTTGAGCTCATCTAGAGGCAATGGCACCTCACTCCAGTAGTCTTGCCTGGAAAATCCCATGGACAGAGGAGCCTGGTAGGCTGCAGTCCATGTGGTCTTGAAGAGTTGGACACGACTGAACGACTTCACTTTCACGCGTTGGAGAAGGAAATGGCAATCCACTCCAGTGTTCTTGCCTGGAGAATCCCAGGGACAGGGGGGCCTGATGGGCTCCCGTCTCTATGGGGTTGCACAGAGTCGGACATGACTCAAGCGACTTAGCAGCAGCAGCAGAAATAAATGCAGAAAACAAACTTCTCCTTCAGTCAGTTTCCCTGCACATTTATATTCAGTTCAGTTTAGTCACTCAGTCATGTCTGACTCCTTGAGACCCCGTGAATCGCAGCACGCCAGGCCTCCCTGTCCACCACCAACTCCCGGAGTCCACCCAAACTCATGTCCATCGAGTCGGTGGTGCCATCCAGCCATCTCATCTCTCTGAAGTCTCCTTCTCCTCCTGCTCCCAATTCCTCCCAGCATCAGGGTCTTTTCCAATGATTCAACTTTTTGTGTGAGGTGGCCAAAGTACTGGAGTTTCAGCTTCAGCATCAGTCCTTCCAACGAACACCCAGGACTGGTCTCCTTTAGGAAGGACTGGTTGGATCTCCTTGCAGTCCAAGGGACTCTCAAGAGTCTTCTCCAACACCACAGATCAATTCTTCGGCACTCAGCCTTCTTCACAGTCCAACTCTCACATCCATACATGACCACTGGAAAAACCATAGCCTTGACTAGATGGACCTTTGTTGGCAAAGTAATATCTCTGCTTTTGAATATGCTGTCTATGTTGGTCATAACTTTCCTTCCAAGGAGTAAGCGTCTTTTAATTTTATTGCTGCAACCACCATCTGCAGTGATTTTGGAGCCCCACAATATAAAGTCTAACACTGTTTCTACTATTTCCCCATCTATTTCCCATGAAGTGATGGGACCCGATGCCATGGTCTTAGCTTTCTGAATGTTGAGCTTTAAGCCAACTTTTTCACTCTCCTCTTTCACTATTATCAAGGGGCTTTTAGTTCCTCTTCACTTCCTGCCATAAGGGTGGTGTCATCTGCATATCTGAGGTTATTGATATTTCTCCTAGCAATCTTGATTTCAGCTTGTGATTCTTCCAGCCCAGCATTTCTCATGATGTAATCTGCATATAATTTAAATAAGCAGGGTGACCGACCATATACAGCCTTGATGTACTCTTTTTCCTATTTGGAACCAGTCTGTTGTTCCATGTCCAGTTCTAACTGTTGCTTTCTGACCTGCATACAGGTTTATCAAGAGTCAGGTCAGTTGGTCTGGTATTCCCATCTCTTGAAGAATTTTCCACAGTTTATTGTGATCCACACATTTATACTAGATCATAGCAGTGTTTAAAATAGTACTATATATAATTATTCAGAAGCTTTGCCATCAAATTGAATGAATTGGCTTTAAATCTTTTGTTCTCATGTCTGCAAGCTAAGTTATTTAAAAACTTAGAAGTACTGTTTTGAAGATGCTACATGTGGTCTTTTAAAAACTTTTTTTTCAGATTTGCATCTCCCGGATAGTGGGTTTTATATATTTAAAGGAAGAAAACAAAGTTAAGACAGTTTCACACATATTAACTAACTGGCAGGCTCGTTTCATGACGCATCTGTGAAAGGTGGGGTGTGAATCATTATACATCATTTTTCACTTTCCTATGAAAGAATGTGCTGTACGAAATGGTCTAGCCAGAAACTATCGACATACAAGGGCGCTTGTGGTGGATCCCTTGAATGGAAGAATGAAGCAAAAAGGGGGAGGCTCAGAATAGGGAGAGGCAAGAGGCAAGATGAGAAGGAGCAATGCTTCTTGATGAATGGTAGAAGGTGGTTCTAATTCTGCTTGTGGGAACTTTAACCTATAATGAAATGCTGTACAAGTACTTTACTATCTTCAGGGGGTGCTAGTGCTATTTAAAATAAAGACTGACCCAAACTCAACCCTCAAGGACCTCTAAGTCCCAGTTTCCAAGCTGTAAAGAAAAGAAAAACCTATTTACAAAGTTGTTGTCAAGACTCTGGACCTGGTGCCTATTAGGCACTCAAAAGCATTTCTTTCAGCCCTACCCTTGTTGGTGTCAGCAATAACCTACATGGTTTTCTAAGTTGCTGTGCTTCCTGACATGGCTTATGCTGTAGTTCTACTAACAGATGTTTGAGTCTGTCTGCTGGTCTCGCTGTTGCTTGTCCTGGCTCAAGCTGGTTTGCACAGGAAGCAGTGGTTTGTGTCCAGGAGAGAAATTGGAAAGGGACAGCAGTGGCATTAGGTGGGAACCAGGATGAGCAGCTTGAGTGGTAGCAGTTTGGCCACAACCCCACAAATGAGGAAGATCCCATTGTCGGAAGATAGTTGGAAGAGGAAAAATATTCTTTGTAAACTTGTTTTCAACAGTAGAATGGGAAGAGAAGAAGGTTGAAAGGTAGAGCATAGTATGATGGAGGAAAGTCTTAGAATTGCTGGGGGCAGTTCCTAGAAGCAATGAACTAGAGGATAGAATCAATAGAGAGAAAGAATGATGGAACCTTTCTGAGAAAGAAGGCATTGATGCAGAAATTAATATATCCCAGTTCAACTTCTCAGTTCCTGGCTGAATTTTAGTTAACAGCAGATCTTCTGGGTTGAGACATTTTATTCAAATAGCCATATTTTCTAGAAATCTAACTTTGATATAAGGCGAAAGGCTTCGGTCCTAACATGACAAACAAAGCCAAATCTCATCTATCAGACTTTTGGATATTAAGCTTTTCGGTGGCAGGGAAATGTATTTCACACACATACTAGTTTATATCTGAGTCTGCCTGATTTTCTCTGAAATAAAAGTTTAAAAAATTTGCCTGTGGTGGAAAAAAAATTGTTCAAATTGCAAGATTATTGGAGCCATTCCTAAAGTGAGATTTATAGGGAAAAACAGAAGGATTAGATTTTGGTCCTTGGGCAGTTGCTAATTAGTTGTGAAACTGTAAATGTCCTCTCCTTTTGTTAAATAAACGTGATGACCACAGTGTTGAAGTGCCTTTCAGATCTGAGGGTAGAAGATGCTAGGCTTGTGTCCCCTTCTCAGTGAGGAGCCACAGATTACTGTGATAATTATACTAACATTGGGAGTAAGCCGACTAGAGAGTTCTGCTCTCTTTGATGTCACCTGATCAACTTGGGCGTTCTATTGTTTGGAGTGTTTGGAGTAAAACTATTATTTTCTTAAGTAGTCTTATTTTCTTTGTCCGGTGAATTTATAGCAGGCAGAGGCATTATCAAACATCTGAAAAATTCATTGTATAGATTTGAGAGCTCATACACACAATTGCACCCTTCTTTGTTCACTTAAACACTTTCTCCATATTCTGCCTATGTGCCATAGGGAAATTGGAAAATGTCATTAGAATGACTCAGAAATAGGGGCCTTGGCTTGTCAACTAATTTATAGCTTCTCTAAAGTTTTTAAAGTATATGCTTTCTTTTGATATTTCCAATAAATATTATGAAATGTATAAATTAGAATCCCAGATATTAAAGACTTCATTATATCTTCCTTTCCAATTGCTTTTTGAACAAATGGTAAAAAAAAAAAAAAAATCACTGGAAAGCTATGAATCTTCAAAAGTCTATGTTTAGAGATGATTGTTTTGCAATACACACTTAACATCATTTCATCTTTTCACTTGCTACATTGTACTACTTCTTAGAACTATCTCCTTTGGGTTTAAACCTATTTAACATTTTGATTTGGAAACGATAACTGAATGAAGCAACCACATTCCTCTTTTTCTCTTGAAAATGATTTTTATTCTTGTGATATCAATCTTCCTTCTGTGCAATAACTTAAGTTGTGTAATGTGGAAAGAACTAGCTAGGAGATTCAAAGACTTCTGGTTTTATTTGCACTATGTTCTCTATTGTTAAGCAAATCATTTAAGTTCTGTCAACTCTCTTATCTCCAACGTGGTGTGATGGAATAAGATAAAATGTATGGTTCCTTCTCCTCTGACATCCTTTGATTTTATTAGTCTTTGGCTATGGACAAATTGAGCTGAGTTTCATACTCAATAAGACAGTTTAATCAGTATGAAAGGCAGTCTGGATAATTAATCTTCACAATGCCTTTATTCTCAACAGCATGGTGAAAATTCTCTTTCTCTTTGGTTTAGCTGCATAATTTCTTGAATTCTACTGAATTCTGTCCAGAACAACTTTACAGTGAATTTCAAATTTCAATTTCCACATAATCTCATTGTCATTCTGTTTCATTCACTTCTAATCCTGATCTCAGATCCTTCTCTTTTTTCCCTTCATCTAACAATCTTCAGGGTCTACCCTATGGAACTCCTATGGAATTGGCCACAACCTTAACAATGAACTTGTCCATTCCATTGAGAGTATTGGTTTGGTTTGGTTCTGTTCCTGTTTTTGTTGCATGCTAATGTGTGCACTGCGTTCATTCATGGGACTCATGTGGAAGATTCTATGACTACTTTTAAACCAGCTGTTTCTTTTCCTTCATCTCTTTAAACCATCAGGGAATTGCTTGGAACATCATATTTATTTCCCGGCAATTCCTGGCATGGGGCAACATTGAAATAGAGCGTGCACTCAACTTTCCTAGATGAGAGGAATAAGAACAAATAACAAAACTTTGATACCACTATGAGTAATTTTTATTGTGGAAAAATATGCATAACATAAAACTTACCACTTGAACCATTTTTAGGTATATAATTCTGTGGCATTAGGTATATTCACATTGTTGTGCAACCATCGCTTTCATTTCCTGGACTTTTCCATTTTCCCAAACTAAATTTTATACCCATTAAACAATAACCTCCCATTCCTCTGTCCCCTCAATCAACTCCCGAAAACCACCCTTCTGTTTGTGGTCTCCATGAATTTGACTGCTCTAGGTACCTCTTATGTAAGTGAAACCATACTTTGTCTTTTTGTGAGTGGTTTTATTTCATTTAGTAGGTCTTCAAGCTTCAGCCACATTTTAGCATGTGTCAGAATTTCATTTTTTAAAGTCTGTTGTATGGCTGTACCACATTTTGTCTATCCATTTATTTGTTCATGGATTGGGTTGTTTCTTCTTTAATTAGTATACCTTAATTATTCATTGGATTGTTTTGAATAGTGATGTGATGAACACTGGTGTGCAGATACTGTTCAAGTCCCTACTTTCAGGTCTTTTTGGGTACATACCCAGCATAGAATTGTTGGATCATATGGGTAATTCTATGAGTTAAGTTTTTAAGGAATTTGCATACTGTTTTCTACGAAGGCCATACCATTTTACATTCCCACCAGCAACACATGAGTTTATGATTATTGTTCTTTTTCCACTCTCCCTCGCTTCTTCCTCCATCTCTCCCTTTCCTCCCCACTTTCTTCTATCTCAACCGAAGCTTGTTAGTTACTCACCACTGAATTTAGGAAGTTGAATTACTTTATTAGTACAACTCAGTGATAAGTTATTTCCGAAGATGGTCAGGAAGGTAAGGTGAACCCCGGATTTTGAGAAAACAGTGGAATCAGTCCATACCTATTATGATTTTATGTACCCAGGATCTTAGCTAAATCTCAGACTGTATCAATAGTGTCAACACAAAAACTAAAAATAGGCCTACCATATGACCCTGCAATCACAGTCCTGGGTATATATTCGAAGAAAAACATGATCCATCTGAAAGGATATATGCACCCCAAAGCTCACTGCAGCATTGTTTACAATGGCTAAGACATGGGAGCCATCTAAATGTCCACTGACAGAGGAATGGATAAAGACAATGTGGTGCATATACACAATGGATGTTACTTAGCCATTAAAAAAAATGAAATAATGCCATTTGTAGCAGAATGGATGGACATAGAGAGTGTCATACTGAGTAAAGCCAGACAGAGGAGGAGAAATATTGTATGGCATTCCTTTTGAGGAATCTAAAAAGAAATTATATAAATGAACTTACTTTCAAAGCAGAAACGGACTTATAGACTTTGAGAATGAGTTGTGGGGGTGAAGGATGGGGGAAAGGATGGGGGTGAAGTTAGGGAGTTTGGGATGGACATGTACACACTGCTATATTTAAAATGGATAACCACCAAGGACCAACTCTGTAGCACATGGAGCTCTGCTTAATGTTATGTGGCAGTGTGGATGGGACAGGAGTTTGGGATAGAATGTGAATACATGTGTGAGTATGGCTGAGTCCCTTTGCTGTTCACTTGAAACTGCCACAACACTGTTAATCAGCTGTACCTAAATACAAAAAAAAAAGTTTTCAAAAACAATATCAGTACACAAAGAAGGAGACCAGTTTGTAAGAAGATTTATTAAGGCTATAAAATAGTTTCTTTTACAACCTGAATGTTTAAGGGATAGTTATGTCCCAGATCCTTTTCAAAATCTACTAGCAATGGATTTTGGAATATCAATTGTTCTGTATATAATATTTCTTCTCAACAATTGATAACTCAGGAAAGCAAACTCTCTTAAAGTGAGGACTCAAGGGAAGAGTTCACAATCACCAACTTTAACAACAACAACAAAAATTCATCAAAATCTTAAATGATCTCAGGATGTTGGACTTAGAGGAGACTTCAGAGACATCTAATTCAACCCATTCATTAAAAAGTGCGAAAGTGTTAGTTGCTCAGTCATGTCCAACTCTTTGCGAGTCCATAGACTATAGCCTGCCAGGCTCCCTGTCCATGGAATTTTCCAGGCAAGAATACTGGAGTGGGTTGCCATTTCTTTTCCAGGGGAATCTTCCCAACCTAGGGCTTGAACCTAAGTCTCCCACATTGCAGGCAGATTCTTTACCACCTGCCCTATTCATTTAAAACACAGAGAAACTGAGACCCAGAATGGGTCTAGAGATAAGAGCTCAAATTTAAGACTTTATATGCTGTCTATTGTGTTTTTTTTTTCCTGCCAAAATATCTAAGTTGAATTCTTAAGAATTCTGATATAAACTATGCTTAATACCAATGAACACCTAAAACGTACAGTTTAATTGAAACCCCAGTGTCCTCCCTTTATAAAGGCATACATGGAGACATCAAAGTATAAACTTAGAGCTAGTACAAACACATACAAAAATGTATTTAATTTTCTCAAATTATATTGGTGTTGATAACGCCAACTGGTACTGATTTTTTTGTAATCTTTATCAAATATATTGATATCATGCTGATGAAGCTATATCATGGGACCCTTCTCCTGGAACAATCTAAGTACAGATGTAGTGATGAGTCTGGACTTTGCATGGGAATTTCAGTGAGTGCCAGCCTACAGAAACAAACTGTCATAGGGTCAGGCTTCTAAAAAACAAGTTGCAGTGGTATGAAGATAAGGAATAGTTTTAGACTGAGCTATGGAGATAGTTAAGTTGATGAGGGTTATTGGGTTAAACTGCTGCTTTAAATGTGATTGATTCCAAGGGCTAAGCACGCCAGCAATAATGAGCTTCTCCCTGTGGATAGTGTCTTTAATTCTTGCTTGTTTGTGGGAAGCATGATACCCTATTCAGTGAATACATTAAATTAGCAATAGCTGAGCAAGTGGATAAAGGAAGTATGTATCTAACTAAATATTTGAAATAAGAGTGAAATACATTATTGAAAATATTGACAGCTTATTTAAAAGTCTGTAAGTGATTATAATAAAGCTAGTAATTTTCTGTTCAAATTCAGCCTCCTTAAGACAGAGACATTACTGGTGTTTGTTTGGCAATGCTAGAAGGAAGAAACCCAGAAAGAACATCTAATATCTCTAATAATACTAGCTTCATATCCTATCTAGATTTGTTCTTAGATGGAGAATATTTTAAATTAAAAGCACGTTCAGGGCATTTGCGTGGTATTATCAATTAAAAAGGTAAATAAAAGATGTTTATATCATAATTCAAAAAATGTCTCAAGACTGAGACCACTTCTTTTTAATGACATAGATATTTCTCAGCACAATCTTCATATGTAAGTTTTTTCAATTATAAAAGAAGGATGACAATACTCAAATACTTTTCTCATGAGAATAACGTATGAGTCCTAGCATAAGTTATGAGTTCACCAGCATAAACTTCAGTCCCTTCTTTTGGATGTTTTAATAAATGATGCTAAAAACTCAGCACAGTAATTAGTCAAGATTATAACCCATTTGCTATCCAGAAAGTGTCAGCCTTGTAAATCACATTCTGTTCAGAGATTTTCTTGATTTATTCTTATGTCTACTCTCCTATTTTTTGCTTCTTTTTTATATTGTTTTCGTCACCTTTTACTAGCATTAATCTAATATCTGCTAAAAACAAAGAGGATTAACAGATAAACCAAGCCTTGTCTCATTTGCCCATACATTATTGGCATTTAAACTATGATAGTCATGTTACAAATATCTTTTGGATATCTCAACTTTTAAAACACATCAAATATCTCTGATTATTTTTCTTATTACTCTGTTGATAGTATCCATAATAGAGTGTGAATTATAGTTATTTAATATAAAAGCATTTTCAGTTTTATACTGTCCCTTCTCCAGCTTTATTAAGTTATGATTGACAAATAAAAATTGTATGAATTTATACAACATGATTTTTAAAAGGTGTGTGAAATGATTTAATATATACAAAAATTAGAAAGTGATTACCACAATCAATTTAATTAATACATCCATCACCTCACAGACTTAGCTTTTTTGTATTTGTGGTATCACATTTAGAATCAACTCTCTCAGTGAATTTCAGATATACATACAATGTTATCAACTATAATCACTAGTTTTTGTTTAAAACCCTGAAGCTTGTTCATCTTGTAACTTAAGGTCCCTCTTTTGTATTCTGTGTACTTCCCACAGTCAGCTTTGATTAGAGTGATTGTGTTAAAATTTGAGTTTTGTTAAGTCACCATTTAAAGCGTATTTGGTTAACATTGTTGATACGAACAGTAAAGCAGTCAATCTCTGCTAATTCAAGTCCATGTAACTGAAGTGAAGTGAAAGTCTCTCAGTTGTGTCTGACTCTTTGCAACCGCATGGACTATATAGTCCATGGAATTCTCCAGGCCAAAATACTGGAGTAGGTAGCCTTTCCCTTCTCCAGGGAATCTTCCCCAAAATTACATTCTTGGAAAAGTAGAAACCATGGACCATTTGCTTGACTCTTTTAAATATTAAGGAAGAAATGAAGACAATCTGAAGTTACCTTTAAATTTTTTTTTTTTTTCAAAATCCTCAAAGGGTAGAAATGGGAACCTCTCTATAGCCTAGAACTGTGAACATGTTCTTAACATATTTGGTTTTGATCTCAAATACACACTAATACCATTATAGTTCAATAAATCAAATTTAAGATTGAATTTTTAAAAATTTCTGTCACTGGTCATTGTAAAATTTTCTTTCAAAATTTCTACTATGGACTATTAAAATCTTTTTAAAAGGAAATGCTCCAAGTTAAGAGTTTTTATTAAATATCGTGATTATATATAATCTCTTCATTAAAAAATATTTTAAGATTTTGTTCAGTGTTTTTAAAATAAAAATTTTATATTTTTAAAGCCAAGCATATCATTCAAGGAAAAGACTAGGTCATAATTTCAGAGAGCTACACTCACTGATAGTAGGTAGTATCTGGAGACATTACATTAGAAAAGCTTATAGTAGTTTTGGCAATAGGTAGTTTTGACATAGTAGTTTTGACTAGGTCATAGACATAGCATGCATATATATATATATACATATATATATACATACATATATATACATATATATACATACATATATATGTATATATATATAAAAGATCTGATGCTGTGGATTAATTTAGAAGTTTTTTTATAAAGAAAAATAAGTCTCTTATTTACAATCCCTTTAAGATTGCCAAAACTACTATGGACTTTTCTAATGTAATGCCTCCAGATACTACCTTCAGTGAGTGTAGCTCTCTAAAATTATGTGGTAAAGGAAATAGAAGGATTTTCCTCCAATATGCTTTTTAAAGTTCTACAGAAACTTCAGTATGAGGAGGCAAAGTGAAATGTCTAGCTTTTTGTTGTTGTTGTTGTTGCTTTTGCTGGGTGTTATTTTTCCTTGGCATTCTCTTATCTATACTTGGCTAGCATTCCTGAACTTCTTAACTATAAAATCTGAATTTCCAAACTGCTTATTCGTTCTCCTGGATTCTTTGTTTTTAGTGTTGGTTTTTTATTTTGACCATGAAGCTATTTTACCTGCTCTGAACTGAAAGCAACACACTCTTATTGTTTAATTTTATTTGGGTTCATACCCTTCTCATCCTTCATTCCTTATTCTCTAGTGTTCTTGCCACATTTTTGTGTTTCCACTTATTACATATCAGGGTTCACTGTATTCAGAAAAAAACAAACTCTCAAAAAGTCAGTTGTTTGAAAAGTAGGGGAGAGTCATTTTTTCTCTTTTAAAACTCTTGAAGACCTATTGAGGCTTGTATTATTCAGAGCTGTTTCAGATCCTTTGAGAACATTGTTTAACCACATCCCACTTTTATACTCTTCCCCAGGCAGGAAGCCACCCTCACAGGAGGAGCTGAAATGTTACTGTAGCAAGATGGGATGATGGTCCTCATCATGGCTGGCGTGACTTGGCAAGGAGTATTTTATTTATTTTATTTTTGCATTTTTCTTCACTGTAAATATACTGAGTACCAAATGTGGATCTTAAACTGGAATGTAGTAAGTACAAATCATGTTTTTTATTTGGGGTCAGAGCTCTCCCCATCTTTAGAGAAAAAGGAAAGCAGTGTTGTCAAGACAGGACATCTTTTCAACACGGCTATAAAACTGAACATCCATCCATCCATCCATTCCCAGAATGTGTCAGACTCTATTGCAGGCATGGTGATGGAGAGATATTTAAGACATGGCTCTTATTCTGAAGAATCTTCTTGAAAAATTGGAAAGATAGGCATGTGAAATTACAATGCCAAGTGCCCACAAAACGGTATACCCAAGATGCCATGGGAGTGTATTTCCGTTCACACACGTTTGTGAAACGCTGCAGAGAGTTCTTAACATATAATTTCATGTAGTAATTGCCTTGTGTAACCTCTAGTTTGAAGAAGATGATTTATGATCTTTTAAAGCCTTTATTTCAAAGTGCAGGGCAAGCTAGACAGATGTGAGGGTTTAGGTCTGTGGCACTGGGTGCTGGGTAGACAGTGGATGTCCTTATTCCCATTTATGCCTGTGGCAATCAGAGTTACCAGCCTCTGGCTGGTAACTTGGCTTAACTTTTGGATCTGTGGCCCTTCATTTCAGTTCAGTTCAGTCGCTCAGTCATGTCCGACTCTTTGCGATCCCATGAATCGCAGCACGCCAGGCTTCCCTGTTCATCACCATCTCTCGGAGTTCACTCAGACTCACGTTCATCGAGTCCGTGATGCCATCCAGCCATCTCATCCTCTGTTGTCCCCTTCTCCTCCTGCCCCCAATCCCTCCCAGCATCAGAGTCTTTTCCAATGAGTCAACTCTTCGCATGAGGTGGCCAAAGTACTGGAGTTTGAGCTTTAGCATCATTCCTTCCAAAGAAATCCCAGGGGTGATCGCCTTCAGAATGGACTGGTTGGGTCTCCTTGCAGCCCTTAGGCAAACCCTAAGTTGGTCAGCCTTATTTTCAGGGTTTCAGATGACCACGAACGTGGTGATGCATCACTGCAGAGGCAGTTGTGGTAGCTGGAGATGCCTCTCCTTCTCCATTACCAGGGCCACACTGCTCATTTCTCTTTCCACTGTTTAGTTAAGGGGCTCACCTCCTCTGAGTTTGACACCTCTTTGCTCTTCACACCAACTTGCCGTAAGTGAGAATTTCTTACCAAAGGTCTTCTAGGAAGCAGGTTGAGTATTTATAGATGTGAAGACCTGTGGCTTGGGCTGAAATTCCATCTTTTAGAGAAAAGCAGCACCAAAGAAAGACTGAACTTTTCTCTGAGGGGAATTTCTCTGTGACTTTTCAAAAAATAACTAGGTTGGCACAATCATCATGCCGGATCCCTCATCTAAGAGGCTGAATTTTGACTAAATACATTCACTTCATTTTGCTGAATGGTAAGAATGTTCAAGTTAGATCTCATCTTCGCATTGTGTGAAGAACCATTAAGAAAACTCTCTTCTACCCTTCAGGCCTGCTTGTCATCTCTCCTCCCTTTTTAAGAAAGTCCATGTCCACCAGAGCTTATTGAGGGACTGTGTTGTCAATGAATGGGAACAGGGAAGCTCTAGAGAAAACTGAAGAGAGGAAATAGCTGACCATTTGTTTTGGTTGATAGAAATGTGCTTTGATTCATCTGACTTTATTTCTTCTCACTCTCAGGGATTAAAACTCTAGAATGTTTCGGAGAGTCCAGCGTCTCACATGCAAACGGAACTACTTTCCCTCTGATCCTTCCATTTCTTCAAAAGATAGGCATCCTGAGGTCTAAAATGATTATCTGGGAGAAAATGAAGGAAATTTTATTATAAAATAGGCATTCAAAGTTAAACTTAACATGAGTTTTCCTCTGGTCCAAGGGTAGCCTCTGCTTGTGTGTTAAGTCACTTTAGTCATGTCCACCTCTGTGCAACACCAAGGACTGTAGCCCTCCAGTCTCCTCTGTCCATGGTATTCTCCAGGCAAGAATACTGGAGTGGGTTGCCATGCACTCCTTCAGGGGGTCTTTCCTATCCAGAGGTTGAACCTGTGTCTCTTATTCTACCTGCATTGGCAGGTAGGTCCTTTACCATTAGCGTCATCTGGGAAGCCCAGCCTCTGGTTATGAAATCCTTTTATGGAAGGTCTGGCAGGGTTGTGCACTGCAGCACCTAGAATAGCTCTTATATGTTCAGTTCAGTTTAGTTGCTCAATCGTATCCAACTCTTTGCGACCTCATGAACCACAGCACACCAGGCCTTCCTGTCCATCATCAACTCCCAGAGTCCACCCAAACCCATGTCCATTGAGTCAGTGATGCCATCCAACCATCTCATCCTCTGTCGTCCCCTTCTCCTCCTGTCCTCAATCTTTCCCAGCATCAGGGTCTTTTCCAATGAGTCAGCTCTTCACATCAGGTGGCCAGACTACTGGTGTTTCAGCCTCAGCATCAGTCCTTCCAAAGAACATCCAGGACTGATCTCATTTAGGATGGACTGATCTCCTTTAGGATGGATTGGTTGGATCTCCTTGCAGTCCAAGGGACTCTCAAGAGTCTTCTCCAACACCACAGTTCAAAAGCATCAATTCTTCAGCGCTCAGCTTTCTTCACAGTCCAACTCTCACATCCATACATGACCACTGGAAAAACCATAGCCTTGACTAGATGGACCTTTGGTGGCAAAGTAATGTCTCTGCTTTTGAATATGCTGTCTAGTTTGGTCATAACTTTCCTTCCAAGGAGTAAGTGTCTTTTAATTTCTTGGCTGCAGTCACCATCTGCAGTGATTTTGGAGCCCAGAAAAATAAAGTCGGCCACTGTTTTCACAGTTTCCCCATCTATTTCCCATGAAGTGATGGGACCAGATGCCATGATCTTTGTTTTCTGAATGATGAGCTTTAAGCCAACTTTTTCACTCTCCTCTTTCACTTTCGTCAAAAGGCTCTTTAGTTCCTCTTCACTTCCTGCCATAAGGGTGGTGTCATCTGCATATCTGAGGTTATTGATATTTCTCCCAGCAATCTTGATTCCAGCTTGTGCTTCTTCCAGCCAACGTTTCTCCTGATGTACTCTGCATATAAGTTAAATAAGTAGGGTGACAATATACAGCCTCGATATACTCCTTTTCCTATTTGGAACCAGTCTGTTGTTCCATGTCCAACTTATATGAACAGGTCCACATTTGTCTACAACAGAAGCACTTTTTTTTCCCTAATTACTACCATCTACCTTTTGAGAAAATCTGTTTCCTATTTAATGGGATTAATCTTACCCCATATCCATTATCCTAGTAATACATAGAACTGAATCACAAGCCATGGCTGATTGTCAAGTTTTGACCAGTGAAAATGGCCCTTTCATGTGCATAGTGTTAATACCTCCTGAACTCTGAACGAATCCATCTAGACTCAGAGTAATGTGCCAGACGTGTCACAGAAAAGTTCAGCATAGCTACTGGTACTCCACATCCCTCTGAAGGGGAGATGATGGTAGTCTCTGCAAGCATGTGCATCTTCTCCAAGTATTCCTTACCACTGTAGTACCAGACATGCCGGCATGCTTATTTATGTCCAGCCAATAGCTGTTGAAACACATACACATGCACACACACTTATTTTGAAAACAAGTTACCATTAAATAATAGGAAGCAAGAGAAACTGCCCATAATTTGCAAGGCAACTTCTTTCACAATTAAGTTAGTACCTCTAATTCCTATGTAGAACTATGCTGGTTCTTTTCATTCATCTCCTTGCTTTTGTAGCCATTCCCTTAAATACACAGTGACCCTTCCAGAAACTTGAAATTGATGCATCTGAAGGGCACCATTTATTGTTTTAGCCAGGGCCCATTCACCACTCCAGTTCCTGTGCAGTAGGAAAGAGGGAGATAGATCATTCCTCAGGTGATGCCTTCATTCATTCAGTATGAGTCACTGCTGTTAGAAGTTGCAACTCAAGAAATAATGTGTCCTGTGTATCTTCTCCTTCCCCATTTATTTTCTGTATTATTTTCTGTATTATGAGCAAGTAGGCTGATGTCTGACTCTGTCTCTAATGAGAGCATTTGGCCACATATGAATGACCATTCAGTTATCAGGTAAAGACAAGTCCTGAAGTCCTAGCCTTATCTGTATGACAGCAGAAGAAAATTTCATATTATTTGGGAAACACCATTTGGTAGAAGACAACTAGACTTGGAGTTTTAAGTTTATCTCTTTGGGTTTTCATCTCGCTAATTGCCAGCTGGGGAAAGCTTGGTCAAGAACCTGGACCACATCAATCTCAGTTTCCTGACTCAGTGTGAGGAATAATGAGAGAATAGTAATAGCTAAAATGTGTTGAGCATCTCTTGCTTATATATTTGAACTTGCTGAAAACTCACTCAATCCTATCAGATAGGTACTCTTAGAATTCCCATTTAATGGATGAGGATATATATTTATCTCATTTAATGAGGCACAGTCATAGTTCAGTTGATAAAGAATACACCTGAAATGAAGGATACCCTGGTTTTCAGGGTCTCCTGAAAACCAGGCTACCCACTCCAGTATTCTTGGGCTTCCCTGGTCCTCAGCTGGTAAAGAATCTGCCTGCAATGTAGGAGACCTGGATTCAATCCCTTGGTTAGGAAGATCCTCTGGAGAAGGGAAAGGCTCCAATATTCTGGCCTGGAGAATTACATGAACTATACAGTCCATGAGGTCACATACAGTTGGACACTACTGAGTGACTTTCATTTTCAGAGGATGGAGTAACTTGCTCAGAATCATACAGGTATGAGTGAAAGATCCAGGATTTGACTTCTGCATGTCTAGATTGGGAATCAAGAATTTCATCACTGTGTTTTGAATAAATAGACATTGTATAGTAAGGCAATACAAGGTATAAAACAAATGCCAACTCATGGTATGGATTCTAGTTTGATTGCTAACACTAAGAAAGTGAAGAAGGTAATCTCACCTTTAGGCTACCTTATGTCTCTATTTCGTGGACTAAGGACATAGGAATTTTCTCCTGTATCATTTTGAAAATTGGAGATGCTTTCAAAGGCAGGTATGGACTCTTGAGAAACTCTTAATTTCCAGTTTGAGCCTTTGTGACGTAGGGGAAATCTGCTTGCCCAGCCTTGTCCTTGGTGCTCAGCTATCAAATGTTCCCAGGGTCTCTGCCCAGCAGACTTTCATGGTTCAGCTCCCTCAAAACGCCCTTTTGGCCTCTTCTCTCTCAGAGCCAAATTTTCTCAGAAACTTGTCTTCTGACTCATTCTCTCCAACTCTGAAGTCTCACCTATTTATTTGCTTGCTGATATCATGTCAAGGCTACATACTTAGGATTCTAAGTTGGGTAGACCAAGCTTGGGCTAGCACAATAATTTGTTAGGTGAGTTCTCCCAGGCAACTTCAAAGAGTTTACTAGAGGTCTTTTGGGACAACTAGTGGAAAGAACACAAGATATGGAGGCAGAGTTTGGTTCAGATTCTGTTCCTTCCTGGCTCTGTGCCCTGAGACAAATGATTTCATATCACTGACTCTCAATTTCGTTATCTCTAAAGTAGGGGTGGGGCTTCCTAGGTGGCTCAGTGGTAAAGAATCTGCCTGCAATATATGGGATGCAGGTTCGATCCCTGGGTCAGGATGATCCCCTGGAGAAGGAAGTGGCAACCCACTCCAGTATTCTTGCCTGGGAAATCCCATCTACAGAGAAGCCAGGCAGGCTATGGTCCATGGGGTCACAAGAGTCAGACACAACTTAGCAACTAAAAACAACAATGAAATAGAGATGATAATAACAGTAGCTCAAATATACTGAGTGTGTGTCAGCATTTGTGGGAACTGAGCTATGCATGTAGATCATCTCACATTTTTTTATGATAGCATCCTTATACGGTAGGTTTAGTAGTCACTGTAGGTCAGGCCTGAGTCTTTGAGAGGAGAAACAAATTAGCTACAGTCTGACAGCCAGTAAATGTTGAAGCTGGACTTCAAGGTCTGGCGGGAGAGCTTATGTTCTTATCTTTCCCTCACTACTTACTGCCCTCTTCATATATGCACTAATAGCATCTTAAAATACTTGTGCAATTTAATGAAATAATGTATATTATGTCTCTAGCATAGAGTCAAGTACATTTTCTTAAGAAATAGCAGACGTCTTTCCTCTGCGCCTTTCCCAGGGGCCCCTCGGTGATGGGAAAATCAGCTTTGGCAGGCAAGACAGGGGAGCTATTTTTGGCTTGGTGAGTGGGGCTGGAGGGGAGGAGAGCCGGGAGATTTCTGCATCTCAAATCAAACCAGGCTGGCAGCTTTCAACTCTTTCTATACATAGGCCTAGCTGGCCAGCCTTGTTGGTTATGTCTTTCTTTAGAATCTTGTGTCCTTTTTTGAACCTTGTAATCTGAGAAAGAGTGAACAACTGGAGGACAAATGAAAAAGATTAATGGATTAAAACATATTTGTAAAAAAATTCCTATAGGAATTGGGGCTACTTAGCCCAGAGAAGAGAAGATGGGGTATAGAATTCTTTGACTATGTAAAGGATTATATTATTGATCATGGCAACATGTGTGTGTCTCAAGGTGAGAGGCTGGGCCTGATGACAGCCACATCCTTTCAAAATCTAAAATTTCACATCTATGAAAATGAAGATTGGCGCATACTCTAAGGATTTGTGGACAGTGGAAACCTGATAAGAACTTTTTTGTTCTTTGGCTATTTAGGTATGTTACTGGTCTTTCCTTCTTCCAGTGTCTGCATCCTGTCTATTTAAGTGGGAAAGAGTAATCTGTATTGTGTGTCCCCAAATACAGTTTTTGAATAGTTCATTGATATGAAAATAATTCTGTGATTGTTTTTATAAGGCATGCTGCTGCTGCTGCTGCTTAATCGCTTCAGTTGTGTCCAACTCTGTGTGACCCCATAGACTGCAGCCCACCAGGCTCCCCCGTCCCTGGGATTCTCCAGGCAAGAACACTGGAGTGGGTTGCCATTTCTTTCTCTAATGCATGAAAATGAAAGTGAAGTCGTGTCTGAGTCGTAGCAACCCCATGGACTGCAGCCTACCAGGCTCCTCTGTCCATGGGATTTTGGCAGGCAAGAGTACTGGAGTGGGGGTGCCATTGCCTTCTCCAAATAAGGCATAGTTTTCCCTTTTTAAAAAACATAAGTATATATTTTATATTCTGTGAATAATGATTGCACATGAAGCCATTTTAGCCATTTATACCTTCATGTCAAAGAGTTTAACAACTCTGTTTAGCTGAATAAGCATAAGTTTAAAAATAAAAATAAAAGTATTCCAAGAGCATTACTTCAGTAAAACTGAAAGGATTAGAAAAATACAGAAAACTTGGGTGACTAAGTGGCAATATGAGGGCAATGGTACCATTCAGAAGAGGAGATGAAGGGAGTTCAGGGGCAGTTAGGAGCCTACAGCATGGCAATGATGCTTTTTCATGGTTTATCAGTCATTTAGCCAACAATTACATACCAAGCAATGAGACAGATTCTGGAAGCACAAAGGTTAATAAGACATGGTCCTACTTGACAGTAAATTAAGGTATTAATTTACTGTCAGTAAATTTACTTGACAGTAAATTAACATCCCATGTTATAGCATGGGATGCTATACAGACTAAATTTATATGCATAATTGTTCAAACGCAAAATCATTGCCTGTTATTATATTGGTTTCTGATAGATGATCCTGGTCAGTAAAAAGCTCTTCTCTATGTCTTCCTTGAAGGATCAAGTCTCCTTCAAACTTAAGCCTCCACCGTCTGCTGAAACCCTGCTTTCGCTGGCGTTCAGCTAATAGACAAGGGAAACAAGAGCCTCTCGCGGTGATTCATTTCGCTTCAGGGCTTTCCTGGCGGCTCAGATGGTAAAGAATCTGCCCGCAATACAGGACAGAGGTTGGGGTTCCATCCTGGGCCAGGGAGAGCCCCTGGGGAAGGGACTGGCAGCCCACTCCGGTATTCTTGCCTGGGAAATCCCATGGACAGAGGAGCCTGGCGGGCTACAGTTCATGGTGTGGCGAAGAGTCAGTCATGACTGAGCGACTAACAGTTTCACTTTACTTTGGCTAATGTCCCATTTTGACAATCAGTTACCTGGCCACAGCTAAGTGCAAGTGTGACTGGGAGATGTATTCTAAACTTGGCCATAAAGAAAAGGAGTTAGAGTTTTGGTGAATAGCTAGTATTCTCACCAATCTAGAAATAACTGAAGCATTCACATGAAATTTGCTTGTTCTACCATTCCAATTCTGCCTAGAAAAACTCCTTGAGTTCAGTGCAAGGACATTATATATATGACTTAACTTCCCAACAGATTTACAAATGACAGGTTTCTATCCATCAGTCTTCCCTTCTCCTTTGTTTTACCCACCTTGCTTTCCTCCCTACGGGTTGAGACTATGTCTCCTACATATACTCTGGGCTAGGAGGAAGCCTGTTGCCTGTTTCAGTATGGCCCTTGAAGTAAGAATGGCTTTTATATTTTTGAATGGTTGAAAAAAATCCAAAGAAGAATAATATATTGTAACCTTTCAGAAAATTTTAAAAAACCTTAATTTTTAAGATAACCTTAAAAATTACATGAAATTAAATTTAAGCATCTATAAAGTCTCACTGAAACACAGCTTTGCTCCTTTGTGTATGTATGACCTGTGGCTACTCTGCCTATCGCTACAGAGTTAAGTAGTCGTTGGAACCCATCTTTACTGTCTGGTCAGTCACAGAAACAGTTTCCAGAACACTAGTCTAGGTCACAATACAATAGAGAGTCCCTTTTGTGATACAGAGGTATGATAAATAAGCTCTGGGATGCTAGAAACACAGTAGAAAAGGGGACAAGACCAGGTAAGTTAATAACAGGCTCTTGACCTCTCATACCAGTAATGAGACAGATGAGAGAAAGATGATCAAAGTTCAAAGAAGAGACCAATATTATATCCAAGGCCCACTCCTAAAATTCATTTTTACTTTGGTCTTCTTTCACTTTATATTTGTGTACCTGCTCAATTACCTTAGACTGCTGGGTTTCATCTTTGTATCTTCTCCAATATATACAACAGAGCCTATGCTCAACCTGTTTTCAGAAAATACTGAGTGAATGAATGGAGGGAGTCTGGGCTATTGCTCATTTGCTTGGCACTTTTGTGCTAGTTGAGAAAAAGTGGAATTTGGGCCTACACAGCCCCATGGGCAAATGACTTGACAAAAAGGTAATCTGGATTGCCCCACCTCTTACCCTCTAGTCTAGCACCTTGTACAGGAAAGTACTTACGTGGAGGAGTAGAGTGAATGGAGTAACATGCACATTTCTGTTGGGCAAGACCTTCAGTGCACATACAACTTATCGAGATTGTGACTGACACTATCCTATACACGTGGCATCTGTTCTGCCTGAATGGCTCCAAAGTAGAGCAACACAAGGTCATTGTTAGGCTGCTTGCCTCCAGCCATGCAAGCTGCTGGAGAGAAAGAAAACTTCTCAATATCCACATACTGATTAACTTTTCAGCTTAAATGATGACCAAATACCCCCTTTAGAGGAAAAGGTTATATGGCATACAAATAGCTCCTGCCAGATACTAGAGTTGTGTAGAAATCAGAGCCTATATGAATACCTTGGTGCTCTTCTATTTGGATGCATGCCACAAAAAATAACCTGAAGTAGTGCTGAAAAAATATCAATAAATCATCTATTTAGCTTGACACTGCAATGTACCAATTTCTTTCCTTTGTAAGTTTAAGTGCTCTTCAAAGCCCTGATTTGAAATGTATCCTCATGTAGGTCTAAAGGATGACCGAAAACTAGTTCTAACGAAAGATTAGGGTAAGGGGTTCAATTTCTGCTGGACTGAAATAACTGATGTTTCAGTGATCCCAATGCAATATCCCTGAACCTAATAGGATTTTGGAAAGACTTACATGAATTTTTCTAGTATATTATTTCTTCCCACATATGTCCAAACTGCTTGTCATTCCACTGACTCCTCTACCCACCCCCTTTTCCTTCTTTCTCTCCTCTATTAACTTATCCTTCATTTGTACCCAGTTACTCTAACGAGCTAGTGTTCATACTCCAGATATGTTATTAAGCCCTTGATAGTGACCCCAGAATGAAGAGCCTGGTGATTAGTTGGCCTATAGCATTATGTAGGAGAGAAAAAGGATTCCCTGGTGTGAAAGAAACTTAGAACATATGAGCTTAAACAAAAGACCTTTCATATCCTAATGACCACTCTAAGGTGTGGGGACATATGCAGTGTACAGTGTCAAACAAGCTTCAGAACCTCTTTTGGTGGAAGAACAATGTTCTGGAGGCCACACTTCACTGTATGGGGTTGGATTTGTTTATCCCCAGACAAAACTGTGTCAGGAGAAAATTAACAATGGTTATTTACTCATAAACTGGCATCAAGGGAACTCATTTGTAGTCACTTTTGTTTCAGCAGATCTCATAGAAAGGTGTTAGAAAGGAGACTGCATTTTATAGGCTCAAAAGTAGTACAACAGTAGTCTTTGGTTGGCAAGAATTCTCCTTGAGTAGGATTTTGTAAGTGGAAAAAGCTTTCTAATTGGGCTTCAGGTCTGTTTGGCCTTTCATGGTTGACTACAAGGGGCAAGTAAGCAGTGGGGGCCATCTTAAGAGAGGGAAAACAAGTGGAGGGGACCAGTGGGGTGCTTTGCCATTAAACTTCTATATTATTTATTGTGACAGTCAGCTTCTGAGGTGTGACAAGGGATCAGATGACTTGATACTGAGTCAAAGTTAAAGAAGACGCTTCTCTGTGGCCGGCACTGTGCTCATTCCCTAATGCTACCTTTCCCTGCGCTCCTGCACTGCACATAATGACACCAGACTGCCGGGGAGACACTATCTTGTGCATTTACACGTGAGATGACATTGAACAGCTGGCTAAGTTTATGGCAAGGAGGACTCAGTATTCAGTTTCTGGCCTGAAACATCTTCCTAATATGCCAACTTGTTTCTTCTATTGAATCCTGGTGAATTTGGAATCTACAGGATTTGACATTATTATATCTTCCATATGTCACCAAAATAGTGAACTCTAAAGGAAGGCCAAATGTTGGTTATGCTTAAATATTGTTGAATCAATACTTGCTTGTGGCAGATGAATACTTAGTTTTTTTCTTTTCCTTTTTGCCACACTAGTCTTTTTGGAAAGAGGTTTGTGTGTGGTTTGTTGTTGTTGTGATATTTATTGTGGCAGTATTTGAAGTATATTGTTCCTTAGGCCTTTGAAATTTCTCACTGAATACTTCCTGATGGATTGAGGTAACACTTGAAATAAGGATAAATAAGTTGGATTGTGCTTTGCTTGGCTTCCAAGCTGACTGTGGCTCAGATCATGAACTCTTTATTGCCAAATTCAGACTTAAACTGAAGAAAGTAGGGAAAACCGCTAGACCATTCAGGCATGACCTAAATCAAATCCCTTATGATTATACAGTGGAAGTGAGAAATAGATTTAAGGGCCTAGACCTGATAAATAGAGTGCCTGATGAACTATGGAATGAGGTTCGTGACATTGTACGGGAGACAGGGATCAAGACCATCCCCATGGAAAAGAAATGCAAAAAAGCAAAATGGCTGTCTGGGGAGGCCTTACAAATAGCTGTGAAAAGAAGAGAAGCAAAAAGCAAAGGAGAAAAGGAAAGATATAAGCATCTGAATGCAGAGTTCCAAAGAATGACAAGAAGAGATAAGAAAGCCTTCTTGAGCGATCAATGCAAAGAAATAGAGGAAAAGAACAGAATGGGAAAGACCAGAGATCTCTTCAAGAAAATTAGAGATACCAAGGGAAATTTTCATGCAAAGATGGGCTCGATAAAGGACAGAAATGGTCTGGACCTAACAGAAGCAGAAGATACTAAGAAGCGGTGGCAAGAATATACGGAAGAACTGTACAAAAAGATCTTCATGACCCAGATAATCATGATGATGTGATCACTAATCTAGAGCCGGAAATCTTGGAATGTGAAGTCAAGTGGGCCTTAGAAAGCATCACTACGAATAAAGCTAGTGGAGGTGATGGAATTCCAGTGGAGCTGTTTCAAATCCTAAAGGTTGATGCTGTGAAAATGCTGCACTCAGTATGCCAGCAAATTTGGAAAACTCAGCAGTGGCCACAGGACTGGAAAAGGTCAGTTTTTATTGCAATCCCAAAGAAAGGCAATACCAAAGAATGCTCAAACTACCACACAATTGCACTCATCTCACATGCTAGTAAAGTAATGCTCAAAATTCTCCAAGCCAGGCTTCAGCAATACGTGAACCGTGAACTCCCTGATGTTCAAGCTGGTTTTAGAAAAGGCAGAGGAACCAGAGATCAAATTGCCAACATCCACTGGATCATGGAAAAAGCAAGAGAGTTCCAGAAAAACACCTATTTCTGCTTTATTGACTATGCCAAAGCCTTTGACTGTGTGGATCACAATAAACTGTGGAAACTTCTGAAAGAGATGGGAATACCAGATTACCTAACCTGCCCCTTGAGAAATCTATATGCAGGTCAGGAAGCAACAGTTAGAACTGGACATGGAACAACAGACTGGTTCCAAATAAGAAAAGGAGTACATCAAGGCTGTATATTGTCACCCTGCTTATTTAACTTCTATGCAGAGTACATCATGAGAAACGCTGGGCTGGAGGAAGCACAAGCTGGAATCAAGATTGCTGGGAGAAGTGTCAATAACCTCAGATATGCAGATGACACCACCCTTATGGCAGAAAGTGAAGAGGAGCTAAAGATCTTCTTGATGAAAGTGAAAGAGGAGAGCGCAAAAGCTGGCTTAAAGCTCAACATTCAGAAAACGAAGATCATGGCATCCAGTCCCATCACTTCTTGGGAAATAGATGGGGAAACAGTGTCAGACTTTATTTTTGGGGCTCCAAAATCACTGCAGATGGTGATTGCATCCATGAAATTAGAAGATGCTTACTCCTTGGAAGGAAAGTTATGACCAACCTAGATAGTATATTCAAAAGCAGAGACATTACCTTGCCAACTAAGATCCGTCTAGTCAAGGCTATGGTTTTTCCAGTGGTAATGTATGGATGTGAGAGTTGGACTGTGAAGAAGGCTGAGTGCTGAAGAATTGATGCTTTTGAACTGTGGTGTTGGAGAAGACTCTTGAGAGTCCCTTGGACTGCAAGGAGATCTAACCTGTCCATTCTGAAGGCGATCACCCCTGGGATTTCTTTGGAAGGAATGATGCTAAAGCTGAAACTCCAGTACTTTGGCCACCTCGTGCAAAGAGTTCACTCATTGGAAAAGACTCTGATGCTGGGAGGGATTGGGGGCAGGAGGAGAAGGGGACGACAGAGGATGAGATGGCTGGATGGCATCACGGACTCAATGGACGTGAGTCTGAGTGAACTCTGAGAGTTGGTTTTGGAGATGGAGGCCTGGCGTGCTGTGATTCATGGGGTCGCAAAGAGTCGGACACGACTGAGCAACTGAACTGAACTGGCTTCCAAGGTTATTAATGACTGAGTTCAATACCACTTTTCAAGTACCCTCTGCATCTTCCCCTCTTTTCTACAACTTGTACCTTCTTCTTCAGAAAAGGCATCTATTTTACCTTACAGAAACTTCATTCTTATTTCTATTCTGTTCCTACCCTATCTCTGCTTCCTTTATTTCTTCTTGGCCTTCTCCATCATTCAGACCTCAGCTCAAGCCTTTATGAAGGCACTGTAGAGTAGTGAACAAAATAAAGAAAGCTATCCCTTTTACAGAGAAGCATTTTTTTTTTTTTTGATTATGGAAAACTCCATACATAAAAGAGTGTATTACACACTTGTCATAAATGATGGTCACTCAGCTTTAGTGTTTATAAACATTTTGCATGTCTTGATGAATCTGTTTGTTCCTACCACTGTTGTCTCCCTTTCCTGCTAGTACAATGATGAATAGAAGCAGTCAGAGGAGACAGTCTTGGCTATTTCTTCATCTTGGAGGAGTATTGTTCAATATTTATCGTTAGTTACAGTGATCATAGGGTTTTGCTGAAACTATTATATCAAATTGAGAAATATTTCCTCTTTCTAGTTTTGAGAGTTGTTAATGTTGGCTGGCATTGAGTTTTGGCAAACACTTTATGTACATCTATAAAGAGATCATATAGGTTTTTTTTTTGTTTGTGTTTTAGTCTGTTAAGTGTGCGTTTTATTGATAAAGTGTATACAAATCTCTCATTCTTTGGACAAACCCTACATCGGCATCTGGTAATACCCCTTTTGTATATTGCTGGGTTTGATGTCCTAATATATTACTAAGGATTTTTGTATAAATTACATTCCATTAGGTGTTTTGCTATATTATAATTTTTAAATCAGCTTTTGGTATCAGGATAATAATATGGATACTACAGTAAGTTAGAGAGTATTCCCCAAAGCTGTTTTCTGAAATAATTTTTATAAGATTGATATTATTTCTTCCTCAAATCTTTGAAATAATTCACTGGTAAAACTATCCTGACTTGAAATTTCCTTGCAAAGTTTAGGAAAAAATATAAATTCAATTTCCTTGCCAGATATAAGTGCATTTATTCATATTAGGCAATTAATATACCCATATTTTTCCTGTTTCTTTTCAGTTTTAGAATGTTGTGATTTTAAGGAAAATTATCTATTTAATTGAAGTTGTCGAGTCTTGGCATAAAATCATTTTCTTGTGCTCAAAAAATTACTAAGTTGTAGATGAGCAAAGGAACTCAGATCTTTGAAACTCATGTACAATGTTTTATCTACTATTCTACTGTATGACACAAATGATTGCTTAATTAACTTGATTAATATTTGTTGATCTCCTACCATATACCCAAATTTTGCTATGCTATGGAAATGCTGATGATCATGATGACATCTTCTGGCTTCAGAAATCCTGTAATCTGATATAAGTGAGAACTTTTAAATAAAATATGGGTTTTCTGATACAAAGTGAAAGGGGGCTACCATAAATTGAATATCCCAGAAAAGAAAGTGATTAACTCTGGAAATAGAAGGATCAGGAAACGGTTTATAGAGAGGGCAATATTTGTACTAGGTCTTAAGTGAATTGTGGGAATATCTCAGGCATCAGAAAGTGAACATATAAAGGAACAGTGTATGAAAGGAAAGATGGTGGTGGAAAGTGAGTGTAGAAAGGAATCAAAGCATGAAAGGGCAAGCTGTGCTCAAGGGAGAATGACAAATCGGGCCAGTGGAGCTGTACTCAGAGTTTAAGAGGCAGATGGAGGTCAGATTTTGAAGGATCTAGTCTCATAGGTTTCCCAACAGTTAATATTTGGGAAGCTGGTGCAATTCTTTAAGTAGAGAAGTAACAAAATCAAGATAAGAAGATGGATAAAACTGGCAGTCCCTCTCAAAAATGAATATGGAACCAGGGATGTTTGTTAAAATGAAGATTCCAGAGTCCAGTCCCACACTTACTGAAGAGTCTCACTGGGAGCAGGCCAGGAAATATGTAGGTTGTGCCTCTCAGATGAGTCTTGATAGACACTATGATTAGAAAATGAATTGGAGTAGAACATCGACTTTCAAACCAATGGGACAGGTTTTACTGAACTTTCTTCAAACAAAGCATCTCCTTTTTGATTTCTCTATTGAGCATTCACATAAGATTTTAGGTTGATCAAGAATTTCCACAGCTAAAAACAGTTTGACAAACTATGGGACCAAAGGTTGGTGAAACTAGTGTTTGGTAAGTCATTTGGAAGTTGTGGTTGTGCCTGTGAAGAGTGCTGGGGGAATGGAGAAAACAGGGATGGATTCAGATGTCACTTCTAAGGCAAAATTAACAAAACTTGAAGAAGGCCTGCAGACAGTAAAGAGGCAGAGTGACTCTAGAATTAACTCCCAGTAACATTACTGGGTTGAAGTCTCTAGAGCCAAAATTTGTGTTTATTTTTCACTTTTTTGTTTCTACCAACTCAACAATGATGGCAAAAAGCACTGTGTATAAATTATAAGATTCTTATGTATTTCCAGGTTGCCAGTTTATTCACCATAAGCCACTTGCTTAGTGGGTTAATCCTCAGATTGATTGTTTATCAGGCAGTATTACCACCTCTTGTTTTAAGGATCCTCAGTTCAGTTCAGTTCAGTCACTCAGTCATGTCCAACTCTTTGTGACCCATGAATTGCAGCACGCCAGGCCTCCCTGTCCATCACCATCTCCAGGAGTTCACTCAGACTCAACATCCATTGAGTCAGTGATGCCATCTCATCCTCGGTCGTCCCCTTTTCCTCCTGCCCTCAATCCCTCCCAGCATCAGAGTCTTTTCCAATGAGTCAACTCTTTGCACGAGGTGGCCAAAGTACTGGAGTTTCAGCTTTAGCATCATTCCTTTCAAAGAAACCCCAGGGCTGATCTCCTTCAGAATGGACTGCTTGGATCTCCTTGCAGTCCAAGGGACTCTCAAGAGTCTTCTCCAACACCACAGTTCAAAAGCATCAATTCTTTGGCACTCAGCCTTCTTCACAGTCCAACTCTCACATCCATATATGACCACTGGAAAAACTATAGCCTTGACTAGATGAACCTTTGTTGGCAAAGTAATGTCTCTGCTTTTCAACATGCTATCTAGGTTGGTCATAACTTTTCTTCCAAGGAGTAAGCATCTCTTAATTTCACGGCTGTAGTCACCATCTGCAGTGATTTTGGAGCCCAAAAAATAAAGTCTGACACTGTTTCCACTGTTTCCCCATCTATTTCCCATGAAGTGATGGGACCAGATGCTATGATCTTTGTTTTCTGAATGTTGAGTTTTAAGCCAACTTTTTCACTCTCCACTTTCACTTTCATCAAGAGGCTTTTAGTTCCTCTTCACTTTCTGCCACAAGGATCCTAGATTTGCTTTAAAAGTAAATGTCTCTTTAAGCTAGAGAATGGGTAGGCTTGAACTAGAAAACTATGTTGTTATAATGATTCCGTGCCAAAAATTCTACTCTTTTCTGGGACAGGGAGCCAAATATATAGCTCTGTTCTTTAGCAGGAAGAATTCATAATCAAAATAAAATAATAAAAAACCTTAGAGTTTAAAGTAAATAATTTTAAAAGTTTGGAAAGGAGACTGTTTTCATGATCTTCAAGTCTTCTCATTTTGTTTTGTTTGTTTACTTGTTATTTTTAAAGCAAGTGAACAGCTGGCTTAAGTTTGGCCTGCTAACCAGAATAGAGTGAGTTGGACCCTTATAATTCTGGCTCACTTACAGCTCAGAGGTTCCTAACAGCACCAACTGGATAAAAGAGGACCACAGGGACTTTCAAGATTGGACTGTGACAAAGAAGTGACCCCTTGAGAAAATCGATCAAATATCTGTCTGCTAACTCATATGAACAGGAGGAGCCATGCAAAACACACTGAGCTTTGCTAATGCAAAATTAAGTAGATGGACTTATTTCTTTGGCATTAGTGAAATAGACTCCTATGGCCAAAACATCCCATATCATTAAAGCCTTCATGACAGATGAGAAGAAATAAAAGTCTGTTATTATATGTATCTATCAATTACCCTAAACAACACTGTTGATTAAATTTCCTATCAAAATATAACTTTAGTGCAAATGCCTTGAAGGTAGTAATGGGATCACCTCAACTTGATTCTTTCAGATGAATTTAAATGTACCAATACTTTAGGTCTCTGAATAAAAGCACAATCAAGAAATCAAATGTTACCACATCACAGAGACAAGGTTTAGTCAGATAAGTTCCCTCCACATATGCCCTGTGAAGGGAATCAGGGTACAACTCTGCTTCTTCTTAGAAATGTGATATTGGCAAAATTTCTGAATTTAGTCTTAGTTTCCTAATCTGGAAAACAGAATCAAAGCATTCTTTGAAGAATAAAGATGTTATAAATTATAAAAGACAAAATACATGGCCTCTTTAACATTCAACAAATTTGTTTCTTAATGTTAGTTTCCGATTGCCAAGATAGGTGACCTAAAAGCTGAACATGGAAATGTTTTCCCTTGTTCTAGTATGAAGACTGATTCAACTGTTCTGTTGAAATCATATTTCCCCAGGTCTGCAAGTTTTGTGGTTTCTTGGTTCGTTCTTCTAAATAATTTATGGAAAACTAAATTAGAACAATAACGATTGCCAAGAATTGTGAGAGCTTTACAATCTATAAAGCACTTTCATAGACCTTGTCTTTTGGATCTTCACACAGTATTTTAAGGCGATACTTTTATCTCCCAGTTTATAACACTGACACCAAGGCTCAGAGTGGTAATAACTTATGTAAGATCATATAACAAATACTGAGTCCAAGGCACTCAAGTTTTCTAACTCAATATAAAATGTGTTTCTGTAATGTATCTGTTCAGATTTAAGTTCTAGGTAGCCATGAAACTTGTCATCCAAATTGGGATTTGTTTGGGAGTGAAAGGAGGAGCTACTAAAAATTACAAGGACCACAGAGATAAACTGGGACTGTTAAGCAAATAAGAATGTGGGTCCTCCTTGATGAAGTTCAAATTTCATGACTCTGGATGGCCTCTCAATCAGCTTTATTTTTAGACAACCATCAGCAGATTAAAAGTAGTATTTTTAAACTGAAACTTAGAGAAAAGGGTTCTAGGAAAGGAAAGTAAATAGAAAAATATTTACTTTTTTGGTCATAGGACAAGAGAACACAAAATAATTATTGAATTTCAAATTGCATTTCATCCCCTTGTTGAAGAGACATATTTTGTCATTTACCCTTCCTTAGTCAGATTCCCTGGTATATAATTTGGGTCAGTGGTGAAAATATCCACAGAAGGAAAGTGTCATACTACTCTATATTAACAAAATCGCTGAATACACATTGAAAGACTTTGTAAAACTGTAATAAGCAGGATTTCAAAGCAACTTTAATAAGCAGGGTTTCAAAGCAGCCTGTGTTTGTTTAGCCAGTACATAAGGATCCAGAGCCGGTGGTATCACCTGCTCGATGAACATGAGTTTAAGCAAGCTTTGGGAGGTGTGATGGACAGGTAAGCCTGGTGTGCTGCAGTCCGTGGGTTCACAAACAGTCAGACACAACTGAGCAACTGAACTGAACTGAAGAGTCCAGAGACCCTACCTACAGGGATCTTTAAAGATTAAAGATTAACTGTATCTATTCTCTATTTTTCTTTATTAGTAATGAGCCAAAGAAATATGGAGAATCTATAATATCACAACAGAACATATAAGGATAACGAAGGATTTCCTAAGAATCCTTCTCAATGAAAGACTCATGAACTGACAGTGATGTCAGTTGCCTATGGATGCTGCTGGGGGCCTCTTCCCTCTTGTCCTCCATTTTTCTTCCATTCCTTGCTTCCTTCTTTCCTTCCCCTCTTTTCTTTTCTTCTTCCTTCCATGGTGTTTTTCCTTCTTTTCTCCTAGAGCCTAAAACTGTTGTTGGTACTTACTAGGAGTCTGATGATACATACTAATTGATCTATTCCTGAGTTTTTTTTTTTTTTTAATAAAGCAGCTGACCAGTTCTATAGTCCTTCAAAAATTATCTCTAGGGCCCTCAAATTTAGATCATCCTTCCCAGCAGGATGGGTAGCACAGCATAGGTCATGAAGGCATAGCTGGTCTCTTACTGAGGTCATGAAGAGCCACTGAGTGTCATCTGACAATCACCGTGCACCTCATCAAGGGAGAGCCAAGGTACAGATGATCTGTTATTTCTTAGCTATTGGGAAATTTCTAGTCTTCATAAAAATAGAATGCACTGCTTGATCAAAAAGTTGGTTTTGGTTTTTCTGTAATATTTTATGGAAAAATCCAAATGGACTTTTTGGCCAACCCAACACATCTCTTCAATAAAAGGGATTTTAGGCCATTGGGGGTTGCGGGGGGGCGGCGTGGAGAGAAGGGTGGAGAGTGTTTCTAAACTTAAAAAGAAAGAAGGAAAAACAGGAAATAAGTAGCTGAGAAAGCTACATATTCCACTTAATCTGTCTCTTTCTCCCTTCAGTGACCTGACCAAACAGTGAATGGAAGGGATCAGACAGGTAATGCACCTAATGGAGCATCAGCTTTCCTTGAGTTTTTGAATTCTCATTCCACATTTCCTCCTTGTGTAACCTTGGTAGATGACTTAAACCATATGTGAAATGAGCATGGCAAGTCTTCCTCTCAAGCTGTTCTTCCGGGGATAAAATGGGGGACACAAATAAGACCCCAGAGTAGAGATTTGCACATAGTAAAAATTTAAAAATTATGACATCATTCATTTTATAAGGAGATCATTTTCCCTTTGGTGTTCATGAAGTTCTTAAGAGTCATGCCTCATATCTAGGCAAGCCATGTTGTTCCTTGGGGTAGTATTCTTGTAGACATGGTCCCAAGGAAGCCCAAACCCCAAATGCTTACCCCATATACTCACCAGAGCCCAAAAAGTCTTCAGCAGGGAACAAACTCTCACTCCTCAAATGCCTGCTGCTGCTGCTGCTGCTGCTGCTGCTGCGTCGCTTCAGTCATGTCTGACTCTCTGCAACCCCATGGACTGCAGCCTACCAGGCTCCTCCATTCATGGGATTTTCCAGGCAAGAGTACTACAGTGGGGTGCCATTGCCTTTTCCATCAAACACCTAAAGAAGGAACTATTCAGACTCTGGTATGAGTCCAAAAGGGACTTAAAAAAGAACGATTGTGATTCAAGAGCCAGAGGGTCTAGGTGTTTCCTGGGAGTAAGAACAAAGTCAGAAGGCAAGAGGGAGAATGCAAAAGGATCACATCCCATGGTATTGAGACAAAGCTGAACCTCCTCAAAATTTCACTTACATCCACCTACCTCAGGTATTTCATTCACCTAAAGCACAAGAAAGTGTGAGAAGGAAAAAGTAATGGCAGCTCACAGGGTATTTTCAGGACAAAGAAGATTCCCAGGGCTGCAAATTTCCCAAGTGACACCTGGGGATAAGTTGGTGTAGGTGAATGAATATTCCATTGTTGTTTTGAGGATTTCTTTGTAAGTAGCTTGCTTCAGATATGAAGGTGACGTCAGTCAGGAAAAATCCAAGTGAATCCTAAGACTTACTGCTCCAATTAAGCAGGAAGACAAGTTAGAGCATGAAAGATTGGGTAATAATTCATACCTGTTGTGCTTCAATAGTAACTCTGAGCCTAAATGCAGCTCACCCTCACTTAAGCATGAATTCTTTTTACACAATAGCTCAGGGCCTTGAATATTTAATTGCATTTTTTTCATCAAGAAGATGACTTACAAGGAAATGGTGAAAAATAATCTCCCTGGAAGAAAAAGTTCATACATCATGAAAAATAAATCTGGGTAAATTGAGTTATGAAAGATCTATTCCAGTATGAACTGAAGCTTTGAAGTCCTTTTCCTGTTCAAAAACAAAACTCAACTTCCCAGATGATAAATTTACAGCACAATAGGCTTTTGGGTACCACAGGAGACTGCAGTCAATCTGGGCTTCCAGGTCATCCTGGGTTTAAACCTCACTTACTGTCACTCTCCCTTCAAAGTTCCTGGCACTTCTGTGCAGGGGAGGAGCTTTCAGAGGCTTTAAAAAATGTGTTGCTTTGGGGGAGGAAGTACCTTGCTTTTTCAGTCACAGCGACTGGCTAGTTTGTGTGTAAGCTATGCCCAGATTCTTTCTAAGAAAGGATTCTTGGAATAAGGGCCTGGAAGGCCACACTCTTCTACTGACCAGGAGGTAGGATTCTGTAAAGACTGTGAGTGTGAAGTTTGGAATCTGACGGTCTGGGTTCAAACCCAGTTCTGCTAATTCCCCAGTGCATGAACTTACTTATTCTTTGAGATTGAACTTCCTTAACTGTAAAGAACAGAACATTATCTGGTAGGGTTCCAGTGGAATGTAGAATGGGGAAATGCAAATATAGTGCACAGTATGCTGCGGAGAGTGAAATGAACTATCAAGGAGAGGTAACTAGTAGGGTTAATTCTAGGACATCTTAGACTGTAAAATATTTGAAGTTCTTTTGCCCAACAGTTGAAATGAACTACAATTAGATTTCCTCATTTGTGTGAAAATGAAAAACATGAAGGCCTTCTAATGGCAAGGGAACACGCTATCCAGTCACCAAGAGGAAACTGTGGTCATCTGTCCTCAAATAACTTGACTCTAGTGGAGGAGATGTGACTTGCACCTGAATAACAATAATACCAAGTAGAAAGTGGTAAGGGTATCAGAAAATGTGGGTAAAGTATTAATAGAATTCAAAGGAGGGGGCGATTATAATACAGTAAGTTCCCTACATACGAACCTTCACACCGTGAACTTTTGAAGAAGTGAACATGTGTTCCATCAACGTCAGGTATGACTGATATTGCAACTGGCCCTGTGTCTTCTATTGCTAATTATCCCTCAGCTCTACCCTACCACCGCTCCCTCCTCCAGGCAGCATCTTCTTACCTGTTCATTCAATGCTAGCCCCTGTATGCCAGCTATTGTACTGTACTACTGCACTTTTCAGGTTACTGTACCAAAAGATTGAAAATGTTCTTTATTTTTTGTGTTTTTTAATGTAGTATTCATGTGAAAAGCATTAAAAGTCTATTATAGTACAGTACTCTATAGCCAATGGTGTTAGTTGGGTATCTAGGCTAACTTTTTGGGCTTATGAACAAACTGGACTTACAAATGTGCTCAGAGTGGAACTCATTCAGAGGCAGGGGACTTACTGAAGGAAGTCAGGGAAGACTTTGCAGACACAGACCCTGTGGTATGCGTCTCTGTGATCTTAATATTTTTACATTAGGGCTCATATAATTCTATTGACTTGAAAATTTCAGGTAGAAAGGATCCACATTATACAGCACAAAAATTCTGGACATATCTTGAGAGTGTTCAAGTTCAACATGTATTCTGATTACAGTAGCCTCGGGCCATAAAATCAGTATCCATTTAACATGAGAATCAAGTTGGCTTTCCCCAGAGGACAGTTGGCGGGCAGTCACATACTTTTACAAACTTCCTAGTTAGAAAAGAAGGGAAGGAAAGTAGAAGAAGCAAGAGGGGAAGCAGTGCTAATCTTTTGTTTGTAGAAATTCTGCATTCTGGCAAGAAAATCTGCTCATGTTCTTAGGGAATATGGTCCTGGGCCCTGTTCTTGGTGGAAACAGTGAGATCCAGTGTCTTGTTCTTTCTCCTCTTTTTCTACTTCTCTCTTCATCCTTTCTCTAATTATTTGCCATGCTACTCATTCTTTGTTCATTCACACATCAAGTTTCTAGTCTTAGAACTAAGGTGACACCGGAGGTAAGATGAATAAAGCAAGATTCTTTGTTCTAATCATCCTAGGGAGGATGGCCAGGAACTGCTTTCTTACAGAATCTAGGAAATGGAGTTCCTATATAATGCCTTGAAAAGCTGACTTTTCCTCTCTTCTATTTCTACATATCCACACCTATAATTTTATGTGGGGCTTCTTCATACTTTTAAGGGGCTTCCCTGGTGGCTCAGAGGGTAAAGCATCTGCCTCCAATGCGGGAGACCTGGGTTTGATACCTGGGTTGGGAAGATCCCTGGAGAAGGAAATGGCAATCCACTCCAGTATTCTTGCCTGGAGAATCCCATGGACGGAGAAGCCTAGTAGGTTACAGTCCACGGGGTCGCAAAGAGTCGGACATGACTGAGTGACTTCACCTTCACCTTCATACTTTTAGCTCTTCATGCTAAGTAAGTAGCTTTGCTTATATCTAAAAGTATTAGCATTTCAGCATCAGAAGTGATTCTTTCTGATGGTGTTGGGCAGAAGAGGGAAATGAGGGCTGAGCTGGAAAAACTGGTTGTAAACATATTTTGAAACAATAACACAGAAGTAAAGATATGGCAGAAAGTGAAGAGGAGCTAAAAGCCTCTTGATGAAAGTGAAAGAGGAGAGTGAAAAAGTTGGCTTAAAGCTCAACATTCAGAAAACAAAGATCATGGCATCTGGTCCCATCACTTCATGGGAAACAGATGGGGAAACAGTGGAAACAGTGTCAGACTTTATTTTTTTGGGCTCCAAAATTACTGCAGATGGTGACTGCAGCCATGAAATTAGAAGACGCTTACTCCTTGGAAGGAAAGTTATGACCAACCTAGATAGTATATTCAAAAGCAGAGACATTACTTTGCTGACTAAGGTCTGTCTAGTCAAGGCTATGGTTTTTCCAGTGGTAATGTATGGATGTGAGAGTTGGACTGTGAATAAGGCTGAGCATCGGAGAATTGATGCTTTTGAACGGTGGTGTTGGAGAAGACTCTTGAGAGTCCCTTGGACTGCAAGGAGATCCAAGCAGTCCATTCTGAAGGAGATCAGCCCTGGAATTTCTTTGGAAGGACTGATGCTGAAGCTGAAACTCCAGTGCTTTGGCCACCTCATGGAAAGAGTTAACTCATTGGAAAAGACTCTGATGCTGGGAGGGATTGAGGGCAGGAGGAGAAGGGGACGACAGAGGATGAGATGGCTGGATGGCCTCACCAGCTCAATGGATGTGAGTTTGAGTGAACTCTGGGAACTGGTGATGGACAGGGAGTTCTGGTGTGCTGCGATTAATGGGATTGCAGAGTCGGACACAACTGAGCGACTGGACTGAACTGAAAATTTGGTCTAGTTGTAGAAGGGAAGAATAAATGCAGTTTTCCATCTGTTCTCTACTCATAGAGGCTTCTAATTATGGCTGATTTTTTATATAGGAGGACCACTATTGACATGGTATATTGTGAGAAAATTTGAAGGGTATGAAAAAGGCTCCAGTTCAAAATAATTTCTTCCTTTGATCTCTGAAACCTCAAAAATAAACATTTCTTGTGTTAATTGCTGCCCCCTATTTGGTAATTTTTCTTTTTTTTTAAATGATACTCCTCTAGGCAGGATGAGAAATCAATCCCAAAATCTTGAGAAAACTCTTAAAATTGCCTTCCTCCAGAGTTGAGAAAGATGCCCAAACTTTGAACTCTGAATGTAACAAATTGGAGTTTTGCTCTTTGTACATATGAGCTAATCCCATCCATGTGACTATGTGTAACTAGGAGAGTACAGACTATTGGGTCAAATTGCACATATATGATGTCGGGTTGTGTCCTTGATGAAAAGTCAAAAGGAAAACGAATACTTAACTGAAGAATAGTAGAACCTAAACATGTTCATGTAAAATGTATAGAAAATTGTACTAGTTCATTTTTGGTCTCTGATTATCAGGATAACTGCCTCATTTGTCTCTTTCACTTTACATGTAGGGAGATGGTATTGGATTATAACAAGGATTGTTATGGTCTTAAACCACCAATACAGAGCTTGTCCAGTTTTGCAAGTTAGATTAGTTGACAAGAGGCAGAAAGTTAGAATATATTTGCATTCATTGGTTCAGTGGAGTTTCTTGCTAAAGTATGTTGTACCATATTATCTTGTCACTATTTTGTAACTGACATATGCCCAATTGCCTTATATACTTAAGAAGCAACTGTCGTTTTATCTTGAAGAACAATTAAGTCCTCTGAAGGCTAAATGTTTCCAAGGAAGAAAAAAAAAGCCAGACTACAGTTTAATTTATTGAAAGTTATTTATAATTTAGTACTTACTGTCCTGAAAATGCCTGTCCCCTTGGAAATATGATTCAGATGCCCTGAACTAAGGAAACATTTTCCTTTTTCCTGTGTAAAATATGAAACAAAAGACAACTGAAAAACACTTCATTAAAACAGTTCCTTTGTCCTTTTGACAATGAAAATTGAAGAGAGACATGCCAGTTTGGCTATGTGGGTGGTCCTCTTTCTATGCTAACCTTAACATGACCTCACAAAAATCACTGAAAGTTATTTGATGGTTCTAAAGATTTAAAAAATATGTGTTGAAAGGCAATAGTAACAGGTACTGAGGGATTTCAAAATGCCATCTATTAAAAACGAGGTTCCAAGAGCAAAATGATTTGCCCAAGAACCTCTGCTCTGCCCAAATCTTGTGTTCTTGTTTATTTACCCATGTGGGCACACTGTTCTGTGGTCAGGTCATATTCCCGGTTCATGTGGTCCTGCCTTTGAAGGTCCCCACAGGCCAGTTTTGCCACCAGTTGCATGTCATTGGTCTAAGTCAATGTATGTATGATACATATCAGATGAACTTAAAATATGTTCTCTACAGGAGGGGGAGTTTAGGGGGCTCAGTAATTCTAGAACATTCCTCATCTCATAACATCCTGAACTTCACAGTGCAGCACAAAGGGGGGTTTAATTGTCTAATGAAAATTAAAAATCAGATACTGTGCTTTGTTTCTTTTCTTTTTCTTCTGTTTTTAATGTTTTCTACTCCTTTTAGTTTTTAATTTCCTAGGATTGCCCGAGGAAGGTCAGACTAGTTACCAGGAAAACTGCTTTCCGATTAATTTCTTTTGCCAGTCAGACAATTTAGTTTAACAGTTTTGAAAAATGAAAGCATGAACCATGCATTTTGCCTTTGGTTAATATTTTCTGTTAAATGAAATTTGACATTTTACCTCTAACTCTATTTAAAATGATGCCATCCAAAAATATCATCTGTCCCAAACTATCAAAAAAGTCAATCTCTTTTTGTGCTATTATAAAGTAGTTTGGTTGTAGAAGAGCCAAAAATAATAAGCCAAAGCATTCTTGTTTCAGGTGATACATTCCTGCTAAGTAGCATATAGGGAACTTACAAGGATGTCCTTGTGAAGTCTTAAGAAATGTATCCTTACTGAAATGTCGCCAGATTTAAAAATAAGAAAACTACTCCATAACCTTCCAGTGAAATGGAGTTACTGTAATAGTACTTCTTAGCACATTGCACACCTTTTGTTATTCAACTTGATGTGAATCATGCTTACAGAATGTTTGGCAGTACTTTGAATTTAAGTTCCCAAATGAGTATTCAACTTAGATTAATTAAGACTGTTATTTCACGGAGTATAAATACAACTGCTTATTAAAACATATTTATTGAGGGCAAACAATTATGTAATAGAAACCAGCTACAGAATATAATAATATGACTGATGAAAAGGCAATTGATTACAAACGACATAATTACTGAGGGTTAAAAGTGATGCAATTGATATGACTTGTTATTTCTCAACTAGGCTTTAATAAGCATTTTGATAATTATTTAATGTGCAATAACTCAGTTATTACATCCAAACAAAGAGTTACTTTTCAACTTGGCACACGTGGCATTAACATGGCTTAAGGGAGTTGAGAAACTTATAACGTTACCCTTAGTTAGGATTGAGGAAGAACATGACAAAGAATGTTAATTAAGTGTTACTGATTATATTTTATTTTAGGAAATGGAAAGAAAAAACCAAGGTCTTTGAGTGGAACCTTTTGCCAACACTGACAAATGAGGAGTCCCACACATGACAGGGGCCCCTTGGTTTGCATGGGGAGGATCTCAGACTGCCATTTGATTTTTCTGTGACTTGCTCTTTCCTAAGGAATTCCCTAAGAAATTATTTCATTACCATTGTCACTCCTGAGGGGGTTTACCAGAGATTAGTAGCTTTAACTCTGGCATAAAACGAATATTTTCCCCCAACTTCCCTCCAGTTCCTTAGTTTCCACAGTAATATGATATGCACAGCAGTACTGAAGAGGGGAGAGACTCAAAGAGTCACAATCAGTAATTTATGACCTCAGTTTTAGGCTATGGAAATAAGAAATATGTCATAAAGTTAAAACAGTGTGTATGGAATTAAGCCTTTCCCAAGGGTTTGTGGGCCCAGGGATAGGACTTGGAGTGAGAAAGGGCAAAACATTATGAAGAAAATTTTCTTTTCTATTTGGTGCATCAGACTTCATTATCAATAAATATTTTTCAAGACATACAGCAATTTGCTTTCTTCAAGCAAAATGTTTCCTTTTCTCAAACCTAGTTGTGAACACTATTCTCCAACATTCCAGGGTCTCTGGAACATTTCTTGGCAGAGGACTCTTACCCGTTCTAAATATTACTTACTGCTCTTTTCCTAAAGAATATGCGGGAAAGATTGGCTTTTATCCAATGGTGAGGGGAAATTGTACACATGATTATGTGTGTGTTTGTGTTCCTAGAGGATATTTGTAAAATGCTTGCATCTAGAAGTTTTTTCTTTAAGATAAAGATAGTCATGCTATCTCTACTGTAGTTTGACAATATGGATGGAGGGTCCTGAATCTTAGAGTTGACCAAATAATTCAGAGGCATCTCAAAATGGCCCTTTACCGGGTATTAGGATGCCCTTCCAGATGTTCACTGGATTTAGAAAAGGCAGAGGAACCAGAGACCAAATTGCCAGCGGCCACTGGATCATAGAAAAAGCAAGAGAATTCCAGAAAAACATCTACTTCCACTTCATTGACTATGCCAAAGCCATTGACTGTGTGGATCACAATAAACTATGGAAAATTCTTTAAGAGATGGCAACACCAGACCACCTTACCTGCCTCCTGAGAAACCAGTATGCAGGTCAGGAAGCAACAGTTAGAACCTGACATGAAACAGCAGACTGGTTCCAAATCGAGAAAGGAGTGCGTCAAAGCTGTATATTGTCACCCTGCTTATTTAAATTATATGCAAAATGCATCACATGAAATGCCGGGCTGGATGAAGCAAAAGCCAGAATCAAGATGGCTGGGAGACATACCAATGACCTCAGATATACAGATGACACCACCCATATAACAGAAAGTGAAGAGAAACTAAAGAGCCTCTTGCTGAAGGTGAAAAAGGCGAGTGAAAAAGCTGGCTTAAAACTCAACATTCAAAAACTAAGATCATGGCATTTGTTCCCATCATTTCATGGAAAATAGATGGGGAAACAATGGAAACAGTGACAGACTTTATTTTTGGAGGCTCCAAAATCACTGCAGATGGTGATTGCAGCCATAAAATTAACAGACCCTTGTTCCTTGGAAGAAAAGCTATGACCAACCTAGACAGCATATTAAAAAGCAGAGACATTACTTTGCTGAAAAGATCCATCTAATCAAAGCTATTGTTTTTCTAGTAGTCATATAGGGATGTGAGAGTTGGACCAGATAGAAGGCTGAGCATCAAAGAATTGATACTTTTGAACTTTGGTGTTGGAGAAGACTCTTGAGAATCCCTTGGACTGCAAAGAGATCCAAGCAGGCTATCCTAAAGATAATCAGTCCTGAATATCCATTGGAAGGATTGGGGCTAAAGGTGAAGCTTCAATACTTTGGCCACCTGATGCAAAGAACTCACTGGAAAAGACCCTGATGCTGGGAAAGATTGAAGGCAGCAGGAGAATGGGATGACAGAGGACGAGATGGTTGGGTGGCATCACCGACTCAACGGATATGAGTTTGAGCAAGCTGTGGGAGATGGTGAAGGACAGGGAAGCCTGGCGGCGTGCTGCAGTCCATGGGGTCACAAAGAGTCAGACACCACTGAGTGACTGAACAGCAACAATGATGGCCACAGCCTTTATCCTTTTAAGAGTGTTTTGCAGCACAATTGTAAGCTTGATAAAGTAGGGTGTGTGTGTGTGTGTGTGTGTGTGTAGCAATCCTGTGCTCTTGTGTCACTTCTCTGTGGCTCTCCTCACCTATGTTAACAGCTTTAGAGGTATTGGATTCAGATCACCAAAATCATTCCCTTACTCTCTCTTGCTTACACACATACATGTGTGCCCATTTGGACTCATTCACTTACGAGGTAACTTAATTGAGTCTAGATTCCCTTCTTCCATACTCAATTCATAATTTTAAAAAGTTTTTGTTTGGTGTTGTATTCCCCCAGGCTCTAAGGACAGAAAAACACTGCAGGGCTTGTGAGCATTGTCTTTGGGTCCAACAGCACTGGGTTGGGGGTCTGTATTTTAAATCTTATGTTTTTACTATCTTGGCAAACCTGTTTAAATGCTATAAGACACGGAGGCCAGAATACTGGAATGGGTAACCATTCCCTTCTCCAGGGCATCTTCCCAACCCAGGGATGGAACTCAGTTCTCCCACATTGCAGGCGGATTCTTTAGCAGCTGAGCCACTAGGGGAGCCCAAGACTATTGGAGTGGGTAGCCTATACCTTCTCCAGAAGATCTTCTGAGAGTATCCTTGTCTACAACTCACGGTTGTTATAGACAATAAATTAGGTGATTTATGTAAAGCACTTACTTAGCACAGTGCCATCATAGAGTAAGTGTCCCATAAATTGTAGAACAGTTGTTGCTGCTGTTATTGAAGAAAAGCCACTTCATATAATCACTGACTATCATCAGATCTATATCTAGGTGTGATAAGCTAGGTCAGCTTCCTCTTTCTCATCAGGGCCAAAGCTTTTAAGAGCTATTTTCCTCCTTGATATGCATACTCACCTCTGACTTCACAGGTTCAACTCAAGTTTGTTAGCTCTCTCCAGGGCACCTTGCTAGTGCAATGGGCTATAGAGTGAGGAATAACCTACTCCACCTTTTTTTTTTTTTTTTTTAACTTTATCCATATGTGAAAAATCTTCACTCTTCAAGATTTTCCTTGTTCATATGACAAGTAGCTTGCTCTGAATGTTGTAGGAGGGAAAAGTAAGGCTGGGCAAAAAGTGGAGAGGGAAAGGGGCTGACAACAGAATTCATCAGGGGCTGTCTTACTCATCTTTTAATCCTCACTGTTTCCTTTGCCTGGGGCAGGGGCACTTAATAAGCTTTAGTTGATCTGAACACTGATCTGAATGAACACTTCTCAAAATGTGCCAGACCGTTGCCCTCTGAATTGGTTTGTAAGACTTCCAGCATAGAAGGATACATACCTAGGTCTTCAGTGTGACTGCAGGAGTAGCTGAAAGCAGGGCCATTCTCATTTCTCTCTACTCTATAGCATCACATCATAGAAACTGTGCATTTATAGGTAACTTATTAAATTTTAACTCATTGGTTTCACATCAACATAAAGAGAATGGAAGTTGTTTTGTCTTCTATTCCCTTTAAAAGCAAGTTAGGTATTTATGCATAGTATCAATTTATATGTGTGTCAAATCTAATCTGCCAATTCCTCTCATCCCACTTTCCCCCTTGGGATCCACATATTTGTTCTCTATCTCTGTGTCTCTATTTCTGCTTTGCAAATAAGATCATCTATACCACTTTTCTAGATTCCACTATATGGTTAATATATGATATCTGGTTTTCCCTTTTGACTTCACTCTGTGTGACACTCTCTAGGTCTATCCACATCTTTACAAATGACCCAATTTCTTTATATATAAAACAGATAACTAATGAAAACATACTGTATAGCAAAGGGAACTCTACTTAAGGCACTGTGGTGACCTGAATGGGAAGGAAGTCCAAAGGAGAGGGAATATATGTACATGTATGGCTGATTTATTTTGCTGTACAGTAGAAACTACAATATTGTAAAGCAACTATACTCCAAAAAATTTAATTTTATAAAACAAGTGATCTTAACTTTGGGTTACACACTTCAGGAGTTCTGTGAGTCCCATGAAAGTATTGTCAAAAATTTGAGGGGTGTGTGCATTTTGTGGGGGAAAGGAATTAGTTTTAAATTGAATTCTCAGGGGGTTATCTGCCTTTACATTGCCACTGAAATTTACAAACTATTCATTGAAGGCAGGTACAAAGAGAAGTGCTCAATTCCAGTGAAAGAACCCCATCCATGAGAGTTTATCTCAACTGCTCATGCTTAAATTCCAGGTGTGGGAAGCTACTGAATTTTTCTGTCAATATAAATAATTTTTGAAATATGGACTATGGATGAATATTAAATACTTGAACCAACTGGAAGGATTTGGTATGAATTAGAAATAAGACAGAGTGGGGCTATGATGAAGGTCTCTAGAATGAAATCGCAGGATGCATGGGGCTGATGCACAGGATGATTCAGGTAGAGGATGTGGGGTGGGTGGTGGGAGGGGGCTTCGGCATTGGGCGATTGTGTTCACCTATGGCTGATTCGTGTCAATGTATGGCAAAACAAATACAGTATTGTAATTTAAAAAATAAATAAATTTAATTTAAAAACAAACAAACAAACAAACAAACAAATTTTGGTGATAAGGAACATCTGAAACCAGAACAAATATGTTATAGATTGATGAGGCAAAGAGCTGGATGTTTGTGGGTTATTCACCTGGTGCTTTCTCTCCTGGAGGCATAGCCAAGAACTCTGCATTCTTTAAAAATGTGATTCACTCTTAAGAAACTTCAGGATATTAAAAACTACTAGAGGCGGAGTGGGAGGACTTACAGAAAGAGCATACCAGCAAATGATGTTAGGAGCAACATTTTTATTTCTCAGCCTTCACACTGGGGCCTCTGCTTATTACTCTGATATTGACAGATGGGAGAGCCTGTATTTCACTCAGGCAACTTTCACAGATATAGCTCAGGTCTCTGTCTGCTTGCTTTACAGAAAATACTAATGTGTGTTTTGCAAATAAGCTGTGTGAGCGCCTGTAAAACCTATTTCTCCCGGAGTGGGAAAAAAATATGGCAAGTGTGGCTCAGTGGAAGGTGTGTAATTCTTAGAAAAGAGATAGGTCTGAGTACCAATTTCACTGCTTAACTGCTGAGTGGAACTGAAAGAGAGGGATTCTTGCCAAACCTCAATTGCTCCACTTGTAAATCAGGGATATTAATACTTAATTCTGGAGCTGTTATAAGGTCCGGTGGTTCATGTCTAGCTTCATGAATAGTAGGCAGCTAATAAATGGCAACTATTATTATCTTTAATATAAAAAGTATTATTAATAATTTATTTGTATGCCATAAGGCAATGAAGAGTTTCATGTAAGTAAATTTTAGGGAACAGACACTTTTCTTTTGAAATGCTACATTTTTGGGTACTTGCTAAAATATTTATCATGTAACTTCCCTACTTTGAGAGTATAGGAATGTCATATTTTCTCTTTATCTTTTCTCAGTTCAGTTCAGTTGAGTCACTCAGTCATGTCTTACTCATTGCGACCCCATGAACTGCAGCACGCCAGGCCTTCCTGTCCATCACCAACTCCCGGAGTCAACCCAAACTCATGTCCATCGAGTCAGTGATGCCATCCAGCCATCTCATCCTCTGCTGTCCCCTTCTCCTCCTGCCCTCAATCTTTCCCAGCATCAGGGTCTTTTCCAATGAGTCAGCTCTTCACATCAGGTGGCCCAAGTATTGGAATTTCAGCTTCAACATCAGTCCTTACAATGAACACTCAGGACTAGTCTCCTTTAGAATGGACTGGTTGGATCTCCTTGTAGTCCAAGGGACTCTTAAGACTATCTCCAACACCACAGTTCAAAAGCCTCAATTCTTCGGCATTCAGCCTTTTTTATAGTCCAACTCTCATTTCTATACTTGACCACTGGAAAAACCATACCTTTGACTAGATGGAACTTTGTTGGCAAAGTAATGTCTTTTCCCATGACGCGATGCCCAGATGCCATGATCTTCGTTTTCTGAATGTTGAGCTTTAAACCAACTTTTTCACTCTCCTCTTTTACTTTCATCAAGAGGCTTTTTAGTTCCTCTTCACTTTATGCTGGTGTCATCTGCATATCTGAGTCTATTGATATTTCTCCTAGCAATCTTGATTCCAGCCTGTGTTCCCTCCAGCCCAGCGTTTCTCATGATGTACTCTGCATTTAAGTTAAATAAGCACGGTGACAATATACAGCCTTGACGTACTCCTTTTCCTATTTGGAACCAGTCTGTTGTTCTATGTCCAGCTCTAACTGTTGCTTCCTGACCTGCATATAGGTTTCTCAAGAGGCAGGTCAGGTGGTCTGGTATTCCCATCTCTTTCAGAATTTATTATATCTACTACTGTGGGCAGGAATCCCTTAGAAGAAATGGAGTAGCCATCATAGTCAACAAAAGAGTCCAAAATGCAGTACTTGGATGCAGTGTCAAAATGACAGAATGATCTCTGTTCATTTCCAAGGGAAACCATTCAGTATCACAGTAATCCAAGTCTACGCCCTGACCAGTAACACTGAAGACGTTGAAGTTGAACAGTTGTATGAAGACCTACAAGACCTTCTAGAACTAACACCCAAAATGATGTCCTTTTCATTATAGGGGACTGGAATGCAAAAGTAGGAAGTCAAACACCTGGAGTAACAGGCAAATTTGGCCTTGGTGTACAGAATGAAGCAGGGCAAATGCTAATAGAGTTCTGCCAAGAGAACACACTGGTCATAGCAAACACCCTCTTCCAACAACACAGAAGATTCTACACATGGACATCACCAGATGGTCAACACCAACATCAGATTTATTATATTCTTTGCAGCCAAAGATGGAGAAGCTCTCTACAGTCAGCAAAAACAAGACTGGGAGCTGACTGTGGCTTAGAACATGAACTCCTTATTGTCAAATTGAAGAAAGTGGAGAAAACCACTAGGCCATTCAGGTATGATCGAAATCAAATCCCTATGACTATGCATTGTATGTGAGAAATATATTTAAGGGAGTACATCTGATAGACAGAGTGCCTGATAAACTATGGATGGGAGTTTGTGACATTGTACAGGAGACAGGAATCAAGATCATTCCCAAGAAAAAAAAACATGCAAAAAGCAAAATGGCTGTCTGAGGAGGCCTTACAAATAGCTGTGAAAAGAAGGGAAGTGAAAAGCAAAGGAGAAAAGGAAAGATATACCCAATTGAATGCAGAGTTCCAAAGAATAGCAAGAAGAGACAAGAAAGACTTCCTCAGCAATCAATGCAAAGAAACAGAGGAAAACAACAGAATGGGAAAGCCTAGAGATCTCCTCAAGAAAATTAAAGATACTAAGGGAATATTTCATGCAAAGATGGGCTCAGTAAAGGACAGAAATGGTATGGACTTAACAGAAGCAGAAGATATTAAGAAGAGATGGCAAGCATACACAGAAAAACTATACAAAAAGATCTTCATGACCCAGATAATCACATAGGTATGATCACTCACCTAGAGCCAGACATCCTGGAATGTGAAGTCAAGTGGGCCTTAAGAAGCATCACTATGAACAAAGCTAGTGGAGGTGATGGAATTCCAGTTGATCTATTTCAAATCCTGAAAGATGATGCTGTGAAAGTGCTGCACTCAATATGCAAACAAATTTGGAAAACTCAGTGTCCAGAGGACTGGAAAAGGTCAGTTTTCATCCCAATCTCAAAGAAAGGCAATGCCAAAGAATGCTCAAACTAGTGCACAATTGCACTCATCTCACATGCTAGTAAAGTAATGCTCAAAATTCTTCAAGCCAGGCTTCAGCAATACATGAACCATGAACTTTCAGAAGTTCAACCTGGTTTTAGAAAAGGCAGAGGAATCAGAGATCAAATTACCAACATCCACTGGATCATCGAAAAGCAAGAGAGTTCCAGAAAAACATCTATTTCTGCTTGATTAATTATGCCAAAGCCTTTGACTGTGTGGATCACAATAAACTGTGGAAAACTTTTCTCAGGATTGTGTCATTTCTGAGACCATCAATGATGTATTATTGTATTCTACTATAACAGGAATACTTGCTTCCAGATTTTTCAAATCTCAGAAAAGTGACATGAGAGAAAAACAGAGAAACAAACAAAATCAACATGGAGATGGGAAAGTGGCTAAAGAATACTCCTTTCTTCTTAAAGCACAGCCACTGAGTTGGATAAACACAGAGAGCACCAAGTTCTGGTTGTGCCTGCAGTGTTTACTGACTTCACCTTGGTTTCCTCCTCTGTAAGACTCACCTCATGAGGTCAGTTTACTGGGGTTAGTTTAACCGGTAAATGAAAATCCACCTGGTTCCCTAGAATGTTCTATACAAATGCAGGGGACTGTAGCAATCACATTTTTAAAAAATTCAGAATAAAGACAAACAAACATAAATCAAGCAGTTCCTCTCCCTACTCTTCATATATTCCATTTTTAGATCAGCTTTTAAAATATTGGTTTATAAGTGACATATAACATCATATCAGTTTCAGGTGTACAATATAATGATTTGGTATTTGTTTATATTGTGTAATAATCAGCATGATAAGTCTATTTAACTTCCTTCACACATGTGGCTATAAAATTTTTTCCCTCATAGTAAACACTTTTAATATCTATCCTTTTAGCAACATTCATGTATACAGTACACAGTGATCAATTACATTTGCCATGCTGTACATTACATTCCCAGGACTTAGTGATTTCATAACAGACCTGTTATAATAGGTGTCTTTTTGAGAGCACTTCAACTTGGGTTGAAATTATTATTCTCACAGAAAAGCCATGCAGAATTTAACTCTATAGCTCTGGTCCCATCACTCCATGGGAATTAGATGGGGAAACAGTGGAAACAGTGTCAGACTTTATTTTGGGGGCTCCAAAATCACTGCAGATGGTGACTGCAACCATGAAATTAAAAGACGCTTACTCCTTGGAAGAAAAGTTATGACCAACCTAGATAGCATATTCAAAAGCAGAGACATTACTTTGCCGACTAAGGTCCGTCTAGTCAAGGCTATGGTTTTTCCAGTGGTCATGTATGGATGTGAGAGTTGGACTGTGAAGAAGGCTGAGCTCCGAAGAATTGATGCTTTTGAAGTGTGGTGTTGGAGAAGACTCTTGAGAGTCCCTTTGACTGCAAGGAGATCCAACCAGTCCATTCTGGAGGAGATCAGCCCTGGGATTTCTTTGGAAGGAATGATGCTAAAGCTGAAACTCCAGTACTTTGGCCACCTCATGCGAAGAGCGGACTCATTGGAAAAGACTTGATGCTGGGAGGGATTGGGGGCAGGAGGAGAAGGGGACAACAGAGGTTGAAATGGCTGGATGGCATCACTGACTCAACGGACGCGAGTCTGAGTGAACTCTGGGAAATGGTGATGGACAGGGAGGCCTGGCGTGCTGCGATTCATGGGGTCACAAAGAGTCGGACATGACTGAGCGACTGAACTGAAGGCACTTAGTTGAGGAATAAAAAGGTTTGGTAACTCAAACAGGTTACTTTTGTTGATGAAATTGTCTTAGGGTGTTCTCTTCTGAGTAATTGGATGGGCCTCCTGGTTAACCCAGAGTCTGCTACTATGCTCTTTATAACCCAGTGCACACTAATTCCCCATGAAGATTTAGGAGTCTACTGGATCACATCTGAATGTGATCTACTACAGCAGCGGTCAAGCTCTCTCCCTCAGCGTTGGAAGGTTCCACAGGAATGATTCAGTAGCATGTGATAAGTTGAAAGATCTTAAGAAAATAGCCAAGAAAGTGTTCACAGAATTCATGACTACCAGAACAGAGAAAGTCCTGTCCTTACTTCACTACTATCAACACCACCAGTATCTTGAAATATTAAGCTTTTATATAATACTTCATTCCAAAAGAATAGTCTCTTGCCTTGAAAACTTCTAAGAAGCTAAATGGGAAGTGCTTTACCCAGCAAGCTTTTGGCCTGGAGAATCTGGGAAAATTACCACAATAAAATCTAAACCCAATACCTGAACTCACCATGCATCCTTCTCCCTCATTTCTGTTTAACTAAATGAGCTCAGATACTAACTCCTAAAGAAATTTTCTCCGATCATTCCTAAACCTAACAGTTTTTTTTCTCACAACTTTTTTGCTTATTGTGTTTGTCAGGATAGGCTGATGGCTGTAACAAACAAGTCTCCCTGTCTTATCATGTTGGAAAGATGATTCCACCTTGAGGCAAGGTCCAGCACCGATGTTCTTGCCAGGTAGCTCTGTAAAGTTGCATTATTCCACAAGGAGGGATGATCCTTCTACCACCACATCTCCTAGGCTATCTCAGAGGCTTCTGATGGACTTTCTCCAGTTAGAGCAAGAAGTGTAGGTGTGAGAATTTCACTGGCATTTGAGGAATCAGGCTTGGAATTGGCATAAATGACCTGATCCCACATTCTGTTGGCCATAACTAGCCACATTATCCATGGAAATGCAAAGCCTTGTTACAGTCTTAGTCTGGGACCTACACCAATGTAACTTTGTCATACTTAGGGTTACTTTGTGCTTTGCAAAGCCACTCTGCAGGAAGATGAAATGGTGATTGGAGTGTGCATGCAAATTTTATGGATGAAATTGGGGAGAAACACAATTTTCATCCATATTCCACTGGCAAGAGCTCAGTGGTATGGCCATAGCTCCCTGCCAGGGTCATTGGGAAATTTAGTTTCTAGCTAAATAGCTACAGTTTAACTCAGTTACTATGGAAGATGTTGGTGACAACCATCAGACTTTTCACACAGAGAAAAGGATGTTTTGTTTCACATGCAAATTCTTCAAAATAGAGATTGTTGTTCCCTCATTTCTGAAATTAGAAACTGATATTTAAAGGCTATATAATAAGACACACATACTAGATCTTAACACTGGTGTTTGCACCTACTTCTTACCAGCTCCAGGGCCCACTTTTCTTTTATCAGATGTTGTGTATTTTCCAGAGTAGGATGTCTGTAAATACAGCAGGGTGAGGCCTTGTGCCTGGGCCATCTCATTCTTTTTTATGTCTTTTCTTTAACTGCTTCCTCTGCTATTTTTCAAATGTAGTTGTGTGTGGAGAGTGACTGCAGTTGGACATTTAACATAGTGCTCTCATGTACTTGGAACAGATCACACTGTGCTAAAGATGTGAGTGAGAAGCTCAAACCAGACACCTTCTTATCTCCCAACACATTCTATTTTTATTTTGTGTTACAGCTGACTTTTTTCCTCATCATGGTTGGCTGGAATGCTGACCAAGTGTCTACTAAAGGTCCAGCTCTCTGGAGAAAGTGATGATATCTCAAAGAGAAAGAGAGAATTCATCTCTCTTCCACCTGAGGAATGTGGAATTCACAGTGGGAGCCGAGACGGTGCCAAGGCATCCCATGTGTTCTTGGTTCTGATGGTCCCCTCTGGTGATGGATTCTTCTGCTCTCAGAGTTGCTTTTTGGTTTTTGTTTTTGCTTCTTAGTTTCTTTCCTCTAGGAAGATGCTATGGAAAATGCTATCATAAATTATAAAACCTTGCCCATTAGGGGGTGAGATTAATAAGTGATGTTGGGAGGATTTGCAAGCCCAGGGTTATAATTCCCTCAAAGAGTTAATGTTTTATGTGTTCAGTCACTCTGTCATGTCTGACTCTTTGTGGTCCCATGGACTATAGCCTGCTAGGCTCCTCTGCTTATTGAATTTTCCAGGCAAAAATACTGGAGTAGGGAGCTATTTCCTGCTCCAGGGAACCTTCCTGACTTAGCAATCAAACCCATGTCTCTTATGTCTCCTGCACTGGCACGCAGATTCTTTACAACTAATGCCACCTGGGAAGTCAGTGTTTCATGGGTGGCACAATAGCAATGCAGAAAGGATCAAGAACCTCTCTCTAAACCTCTCTGTCTTTCCAACACTCGCTGGCTCTCTATTTCTGGGTCACTCTCATCGACCAGTTGTATGTCTCTGACAAATCATTCGACCTTTCTAAGCTTCAGTGTCCTCATGTGTAACACTGAGTTACCATTTGCATTTATCCCATAGTTATCTTGATATTTTGATAATGAAGTTTGGTAACATATGAAAATTGCTTCATCCATGTAATACTTTTTAACAGTATTATTTTTTACTTTAATTCAAAATGTCCAAAATCTTCTCTAATCTATACCATTTCAGACAACTGAAAAGCTAAGTGGGTTTTTATGTTTTTTTTTTCATTTTTATTATTTTTTTTTAATTCACCTCACCTCACCTTACAATATTGTATTGGTTTCACCATACATCAACATGTATCCACCACAGGTATACATGTGTTCCCCATCCTGAACCCTCCTCCCCCTCCCTCCCCATACCATCCCTAAGGGTCATCTCAGTGCACCAGCCCCAAGCATCCTGTATCATGCATTGAAACTGGACTGGTGACTCATTTCATATATGATATTATACATGTTTCAATGCCATTCTCCCAAATCATCCCACTCTTGCCCTCTCCCACAGAGTCCAAAAGACTGTTCTATACATCTGTGTCTCTTTTGCTGTCTCATATACAGGGTTATTGTTACCATCTTTCTAAATTCCATATATATGCATTAGTATACTGTATTGGTGTTTTTCTTTCTGGCTTACTTCACTCTGTATAATAGGTTACAGTTTCATCCATCTCATTAGAACTGATTCAAATGTATTCTTTTAATGGCTGAGTAATACTCCATTGTGTATATGTCCACAGCTTTCTTATCCATTCATCTGCTGATGGACATCTAGGTTGCTTCCATGTCTTGGCTATTATAAACAGTGCTGTGATGAACATTGGGGTACACGTGTCTCTGTCAATTCTGGTTTCCTTGGTGTGTATGCCCAGCAGTGGGATTGCTGGGTCATATGGCAGTTCTATTTCCAGTTTTTTAAGGAATCTCCACACTGTTCTCCATCGTGGCTGTACTAGTTTGCATTCCCACCAACAGTGTAAGAGGGTTCCCTTTTCTCCACACCCTCTCCAGCATTTACTGCTTGTAGACTTTTGGATCACAGCCATTGTGACTGGTGTGAAATGGTACAATCTCTTTAACAAGTGGTGCTGGGAAAACTGGTCAACCACTTGTAAAAGAATGAAACTAGAACACGTTCTAACACCATACACAAAAATAAACTCAAAATGGGTTACAGATCTAAATGTAAGACCAGAAACTATAAAACTCCTAGAAGAGAACATAGGCACAACATTCTCTGACATGTATCACAGCAGGATCTTCTATGACCCACCTCCCAGAATGTTGGAAATAAAAGCAAAAATAAACAAATGGGACCTAATTAAACTTAAAGGCTTCTGCACAACAAAGGAAGCTATAAGCAAGGTAAAAAGACAGCCTTCAGAATGGGTGAAAATAATAGCAAATGAAGCAACTGACAAATAACTAATCTCAAAAATATACAAGCAACTCCTGCAGCTCAATTCCAGAAAAATAAATGACCCAATCAAAAAATGGGCCAAAGAACTAAGTAGACATTTCTCCAAAGAAGACATACAGATGGCTAACAAACACATTATGTTTCATTTTTATGCCCACAGAAAAGAAAGAAAGTCTGTAACTAATCATTTTGCTTTTTTTGTTTTTAAATTTTAAATTTAGGGTCACTGTGGTGCCTGATTCAAGACATATTTATCCAGATTTCATCAGAATGTATGTAACTATCACAACTGTCTGACTATTATTTCTGAAGTTAGCCAATTAGACACTATTGCATACATAAGTGTCTGGTAATGCAGTGGTTTTGCTAAATTCCACAACGTTAGAATAATATTGCCAGTATTTTGAGTCTGGCTAGAAGAAGAAGAGGGGCTCATAGGCTTTCCACGTAGGGGGGCTTTTGCTGAAGCCTAAATACCACCAATAATTAGGCAGAATATAGTAGAGAAAAGCCAAGACTCTAAAATAATTTTGTTTAGAAATCCCCCATATGCAAGTCCCTATGTCTATTGGAAGTAATAGAGATTTATTCTTTTGAGATCAGGTTTCCCTAATGTGATGTTATACACTGTTGGAGAAGATTGGTAGGCTTTGCAATTCATAACAATGTTCTTTCTAGAGGCCTGAAGGGTGTTGACAATGGAAAGTTTTTCAGCATGACTAATATGCTCTATGAATAAACTAGATCCTTAAGTTGTCCTCTGAAGGCCTGAAATCTTAACTAAAACCTCTTTTAGTGAAGTTAATCTAGGTTTTTTTTTAAGGGCTAGATGGAAATCTAATTCTTAAAAGTCTGATTTGGGATCTAGATTCAACTAAAATGCATTGGAAAATATCTAAGTCCTCTATCCTTTCCCAAGAACTTTCACATCCCCTTGTCTCATTGAGTTGTCACTGGTTAGCCTCTCTGGCTAACCAGTGATCAGATGGGTATACCTGTGTCATTTACTTTGCAAACGGAGACATATTTCCCTTCTATGGTCATCCTGTTTTGTGTATCAGCTTGAAAAATCACACATTATTTTTGCTGACCTGGACCCCACAGGGCGAAATCAGCTCACGCAAGTTCAAAAACCATTTCAATGAGCAGAGGCACTTTAGTCAGGAAGGCCGTGCTGAGAGTGACTTTCATGAGAGAGGATCCTCCAATACTAAAGGCATGTGTGAAAGAGAATGAGAATTCACAACGGAGACGACTACATACTTGCCTGATCTTCTTACAGGATTTGAAAATAGTCCTTTAGCTAAGTAAAAGGGTGCAAAAGGGAAAGAAAGCCTAGGTTCTCATAGCTGTTATTTTGGGGAGGAAAGCATGGAGAGGTGATGGTGTTACTGGATCAGCAGAAACACTACAGGTTTGTCAGCTGGAGGATCCTGTCCTGTCTCGGCTTGTTTTGGGGCTAGGACTAGAGCCGATAGTCTTAACCCTGGGTAATTTATGTAGCTTCAGAAAGAAAGGTTGTCAGGGCCCACACGATGAAGAAAGAAGGGGGAGAAAAACGAAAAAAAAGCCAATGAGACTGGGGGCATGTCTAAACTTCCTCCAGCGGCAGTGCTGTCACCCTTCTTGTCAGGCAGGAAAAAAAAAAAACAGATTAAAGCAAGTTCTTTGTTTCCAAATTCCAGGCTTGCAAGCGATGTATTATGATACTCATTTCAAAATATGGTTACATCTTGAAAGCATTTTTGTTAGAAAGGCATATTATCTTTAACAATGAGGCCGGGGGAGTTGGGGGAGGGAGGTTGGTGCGTTACAGTAGACTCTTAACATACCTTAGCAGATCTAACTTTATATACATCTTTTACATTAGCATTCAAAAATCCTTGGCAGGAACAATAGGAATGGTTCAAAGTTCAATTCATAATCATAAGCAGACTTCTCCCCACTTCCTTCTCCCTCACTGCTCCAGTTTTTTTGAGTGTATTTGGAAGGGGTGGAGAGAAGAGAAAGAGGGTCAAATTCACACATCTTCCCCCACCCTTCTTCCTCAGGATGAGCTCTAATTTCATAATAGGATCGTTTTATACTCAGCGTTGACTACTCTGTTTCGGGTTCAGGATGGTAATCGTAGAAAATAAAAAAGTAACGTTTTAAAAGCCCTGTCTGCTAAAGAAGGGCGCAGTGCGACTTTAGCAAAAGCATATGCTGCTAGCGGAACTTCACGACCGCATTCAAACCAGGTTCTTGCCAGATCACGTTATGTTTCTAAAGCTCCTTATTTAAATTTCCCAAGCGGGGTTCAGATGGCGTGTTCTGTGTTTTTGCTCTATAGTATTGAGGGAGGTCCTTCGAAACCTTTCCCCGGAAGAACCGACTTTTTCTTTTCTAAATAAAAGTCCTAATTAAACCTAGTTACATTTGTGGGATACAGGACTCCACGCCAGTGACAACAGGAAAAAAAAAATCTGCTCTTGGCACAGTTGTGGGTCCTGATAATCACGGCCCGTGGAGTGATGAGGCGAGGAACAGGGCCTACAGCTGAGCCTGCCAACCCTCCCTGTGTTCCTAGAAGAAGCCGGATCCCATGGTGGTCCCTTCCCCGGACCCTGAAATACCAGCTCGCCCAAGTCCCAGTCTCAAGGAAAGGTTGCCTTCACATCACCCAAGGCCAATGTATTCTTTCCTTCAAAAGATGAAACTGAAACAGTCACTAACTTGGAGATGCTTACCTATTTTCGGAACACATTTCAGTGCTTTACAAAACCCGGGTCTGGAATTCACCCTAGTTGAGCGTCACCACTGTATCCGTAATATATGCTCTCACAGTTGCAGACCTTTACTCCATAACCTTCTGTGCTGCTTAGAAAATCTGATTCTGTTTGCTCCATTTTAGTTTCTGTTGAACTGTTGTTGAAGTTGAGAGTGCTCTCTGGGCCCCTCTGTGTTCTTCACAACTTAATTATCATATCTATGCCTACAAAAAATAAAGTGATTATTCCACCCCCACTTTCATCCCCTAGGCTTTGGTTGTTCCCTTGTCCTAAGCTTTAGTTATTGTGATATGGACATCTTTCTGAGTCTCTGAGTCTAAAATACCGAGCACAAGCAGAGAAGGAATTAGTTCCTGTGAAGGACACATTCCCTAATGGACCCTGCTGAACACTTAAGCACTGCAATTTTGACTGCCAATAGCCATATGGGTCTGCCCAGGATAAACATCTATCCCCTGAAATAATGGAATCATAACTCAGCATTTTGCTCAGAAAACAAAAGGATTTATTGAGAGTAACAGAATTATGGATGACACAAAATATGGTTTACTGAAACATAATTCTACAGGGTCCATTGTAAATTCTATTCTGTGAGGTCCTGATATTTATTTCTATGTCTACCCCACCCCCTCCAGCTTCTTTCTCAACCTCTCTTCCTCTCCCCCTCCTTCTGCCTTCCACCTTACCTCTGAACTAGGAATTTTTTTTTCAAAACTCATACAAGGTAAAATGATAGTGTTTTCTTTTTTTCCTTCTTGTCTAGATTTCTTCTTCTTCCTTATTTAGGAGATGCTAATCTCCTAAATACTTTACCTGATTCGTATTCTCTGCTTTATCCACTGGGCTTTTACATACTGTCCAAGTTGCACTGAAAATAGATACTTTTTTTTTCCTGACAAGCAGAATGATGTTGTGGTTATTAACACAGACTGTGTAGGTTCAGATCTTGGCTCTGTGATTTTGGGCAATTTACTTCTCTGCAAAATGGGGATAGAAATCATCCCTAATATCTAGTAAAGAGAATTAAAAGGGTTAGTATATTTCAAATACTCAGAAGTGCATGTGGCTATGAAAGTCGCTATATTTTGATACTGGCTAGTTTTATTCAGCTGTATCCTCTGCAGAATCTCTGGCTGATTTTTCTATCTGCACAGCCTGAAGTTGTTTGTCTTTCTCTGATGGGAGTGTTCTGTTCTTTTCTCTTTGGTTCTACCCAAAAGAAGAGTCCTGCCCCATGTCATAGCAATGGAAGAAGATGTGTGCTAGGTCCCTTTTATTGAGAAGAGTGGTATCCAGATTTGAGTTCAAGGTGAATTCCTTCTCCCTTCTCAGTTGTAAGACTGATTTTTTTTTTTCCTGCTGAATTACTAGTAAGCAGTTTTCCAGCAATTGTAGCCTTACCCCCTTCTCCTGAGGTAAGTTGTACTTGAATAAAACAATGCACATATATGCAAGTATGTTTATTTCAAATATTCATTCCCTGAGCATTTATTTTATAACCACTCCTCCATCTTTGTCTTTTTAGACTCAAATATTTCTCTGTCTCTTTTAATATCACAGGAAGTATTGGAAGAATGTTTTATCAAGTTAAAAAAGTTGTAAAGTGTCAGGCTGAGAACCAGCCCCTGCTGAACTGTATGTGACACTGATGTGGCCTCTTGTGAATTATGTACAGTTTAAGCATTGCAGTAGGCAGCTATAATCAGTATATAATTTGAATAAGATATTCTTAAATTATTGATAAGGTGTCAAGCATCTAACAATTCATGTTATCACAAACAAGAGACCAAATAACCTTTGATTTTGCTATGCATTCATAACTTGTAAGAACATAATAAATGGATTCATCTAAAGGAAATAAATTAATCTGAAAATATGAATTCATCTTCTTCACAAAATCATAAATATTTTACCTAGTATTCTGTGATATTTTAGGTACTTACTTTATTTTTCTATGTTATATTTTAGCAGAGAAACACTGCATGCTAAAGGCTAAGAGAACAGGCTCTAGAATCAGATTTGCTGGGTTAGACAAACTGGCTGCGTATCAGCATTGAATATTTATGTTAAACCTCAGTTTTCCCATCTGTAGAATGGAATGGAATTCATAATAGTACCAACTCCCATGGATTGTTTTGAGTATTAAGTAAAATAATGCTTATAGTTGTGCTTGCTATATAAATACAAGAAGTAGTAGCTATTAGGAAGTATGAGCAACACTGTCCTTTACCCTTGAACTTCTGATTTGTCTTTCAGTCTAATAAATGTTAAAAATGTTGTCTAATGTCTCTTCTTCATGTCTCTTTGATTTGTTTTCCAACATCAGAGTATAAGCAAAGTTCCAGTATGTTGCCATTTCACTGTCATCTTTTGAGGTTTATTTTACCTCTGTCTCTAAATTTTTCTTCTTAAGTGCATGCTTAAAGAATCATGAATCCTCAAGGGTGATGTGCATGCTCAGTTATAGGCAACATTCAGCTCCATATCCCATCCTCCTCTAGTATGGAGTTTAAGATGTTGTAAGACAAAACAGTTTGGCAAGACCATAGTTCAAGTTCAAAACATGACACATTAGGTAGGTGAACATAAAGTTATCCACATGTGGATACTTGAGAGGGTGAAACCAGCACTATTTGTAATAAAGTCGGGATAATAGTTGTATATCCTGGGACTGTTTGAACCAGTGGGGGCCAATGGTCATCCTATGAATTTGTCTTTATCTACTTTTGTATAACAAATCACCCTGAAATCTCCTGCCAGAAATCAGTAACTATTTTGTTACAGTTGTGTGGGCCAGTAATTCAGAAATAGCATAGCTGGTCAGCTCATTGCTGTTTCATGATGACTAGCGATCTTGGGATAACCTGACTGGGCCATATGTCAGAGACCTCAGTCCTGGTTGTGAGCTGGCTTCCTCAGTTGCTTTCCACGTGGGCTTTGCTGTGACTAAAATGGTGTAACTGTAGGGAATCAAAAGTGAAAAGAACTAAAGAAAACTATGGAGGTGTAGAGATCTTGGCAAAGGGAAGTCCAGGCTTACATATAGCAGGAGGCACCTGACGCAGTCTCTCCCAAAGCACGTAACACATTGTCGTTGGTGATTTTTAAGTAGACTGAACATTGAATAAGACTAGGATTGAGTCATATATTTGGGAAAAAAAAATTCACTTTGGATCCTTTTGACAGTTCATGAAAGGGGGAAAATCTGCCTGCTACTGGTATGTCTTTAGCATCAGTATAACCCTTGATGACTTCAGCAAGCCAAGCAGACAGGAAACCCAATTCCCTTGATGGGTAACATAGTTTTGCAAGAGCCGAGCAACCCAGTTTTGTTTCCACTGTAACATTTTTCTACTATTACCTTCTAGTTATGACAAGTAATAGTTCAAAAAAATTCATTTGTGACATTAAGTCTTTGTTTTCAAACAAACGTAGAGTAGTGATGGTCGCACAGCATAGTGTACATCCTAAAACCATAGAAGTGGGGCAGGGTAGGGGCAGAAGTATCTGCTGTGTGATGTTTTGATGAGGCAGGGGAGCTGGATGTAATTGGAGGAGGCTGATTTGGAGTGTCTTTGTCCTGTATCCAGATTCACAACAGCCAGAGGGTAGAGATACCCAACCCTGAGAGGATGTTCCCAGAAATAAGCCTTAAAGATGGAGAGTGGAGGATCCTAGAGCAGACTGTGGATTCCAACCTCACCCTGGGATCAACAAGGTCCAGGATGAGGGAAGAGAGTGGAAGACCAGTTTGGGTCCTACCTTCCTTTCAAGACCCTGAAACAGGTCACTGGGGCCACTGTAAGTGACCTGACATGTTTACATGGGGTGGAAGAAGAAGTGTTAAACCAGATAATAATTCATGACTGCAAATGGAAAATTTTAACTTTAATAACCAAGAGTGCCAGAGAAATTTTGAAACCTGTGCAGGATGTGATTCAGGCATCTGTTGGCAGGATTGAGAGATTTGATCGAGCACAGTGGGCAGTGATTTATGAAAAGTAAAATGAGTGTGCTTTTACCCCACTTAGCTGAGACAGATAAACTACTTTGCTCTCATCAAAAACAGGAAAAAAAACCCAACAAAACAAAATAAATATATAGCAGCAAAAATAGGGGTCAATATTAAAATAGTAAATAAAAATACTAAGCCTGTAATAGAATAGGCAAAATCATACTTGTGGTGCAAGCATCATTAAAATAGGGGAACATTAAAATGCAAACAAAGAGAGACAGTCTACCATGATGCCTAAAATGAATGAATGATAGTGAGTTATTTTTAGTGGTCTAGAGCTTTCTCAGTTCTACTGAAAACTAAAGAACTTCTCTGGTAGTGAGGGAGGAGTCTTGACTTGTTGCTAGTTACTGTCACTAATAAGTTCCACTTTCTGATTATCAGAGAATCGGCGGCTGTAGAGTTGTATTGTGAACTTACAGCATCTCTGGATCCTGAGGCTCCCCTGCCAATGATGAGTACATGTGTGCCAGGGAGGGCAGCAGACACTGAGTGGGATGGGGTCCCCAGAAATATACCCGCAGTACGCTGATTCCATGGTTTTCCTCCTTGACTGTTTTTGTTCTGACTGTGTCAGTTCTGTCCTCTATTCCCTGTTTTTATTGCCTCGGAGTGTCCTTTGTTTCATTGTTAAGCCCTGAGAGCTGACTGCTCTCAGGAATGGCCTCCCCATTTGACTGGTAAACACATCTTCTGGCAAAGATGTTTTTATGTGTACTCAGGTGTTGTTTTGGGGCATTGGAAATAAACATCTGTGATGAGAATTAAAAACAGAATTTTAAAAGAACAAATTCTTTGTGCGTATATGTGCTATGCAACTGTTTTTTTTTTTTCCCAAGAACCAGTTGTTTGGGAGAAGAGCCTGGGTTTCTCTTAGGACAGAGCTGAGTTCAAGTCCTGTCTCTCTTATGTTCTAAGAAGTTGACCTTAGATACATTATGTAACATCCAAGTTTGTCATCTGTCACTGAGGGATAATGACTTTTGCTTCTTTGGTTGATAGAAACTCACAATGAAACAGCATATATGGAACACACTGCCTAGTGCCTCCAGCACAGTTTATGCTCAAGAAACAGTAGTAACCTTCCCTGTTCTGTTATAATAAAATCAACCTAATCATAAAAGAAATACAGGAATACGTATTAATAGCTATAAGTGTATAAAGCATTACTACTATAATTATAACTGATATAATAAACATGGGTTATATAAAAATAACATGTATATTTCCCATATTTATTATATATATATACATACACATATATCCCCAAAACAAAATATCTTTGTTTTTTATATAGATCCCTATAATTTTTCCTGATACATATCTGTTTATGTTTGTTTTTTTAGGTAACAGTTGAGTGGTTTATTACTGTTTAACTTAGTGGGGTAAAAACATGCTACAGCTTTACTTTTACAAATCACTGCCCATTGTGCTATGTCAGATCTCCTTCTGTGGACAATTTACTGAATCACATCTTGGGCAGATTTCAAAATGTCTCTCATATATATGTACATTGCTCAGTCGTGTCCGACTCTTTGCAACTCCATGAATCGCAGCACGCCAGGCCTCCCTGTCCATCACCATCTCTCAGAGTTCACTCAGACTCACATCCATCGAGTCCATGATGCCATCCAGCCATCTCATTCTCGGTTGTCCCCTTCTCCTCCTGCCCCTAATCCCTCCCAGCATCAGAGTCTTTTCCAATGAGTCAACTCTTCGCATGAGGTGGCCAAAATACTGGAGTTTCAGCTTTAGCATCATTCCTTCCAAAGAAATCCCAGGGTTGATCTTCTTCAGAATGGACTGGTTGGATCTCCTTGCAGTCCAAGGGACTCTCAAGAGTCTTCTCCAACACCACACTTCAAAAGCATCAATTCTTCAGAGCTCAGCCTTCTTCACAGTTCAACTCTCACATCCATACATGACCACTGGAAAAACCATAGCCTTGACTAGACGGACCTTAGTCGGCAAAGTAATGTCTCTGCTTTTGAATATACTATCTAGGTTGATCATAACTTTTCTTCTAAGGAGTAAGTGTCTTCTAATTTCATGGCTGCAGCCACCATCTGCAGTGATTTCGGAACCCCCAAAATTAAAGTCTGACACTGTTTCCACTGTTTCCCCATCTATTTCCCATGAAGTGATGGGACCAGATGCTATGATCTTCGTTTTCTGAATGTTGAGTTTTAAGCCAACTTTTTCGCTCTCCTCTTTCACTTTCATCAAGAGACTTTTTAGCTCCTCTTCACTTTCTGCCATAAGGGTGGTGTCATCTGCATATCTGAGGTTATTGATATTTCTCCCAGCAATCTTGATTCCAGCTTGTGTTTCTTCCAGTCCATCGTTTCTCATGATGTGCTCTGCATATAAGTTAAATAAGCAGGGTGACAATATAGAGCCTTGACGTAGTCCTTTTCCTATTTGGAACCAGTCTGTTGTTCCATGTCCAGTTCTAACTGTTATTTCCTGACCTGCATACAAACTTCTCAAGAGGCAGGTCAGGTTGTCTGGTATTCCCATCTCTTCAGAATTTTCCACAGTTTATCGTGATCCACACAGTCAAAGGCTTTGGCGTAGTCAATAAAGCAGAAATAGATGTTTTTCTGGAGCTCTCTTGCTTTTTCCATGATCCAGCGGATATTGGCAATTTGATCTCTGGTTCCTCTGGCTTTTCTAAAACCAGCTTGAACATCAGGGAGTTCACGGTTCACGTATTGCTGAAGCCTGGCTTGGAGAATTTTGAGCATTACTTTACTAGCATGTGAGATGAGTGCAATTGTGCGGTAGTTTGAGCATTCTTTGACATTGCCTTTCTTTGGGATTGGAATGGAAACTGATTGTCTCCAGTCTTGTGGCCACTGCTGAGTTTTCCAAATTTGCTGGCATATTGAGTGCAGCATGTTCACAGCATCATCTTTTAGGATCTGAAAGAGCTCCACTGGAATTCTATACAGTCCATGGAATTCTCCAGGCCAGAATATTAGACTGGGTGGCCATTCCTTCTCTAGGGGATCTTCCCAACCAAGGGATCAAACCAGGTCTCTCACATTGCAGGTGAATTCTTTATCAGTTGAGCCACCAGGGATGCCCATATATATGCATATATATACACAAGTATATGCATGTATATACACAAATATATGTGTATATGTATACAGTGGAAACAGTGTCAGAATTTATTTTTTTGGGCTCCCAAATCACTGCAGATGGTGACTGCAACCATGAAATTAAAAGACGCTTACTCCTTGGAAGAAAAGTTATGATCAACCTAAATAGCATATTCAAAAGCAGAAACATTACTTTGCCGACTAAGATCCATCTAGTCAAGGCTATGGTTTTTCCAGTGGTCATGTATGGATGTGAGAGTTGGACTGTGAAGAAGGCTGAGCTCGGAAGAATTGATGCTTTTGAACGGTGGTGTTGGAGAAGACTCTTGAGAGTCCTTAAACTGCAAAGAGATCCAACTAGTCCATTCTGGAAGGAGATCAGCCCTGGGTGTTCTTTGGAAGGTCTGATGTTAAAGCTGAAACTAGTACTTTGGCCACCTCATGTGAAGAGTTGACTCATTGGAAAAGACTCTGATTCTGGGAGGGATTGGGGGCAGGAAGAAAAGGAGACGACAGAAGATGAGATGGCTGGATGGCATTACTGACTCAATGGATGTGAATATGAGTGAAATCCAGGAGTTAGTGATGGACAGGGAGGCCTGGTGTGCTGCTATTCATGGGGTCGCAAAAGTCGGACACGACTGAGCAACTGAACTGAACAATTCCCTCATTTAAAAAAACTTCTATGTGTCTTTCCAACTTTCTAGTTAAATCTCCCCTAACTACCACAAGCTGTGATAAAGTCCTTAGATAATTTATCACTTCCATTTTTTTTCTTTTTTGACAGGTAATCCTACTGGGTTTTCCATCCACCAGCTCCAATCTACATACATTGCTCTTTAGACTTTGACTCCTATTATTTTGTAACTTCTCTTTCAAATTCCCTCCTCCTCTGATGAGCTATATTGAATCCTACTTCTGTTTTGTTTTTTCTTGATTTGGTGTGAAACATCCTCCAGTAACTTATAAAAAACTATGTTGGAGTGAAAATGTTTGAGTGCTGGCATGTCTGAAAACACCTTTAATCTACCATTATATTTGATTTGCAGTTTGAATGAGTAAAACATTGTAAATTGAAGATCACTTACTTCAAAGTGTTGGTAGTACCATTGTCTTATTTTCCAATAACACTGTTAGGAAGTCAGCCACCCTTCTCCTAGCAATCTGATTCCTCGTTCATCTTATGTGTGAATCTATTTTCTATTCTTTGGAAAGTTCAGATGCTTGTTTTGTTTTCAGTGCGCATTGGGATGAGTATTCAGTAAACCTTTTCAATTGGAAAAGATTTGCCCTTTGCTTTTCTTGTTTTCCTTTTTGGCATTGTTCTTTTTCATATTTTTTACCCTTTTGGCATAATTTATATTCAATTCTTTCTCTAATTTCATTACTCTTTTTCTCATTATGTCTGTTTTGTTTTATTTCCAAATAACACACATATTCAAATATTTCAATGGGGTTTTTATTTAAGCTAATGTATTTCTAATTCCAAGAGTTCCACATCATTCTCAGATTATCTTTTTTCGGCATTGGGAGATTGTGTTCACCTATGGCTGATTTGTGTCAATGTATGGCAAAACAAATACAGTACTGTAATTAAAAAAAAATAAATTTAATTAAAAAAACACAGAGATTGCAGATATCACCTATTCAATTCTAAGACTGTGATTTCCCTATTTTTTCTTGTTGCACTAGACCTGAGGGAAAAAAAAGTTGTACATCTTTTTATGTACAAAATTTGACACCAATTGCTTAATTCTATAGTGCAAACAGAGTTTAAAGTGTTACTTTCACATAGCCTGTTTTTCACACATGTGATCATAGAGTTTCACAAAATGTCCCATGAGAAATAGAAGAAACCATTTTGTTATTACTGTGGCCAGTTCCAGTGATTCTAGTTTGGTGAACCTGGCAGTAGACACCAGGTATCCGGAACCCCAGTTTAAGACTTTACCTTAATCAGAAAACTGGTTCCCAAAGTATATGCCTTGTTATAGTTTCTAGAGCTTTACAAAAGCATAGGCCTCGTGTTAGGCCCATAGAATCAAGAATTCTTTGGAGTGAGAACCAGATATCTGAAAATTTTGAAAAAGTCTCCCAGATGACTGCAGGGCAGAGTTGGCACACTACTGCATGGCAGTACTGTGCCCTCAGCCCTTCTCAGGTGATGGTGACTAAGCCTTTTTATCTGTTTCTCAGAATAATATTCCCTCAAGACTCACTCATTTGCAATTTGGAAAAGAAGGGAAAGATTGCAGCGATGTCAAAGGTCTGTTGCATCATTTCGGTCTTGAATGTACCCACAAAACTGAACCAGTCTCCTTTGCCTTATATTCTATTTGTCATAGACCGACAATAAAGGTCTTTATTCAGTACAACTGCAATTTATTTTCCCTTATCCAGCCTTATCCAATGCCATTATTTTCCATTTTGACCCATAAGGCTCACCCAACTCAAATGAAGAACTATACTCTGTACTCCAGACTGGCCATCTTCCTGCCTTTAGCCTACCATGACATAGGCTATCACATCCCCTTACCTCTCCATATTCCAACAATAAATGATATGGTGTTCATGTCCTATTCCCTGTGCTTTATCTTTACCAAAAGTAATAATAATTATGGTAAATATCTTTACCATAATAATATGTGAGAGAGATCAGGGTAAGGAACTTCCATGTAACTTACAATTTTATCTCAAGTACACCATCTTCTGCTTGTTCTATTTCCTTACCCCCAACACACAAAACTCCCCCCATTTTTATAGCTTCCAGTGTGACACCAAGAATGTCTCTTTTTTTTCCCTCTCATCATAGTCACTTGGAGTCAACAGCCTTCAAACAATGAAGACTCTCCAAATTCCCATTTGTTAAAAGATACTAAGCCTAACACAACTGCCTGACACCTATTTTTTTCCCTTAGCCTTGCAACTGCTGGGAAAATTAAGTCCTATATTATTAGTCCTATTAGTTACTACCTGTATATTATTAGGTTGGATGGTATCACCGACAGAGGACATGAGGTGAGGTGAAGTCGCTCCATCGTGTCCGACTCTTTGCGACCTCGTGGACTGTAACCTACTAGGCTTCTCTGTCCATGGGATTCTCCAGGCAAGACTACTGGAGTGGATTGCCATTTCCTTCTCCAGGGGATCTTCCCAACCCAGGTATCAAACCCGGGTCTCCCGCATTGGAGGCAGACGCTTTAACCTCTGAGCCATGAGTTTGCGCAAACTCCGGAGACTGTGAAGGACAGGGAAGCTTAGAGTGCTACAGTGCATGGGGTCACAAAGAGTTGGACACGATAGAGACTAAACAACAATTACTAATCTTGAAACTCCATCATAAATAAAATATGACAGCAGATTTCATTGTTGAGGATCAAATCCTCAGTTACTTAGAACAATACTCTACCAAGGAATTTTGTAGGAAAAAAAAAAAGAAACACTTTTATCCAACAGATTTGTCATTGCAAACAGAGCCGAGTATACAGGTAACAGTGTCAGCCTCTCGCCTACACCCCAGAGAAAATTCCAAGGCTGCAGCATCAAAGTTGTTATCATATGATATACAGCTGAATTACACTTTCCTTTGCCACACATATAAAAGGGCAAAGGGGGACAATCAGCTGGGTTTAGAAATTAAAGGGACACTATCATACTGTAGGGAGTTAGAGCTAGCGTAGTGTTTTCATGAAATGAGACTTTCTATGACCAATTTAGAATCAATGGAAGTACCAGACAGTATTTTTCAGGCCATAGCCTCTCAAAAAGCATTCAAAAGAAATTGCCTGAAGTGTCTATCTTGCATAATTGTTTATTTTCTGAAATGCAGACCACTCCTCTACACACATGCTCAGATATCACTGTTTGCAGGCAAACACAAGCCTGGGGTTGTGGTGGGGGGAAGCAGCCAAAAATAAAACATACAATTCTGTCTGTAGGTCGAATTATTTGACTAAGGAGTTTCTGCTGCTGCTGCTGCTAAGTTGCGTCAGTCGTGTCCGACTCTGTGTGACCCCATAGACGGCAGCCCAACAGGCTCCCCTGTCCCTGGGATTCTCCAGGCAAGAAGCTTCTAGTACATGTCTAAATGTTCATGCCCTGGAGAATAGAAGCCTTAGGGGGACATAGGCACGTAACCTAGAGGTTATAGACAATAATACCAAGAGCTTGGATGAGTAATGGAGACTGCCCAAAAGAGACTTAAAAAGCAAGGTCCCCATGAGACTGCTGTGATGGGTCAGCCTTTGGGCCACAAGTTTTAATAAAGAGGCAAAAATTATTATGAAGTAAGCCTCAGATTCAACTTGTACTCGTCATTTTACCATCTCTGGTACCATATAATTACTAAGATCTAGTTCAACTGTGTATAATTATTAAAAAAACCTACTTAAAACATAGGGCAGGTGTTCAGAATTCCTGAAGATGTGCACAATTCATACTAACCAGGGACCAGAGGTCACCTGAGAATGTGAATGAGTACTGAGGCCTGTGACATTCGATCACTCAAAATGATAAGCAAGAGCTTATATGTGCACAGCATTTTATAACATGACCTCCCCTTGAGCCTCACTTCCATGTGGTCTGGACAGGGACTGCAGTTCCGTTTTATAGATGGAAAAGTCAAAGCCCAGGAAAGCTAGAGGAATTATCCAAGATCATATAGCTGACAGCCAAGATCCCATGCTAAGATTTCTGACCTCAGAACTAATTGTGTTTTTTTTTTTAATCAACAATGAAAATTTTGATTTGAAACAATTCTATATTGTTTCATGCCTTCTCCCACATGTCCACCCCATACCCCTTTACATGATAATGCTTCACATGAGAATATAACTACTTAATCTTTAAAGGTCGAGGATCCTGCCTGTTCACATGAATCCCAGGACCACTAACATAGCATTAAGTCATCTGCAAAGGTGGCCAGTGTTGAGGGCTGGCTGAAGCCTCCCCTGTTGCTGAAAGTCAGCGTGTAATTCTACAAGAGGTGGCATCTCACAGAATGCAGAGCATTCCAACATTCCCCCAGCAGGGGTTCCAACTTCATGCTCTGACTGCATTATACAAAAAGCAAACCCAGGGACTGGCCTTCTTTAACAGGAAATCCCTACTCTAACAACCTCTGATAGAAAGTGGCCTTAGGGTTCCTTACCTGAAATAAATAGGGTTGGATCAACGCACTGGGCTTTTCTAGCACTCCTGAGGACAGAGACCGCCCTCCCCCAGTGATTCCGTGTGCAGCACTGAGAGCATGGATCTTGGATGCAGTTTCAGAAGGAACCACGAGCCATTTATTCTCAGTCTGAAATTGGCAGCCTTTATGTTTTGGGGAATTTTTAATAGGACTAGCAGAGGAACCAACATTAGGGATTATTCTCTCAGTGTGGGGTTAGATGTGTAATGCATATGTTTGCCCTGAGGACCCTAAACCACATACTATAAAACTTGCTTAAAATGCCGTTCTCCTCAACGATTAACATTTTCCTGTGTACATTGTTCATTTCTAACAGTCCCAGCCAAGAGCTTATAAAGCTATGTTCCCCACAGACCATTACTTTTGTGCTAATTAATTAGTGAAACCAATATCTCAGATATAAAATTCCAAGCTACAGTTACTCAGTTTGGCTGAAAATCTGTTTTTCTAATTATTGACTACTTTCTGCTACTTTCAGTCCAACCACCTAAGTTCTTGGACAGAGCCAGCTTCAGGGAGCTGGAGAGGTCTCCAAGGACAAGGCCATCTATGTTGAATGGGGGAGTGGGAGGAAGGCCTTGCAGCTGTCCAAGTCACTGAGGATTTGGGAGGAAGTAAGATGACGAAAAAGATTTGCAGGACAGACTTAGGAGAAAGCCTAAGACTTTTAGACAAAATTTCAGGAGTTGTCATGCTCTAAAATTACTAATGCACTGACATTCTTAAAAGCAATGTAGTCTTCCAAAGGTACATGTTGAGGGAGTAAAGTTTTAGACTCATCTGGGGGAAAAAAAATCTGCATACACATTGTTATTTTCTTCTGCCCTTGATTGGTTTCATTTTATTTCTGAGTTGCTGAAGTGGACTGAATTTTTATTCCTAATTTGATAGGAATTCAGGCAGATGGCTTTCTCATTATTCCCAGTATTTACAATTGAAATTGCGTATCTGATTGCTTACATTTGGGGATAAACACACACACACACACACACATATATGCACATATATCAGTTCAGTTCAGTCGCTCAGTCATGTCCGAATTTTTGCGACCCCATGAATCGCAGCACACGAGGCCTCCCTGTCCATCACCAGCTCCTGGAGTTCACTCAAATTCACGTCCACTAAGTTGGTGATGCCGTCCAACCATCTCATCCTCTGTCATCCCCTTCTCCTCCTGCCCCCAATCCCTCGCAGCATCAAAGTCTTTTCCAATGAGTCAACTCTTCACATGAGGTGGCCGAAGTACTGGAGTTTCAGCTTTAGCATCATTCCTTCAAAGAAATCCCAGGACTGATCTCCTTCAGAATGGACTGGTTGGATCTCTTTGCAGTCCAAGGGACTCTCAAGAGTCTTCTCCAACACCACAGTTCAAAAGCATCAATTCTTCGGTGCTCAGCTTTCTTCACAGTCCAACTCTCACATCCATACATGACCACAGGAAAAACCAAAGGCTTGACTAGATGGACCTTAGTCGACAAAGAAATGTCTCTGCTTTTGAATATGCTATCTAGGTTGATCATAACTTTTCTTCCAAGGAGTAAGCGTCTTTCAGTTTCATGGCTGCAGTCACCATCTGCAGTGATTTTGGAGCCCCCAAAATAAAATCTGACACTGTTTCCACTGTTTCCCCATCATTTCCCATGAAGTGATGGGACCAGATGCCATGATCTTCATTTTCTGAATGTTGAGCTTTAAGCCAACTTTTTCACTCTCCACTTTCACTTTCATCAAGAGGCTTTTTAGCTCCTCTTCACTTTCTGCTATAAGGGTGATATCATCTGCATATCTGAGGTTATTGATATTTCTCCCAGCAATCTTGATTCCAGCTTGTGCTTCTTCCAGCCCAGCATTTCTCATGATGTACTCTGCATGTAAGTTAAATAAGCAGGGTGACAGTATACAGCCTTGATGCACTCCTTTTCCTATTTGGAACCAGTCTGTTCCATGTCCAGTTCTTTTTTTTTTTTTAATGGGCTAAAGATTTTTATTTTATTTTTTTAAATTGTTATTTATTTATTTATTTTTAATTACAATACTGTATTTGTTTTGCCATACATTGACATGAATCAGAAACAGGTGAACACAATCTCCCAAGGCCGAAGCCCGCTCCCACCTCCCACACCACATCTTCTACCTAAATCATCCTGTGCACCAGCCCCATGCATTCTGCATTGAACATAGACTGGTGCTTCGTTTCTTACAAGAAAGTATGCACGTTTCAATGACATTCTCTCAAACCATCCCACCCTTTCCCTCTCCCTCAGAGTCCAAAAGTCCATTCTATACCTCTGTGTCTCTTGTTGTCTCACATATAAGGTCATCATTACTATCTTCTAAATTCCATATATATGTGTCAGTATACTGTATTGGTGTTTTTCTTTCTGGCTTACTTCACTCTGTATAATCGGTTCCAATTTCATCCATCTCATTAGAACTGAGTCAAATTTATTCTTTTTAAGGGCTGAGTAGTACTCCATTGTGTATATGTACCACCGCTTTCTTATCCATTCATCTGCTGATGGACATCTAGGTTGCTTCCATGTCCTGGCTATTATAAACAGCGCTGCAGTGAACATTGGGGTACATGTGTCTCTTTCAATTCTGGTTTCCTCGGTGTGTATGCCCAGCAGTGGGATTTCTGGGTCATAAGGCAGTTCTATTTGCAATTTTTTAAGGAATCTCCACACTGTTTTCTATAATGGCTGTACTAGTTTGCATTCCCACCAGCAGTGTAAGAGGGTTCCCTTTTCTCCACACCCTCTCCAGCATTTATTGCTTGTAGACTTTTGGATCGCAGCCATTCTGACTGGTGTGAAATGATACCTCATTGTGGTCTTGATTTGCATTTCTCTGATAATGAGTGATGTTGAACATCTTTTCATGTGTTTGCTAGCCATCCGTATGTCTTCTTTGGAGAAATGCCTATTTAGTTCTTTGGCCCATTTTTTTATTGGATCGTTTATTTTTCTGGAGTTGAGCTGCATAAGTTGCTTATATATCTTTGAGATTAGTTGTTTGTCAGTTGTTTCATTTGCTATTGTTTTCTCCCATTCAGAAGGCTGTCTTTTCACCTTGCTTATAGTTTCCTTTGTTGTGCAGAAGCTTTTAATTTTAATTAGATCCCATTTGTTTATTTTTGCTTTTATTTCCAGTATACTGGGAGTTGGATCATAGAGGATCCTGCTGTGATTTATGTCAGAGTGTTTTGCCTGTTTTCCTCTAGGAGTTTTATAGTTTCTGGTCTTACATTTAGATCTTTAATCCATTTTGAGTTTATTTTTGTGTATGGTGCTAGAAAGAGGTCTAGTTTCATTCTTTTACAAGTGGTTGACCAGTTTTCCCAGCACCACCTGTTAAAGAGACTGTCTTTACTCCATTGTATATTCTTGCCTCCTTTGTCGAAGATAAGGTGTCCATAGGTGTGTGGGTTAATCTCAGGGCTTTCGATTTTGTTCCATTGATCTATATTTCTGTCTTTGTGCCAGTACCATACTGTCTTAATGACTGTGGCTTTGTAGTAGAACCTGAAGTCAGGCAAGTTGATTCCTCCAGTTCCATTCTTCTTTCTCAAGATTGCTTTGGCTATTCGAGGTTTTTTGTATTTCCATACAAATCTTGAGATTATTTGATCTAGTTCTGTGAAAAATACTGCTGGTAGCTTGATGGGAATTGCATTGAATCTGTAGATTGCTTTAGGTAGTATACTCATTTTCACTATATTGACTCTTCCGAGCCATGAGCATGGTATATTTCTCCATCTATTAGTGTCCTCTTTGATTTCTTTCATCAGTGTTTTATAGTTTTCGATATATAGGTCTTTAGTTTCTTTAGGTAAGAATATTCTTAAGTATTTTATTCTTTTTGTTGCAATGGTGAATGGAATTGTTTCCTTTACTTCTTTTTCTACTTTCTCATTATTAATGTATAGGAATGCAAGGCATTGGGAGATTGTGTTCACCTATGGCTGATTCGTGTCAATGTATGGCAAAACAAATACAGTATTGTAATTTTTAAAATAAATAAATAAATAAATAAATTAAAAAAATAAAAATAAATAAATAAAACTGGAAAAAAAAAAGGAATGCAAGGGATTTCTGAGTGTTGATTTTGTATCCTGCAACTTTACTAATCAATATTCATTGATTAGCTCTAGTAGTTTTCTGGTCGAGTCTTTAGGATTTTCTATGTAGAGGATCATGTCATCTGCAAACAGTGAGAGTTTTACTTCTTCTTTTCCAATTTGGGTTCCTTGTATTTCTTTTTCTGCTCTGATTGCTGTGGCCAAAACTTCCAGTACAGTGTTAAAGAGTAGTGGTGAAAGTGGACACCCTTGTCTTGTTCCTGACTTTAGGGAAATGGTTTCCATTTTTCACCATTGAGGTTAATGTTAGCTGTGGGTTTGTCATATATAGCTTTTATTATGTTGAGGTATGTTCCTTCTATTCCTGCTTTCTGGAGAGTTTTTATCATAAATGGATGTTGAATTTTGTCAAAGGCTTTTTCTGCATCTATTGAGATAATCATATGATTTTTATTTCTCAGTTTGTTAATGTGATGAATTACATTGATTGACTTGCAGATATTGAAGAATCCTTGCATCCCTGGGATAAAGCCCACTTGGTCATGGTGTATGATCTTTTTAATGTGTTGCTGGATTCTGATTGCTAGGATTTTGTTGAGGATTTTTGCATCTATGTTCATCAGTGATATTGGCCTGTAGTTTTCTTTTTTTTGTGGTGTCTTTGTCAGGTTTTGGTATTAGGGTGATGATGGCCTCATAGAATGAGTTTGGAAGTTTACCTTCCTCTGCAATTTTCTGGAATAGTTTCAGTAAGATAGGTGTTAGCTCTTCTCGAAAATTTTGGTAGAATTCAGCTGTGAAGCCGTCTGGACCTGGGCTTTTGTTTGCTGGAAGATTTCTGATTACAGTTTCAATTTCCATGCTTGTGATGGGTCTGTTAAGGTTTTCTATTTCTTCCTGGTTCAGTTTTGGAAAGTTGTGCTTTTCTAAGAATTTGTCCATTTCTTCCAAGTTGTCCATTTTATTGGCATATAATTGCTGATAGTAGTCTCTTATGATTCTTTGTATTTCTGAGTTGTCTGTCGTGATCTCTCCGTTTTCATTTCTAATTTTGTTGATTTGATTTTTTTCTCTTTGTTTCTTGATGAGTCTGGCTAATGGTTTGTCAATTTTATTTATCCTTTCAAAGAACCAGCTTTTTGCTTTGTTGATTTTTGCTATGGTCTCTTTTGTTTCTTTTGCATTTATTTCTGCCCTAATTTTTAGGATTTCTTTCCTTCTACTAACTCTGGGGTTCTCTATTTCTTCCTTTTCTAGTTGCTTTAGGTGTAGAGTTAGGTTATTTATTTGACTTTTTCTTGTTTCTTGAGGTATGCCTGTATTGCTATGAACTTTCCTCTCAGGACTGCTTTTATAGTGTCCCAAAGGTTCTGTGTAGTTGTGTTTTCATTTTCATTCGTTTCGATGCATATTTTGATTTTTTTTTATTTCTTCTGTGATTTGTTGATTATTCAGAAGGGTGTTGTTCAGTCTCCAAATGTTGGAATTTTTAATAGTTTTTCTCCTATAATTGAGATCTAACCTTTGTGCATTATGGTCAGAGAAGATGCTTGGAATAATTTCGATTTTTTTGAATTTATCAGGGTTAGATTTATGACCCAGAATGTGATCTGTCCTGGAAAAGGTTCCGTGTGCACTTGAGTAAAAGGTGAAAGTCATTGTTTTGGGGTGAAATGTCCTATAGATATCAATTAGGTCTAACTGGTCTATTGTATCGTTTAACATTTGCGTTTCTTTGTTAATTTTCTGTTTAGTTGATCTGTCCATAGGTGTGAGTGGGGTATTAAAGTCTCCCACTATTATTGTGTTATTATTAATTTCCCCTTTCATGCTTGTTAGCAATTGTCTTACATATTGCGGTGCTCCTATGTTGGGTGCATATCTATTTATAATTGTTATATCTTCTTCTTGGATTGATCCTTTAATCATTATGTAGTGGCCTTCTTTGTCCCTTTTCACAGCCTTTGTTTTAAAGTCTATTTTATCGGATATGAGTATTGCTACTCCTGATTTCTTTTGGTCTTTATTTGCATAGAATATCTTTTTCCAGCCCTTCAGTTTTAGTCTGTATGTGTCCGCTGTTTTGAGGTGGGTCTCTTGTAGGCAGCATATATAGGGATCTTGTTTTTGTATCCATTCAGCCAGTCTTTGCCTTTTGGTTGGGGCATTCAACCCATTTACATTTAAGGTAATTATTGATAAGTATGCTCCTGTTGCCATTTACTTTATTGTTTGGGTTCGGGTTTATACGTCCTTTTTGTGTTTCCTTTCTAAAGTCTATCCTTTAGTATTTGTTGGAGAGCTGGTTAGGTGGTGCTGAATTCTCTCAGCTTTTGCTTGTCTGTAAAGCTTTTGATTTCTCCTTCATATTTGAATGAGATCCTTGCTGGGTACAGTAGTCTTGGCTGAAGGTTATCATCTTTCATCACTTTAAGTATGTCTTGCCATTCCCTCCTGGCCTGAAGAGTTTCTATTGAAAGATCTGCAGTTATTCTTATGGGGATCCCCTTGTGTGTTATTTGTTGTTTTTCCCTTGCTGCTTTTAATAATTGTTCTTTGTGTTTGGTCTTTGTTAGTTTGATTAAAATGTGTCTTGGGGTGTTTCGCCTTGGATTTATCCTGTTTGGCACTCTCTGGGTTTCTTGGACTTGGGTGATTATTTCCTTCCTGATTTTAGGGAAGTTTTCAACTATTATCTCCTCAAGTATTTTCTCATGGTCTTTCTTTTTGTCTTCTTCTTCTGGGACTCCTATAATTCGAATGTTGGAGCGTTTCATATTGTCTTGGATGTCTCTGAGGTTGTCCTCATTTCTTTTATTTCGTCTTTCTTTTTCCCTCGCTGATTCATTTATTTCTACCATTCTATCTTCTATTTCACTAATCCTATCTTCTGCCTCTGATATTCTACTATTTGTAGCCTCCAGAGTGTTTCTGATCTCATTTATTGCTTTATTCATTATCTGTTGACTCTTTTTTATTTCTTCTATGTCCTTGTTAAACCTTTCTTGCATCTTCTCAGTCCTTGACCCCAGGCTATTTATCTGTGATTCCATTTTGATTTCAAGATTTTGGATCATTTTCACTATCAGTATTTGGAATTCTTTCTCAGGTAGATTCCCTCTCTCTTCCTCTTTTGTTTGGTTTGGTGGGCATGTCTCCTGTTCCTTTACCTGCTGGGTATTCCTCTGTCTCTTCATCTTGGTTATATTGCTGCGTTTGGGGTGGCTTTTCTATATTCTGGGAATTTGTGGAATTCTCTTTCTTATAGAGCTTCCTCTCTGTGTTTGGGGTTATATCAGTGGCTTGTCAAAGTTTCTTGATTAGGGAGGCTTGTGTTGGAGTTCTGGTGGGTGGAGCTGGATTTCCTCTCTCTGGAGTGCTGTGAAGTGTGAAGCAATGGGTTATGAGACGTCAGTGGTTTTGGAGTATTTTGAGTTGCCTGTGTATTGAAGCTCAGGGGCTTGTTCTTGTGTTGCTGGAGAATTTGCGTGGTATGTCTTGCTCTGGAGCTTGTTGGCCCTTGGGCAGTGCTCAGTTTCAGTATAGGTATGAAGGCATTTGATGAGCTCTTATTGGATAATGTTCCCTGTATTCAGGAATTCTTTGATGATCTCAGGATTTGGACTTACGCCTCCTGATTCTGGTTTTCAGATTTATTTTTACAATAGCCTCATGATTTCTCCATCTATTCAGCACTAATGTTAAAACATCTAGGTTAATGATGATAGGTTTCTCCATCTTGAGGGTCGTCCCTAGAGGATCGCTGAGTTATCTCTTTGCTGGTCTCTTCCATGTCTGATTTCTGTCTTGCCACAGGGAGGGTGGTGGTGAGCTCTGCACTGGGCTTGCCCCTTCTTGCTCCATGGGATAACCGTGTGGGGCCTGCCCTATGCTTCATGCACTTCCCCAGTCTAAGCCGCTCAGGTTTGGCGCTCAGGAAGCCCCCTCCGGGTGTCAGGTTTGGTTGATCCTGGGCTATGTTCCCTTCCCAAGTCCGAGTGGCTAGGGAGTTTGGTGCACACTATTGTTGCGTCTTCTGGGCTTTCCGGGTCGCTCAGTTTTCTGGGAGCTCCGCTGGGGGCTCTTTCTCAGGCAGATGATGACTGTTCAGAGCCCCCAGAAGTCTCAGTAATGAAACCTGCTTGCAATTTGGTAGGTAATGTCTCTCTTGAGCTGCGATTGCCCTCTTCCAGCGGTTAAGGCTTTGGCTGCCTGTCACCTGTGGGGGATGGTCTGCAGCCGGCTATTTCTGATCCGTCCTTTGTTCTGTGCGCGGGCCTGTCGGTGTCTTATGTTCGAGCTTTTTGCGTGTTAGTTATCCCCCAGTCTGGTTTGCTAGTCCGAGATAAATCGTTCTAGCCACGGGCAGACCTGATTCTGGCCCCGTTACGCCCCGATTCTCGAGAAAAGCCCTGCAGCCTACGTCTCCCATGGCCCAATTCTTAGATAGCACTCCCGTGTCCAGTTCTAACTGTTGCTTTCTGATCTGCGTATAGGTTCCTCAAGAGGCAGGTCAGGTGGTCTCGTATTCCCATCTCTTTCAGAATTTTCCACAGTTTATTGTGATCCACACAGTCAAAGGCTTTGGCATAGTCAAAAAGCAGAAATAGATGTTTTTCTGGAGCTCTCTTGCTTTTTCCATGATACAGTGGATGTTGGCAATTTGATTTCTGGTTCCTTTGCCTTTTCTAAAGAGAGCTTGAACATCTGAAAGTTCACGGTTCACGTATTGCTGAAGCCTGGCTTGGAAAATTTTGAGCATTACTTTACTAGCATGTGAGATGAGTGAAACTGTGTAGTAGTTTGAGCATTCTTTGGCATTACCTTTCTTTGGGATTGGAATGAAAACTGACCTTTTCCAGTCCTGTGGCCACTGATGACATTTTTGCTGGCATATTGAGTGCAGCATTTTCACAGCATCATCTTCCAGGATTTGAAAGAGCTCAAATGGAATTCCATCACCTCCACTAGCTTTGTTCGTTGTGATGCTTTCTAAGGCCCACTGGACTTCACGTTCCAGGATGTCTGGCTCTAGGTGAGTGATCACACCATCGTGATTATCTTGGTTGTGAAGATCTATTTTGTACAGTTCTTCTGTGTTTTCTTGCCACCTCTTCTTAATATCTTCTGCTTCTGTTAGGTCTATACCATTTCTGTCCTTTATTGAGCCCATCTTTGCATGAAATATTCCCTTGGTATCTCTAATTTTCTGGAAGAGATCTCTAGTCTTTCCCATTCTATCGTTTTCTTCTCTTTTTTGCATTGATCACTGAGGAAGGCTTTCTTTACTCTCCTTGCTTTTCTTTGGAACTCTGCATTCAGATGCTTATATCATTCCTTTTCTCCTTTGCTTTTTGCCTCTCTTCTTTTCACAGCTACTTGTAAGGCCTCCCTAGACAGCCATTTTGCATTTTTGCATTTCTTTTCCATGGGGATGGTCTTGATCCCTGTCTCCTGTACAGTGTCAGGAGCCTCTCTCCATAGTTCATCAGACACTATCTATCAGATCTAGTCCCTTAAATCTATTTCTCACTTCCATTGTATAATCATAAGGAATTTGATTTAGGTCATACCTGAATGGTCTAGTGGTTTTTTCTACTTTCTTCAATTTAAGTCTGAATTTGGCAATAAGGAGTTCATGATCTGAGCCACAGTCAGCTCCTTGTCTTGTTTTTGCTGACTGTATAGAGCTTCTACATCTTTGGCTGCAAAGAATATAATCAATCTGATTTCAGTGTTGACCATCTGGTGATGGCCATGTGTAGAGTCTTCTTTTGTGTTGATGGAAGAGGGTGTTTACTGTGACCAGCACGTTCTGTTGACAAAGCTCTATTAGCCTTTGCCCTGCTTCATTCTGTATTCCAAGGCCAAATTTGCCTGTTACTCCAGGTGTTTCTTCCTACTTTTGCATTAGAGTCCCTTATAGTGGAAAGGACATCTTTTTGGGTGTTCTAGAAGGTCTTGGAGGTCTTCATAGAACCATTCAACTTCAGCTTCTTCAGCATTACTGGTTGGGGCATATGCTTGGATTACCGTGATATTGAATGGCTTGCCTTGGAAATGAACAGAGATCATTCTGTCATTTTTGAGATTACATCCAAGTACTGCATTTTGGACTCTTTTGTTGACCATGATGGCTACTCCATTTCTTCTAAGGGATTCCTGCCCCATAGAAATAGATATAATGGTCATCTGATTTAAATTTACCCATTCTAGTTCATTTTAGTCCTCAGCAAATATCAATTCCCTTGTACTTGTCTGTTTCACTTCTGACTTGGACCAAGTCATTCTGTTTTGTGGCTGGACTGGCAGTACTTTAAGATGGTCAAAAGCAATAGCTTCTATTTAAATCTCCAGTCTTGACTCTTATTCTGTGTACATGTGTTTGGTACATTGGTGAGTTATTGACGTTACTGAGGTGCAGATTCTTTAATTTTAATATGGAGATAACTGTCATTCTGAGGGTTTGTTGAGACCAAGTATTTGAATTACCTACAACAATCACATGCACTTAAGAAATGTCAGACCTGAATAGTACACATGTTTTTCCACCCTTTGAAAGGAATTAGAGAGAGAGAGAGTGAGTGTGTGTTTAAGTGTAAAAGCACAAACTCACAAATCAGTACATCTCTGAAACTCAGAGTCCTGCGAGGGAAACCCAGGTCATGGCAAAAGCAGAATTCATTGTTTAGGATTCAAGTTCAAGGTACAGTGGACCAGGGCCATTTCTCACCTTTCTTGCAATAAGCAGCCTTTCCTTTTCTCCTTAGTTCAGTTCAATTCAGTTTAGTCACTCAGTCGTGTCCAACTCTTCATGACCGCATGGACTGTAGCATACCAGGCTTCCCCATTCATCACCAGTTCCCAAAGCTTGCTCAAACTCATGTCCATTGAGTCAGTGATGCCATCAAACCATCTCATCCTCTGTTGTCCCATTCTCCTCCTGCCTTCAGTCTTTCCCAGCGTCAGAGTCTTTCCCAGCGTCAGGGTCTTTTCCATTGAGTCAGCTCTTCACATCAGGTGGCCAAAATATTGGAGCTTCAGCTTCATCATCAGTCCTTCCAATGAATATTCAGGGTTGATTTCCTTTAGGATTGACTGATTTGACCTCCTTCTCTCAAGAGACTTATCCAACACCACAGTTCAAAAACATCAATTCTTTGGTGCTCAACTTTCTTTATAGTCCAACTCACATCCATACATGACTACTGGAAAAACCATAGCTTTGGCTATATAGGCCTTTGTCAGCAAAGTAGTGTCTCTGTTTTTTAATATGTTGTCTAGGTTGGTCATAGCTTTTCTTCCAAGAAGCAAGCGTCTTAATTTTGTAGCTGCAGTCACCATCTGCAGTGGTTTTCAGGTAGTCATTCATTTTGTATGTTTATAACTAGACTCTGATGCTTCCAGCTTGATTATTAGGCTAAATGCTATAAAGAATATGATTGAAGAACAGGATTTCAGTCCAAACAAGATTACAGCCGAATCTTTTCATATTTAAGTGGGAAGTCTGAACAAGGATAAGGTTTTCTGAGTGCCTTCCAGGGTTGGATAAAAGCTGTTGAAGTAGGGAATGACATGGAAATTTGTACTAAGCAGTCCAAACAGGAAAGCCAGTCTACACTGCTCTACCTGAGAGAAGGATGGGCAGAGTGGGTTGGCCCACACCATTTTCCCTAGCCCCAGCCTCTCTGAGAGGCAGCTCCTGGCTATGAGGATGTTTTGTGGAGGAAGAGGACAGGATGCTCGGGGGTCAGCCTGCACTGTGTGGTGGTCCTAAGTTGAAGAACTGAGAGGATATGGGACCAAAGGCATGCTGGTGGACTAGGGGCATGGGCAGAAGACTCATTCCCTGTTTTCACACACACGGGCACAGGCCTCTTTCTCACAAAGACTTGGGTCTGGCTGCAGCTGCCTGCTGCCTGGGAGGTATTCTTGGCTCTGTAAATCTCAAAGGGGGCCAGGGTGGGCCTCAGATGAGAGAAGAAGGGAATCTGGCGGCTTCAGGCTGGCAAAGCAGACTGCGGTTCCCTTCCAGGTCAGTCCAATGTTAAATACTCTGTACCACAGGAGTTTGTTCAGTCTGACCACAGAAGGGAAGGAAGCCGATGTTCAAAGCCAAAACCATATTCAAGAAAAGACTGGATACATAGAGATGTGTAAAGAAGAGGCAAGACAGCCTGGTAGAAATATTTGGGATTTTACTTTCAGGTGACTCCTGGCTCTTTGACTTACCATCACCTCAGAAAGCTGTCCAACTCACCTGAGTTTACTTCTCTAAAAACTGATAGCTGATGATGCCTGTTTTGCAAGTTACTATGAATAGAATGCTCAGTGCAAATTCAGTACCAATGATCCCAGCATGAAAACAAGTGTGTGTTTGGATGAGAATCTGCATTATAAAAGACAGTGGAATTGGGCTCTTTTTCTATTAAGTGGTCTTTTTCCAGCAGTGCTCACAATGTTGTATTACTGGAGTCATGCTAAAATCAGAGGGGCTTGGAAGGTGGGAGAGAGGCAAGAAAAGAGGAAGTGGAGTGCAGACTTCTTATTGTTCCCCAGTTGGCTGAGGTTCTTGTAACCTGAACTGTGTGTTCTCATTTTTGTCTCTCATATGCCTGGCATGGAATCGCCAGTGGGTTAATGTTAACTGACTTACAGAATGAATGGGTGAACAAATAACCATACTCAACCTACCCTTGTTGTTGCTAATAATTACTTGAGCATCATCAGATCACAGGACACACAAGTAGAAGAGAAACTAACTGTAGTGTAATGTTGGAGGATCTAAATGTCAAAGACTTGAGATACGCAATATTAACTATAAAAACCCTGTCCTTGACACCAGGCTTAGAATCTCAGCTGGCCATGGCTTTAGGGCATGGATTTAATCTCTGTGCGCCTCAGTTGTCTAAGCTATATCATGGGGGTAAGTACAACACCTTGCCTCATTGGTTGAGGAATAAATAAATCACTCTCTGAAGTGCATAGAATGGTGTCTGGCATGTAGTAAGTGCTGAATAATTGTAACTTGTTATTTTAAACTTTTGAGCATGGCATTCTGTGTACTATTCACCCATACTATAACACTTACACATTTTTTCCAGATATCCCTAAAAATATTAAAGCTGTAAAGCAATAAGTCAAAGTAATAAATATCTTAGTAAAAACTTACATATAAATTAATGAGCAGACCTCAAACTGCCACATTTCTAGGTTTGATACACATTCATGAAGCCAGCTGGAAAATGATCCCTGGTCCCTGGTTATCAGAGAAAATTCAATCCCCAAATTAAATTATCCTAGTTTTTGCCACCACAGAGGTAATGGTAGATAGGAAGGTAGTTTGTCCTTGCTTTCTTTCAATTTGATTGCAGTCTTCCTCTGGAGTTTTTTCTGGCTCTCCTCTGTGGTGGGTCCCAAGGACTAGTTTTGGGTCACAGCTCCAAACCAAGTTCTCCAAATTCAACAGAGGAAAATGTACAATTTGATGCTTAAAAATAAAATAAATGTGTTTGGTTTTATTCAATGGAGACAGCATTTGGGCACTCAATGGGAAGAAACAGTGTGTACAAATTAAACTGTGGGGAATTAAATTGTGTGTCATGTATGGACTTGGGAAGATGGCTGGTGTGACTGGGATACATGGACAGGAGGCCAGGTTCATCTCTGAAAGACTTTGGATCCTTCCATGACACCAACCACACAAAGGAGAAAAGGGTATGGGCTCCTCAGGACATCTATTCCAGGATTTGCTTGGAATGCAGTTTAGATAGAGAAGTGGAGTGGCTGGCCAGAACCAGGAACTCTGCTCATTCTTGAGAGGAAACAGGTAGGGTGGGATGATGCCTTAATCAAGCGGAGCCCAAAGCCACCAGGTGGAGGAGGCTCACAGTTCTCTGAAGTGACTCTATGCCACCCACCTTGAAGAGAGGGCTGGTGTCAGACTTTTAAGGGAAAAGATATGTTTTTCTCTTTGTGCAAATACTTGGCTCAAAGCTCATTACCTTCTTGGTGCAGCTTATACATACCCAGAGATTCAGTCCCCAGACCTGGCTGGCCTCATCCCCATGGCCATTAAGAAAGAAGATTCCTTACAGGTTTTGAAAATATCCTCTCATCACTAATGTTTGAAAATGCACAACTATGGGTGCATTTATTAATTTCTTTAGTTTAAAGAGTTTTAATACAAAACTTAAGGGTAATCTAACCAACCTCCACATCTGACTGCAATTCCCCACTAGCAGGAAGCTGTTGGTTTCTTGGAACATGCATGGGTTGTAGAATCAAACTAACCTGGGTTGAAAACCCAGTTACACCCCTAACTGGTTCTTTTTTTAAAGTTCTTAATCTCTCTGAGACTCCATTTCCTAATGGGTAAAAGGAGAATAGTAATAGCCTATTAGGTGGGTTTTTTTTTTTTTGTGTGTGTGTGTGTGTGTGTGTGAGTGTGTGTCTGTGAAGATGAGATATTTTTATGTAGCACAGGAAGAACCTACCAGAATACCTGCACATAGTAACCAGTCAATAATTAACTAGAACTTTGAGATCAAGTGAAGTGTTTCATGGTATACACATTTCATAATCCCCTTTTTAATATTTTTGGGGTCCATAAATTTTCCATGGAACCATTGGAGAAAAACTCTTGGGAGCTCCTTTCCAGACTGGCATGGAGCCTTGGCTGGTTACCATCACCTCTCCTTAAGAACCGCCCTGATCTCTCGGCTCAGCCTGTGGAAAGTCTGCAGTGAACAGAGCAGAGATCCTGGGGAGAATGGGCAGTGTTTCACTGACATCTTAAGTTGCATGCTGGGAAAATGAGAAAATAACTGTGCATTCCTGGCTTCTCTCTGACTGCCAGCCACCTTCCCCCAATGCTTTTATTTAGAGACTTTGTTCATTGTCTTCTGGTTTCTCATCATGTCTGTTTTTCACTACCTGGCTGTTGATGTGCACATCTGAACAATTATTTTGTATATTAATAATCTCCAGGACCCCGGTGGCTAGTAATTAAATGTTGCTAACTGTAGGATTGTGTGACACCTCCACGCCTGGTGAAAAGATCTGGGAACAACACTGCTCCACATGCTCTCATACTTGTCCCTGGCCCTGGATTCTGCTGATTTTGTCCTGGGTTAGAAATGTCAGGTCACCTGATATGCCCCTGGAGTTCTTTTAGTAAGGACTGGTTTTCTTGAGGGAAAAACTGGCCATGATCTGAAATGTTTTTGTTAAAGGTATTTACTATAGAGTTCAAGCATGCCCTTATCTGGAGGGAGGCTGAGATATATATACATATATTTCAGAAATCATTTTATTCCCCCAGCTTCAAACCTCTCTTCTCTGTTTCCTTAAAAACCCTCTGAAGATAAATTCATGAGAACCCATCTTCAAGAGATGTTTATTGTCTATGATTTACAAAATACATTCAAACAGGTGTAGAACTAGTGTGGGGTTTGGACTCAGACCACAGTTTAAATCCTAGGTCTCCCTAAATAGTTGCATGAATGTGAGCACACTGTCTAAAATTTCTGAACTTCTGTTCCTTTGATTAGCACTCCAATTTGAAACACAAATGTGTGGTTAAACTATTAAATACACATAAATAAAGCAGATAACAAGAGACTTTAAATAGTAGCTCCTTGTCTTTGTTATTGTTTCCTTTATTGATTCATTCTAGTTTTGTTTTTGATCTTTATAGGAGTACAGTTGATTTGCAATATTGTGTTTCTGCTGTATCTCAAAGTGAATCAGTTATACATCTACATATGTCCATTCTTTTAGACTCTTTCCCCATATAGGTCCTTACAGAGTATTGAGTAGAGTTCCCTGCTCTGTAGAGTAGGTTTCTATTAGTTATCTATTTTATGCATGTGCTTGAGCTTAGTCACTCAGTTGTGTCTGACTCTTTTCACCCCCATAGACTGCAGCCAGCCAGGCTCCTCTGTCCATGGAGATTTCCAGGCAAGAATACTGGAACTGAGTGGGTTTCTGGTTCCTCCTGCAGGGGATCTTCCCAACCCAGGGACCAAACCCATGTCTCCTGCATTGGCAGGCAGATTCTTTACCACTGAACCATCTGGGAAGCATGTTATATATAGTAGTGTGTGTATGTCAATGATTCATCTTAGTTTTGTAAAATCCATGCACACATGTATACCATTTACATGAAGCAATTAAACAAAATATCTCAGAGAATCAAGAACTTTGTCTGAAAGCTACTTTCTTCCTGGCAAAGGGCAAATATATCTATAGAGTGTCCTCTGTTGGAAAAAGGAGCATTTGTTTCCCATCATTTCTGGGTTTCACCATTTTGCAAGTCCAATACTAACAGAAATTAATGCAATGGCAAACAGAAAGGATTACAGCAATAACAATTACACAATGCACTTTCAAAGTTGAATTTTGAGCCTTGCAGATGTAGCCTAGAGGTCAGTGAGCCTTGTTGCCAAAACTGCCTTCACAAGACTTGGGAATAATCATCTGCTATTCCCTGAAGAACATGACTGCAGGATTGAGGGTCCTTACTATTGACTGTGACTTTGGACCGTCCGAGAAGTACAATCACCTTCTCCATTTAAATACAGGAAGAAATGTGGGTGGGGGATGAGTACTATTATTCAATCTCAGTTCATTGGTTAGAATTCATAGGCACATACAAGGTTAATTACTGAAGGTCTAACCTAATTTCAGAGAAATGTTATACTGTTGGAGAAACAAAGATTATAGATCTAACCCACTCAATTTTCTATCTAAAAGGATATCTCCCAAAGCCATAGGCCTTTGCAAGGAGATGAGGATGGCTTTCTGGGAGTTCCCTATACTCCCAACCAGGCTCTCCTGCCTTATGGTCTGTGCTCACACTCCACAAGCCCACTTTGCAAGGCTCTGTTCTAACAGTTCCCTAGAGAAATTACCTCTTCTTCCACAACACAAACTTTTTCTGCTTTTTGAGTACCCTGGGCTTTAGTGAGGGGGGAATTACTTCTTGCTGTCTTCCAAAGTGGGAGCAGGAAAGAAGGATGGACTTCAGTCCTGTGAGTGAGTGTAAGAGTGAAGTGAGTGAAGTCATTCAGTCACATCCGACTCGTTGTGAACCTGTGGACTGCAACCTAACAGGCTCCTCTGTCCATGGGATTCTGCAGGCAAGAATACTGGAGTGGGTTGCCATTTCCTTCTCCAGGGGATCTTCCTGACCCAGGAATCAAACCCCAGTCTCTCGCATTGCAGGCAGATCCTTCCCCTCTGAGCCACCATGGAAGCCAACTGAGGGTAAGTTCAGTTCAGTCCAGTTCAGTTGCTCAGTTGTGTCCAACTCTTAGTGACCCCGTGGACTGCAGCATGCCAGGCCTTCCTGTCCTTTACCAGATCAAACTCATGTCCCTTGAGTCGGTGATACCATGCAACCATCTCATTCTCTGTTGTCCCCTTCTCTCACCTTCAGTCTTTCACAGCATGAGGGTCTTTTCAAATGAGTCAGTTCTTTGCATCAAGTGACCAAAGTATTGGAGTAAGGGTAAGCAAGGATGCAAATTCAACTTTCTCTTCAAACTTTCCAACAGGTACATGCTGGCTTCCTTACTCATGGAGCTATCAAATCCTTTCTCAAAGGTAAATAATTTTTTTTTCTGGAAGTCAAGATCCCCTACATTGATAAAATAATATTTATTCTCTTTTCGTTGTTCTTTGAAACAACGATCTTCATCTTTGCCTGGAATGGTGTGTGTTTGTCCCTTCTGACCTTGAGTCAGTATGATCTGATGTTACAGTGATAAATTAGTTTGATGAATACTCTCCCTGTTTAATCAAGGTTTGGAACCAGTTTCTGTTGTGTTTTTTTTTGGTAACGAAGAGTCGTATTGTAGTGTTGTCCCCTACTCCATTCTCAATTTCCAATGCAAGGTTAACTTTTGATTAGATATGTTACCTCTTAGACAAAAAATTGATTGGTTCCAGGGAGCTAGTATAGATCAGAAGGGAGGTAGACTTGTAGGTCAAAGATTATTAACATATAACATAAAATCCAAACTATCAAATTTTATCACTGTACTATTATCATATCTGTACTATTCAAGAAAAATCAGCAAGTTGATTTTGGCCAAAGATCTAAGAGAGCCTAATTCTTATTCTGGAGTATAAGACATGGTAGCACTTTTGATCGGGCAAATCTTTTTGGTGGAATTTCATTGTCAGCCCTGAGGGTTTAGAAATGATGGTAAGTAAGGATCTTTAATTATAGCTCAGTCTTGAGTTGCAGAACTAAGATATGAGATGGACTGATTCCAATTAAGAGTTTAACCAATATTTTAGAAATATGAGATTGATAGTTAAGGACAGATCCTTATTGTATTGATGACTTTATTTTAAGCACTAAGTAGCTATTTGGAGGAGAAGGAAATGGCAACCCACTCCAGTGTTCTTGCCTGGAGAATCCCATGGATGAGGGAGCCTGGTGGGCTGCCATTGATGGGATCACACAGAGTCAGACATGACTGAAGTGACTTAGCAGCAGCAGCTAGCTATTTGGAGAGGCAGTAAAGCACCCAAATTGGGTTGGCCAGACCTCAATTCAAATCCCAATCTTTCCGTTTGCTAGTTATATTGGGTATTTTAGTCATTGAAGCTTTTTTTTTTAAACATATCAACAATGGAGATAACTGAGATTTTTATAAGGGTTTAGTGAAATAATGTAAACAAAGTACTCACTACAGTGAGTGCCATATTATGTTTAGGGTAAATGCAAGTACATCTACACTTTCAGCAAGTCAAACATACAGTTAATTCAATAGAGTGGGGTCAGTCATTCACAAGAACACATTTAATGCCTCAAACTGAAGGAAATAAGCTTTGCAGTTATTCTTAAGGAGATTCCAGAGTCAGATGGATCCTTCTGACAGTTATATCTCAGATCATGATGTCTGGAGTGGGAAGACCAAGTCATGGGTCTCTTATTGAGAACTAAGCTTAAATGGGTGTTGTCAATTTTGGTTACATTTTATCTAAAAACAGTCTCTAAAATTTTTCAGAACACTGAATGTAGGTCAGTAACATAAGACAATCCTCTCTTGGGTCTCTCGTGTTTCTGCATGTTTTGCATGCAGAGGCACTGATTGCCCTGACTCTGAACCCTGTTTACAAAGATGTTTGTATAGTGAGCAGTCTTAGAAGATACAGTAGCTCACTGCTGAGTGAGGGGCACATTTCCTTATAGTTCAGTATAATAAACATGACATTCCCTCAAGACCACGCCTAGAGGGCAAGCATGACTACCGCCCACTATAAAACATGAGAGTTCCCTGAGATCAGGGTTCCTTTTCTGTAATACAGCCCACTGGGCCCATCTATGTCATTCTGTGATATTTGAGGTTCAGGAGAACTGTTACAGATATATTGTTCTTGACATTGATATGTGCTACAAATAACAGAGTTCTTTATTTCTGACTCAGAGTGAATCTTGTGTATTCTGCCAGTATTCCTAAAACTGTGGCAGGCTAATTTGTTAGCTTGCCAGTAGAGTGAAATCTCAGATCCTTCACGATTTTTGACAAGTAATAATGAAGTCAACTACTCATTTTCCCAAGGTGAATACGCAAGTACTTTATCTTTCTACAAAGTGCTTTAGATAGACCATTCTGTAAATTTTTTTTTCTAATATTAAAAGGTCATCCCACATTAGTCACCATGAATGGGACTAATGCATGAGATGCATGAATACAATAAAAGACTTACTGGGCAGGACTCTTCTACTGCCTAACTCAAATCTATGTAGCTGTTATTCAAGTCACCTTTGTAGGTTACTGGGCTTCTGCTCTACAAATTATAACATTATGATTTCAAATGGGACCGGAACGACCAGAAAGAATTTATGAAACTTCCAAATGCATATTTATTATGAAGGCAAGGATAATAAATTGGAAGAAAGTGTCAAAGCACAGTTGATCCCAAGCAACTCTTTAGCTAATGAGGAAGGGGTAGAAGCTGTGGTTTGATTTTGAGATTAACATAGAAGGTTGAAATATAGGTGCTGTTACTAATGCCACAGAGGGGGAAAATTTTTTCTGAAGAAAAGTAAATGGGAGCAGGGAATATAGAATGATGAGATTGAATTTTATAATGATATTTGGTAACGTAGAAGGCCAAAAACTAGCTCGTACCCTGTACTGTATATAACTTCTGGCAGTCATTTCCTGCTGTGCTTTGTAGAACAATTAAGTCTGTATTTTCTCTGAGCACATAAATATCTTTCCACCATTAACTGTTTCACTACATTCTATGTACAGAAGCCAGTACTTGTGAATGTTTTTCTGGTAGACTGTTATTTATATTTCACTGTTACATTTTTGATGGTTTCAGATGGTACAGACATCTTAAAGTTCTATGACATCCTAATGTAACTACCAACATAGAAAAAATGAACAGTAACAAGGAGGTGTAACATAAGCGAGGAGTTCCATATGAAGACCATTTGCCCTGAAAGTGGAAAAAATATTTACTTGGGGTCTAGCTCAATATTGCTTAGCAGTGTGGCTGTATTCTACAAAGTTTTCAATATCATTCTGAAGGCTTTTTCTCCGATCAAAATAATGTGAAGATCCTCCCCATGTCCTTCAAGGATCCTCACCTCCACAGCAAAGGTTGCCTGAACTGAAGACAAATAAATGATTCTAATTAGAGCTCTAGGGAGACTGAAAAGCAATTGTCTGAAATTATTACTCAACTTCATGAGCTCATTAATGGGCATCTCTCTGTCTGCATGATTGGAGAAAGAGCAGCAAGTTCATTTTGGCCAAGCAGGCCTAGACCTGAGAGACTTCATATTCTATAATAGAACATTACCTATTATTCCAATTAGGCATGCTTGAGTTCAAGCAACAGACTTACTCTGGGTAACGTCAAAAACAAAAGAAACAAATTTATTGAAGGCTGTGGGACTGTGGGAGAAAAAGCTCAAGACTAAGACCAGTACTTGGAATGGAGAAGATGCATGGGAGCATTTGGGATCTAATGGCACAACCAGTGGAGAAACTCTTCAAAGTCAAAATGTCAAATCGGCAGGATAAAAGAGAGCCAGCCATTTGAACATCCTCATAACGTTCTTTGTAACATTCTTGTAACACTTTGCTTAGGATTCAGATTTCAAGGAAAGAGAACCTGGTTGGTTTAATTTGAGTCAAACACATATTTGTTCACAGGTCGTATGTAAGAAGTTGAAAGCCTCACAAGGCTACAGTCAGTGGAAGGTTCATTCCTCCCACAAGCTGTCAGGAAGATGGTACCAGGGACATGAAGAAAGGATGCTGGGCAGGCAACAACAGCAGATACTCATCTCATCTAGGAAGATATAATACAAAGAGGAATTAAAGAGCCCGTTGACAAAAGTGAAAAAGGAGGGTGAAACAGCTGATTTAAAACTCAACATTCAAAAACTAAGATCATGGCATCCTGTCTTATCACTTCATGGCAAATAGATGGGGAAACAATGGAAACAGTGACAGACTTTTTTTCTTGGGCTCAAAATCAGATGGTGACTAGAGCCACAGAATTAAAAGATGCTTGCTCCTTGGAAAAAAACTGTGTCGAACCTAGACAGCATATTAAAAAGCAGAGATGTTACTTTGCCAACAAAAGTCCATATAGTCAAAACTATGGTTTTTCCAGTAGTCATGTATGGATGTGAGAGCTGGACAATAAAAAGCTGAGCTCCAAAGAGTTGATGTTTTTGAACTGTAGTGTTGGAAAAGACTCTTGAGAGTCCCTTGGACTGCAAGGAGATCAAACCAGTCAATCCTAAAGGAAATCAGTCCTGAATATTCACTGGAAAGACTGATGCTGATGCTGAAGTGCCAATATTTTGGCCACCTGATGCAAAGAGTTGACTCACTGGAAAAGATTCTGGTGCTGGGAAAGATTGAAGGCAGGAGAAGGAGATGACAGAGGATGAGATGGTTGGATGGCATCACCGACCCAATGGACATGAGTTTGAGCAAACTCCTGGAGATGGTTAAGGACAGGGAGGCCTGGCATGCTGCAGTTCGTGGGTCGCAAAGAATTGGAGAAGGCTAAGTGACTGAACAAGAACAGGAAGATATGAACCATGATGCCATGCATTTTGGAACATCTGAGAGCTTGGCATCTTTTCAAGAGATCTAAAGAAAGTGTGAGGGTCCTTAAAACCTGAAGTATAAAGTCCTTGCAGAACCACAAACGTTAATTACAGAATGAGCTGATACCTTGGCCCAAACTGTTGAATTATCTATTTCTCTTTCTCAACTTTCTTTATCCTTAAAAAATAAAGAAGAATGAGCTTATGTCTTTTAGCAACCTGCATTCTTAAAAGCAGGAACTGCATCCATGGAATGGACAGCTTCAGACTAACAGTTGTAGCATTCAAATAGTTCTTTGTAAAATTTAAATTTTTGTTTTTTTTTTTTTTTTTTGAGTGAATTATGGATTCCATTGAGTGGCCCAGGAATACTTTTTTTTTAGCCCCGATTTCATGAATTTTCAAAGTGTGGTCTTTGGGTGAAGCTGATTCTCTTGTGTGTTCATATTTTATGCACAATGGAAATACTTGAGAAGGAAGAAGCCAGGAGGGTGAGTAGGAGTGGTAAAGCTAACTGAAATGCAGTTAAAAAAAGAAAATGCTAGAGCAACTTAATGGCTACAGTTTCAGAAGACCATTCTGAGTAATAACGTGGGATGACAAACAGGAATTATGGTGCCTCAATCTTTGGTTCTCACCTTAGAGAAGCCAGTTATAAATGTTGTTTATACTTCTCTCAAAGTTGCAACTTCAGGGCTGAGAAAATAGAAGAGTCAGATATTAGTGGATGGATGAAAATATTCCATTTGTTGAACACTTGCTGAGTGTTGGACATTCCTTAATGGCTTCATAGTTCAGTGTAGTAACCCCTAGCTACATGTAGGTATTGAGCACTTAGAAGGGGGCTGGTATGACTAAGAAATTGACTTTGTTATTTTATTTAATTTTGTTTTAAATTTAAAACACTGATACTTGATTTGATTTTGGAAAGCTTAAGTACTTCTGGAAAAACTTTGGTATGTGAACCTGTTTTTATTTCATGTGAGTTTAAAGAAATGCATATATAGGTGAAGTGTTTTCTATTAGAAGTTAATGTCTGAATTGAGATTTGTTGTAAGTATAAATGACACATTGGCTTTTGAAGATTTAATAGGAAAATGAATGTAAAATACTGCTTTGACATAAGTTTTTCTATTGATTAGGTCCAGAAATGATATTTCAAATATACTGGAGTAAATAGAATTTGCTGTTGTCATTACAATTTCCTTTGTTAAAAATGTGGTTACTAGAAATTTTAAAATCACGTAGATGGCTTGCAGTATCTTTTTATTGGAGAGTGCAGCTCTAGGGCCTTTAACAGATGCCATTCTACAAAATCATTAAAATAACTGAGTGAAGTAGGCTCTACTCTTCCCACTTTTACAGGAAAAGCAACTGAATGAAGCTCAGAACATTATTTAACTCTCTGGGGGTTACAGGGTTTGTGAGGGAAAGCCAGGATTTCAGGCCAGGTGGGTACAGTTCTTTTTCTTAGTACTCTGTCCAATTATCTGTTCCTTGATATTTCTTCTCGGGAAGCCAGGGAGAGCTCATGGGCCTGCTATGTGACTTCTTCATAGTAAATCAAGCTTTGGTAAGTCATCTATGTGAAAGAGGCAGATTGAAAACAAGGTTCTACCTTCTTCAAATGGTGACAGGAAGATGATTTGAGTTCTTATAAAGTGAATGAACAAAGCCCATTTACATGACCAAACAGAGGTTTACAAAGTAAGCCTAAAACTTGTTTGAAATAGCAGAGTGAAATTTACTTAGCCAAAGGGCATGGATTATACAATTTACAATTTTGGTTTGGTTTTCTTTATTTTTCAGAGGATTTGAAATTCTGGACCATCTTGAGATCTAACGTCTTCCATGATACTGTTCTTTTTTTTTTTTTTTTATGCCAGTAAGGTTGAATTAACATTCAGCAAATTCAATTCAGCAAAGTGCTTTCATTCTTTTAAAAGCATGCATTATATGATCATTCCAGAGAATGTGGAAAAACATTCCCAAGTGCTATTTTTTAGTGTGAAGAATGAAAAATTAGCTTCATCCCCTTGCTACTCGGTTGCTTTCTCCATATAATAGGTGTTAATCAAGGACAAGGGGCTTCATAAGTGGTGCAGTGGTAAAGAATTTGCCTGCCAATGCAGGAGACATGGGTTCAATCACTAGATGGATAGATGCCCTGAAGAAGGAAATGGCAACCCACTCCAGTATTCTTGCCTGGAGAACTCCATGGACAGGGGAGCCTGGCGGGTTACAGTCCATGGGGTCACAAAGAGGTGGAGGTAACTGAATGTCTGAGTACACACAGGCACAACCAAGGACGAAGTTTTCCTCGATTATATGAACAGTTGATGGTGAAGTGTGGCACAGGGTTGGCTCCTAAACTGAGGGAGGGGACCTCATTGTTCTCTGGGGCTGCATAAACTCACTCATTCAATGAGGGAATAAGTATTTGTGGAAAGTGGGGTGACCATTCAGCCAATTGCTGCTTCATCCCATGGATGTCAGCTCCATGCTTGGAGATGCAGCTTCCTCTGCTCTGTGCCCGTACTGGCCTTGCCTCTCATAGATGAGTTTACTCATCTTGATAGTGGCAGGAGCAGGGAGTGTTGGAACTTAATGACATTCCAGTTTGGAGGAAATGTCACAGCATTGGGTGACTCTAAGGCAGCACGACCTCCTCTCCCCTGAAGGTTGCCTTGTTCCGGCCTTGATGTCACCTCTGTTGGCTACTCGGGCCCTGCCATCACCCAGAGGAGAGAGGAGGAAGAGTTCTTCTCTGTACCAGAGGACTGGAGTTCTCTTTCTGGTCCCTTTGCCATTCGCCATGCCCACCCTCACTCACTTAGCAGAGCCCCTGGCTGCTGAAGAGCATTGCTATTTTTACTTCTCTGTGAGGGGCTCTCAGGTTACAGATTATATACCAATGAGGTAAGTTACAGGTATGTAGACTCATGTTTCTAATTTAGCTTAGAAATGGTTTCAAACATTAAACAGCCTCTCTCCTGAGCTCTCCCTGTTTCTTCTCTCTTCCCATCTTTGGCATCTCACTCCATCCTCATGCTGAGGGTCACTTTCCTTTCCAGCTGGATCACCCAACTTTCAGGCTTCTTAAATGCAGGAATCAAGGAGACTTAGATTTCACCTAAGCTTAAGTCCTCTATCAATCCTGCATGAACTCAGCTGTAGCAATGCTATTTAAATGCATATGCTTATAATAGGTAAATGTTTGTAAGATATTTGAGATATTTTCATTTGCCTTCACACATATTGTCACAGATAAACCTTGCAACAGCCCAGCAAAATTAGGATTACTTTAGTTACCTACACTTGGCAGATGATAAAACTGGGACTCCAGGAGGCTAATGACTTGACTGAAGGTTCACAGTCAAGATGAAGTACAGAAGTGATGGGTGAATAAGAAACAAACCTTGGTTCGTAGCAACTTCCCTAAAAACAGCAGAGTCTGAAAATGTGGAATACTTTTTTCCTTACTTTCTATTTCTTTTCCTGGACCCTAGACCAGTCTTTAAATGTTCAGGTTGAAATGACTGTCTCTGAAGCCACTTGGTTTGATCTCCATTCATTTCCAAGGCAAACCACTCAATATGACAGTAATCCAAGTCTATACCACAACCACTAATGCCGAAAAAGCTGAATGGTTCTATGAAGGCCTACAAGACCTTCTAGAACTAACACCCCCAAAAGATGTCCTTTTCATCACAGGGGACTGAAATGCAAAAGTAGGAAGTCAAGAGATACCTAAAGTAACAGGCAAGTTTGGCCTTGGAGTACAAAGTGAAGCAGGTCAAAGGCTAAGAGTTTTGCTAAGAGACTCTGACTCTGCCATGACTCTAAGGTCATAGCAAATACCCTCTTCCAACAACACAAGAGATGACTCTGGATATCACCAGATGGTCTATATTGAAATCACATTAATTCTATTCTTTGCATCCAAAGATAGAGAAGCTCTATACAGTCAGCAATAAAAAGACCAGGAGTGGACTGTGGTGCAGATCATTAATTCCTTATTGCCAAACTCAGACTTAAATTGAAGAAAGTAGGGAAAACCACTCAGCCATTCAGGTATGACCTGAATCAAATCCCTTACAATTTTACAGTGGAAGTAACAAATAGATTTAAGGAGTTTGATCTGATAGAAAGAGTGTCTGAAGAACTATGGATGGAAGTTCATGACACTGTACAGGAAGCAGAGATCAAAACCATCCCCAAGAAAGAAGAAAGGCAAAAGGCAAAATGATTGTCTGAGAAGGCATTACAAATAGCTGAAAAGAAGAGAAAAACAAAAGAGAAACAAAAAGATGCGCACCTGAATGCAGAGTTCCAAAAAATAGCAAAGAAAGATAAGAAAGCCTTGCTAAGTGAACAATGCAAAGAAATAGAGGAAAACAATAGAATGGGAAAGACTAGAGATCTCTTCTAGAAAATTAGAGATATTTTCAAGGGACTGTTTCATGCAAAGATGGGCACAAGAAATGACAGAAATGATATGGACCTAACAGAAGCAGAAGATATTAAGAAGAGATGGCAAGCATACACAGAAGAACTGTACAAAAAAGATCTTTATGACCCAGATAACCACGAGAATGTGATCCCTCATCTAGAGCCAGATATCTTGGAGTGTGAAGTCAAATAGACCTTAGGAAGCATCACTATAAACAAACCTAGTGGAGGTGATAGAATTCCAGTTGAACTATTTCAAATTCTAAAAGAAGATGCTGTAAAAGTGTGGCACTCAATATGCCAGCAAATTTGGGAAACTCAGCAGTGGCCAAGAACTGGAAAAGGACAGTTTTCATTTCAGTCCCAAAGAATGGCAATGACAAACAATGTTCAAACTACCACATATTTGCACTCATTTTACATTCCAGCAAGTTAATACTAAAAATCCTCCAAGCTAGTCTTCAACAGTACATGAACTGAGAACTTCCAGATATACAAGCTGGATTTAGAAAGGGCAGCAGCACCAGAGATCAAATTGCCAACATCCATTGGCTCATCAAAAAAGTAAGAGAATTCCAGAAAAACATCTACTTTTGCTTCATTGACTACACTAAAGCCTTTGACTGTATGGATGATGACAAACTGTGGAAAATTTTGAAAGAGATGGGAATAAGAGATCATCTTACCTGCCTCCTGATGAATCTGTATGCAGGTCAAGAAGAAGCGGTTAGAATCGGACATGGAACAATGGAATAGTTCAAAATTGGGAAATTAGTATGTCAAGGCTGTATGTTGTCACCCTGTTTATTTAACTCACATGGAGACTGCATCATCCTGGGCTGGATGAAGCACAATCTGGAATCAAGATTGCAGGAGAAATATCAATAACCTCAGATATGAGGATGACACTACCCTTAATAGCAGAAAGTGAAGAACTAAAGAGCCTCTTGATGAAAATGCAAGAGGAGAGTGAAAAAAGCTGGCTTAAAGCTTAACATTCAAAAAGCAAAGAACACAGCATCCAGTCTCATTACTTCATGGCAAAAAGATGGGGAAACAATGGAAACAGTGACGGACTTTATTTTCTTGGGCTCAGTAATCACTGCAGATGGTGGCTGCAGCCACAAAATTAAAAAATGCTTGCTGCTTGGAAGAAAAGTTATGAGCAACTTAGACAGCATATTGAAAAGCAGAGACATTACTTTGCTAACAAAGGTCAGTCTAGTCAAAGCTATGGTTTTTCCAGTAGTCATGTATGGATACGAGAGCTGGACAATATAAAGGCTGAGCACCAAAGAACTGATGCTTTTGAACTGTGGTATTGGCAAAGACTCTTGAGAGTTGCTTGGACTGCAAGGAGATCTGCTGCTGCTGCTGCTAAGTTGCTTCAGTCATGTTCGACTCTGTACGACCGCATAGACGGCCGCCCACCAGGCTCCCCCGTCCCTGGGATTCTCCAGGCAAGAACACTGGAGTGGGTTGCCGTTTCCTTCTCCAATGCATGAAAGTGAAAAGTGAAAGGAAGTCACTCAGTTGTGTCCACCTCTTCTCAACCCCATGGACCGCGGCCCACCAGGCTCCTCTGTCCATGGGACTTTCCAGGCAAGAGTACTGGAGTGGGGTGCCATTGGAGATCAGACAATCCTAAATATAATCAATCCTGAATATTCATTGGAAGGACTGATGCTGAAGCTGAAACTCCCAATACTTTGGCCACCTGATGCAAAGAACCAACTCGTCAGAAAAGACCTTGATGCTGGGAAAGATTGAAGGCAGGAGGAGAAAGAGATGACAGAGGATGAGATGGTTGGATGACATCATGGACTCAATGCATATGAGTTTGAGTAAGCTCCGGGAAACGATGAAGGACAGGGAGGCCTGGTGTGCTGGACTCTATGGGGTCGCAAAGAATTGGATATGACTGAGTGACTAAAACTGAACTGAAGCCACTTGTGTGACAAGCATGCTGTAATCTGTATTAAGGATTTGAAACTAGTGTGAATTTTAATTAGAATATAGGTGTTACGGCTGAGAGGACATGAACATTAGATTGAAATAGATAGGGATTGCTAAGAATCAGAACCCAAATGTCTCTTTTTTTTCTTAAAAATATATGCATGTACTCAGCATTTAAACAATATTTTCAAATTAGCTTCGATAAAGACATTGCAGGGACTTCAAAGTCCTTATATGGCACTGTGCCTATCATTAAGGAGTTTATAATAGAAGTAAAAGAAAAGCTTTGAACATAAAGCAAAGCTATTTGCAGTCAGATTTTGGCTATATGCCTGGCAACTCAAAATGATTCCTTGAGAGGCTAGATTTCCAACTTGAGCATTTAATTTTGAACTGTGACCATTGTATCTTAAATTGTGCTGTTAGGTATCATTTTAGATGAGTCTATCTGTGTACCCCCTGTTTCATACACATGTGTATATTCATGCTTGTACACCCAGTGTGTTATTTATGCTATAAGTCAGTTGTCCTGCCTGTTTTGAGTTCATACATTATAAAATTGTCAGTTGCTTAAAGGTGGGAATAATATATCTGGTTATTTTAAATTTTATTTATTTATTTATGTTTATTTTGGCTGCACTGGGTGTTCATTGCTGTATGCATGTTTTCTCTAGTTGTGGTTCAGTTCAGTTCAGTTGCTCAGTTGTGTCCGACTCTTTGCGACTCCATGAATTGCAGCACGCAGGGCCTCTCTGTCCATCACCAGCTCCCAGAGTCCACCCAAACTCATGTGGATTGAATCGGTGACGCCATCCAATCATCTCATCCTCTGTCATCCCCTTCTTCTCCTGTCCCCAATCCCTCCCAGCATCAGGGTCTTTTCCAGTGAGTCAGCTCTTCGCAGGAGGTGGCCAAAGTACTGGAGTTTCAGCCTCAGCATCAGTCCTTCCAACGAACGCCCAGGGCAAGGGCTATTCTTCATTGTGGCTCATGGGCTCCTATTGAGTTGGCTTCTCTTGTTGCAGGGCACAGTCTCCAGGCGCCTGGGCTCCAGTAGCTGTAGCGTGTGGACTCAGTAGTTCTGGCTGGCAGCATCTAGAGCACAGGCTCAGTCATTGCTGAGCGCAGGCTTAGTTGCTCTGTGACGTGTGGGATCTTCCTGAATCAGGGGTCAAACCCATTTCCTCTACAGTGGCAGGCAGATTAGTAACCACTGGGCCACCAAAGAAGTACAGTGCTGACTCTCTTGTCTAATTACTTATTCATTTATTTATTTTGCTATTCCCATAGTATTCAGAATAGACAGCATGTGGCATAGTTGAGAGAACATGAAATTTATGCGTAGCTTGGACAAAGTTCATACTTTATTTGACTCCTCATTTCCTCTTCTAGAACATGGGGATAACACTATAAATCTATAGGTTTATTGAGAGCATTACATGGGATAATTTTTATAAAGCAACTGCAACCGTGTCCCACTGATGGTGTTCAATAAAGATCTGCATGTATGGTTAATATAATATATATATATTCCCTATATCAATTATATTTGTCTGTTTATGTGGCTAACTATCAAACCTGCCTTCTTATATTACCCCTATCATGTAAGCACTGAGTCAGTTTTTTCAGATGAATGAGGCAAAGACCTAATAATGCTGAACGAGTTATAATGATATTTGTTGTTAATAACTTTCTCATACCTGTCAAGGTGGTCCTTGGTGGAAAGTAGTGTGTCCTGTGTTTGAGAGTGGCTGAAGATGTGGAGAAGGAAATGGCAACCCACTCCAGTATTCTTGCCTAGAGAATTCAATGGACAGAAGAGCCTGGCAGGCTGCTGTCCATGGGGTCACACAGAGTCAGACACGACTGAAGCGACCTAGTGTGCGAGCATGCGTGTGTGAAGATGTGATAAACCACTTCCCAGTACCAAAATAAAGGGAACCAGAATGGAAAAAACAGGCCTAAAATGCTATTGAATTTCACGTGATTGTGTCAACTTTCTCTTTGTGAATTATCTGAAAATTGAAAAGAATTTTTAAGTAGAAATAATTTTAACTTGTATTCCATTTATGCTTCATTTTAACATGGCATCATTTTGATGAATTCCCCATCCAGGTAGAGTCATTCATTTCTAGTAAAGAGAAAGATGGGCTGAGCTCATGCTCAGTCATTCATTCATTATTTTTTCCCTTATAACACAAAACCAAATAGCTAAAGAATTAGAGGATTTTAGTGTTGATATTGTCTGATTTGATAAACTTCCCCTATTTTCTTAGTTTGTGTGTGTGTGGTAGAGTTTATTTTTAATAAAATTGCCTCGCTGTAATTCTGAAGTTTGATATTGGCCATTGTGGACATTTGTCTCATCAATATCACACTCAAGTATCTTCCATGACTTCAAATGCTTTCTCTTGCCTCTTTTGAAGTCAGTTATCTTTCTCAACCCCTGGCTATAGGTAACCACTGATCAGCACTATATCACCTTGGTCTCTAGCAGTTTGTTTATGTTGGTGCATGTACCTATAGTTTGTTTTTTTTTATTGCTGAATCTATTCCATTATAAGGATATGCTACACTTTCTTTATGTACCAGTTGAATGTCATTTGTATTGTTTTTAGTCTTTGGTTATTTATAAGTCCACTATGAATTGTCATGTACATGAATTATCCTGGCATATGTGTTCATTTGTTTTAGGAAAATATCTGTGATGAGAGATATTAGGATATAAGGTTAATATATATTTAACTGTGTAAGACACTGCCAAACTGTCTTCCTAGAACTCTCACTGTGCATGTGGAGCCAGCATGTTATGAGAATCCTGCTGCTGATGCTGCTAAGTCACTTCAGTCGTGTCCGACTCTGTGCGACCCCATAGACGGCAGCCCACCAGGGTCCCCCGTTTCTGGGATTCTCCAGGCAAGAACACTGGAGTGGATTGCCATTTCCTTCTCCAATGCATGAAAGTGAAAAGTGAAAGTGAAGCCGCTAGTCATGTCTGACTCTTCATGACCCCATGGACTGCAGCCCACCAAGCTCCTCCATCCATGGGATTTTCCAGTCAAGAGTATTGGAGTAGGGTGCCATTGGCTTCTCCATATGAGAATCCTGGTTGCTTTATATCCTAGTCAACATTTGGAATTGTCTGTCTTTATAGTTTTTATATTTCTAGTGAGTGAATATTGGTATTTCATCATGGTTTGAATTTGTGTTTCTATAATATCTAGTGATGTTAAGTATCTTTTCAATAATTTAATGGTTATTTTTTGTGGGAAAATATGTTAAAATCTTTTGCACATTAAAAAAATTCATAGGTGTCATAGAGTTATCTTATTATTGAATCATGTGTTCTGTGTATACTCTAGATACAAACTTATGTTGTATATATGTTTTACAAGTATCTTTTCCAAATGTAAGTCTCACCTTTTGCTTTCTTAACCTTGTTTTTCACAGAGCACAATTTTGAATTTGAAAGTTCATTCAATCATTTTTATTTGCTTTTATAGTTTGTATACTCTGTATTCTAAGAAATTCTTATCTCACCCAACATCATAAAGATCTTCTCCTATTTTTTTTCCCTTTAGAAAATTTGATTTTAGTTCTTGTATTTAAGTCTCTGGTCCATCTCAAGTTACTTAAGTGCTATAAAAAGAAAATGCTTCACTTTCCTTTATTCCCTCATGGGAAAACATTTTTTTTTTTGAAACCATCCTTTCCTCATAGAATTACCTTGGTAACTGTTAAAAATCAGTTAACAGTATAAGTCTGAGTCTGTACTATTAGCCTAAGAATATAGATCAGTAAGGATATAGATCAATACCATACTGCCTTCATCAGCGTAGCTTTATAGTATATTCTGAAGTCAGAGAGTATGAGGATTCCAAATTTGCTTTTCTTTTAAAGATTTGCCCATTCTAGTTCTTTTGACTTTCCATATATGTATCTGTATAGTTTAGAACCAGCTTCTCAGTTTATTCAAAGAGACTTGCCAAGATAATTGGAATGTGCGGTCCATTAAAATTTAAGTAATTATTGATATGATTAGGCTTCTATTTTTCTCTTTAATTGTTGGTTTAATTGTTGGTTTCATTTTTGTTTCTATATTTCTTCTTTCCATATTTTTAAAGATTATTTGAATAAATTTTAGAGTTTCTATTTATGTTTTCAAGAGCTTTATTTAACTCTATGATCTTAATATTCTGGTTGTGGCTTTGTACTATAGATTTAAAGAAGTTACCATTTGAGAAGAAAATTATTTCAAAATATTTTGTTTTTAAACTTACACTATTAATATCTGAATATATTTCAGAATTAAATGAAATATTTAAAATATATGTACCTGACAAAGGACTTGCATACAACATTTATAAAGAACTCCTACAACTCTATGATAAAACAACAATTAACCTAATAATAAGCTAGTAAGCCACTTGTTCTTTGCTTACTTACAGTGGACTTATTATGCTAGTTTCAGGAAAAAAAATATAGCAATTCAATATTTTTTTATGTTGCAAAATGATGACCTACTTAAGGTTAGGTACTATCCACCACCATAAAAATTGTTACAATATAATTGGCTGTATTCTGTATGTGTACATTGCATCTCTTTGACTTATTTTGTAAGTCCATGTATCTTAATATTACTCACCTACTTAACTCATCCTGCTCCTTCCTCTGGCAGCTACCAATTTTTTTCTCTATTTGAGTCTGTTTTGTTGTTCATTTGTTTTATCTTTGAGTATACACATATAAGTGAGATAATACAATATTTGTCTTTCTCTATCTGACTTATTTCACTGAGAATAAACCCTATAGGTGCATATAAGTTGACATAAATAACAAGATTTCATTCTTTTTAATGGCTGAGTAATACTCCATTATATATATGTGTGTGTGTATGTATACATCTCATATCTTGTTTATCCATTCATCTGTTGGTAGACCATTAGGTTGCTTCTATATCTTGTTCTTGGAATGGGAAAGTTTGTTCTTTTGCACATTGCCATCCAGTTTTTCCAACACTGTTTGTTGAAGAGGATGTTTTTCCCCCAGTATATATTCTTGCTTCCTTTGTCATAGATTAATTGACCATATAAGTGTTGGCTTGCTTTTGGGTTCTCTATTCTGCTTCAATGATCTATGTGTCTGTTTTTGTTCCAGTACCATACTATTTTGATAACTGTAGCTTTGAAGTATAGGTTGAAATCAGGAAACAAGATACCTCCAGCTTTGTCCTCATTTTAAAGACTATCTTGGCTTTTCTGTTTTTTTTTGTTTGTTTGTTTCAATACAAATTTTGGGATTATTTATTCCAGTTCTGTGAAAAATGCTCTTGGTATTTTGATAGGGTTTGCATTGACTCTGTAGATAGCTTTGGGGCAATATGGTCGTCTGAACAATATTAATTCTGCCTCCATAAGCACTGTATATCTTTTATTTTAATTTCTCAAGATAAATGAAAATAAACATCTGTAGTAAGACTTGCATTAAAATGTTCATAGACACTTCACTCCTCAGATCCCCAAATGGATAGAGTCCAGGTATACATCAAGAATGAGTAAACAAACTGCAGTAAATCTATACTCATCAATAAAAAGGAGCAAACTGCTGATCCATACAACATTGCTGAATCTCAAAAACATAATAGTGAGTTAAATAAGGCTTAACCAAAAAGTACCTACTTTAGGATTCTACTTATATCACAGTCTAGGGCAGATAAAACTGTGCTATGGTACAACAAAAATTAAGACAGTGTTTATAGATGATGGGTGGGAATAGATTGGGATGGGGTGTGAGGGAACTTTCTTGAGAGATGGTAATGCTTCTATCTTGACAGTGTTTTAAATTGCTCAGTTACATACTATTTGTCAAAGCTTATTGACTAATACTTAAGATGTATTCATTTCATTATGTATAAATTTTACCTCCAAAGATATAAATAACTCTACACCAAAAATCATGTGTTAGCATACCATATATTTGATATTAAGGAATTGCTAAACTTAAATTTTGTTTCAGCTTTTTCTGAATAACAACCACAAAATATCAGTGGCACACAGTAACAGGCATTCCTTTCTTGATCACATCTCTGTGAGCTGTGGTAGCTCTGCTTCAGGCTCTAAATTTACAATTGTTGGGGTGGCTCCAAGCTTTGGGTAGGGTTCAAAATTTCTCATGTTTCTTATCCTCCTTGAACCAGTGGTTACCAATGGCATGTTCTTCTTATTCAAAAACTAGAACATGGGAGGAGAAACCCAAATATGCAAGACTATTTCAATATTGGTTTCACTTATGTCCACTAACATCTCTTTGATGAAAATAATTCACATAGCCAAACTGAAATTCAAGGAGTGGGGAAATACATGAGGCCAAGGCAAATGTGTGGATGAACAGTTCTAATAAGGAGATGTATGTGAAGAATTATAACTATAAATTTGACCTACCAAGGTGAATTACACTGCAGTCCATGGGGTTGCAAAGAGTCAAATGTGACTGAGTGACTGAACTGAAGATCAATTATAAGATTATGACCTGGCATTATAGATATTCTAAGAGGTTTAGTCTTGGAGATACATACTGAAATATTTATGAGTTTAATGATATGATGTCTGGAATTTGCCTATAATCTGGAGTGGGAGAAGTAACTGGAGGTATAAAGAAAAAATATGTCAGTGATTGAAGTTAGGTGTATGAGTACAAGGGGGTTCGTTATATCATTCTTTCTACTTCTGTATATGTTTGAACTTTTCCATATAAATGCTTAAAAATAGGCCAAAGGAAATTATGTGCTAACTTTTTCCTTTCATATATGAGGAAACTAAGATCCTGAGAGGGTATGTTACTTGTTCTGTAGTGAGACAATTAGTGATTAGCAGAATGGAGCTAGGGCCCAAGCCAATCCTCTCTACTTAACATGGCTTTTAGTCATTTATCTGGTAATTCCTTAACTATTTATTTAATACTTGTCTCTGTATAATGTGTTATAGATAAGAAGTAAGGATTTCTCTTCTTTCAAACACCCCAGTCTAGTGAGTCAATATACATTTAAACAGAATGCAGTGATGGAGGTGCTAAAATGCGACAGGGGCAGTATACACAAAACTCATGAAAATATAAGAAAAGGCACCCCTAAATATGTTTGAGGAAATTAGGAAAGTCCTCATAGATGAGGTAAGGTCTAGACTGAGACTTGCAGGACTAGTTTGATAAGCCAGAGATTGCATGATAGGTGGTGGAAGCCACACGTGCAAAGGTGTTGAGGTGTAAGAGCACATGGCATTTTGGCACTTCGGGGAAATTCTACATGACTCAGTGTAATTAGAAGTTGACTGCAGTGTGTATATGTATTGAAGTTTTCTGGAAAGAGAAGGTAGGAGAGAAGAAGTAGGCTTACAATACGCAAAAAGTTGAGATTTAATTTTGTGGGTTAGTGTTACCTTGCTTAATTATAAGACACCACCACCACTCCCCGCCACTGCCCCAGTGCTCTCATTAAAATACAGGCCCCTAAGTCCCGACTGATCTAATGACTCAGAATCTCTGAGAGACTAGTTTGGAAAACATGGTTATGGGGGGCTACTGAAGAAATTTAAGCCAAGGAATGATGTGATCAGATCTGCATGTTAGAAAGACCACCCTGGCAGCAGCATAGAGGTTAGACAGGTGAAATGTATACACACAGAGCTAGAGTCAGAAAGACAGTTAAATGGCTAATGCAAGAGCCCATGGAAGGTGTGATGAGCGCGGCAACAGTGATTGAGCAGAGCATGTTGAGGAGCTGGGAGTGGTAGGTTCCAACAGATAACTGCCTCTAGAGAGTAGGAGAGGAGGATTCTTCTTTAAATGTCTGCCTGGCTGAGGTAGTAGGTTAATGTTACTATCCACTTGTAGACAAGAACGTTCAGGATAAATAATGAGTCTGCTTTGGGTCTTGGACCGCTTATGATGAGACATACAAAAGGGTCCAGAGTGCAGGTTTGAGCTCAAGAGAAAAATCACCTAGTGATAGAGATTTAGAAAATGTCAATATGAAAGTTTAAAGTATAGGTATGTATTCAGATAGATCATGCAGTTTGAGAATTAAAGACGTCAGAGCCCACGAAAGCAGCAGCATTTCAGAGAGAGACAGAAAGGGGACCTAGATGAAAGGTTAGGCAAAGAGAGTTAATGTTAAGGAAATCAAGAGAAGAAGGTGGGCAAATAGGCAGGAATGAGGATGGAAATAGGTTCCTTGGGTTTGGAAAAATAGAGGCGATTGCTGACTTTTGCCTGGCAGTATTTGTGGAATGTTGAAAGCCAAGACTGTGAATTTGGATTGAGTACTTAGTGGGAAGTAAGGAAGCCTAGAATGAATGTAGGTAAATTTTCTAGAAGATTTGACAGTGATACTCCTTTAATTTGAGTAGAAAACAGGCTTTTGGGGGCAAGAGAGGCATAGAATTAAGTATTTTGCTATTTCTTTCTCTGGTAAGACATGTGCTTCTTGACAGGTGTGAACTGGAAATAACTGATGAATACTTTGTAGTCCTTTTGTTAAAAATTCATTAGCTAGTCATTCATTGTTAATTTATGGCATAGATTTAATAATTTTGAGTAAATTTTTATGAAAATGTCCAGATGTGACTACAGTATATTTGAAAAAATGCATATTAATTTTTTCATTGAGCAATTAGGCACCTTTGGTGAGCATCTCTTCTTGTTTTGGTGACATTTATAAATGTTTGTGTGCATCAAGAGACTTACTTTCAGGTATGACTGTGTCAGCTTTGAAACTAATGACATATTTGAAATTCATCAGATCTTTCCCAACTTTTCAAAATAAAAACTTGGCGAGGATGTTTGATTGACAGCTAAATGTAAAATTTGAGACAAGTTGTCAGGAAAACCATACGTTAATCATTAATTTTTTTCCTCAATGATTTGATTTTTTTTCCTTCAAGAGCTCTTAGGGGTCTGAGACAAGCTTTTAGAACACATATCTCTTTACCTAGAAATACTGTTCTATATTTTATGTTTATATCATAACTCAAGCCCTCTTTTTTTTAACTACATGTTCGCTTACATACTGCATTCTATTTTAGCTAAATTTAGGGCACGTTTCTTCAGCCTCATGTGACTTTAAGCAAGTTTGAAAAAGGCAAATTCGTTATTAAATTCTGTTCGAAAACTTGTTGACACCACCACCTCCGCCTTTCTCTCCCATATTCATCTGTGAATTTGAGAACATACTTAGCTGACAAGAATCAGAGTCAGTAAATGAAATGCAGATGAGTTTTAGCCATGCTGTTGTCAAGACTTTAGTTTGGGTAAACGAAAGCTTTTAGGTAAGGGCCTGGAGAACTTGACCCTAAATGAAATCTGATGGTCTTGGATGAGAAACGAGAGAACTCTATTGCTCTAGTAGCTACTATAGTTGATATGGGTGGTAAGGCCAGAAAGGTGGTGCTGAGGGGAGGGAACCGACAAAGAATGGGCCTAGTATGGAGTGTTAATAAAACTAATAAAAGTTTCTATTTTCTACAGTATGGAAAATGGAGTCATCTGTACATACCTAGAAGTAAATGATAAAAAGAGGAGAAACATTTTCTCAAAGGAATAATTAAGCTTATAAGAAAAAAACAAAAATGGAGGGCCCTGAATCACATACAAAATGTGTGACACTAGACTGGTAAGTAGACACTAAATCTATGCACCCAAAGGACATTAGCAGATCTTGGTAACCAAAAGTTTTGTCTTTTATGAGGACTACAGAGATAGAGAGTGGGCCTTGGTCTGAACTTTTAACTTTTTTTACTTTCTATTTTCAACTACTTACTAGTCTAGTGTCACACTTTTTGTATGTGATTCAGGGCCCTCCATTTTTGTTTTTTTCTTATAAGCTTAATTATTCCTTTGAGAAAATGTTTCTCCTCATTTATCGTTTATTTCTAGGTATGTACAGATGACTCCATTTTCCATACTGTAGAAAATAGAAAGTTAAAAGTTGTTAAAAGTTGAAATGAAGACCCTTTAGTGTAATCTGGGGATCCTTGAAGAGCTCACTGAGTGTAGCAGTAGGTTTAAACATCTCTGCTGGCAAACACAGGTGACAATTAGTCTGTCCTGGTCAGGGATCTGGATGGTAGGGAAAAAGCTCCTCACTCCACTGACATGATCTTTACATTACTGTTAAGCCATGACATTAATGTAAAGAGGTCCTCAGTTTCAGTGCCCTTATACATCTAGGGAAAACGAACATAAATATTTTCTGAACATTCGAACCTTTAACTCAGAATGGCAAAAACTACTCCAGATAAAGCCCTATCAACAAAATTGACAAACAAAAATTATAAAACACAAATGGAAACAAGCTATGATGAACAAAGTCAACAGAATCAATGCCTATCAGTAGTAGACATCCAAGATTTCAGATACTAGAATTATTAAAGAATATTATGTATATATATGCAGAAAATGTTGATAGAAATAGAAACTAGAGTTAAAAAACACAGAACAAATCAAGATATTATAAAAAAAACAAATGTCACCAAATAATAATAGGCATATTTGGAAGAAAAAAATAAATATATGTAGGTATAAATGAAAAACTAACACCAAAATGAAAAATTCAATGGAGAGATTAAACAGTAAATAGGTTAAAGGCAAAGAGAAAATTGGTGAACTGGAAATTGCTTCTGTATAAATGACCCATAGTAATGCACAGAGAGAGAAAAAAAGGATAGAAAAATGACAAAGGATTAGAGATAAAGAAGAGAATAGAAGGTCCAAACAAAATTTAGAGTGAAAGAACAGGGAGAATAGAGAAGGGGTAATATTCAAAGAGGTAATGGTTGAAACCTTTTTAAGAATCGATGAAAGTTACAAATCTTCAAATTCAGGGAAGTTTAAATGGACTCTTAACAGAGTAAATACAAATGTAGATTACCAGAGATGAAGAACTACTTGAAATAATTTAGAGAGATAGAATAAAATAAGTATAAAGAGTAATTAGACTGAAATCAGTGACTTCTCTGGTGGCTCAGATGGTAGAGTGTCTGTCTGCAATGCGGAGGACCCGGGTTCGATCCCTGGGTTGGGAAGATTCCCGGAGAAGGAAATGGCAATGCACTCCAGGACTATTTGCCTGGAAAATCCCATGGACAGAAGAGCCTGGTAGGCTACAGCCCATGGGGTCACAAGAGTCGGACACGACTGAGCGACTTCACTCAGACTGAAATCAGGCATTTGAGTTGCAAAAACAGAAACAATATCAGATCTGTTACAATAACTGGATCAGAAACAGTAATTATATCTTGAAAACGCTGATAGTTAAAACTTAGTCCAAGCTTAATTATCATTAACAGATTGAATATATATGTTGTGGACAAAGAAAAATTGAGCATTCACTAACAACATATATTCACCAAGGGGACATTTGTAGGATATATGAAAATTATAGGAAGACAGAAACTGAACCTGCTATAAAGGACAGAAATGCAAAATGGAATAAGGAGCAAGTAGGTAAATCACAGGAAAAACTGTAACAGAATATTGACTGGAAAAAATAAATCCAACTACCTCTATATTAGTGACCAGTTGTGAAATTTAAAAAACAAGTTAGAATTAAAATATGAAGTATAATAAAATGCAAGATAAAAAGGAATGATCAGAGTGAATGTATTCTTTGAAATATTGTTTGGAAAGAGGAACCTAAGATGATTAACTTTAGATTCTGTTATATAAGATGTATATTTAGATTTTAAGTTAGCTCCTAAAATAATATAAATTTATAATACAATGTCAATCAAAATCAGGCTCAAGATGAGGGGAAAACAGCATATAAAACCAGGCTGAAAAAAACTGTAGATAGATGAGAAAAATCAAACTTATTAATCATAATAAATGTAACGAGACAGACTTTTTTTTACAGTTAATAAGAACCATAAGAAAAAAACAAAGAACAATATGAATAATGTATACCCAAAATTTAAAAAAATTGGAGAATTACAAAAAAGGTAATTCAACAATAAAACTGGGAGAATTTGAGACATGTGTTTTAAATATTAGTAGGTAAAATATAAAAAAGTTGTAAGGCTATATTTATAGACAATTTGAAAAAATATAAATAAGGAACTTGATCTAATAAAGAAATATAAAACAACTGAGGAATAAATGTTTCTAAATCACATAGAAAATACTTTATGAAAATTGATCCTACACTTGACCCCAATACATGTTTCAACAAATTTTGGAAAACTGGCATCATATTTAATTCAAAACTGTTTTCTGACTTACTATTTTAAGTAGCCCTATGTGTCAAAAATTTAACAGCCCACCTCAACAAGTAAAACTTGGGGGAAAAAGAACAAATGAAAATGACAATTAGAATATTCTTAGAACTCAATGAGAAAAAAAAAAGCATATCCAAACTGTTCAGTTCAGTTCAGTCGCTCAGTGGTGTCCAACTCTTTGCAACCCCATGAATTGCAGCACTCCAGGCCTCCCTGTACATCACCAACTCCCAGAGTTTCCTCAAACTCATGGCCCTCGAGTCAGTGATACAATCCAGCCATCTCATCCTCTGTCATCCCCTTCTCTTCCTGCCCCTAATCCCTCCCAGCATCAGAGTCTTTTCCAATGAGTCAACTCTTTACATGAGTTGGCCAAAGTACTGGAGTTTCAGCTTTAGCATCAGTCCTTCCAAAGAACACCCAGGACTGATCTCCTTTAGAATGAACTGGTTGGATCTCATTGCAGTCCAAGGGACTCTCAAGAGTCTTGTCCAACAACACAGTTCAAAAGCATCAATTCTTCAGCACTCAGCTTTCTTCACAGTCCAACTCTCACATCCATACATGACCACTGGAAAAACCATAGCCTTGACTAGATGGACCTTTTTTGGCAAAATAATGTCTCTGCTTTTCAATATGCTCTCTAGGTTAGTCATAACTTTATTCCAAGGAGTAAGCGTCTTAATTTTGTGGCTGCAATCACCATCTGCAGTCATTTTGGAGCTCCCAAAATAAAGTCTGACACTGTTTCCACTGTTTCCCCATCTATTTCCCATGAAGTGATGGGACTGGATGCCATGAATTCGTTCTCTGAATGTTGAGCTTTAAGCCAACTTTTTCACACTCTACTTTCACATTCATCAAGAGGCTTTTTAGTTCCTCTTCACTTTCTGCCATAAGGGTGGTGTCACTTGCATATCTGGGGTTATTGATATTTCTCCCAGCAATCTGGATTCCAGCCTGTGCTTTTTCCAGCCCAGCATTTCTCATAATGTACTCTGCATAGAAGTTAAGTAAGCAGGGTGACAATATAGAGCCTTGTCATACTCCTTTTCCTATTTGGAACCAGTCTGTTGTTCCATGTCCAGTTCTAACTGTTGCTTCCTGACCTGCATACAAGTTTCTCAAGAGGCAGGTCAGGTGGTTTGGTATTCCCATCTCTTTCAGAATTTTCCACAGTTTATTGTGATCCACACAGTCAAAGGCTTTGGCATAGTCAATAAAACAGAAATAGGTGTTTTTCTAGAACTCTCTTGCTTTTTCAATAATTCATGGGATGTTGGCAATTTGATCTCTGGTTCCTCTGCCTTTTCTAAAACCAGCTTGAACATCTGGAAGTTCACGGTTAATGTGTTGCTGTAACCTGTCTTGGAGAATTTGAGCATTGAGCACTTTATTAGTGTGTGAGATGACTCCAGCTGTGCATTAGTTTGAGCATTCTTTGGCATTGCCTTTCTTTGGGATTGGAATGAAAACTGACCTTTTCCAGTCCCAAGGCCACTGCTGAGTTTTCCAAATTTGCTGGCATATTGAGTGCAGCACTTTCACAGCATCATCTTTCAGGATTTGAAACAGCTCAACTGGAATTCCATCACCTCCCCTAGCTTTGTTCATAATGATGCTTTCTAAGGCCCACTTGACTTCACATTCCAGGATTTCTGGCTCTAGGTGAGTGATCAAATCATCATGATTATCTTGGTTGTGAAGATATATTTTGTACTGTTCTTCTTGCCACCTCTTCTTAATATCTTCTGCTTCTGTTAGGTCCAGACCATTTCTGTCTTTTATCAAGCCCTTCTTTGCATGAAATGTTGGTAGCTCTAATTTTCTTGGAAAGATCTCTAGTCTTTCCCATTCTGTTCTTTCCCTCTATTTGCATTGATTGCTGAAGAAGGCTTTCTTATCTCTCCTTACTATTCTTTGGAACTCTGCACTCAGATGCTTATATCTTTCTTTTTCTTCTTTGCTTTTCACTTATCTTCTTACAACATTATTTGTAAGGCCTCCTCAGACAGCCATTTTGCTTTTTTTTGCGTTTCTTTTCCATGGGGATGTACATGTACATTGTCTCCTGTACAATGTCATGAACCTGCATCCATAGTTCATCAAGTACTCTATCAGATCTAGTTTCTTAAATCTATTTCTCACTTCTACTGTATAATCATAAGGGATTTGATTTATGTCATACACAAATGGTCTAGCAGTTTTCCCTACTTCCTTCAATTTAAGTCTAAATTTCACAATAATGAGTTCATGATCTGAGCCACAGTCAGCTCCCAGTCTTGTTTTTGCTGACTATATAAAGCTTCTCCATCTTTGACTGCAAAGAATATAATCAATCTGATTTCAGTGTTGACCATCTGGTGATGGCCATGTGTAGAGTCTTCTCTTGTGTTGTTGGAAGAGGATGTTTGCTATGACCGGTGCGTTCTCTTGGCAAAAATCTATTAGCCTTTGCCCTGCTTCATTCTGTATTCCAAGGCCAAATTTGCCTGTTTCTCCAGGTGTTTCTTGACTTCCTACTTTTGCATTAGAGTGCCCTATAATGAAAAGGACATCTTTTTGGGTGTTAGTTCTAAAAGGTCTTGTAGGTCTTCATAGAACCATTCACCTTCAGCTTCTTCAGCATTACTGTTTGGGGCATAGGCTTGGATTACCGTGATATTGAATGGTTTGCCTTAGAAACGAACAGAGATCATTCTGTCATTTTTGAAATTGCATCCAAGTACTTCATTTTGGACTGTTTTGTTGACCATTATGGCTACTCCATTTCTTCTGAGGGATTCCTGCCCACAGTAGTAGATATAATGGTCATCTGTGTTAAATTCACCCATTCCAGTTCATTTTAGTTCCCTGATTCCTAGAATGTCGATGTTTACTCTTGCCTTCTCCTGTTTGACCACTTCCAATTTGCCTTGATTCATGAACATAACATTCCAGGTTCCTATGCAATATTTCTCTTTACAGCATTGGACCTTGATTCTATCACCCAGTCACATCCACAGCTGGGTATTGTTTTTGCTTTGGCTCTATCCCTTCATTCTTTCTGGATTTATTTCTCCACTGATCTCCAGTAGCATATTGGGCACTTACTGACCTGGGGAGTTCCTCTTTCAGTATCCTATCATTTTGCCTTTTCATACTGTTAATGGGGTTCTCAAGGTAAGAATACTGAGTGGTTGCCATTCTCTTCTGCAGTAGACCACATTCTGTCAGACCTCTCCACCGTGACCCATCTGTCTTGGGTGGCCCCTCACAGCATGACTTAGTTTCTTTGAGTCAGACAAGGCTGTGGTCCGTGTGATCAGATTGACTGGTTTTCTGTGATTATGGTTTCAGGGTGTCTGCCCTCTGATGCCCTCTTGCAAAACCTACCATCTTACTTGGGTTTCTCTCCCTTGGATGTGGGGTATCACTTCACGGTTGCTCTAGCAAAGCTCAGCCACTGCTCTTTACCTTGGAGGAGGGGTATCTCCACATTGCCACCCCTCCTGATCTTGAAAGTGGAGTCACTCCTCTTGGCCATGCTTCTGTGTAGGGTACATCATATTCTGACACTGAAGGAAACAAACTCATTTAGGACAAAGTGACATGCTAAATGTTAGTGACATATGAATGCAACCTAATACATGAGATAAAGAATAACAAAATTATCACAAAGAAAGATGAATGAAATAATATAAGCAGAAATTAATTTTAGAAGATATGGTAAAATCAATAAATCAAGAGAGTCAATTTTTGGAAAATCTAGGATGGCTCTGGCAAGACTGAAAGAAATGAGAGAAAAGAAATAGTAAGGACAAAAGGAAAAACTAGCACAAAAATTTCAAGTAATTACTAATATGCTTAAAATTTTTATGGTAATGTTCTGTTATTTTAGATGAAATGGTACCATCAGTTTAGCTCAGTTGCACAATTTTGTCCAGCTCTTTTTGACTCCACAGACTGCTGCATACCAGGCTTTCCTGTCTATCACCAACTCCCAGAGCTTGCTCAAACTCATGTCCATTGAGTCCGTGATGCCATCTAATCATCATCCTCTGTCATCCCCTTCTCTTTCCCAGCATCAGCATCAGGGTGTTTTCCAATGAGACTATTATTTTCATCAGGTGGTCAAAGTATTGGAGCTTCAGCTTCAGTATCAGTCCTTCCAGTGAATATTCAGGACTGATTTCCTTTAGGATTGACTGATTTGATCACCTTGCAGTCCGAGGGACTCTCAAGAGTCTTCACCAACACCATGGTTCTAAAGCATCAATTCTTTGGAGCTCAGCTTTCTTTATAGTCCAACTCTCACATCCATACATGACTACTGGAAAAACCATAATTTTGACTAGACAGACGTTTGTTGGCAAAGTAATGTCTCTGCTTTTTGTATGCTGTCTAAGTTGGTCATAGCTTTCCTTCCAAAGAGCAAGTGTCTTTGAATTTCATGGCTGCAGTCACCATCTGCAGTGATTTTTGAGCCCAAGAAACTAAAGTCTGTCACAGTTTCCATTATGTCCCCATCTATTTGCCATGGAGTGATGGGATTAGATGCCATGATCTTAGTTTTTTGAATGTTGCATTTTAAGCCAGGTTTTCACTCTGCTGTTTCACTTTCATCAAGAGGCTCTTTAGTTCTTCACTTTCTCCCATCAGGGTGGTGTCATCTGCATATTTGTGCTTATTGATATTTCTCCAGGCAGTCTTGATTCTGGATTGAGCTTCATTCAGCCTAACATTTCACATGATATAGGGCTTTCTTGGTGGCTTAGAGGGTAAAGTGTCTGCCTACAATGCGGTAGATCCAAGTTCGATCCCTGGGTCAGGAAGATCCTTTGGAGAAGGAAATGGCAACCCACTCCAGTACTCTTGCCTTGAAAATCCCATGGATGGAGGAAGCTGGTGGGCTACAGTCCATGCTATTGCAAAGAGTTGGACAAACAGAGACTTCATTTTTACTTTCACTTTTTCACTCTGCATATGTTAAATAAACAGGGTGATAATATACAGCCTTGACGGACTCCTTTCCCAGTTTGGAACCAGTCTGTTGTTCCATGTCTGTTTCTAACTGTTGCTTCTTGACCTGCATACAGATATCTCAGGAAGAAGGTAATGTGGTCTGGTATTCCCATCTGTTTAAGAATTTTTCACAGTTTGTTGTGATCACACAGTCAAACGTTTTGATGTAGTCAATAAAGCAGAAGTAGAAGTTTTCTGGAACTCTCTTGCTTTTCTGATTATCCAGCAGATGTTGGCAATTTGATCTCTAGTTCCTCTGTCCTTTCTTAATCCAGCTTGAACAGCTGGAATTTCTCTGTTCACCTACTGCTGAAGCCTGGCTTAGAGAATTTTGACCATTACTTTGCTAGTGTGTGAAATGAATACAGTTGTACGGTAGTTTGAACATTCTTTGGCATTGCTTTTCATTGGGATTGGAATGAAAACTGACCTTTTCAGTCTTGTGGCCACTGCTGAGTGTTCCAAATTTGCTGACATATTGAGTGCAGTACTTTCACAGCATCATCTTTTAGGATTTAAAAAGCTCACCTGGAATTCCATGACTTCCACTAGATTTGTTCATAGTGATGCTTTCTAAGGCCCACTTAACTTCACATTCCAGGATGTCTGGTTCTAGGTGAGAGATCATAAAATTTTTATGTTAATGTTCTGAAATTTTAGATAAAATGGCCCCATAAAAACAGAATATTGAAGAAGTACCTGAATAAACATATAATCATTAATATAACGGAATCAGTTAACGCTGGGTCCAGCCTCCACAGGATCCAGGGGAACCCTCAGGAGAAATGGCATTGGCCAATGAATGAATGAATGAGTGAGAGAGGAAAGAATAGAAGCTGATATTACTTGGTTTACACAGAAAGCTAATAAAGCCCCAAGACAGGGGACTTGCTCTATTCACCGAGGCCACAGGCACCCTCCCAGTCTCCCAAGGGAGTGAAGATGCAGACCGCCTTCCCGTTCAGATCTTAGAAGCCCAGGTAGATAAATGAATGCAGAGAGCCTCTATGCTCCAAAAGATAAGCCTGAAAAAGAGAGTAAGAGAGAGAAAGACAGACAGACAGACAGACAGACACGGGGTGACCAAGCTTCTTTGGTGAGCAAGGTGCATAACTTTATTTTCAAAAGGAACTTTTATACCTTCACTTGTACATAGAGGGAAATGAAAGATGCAAGGTCATGCAGAATCAGCCCAAACATTCCAGCAGTTTTCCCCTTATCAAAACCAGGATGTTTTCTGCATACTTTTCCCATAAACAATGTTGTGTACATTATCCTCTGGCCTTGGAGGCCTGTGGACATTTTATGACCCTCTTTTGATAAAGGCTGCTCAACCAGAAAACTTACTTTCCTTCAAAGTATTTTTTGTTTATATTTCTAATCTATATAAGCCTCAGAAAGTATCAGAGTTACAGTCTCACAGAGCAAAGGTGCAGCAAGTTACAACAAAGAAAGTACCAATTAGCTCAAAGGTCTGATGTAGTTAAATTCAAGGCTACTATTTGTTTTTCTTACATTCTAACTATGTTAACTAATGCATTCCCAGGTGTACGATGGATAAGAGATACGAGAACTTAGCAGCAAGCATTGGCTTAACAGTGAAATCCTACACTAGCATTACTCTAATAGTTTTTAACTCTTTGAAAGGCTCTATATTTTTAGGCTTCGCGTGCCTCTCACATTTGGGAGGCTGTGAATAATCATATGCATAGCTGCAAGAGTCTGGATAAACCTGCCAAGCAAGCTAGAATGCTAACAGGGGGTTTGAATTGAATATTTCTTTCATGTCCAGGAGACTTATTAACTAAAGCCCTAAGTTAACTTTTTTCCAGAAAAAGGTGGTAGGGGATAGCCCCCTGTTAATGTTAGAAGGGTTGGTGAAAGACATAGTAAGACAGATTCCAGTTTTGGGGTAGATGCTTGGGCAGGTCCAGGGGATCCATCGAGTCCTGAAGCCTTGCTTATCAGATCTCTTCTGCATGACCTTGTCATGAGTAGGATGGCCCAGGGAGTCCCTCGAGTCCTGAAGCCTTGCTTATTAGGTCTCTTCAGCATGACCTTGTCATGGGTGGGATCTCCCGTGCTGGCTCCCCGCAAGTTAATATACATAATGGCACATACAAAAGCGTATAGAAACTGAACAGTTTTAGGAATGAGCTCTTAGAATATTCATGAAACAGATAATTCCAAGCTTTTACAAATAATTCAAATAATGGAAACACAGGGAAACCTCCCCAACTCACTTTGTATTTAAGCCTAATATGGTCTTGAAAATCTAGAAGGTTACTCTGGAACCAATATGTAAATCAAATCTCTATAGTGTAGATACTGAGAGACTCCTTCCTTCTGATCAGGGTTTAGATGGCAACAAAATTTCCATCCTTTGAATATGGACAGTATAAAATGCAGGAAGATTTAAGGTAAGGATAATTAGACTGCTCTTTCAGTATAAAGAGATTTTATTTTCTAAGCACCCAAATGGGCAAAAGAGATATTTTTTGACCTGATAAATAAGGAACAATTAGCAATAAAACTAGTCAATTTATTATACGTTAAGCTACTGACAGTTTACCACTGAGTTTAGATAAGAGAGCCCCTGGGAAGAGGAAATTTACCTTTTGGGGTAATGTACTATGAATCAGTTTTCTTGACTCAGCACTATATGCATTTATCTTTAAAACCTTTAATAAGGGTTTGAAGTTAGTGTTGTCATAATTTTTCAGATTAAGGAAAGGAGGCTTTCAGCTGTAAACTAGTAACTAATGGAGCCAGTTATCTTAGCCATAGGCTATTTCATAGAAAGGCCATGCTTGTTTCCTGGCAACAAGTTGACTCTTAAGATGGGAGAATTTTCTAAGACAGATCAAGCTGAGTAATATAAGCAGATTTAACTAAGAGTAGCTTAGCTATTCTGTCCCTAAAAGATAGTTAGAAGATGTATCTATCTTTTTAAATATACACTGCACTATTCAGACAGAAAGCATATAAAATGAGCATGCATTAACTAAAAAATAGTAATAAAATGGACACTTGGAAAAATACCACCAAAAATATGAAATAAATTATTTTTTGTTCCATGGAATGTATCTGAATGCCCCTCCTTTCCAAATCCCCAACCCTGATTGAAGGAATCACTATGTAGATTTTTGTGCTGAATAGTCCCTTTAATTTAATAGCTTTGCCAATGGTGGAGATAGTCTCAACAGGACACTACTTAATTTTAGAATTATATGTGGTGCCTAATCTTGGATTTGCTCCTATCTAGAGAAAAACAAAGTTGGAAAAAAAACAAAACCATTTTTGTGACAAGGAAAGCTTGAATGTGGAATGGCTATTTAGATAATAATATTGTAAAGAACCCAACTGCCAATGCAGGAGACTCAAGAGACATGGTTTGATCCCTAGGTTGGGAAGATCCCCTGAGGAGGGCATGGCAACCCCCACCAATATTCTTGCATGGAGAATCCCATGGACAGAGAAGTCTGGCAGGCTATGATCCATAGGGCTGCAAAGGGTCAGATACAACTGAAGTAACTGAGCACATATTATATCAATAATAAGTTTTCTGAGTTTGTTAAATGTACTGTGATTAAGTTATAGAAAATCCTTGATTTTTGGAAATATACACTCACATTCACAGACAGCAAAGTTAAATAAATGAAATGTTGAGCACAAACCTAATTGCCTTCATAAGTTGAAGGCTCCCAAGAAAAGATGAATTGAGTAGAGTTATTCACTGATATCTCCTGTCTGCAAGTTGACAAGACTCTACTCTGGGGAAATTGATGAAGTACTAAATTTGTCCCTACAGGAATGGAGGAGGGGCAGTTAGGATCAGCGTTAGGGTTAGTTGGGGAGAGTTTTCAGAGGTTCAGGTTTCTTGCATAAGCTTGTGCATTTTCTGTGCAGCACAGACCTGCCTGGTAAGATGGCAGCAGGTTGGAGGTTGGCTGGTGGTGCTGAAATTGAACACATGCAATTTTCCCTAAGGAATGGATGCTGGGAGAGGTTCTTTGTAATACCTTCACTTCATGGATGCATTTGCTTCCCAAATTCCCCCCACCTATAAGAGACTCATCTTTTCAGCCAGTTAATCTGCCCAAAGAAGATACCCTTTAAAGAATTTCCACGAAATCTAGTTTCTTACTGATGCACTGCTGCTAGCATCTTTTTATTCCCATATTTCCAGTAAGTTTCTCCTTATTTGAAGACTTCCACTGTTCATTTCTGAATTCAACGACCTCTAGAGCTATAGGTCCCTGTGCCTTTGAAGATAGTTTGGCACAAATCATGTTGGTTCTCAGCTTTCTCTAGTGCCAGCCTGGATACAGGCTTGTTTGTCTTGGCTAACTATGGGATTACTGGACCACCTGATTTCCAGATCCAAAATTTGTTTGCTATATCTGCTTTCTTATGCTCTCTGTATCTGAGGGTTTATCTTTTTAAGAATTCCTTGAGTGAAGTTTTAATGGAGTTTCAGATGAAGCAAACTGAAATGCATGTTTCAGCCCTTCATCTTAACATGGAAGCCTCTGAGATTGCTATTAAAATATATGATCACTGGTTTTTATGATTTCTTTAAAAACATATTTGTTCTAAGGGAAAAGTTTTGAGGCAGCAGCCACTAGGTTAGTAATGCTCCAGGGATGAAGTGTTGGGTTAGAAGAAGTGCCCTCATATCTGTCCCCATGTTGACACTCAGCTGTAGGTTCTATGGCATTTGAGTTCCTGGTCCAGACCTAGGCAGGCCCAGAAGTACCCAGTGTGCTCCATTGCCTTCAGGTAGGAGGGTCTAGAATGGGTTGGGTTATTCCAAACTTGGTGTATGTGGGCAGAGCCAAACTTAAACTCTATCAAGAGAGCTCCTTGCCTTGGTCCAATGTCACTCTCCCCTGTAGCCCTTCTCTGGCCATGTCTGTGGGACTGAGGCTCTGTTTGCATGCCTAGCAGTATCCTGTGTCACCTACGCTTCAGACCAGACCCCAGGATTTCCATCCTAAGTGGCCCCAGCCTATATCATGGATTCGTGTGGTTCTCTTCCCTGGATGTCCCCTCCTGGGGGTGTTTCCCACTGCTGGTTATGGATGGAGAAGTGGCCAAGAGAGAAGTGAATGTAGGGGATATGACTAATGCTTGGATATATGAGCTGCTGCTGCTGCTAAGTCATTTCAGTTGTGTCTGACTCTGTGTGACCCTGTAGATGGCAGCCCATCAGGCTTCCCCGTCCCTGGGATTCTCTAGGTGTCAGCAAATTATCATGTGAGGCCTACTGCCATGCCAGACAGAGCTGGGGTAAGAAGACAGGGAGGTAGACTAGAATCCCAGGGTGGAATTCTAAGGAGACTGAGAATTCCTCATTGAAGCCTGACCTTCTAGTTTCTTCTTTGTTTTTAAATTTAATTAAAAAAAATTTTTAGTTTATATTGGAGTATAGTTGATTAACAGTGTTGGATAGGTTTCAGCTGTATAGCAAAGTAATTCAGTTATACATAAACCTATCTCTATTCTTTTCAAATTATATTCCCTTTTATGATAGGTTATTACATAATATTGAGCAGAGTTCCCAGTGCTATCCAGTAGGTCCTTGTTGGCTATCTGTCTTAAATATAGCAGTGTACATATGTCAGTTCCAAACTTCTAATATATTTCTCCGGATTTTATATTTTGAAGGCAGAAGGAGAGAATCTATGTATTAAACAGCTAGCTCTTACCTTGAATTTTAAGTTTTGTTTCTATTGTATATAGACCTCAGTTTGGCTCTGGACCCCTACAGGGGTGAGTGGGGCTGTATGTGGGATAAGATCCTAGGCAAACCTGTGTCCACAGAGATGATACATTCATCTTCCCACAGTTAATTCCAAGAGACCTGTATCTGAAACTGCCCTTGTACATCTTGGTTTGAGTTCCATTCCTCTCCTGAGAAGGAACATGCCTCTGCCACTGAATTGGGGGTCTTGACAACCTGATTCTGATTGACCCCTCTCCTAGCAGCCTGGCTCCTATCTCCTCTCCCCTAGCTCTGGCTGGTTTACATTTACAATCTTGCCTGGATTCAAAATGCTAGGACTTCACTAATTCTCATGACAGCAGCACAGCCATTTTGGTTGTTTCTGCAGTATGGATTATAGGTCACGTGCTGCCCCATATCCTTATTCACACGATTTCTACTCCTTCATAGCAACCCCGGTGTGATATTTATTATACCTATAATAAATAGACATTATTTATAGGTAGGGAATCTGAGGCCCAGCGATGTGAGTTAACATATTCAGGGCTGCACAGGAGGTAACTAGGATTTTGAACCCAGGTATCTGTGACTCCAAAGTCTTTATGACCCTGCTAGGAGACTTGAACTCTGTGTGACATCCACCAGCATGGATACCCGCAAAGTGTAGTGACAGCCTCGACAGAGGCCTGACTCTGCTACTGGATAAATGCACATTGCACATTCAGCCACTGGCCATTGTCCTTGGGAACCAATCTGATACCAGAGTTAGACTGCTTACCCACTGTTTTGCCTTTTTGTTTGGTCTTTCCTTCTGACCCAAAGCTAAGCTTTTGTCATGTCTTGTAGTATCTACACATGATTCATTTGTTGGCTACAGTTGAGAGTTACATTCTGTTTGGGCCTGAAGTTCACCAAAGAAATGCAGTGATTTCCTAGGGAGCTCTGTTACTGCCAGCCAGAGAAGCACATCAGATGTACTGCATGCATAAGAACTTGAAATCCAAAAAGACCCCTAAAGATCAGTTAACATAAACCTGTTCCCAAAACCTACAAAACTTTGTACTAATTTCTTAGGGGGGACTTTACTAGTATTTCATAAACTTTTACAGCCCATCTGCAGTTGTGAAACTCAGTGTCAGACTGAAAGCAAATGAGTTCAACAGAGGTGAATGATGTTGGTTTGCCCCTGAGAATTATTTATAATTCAATAAAAAGTTTAGCAGTCAAGATTAACCTAGCTGATTAGAAAATTATGTTAATGAAGGAAAAAGTCAGGGATTTGATAACTATTTGGGTCAATTGATGTTTTGTACATTGAAGATCTTAGATAAAACTTCTGGAAGTGGCCAACCTGGCTTTTCTTTCTTTCTTTTTTTCAAACAGTTATACACCAGCTGTGGAAAAAGTGGAGAATGGGTCAGGACCAGAGCAATAAATTCATTCATGCCTTGCTAATTGTAAATCAAAGCTCTTATTTATTGCTTTTTTTCTTTCTTCATTGACTTATTCCCTAAACATATATAGAGCTGCTTTTTTTGTTCGTTTAGTAGGATTTCATATCATGATACATAATTCTCACAACTTCCTTATCTCACAACAACCTCAATCCCTAATTTAATATTTCTGTGGTAAGTCGCTTCAGTCATGTCCAACTCTTTGCAACCTCATAGGCTGTAGCCCATTAGAGTTGTAGCCCACCCTTTGTCCATGGGATTCTCCAGGCAAGAATACTGGAGTGGGTTGCCATGCCCTTTTCCAGGGGATCTTCTTGACCCAGGAATCAAACTTGTGTCTCCTATAGCTCCTGCATTGCAGGCAGATTCTTTACTGCTGAGCCACCAGGGAAGCACAAACATCAAATCAAAATTCAAACCTATGGCTGATTCATGTTGATGTTTGGCAGACCCAACACACTTTTGTAAAGCAGTTATCTGTCAATTAAAAAATAAATAGATTAAAAAAATAAAGATGTTAATTCTAAAGCAAAAAGCAAACAAACCAAAAGAAGAAAAACAAAAAGAATTCAAACCTAGAGCTTCTGAGTCTAACTTCAGAATTCTTTCCCCTATAATATGGCAATTGGCTGGAGGTGACCACTAAGAAGACTTAATTAATTTATAGAAGATTTTAATTCACAAAATACAAGTTATTGTGGTTATTGTGCTGATAGATTTTTTAAAATTAAATTTACCAAAACTGAGATATTTAGAAATGTTTGATATGTCAACATATCACCTTCTCAGGTAGTACTAGTGGTAAAGAACCCTCTTGCCAATGCAGGAGACATAAGAGACACCAGTTTCATCCCTGGGTTGGGAAGATCTCCCTGGAGAAGGGACTGGCAACCCACTCCAGTATTCTGGCCTAGAGGATTCCATGGACAGAGGAGTCTGGTGGGCTACAGTCTGTGGGACTCCAGAGACTAAGACATGACTGAAGTGACTTGCCACAAATGTAAACAAGGGAAACCTGAATTTCCTAAAGAATTGTTAACAAAATAGTATTCTAGTTTAGTCTGTAAACTTCCATCAAACTGTATTCCTCAACTTGGTAGAAGAGAATATAACTTTATCATCTTGAAATGATAAAAAAATTTTTTTACAGCTTTTAACTCAAAGAGCAGCTTTACTTTTTATTTTAATAATAATTATACAAATAATGATCAACTTTTACAATTAAAATCCTCATTTATCTAATCAAATACCTTAATCAATTTTCTTTAGAGCCATTAAGCAACTTCCAAATTTTACTTTTATTTTATTTTTTAAATTTATTTATTTTTTTAATTACAATACTGTATTTGTTTTGCCATACATTGACATGAATCAGCCATAGGTGAACACAATCTCCCAATGCCGAAGCCCCTCCCCACCTCCCACCCCACATCTTCTACCTGAATCATCCTGTGCATCAGCCCCATGCATCCTGCATCCTACATTGAACATAGATTGGCGCTTCGTTTCTTACAAGAAAGTATACATGTTTCAATGCCATTCTCCCAAACCATCCCACCCTTTCCCTCTCCCTCAGAGTCCAAAAGTCCATTCTATACCTCTGTGTCTCTTTTGTTGTCTCACATATAGGGTCATCATTACTATCTTCTAAATTCCATATATATGTGTCAGTATACTGTATTGGTGTTTTTCTTTCTGGCTTACTTCACTCTGTATAATCGGTTCCAATTTCATCCATCTCATTAGAACTGAGTCAAATTTATTCTTTTTAAGGGCTGAGTAGTACTCCATTGTGTATATGTACCACCGCTTTCTTATCCATTCATCTGCTGATGGACATCTAGGTTGCTTCCATGTCCTGGCTATTATAAACAGCTGCAATGAACATTGGGGTACATGTGTTTCTTTCAATTCTGGTTTCCTTGGTGAGTATGCTCAGCAGTGGGATTGCTGGGTCATAAGGCAGTTCTATTTGCAATTTTTAAGGAAACTCCACACTGTTTTCCATAATGGATGTACTAGTTTGCATTCCCACCAGCAGTGTAAGAGGGTTCCCTTTTCTCCACATCCTCTCCAGCATTTATTGCTTGTAGACTTTTGGATCGCAGCCATTCTGACTGGTGTGAAATGGTACCTCATTGTGGTCTTGATTTGCATTTCTCTGATAATGAGTGATGTTGAACATCTTTTCATGTGTTTGTTAGCCATCCATATGTCTTCTTTGGAGAAATGCCTATTTAGTTCTTTGGCCCATTTTTTTATTGGATCGTTTATTTTTCTGGAGTTGAGCTGCATAAGTTGCTTATATATCTTTGAGATTAGTTGTTTGTCAGTTGTTTCATTTGCTATTGTTTTCTCCCATTCAGAAGGCTGTCTTTTCACTTTGCTTATAGTTTCCTTTGTTGTGCAGAAGCTTTTAATTTCAATTAGATCCCATTTGTTTATTTTTGCTTTTATTTCCAGTATACTGGGAGTTGGATCATAGAGGATCCTGCTGTGATTTATGTCGGAGAGTGTTTTGCCTGTTTTCCTCTAGGAGTTTTATAGTTTCTGGTCTTACATTTAGATCTTTAATCCATTTTGAGTTTATTTTTGTGTATGGTGCTAGAAAGAGGTCTAGTTTCATTCTTTTACAAGTGGTTGACCAGTTTTCCCAGCACCACCTGTTAAAGAGACTGTCTTTACTCCATTGTATATTCTTGCCTCCTTTGTCGAAGATAAGGTGTCCATAGGTGTGTGGGTTAATCTCAGGGCTTTCGATTTTGTTCCATTGATCTATATTTCTGTCTTTGTGCCAGTACCATACTGTCTTAATGACTGTGGCTTTGTAGTAGAGCCTGAAGTCAGGCAAGTTGATTCCTCCAGTTCCATTCTTCTTTCTCAAGATTGCTTTGGCTATTCGAGGTTTTTTGTATTTCCATACAAATCTTGAGATTATTTGATCTAGTTCTGTGAAAAATACTGCTGGTAGCTTGATGGGAATTGCATTGAATCTGTAGATTGCTTTAGGTAGTATACTCATTTTCACTATATTGACTCTTCCGAGCCATGAGCATGGTATATTTCTCCATCTATTAGTGTCCTCTTTGATTTCTTTCATCAGTGTTTTATAGTTTTCGATATATAGGTCTTTAGTTTCTTTAGGTAGGAATATTCCTAAGTATTTTATTCTTTTCGTTGCAATGGTGAATGGAATTGTTTCCTTTACTTCTTTTTCTACTTTCTCATTATTCGTGTATAGGAATGCAAGGGATTTCTGAGTGTTGATTTTGTATCCTGCAACTTTACTATATTCATTGATTAGCTCTAGTAGTTTTCTGGTCAAGTCTTTAGGATTTTCTATGTAGAGGATCATGTCATCTGCAAACAGTGAGAGTCTTACTTCTTCTTTTCCAATTTGGATTCCTTGTATTTCTTTTTCTGCTCTGATTGCTGTGGCCAAAACTTCCAGTACGATGTTGAAGAGTGGTGGTGAAAGTGGACACCCTTGTCTTGTTCCTGACTTTAGGGGAAATGGTTTCCATTTTTCACCATTGAGGATAATGTTAGCTGTGGGTTTGTCATATATAGCTTTTATTATGTTGAAATACGTTCCTTCTATTCCTGCTTTCTGGAGAGTTTTTATCATAAATGGATGTTGAATTTTGTCAAAGGCTTTTTCTGCATCTATTGAGATAATCATATGATTTTTATTTCTCAGTTTGTTAATGTGATGAATTACATTGATTGACTTGCAGATATTGAAGAATCCTTGCATCCCTGGGATAAAGCCCACTTGGTCATGGTGTATGATCTTTTTAATGTGTTGCTGGATTCTGATTGCTAGGATTTTGTTGAGGATTTTTGCATCTATGTTCATCAGTGATATTGGCCTGTAGTTTTCTTTTTTTGTGGTGTCTTTGTCAGGTTTTGGTATTAGGGTGATGATGGCCTCATAGAATGAGTTTGGAAGTTTACCTTCCTCTGCAATTTTCTGGAATAGTTTCAGTAAGATAGGTGTTAGCTCTTCTCGAAAATTTTGGTAGAATTCAGCTGTGAAGTCCGTCTGGACCTGGGCTTTTGTTTGCTGGAAGATTTCTGATTACAGTTTCAATTTCCATGCTTGTGATGGGTCTGTTAAGGTTTTCTATTTCTTCCTGGTTCAGTTTTGGAAAGTTGTGCTTTTCTAAGAATTTGTCCATTTCTTCCAAGTTGTCCATTTTATTGGCATATAATTGCTGATAGTAGTCTCTTATGATTCTTTGTATTTCTGAGTTGTCTGTCGTGATCTCTCCATTTTCATTTCTAATTTTGTTGATTTGATTTTTTTCTCTTTGTTTCTTGATGAGTCTGGCTAATGGTTTGTCAATTTTATTTATCCTTTCAAAGAACCAGCTTTTTGCTTTGTTGATTTTTGCTGTGGTCTCTTTTGTTTCTTTTGCATTTATTTCTGCCCTAATTTTTAGGATTTCTTTCCTTCTACTAACTCTGGGGTTCTCTGTTTCTTCCTTTTCTAGTTGCTTTAGGTGTAGAGTTAGATTATTTATTTGACTTTTTTCTTGTTTCTTAGGTATGCCTGTATTGCTATGAACTTTCCTCTTAGGACTGCTTTTATAGTGTCCCAAAGGTTCTGTGTAGTTGTGTTTTCATTTTCATTCGTTTTGATGCATATTTTGATTTCATTTTTGATTTCTTCTGTGATTTGTTGATTATTCAGAAGGGTGTTGTTCAGTCTCCAAATGTTGGAATTTTTAATAGTTTTTCTCCTATAATTGAGATCTAACCTTAGTGCATTATGGTCAGAGAAGATGCTTGGAATAATTTCGATTTTTTTGAATTTATCAAGGTTAGATTTATGACCCAGAATGTGATCTATCCTGGAAAAGGTTCCGTGTGCACTTGAGTAAAAGGTGAAAGTCATTGTTTTGGGGTGAAATGTCCTATAGATATCAATTAGGTCTAACTGGTCTATTGTATCATTTAACGTTTGCGTTTCTTTGTTAATTTTCTGTTTAGTTGATCTGTCCATAGGTGTGAGTGGGGTATTAAAGTCTCCCACTATTATTGTGTTATTATTAATTTCCCCTTTCATGCTTGTTAGCAATTGTCTTACATATTGCGGTGCTCCTATGTTGGGTGCATATCTATTTATAATTGTTATATCTTCTTCTTGGATTGATCCTTTAATCATTATGTAGTGGCCTTCTTTGTCCCTTTTCACAGCCTTTGTTTTAAAGTCTATTTTATCGGATATGAGTATTGCTACTCCTGCTTTCTTCTGGTCTTTATTTGCATGGAATATCTTTTCCAGCCCTTCAGTTTTAGTCTGTATGTGTCCGTTGTTTTGAGGTGGGTCCCTTGTAGGCAGCATATATGGGGATCTTGTTTTTGTATCCATTCAGCCAGTCTTTGCCTTTTGGTTGGGGCATTCAACCCATTTACATTTAAGGTAATTATTGATAAGTATGCTCCTGTTGCCATTTACTTTATTGTTTTGGGTTCGGGTTTATACGTCCTTTTGTGTTTCCTTTCTAAAGTCTATCCTTTAGTATTTGTTGGAGAGCGAGCTGGTTTGGTGGTGCTGAATTCTCTCAGCTTTTGCTTGTCTGTAAAGCTTTTGATTTCTCCTTCATATTTGAATGAGATCCTTGCTGGGTACAGTAGTCTTGGCTGAAGGTTATAATCTTTCATCACTTTAAGTATGTCTTGCCATTCCCTCCTGGCTGAAGAGTTTCTATTGAAAGATCTGCAGTTATTCTTATGGGGATCCCCTTGTGTGTTATTTATTGTTTTTCCCTTGCTGCTTTTAATATTTGTTCTTTGTGTTTGGTCTTTGTTAGTTTGATTAAAATGTGTCTTGGGGTGTTTCGCCTTGGGTTTATCCTGGTTGGCACTCTCTGGGTTTCTTGGACTTGGGTGATTATTTCCTTCCCCATTTTAGGGAAGTTTTCAACTATTATCTCCTCAAGTATTTTCTCATCGTCTTTATTTTTGTCTTCTTCTTCTGGGACTCTTATAATTCAAATGTTGGAGCGTTTCATATTGTCTTGGAGGTCTCTGAGGTTGTTCTCATTTCTTTTAATTCGTCTTTCTTTTTCCCTCGCTGATTCATTTATTTCTACCATTCTATCTTCTATTTCACTAATCCTATCTTCTGCCTCTGATATTCTACTATTTGTAGCCTCCAGAGTGTTTCTGATCTCATTTATTGCATTATTCAGTATCTGTTGACTCTTTTTTATTTCTTCTAGGTCCTTCTTAAACCTTTCTTGCATCTTCTCAATCCTTGACCCCAGGCTATTTATCTGTGATTCCATTTTGATTTCAAGATTTTGGATCATTTTCACTATCAGTATTTGGAATTCTTTCTCAGGTAGATTCCCTCTCTCTTCCTCTTTTGTTTGGTTTGGTGGGCATGTCTCCTGTTCCTTTACCTGCTGGGTATTCCTCTGTCTCTTCATCTTGGTTATATTGCTGCGTTTGGGGTGGCTTTTCTATATTCTGGGAATTTGTGGAATTCTCTTTCTTATAGAGCTTCCTCTCTGTGTTTGGGGTTATATCAGTGGCTTGTCAAAGTTTCTTGATTAGGGAGGCTTGTGTTGGAGTTCTGGTGGGTGGAGCTGGATTTCCTCTCTCTGGAGTGCTGTGAAGTGTGAAGCAATGGGTTATGAGACGTCAGTGGTTTTGGAGTATTTTGAGTTGCCTGTGTATTGAAGCTCAGGGGCTTGTTCTTGTGTTGCTGGAGAATTTGCGTGGTATGTCTTGCTCTGGAGCTTGTTGGCCCTTGGGCAGTGCTCAGTTTCAGTATAGGTATGAAGGCGTTTGATGAGCTCTTATTGGATAATGTTCCCTGTATTCAGGAATTCTTTGATGATCTCAGGATTTGGACTTATGCCTCCTGATTCTGGTTTTCAGATTTATTTTTACAATAGCCTCATGATCTCTCCATCTATTCAGCCCTAATATTAAAACATCTAGGTTGATGATGATAGGTTTCTCCACCTTGAGGGTCGTCCCTAGAGGATCGGTGAGTTACTTGGAGGAGAGAAGAGGGAGGGAGTAGTTAGAGGTGAGTGGAATGGGATGAGGTGGAATCAAAAGAGGGAAAGGCAAGCTAGCCCGTAACCACTTTCTTGTGTGCCCTCCGAAGTCTGGACCGCTCAGAGGTGGTCACAGAGTTATACATGGAAGAGGAGAGGGAGGAAGTAGATAGAGGTGGACAGGAGGATAAAAGAAGGAGGATGGGAAGGAGGGATACAGATCTGGCCAGTGACCAGTTCCCTTAGAATTCTCCTCCTTCTGAAACACAGAGATTCATAGAGTTGGGTAGAGAGGAGGAGGGGGAGGGAGGAGACAAAAGCCACCTGGTGGAGAAAAGAGAGATTCCAGAGGTGGAGAGAGTGGTCAAGCCAGTAGTCTTGCACTCATGTAGAACTGGGTACTGAAGATTAGGTTTTTAAAAGTACAAAATTGGCAACAAATACCAAAATGCCAAGATTAAAAATCTGAAGTATAGATTGGATTTTCAAAGATAGATTATTGAAGAGGAGAAGAAGAAGGAGAGAGAAATTTTAAAAAAATAGAGAAAAAAGTAAAATATAATAAAAGACTCCAGAATTATTAAAAGACAACTTCCTCCACCAATAGGACTATATACGGCATTTGCTTTAACGATAAGGTTTGTGTTTTTTTTTGAAAAGTAATATTAGGTTATAAAAATAATAAATAGAAATATAGAAGCCTTAAAAATTTAAGCAAGTTTAGGGAAAAAAGATGAAAAAGAAAAAAAAAACAAATTTAAAAAGGAAAAACATTTTTAAAGAAAGAAATAAAAATTCTTAAAAAAATCACGCTTCCACATCATCCCTCCCCCCAAAATTTTTTTGATCATAAAAGTAGTAACGGTGTATCTGGCATTTTCTCTGTCGTTGAGGACTGTGTGGGGTCACTACCAAGGCAGTTCCCTCTGTTTGACTTCCTCTGTTTGCTGGTCTCTTCCATGTCTGATTTCTGTCTTGCCACAGGGAGGGTGGTGGTGAGCTCTGCACTGGGCTTGCCCTTTCGCTCCGCAGGATAACCGTGTGGGGCCTGCCCTATGCTTCATGCAATTCCCCGGTCTAAGCCACTCAGGTTTGGCGCTCAGGAAGCCCCCTCCGGGTGCTGGGTTTGGTTCTAAGTCCGAGTGGCTAGGGAGTTTGGCGTGCACTATTGTTGCGTCTTCTGGGCTTTCCGGGTCACTCAGTTTTCTGGGAGCTCCACCGGGGCTCTTTCTCAGGCAGATGATGACTGTTCAGAGACCCCAGAAGTCTCAGTAAAGAAGCCTGCTTGCAATTTGGTAGGTAATGTCTCTCTTGAGCTGCGACTGCCCTCTTCCAGCACTTAAGGCTCTGGCTGCCTGTCGCCTGTGGGGGATGGTCTGCAGCCGGCTATTTCCGATCCTTCCTTTGTTCTGTGCGCGGGCCTGTCGGTGTCTTATGTTCGAGCATTTCCGTGTTAGTTATACCCCAGTCTGGTTTGCTAGTCCGGGATAATTCGTTCGATCTGTGCGCGGACCCGATTCTGGCCCCGTTACGCCCGATTCTCGAGAAAAGCCCTGCAGCCTACGTCTCCTGTGGCCCAATTCTTAGAAAGCACTGTCGTGGGCGCGTTCCTCCCTGCCCAACCCCCACTGCTGTCGGACACAAGCGTTTGCGCTGCTTATCCGCTGGGGGGTTATACTGTTGAGTTCGTAATCTGTTGGTTTTAATTATTTATTTATTCTTCCTTCCTGTTATGTTGCCCTCTGTGCTTCCAGGGCTCGCCCCATACACAACTGTGAGAAAGTTCCCCAATTTTAGGGAACCTCTCTTTTAAGAGTCTCTTCCTGGGACGGGATTCCCTTCCCATGCCGGCGTTCCCTCCCTACCTCCTTTGTCTCTATCTTCATTCTTTAAAATAATTCCTACCTGGTTTTGAAGCCAATGATCTGCTTTGCTGGATGCCTGATGTCCTCTGCCAGCAGTCAGAAGTTATTTTGTGGAATTTACTCAGCGTTGAAATGTTCTTTTGATGAAGTAGAGAGGGAGAAACTGTTCTCCCCATCCTATTCCTCTGCCATCTTTTTTCCCAAATTTTACTTTTATTTTAATAAAATTACTTTTATTGTGATAATGTTCAAGTATATTTTACAAGGATGAGGCAGATGTCAAATTTTGTCAGATATAGCTTCTGTTATAGAGTTTTGCTTTTGTTCTTTTAACAGTTCTTATCTTGACCTAATTTAATATTGCAAGTTTAAAGGAAATTTTGACCCCTAGAAATACTAATATATTTTTTTCCTTGAACCAAACACCTGATTCTAAAGTTCCTAGTAAAAACAGCAATAGCCAGGAAAATGCCAAATAAGACACAATGAGAAGGTACCAGCCCTATCAGATATTAAAATCTGTTATAATTTACAATAATTATAATAGCATAGTCCTGGAATATGAATGTTGCAGGAAGGAGGACCCCTTCCAGGGCCCAAAGTGAGCTGTTGTCTAACACTCTGAAATGAATTGTCTGAGGAGACACATTGCTGACATAGCAAGAGATTTTATCTGGAAAGGGCACCCAGATGGAGAGCAGTAGGGTAAGGGAACCCAGGAGAACAGCTCTGCCATGTGGCAATTTCCAGTTTTATGATGATGGGATTAGTTTAGCCAATCTAATTGGCAATTAGTCTTTAGCCAATCATTCTGACTTAGAATTTTTCCTGGTGGTGCATGCCTTGTTCAGCCAAGATGTATGCCAGAAAGAAGGATTCCTGGAGGTGGTCGGACATGTAGTGTCTCCTTTTGACCGTTCCTGAACTCTTCCATTTGGTGGTGGCTTATGAGTTCCCTATTCTTTACCAGGACCTCCTGCTGTAAAACAACTCAGGTAAATGGTTACTGTGGCGCCTGGCTAGGGTGGGCAATTTCAGTCAGTAAGCTTCCCTAACATGAATATAGATCAATCAATAATGGAAACACAAAATCCATAAACTCAAACTCATAAAATAGTATATAATACAAATGGCACTTAAAATTCTGGGGCAACTGATAAATAGTGCTGAAGTAGTCAATTCATAAAAAAGGAAATTCATATTACTCATAGACATTTGAAAAAATGACCAACCTCACATATGATAAGAGAAATACATATTGAAACTGTAATTTTTTTTTTTTTGGTCTACAGACCTTGCAAACATGAAAATATTGGCAATGGATTTGGAAATTAACACTCTCATACACATAACTTGAGGTAACTTCCATGGGCAATTTGTCCAAATTGATCAAAATTTGAGATGACCACACCCTTTGGCATAGCAATTCTATTTCTTGATTTATAATAGAATTGCATCTTTGGAACTTGTATAAGAACTTATTTATAGTTGCTATTTCCAGTAAAGAAGCGTAAATGGCTAGAGCCAATGAGTAAGTGAGATGATATTTTTCTATATATGTTTTTATACCATATTCATATATTACCAATTCAAAATAACATTTGAATCAAAAAATGATTCTTCTGTTTATAGTTTTCAGTAAAATATTGATTTTTCCATGTAATATTTCAGTTTTACATTTTATTCCTATTTTTCCTATAGTCTTTCTTTTTTTTTAAGGTCAGGTTTCGTGGTTTTCAAAATTCCAACAAATTTTACCAAGTGTGGTTTTGGCCATTGACAGTTTTGTTTTGTGATGGTTATTATTAACTGTGAATTGAGCTAAAAGGCTTTTTAGTTTATTTCTTGGTTAATCTGTACTAAAATTAAGAATAATTCCTCTCGCGTATGTTACTAACAGTCATTATCATTAGCAAAACAAGAGCAAAAATGTAAAGAATATCTTCAGCTTCAAAATGACGAGGTCAACATTTCCCATTGAAGTGAAAACTTGCCTTTTAAGATAACCTTGAATGTTACTATGAAAGTCATCTAAATGATTCCTTTCTTTTCAGAGACTTTACATAACAGTTTTCCTTTATGTTCTGTGTATAAAAGGAAGTCTTGGCATAGATGAAGACAGCTCAGGAAGTAATATAATGAACAAACTATCACTTCCTTAATTAAGGTGTATTAGTGCTTACAAGCCTCAGAAATCTGGCAGCATGCACTGTCTCTGAATAAACCAGATTCTAAATGTAGTGGTCCAAGTAGGAGACTAATTTTAAGCCCCCACTTCAACCTCCAAGATGAGAGTAGTCTTTATTCCTAACATTTGACAAAAACATCAATGATTAGAAGGGTCAATATAAGTAATTAAATAGACATTTACAAAGATTAATTGAACTGAGCATTTCCCCCAGTTTTTATAGATCTAATAATCCAGAGTAGGATTGATACAATTCATTATGTCCCAGGAAAATTAGGGAAATGGACCTACATAAAGAATTATTTCGTTTAGCAAGCGTTTATTGAGTGTCTATTTTATACCAGGCTTGGGCTATGTGCTCAGTCACTCAATCACGTCCAATTCTTTGGGACCCTATGAGCCTACCAGGCTCCTCTGTCCATGGAATTTTCCAAGCAACAATACAGGAGCCAGTTGCCATTTCCTAGCTCAGGGGATCTTCCTAATCTAGGTCTCTGACTTCCCCTACACTGGCAAGCATATTCTTGGCCCCTGTACCACCTGGGGAACAGGCATTGAATTTACAAACAAAATAAGACAAGTCTCTGCTCTTCAGGGGACCCTGGCATTTATTTAATCCCTGCAGTTTTCCTTTTGCATTGCCAGGTAGGTGTACAAATGCATATGTGATTATTAGTTAGATCTTTCACATACAGCCCTGAGACAAAGACTTGAGAGTTTCAGAGACCCACTTAAAACTTTTTTTTAACCCAGTAAATGGTAAAGTTCACCTGTCCCATTGAGATGTTAATTGATGGCTAATTGTTCTGCATTATCTATAAGCTTCTACAAACATTTTTAATGGCATGCTATTTGTTTTAATTTAGGGTCAGTGACTGCCGTCTCTTTGTACTCTTGAATGGTTTTCCTCAGCCTACAAAGTGGCTGGCATGCAGGGACCTGAGGAAGCTTAGCAGAAACGTGGTCCCGTGAAACATAATCCTGCTACACCCTGAAATGGATAGATGGCTCTGTCATGCCAGTATGCATGCACACAAGGACTGGTGGGGGAAGACTCTCAGCCAGAACCCTGAAAGGCACCACCATACGCACAGCCAGTTCTGCCAAAGGAGAAGCCACCTGCCAAGGGCATCCGTGGGAGTGGCTATGCAAATCCTGTTTTCCTTCTGTCAGAGTTTTGCTCTTGAGCACTGGAGTAGAAAGGCAGCAAGTCAACCTTTCTCTGCCTAATGGGGTGTCTGTTTTGAGTTCAAGATGTTTCTGTATCAGAGAGAAATATCAATAACTTATTTTCAAGGCACTCTAAAACAAAAGTTTGAAAATTGTTTTATAAAAAAAAGACTGTGGCTTATGTTGGCCTGATAACAGGAACACTGTGGTGGACAGAGGAATGGAAAATTGTTAGGCATTAAACCAAAATGAGTGCTTGCTTCAGATGTTCCATTGCTCCATATAGATTCTCATGGAATGCTGGGAATAACTGGACTGGTGTTAGTGAACATAGAAAATAAAGTTAGGTCATTTATAAATCTGGAATAGTTTTAGTTAGCTTGGCATTGATCACATCTTAAATCATCTCTCCAAATCCCCATACTTTTCTTTTATGATTAAAAACAGAGTAGATTTCTTGCAGAATTATCTGCAATTTAAAAATTGTTCTCGAAACAGAAAACTATTTAGGAGGACTAGTTCCCTTAGCAATGTGTGACCTTTCTAACTATATCTCTTATCTCATGCAGTCTTCCACTATCTTCTCCTAAAACCAGGCCATCGCTCTGTTTCATGTTAAAGATTGTCCTCGATTCTTTCCCAGATTTACTAGCAGGAGCATAATCTTGCTAAGAACAGTTTTGTCCTCATCCTTTACGGATACACTTGGTATGGATGCTCTTGACCAGATCAGTGCCTGCGTATGCCAGCTTCTGAGAATGTTCACTATCCACTTATACCTGTCCCTTCTCTGTAGAATCCCCTTTGGCTAACGGGAGCCTCTGGACTATGGAGGGTACACCCACACACCACTTATAGTCAATGGCTAGAAAAGTCAGCCCTTCTGTCAAGGTAGGGCCAATTCTGAAGTTAAATTCATGCTCCAGAGTTTGTCACAGGTTCGGGGTAAAGTCAGATTCCAGCCTAGTTTACTGATTTTTGCAATACAGTTATTAAAATATCAGACTTGTTTCAGTTCAAAGCATTGCACCTTAAGGTTAGACTTGCAAGAGTCCTAGAAGCTGAATTCAGAGGAGTGGGGTATGATGGTTCTTGAGCTTTTTCCCTTCCCATCTCAAGCTGTTATGATGAGGGAGGTAGGAAGGTAAGGGTAAGTGAAGAGAATTCACTCTTGATGGGCAGCATATTGGAGATGGGCAAGCTTGCCATTCTTGCCTTGTTGTTGGCAGATGCCTTACCTGGGTCTAACTTCTGGGTATTGGTAAGCTTGCAGTTATGCAGTGTGGTGTCTTAGGTGGTCCTGGATGCCCAGCCAGAAGTCCCAGGGGGCTGATGTTGTGTGAGTGGCTCTTGGTGGGCTCTCTATACCCTCCTTACCCCAGCCCATCACTGATCAGTATGAGCTGCTCATTGTCCCTACTCCTCATCTGGTGAGCTTGGCTTAGTCTATAGAAAACCTGCCTCACTCTGAGTGAAACTGGGAGGAAGTGGAGGGCAACCTTAACATCTTCTGACCACCATCTCTGTCTGAAGATCTAACAGTCAAGGTGTTCTGGTGGCATCCAGGTGCAGCAAAAGTTGATAACATTCTTCCATTCCCAATAATGCTTTCCGTATCCTGAATGATTCTCTAGGGGACATCTGGCTTGGTTGAGAAGGAAAGAAGGAAGCCAAACTGTACCCCACCCATCCCAGTTGTACAGAAGACAGAGTAAATTCTGATTCATAAGCTTCTCCCGCAAAGATGGTTCCTCTTCCACTCTCTACCCACTTCATAGGAGGTTGCTTTACTGATTCTTTTCAAAGTCCTCATTCTTAGAAAGTTGTATTTCAGTGATGTCAAGTATCATTGTTGTTCAGCTAAATCATCTCCAGTTGGGAACTCCATTAGGAAGGGGTCTCCATGCATACAGCAACCTCATGTTACTAACCTCTTAACTGGTACCCATGATAGAACTTCTTGTCCTTCCCATACATCCTTTCTATTATTTCTAAGTTCAGCAACTCTCTATGGTCAAGAAAAATCTCTTTAGACACTGGTCTCTAAAGTCTTTGACAACACTGACCCAAAACAAATGTAGTTTTGGCTCCTACCATGAGCTCACCCAATGATATGGGCCTATTCAAAGAAGTTTTACTCTATCACATCTCTAGGGTGTTTCTCATACTGTACTTTCCACCTGTAATATCCTTTAAGTTTGACTGAACAAAATCTCTATTTATTCTTTAGTTCAATCTCAACCTGTCCTCTTCTCTATAATGTCCTACCCCTTCCTTCAGTAGGAATTAATTCTTTCCATGCCATTCACATTATACTTTACTTCTCTGGTTCTGCCTTATTATACTGAGAGATTGTAAGAAATTGTAAAGCGAATGTACACCTTATTCACCACATTTTCACCACAAACCTGGCAAAGTACCTTGAACCTAGTAAACATTCAATAATTTAGTGAGACTGAAATGATAGGTAAGGTAGAGTCAGATTATGGAAGAAAGCTTAAATGACCTCAAGTAGTAGTTCATCTGATGGTATCCATCAAAGAGTTATGGCAAGAACAGAACGTTTCCTAGAGTTCTTTATTTTTGTGATTTAATTACAAAATATGCTCATATTGCAATAGCTTAGGAACATATAACACAAAGCAAACCACAAACATAATAGTGAGAAATCCAACTCACAAGTAATGATTGGCCAGTAGGGCACTCTCTGCTTGTCAGTATCTGGGGGACAAACTAAAACCATGTTTGCTGGATCTAAAACCAACCGAATTTGAAAGAAGATCAAATGTGGAGGCTCCCAAAGATGAGTCTGTGTCCCCCAAAATTAGCAGGATGCCAGATGCCAGGATTCATTAGGCCGGAGGTGGGATGGAGGAGAAAATGATCAGGGCCAAATCCTGGTAGGGGAATGAAGTCCATATGGACATCAGTTGGCAGCTCGTGCATCCTGCATCGTGCAGCCATGTGGCTGGTGCCATCACACATCTGAGCATCTGGGCTGTGCCAAAGCGTAACTTCTGGATAAACTTCATCTTCACAGGCAGCCTTAGGCAGAGGGCTTTAAGGAGGGCTCAGGAAGCTCTGAGCAACACTTGAAGACTTGGGATAAAGTGAAAAACTTGAGTTTATACGAATAAAGCCTAGGATGTTCCTTAAACAGCTCCCTTCATATGCCTGAACCCTATAAACAATGAGACTGGCATGGATATATGGTGCTCTAACTATATTTGGAAGATTGTCTTGACATACTTATATATAATCTGGCTTGCCAAACTTTCAAGAGCCAGATCTAACAATGTACATTCGTTACCCAGTCTATAAATACAAACTACATATATTTTTAGCCATCTCCCCCCTTTCCCTCCCCCATCAGATGTGCACACACTTGTCCTGACGTGACCACACATTGCTAACTCATTTCTACCTGCAAACAGGCATACACACTTGCAGATACACATATCTTCATCAAACCTTGGGATCAAACACACTTTCCTTCTCTTCCTAGCCTACCCTGAAACAGACAGCTGTTTTAGGTCATTCTTTGACCCACCAGCTACACTCTAGGTGGAACAGCTGTGGTCAGAAACTTGGCCAGGACACTCTGCCAAGGCAGCGTTAGAGGTGCCTGAGTGAGCAGCTAGTGAGTGGAATGTGGGTGGAGCCAGAGAAGAAGGGGCACAGCTAATGCCACTTCAAGAAGAAGGTGGGAAGCTCAGCTCCTTTCCCAGGAGCTGACCAAAGACAGCTGTGCACTGCTGATGCCCCAAAAATGAGAAGGCGGAGCTTAGTTTCAGAAGCAGCTGCTGCTGTGGTCTGGAGGGCACCGCCAGGTCACTCCCCAGAGTGTGAGCCTTGGTCCAATGCCTATGTGAAATGGTAGGAGGTGGCTGACTCTCCTAGCGCTTTGGTCAAATGGCTTTGGCCCAGTTGGTTGAAATGCTTTATGAGAACCACAGTGTGATCATACATATGAGTGTACTGATTTCATAATGCAAGCATATGCTTACTTATGTACTTAGAGACTACTGCTTCTGGGATAACTTTAAAGATCTCTGCCCAGTAGGAGAGGCTGAGAGTGAGCAGGGGTCAGCTAAACACCCCCAGATTCCCTCACTTACACCTTTGCCTGCCTGTGAAGCTCATGCTCCGGTTATCTTCAAGAAGCCAGATGTCTCTTTTAGTCTAGATCCTGATTCACTCTGCACTCATCGTTGTCTTCTTGCTCCAGATGACTTCAGGTCAAAGGAGGCCACTGGGGCCACGGACTTCCAACCATTCAGAAACATTCAATGTTTGGGAGCCATCAGATAAGGCTGCAGTAAGGTCCAGGCTTCCTATTTAAACACCAACTACAGTTCTAAGAAATAAGTCATGATCTTTAATGCAAAGGTCTGCCGAGATTATTCTAATGTCTCAATCAGTTGCTGGTTTCCACCACTTTCGGATCCCCATGATAGCTTTTCACTGTCATACTCCCCACTTCCTACCTGACTCATACCCTTCTGCAGCTTCTCTGACAGTCACACAGACCTCCATGAAGCTGCCCTGTGCAGAATAGTGTTCCCAAAGTCACTGTGTAAAGACTTGTGGTTATAAAAATCCAGGCTTAGCAAATAATGACAAGCCAACTGTTGGGTGGGCTCATTCATTCATGGCACATACACCCCAGATTTTGAGTTTCCTTCGTCCAGTCCTGCTTTCTAACTCACTTGCTCCTTGTCTTTGATTTAGTCACAAGAATTAGCCATATTTTTGATTTCACTCTTTCTTGGCCATCTTCTCAGCAACAGCTGCCTTCTCAATTTGACTTCAGTCAAATTCATAAGCTGAATCCATCTGCCCATAGCAGCTGGAAATCCTTTTCTCCCACCATGTGATTCCCTCTTTGGACAGAAAAATAAGGCAACAAAGCCTAAAATGTGTTGGAATTGAAAAGTACTTCTGTTCTTCAGTGGCTGCTATCTGAATGTAAGAATTCATTCTAAAGTGTGAATGACTACTAGATTACCAGTCAAATTAATTAACTCTGAAAGATGTATTTCAGAAAGAGAGGGCTCTTTTTCTGATCTGTTCTAGAATTAGAAAACACTTTTCCAGGTCCTCAGTTTCTAAGGAATCTGCCTGATATATCTCTGGTCTTCTGACATCATTGCTTTTATTTCTTTGCTCCCTCCATAGGACTGATAATGTAACCCTCCAGATAACTACTACTTGGTCTCTTCCTGAGGATGAAACTTAATCCTAGGAGTGTGGTCTCCCCCACTAGCCTGCTCTCCTATGTCCTGTCCTTCACTTGTCAATGAATTAGATTGTGGAAAGTGTGATGAAATGGTCTCATCTTTTCTCAAACACAGATGGCCTGGTTCCTACAGTCTGTTTGCTCATAGAGCAAGGTCATCGGCTCAAAATTACCAAAGTTTATAGGAAATATCTGTCATTGGACCCTTTCCCTTTCTGCATAAGCCCATGAGTAAAGAATATAAGGAAACATTGTTCACGTGCCTTTGTTGGAGATCTGAGATACTTATGAAAATTATCTTGGTTTACGCTGCATTGTGCTTATGCTCAGTCATTAAGTCATGTCCGACTCTTTGTGACAGTATGGGCTATAGCCCACCTGGCTCCTCAGTCCACAAGATTCTCCAGGCAAGAATACTGGAGTGAGTGGCCATTTCTTCCTCCAGGGAATCTTCCCAACCTAGGGATCAAATCCAAATCTCCTGTGTGGCAGGAGGATTCTTTACCACTGCACGACCAGGAAGGCTTAATAACGTTTAACTGTCACCTTGACCCCGTAAGATGACAATTACTTGCCCTCTTTTGTGGTTAAAGACCCTGCAGTTTAGATACATTAAATAATTCACCTGAAGTCATGTAGCCAGCACATAGCTGTTTCAGGGTTCTGATCAAAGTCTGTCTAATTCCAAATTTTGTGTTCCTTCCACTCAACCAATCTGGCCAAGAATGACATGCTGTGATGAATAAATCTTGATGTTTTTCTCCCCTCAAATTTGAAGGCTATCTCAGTGACTAATGGGGACTTTGTTCCTTATTCACAACATTCCTCGTGGATTATAAAGTAAGGACCCTTGAGACTGGCGTGACCTCATTATGACCGACCAGCTGGCTCACCTCAGCCCTCAGCTTTTTCCTGCTGGTCACCGATACGTCAGACAAATGCGTCTTATCTGCCACAATCATTACTATGCCTACATTTCCCACAAATTGAAGATGTCACTCGTGCTTCTTTCTTGTTTCACAGGACTAATATTTTAGCTGATAAGAATCGAGCTTAAGAAAATTTGAAAGTAAACGTAGAGTTTACTCCTGGCCCATGGATGGAACATAAGCTTGGGATGTGCAGCTGGGAAAATGTGCTAGTCCCTGAACTACAGATTCCTAATCTGTGAATTTGGGAGGCTCAATAATGAGTACTGTGACGGTTGTGACTTAGTGGCAGCTGATATCATCTGCCAGCTTTGCATATATTCTTCTTCATTTTCTAAGGCAAGCCACAGATGTTTTATCCCTTGTGATCACACCTGCAGACCTAAAACCATTTTTTTTTTTTTTTAAGAAAAACAACAACGGGAGAGCAGATGTTTTGAAACTGGAAATTACATGATTGGATGGGAGGAAAAAAACAAAGCAAAAGCAAATGTATTCCACTATTCCTTTATATATTCAAGCACCAGAAAGTAAGTTGTCTTGTTGTTGTGATATGAAAGACCAGCAGTCCTGTCTTTTTCTGGTTCCCCTAATCCAGAGAGCAATTTTGACACTTTATCTACATAAAAGATGACAGGTTTTATTCTAGCCCTGAGATTCAACTCACTTTTAATAAATTTTGACCCACTGGTATAAAATAAAGAAAGGCTTTTAAGTCATATGAGGGCACCACATTTGCTGATACAAAAGTGCTTTCATCTGATAGAAAAGTTAATTAAGCAATATGAAATTATGTGACATGAATTATTATGTAATAACTCACACCTTTGGTGTGGCTAGGTGTAAACCGGAAGGCTAATGACCCCTTCAGCATCTAGGCATGAATTATGCTATAATAACTCAAGCTTTGAGGTTTCCATTGAAGTGAGGTAGTGGGTCTATGGGAGTAGGGGGAGAAAACCAAGGACAAAAATTGATCTCCAACAAGCAAGAGAGGATAACACAGGGTCATTTATTTTTTAGAATGAAATATGCACCCATTAAAGACATTAGTGACAAGAATTTGTGGGTGATGTTCACTGGGATTCTTTCAGTCCTTTCTCAAAGCTTTGAGGAGACACCATAAACTTTTAACTTAGGGCTGGGTACACCATCCTGGGGAAAATACTTTACCAGAAGTACAGGCACATGGACGTTCCTCAAGTGGGATGGAGTCTTCCAACACAAGGAGGAAAATAAGTTATCTCTTTACAACTTCTGAAATTTTTATATTCGCCCTCTGATTTTGGGGAAAAAAAAACTGTCCTAAGAATCAGCCCTCATGGGTCATGAGAAACAGGGATCCAGTTACCCGAGTCTTCTGCATCACAGAAACACCCCGGGCTTCTCTATTGTTGTTCAGTAGTTAAGTCGTGTCTGACTCTGTGACTCCTTGAACTGCAGCATGCTAGGCTTCCCTGTCCTTCACCATCTCCTGGAGTTGGCTCAAACTCATGTCCACTGAGTCAGTGATGCCATCCAAGCATTTCATCCTCTGTTACCCCCCTTCTCCTCTTGTCCTCAGTCTTTCCCAGCATTAGGGTCTTTTCCAATGAGTCAGTTCTTCACATCAAGTGGCCAAAGTATTTGGGGCCTCAGCATCAGTCCTTCCAGTGAATATTCAGAGTTGAACTCTTTTAGGATTGACTGTACTGTATCAAACTGAGGTTGGCTTTTGGTTCAGAAATAAGGTGCTGAAGCAGGCTTCATACTCCACAGCTTCAGTCTGATCTAAATAAAGAGAAACAGTGCAAAAATCAGAGCATAAAGATTCACATAGAATGAGTGCATTCGATAGCCCATATGAAAAAGAAGGCACAAAATTAGGTCCCCAGAGAGATTCTCCTAACCGGTTTTTTCCCCTTTCATGGGTATATCAACTTAATGAATGATGGTATACCTAACAAGTCCCAATGTGTTTTTGTTAATCCCGCAGCTGGATAACTTGAGAACCAATCAGATTGCTCAGTTAAAAATCCATTTTTTATCAAAAAACATCTAGAAAGGAAGGAGCAACATTTTCTTCCCTTTGAGTGTCGACACGTAGAGCTGATGGAGATTGACAAGAAGGTGTCCGTCCAGCCCCACTCAACTCAAGCTGCACATAGAACAGCTTTCCTGCTTCCCTCTTGTTCACCTCCTTCAACCTCCAGCCACAGCCTGCACAGAGATGAGCAGTTCAGCAAATCTGCGACTTCAGATCTTACAAGTTTGCTGGTAAAATTCCAAAATTCATAGTCAGACCATGCCTCCTTCCATACGACTAACATATGGTATTAACAAATTTTATCAACACTGTATAAAGGGAACAGCTTCAGAATGTGTTTCTGTTATTCTTACAGTTACTGTGTTGCCTTTCAGCATGGCACTGATATTGCCTCTCTTTGGTCCTGTTTGAAAGGCTGATTTTAACATTAATTTCTTCTCTTAAAAGGCTTCATTGTGAAATTCTTACTTTGCTGAGTTGCAATTTGGTCTCTTTGTTGAGCAAGTAGCAGCCTTATACTTTCCTATTTATCTGATGAAGATTTATAATGTATTTGGTTAACAAACTCCATGGCGGCAAGATTGACTTAGATGAACAAAGATGATCTAGAGTAGGGGTCAGCAAACTTTGTCTGTACGGAGCCGAATAGCACACATTTTTGGATTTGTAGAGCTTTTTGACTGTGGCTCAGATCATAAGCTCCTGATTGCAAAATTCAGGCTTAAAATGAAGAAAGTAGGGAAAACCATTAGGCCATTCAGGTATGACCTAAATCAAATCCCTTATGATTATACATTGGAGGTGAAGAATAGATTCAAGGAATTAGATCTGTTAGACAGAGACCCTGAAGAACTTTGGGTGGAGTTTCATAACATTGTACAGGAGGCAGTGGACAAAAGCATCCCAAAGAAAAAGAAATGCAAGAAGGCAAAGTAATTGTCCAAGGAGGCTTTACAAATAGCCAAGGACAGAAGAGAAGAGAAAAGGAAGGATATACCCAACTAAATGCAGAGTTCCAAAGAAGAGCAAGGAGATATAAGAAGGCCTTCTTAAATGAACAATGTGAAGAAATAAAGGAAAACAATAGAATGGGAAAGACTAGAGATCTATTCAAGAAAATTGGAGATATCAAAGGAACATTTCATGCAAGGATGGGTACAATAAAGGATAGAAACAGTAAGGACTTAACAGAAGCAGAAGAGATTAAGAGGTGGCAAGAAAACACAGAAGAACCATACAACACTGTCTTAATAAATAGAATAACAAGAATGGTGTGGTCAGTTACCTAGAACCAGATATCCTAGAGTGTGAAGTCAAGAAGGCCTTAGGAAGCATTACTATGAACAAAGCAGGTGATGGAATTCCAGATGAGCTTTTAATATCTTAAAAGATGATGCTGTTAGAATGTTGCATTTAATATGTCAGCAAATTTGAAAAACTCAGCAGCAGTCACAGGGCTGGAAAAGGTCAGTTTTAATTTCAATCCCAAAGAAGAGCAATGCCAAAGAGTGTTACAAACTACCTTACCTTGCTCTCATTTCATATGCTAACAAGATAATGTTCAAAATCCTTAAAGTTAGTCTTCAACAATAGGTGAACTGGGAACTTACAGACATACAAGCTGGGTTTAGGAAAGGCAGAAGACCTGGAGATCAAATTATCAACATCCACTGAATCATAGAGAAAGCAAGGGAGTTCCAGAAAAACATCTACTGCTTCATTGAAGATATAAAGTTTGTGACTATGTGGACCACAACAAACTGTGGAAAATTCTTAAAGAGATGGGAGTCCCAGACCATCTTACTTGTCTTTGGTGAAACCTGTATGCAGGACAAGAAGTAACACAACTGGACATGAAACAACTGACTGTTCAAAACTGGGAAAGGAGTATATAAGGCTATATATCATCACTCTGCTTACTTAACTTCTATGCAGAGTACATCATGTGAAATGCCAGGCTAGATGAGTCACAAGCTGGAATCAAGATTGCCAGGAGAAATATCAACAACTTCAGATATGCAGTTGATACCACTCTCATGGCAGAAAGTGAAGAGGAACTCAAGAGTTTCTTGCTGAAGATGAAAGAGCCTGCTTGAAGAGTGAAAAAGCAGGCTTGAAACTTAACATTCAAAAATTAAATTTATGACACCTGGTCCCATCACTTCATACAAATAGAGGGGAAGACGTAGAAGCAGTGACAAAGTTTATTTTCCTGGGCTCAAAATCCCTGCAGACAGTGACTGCAGCAATGAAAGTAAAGGACGCTTGCTCCTTGGAAGGAAAGCTATGACAAATCTAGACAGTGTATTAAAAAGCAGAGACATCACTCTGCTGAAAAAGGTGTGTATAGTCCAAGATATGGTTTTCCCAGTGGTCATTTATGTGAGAGTTGGACCGTAAAGAAGACTGAACACTGAAGAATTGATACTTTTGAATTTTGGTGTTGGGTAGGACTTTGAGAGTCCCATGGACTGCAAGGAGATCCAACCAGGCCAATCAACCTTGAATCAACCCTGACAATCAACCTAAAGACAATCAACCCTGAATATTCATGGAACGACTGATGCTGAAGCTGAATCTCCAATACCTTGACTAACTGATGCAAAGAGCCAACTCATTGGAAAAGACTCTGATGCTGGGAAAGACTTAAGGCAAAAGGTGAAGGGGGTGGCAGAGGATAAAATGATTAGATAGTGTTACTGACTCAATGGGCATGAAGCTGAGCAAACTCAGGGAGATATTGAAAGACAGAGGAGCCTGGCATGCTACAGTCCATGGAGTTGCAAAGAGTGGGACATGACTTGGCAACTGAACAACATATTCTTTGCAGCCAAAGAAGCTCTATAGAGTCAACAAAAACAAGACCAGGAGCTGACTGTGGCTCAGATCATGAACTCCTTATTTCCAAATTCAGACTCAAATTGAAGAAAGTAGGGAAAACAGCTAGACCATTCAGGTATGACCTAAATCAAATCCCTTATGATTATACAGTGGAAGTGAGAAATAGATTTAAGGGCCTAGATCTGATAGATAGAGTGCCTGATGAACTATGGAATGAGGTTTGTAACATTGTACAGGAGACAGGGATCAAGACCATCCCCATGGAAAAGAAATGCAAAAAAGCAAAATAGCTGTCTGGGGAGGCCTTACAAATAGCTGTGAAAAGAAGAGAAGTGAAAAGCAAAGGAGAAAAGGAAAGATATAAGAATCTGAATGCAGAGTTCCAAAGAATAGCAAGAAGAGATAAGAAAGCCTTCTTCAGCGATCAATGCAAAGAAATAGAGGAAAAGAACAGAATGGGAAAGACTAGAGATCTCTTCAAGAAAATTAGAGATACCAAGGGAATATTTCATGCAAAGATGGGCTCGATAAAGGACAGAAATGGTCTGGACCTAAGAGAAGCAGAAGATATTAAGAAGAGGTGGCAAGAATACATGGAAGAACTGTTCAAAAAAGATCTTCATGACCCAGATAATCATGATGATGTGATCACTAATCTAGAGCCAGACATCTTGGAATCTGAAGTCAAGTGGGCTTTAGAAAGCATCGATACGAACAAAGCTAGTGGACGTGATGGAATTCTAGTTGAGCTATTTCAAATCCTGAAAGATGATGCTGTGAAAGTGCTGCACTCAATAGGCCAGCAAATTGGGAAAACTCAGCAGTGGCCTCAGGAGTGGAGAAGGTCAGTTTTCATTCCAATCCCAAAGAAAGGCAATGCCAAAGAATGCTCAAACTACTGCACAATTGCACTCATCTCACATGCTAGTAAAGTAATGCTCAAAATTCTGCAAGCCAGGCTTCAGAATACGTGAACTGTGAACTCCCTGATGTTCAAGCTGGTTTTAGAAAAGGCAGAGGAACGAGGGATCAAATTGCCAACATCCACTGTATCATGAAAAAGCAAGAGAGTTCCAGAAAAACATCTATTTCTGCTTTATTGACTATGCCCAAGCCTTTGACTGTGTGGATCACGATATACTGTGGAAAATTCTGAAAGAGATGGGAATACCAGACCACCTGACCTGCCTCTTGAGAAATCTATATGCAGGTCAGGAAGCAACAGTTAGAACTGGACATGGAACAACAGACTAGTTCCAAATAGGAAAAGGGGTACGTCAAAGCTGTATATTGTCACCCTGTTTATTTAACTTATATGCAGAGTACATCATGAGAAACACTGGACTGGAAGAAACAAGCTGGAATCAAGATTGCCGGGAGAAATATCAATAACCTCAGATATGGAGATGACACCACCCTTATGGTAGAAAGTGAAGAGGAACTAAAAAGCCTCTTGATGAAAGTGAAAGAGGAGAGTGAAAAAGTTGGCTTAAAGTTCAACATTCAGAAAACAAAGATTATGACATCCGGTCCCATCATTTCATGGGAAATAGATGGGGAAACAGTGGAAACAGTGTCAGACTTTATTTAAAATCACTGAAGATGATGATTGCAGCCATGGAATAAAAAGACACTTGCTCCTTGGAAGGAAGGTTATGACCAAAGTTATGATATCATATTAGAAAGCAGACTTTACTTTGTCAACAAATCCATCTAGTCAAGGTTATGGTTTTTCCAGTAGTCATGTATGGATGTGAGAGTTGAACTATAAAGAAAGCTGAGCACTGAAGAACTGATGTTTTTGAACTGTGTTGTTGGAGAAGACTCTTGAGAGTCCCTTGGATTGCAAGGAGATTCAGCCAGTCCATCCTAAAGGAGATCAGTCCTGAGTGTTCATTGGAAGGACCGATGTTGAAGCTGAAACTTCAGTACTTTGGCCACCTGATGCAAAGAGCTGACTCATTTGAAAAGACCTTGGTGCTGGGAAAGATTGAGGGCAGGAGGAGAAGGGGATGACAGAGGATGAGATGGTTGGATGGCATCACCGACTCAATGGACTTGAATTTGGGTAAACTCTGGGAGTTGGTGATGGACAGGGAGGCCGGGTGTGCTTTGATTCATGGGGTCACAAAGAGTTGGACACGACTGAGCAACTGAACTGAACTGATCTAATTATTGTGCAGGAGGTCTCCTGTCCTCCAGCCTGTAATTCAATCTACTCTACATCACTTTGAGCATGTTTGGGGAGGCATGGGAATCTGCTGCTGCTGTTGCTGCTAAGTTGCTTCAGTCATGTCCGACTCTGTGCGACCCCACAGACGGCAGCTCATTGGGCTCCTCCATCCCTGGGATTCCCCAGGCAAAAACACTGGAGTGGATTGCCATTTCCTTCTCCAATGCATGAAAGTGAAAAGTGAAAGTGAAGTCGCTCAGTCGTGGCTGACTCAGCGACCCCATGGACTGCAGCCTATCAGGCTCCTCTGTTCATGGGAGTTTCCAGGCAAGAGTACTGGAGTGGGATGCCATTGCCTTCTCCAATGGGAATGTGCAGGGTGGGCAAAATTGGATTAGAATACCAGCCATTAGCTAGGAGGGCAGGGAGAGAGAACTAGAGGAGGTTCACACTGAGGTTACTGCATAGACATGTGTACAGGGGTGTGTGTGTGTGTACACATATGTTGGAACAGGACTATGGCCGTGTTTTTTTGTGTGTGAGTGTTCAGAAAGGAGAAATGAACTCTTGGTTATTTTTTCGAAAATATTTTTTATACGTCTTCAATTTTTACATCTGAAAATATTTAAGCAAAGTTTTTCTTTGAGATATATTTTATTTGAGGATGAAATTGTGTTATGGAATATAACACTCTTTATGAAAGGTTGTACCTACATAGATAATACATTGAAATTAGATTTATAAAATTAAAAGATAGAAATGAGACTATAAATGTACTATCCAAAGTAAACCTAGAGTAACATGTTGCTGTATATTACTCTAGTCATATGTGTAAAATGGTCATTGTGTGTGTGTGTATAATTATACATATATAATTATACAGACATACCACTTTATATATATGTTATATATATGTACACATACATATGTATGTATATAATTTTGTTTCCTGTCTTAAATGTAAGCATTTCCTAGTCATTACATATTCTTCTAAGACATTTTCTCTGTGATTATATGAAGAATAAAATTTATGGAAACATCCTACTGAAATTTTCTAATTTTTTTCTATAAATAATTATAAATAAATGTATATTATACAAATAATATAACCTAATAGCTAGCCATCTTGTATTCATTCTTTTTCTTATCATAAGAATAATATTTGCAGAATAAAAATATTCTGATTATGTAACTTTCCAGCTTAAAAACCTTTAAAGGCCGCTTCTTATTCTTGTGAAAAAAAATTTGGCATCATTGGCATAACCACCAAGACTCTTCCCAATCAGATTCTTGCTGACATTTTCAGCCACCTCCATTATTTCCTGGACCCTTCACCTAAATCCATTTACTCTGATTGCAATGATCAAAATATGCTGTAATCTCCCCACAAAGCCTCTAGGTTTTCTGTCTGAAAGACTTCCTGTTCCATCCAACCATATATCTTTAACTATAGCTCATTTTCTCTTGTTTTAAACTTTCTATTAACTTGTATTTCTCCAATATTATTGAGATAAAATTGTCATGTAACATTGTATAAGATCAGGGTGTATAACAAAATGATTTGATATATGTATTGTAAAGTGATCAATGAAGTGAGATTAAAATTCATTATCTTATATACATAAGAATTTTTCTTTACTTGTGTTAACTTTTAAGATATTTTACTATCAGCCTCTCAAATATACAATACAGTATTATTAACTGTTGGTATTCAGTTGCTAACTAGTGTCCAAATCTTTGCGACCCCATGGACTGTAGCATGTCAGGCTCCTCTGTCCTACACTATCTCCCCAGTTCAGTTCAGTCGCTCAGTCGTGTCCAACTCTTTGTAACTCCATGAATTCCAGCACACCAGGCCTCCCTGTCCATCACCAACTCCCAGAGTTCACTCAAACTCATGTCCATCGAGTCGGTGATGCCATCCAGCCATCTCATCCTCTGTCGTCCCCTTCTCCTCCTGCCCTCAACCCCTCTCAGCATCAGGGTATTTTCCAGTGAGTCAACTCTTCACATGAGGTGGCCAGAGTATTGGAGTTTCAGCTTCAACATCAGTCCTTCCAATGAACACGCAGGACTGATCTTCCTGGGGTTGCTCAAATTCATGTCCATTGAGGCAGTGATGCTATCTAATGAGACATCTCATTCTCTGCTAACGCTTTCTCCTCTTACTTCAATCTTTTCCAGCATTAGTGTCTTTTCCAATTCTGCTCTTCGCATTAGGTGGCCAAAATATTGAAACTTCAACTTTAACATCAGTCCTTCCAATGAATATACAGGGTTGATTTCCTTTAGGATTGACTGGTTTGATCTCTTTGCTGTTCAAGGGACTCTCAAGAGTCTTCTCCAGCACCACAATTAGAAAGCATTAAATCTTAGGTGCTCTGCCTCCTTTATGGTCCAAATCTCACTTCTGTACATGACTACTGGTAAAACCATAGCTTTGACTATATGAAACATTGTTGGTAAAGTGATATCTCTACTTTTTAAACTATTGCCTAGATTTGTCATAGCTTTCTTTCCAAGTGACTGAGTGAAAGTTGTTCAGTCATGTCAACTCTTTGTGACCCCATGGATTATAGAGTCTATGGAATTCTCCAGGTTTCCAGCACTGCAGGCAGATTGTTTACCAATTGAGCCACAAGGGAAGCCCATTCCATCCAAAGAGCAGGTGGTTTTTAATTTCATGGCGGCAGTCACCATCCACAGTGATTTTGGAGCCCAAGGAAATAAAATATGTCACTGCTTCCAATTTTCCCCCTCCTATTTGCCATAAAGTGATGGGACTGGATGCTATGAACTTAGTTTTTGAATGTTGATTTTCAAACCAGATTTTTCACTCTCCTCTTTCACCCTCATCAAGAAACTAGTTTCTCTTCACTTTTGCCATAAGAGTGGTATCATCTGCATTATCTGAGGATGCTGCTGTTTCTCCTGGCAATCTTAATTCTTGTTTGTGATTCATCCAGCTTGGCGTTTCACATGACATACTCTGCTTAGCAGTTAAATAAGCAGGTTGACAATATACAGCCTTGTCGTACTCCTTTCCCTATTTTGAACCAGTTGTTGCATATCCAGTTCTAACTGTTGCTTCTTAATCTGCACACAGATTTCTTAGGAGTTAGGTAGTATAGTACTCCCCATCTCTGTAAGAATTTTTCACAGTTTGTTGTGATCCACACAGTCAAAGGTTTTAGCATAGTCAATAAAACAAAAATAGATGATTTTTCTGCAGTTCTATTGCTGTCTCCACGATCCAGCAAATGTTGGCAATTTGATCTCTGGTTGTTCTGCCTTTTCTAAACCCAATTTGTACATCTGGAAGTTTTCAGTTCACTTATGTCTGAATACTGCCAAAGACTAGCTTGAAGAATTTTGAGCATTGTCTTGTTAGCATGTGAAAGGAAACTGTAAGATAGTTTCAGCATTCTTTGGCATTGCCCTTCTGTGGGATTGAAATGAAACCTGACCTTTGACAGTGCTGTGGCTACTGCTGAGTATTCCAAATTTGTTGACATATTGAATGCAGCACTTTAGTGACATCATTTTTAAAGAATTTAAACAATTCAGCTGGAATTCTGTCACATCCCCTCACTTTGTTCATAGTTATGCTTCCTAAGACCCACTTGACTTTACACTCTTGTATGTTTGGCACTAGGTGAATGACCACATCATTGTGGTTATGTGGGTCTAAGACATGTTTTGGATAGTTGCTACTGTATGCAAGCTAACTCTTCTTAATCTCATCTGCTTGTTAGATCCTTAACATTTCTGTCATTTATCATGCCCATTGTTGCATGAAGTGTTCCCTTGATATCTCCAGTTTTCTTGAAGAAATCTCTAGTCTTTGCTATTCTATTGCTTTCCTTTATTTCATTGTACTTTTCATTTAATAAAGCCTTTCTATATCTCTTTGTTGTTCTGTGGAACTCTGCATTCGGTTGGATATATCCTTCCTTTCCTCTCATGCCTTTCACTTCTCTTTACTTGGCTATTTGTAAAGCCTCCTCAATCAGTTTGCCTTCTTGCATTTTTTCCCCCTTCGGGATGGTTTTGGTCACTGCCTCCTATACAATGAACAAACCTCTGTCCGTAGTTCTTCAAGCACTCGATCTATCAGATCTAATACCTTAAATCTACTTGTCACCTCCACTGTATAATCATAAGGAATTTTATTTAGCTCATAACTGAATTGCCTAATGATTTTCCCTACTTTCTTCACTTTAAGCCTGAATTTTGCAATCAGGAGCTCATGATCTGAGCCACATTTAGCTCCTGGCCTCATTTTTTGCTGATAATATAGAGCTTCTCCATTTTAGCTACAAAGAACATAATCAATTTGATTTTGGTATTGACCATATAATGATGTCCATGTGTACCATTGGGCATATGTAACCTAAATCACATCTCTTAAGATTATACAGTAGAAGTGACAAATAGATTCAAGGGATTATATCTGATAGAATGCCTGAAAAACTATGGACAGAGATTTGTGACATTGTACAGGAGGCAGTGATCAAGACCATCCCCAAGAAAAAGAAATGCAAAAAGCAAAATGCTGTCTGAGGAGGCCTTACAAATAGCTGAGAAAAAAAAGAAAAAGAAAAGCAAAAGGAAAAGGACAAAAGGAAAGATATACCCATCTGAATGCAGAGTTTCAAAGAAGGGCAAGGAGACATAAGAAAACCTTCCTCAGTGATCAATGCAAAGAAATAGAGGAAAACAATAAAATGAGAAAGACTAGAGATCTATCTCTTCAAGAAAATTAGAGAATTAGAGATACCAAGGGAATGTTTCATGAAAAGATGGGCAGAATAAAGGACAGAAATTCTATGGACTTAACAGAAGCAGAAGATATTAAGAGGAGGTGGCAAGAATACACAGAAGAACTATGCAAAAAGGTCTTCATGACCCAGATAACCACAAAGGTATGGTCACTCACCTAGAGCCAGACATCCTGGAATGTGAAGTCAAGTGGGCATTAAGAAGCATCACTAAGAACAAAGCAAGTAGAGGTGATGGAATTTCAGCTGAGCTATTTCAAATCCTAAAAATGATGCTCTAAAAGTGTTGCACTCAATTTGCCAGCAAATTTGGAACACTCAGCAGTGGCCTCAGGACTGGAAAAAGTCAGTTTTCATTGCAATCCCAAAGAAAGGCAATGCCAAACAATGTTCAGACTACTGCACAATTGCACTCATCTCACACACTAGCAAAGTAATGCTCAAAATTTTCCAAGCCAGGCTTTGACAGTATGTGAACCAAGAAATTTCAAATGTTCAAGCTTGATTTAGAAAGGGTAGAGGAACCAGAGATCAAATTGCCAAATCTGTTGGCTCATTGAAAAAGCAAAGAGTCCCAGAAAAACATTAACCTAAGGTTTATTGACTATACAAAAGCCATTGTGTGGGTCAAAACAAACTGTGGAAACTTAAAGAGATGGGTATACCAGACCACATTACCTGCCTCCTGAAAAATCTGTATGCAGGTCAAGAAGCAACAGTTAGAACTGGACATGGAACAGACTGGTTCCAAATTGGGAAAGGAGTACATCAAGGCTGTATATTGTCACCCTTCTTGCTTAACTTATATGCAGAGTACATCATAAGAAATGCCAGGCTGGATGAAGCACAAGCTGGAATCAAGATTGCCAGGAGAAATACTAATAACCTCAGATATGCAGATGACGCCACCTTTATAGCAGAGAGTGAAGAACTGAAGAACCCCTTGATGAAAGTGAAACAGCAGAGTGAAAAAGCTGGCTTAAAACCCAACATTCAAAAACCCGAGACCATGACATCCAGTCCCATCTCTTCATCGCAAATAGGTGGAGAAATAATGGGAATCGTGAGAGACGTTATTTTTGGTGGCTCCAAAATCACTGCAGATTTTGACTGCAGCCATGTAATTAAAAGACACTTGCTCCTTGGGAGAAAAGCTATGACCAACCTAGACAGCATATTAAAAAGTAGAGACATTACTTTGCTGACAAATGTCCATCTAGTCAAAACTATGGTTTTTCCAGTGGTCATGTATGGATGTGAGAATTGTATTATAAACAGAGCTGAGCACTGAAGCGCTGATACTTTTGAACTGTGGTGTTGGGGATGACTCTTGAGAGTCTCTTGGACTGCAAGGAGATCCAAGCAGTCCATCCTAATGGAAATCAGTCCTAAATATTCATTGGAAGGACTGATGGTGCAGTTGAAACGCCAATACTTTGGCCACTTAATGCAAAGAACTGACTCATTTGAAAAGACCCTGATGTAGGACAAGATCGAAGGCAAGAGGAGAAGGGAACAACAGAGGATGAGATGGTTGGATGGCATCACCTTCTCAATGGGCATGAGTTTGAGCATGTGCTGGGGGTTGGTGATGGACAGGGAAGCCTCATGTGCTGCAGTCTGTGGGGTTGCAAAGCATCAGACATGACTGAGAGACTGAACTGAACTAATGTGTAGCATTGTCTCTTATGTTGTTGAAAAAGAGTGTTTGCTATGACCAGTATGTTCTCTTTACAGAACTCTGTTAGCCTTTGCCCTGTTCATTTTGTCCTCCAAGGCCAAACTTGCCTGTTAATCAAGGAATCTCTTGACTTACTATTTTTGCATTCTAATCCTCTATGATGAAAAGAGCATCTTTTTTTGGTGTTAGTTCTAGAAAATGGTGTAGGTCTTTATTCTGAGTTGCTTCAGTCATATTCTACTCTTTGTGACCCCATGTACTGTAGCCCACCAGACTCCTCTGTCCATGGGATTCTCTAGACAAGAATACTGATGTTGCTTGCCATATGCTCCTCCAGGGGATTTTATTGATCCAGGGATCAAACCCACATCTCTTGTGTCTCCTACACTGGCAGGTGGTTTTTTTGTTTTTGTTTTTTTTTAATCACTAGCTCCACCTGGGAAGCCCCAAAATTAGAAGAGAGTTGGCTTTATATTTGGGGGAAGCCTAAGAATACTACAGTGGGTAGACTATCCCTTCTCCAGGGGATCTTCCCATCCCCGGCATCAGACTGGGGTCTCCTGCATTGCAAGCATATCCTTTACCAGGTGAGCTACCAGGGAAGCCCATTAGTTCAGTTCAGTTCAGTCGCTCAGTCGTGTCTGACTCTTTGTGACCCCATGAATCGCAGCACGCCAGGCCTCCCTGTCCATCACCAACTCACAGGGTTCATGTAGACTTATGTCCATTGAGTCAGTGATGCCATCCAGCAGTCTCATCCTCTGCCGTCCCCTTCTCCTTCTGCCCCCAATCCCTCCCAGCATCAGGGTCTTTTCCAATGAGTCAACTTTTCGCATGAGGTGGCCAAAGTACTGGAGTTTCAGCTTTAGCATCATTCCTTCCAAAGAAATCCCAGGGCTGATCTCCTTCAGAATGGACTGGTTCGATCTCCTTGCAGTCCAAGGGACCCTCAAGAGTCTTCTCCAACTCCACAGTTCAAAAGCATCAATTCTTTGGTGCTCAGCTTTCTTTACAGTCCAACTCTCACATCCATACATGACTACTGGAAAAACCATAGCCTTGACTAGACGGACCTTAGTCGGCAAAGTAGTGTCTCTGCTTTTGAATATGCTATCTAGGTTGGTCATAAGTTTTCTTCCTAGGAGTTAGCATCTTTTAATTTCATGGCCCATAGAACAAGTTAAATGTAGCTTTTTCAGCTTCAGTGGTTGGGGCACAGGCTTGGATTACTGTGATGTTGAATGGTTTGTCTTGGAAATGAACTGAGATCGTTATGTCAGTTTTGAGGTTGCACCTGAGAGCTGTATTTTGGAATCTTGTTGAGTATGAGGGCTACTTCATTTTTTTCTAAGGGATTCTTGCCCATAGTCATATATATATAATGGTCAACTGAATTAAATCTTAACCATTCTCATCCATTTTATTTCACTGATTCCTAAGATGTCATCATGTTGTTGTTTACTGTAGTCTTTATGTTTTACATTACCTCTCTAGAATTTATTTTAGAAAACAATACAGTACTGCCATAAAACAGACTGATGGACTAATGGAAGATAATCAAGAACCCAGAAAGAAACCCATGTGCACATGATTAACTTGTATTTGACAAGGGAGCCAAGCATACTCAAGGGGGAAGAGATACTCTTTTAATAATGCTGGGAAAATTGGATATTCACACGCAAATGAATGATATCTATCTCTTATGTCACTCAAAACATTAAGTTGAAGTAGATTAAAAGTTGAATATAAGATGTGAAAGCAAAGTCTCTAGAAGAATACACAGGGAAGACCCTTGACCGGATACTGGCAATGATTTTTTTTGGTTATAACACCTAAAGACAAAGCAACAAATTTTTTTAAAAAATGAAACGACATCAAACTAAAAACTTCTGCACAGTGAAAGAAATAATTGACAAAATAAGAAGTCAGCTTATGGAATGGGAGAAAATATTTATAAATCACAAATCTGGTAAGAAGTCAGTATCCAAAATATCAGGAACTATGGAACTCAGTAGCAAAAATCCCCCAAATCCAATTGAAAAAATGGGTAGATGATTTGAATAGACTTTCTTACAAAGAAGATACTCAAACAGCCAACAGGTATCTGAAAAAGTGTCCAGTATCACTAATCATTATGAAAATACCCTTCAAAATCAGAATGAGACATTGCCTCAGAGCTGGTAGAATGGCCTTTATCAAAAAGACGGGAGGTAAAGCATGTTGGTAAGGCTGTAGAGAAAAGGGAATGCTTATGCAGTGTTGATAGGAATGCAAATTGGTATAGCTACAATGTAAAAGAATCCGCCTGCAATGCAGGAGACCCCGGTTCGATTTCTGGGTCAGTAGATCCACTTGAGAAGGAATAGGCAACCCACTCAAGTATTCTTGAGTTTCCTTTGTGGCTCAACTGGTAAAGAATCTACCTGCAATGCAGGAGACTTGGATTCGATCCCTGAGTTGGGAAGATCCCCTGGAGAATGGAAAGGCTACCCACTCTGGTATTCTGGCCTGGAGAATTCCATGGACGGTATAGTCCATGGGGTCGCAAAGAGTTTGACACGACTGAGTGACTTTCACTTTCACAATGTAAAACAGTATGAAGTTTTCTCAAAAATTAAAAATAGAAATACTATATAATCCAGCAATTTTGCTTCTGGGTATATATCTGAAGGAAATGAGATCACTATCTTAGAGAGATATCTATCTGTACCTCGTTGTTCACTTAAACATTATTTTCAATAGCCAAGGCTTGGAAATGACCTAAATGTCCACTGATGGATGAACAGATAAAGCAAACGCAGTATAAATATATGATTGATACTAATCAGCCACAGATGCAGGATGTCTCCTCCTGGCAGCCCCTGATGTTGGCCGCATCCGCCCAGGGTCAGGGCAGCGGCAGGGAGGACCTACCCAGCGTGCGAGGTCAGGGGTGGCTGGGAGGAGACACTCTGTATCCGAGGTCAGGGGCAGCCAGAAGAAGCCACCTCATGCTCCAGGCCAGGACGGTGACCCTGAGGAACCACCATGAGCCCGAGGCCAGGGGCAGCAGCTGGGAGGAGCCACCTGAGGAGCGGTGGCTGCGCAGGCACAGAGGGCCTAGAGGCGCTATCGCACATTGAAGGTCAGGAACGGCGCTGGTAAGAAGATACCCCTCGACCAAGGTAAGGAGCAGTGATTGTGCTTTGCTAGAGCAGCCGTGAAGAGATACCTCATGCCCAAGGTAAGAGAAACCCAAGTAAGATGGTAGGTGTTTCAAGAGGGCATCAGAGGGCAGACACACTGAAACCATACTCACCAAAAACTAGTCTATCTAATCACACTAGGACCACAGCCTTGTCTAACTCAATGAAACCAAGCCATGCCTGCGGGGCAACCCAAGACGGGCGGGTCATGGTGGAGAGGGCTGACTGAATGTGGTCCACTGGAGAAGGGAATGGCAAGCCACTTCAGTATTGTTGCCTTGAGAACCCCATGAACAGTGTGAAAAGGCAAAATGATAGGATACAAAAAGGGGAACTCCCCAGGTTATTAGGTGCCCAATATGCTACTGGAGATCAGTGGAGAAATAACTCCAGAAAGAATGAAGGGATGGAGCCAAAGCAAAAACAGTACCCAGCTGTGGCTGTGACTGGTGATAGAAGCAAGATCCGATGCTGTAAAGAGCAATACTGCATAGGAACCTGGAATGTCAGGTCCATGAATCGAGGCAAATTGGAAGTGGTCATACGAGAGATGGCAAGGGTGAACGTTGACATTCTAGGAATCAGCGAACTAAAATGGATTGGAATGGGTGAATTTAACTCAGATGACCATTATATCTACTACGGCGGGCAGGAACCCCTCAGAAGAAATGGAGTAGCCATCATGGTCAACAAAAGAGTACGAATTGCAGTACTTGGATGCAGTCTCAAAAACGACAAAATGATCTTTGTTCGTTTCCAAGGCAAACCATTCAGTATCACAATTATCCAAGTCTATGCCCCAACCAGTAATGCTGAAGAAGCTAAGAAGCTGAAGTTGAATGGTTTTATGAAGACCTACAAGACCTTTTTAGAACTAACACCCAAAAAAGATGTCCTTTTCATTCTAGGGGACTGGAATGCTAGAGTAGGAAGTCAAGAAACACCTGGAGTAAGAGGGCAGATTTGGCCTTGGAATGCGGAATGAAGCAGAGCAAAGACTAATAGAGTTTTGCCAAGAAAATGCACTGGTCATAGCAAACACCCTCTTCCAACAACACAAGAGAAGACTCTACACATGGAGATCACCAGATGGTCAACACTGAAATCAGACTGATTATATTCTATGCAGCCAAAGACGGAGAAGCTCTATATAGTCAACAAAAACAAGACCGGGAGCTGACTGTGGCTCAGATCATGAACACCTTATTACCAAATTCAGACTTAAATTGAAGAAAGTAGAGAAAACCGCTAGACCATTCAGGTATGACTTAAATCAAATCCCTTATGATTATACAGTGGAAGTGAGATTTAAGGGCCTAGATCTGATAGATAGAGTGCCTGATGAACTATGGAATGAGGTTCGTGACATTGTATGGGAGACAGGGATCAAGACCACCCCCATGGAAAAGAAATGCAAAAAGCAAAATGGCTGTCTGGGGAGGGCTTACAAATAACTGTGAAAAGAAGAGAGGTGAAAAGCAAAGGAGAAAAGGAAAGATATAAGCATCTGAATGCAGAGTTCCAAAGAATAGCAAGAAGAGATAAGAAAGCCTTCTTGAGCGATCAATGCAAAGAAATAGAGGGAAAGAACAGAATGGGAAAGACTAGAGATCTCTTCAAGAAAACCAGAGATACCAAGGGAAAATTTCATGCAAAGATGGGCTCAATAAAGGACAGAAATGGTCTGGACCTAAGAGAAGCAGAAGATATTAAGAAGAGATGGCAAGAATACATGAGGAACTGTTCAAAAAAGATCTTCATGACCCAGATAATCATGATGATGTGATCACTAATCTAGAGCCAGACATCTTGGCATCTGAAGTCAAATGCTCCTTAGAAAGCATCACTATGAACAAAGCTAGTGGAAGTGATGGAATTCCAGTTGAGCTATTTCAAATCCTGAAAGATGATGCTGTGAAAGTGCTGTACTCAATATGCCAGCAAATTGGGAAAACTCAGCAGTGGCCACTGGATGGAAAAGATCAGTTTTCATTCCAATCTCAAAGAAAGGCAATGCCAAAGAACGCTCAAACTACCGTACAATTGCACTCATCTCACATGCTAGTAAAGTAATGCTCAAAGTTCTCCAAGCCAGGCTTTAGCAATATGTGAACCATGAACTCTCTGATGTTCAAGCTGGTTTTAGAAAAGGCAGAGGAACCAGGGATCAAATTGCCAACATCCACTGGATCATCGAAAAAGCAAGAGAGTTCCAGAAAAACAGCTACTTCTGCTTTATTGACTATGCCAAAGCCTTTGACTGTGTGGATCACAATAAACTGTGGAAAATTCTGAAAGAGATGGGAATACCAGACCACCTGACCTGCCTCTTGAGACATCTGTATGCAGGTCAGGAAGCAGCAGTTAGAACTGGACATGGAACAACAGACTGGTTCCAAATAGGAAAAGGAGTACATCAAGGCTGTATATTGTCACCCTGCTTATTTAACTTATATGCAGAGTACATCATGAGAAACACTGGACTGGAAGAAACACAGCTGGAATCAAGATTGCTGGAAGAAATATCAATCACCTCAGATATGCAAATGACACCACCCTTATGGCAGAAAGTGAAGAGAAGCTAAAGAGCCTCTTGATGAAATTGAAAGAGGAGAGTGAAAAAGTTGGCTTAAACTCAACATTCAGAAAATGAAGATCATGGCATCCGGTCCCATCACTTCATGGGAAATAGATGGGGAAACAGTGGAAACAGTGTCAGACTTTATTTTGGGGGCTCTAAAATCACTGCAGATGGTGACTGCAGCCATGAAATTAGAAGATGCTTACTCCTTGGAAGAAAAGTTATGACCAACCTAGATAGTATATTCAAAAGCAGACACATTACTTTGCTGACTAAGGTCCGTCTAGTCAAGGCTATGGTTTTTCCTGTGGTCATGTATGGATGTGAGAGCTGGACTGTGAAGATGGCTGAGGACCGAAGAATTGATGCTTTTGAACTGTGGTGTTGGAGCAGACTCTTGAGAGTCCCTTGGACTGCAAGGAGATCCAACCAATCCGTTCTGAAGGAGATCAACCCTGGGATATCTTTGGAAGGAATGATGCTAAAGCTGAAAGTCCAGTACTTTGGCCACTTCATGTGAAAAGTTGACTCACTGGAAAAGACTCTGATGTGAGAGATTGGGGGCAGGAGGAGAAGGGGATGACAAAGGATGAGATGGCTGGATGGCATCACTCATCACGTGAGTCTGAGTGAACTCCGAGAGATGGTGATGAACAAGGAGGCCTGGCGTGCTGTGATTCATGGGGTCGCAAAAAGTCGGACACGACTGAGCGACTGAACTGAACTGAATCAGCCACAGAAAGAAGAAAACATTGCCATTTGCAACGCCATAGATGGATCTTAAGGGCATTGTGCTAAGTGAAATAAGTCAGAGAGAAATACAAATGATACATTATCTCACTTAAATGTGAAATCTATAAAGCCAAATTCCTAGAAATAAAACTAAGGTATGTGGTTGAGAGGAAAAGGAGTAGGGGGTGGGAGAACGTGGTGAAGGTGGTTAAAAGTTACAGACCTAGTTGTAGCCCTTTCTTTGTCCTTTTTGCTCAAATGTCTTCACTTCATGAAGCCTTTCTTGACTCTGAGTTAAAATATTTCATTTAGCACTATATACCTTTCTTTTCCAGCATGGATCACAAATTTCGTGGGAATACATGATTATTGAAAGTCTTACCCAACTAGACTATAAATACCTTAACATGGGTATCTGTATATTTTGGCCATCGTTAAATCTTTTAACAGCTCCCAGCATCTTGAACAAATACTGGGCATGGGGAGTTTGAAACTCTACTTAACACTTTATAAAAATAAATTCAAAATTAATTAAAAATAACAGGAGAAATCATGGATAATTTGTAAAACAATCTTTGATTGGGAAAGCCCTCCAAGTAATTATATTTTTCTATCTGAAACCAAGATTTCTAATATGACAAAAACATCTACCATAGTACAGGAACAAAGAAACATTTTATAATATGCATTATATATGCTACTAATTTCCTCAATACAGAATAAAAAATCAATAAAAGCAATCCAAGAGAAAATTAGTAACATGATCAAACCATTCATAGAAAAAAATTTAATGAATGTAATATATTCATGTAACTTTAAAGAATTGAACAAACAACTGAAAGGTCAATTACCACTGATCAGATTAACAGTAACAAATTATATTGAAGATTTCTTCATAGACAAAAAAGAATTTTTTTTCCTCTTTTTAAGACTTGAAGTATAGTCTATTTACAGTGTTGTGCCAATTGCTGCTGTATAATGAAGTGACTCTCTTATACATACACACATATATTCTTTTTTAATGTATTCTTTTCCATCACAGTTTATCTTCAGTTCAGTCAGTCATGTCTGACTCTTTGCAACCCCGTGGACTGCAGCACACAAGGCTTCCCTGTCCATCACCAACTCCTGGAGCTTATTCAAACTTATGTCCATCGTGTTGGTGATGCCGTCCAACCATCTCATCCTCTGTCGTCCCCTTCTCCTCCTGCCTTCAATCTTGCCCAGCATCAGGGTCTTTTCCAATGAGTCAGTGTTTTAGATCAGGTAGCCAAAGGATTGGAGTTTCAACTTGAGCATCGGTCCTTCCAATGAATATTGAGGACTGATTGCCATTAGAATGGACTGGTTGGATCTTCTTGCAGGCCAAGGGACTCTCAAGAGTTTTCTTCAACACCACAGCAATTCAAAAGCATCAGTACTTCAGTGCTCAACTTTGTTTATAGTCCAACTCTCACATCCATACATGACTACTGGAAAAATCATAGCTTTGACTAGACGGACCTTTGTTGGCAAAGGTCTGTCTCTGCTTTTTAATATGCTATCTAGGTTGGTCATAGCTTTTCTTCCAAGGAGTAAGCATCTTTTAATTTCGTGGCTGCAGTCTTATTTTTTATCTTGGTTTATCTTAGGAGATTGGACATATTTCCCTGTGCTATGCAGTAGGATCTTGTTTATCCAGGATTTTCAGATACTGGTGGTAGAAATTGGCATACACCGTCTGTGATGTATTTAATTATTGGACAATATCTATGGAGATTTTAAATGTGTATATCATTTGACAGAGTAATTTCACTTCTAAGGATTTACTCAAAATATGTTACAGACTGTCCATTAAATACATGTATTTTATGTGTGTATGTCATGTATATGTGTGTATGTATGTGTATATGTGCATAGCATGAATAGATTGCAGTAGCAATGCTGTGGAAACTTTCTCAATACTCATCAAAAGGGGATTAAATAGATGCATTGTGATATAAATGCATAGCTCAGAAATGTGTTACCAATAAAAGGGATCAAATAAGTCTTTGTAGCAGTATGGGGAAATGTCCACTATTTACCAGTGATTTTAAAGAGTAAGGGCAGAATAACTTGTATGCTATGGCTCTGTTTACATAAAGAGTCTTTATATACAGATATTCAAATATTACATCTGTGTATAAGTTATGAAGAATATCTGATTGTGAACATTTGCCAGTGACTGCCTCTGGGGAGTGGGAGTGTGTATCAGTGGCAGGCAGGTTAGGACAGGAAGATAAGTGAAGTGCTTCTCTTTAAGTTTATAGAATTCAGCATAGTTTACTTTTCCTTCAAATGGATATTACTCTCACTATAAAAACTCAAAGACATTTCTCCGCCAATAAGCAGAGAGTGGCAGCATGCTGTTATAGTTCACATTGGATGTCACATTCAGCTCATTTTTATACATTTCTATACTATTTAAGGGCTTCTCTGGTGGCTCAGACAGTAAAGAATCTGCCTGTAATACAGGAGACCTAGATTCAGTCCCAGGGTCCAGAAGTTTTCCTGGATGGCTACCCACTCCAGTATCCTTGCCTGGAGAATTCTACGGACATAGGAGCCTGGTGGGCTACAGGCCATGGGGTGGCAAAGAGTGAAATAAAACTGAGTGACTTTCACTTTCACTCATGCTATTTAAACTCATTTTCAGCATTTTAAAAACATGTTAGTATAATTTTTAGACCTTCCCCCATTCTCATTAATCTCTTAAAATACGGCTCATGTAGTCTTTTCAGGGAACTTTGAAAAAAATCACTGAGTCAAATGGCCCCCAAATTCTGTTAATATATTAACTCATAAAACAACAGACTTTAGAAGGAGTTATCTTTAAAATATTAATTTCTTCTCTATGTAAATCTTCTTTCAAGACAGTTGATGAGCTTTTTTATATCTTACACATTTCTTAAAACTTACATGTAAGTATTTTGTATGGTTTTAGGATTTGTAAATATTATCTTTTTTCTATTGTATTTTTCTGGTTGACTTTTCATGATAGAGAAGGTTTTATTTTTTGTCCTCATTTATTTTAAATCTGACATGTTTGTTGAGCTTTCCTTATGGTTTTTGTAATTTTCAGTTGACTCTCTTGGGTTTTCTATGTGCACAATAAAGGCTTCTACAAATAATTATTTTTTTCCTTCATCAATAGCTATATCTCTCATTTCCCTTTTTATCTTGGTATATTGTCTAAAACCGTGATTCTCAAAAATCTTCCTTGCAATTTCCACTGAAACAATTAATTTTTACAGAATGCTTCTGTTGGCTTTGAGAAGATTTTTGTATCCTTAGCTAACTCATGGTTGCAATTACTGATAACTGGAAATTCTTGTGTGAATATTAGTTCACACAGATTAATATGAAAGATGAAACAGTACGAATAGGTTGAATATTCATTTGCAACAGTATGAGGGGCTTACTTGCTGAATCATTTATCTCCTAATTCTAGAAGAATATCCCTCAAATTTTTGTGTTTTTCAGAATAGAATGTAATAACTGCTTTCACAACAAACCTTTAAATTTAATTTGGATTTTTATTTTCTCCATCTTTTTCCTCTTCATTGTATTTCTTTTAAAATACAAGTCAGGAGTCTGCAAACTATGGCAAACAGTCAAAATCTGACCCAGCGCTTTAAAAAAATAAAATAAAACATTATTGGAACACAGTCATACCCATGTACACCAAATGTGTTTACTACTGTCTGTGGTGGTTTTCACATTTCCCTGGCAGGTACAATAGAGATTGTATGGCCTACAGAACCTAAAGTAGTTACTCTTTGGTTATTTTCAGAAAAAGTTTGCCAACCTTTGATCTAGACAATGATCACAATCAATCAAATCCAGAATTTTGGCATTTACCAATCTCGGGGGTAAATTCTGGAAATACTCTTACCATGACCAACTTTAAGCTATTCAGTATCAAAGTGCAGTTAGGAATAGATATGCTGTAGAATAAACTAGCTGCAAAAGTCTTGGAAGCATAGATAATATTAACATGCAGCAGAATATTTAGGAAGTAATAAAGTTTTAATACTTTTATCTCTGATTTTTAATATACTTTGTAAGTTTGCATATTTAATTTTTAATATTGTCTCTATGTAACAGCTGGCACACAAAATTCCTTAAATGTTAACAATTGATTTCTCTCAGGAATCAGTATGTACCAGTTAAAACACATGACTGCTTTGAAAACTTTTCAAAACAGGAAGGCACATATGTCTACCTATTACTGATTCATGTTAATATATGGCAAAAACCAATAAAGTATTGTAAAGTGATTATCCTCCAATTAAAAATAAAACACAGGCGGAAAAGCAACACCCCTCAGACTTTCTGATTCAGTAGGACTGGCATGGAATCTGAGAAACTGAATTTCAGACAAGTTCCCAGGTGTTGCTGATGTTACTGGTCTGAGAACCAAACTTTGAGACCCACAGCCTTATTAGCCTAAGCAGTAGCAGGAACCCTTTGTTGAGACTGGCAAACCAAACCATGTTAGATAGCTTTGGCAGTTTTAATTTACTGGTAACATTTTTATGATTATTACTGTTAATCCAAAATTTACGTTGAGTTTTCTCAATTGTCTATAGTTTACCTTTTGAGATCATTTTCCCTCCTAACTATTTGATATTTCTATTAATATGCTTCTAATTAAGGAACCGTCCCTTCATCGTTGGTATTGTCTGTAATTACAGCAGTTATTCTTTTATTATTGCAGTGTACTTATCTTATTGATTTAGGATTTCCCTTCTGCAATCATATTGGAATTGTTCTTGCTATATATTTGTTCTTTCACATAAGATTATATTTTCAAGATAGTACTAGCTTTTCAAAATTAATTTTGAAAATTCCCATCTGTTTCTATGAGCTGAGGTAAAGTCTGTTCAGTATGGAAATTATCTTTTTCTGGAAAATGTAATAAGTCTCATTGGAAGACACATCTGGTTTGGAAACATTTTAGAGGTAATTCTTCATAATGTTTTCATTTTCTTCGATGCACTTGTTTTGTCACACTATATTTCTTTGGATTTAGTTTGAGTAAATTCACTTTCCTATATGATTGACCATTCCTTCATGATTTTCAGTATTTTTAAACCACTCCAAGTCTGCACTTGTTTTCTTATCTTCCTTCTCCTTTTATAAATTTATCTTTCTCCCTTTTCCTTGATTATATTTGCTGCTTTATGGACTTTGTATTTTGTTACTTAAAAAAATCCTATCTACCTACTCTACTTTTCTATTTTTGCTTTGTTTCTACATTTTCTTTTTCTTAGTTTTATTGGGGGTACATTTTTTAACATCTAAGATTAATGTCTTAATTTAACTTGGTTATTTTGTTCTTTAAAATCTGGAAAACATAGCTCTGAGTTTGAATGTGGTTTGACTATTTGATTTGATTTGATAAATAATATTTTCAATTTTTTTCCTTTTATTACTAAAATTTTAATTTTACTTTTTAAATTTTAAATAGTATTTAAAATGTTTTATAATGTCCCAGTTGTTGGAGTTGTGTATGGAAAGAGGTGGGGGAGTGGGAGAAGGGCAGAGGAGGAGAGGATGACATTGTGGGATTGGGTAACATCTTGGTTGTGAAGAAGGCTGAGCGCCGAAGAATTGATGCTTTTGAACTGTGGTGTTGGAGAAGACTCTTGAGAGTCCCTTGGACTGCAAGGAGATCCAACCAGTCCATCCTGAAGGAGATCAGCCCTGGTATTTCTTTGGAGGGAATGATGCTAAAGCTGAAACTCCAGTACTTTGGCCAACTCATGTGACGAGTTGACTCATTGGAAAAGACTCTGATGCTGGGAGGGATTGGGGGCAGGAGGAGAAGGGGACGACAGAGGATGAAATGGCTGGATGGCATCTCCAACTTGATGCACATGAGTCTGACTGAACTCCGGGAGTTGGTGATGGACAGGGAGGCCTGGCATGCTGTGATTCATGGGGTCACAAAGAGTTGGACATGACTGAGCAACTGAACTGAACTGAACATCTTGGTCAACAACTCTCTGCTGAACAATCATCTGCAGGAGATTGTTGGATCCCACAAAAAAAAAAAAAAAGATACCCTACGTCCAAGGGCAAAGGAGAAGCAAGATGGTTGGAGGGGTAAAACCATGCTTAGACTCAAACCCCATACCCCCAGAGACACTCAGAGGGCTCAAACAAGCCTTGTGTGCACCAGCACCCAGAGACGCCACAGAGACTGAGCCAGAACTGTGTTTAAGTGTCTCCTGTGGTGGTATGGTCAGCAGTGGCCTGCCTCAGGGACTCAGTGGCTCTGGGTGCAGCAGACCTAGGTATGGCTTAAGCCTTCTTGAAGGAGTTTACCATTAACCCAACCATAGAGCTGCCAGAACTTACACAGAACTGGGGAAACAGACTCTTGGAGGGCACAAACAAAACCTTGTGTGTACCAGACTTGGGAGAAAGGAGCAGTGACCTAACAAGAGATTGACCCAGACTTGCCTGTGAGTGCCCATGCATCTCTGGTGGGGGCATGGACTTGTGGTGGCCTGCAACACTGCTTGCATGGGACCTTTTGAAGGAGGTTGCCATCATCTTCATTATGTCCACCATAGTTTGGCCTCAGGTCAAACAACAGGGATGGAACACAGGCCCTCCCATCAACAGAACATTGGATTAAAGATTTACTGAGCATGGACCTGCCCATCAGAACAAGACCCAGTTTCCCCCTCAGTCAGTCTCTCCCATCAGGAAGCTTCCTTAAGTCTCTTATCCTTCTCATCAGAGGCAGACAGAATGAGAACCGTGATCACAGAAAACTAACCAAACTGATCACATGAATCACAGCCTTGTCTAACTCAATGAAACTATGAGCCATGCCATATAGCACCACCCAAGATGGACAGGTTATGGTGGAGAGTTCTGACAAAACGTGGTCCACTAGAGAAGAGAGTGCAAGGTGAAGGTGAAGTCGCTCAGTCGTGTCCGACTCTTTGCGACCCCGAGAACTGTAACCTTCTAGGCGTCTCTGTCCATGGGATTCTCCAGGCAAGAATACTGGAGTGGATTGCCATTTCCTTCTCCGGGGGTGGGGGAGGGGAGGGGGGATCTTCCCGACCCAGGGATCGAACCTGGGTCTCCCGCATTGAAGGCAGGTGCTTTAACCTCTGAGCCACCAGGGAAGCCCCAAGGGAATGCAAACCACTTAAGTATTTTTGCCTTGAGAACCTTATGAACAGTATGAAAAGGCAAAAGATAGGACACTGAAAGATGAACTCCCTAGGTCAGTAGGTGCCCAATACGCTACCTAGAGATCAGTGGGGAAATAAGTTCAGAAAGAATGAAGAGATGGAGCCAAAGCAAAAACAACACCCAGGGGAAGGTGACTGATGATGGAAGTAAAGTCCGATGCTGTAAAGAACAATAATGCATAGGAACCTGAAATGTTAGGTCCATGGATCAAGGCAAATTGGAAGCGGTCAAACAGGAACTGAAATGTACTGGAATGGGTGAATTTAACTCAGATGACCATTATATCTACTACTGTGGGCAAGGATCCCTTAGAAAAAATGAAGTAGCCATCATAGTCAACAAAAGAGGCCGAAATGAAGTACTTGGATGTAATCTCAAAAATGACATAATAATCTCCATTCATTTCCAAGGCAAACCATTCAGTATCACAGTAAACCAAGTCTATACCTCAGCCAGTAATGCTCAAGAAGCTGAAGTTAAATGGTCCTGTACAGACCTAAAACTAACACCAAAAAAGATGTCCTTTTCAGCATAGGGGACTAGAATGCAAAAGTAGGAAGTCAAGAAACACCTGGATAACAGGCAGATTTGGCCTTGGAATACAGAATGAAGCAGGGCAAAGGCTAATAGAGTTTTGCCCAGAGAACACACTGGCCATAGCAAACATCCTCTTCCAATAACACAAGAGAAGACTATACATACACCTCACCAGATGGTCAAAACTGAAATCAAATTACTTCTATTATTTGCAGCCAAAGATGTAGAAGCGCTATACAGTCAGCAAAAAACAAGACCAGGAGTGGACTGTGGCTCATATCATGAACTCCTTACTGCCAAATTCAGATTTAAAGAAAGTAGGGAAAACCACTTGGCCATTCAGATATGACCTAAATCAAATCCCTTATGATTATACAGTAGAAGTGACAAATAGATTCAAGGGATTAGATCTGACAGGCACAATGCCTGAAAAACTATGCAGGGAGGTTCAGGACATTGTATAGGAGGTAGTAATCAAGACCAGCCCTAAGAAAAAGAAATGCAAAATGCTTGTTGGAGGAGGCCTTACAAATAGCTGAGGAAAAAAAAAGAGAGAGAGAGAGAGAGAAGCAAAAGGCAGAGGACAAAAGGAAAGATATACCCATCTGAATGCAGAGTTCCAAAGAAGAGCAAAGAGAGATAAGAAAGTCTTCCTCAGTGATCCATACAAAGAAATAGAGGAAAACAACAGAACGGGAAAGAATAGAGATCTCTTCAAGAAAAGTAGAAATACCAAGGGAATACTTCATGCAAAAATGGGCACAATAAAGGACATAAATTCTACGGACCTAACAGAAGCAGGAGATATTAAGAACAGGTGAATAGAACAGAATACACAGAAGAACTATACAAAAAGATCTTCATGACCCTGATAATCATGATAGTGTGATCACTCACCTAGAGCCAGACATCCTGGAATGTGAAGTCAAGTGGGCCTTAGGAAGCATCACTAACAAAGCTAGTGGAGGTGATGGAATTCCAGTTGATCTACTTCAATTCCTAAAAGATGATGCTGTGAAAGTGCTGCACTCAATTTGCCAGCACATTTGGGAAATTCAGCAGTGTCCAGAGGACTGGAAAAGGTCAGTTTTCATTCCAATCGCAAAGAAAGGCAATGCCAAACAATGTTCAGACTACTGCGCAATTGCACTCGTCTCACATGCTAGCAAAGTAATGCTCAGAATTCGCCAAGCCAGGCTTTAATAGTACATGAACTGAGAATTTCCAAATTTCAAGCTTGATTTAGAAAGGGCAGAGGAACCAAAGATCAAATTGCTACCATCTGTTGGATCATTGAAAAGCAAGAGAGTTACAGAAAAACATCAATGTATGCTTTATTGACTAAAGCCTTTGATTGTGTGGATCACAACAAACCGTGGAAACTTCTTAAAGAGATGGGTATACCAGCCCACCTTACCTGCCTCCTGAGAAATCTGTATGCACACTGAGAAGCAACAGTTAGAATTGAACATGGGAAAACAGACTAGTTCCAAACTGGGAAAGTAGTCTGTCAAGGCTGTATATTGTCACCCTTCTTATTTAACTTATATGCAGAGTACATCATGCAAAATGTTGGGCTGGATGAAGCCCAAGCTGGAATTAAGACTGCTAGGAGAAAGATCCATAATCTCATAAATGCAGATGACACCACCCTTATGGCAGAAAGTGAAGAAGAACTAAAGAGCCTCTTGATGAAAGTGAAAGAGGAGACTGAAAAAGCTGGTTTAAGACTCAATATGCAGAAAACTAAGATCATGGCATCCAGTCCTGTCATTTCAGAGCAAATAGATAGGAAAACAATGGGAGACTTTATTTTCTTGGGCTCCAAAATCACTGCAGCCATGAAATTAAAAGATGCTTGCTTCTTGGAAGAAAAGCTATGACCAACCAGGACAGCATATTAAAAACAGAGACAGAGCTTTGCCGACAAGGTCCGTCTAGTCAAAACTATGGTTTTTCAGTAGTCATACATGGATGTGAGAGTTGGACTATAAAGAAAGCTGAGCACTGAAGAATTGATGCTTTTGAACTATGGTTTTAGAGAAGACTCTTGAGAGTCCCTTGGACTGCAGGGAGATCCAACCAGACCATCCTAAAGGAAATCAGTCCTGAATATTCATTGGAAGGACTGATGCTGAAGCTGAAACTCCAATCTTTTGGCCACCTGATGTGAAGAACTGACTCATTGGAAAAGTCCCTGAAGCTGAGAAAGAGTAAAGGATGGAGAGAAGGGGAGGACAGAGGATGAGATGGTTGCATGGCTTACTGACTTGATGGACATTAGTTTGATAAGTTCCGGGAGTTGGTGATGGACAGGGAGACCTGTCATGCTGCAGTGTATGGGATCGCAAAGAGTCAGACATGACTGAGCGACTGAACTGAACTGAACATTTTGGTGTTCATTGCCAAGATTTGTCAGGTTTAGAAGATGTTGTAAAATTGATTGCTGTTGATGTTTATTGATGCTTCCTTTATGAGCGACCTAATAACTTCAAACATCGAAACTGAATACTTGAGAATATATGGTTTAAGTTTGTAGTATGAAATATTTAATATACTTAAATCTTGCTCATTATATTTTCCAAATTCTCTCCAGCTACATTGTTTGCACTTAATTAACAATCAAAATTTTTAATTGCCCTAAAATTCTTCATGGCAATTTATTCTGTCAATTTATTCATTTCTTTTTAGATTCTTTTCCCACATAAGTCATTAAAGAGTGTTAGGTAGAATTCACTTTGCTGTATAATAGATCCTTATTTGTTATCTAATTTATAAATATGTATACGTCAATCCCCATTTCCTGATATATCCCACACTGTCTTTCCCCTTGGTAACCTAAGTTTGTTTTCTACATTTTTGATTCTGTTTCCATTTTGTACCATGTTTTTATAGATTCTACATTTAAGCCATATCATATGATATTTTTCTTTCTCCATCTGACTTATTTCACTGATATGGCAATCTCAGGCCCATCCATGTTGCAGCAAATGGCATTATTTAAATTTTTATGGTTGAGTAATATTCCATTGTATATATGTACCACTTCTTTATTCACTCCTTTGCCTATGGACATTTAGATTGCTTTCATGGCTATTATAAAATTGCTGCAGTGAACACTGAGGTGCATGAATCTTTTGGAATTATGGTTTTCTCTGGTGTATGCTCAAGAGTGGGATTGCTGGATCATACAGTAGCTAGTTCTAAATTAAGTTTTTAAGGAACCTCCATACTGTTCTCTGTAATGGCTGTACCAATTTATTAAGGCATTCACACCAACAGTGGAGGAGGGTTCCCCTTTTCTCCACGATCTCTCCATCATTTATTGCTTGTAGATTTATTGATGATGGTCATTCTGACCAGTGCAGACCAGTGATACCTCATTGCAGTTTTGATTTGCCTTTCTCCAGTAATTAGTATTGTTGAGCATATGTGGGTTTTGGCCATGTATATGTTGTTGTAGAAATGTCTGTTTAGATCTGCTACCAATTTTTGGATTGGGTTACTTATTCTTTTGTTATTGAGCTGCATGAGCTGTTTGTATATTTTGGAAATTAATTCCTTGTAGGTGACATAATTTGAAAATATTTTCTTCCATTTTGAGGGTTGTCTTTCCATCTTGTTTATGATTTCCTTTGCTGTGCAAAAGCTTTTAAGTTTAATTAGGCCCCATTGTTTATTTTTGTTTTTATTTTCATTATTGTCAATTTCTTCTTATATTTATAATAGATTTTTGTAATATAACTTATTACTGGTTTTCTCTGATCTTGTAGGTTCATCTGTAGTGGATTATTATGATCTATAACTTTAATAGATGTATTATTTTCTGTCTTCCTTAATGTTTTCTGTTGAATACAGAAAATATTATACAATATTTGTATAAGCTACATTCTTAACCTTTTCTGTTTATTTGACTTGTAGTACTTTTATCATTGGATTTAAAATAACATATATTAAGTATTCGCCTTTTTATGGGAATTTATATAATTTATTTTATTTTCTAAAGTGAAAGTGAAAGAAAGTGAAGTCGCTCAGTCGTGTCCGACTCTTTTGCGACCCCATAGACTGTAGCCTATCAGGCTCCTTCATCCATGGGATTTTCCAGGCAAGGGTGCTGGAGTGGATTGCCATTTCCTTCTCCAGGGGGTCTTCCCGACCCAGGGATAGAACCCAGGTCTCCCGCATTGCAGGCAGACGCTTTACCATCTGAGCCACTAGGGAAGCCCCAATTTTTGTTGGTTTATCCCCAATTAAATTTTAATCCAAATATTATGCTGTCCATAAAATAGAATAGCATTGTATGCAATGTACAGTGTTTCAAACCAACCGACCAGAGAGTAGCATCTTTACTATTTTCTAGTTTCAAGGCTCTGTGAACATTATTTTTGTTCTCAATTTTCTCATCTTTGAAGTAGGGGTCAGCTCGTCTATCTTGCAGTCCTGTTGTAGGAGAACGTGTATCAATTAAAGTACAGAGCTCTGAGAACTGTGGGCTGTATTTAGTAGCCATTCAACACCTGTTAACTGCCCCCATTTTTCCTAGAGCAGGATGTTACTCATTCATTTCTGTAATTCATATTCTTAGTGTTGTACCTAGTCTAAAGAAGAATCTCAGTAATTGTTTGTTGAATGAATGCCAAAGTGGAGAAACTGCTGGTCACAGCGACTTTGACTCCCTAACAAGTAAAGAAAGACACTTACTGGCCAGTGGTGGAGGCCCTTTCTGGGCAACAGAGGTTGGGTAAAGGCAAGGATGTCTCATGTACCAGCTCAAAGGCCAGATATGGCTATAACATGAGTGCCAGAAAGCAGAGACTGGGTGGTGGGTAGTGCTTGTACACATGTTGTTGTTTTTCAGTTGCTAAGGCATGACTGACTCTTTGTGACCCCCTGGACTGTAGCATGCCATGCTTCCTGTCTTCACTATCTCCTGGAGTTTGCTCAAATGCATGTCCATTGAGTCAGTGATACTCTCAAACCATCTTATCCTCTGCCACCCTCTTTTCCTTTGCCTTCAAACTTCCCAGAATCAGGGTCCTTTCCAATGAGTATATAACCCAATGATAAATGGGTATAGTATGTTGTTCTTTATATGTAGCTCTGCTCAGGAAATGTTAAATGAATGGGAAAAATTTTGGGCATCCTAGCAGATCTATTTATGCCTGTGCTAAATTACCTCAGCCCAACTCTGCTCTCAGGTATAGCTGTGGTTGAATTGTCTATGTGCTCCAACTGTGTCCCACCTCAGTTTCTCCTCCTCAGGCTCTCTGCCAAGCACTTTATGTAGTAGCAGTGCATTGCTTTGGAGCTAGTACCATGCCCGTGGCTGCCCTGGGAGGAGTGATCTTGGTGATGGCTTGGGAACAAAACTTCTCAAATGCTAGAGTTCACTCAGCCCAAGAGTGGCAGAGCTTAGAAGTATGGTCAAGTTAACCTTCCTTCAGCCAGTGGGGAACAGAGACAGAGGATATCTCTCATTGCCTTTGGAGGATAAATCTGCAGGGCGTTTCTCAAGAGATCCCCAGTGGGATTCAGTCACATTGTCTTTGTGGGTAACCAGGTCAATAACACATGCTTTACTGGGCCTTTCTTCCTCCCCTTCTAAACCTTTCTGCTCCCTCACCCCTAATTTATGGGAGTACCACTCATAAATTACCTGCATCAGAGTCTTTATCTCAGTTTTGGCTTTTGAGCAAACCAAAATGAGATGCAATACTATCTCTTTGCCCATGGCCACCCCCCTCTACCAGAACACAGAACTGTAATATGCATTGAGAAGGAAGATGCTTGTTTTTCTTTTTCATGGCTCTGTTCCAACTACAAAGAACTAAGATGCAACACAGAGATAAAAATGGAATTCCCTAAAAGTCTTACTATCTTACTTTCCTTTGACTTTAATCATACTGTCATTCTTTTTTAATCCTTATGAATTTGTCCCTTTTCATTTATTTTTATTTTTAAATATTGCTCCTTTAAACAATTTTTTTTGGCCATGAGGCATGTGGGATCTTAGCTCTCTGACCATGGATTAAACCCGCACCCCTGCATTGAAAGGCAAAGTGCTAACCGTTGGACCACCAGGGAGTTCCCATAATATCATTCTTGAGAAAAGTAAGATCATGCATTTGAATGTGGTTCCCATCCTTCTGTTAAAGGACTTGTCCTCACTCTAATTTTAAGGGCCAAAATTTCCAGTGCCTTGTTCACACAGCTTCTTTACTCTGGCCTCAGACATGAAGATAAAAGTTATACATTCAGAGCAATGAGAATAAATTAAGAGCCTGAAAGCTTGAATTGCAATAGTTTGGTTAGGTAGACCATGAAAATGGAGTAGTAATACTCTCAGGATTTCAGTGGACATTTGAGACTGCATTGTATAAGCAGTGTCAAATGATATAACCATCTGTGTTCTTACCCCATTCAGGATTGGTTCCTAAGAGGCAGAGATAGCCCAAGAACAAGTAAGAAAATGAAATAAAAAGATGAAAACTCCTCTTTGTTTAATTTTATGGTATCATCTTATACCAACATGCGCTTAATTGCTCCTAAATCATCATGCCGAGTTATCTCAAAAAGTGACTATGAATGACTGTTTGCCATATTGGCTTTTGAAAAGTTATACTGTTTTGTGAACAACTTGTGTTATTGCTTCAATGGCTTTCCCCCAACCAAAAGTCATGATAATGTGCTATAACGTTGGGATAACATCATGCTTATAGGGAAAGAGAAAACAGTGATTAGAGCCTGACAGCTTTTAGTCAGAGACTACCCTAAGGAAAATTTAAAGTGTGTGCCATGCTCAGATGAATGGAAAACATTTTGCTTTCCGTACATACAATGATGTACAAGTCAGCTCAGAACAGCTCTCAAGTACTGACTTTAATTATCAGGAGTTTCACTAGGTAGTTTTAAATATAGCTCAGTAGTACAGTCGCACAGTCATGTCTGACTCTTTGCGACTCCATGAATTGCAGCACGCCAGGCCTCCCTGTCCATCACCAACTCCCTACGTTCACTCAGACTCACGTCCATCGAGTCAGTGATGCCATCCAGCCATCTCATCCTCTGTCGTCCCCTTCTCCTCCTGCCCCCAATCCCTCCCAGCATCAGAGTCTTTTCCAATGAGTCAACTCTTCTCATGAGGTGGCCAAAGTACTGGAGTTTCAGCTTTAGCAGCAGCCCTTCCAAAAACACCCAGGACTGATGTCCTTTAGAATGGACTGGTTGGATCTCCTTGCAGTCCAAGGGACTATTTAAATATAGTCATCATTAAAAACTAAATTGTATTGACTTGTAATTTAACAAATCATACCATAAACAAGGTAATACATACCAAAAGTTATCACTATTTTGTTACATTTTAAAATTACCTATGCTCTTAAGTTTACTTATACTTATTATATCAATAAAGTGAAACATTATGCTATACATAATTACTATTATAACTAGAAAGCACAGAATTGAGGAAGTCTTCCTCTAGCATTCAAAATCTATTGTTCAGTTTAGCAAGGAGTTTGTCATCAACAGTCAATGAAAGTTTTCACATGTGTCTTCATTGTTTCACTTTTGTCTTACTCATTAATATAAACATAAGAGAAATGTCAACTAACTTTCATTTTGTAGATTCTGAACTTGTCAATTGGTTAGCTATAGATTCAGGAGTTAGGCAAAATACAATGAAACCATTCTTTCAGAATCAATTAGTTTTGTGGATATTACAGCACAAGAAAGAGAGGTATATACATTTTATATGTAAGTTATTTTCTACATAGTCTATATCGATGAAATTTGTAGTAAAAGTATTTATGTGTATTTCTCTTCTGTAGAGCCAATTATTAAACATTTATCAGTACACCACTGTGTGTATATGTGTGTATACACACACACACACACACATACACACACACACACACACAGGTCAAGTGGAAGGGATGGAGAAATATCTTCTAAGATTATATGGGAGCATTATTTCTGTGTGTTTTGATGCTCTTACATTTAGATTTCACTTTGCCCTAAAAATATTTTTGCTACATGTCTTTTTTTTATTTTATTTTTAAGCAGTTGAGTTAAATATAATTATAATCCCCTAAAGGTTTGACTTCCCCTGGTTGCTCAGAGGTTAAAGTGTCTGCCTCCAATGTGGGAGACCCGGGTTCGATCCCTGGGTCTGGAAGATCCCCAGGAGAAGGAAATGACAGTTCACTCCAGTATTCTTGCCTGGAGAATCCTATGGACATAGAAGCCTAGTAGGTTACAGTCCATGGTGTCGCAAAGAGTCGGACACGACTGAGCGACCTCACCTAAAGGTCTGAAAAATTGAAAAAAGTGGGAGAAAGAAAAATTAATATGATATACTTTATTATGTTTTATATACAACTTCTCTGTTTTTATTTCTTATATAAACTTGCTCTTATTCTTCAAGAATATATTCTTCTGAGAAATTAGAATGAAATTTATTATCTTTTCCACTGACATTAGAAGATGTTTTCAATTGATAGTTTTCCATTTACAGATAGAATTTTCAGGAGAAAACTAAGGTCAACAGCAAGAGATAGGTGTGTATTGGAAACAATAGCTTTGCTTCTTGTCCTTCTGTCTGAGAAAGTATCTCTATAAAGGGCAGAGCTTTGGCCACCCCATTTCTCTGGTTGAGGAGTAAGTGTTGAGCTTCTTGGGCTGGTGTGTATTAATCTGGGGGTTGCCCTTGACTCTGGTCTTAATAAATTTAAAGTGGTAGTATCTTCAAATACTACCACTTTATCTTCAAATACTACCAATGTGTTGGTAGCAGTATGGATAGGTTGAAATTTGTTACTGTACCAGAATATCCCTTCTTAGTTGTTGGGAAATTCCAGCGATTCACTCCTCATCCCACTGACATTTACTTAATGAAGATCTCCTCTGGGCACAGCCCTGTTCTAGGAACCACCAGGATACATCATTAACCTCTAGGAGGTTGACTGGCTCCATTCAGGACCCAAATAATCTTATCTTACTCAGTGGAGTAAGACATGTTTGATAAAAATTGAGGTGATGTTATACACTCAATGGATAAAAAGCTTTTGCTAATTTGAGATGATTCAAAGGCTGGTTGGAATTATTTGAAGGGAAGGAGGTTTTAATATAATTATTGGGCACCTGCTGGGTGCATGTTCAGCTTATAAGTCATGCCTAACTCTTTGCGACCCTATGGACTGTAGCCTGCCAGGCTCCTCTGCCCATGGGATTTCCCAAGCAAGAATACTGGAATGGGTTGCCATTTTCCTTCTCCAGGGGATCTTCCTGGCCCAGGAACTGAACCCACATCTCCTGCACTGACAGGTAGGTTGTTTACCACTATGCCACCAGGGAAGCCCCTTATGCTGGGTACAAGAGGAATAAATAGTCGTAGGAATATGCCCTGAGGGAAAATAACTTTATAGGGTGTAGAGGAGATGGGAAGGTGAACAGTTACTAGCAAAATCTTACTCTTGATTTCTTTGTTAAAAGCAATATATTATGACTGATTTTTTGTGGATGTATTGGGGGATAAAATTCACATAACATAAAATTCACCATTTAAACTATTTTAAAGTGAACAATTCAGTGCCATTTAGTACATTTATGATATTATACAACTATCACCACTGCCTCATTCCAGAATATCACCACAAACAGAAACCATGTATAACCATTCACCTTCCCGTGGTCCCTGGAAACCACTAGTCTATTCTGTACAGATTTAAGGCTGGTTGGATTGCCATTCTACACTAACAATTATATTAGAAGCAAAAGAGTTCTAATCCCTAGAATACTTTTAGCTAGCTGGTGAAATTGAGTATGACTGTTTCCCTTTCTGAAGTTTGTGTGCTTTATCAATTATAAATAGTAATACCTATTTCTATGAAGGCATATCTTTAAAGGTCACTTGAAGCTCTAAGCTTTTTGATTAGGTAACGTTATGCTCTTTGTGAAAACCATGTATTAAGACTTTACAATACACTAAAGCTTTATTTGTTTGTAACCTTGGTAATTAAACTCCAACAGGCCATCACAGGCCTACCTTTAAATAAATACACCATAGTGCCTGTATCCACTGCAAAATACAGAGAAGTAAAAGCAAATCTCCAAAGTGACCAGATATTTTTTTTGAAAGTACCATTTCTGTGGGTTGTGAAGATTTCCATTAGTCATACCATAATAGGCGGAGAGAAAGAAGTGTGTCACTTTTTCCCATGTATTTTCCACCCCTTTGGACTGATAACCCATTGGAATTCTGTACTACTGATCTGTGGTTTGATCTATTCCTTAGTTACTGAAAAACAATTCCTGTTCATATAACCAAAAAGGAATATCTGGAAACACAAACAGTCCATGGTGTGCCAAAGAATTTCAAATACATATGGGGATGCCTAAATAATGAAGAAACTATCAACACAAAGAGGAAAAATCCACTTGTCATTTGGTCTGAGGCAGGACTCGGACTCCCCGGCCAGTCTGAGTGGAGCTGTGACACACGCTGCCCCAGCTGTCCCTCTCTGTGTTCTCTTCCCCATGTGATCACACTTTACTTTCTTTCACAGTAGTATGGCTCCCCTCAAAATGGCACAGAACACCCCTGGCCTCGATGGTCTCTCACAAACACATATCTAGAACAGAGCCCCTTAGAGTACATTGGGGATGGAGAGTGACCACCCTCTCAAATGATGATCATTTTAAAGCTTTCTTAAATGTGTGAAGAATGTGTCAAATGTGGAAGACCTGATCATGAAGGCCTTCTGATGACTGCTTTAAAGGAGAATATTCTGTTAATGGAAGAGGAAATGTATGGGTGACCTGGATTCCACCTCACTGAAAGTCCCTTATTCTTTTCCTGGAGCCCCCTTTCTTTTCCTCCCTCCATGCCCTCTCTCTCGTCTTCAATTTCTCTTCTCTCCTGCTGTCTTCCTGCTGATTATCTGACAGGGTCACTTATACCAAGATAGAGTGGCTGACACTGGCCGTGAAAGAGAAGCCCCACCCCACTCCCCCATCTATCAACATCCTTGATGATGAAGTTGTCGGCTCTGGGACTTTTGGCTGTATTCTCTGAGTTGCTTGTGACCCTAAGTGCTTTCAAATTATGAGACGCTTTCCATAAAAATAAACCAGCATGAAGCCCTCAGGTGGTTAGTTCTGCCCGGACTGATTATTGCAAAGACCGTAACTCTCCCTCTTTAAAAGGAAAATTCATGAAAAGAAAGCTGTTGTAAGGTTCTGGGTGTTCATTAAAGATGTAGAAAGTCAAAGAGACCCTCAATTTCAACTAAGCTGAGTAATTTAAGAAAATGTGCCTATAGCATAAAACTCCTTGTGTGGATTGTCCTTATTCACTAACAGCTGTGTAGGATTTGCCGTTTCTTCCATATTTTATGTGATGATAGTGGGGGCCGGCTCTTAGCTTCCAACACTGATTGCTATTCAGGGACTGGGATCCTGGATCCACTCCAATCATGTGGAATCTATTTTGGACCCGTCATGTCACACTTGAACTCTGAAAATGCCTGTCGGTGAAAGGTTCTGTTTATCTTTTTTTTTTTCCCCTCAGACTCACACAGAAAATGGAGTTCAGTGCTCCCACCATCGGGCTTTTTGTCTGACTCTAAAACCTCTTTGAATCCTCAGCAGCAGTAAGGGGAACAACCATTTCTAGAGCTTGCCAGTCAGACGCCACCGCGTCCCTCAGCCTTGTGTTCTTGGGCTTCTGCTCAGGGCCTGCCCTGCTCTCCATGTTCCTCACTCCCTTCTTTCCACGTCTCCCACAAAGGCAGTGAGGATGGCCTTTGACAGGACACACAGCTATGGCTTCCTCTCTCAAGGAGGGGATCCACCACCAAGCATGGCCGCCTGGCCTGCAAGAGAGGCCACAGGAAGAGCAGGGCGACCCCTCATAGCCAGAGAAGCGTGCTTGGTGTGTGTGGGGGACAAAGCCAAGAAGGAGGGGGCAAGCTTCAACTCACAGCGAGGAAAGAAGTGACCAAGTCCAGGAGGAGCAAAGGCAGAGTCCAGACTGGTCAATGTGGCCAGGAACTCTGGAGCCAAGAGCAGAGTTCCATATCTCTTCTAGAAAGGTGATTCTACAAGGGACAATCTCTGTACCTTTTTCAACTTCCAGACAATGTCTCCTTCTGAATCTTTATAACCAAAGCAAGAAGAAGATCCCTGGAATTACAGTTTCTGGTAATTTTGTTTGATACTCCAAAGCACTGGGTGTTTTGCTAAAGCTTTTCATAATCTCCTTCTCTGAGTTTATTCCCCAACTCCCAGCTCCCCACCCAAGGAGTGAGCCAGGAACATAGTTCAGACTTCTTGGTGGTTCCATTTTGAGATTTAAGTCTGATACAGTCATTTTGCCTAGACAGATGAGAATCTTTTAGGGGGTGGGAGGAGGGAGAAAGAAGAGGAGAAAAGGAAAATGTTCTCCAGTCTCTTGAAAATACGTAATTTTAGGAGGAAGGCGTTGTTGGCTCTGGAAGACCCCTGAATCCTCCAACTCTGATGCCTTTGAAAGGAGCCCCCGTCTGCCATGTGGCATGATTGACAAGAAATTTGTTTGAAATGACTGAGAGGCCCTCATTAGGCAGGGAGTCCTCGCCATCTGGGTTGGAGTTTTGATAATGGGGTCAAGCCTCTCTCTTGGTCTGTGTGTTGAAGAGCTGAGCATAATTTGTTCGTGATTGTGGCTAAAACGCAAACATTTTTTAGTCACATTCACAGGAATTCAAGCCTAACCACAGTGTGAGGGCACTGCAGTGAGAAAACGCTTTCCAGCTGCCCAACTGTACTTGGCGACCCAGTGGAGGAGCAAGTGCGCTCACAAAGCTGCCAGTCTCCCTCCCAGCTGGACGGGTGCCATTGGAAACAGAAGTGCGACTTTATCACTTGACTTCAAGGAAAGGTTTCTCAGCAGCAGATGGAGACAATATATAAGACAGACCCCACTGAGGAAGCTCCCCTTTCATGGCGGGGAGAGTGCTCCCCACTAGCCAGGCTCCCATCGGGGGGTAGGTGAAAGAAGAGGCAAAAGAGAGGCCACGCCAATATATATATATATATATATATATATATATATATATATATATATTTTTTTTTTTTTTTTTTTTCCTGGTAGAAAACCTTGCTTGATTTTGGCCTGAACTACAGTACAACAGATGTAAACTTGAGTTGTCATCCTTAGCCATGAAAAAGAGATTAAACCCACATAACCACCCCACAAACCAGCACCAACAAAACCAATACTCACTGTGACAGCAGTCACTCTTGGAACATTCCCTTAAAGGCTCACATAACTTGTACACAAAAGAGCACCAAACTCCTTTTGGGGGAGAAGGGATTTAACAGTACAAAAAGGCCTCTTCAGAATCAGACATTTGTTTTGAACTTTTTGGACATTGATTTTAGGTCTTGCATTGAGAAGGGGGTAGTATTTTGGGTGGGCATTTTGGAAGACTGAAGTTTAGCTCACAGGAGCATCTAGGGGCTCCAAGTCCCAGGTAATCTCAACAGAAGCAAAGCTGGGAAGCAGTCAGTTAAAAGTGCTTTATTAATGATAAATTTTCTTAAAAAAAAAAAAGGTTATAAGGACTAGTGAACTCTGTAGGAGAACTCATCACAGTCCTAGAGAGGCTTCTACCTTTTATGTCTTACCAAAATCAACAAAGCATTTGTTTACTCTGGACACTGAAGAGAGAGCCACCACGTTGCATAGATGATGGATATAACTTATTGTTAGCTATGGCATGTGGAATCTTTCCTGACTTTAGAGTCATTTGTAAGAAACTCTATGATTAAAAAGCTAACTAAGAAATATTGAGATTGCCAGTATTTTTATCTTCAGTTATATGGAAGTCTGGGAATCTAATCATATACAACTAGAGACTGAGGACGTAGGAGAGAGAAATGCTACATTGGTTGAGTTGGTCTTACATCAGAACTCTAAACACTTTATAAATAAATACTTTAAAGACAACCTTAGTTGTTACCATACAATTTTTAAAGACTGGTCTATATGATCTTCATATAACACTTTAACAGTGAAAGTTGTACAACATTTTAAAGGCCCCAAATTAGTAGACTGTTAATTAAATTTCAGTGTATACATGCCATAGAATACAGTAGAGACATCAGAAATAATCAACAAATGTGCTATATAGACATCCAAAGATCAAGGAAGTGTACTCCATACATTGATACCTTGAAAAATAGGGTACTATATAGTATATACCTGAGTTTGGGGCTATTGGTATATTTACTTTCTATTTTATAATCTTTGATCCTCTGTTTTCTCTTCTGATGTTCTTAAGACAACCCACATTATCTAATACCCCCATAATAGTCATGTATTGCTTCTGTGATATGGTAAAAACACTATATTCTGCTTCTATTTTTTAAACTCTACTTTTTATTGAGATACAATGGATATATAACATATTAGTTTCAGGTGTACAACATAAAGGTTTGATACATGTTTACTTCAGTTCAGTCTCTCAGTCGTGTCCGACTCTTTGCGACCCCGTGAATCACAGCATGCCAGGCCTCCTGTCCATCACCAACTCCCGGAATTCACTCAGACTCACGTTCATTGAGTCCATGATGCCTTCCAGCCATCTCATCCTCTGTCGCCCCATTCTCCTCCTGCCCCCAATCCCTCCCAGCATCAGAGTCTTTTCCAATGAGTCAACTTGTCACATGAGGTGGCCAAAGTACTGGAGTTTCAGCCTTAGCACCATTCCTTCCAAAGAAATCCCAGGGCTGATCTTTAGAATGGACTGGTTGGATCTCCTTGCAGTCCAAGGGACTCTCAAGAGTCTTCTCCAACACCACAGTTCAAAAGCATCAATTCTTTGGTGCTCAACTTTCTTCACTGTCCAACTTTGACATCATACATGACCACTGGAACATGTAGCTATCATGAAATGATCATGGCAAAAGTCTAGTTAACATCCTTCACCACACATGTAGTTTTAAATTGTGATTCTTGTGATGAGAATTTTTGAATCTGTTCTTATAGCAAGTGAAAGGGAAAGTGAAAGTCACTCAGGCATCTCTGAGTCTTTGCAACCCCATGGACTATACAGTTCATGGAATTCTCCAGGCCAGAATACTGGAGTGGGTAACCTTTCCCTTCTCCAGGGGATCTTACAAACCCAGGTCTCCTAAATTGCAGGTGCATTCTTTACCAGGTGAGCCACAAGGGAAACCCTCTTGTAGCATATACTGATTTAAAGTAAAAAAAATGAACATCATATATATACATATGTATATGTATATATTTATCAATAATTTTATTTTTGTCTTAGTCCTTAAGAATTTAAGCAGGGTAAAACTATGAAATCCTATAACTTTTTAAAAGATGAAGATAGTGTTCAGTTCAGTTCAGTCGCTCAGTCGTGTCCGACTCTTTGCAACCACATGAATCACGGCACGCCAGGCCTCCCTGTTCATCACCATCTCTCGGAGTTCACTCAGACTCACAATCGAGTCCGTGATGACTTCCAGCCATCTCATCCTAGGTCGTACCCTTCTCCTACTCCCCCAATCCCTCCCAGCATCAGAGTCTTTTCCAATGAGTCAGCTCTTCTCATGAGGTGGCCAAAGTACTGGAGTTTCAGCTTTAGCATCATTCCTTCCAAAGAGATCCCAGGGCTGATCTCCTTCAGAATGGACTGGTTGGATCTCCTTGCAGTTCAAGGGACTCTCAAGAGTCTTCTCCAACACCACAGTTCAAAAGCATCAATTCTTCAGCGCTCAGCCTTCTTCACAGTCCAACTCTCACATCCATACATGACCACTGGAAAAACCATAGCCTTGACTAGACGGACCTTAGTTGGCAAAGTAATGTCTCTGTTTTTGAATATATTATCTAGGTTGGTCATAACTTTTCTTCCAAGGAGTAAGTGTCTTCTAATTTCATGGCTGCAATCACCATCTGCAGTGATTTTGGACCCCCCAAAAAAAAAAAGAGTCTGACACTGTTTCCACTGTTTCCCCATCTATTTCCCATGAAGTGATGGGACCAGATGCCATGATCTTCGTTTTCTGAGTGTTGAGCTTTAAGCCAACTTTTTCACTCTCCACTCTCACCTTCAATCAAGAGGCTTTTTAGTTCCTCTTCACTTTCTGCCATAAGGGTGATGTCATCTGCATACCTGAAGTTATTGATATTTCTCCTGGCAATCTTGATTCCAGCTTGTGTTTCTTCCAGTCCAGTGTTTCTCATGATGTACTCTGCATATAAGTTAAATAAGCAGGGTGACAATATACAGCCTTGACATACTTCTTTTCCTATTTGGAACCAGTCTGTTGTTCCATGTCCAGTTCTAATTGTTGCTTCCTGACCTGCATACAGATTTCTCAAGAGGCAGGTCAGGTGGTCTGGTATTCCTATCTCTTTCAGAATTTTCCACAGTTTATTGTGATCCACACAGTCAAAGGCTTTGGCATAGTCAATAAAGCAGAAATAGATGTTTTTCTGGAACTCTCTTGCTTTTCAATGATCCAGCAGATGTTGGCAATTTGATCTCTGCTTCCTCTGCCTTTTCTAAAACCAGCTTGACCATCAGGCTCAGGTCATAAAAAGTAAGGAAAAATTATAAGTAATTTTTAAATTAATTAGTTTTAAAAAATGAATAATTTTTATTTTTAAAAAATTTAAAAAAAGAGAGGAGCTTGACATCTTCTACTCTCCTCTGACCTGGACTTATCCAAAGATAAAATAAGGTATCATGCATCTGTCAGGAGATTCTTTCTGAACATTATTTCTCAAGATAGAACTTTTGGTACATGGTGGATGGTAGGAAGATTTCTGCTTCACCAAGCAGCTCAGTGTGAGCCAGGCTTACAGAGTAATCCCTTGCATGTTGAAGACCTAAGACTTAATATTCTATAGACTCTGACATCAATGCCCAAATAAAATTTATTTTATATAAAATAAGATAATATATTTTCTGAAGCTGAAGTTGAATGGTTTTATGAAGACCTACAAGACCTTTTAGAACTAACACCCCAAAAAGATGTCCTTTTCATTATAGGGGACTGGAATGCAAAAGTAGGAAGTCAAGAAAACCTGGATTAACAGGCAAATTTGGCCTTGGAATGCGGAATGAAGCAGGGCAAAGACTAATAGAGTTTTGTCAAGAAAATGCCCTGGTCATAGCAAAGACCCTCTTCCAAAAACACAAGAGAAGACTCTACATATAGACATCAACAGATGGTCAACACCGAAATCAGATTGATTATATGACTTCATGGGAAATAGATGGGGTAACAGTGGAAACAGTGTCAGACTTTATTTTGGGGGCTCCAAAATCACTGCAGATGGTGACTGCAGCCATGAAATTAAAAGACGCTTACCCTTGGAATAAAAGTTAGGGCCAACCTAGGTAGTATATTCAAAAGCAGAGACATTACTTTGCCAACAAAGGTCCGTCTAGTCAAGATTTATGGTTTTTCCTGTGGTCATGTATGGATGTGAGAGTTGGACTGTGAAGAAGGCTGAGCGCTGAAGAATTGATGCTTTTGAACTGTGATGTTGGAGAAGACTCTTGAGAGTCCTTTGGACTGCAAGGAGATCCAACCAGTCCATTCTGAAGGAGATCAACCCTGGAATTTCCTTGGAAGGAATGATGATAAAGCTGAAGCTCCAGTACTTTGGCCATCTCATGCGAAGAGTTGACTCATTGGAAAAGACTCTGATGCTGGGAGGGATTGGGGGCAGGAGGAGAAGGGGACAACCTAGGATGAGATGGCTGGATGGCATCATGGACTCGATGGACGTGAGTCTGAGTGAACTCCGAGAGATGGTGATGGACAGGGAGGCCTGGCATGCTGCGATTCATGGGGTCACAGAGAGTCAGACACAACTGAGTGACTGGAACTGAACTGAAATATATTTTCAGGAAACCTGAGTTTAACACTTTTCGTCCATTCATCTCATGTTACAAAATTCCTAAGAGAAATTAAAATGTAAGCACTCATATACCCTGATATGGATATTTGATAGTGCCGTTTTTAGTTTCTGAAAGTTCAAAGATAAAAGCTCAGGTGTGGGGAGCCACAGGGAAAGTACTGATTAGGAATATATATTTATAGCTGCTGGAGTCAGATAAGGGTATACAATCTTTATGCCACTACCTTGCTGAATAACTGGCCAAATCATTTACCTCTTGTGATGTCAGTCATCACATAAAAAGTGGGAATAATGATGACTAGTTCAGAGGGCTGATATGTGAGGAAAATATGAAGATCCACCTAAAAGCCCATACAAGCTGTTTGTTTAGTCACTAAGTCATGTCTAACTCTTTTTGCAACCCATGGACTGTAGCCCACCAGGCTCCTCTGTCAATGGGATTTTCCAGGCAAGAATTCTGGAGAGCCCTGCCATTTCCTGCTCCAAGGGCTTCACCTGACCTGGATCTAACCTACCTGTCCTGTATTGACAGGCAGATTCTTTACCACTGAGCCACATTCAAAGTGCTGGGGAAATTGGGAGCGTTCAATAAATAGGTGATGTGTTGGAAAAAATGAACAGTAAAAGAAAAAAAGCCATGAAGCATAGAACAAATGGAGAAAAAGCAAGAAGTATGGCCATTAGGGATACTGGGAAAGGACGTCATTGAGCAACATGGGCTGTTCTGCACCCAAAGTCACTTGCCTCCCTGGCCTTGTTCCCCTTCTTGGTTCATGACTTTCATAGTTACTGACGTGTGTGTGGTGAAAAATCATGACACCTGGAAAAGTCTTGAAAGGTCATGGACAAAAGGGCTGTGCAGAAGACTGCCACAGCCTGAGCCCGACCTGCGAAAGCTGGCGCTGCACTCTGTCAGTGCTCCGTTGTTTCTGTTGCTTTCGGCCGTTTCCTTTTCTGGGCATTCCTGCTTGCTGGGTAAATTGAATCTACTCTGTTAAAAATAAGGCCCTTCTATGGTCAGCTAATTGTACATATACAGCCATCCCATGGTAAAATCCATCTTGACAGACCCACTATCAAAGCCCTAAAAATTATTTTTAAAACAAGACACTTTTAGGCCAATTTGGGTTTCAGATTAGGCTGAACTTTCTCAGCCTCTGAGGATGGCATGATTTTTCATTGTTCCTTAGGGGGTCTCATCTGAAATCGAATTGGAGAGAAAGGCAAATGATTGACAAGGGCAGGTGATGGGGGCTCAGGTGTCCCGCTGAGGGGCTCGCTCAGGATTCCAAATTAAATGCAGCCACAGCCCCATGTTGACTTGTGCTGCCCCTTGCAGACACAGCCAGTTCTGTACTAAGTAGTTACAATGTACAGATTAGCAGACACAGAGGCTGAGGGTCTCAGTGCATCCTCTTTCTTTTAGAAGCAAGTTACAGTAGTGAGGAAATTGACGGAGCTGATGTGAAGCTTTAAAAGCATTTCTAAGCTTTATATCTATATCCATGTGGTTATTATCAGTTTCCTTGCATTTTATTGTATAATTTAATTCAAATAATATTTATTATCCTTTTCCTCTCCTTCAAAGTTTTAATGAATGTACTCTGGATCTAAAAAAGACATTCATATTCATTAAGTACTAGCTTTGTTTTTCTTCATACATTAAAGCCTCACTCTGAGTTTCTACAGTAATACCCCTGTATTCATTTCACATAGCCAAGGTTTCTCAGGTGTTATATAGCTCACCAAAGCTAGCACAGTGAATGAATGAAAGAACTGTAATTTGAATCAGAGAGTCATATAAAGATGAGTAAGAGGCAACCCTACCTTCAGAAACCCCACACACCTAGGAGAGTAATATATCAATAGATGACTGAAATTTAAGATAGATCAAGATTAATGTCATAATGAGTGTATATCTTAGAGCTTTGCATGTAGTCAGCATTTAATAAATGGATATTGTATTAGTGAATAGAGAATATATGTGAAAAATTGGCTGATGAATATAAAAACACCCTTGAGCATGAACTCTGGCATAATGCTCCTCTGTCAACAAACAGATATTCACGCAAGGAACAAGACAGTTTGTAAAAGCAATGGCATGGGTCTTGAGTAAATTTAAATATTAATTTTTGAGTTTTTTTTGTTAATTTTTAAAGATGTTTTGAAGTATAGTTGATTTACTCTGCATCGCAGTGACTCAGTTATATACATATATATATATATATATATATATATATATATATATATATAGCATATTCTTTTCCACTGTGGTTTGTCACAGAATAGTGAATACAGTTCCCAGTGCTATATAGTATGACCTTATTGTTCACCCATCCTATATATAGCAGTTTGCATCTGCTAATCCTAAACTCCCAATCATCCCTTCTCCACCCATCTTCCCTCTCGACAACCACAAGTCTATTTTCTGCCTGTGAGTCTGTTGTTTTCCATAAATGTATTGATCTGTATCATATTTTAGATTCCACATATAAGTGATGTCATATGGTATTTGTTTCTGACTTTGCTTTGTATGATAATATCTAAGCCATCCATGTTGCTGCGAATGGCATTATTTCATTCTTTTTGAAGGCTGAACTTGTATTCCACTTGTATATATATGTGTGTGTGTGTATACATATACATATACATATATATGCATACACAGGAGCAAGAGGAATGGGAGCCAGAACACCCCTGACACACACACACACATCCCCCTCACCAATCTCTGAGGATGCTACACAGCAAAGAGTAAGAGAGTCACTGCAGTGAGCCCCTGAGGCCTAGGGTGTGGGCCTGGGTGGAACTATCCCAGTTGCCGATCTTGGTGGTAGCGGCAAATATTCAAACAAGAACTTTGAAAGTGGAACTGCTAGGGTTCCATGTGAACAGCAGTTGAACGTGGTCAGTCCTGAGAGATCAGCAAGCGTTGTTCAGAAGGGATAGGCGATTGCCTCCATTGCCCTCAGCCAATTAAAAGGGAGTCAGTTGGGTTTACATCCCCAATCTGGAGTGGTGGAGATGGGCTCCAGGAGGTGTCCAGTGCCATAATGCAACCAATCCTGGAGAGGCTGGTGGGAGCCGGTGGGGTGCGGGGAGTTCTCTTAGTTCTCTTTTCTTTGAAGGGCAGGGCACCCTGGAATGGGTTTTCCTGAAGAGAAGGGCCTGTGCCTTAGAAAATATTGCAGTTCCCTGGGGAGAGGTTGTAAATCTCCTGCTGCACTGTACCCATATCCGCAGCACGTCTCCAAGGTGTACAGTCTCTGACATGTTGGAAAAAAAGTAGGTAAGGGATTTCAGGATAAGGATTGGCTCTAAGGGCTGGGTCAGTCGGGCTGGGGCAGGAAGCAGGGCTAGGCACAGGCCATGGCTGGACCATAAAGAAGAAGGCCACATCTTCTTTATCCATTCATCTGTTGAGGGCCATTTAGATTGTATCCAGGAACCTGAACAAATTTAATCAGCTATCTTCAGAGGAACTTCTTCAGTAACAGTTTAGAGAGAATCTCTCAGTGTTTCCACTTACCCCCAGATCTTATGTAGTTCTTCCATGAAGGGAAATTGAGCTATAAAAGATGAGGTCATTATTAACGCATTTTTAATGCCTTCCTGGCTTACCTACCCCAGACATAATGGACCTCTCATATCCAGTATATTCTGAGATACTTGGAGTCCTAAGCTGAGCCAGAGGAGCTGAGGTTCAGTTTTGTTTCTGATGAATGGAATTAAGTGGCACTCTTCCCTCCCAACTACTCTGCCCAAGAATCTACTGCATCCACACATTTACACTAAAGTCGAAGATGAAAATCCAAATAAAATATCTGAAACATCTTCAGCAAGGATAAGAGTGGAAAACTGAAAGCATTTATTTTAAGAAGCAGCAGAAGATGCTTGAAAGAAAAACAGTTCACTCAGAAACCCAGCCAGCGGGCCGGAGGAGAATGAGGGGCCATCTTGAGCACTGGAACTCGAGCATGCAACCCAGCTGGACTCAGTCCAAGGTGATGTTCCTGCTGAGGTTGTTTTGGATGTTGTGCTCTGAAGGAGTGCACTCAAGCTGTAAAATAACCTAAAGAAACTCCAAAACAGGCCTCTTAATAGCCAAGTTGAAGTATGGGAGCCTTTTCTCAATTTAGAGCAAACTATTGGTTTTGGGTTGGGGGCTGGGAGTAAGTCTTAGCAACACTGATGCCTGAAGATATGGATGAGGTCTGTGTCCCTGAACAGAGGGTGAGGGTAGAATGGTTGCCTAGCCTGTGAGTGGCAGCAGTGAGGGAGCTGGACCTACAAGCCCCACTTTGACCAGCCATGACCTGGGAAGAATCTGGAGTCAGCAACCCAAGGAAGGGTGGCTGAGGCACCCAAGGGTGAAGAGGCTTCTGGGGATGGCCACAAAGCCCTGTGAACTTTGCAAGATTTCTTCAGTGAGCTGGGATGTTTTCACTGTCTGAAAAATGTTTAACTTTCTATCTGCATCAACATGGGTAATTCTCAAAAACAAAATGTTGAGTGAAAAAAGCAGATTGCAAAAGGGTAAGTACAATATGCCACCGTTTTCATATACGTTTAGAATGCATGACACACTAGAATATATTTTTATGCATGCATATACGTATACTCAGGGTAAGCATTTTCAAAGCAGGGATGAAGAAGATTACAGATTGCTTCAGGATGAAGGATGCTAGTTACCTCTGAGAAGATTATCTCTGAGATAATCTGAACCTGGCTAAGGGTGCACTATGCTTCAACTTTATTCATTACATTTTCCCCTTGAAACATTCTGAAGCAAATCTGGCACAATTCTAATTTGTTTTATTTAGGCAATGGGTTCTACTTCTCTCTTCTTTCTAACGTATTTGAAAAGTTTTGTAGTGAAATATTTTTCAAATAGAAAAAAAACAGGCTTAGTTGTTGCTTTAAAATATTTAAATACACAGACTGATGAGATCTGGGGCCTTTAGGCTATACTTATAACTTTGTTATTATTAATGAAAGGTGTTAAATTTTCCCAAGGATCTACTTTCCTTGAGGATTAGACATATGAAAAGTTTTATAATTTGGCTACATTTGAGTTACCCATACACAAAAAGTTATCTTTAATTGCTGGGAAAGTAGGAATGTGATTTTTTTCCCCATTATTCATGCATAGCTCAACAGCAACTAAGATTATGATGTTCAACTTCTGAAAACTTTACCTTTGCTGCTGCTGCTGCTGTTGCTGCTAAGTCACTTCAGTCGTGTCCGACTCTGTGCGACCCCATAGATGGTAGCCCACCAGGCTCCGCAGTCCCTGATTCTCCAGGCAAGAACACTGGAGTGGGTTGCCATTTCCTTCTCCAATGCATAAAAGAGAAAAGTGAAAGTGAAGTCGCTCAGTCGTGTCCAACTCTTAGCGACCCCACGGACTGCAGCCTACCAGGCTCCTCTGTCCACGGGATTTTCCAGGCAAGAGTACTGGAGTGGGGGTGCCAGTGCCTTTAGTAATAAGGTAAAGTGTAAAAGTGTTCAGACTCCAAAAATAATAATGCATAGGAAAGTTCTGACTGAAAGGGGAACTAGCTTATGTGAGAAGTCTGATTGTAATTTAAAGTGCTGGCTACTCAACCAGGAATGCTATTATCTGTTACTCCACTTCAGACTAAGCTGTTTTCCTCTACATATGCGTGTTACATCTTTGACACAGGTTTTTTATTTCTGTTGCTTTTACTTCAAATAGATAGGACGGAAAATAAAATCCTAATTAAGTGATTCCTTAACTTTGAAGAAAATCCAAAGGCTTGAATTTTATATTTTCAGTATCCTAGTATTCTTCTTTCCTCCCTTCCCTTGACCATTTTAGGGGATGGAAATCAAGTAGATTAGCTACATTTTGTTAAGGCATGGGCCACACAATCCTGAGATGAGAAAGAGTAGGAAACTTTTCTTTTATTCTAACACGTAGGGCAGGAAACCAAATGGAAAGGGATTCCAGAGTTTTGGGGGAAAGTTATAGTTCATTTCCCCATGTGTGGGTATGTGTATTTTTCTTGGCAGGTGGAAGCTCTTATAACAAGACATTTGGTCTTTGCTAGAAGGGCTGTGGAAGCTAGGCCAGTGGTCTTGGACAAAGAGAGCAAGTGCTTCAGATCCCCCTGCCGCCCTTCACTTCTGCATACTTTCTTGACACCAGAATCTCATTCTGACTTTCCCGTTCCACCTCTAAAATGATGACCCTTCCTGGAAACATCTTCCATCTTATCTACCTCATACACCCATACACACTAATTGAGATCACTGCATCCTATATGGTTTTGCTAATAACAATTTCATGGATCTTACTTAAGAAGACTGTAGCTTCCTTGAAGGCAGAGACTTCATGATGTTTTCGTTTTGTTTTGTTTTAATTCACATAACAATACCAGTAAACCAGACAAAAAGGAAAAGTCTAGGATGCCTGGAAAGACTGTGCCTTCTTTATAGAGAGGAGGTGGAGGCATTGTGGGTGGGATGCTTTATCTGGGGGATGTGGAGTGAGGGTACTGAAGTGAGTCCAGCCCCTGAGTCCTGTTGGGACTGGAGCCCTGCCCTGGTCTCAAGAACGCTAGGTTAGGAGTCTGAAAGTCTCCCTTCTCTGGACTTGGCTCTGTATAAGTTAGCTTGATATCATGGGAGACTAGAAACTTCGAAGTGAGACAAATCTGAATGCATTCAATTAGGGAAGCTGACTGACCTTATCATGCCTCACTATACTCATCTCTAAAACTGAAATGATAAAAGTACCAGATAAAGTTTGCTGATGATTGGTCTGATTGGAGTAGTTTTATGTATGCAGCTGAGTAACAGCAGATGCTCAGTAAACATTGGTTCTCTTCTCTCTACCAGGCCTTACTATTTGGCAGCTGTTATCAGCTTCATATATTTCAAGCTTCAAGACTTGAATATTTTCTAAACTAAACCAAATTATAAAACATGTCACCTGCAGATTGTTCTGTTTTCTCCTGAACTTCAGTTCTTTAGTTCTTCACCTGCTTTATCAACTCCATTTTGATATCAGTGGTAATTCAATTTGAGCCCCAAATTTTCATGTCATCAGGACCTTATAATTTGAACTGGTGCCTATCCTTTTTGACAGTCAGCCAGATTCATACTCCATCCTCAAAAACACACATTCCCACATTTCTTCCCTTTCCCACTGATCCAGTGCTGGGATGCCCAATGGCTATGGCTACCCTGAAAATTCTTTTATGATTAGAACTGAGATAAGATTAGAATCCAGCTCCCCTAAAATTTGTCAACTGCTCCTTATATGCTGCCTGTCCACACTCAATACCTCTTAAATAGATGCTTAAAGATCTGTTGAGATATAGATAGATGGACCAGACCAAAATAGATGAACCTGTGACTGATGGTGAGTGGGTGGAAGACTATATAAATGTATCGAGAAGATGATGAAGGTGTTGGCATATTGAGAAGAAAACAAAGTACTGAACTGAACAAAGTACTGAACTGGAATATACTGAATAGACTCTGTCTGGAGGTGATAAGTATTATAGTATATTTTAAAAGGTAGTATGCGGGTGTAGTTTCTTTCTAAAAATGGACTGCTCAATTTATTTAGGCTGTAAGTGGATCTACTTTTTAAGGTGACCTTCTACCAGTATTAAATTTATCCACTTTTTCATTATGCATTCACCAAAGAGACTGAGCACCGAATAAGGCTCAGCTCATGTGCCGCCTCCAATCTCCTTGGCCTCACTCGCCTCCCAGGCCCTTGGCACTTGCTCACAGAGCGCTCTTTCCGCCAGCCGTGCTGCTGCGGCTGCGGCTGCAGTTACCCATCTGCGGGAAGCACACACTTGCGCAGTCTCTCCCAGTGGTGCTGAGCTCTGACACTACTGCTGTGACATCACTTGTGATGGAAACCACATCAATCTGGAACCCAGGCTCGACCTGACCAGACCCAGTCAGCGTCTGCTTTCTCCTAGTACTCCAGAACTCAAATGAAGCCCCACAACACAGGGCACAGAAGGAATCTGGCTCCCCCAGTGGCTGCCTAGACATGCAGGGTGGTGGTATAAGAGCTTGCATAGTGAACTCCCTGTTGGAGAACCTTGATCAATGAGAGAAAAGAGATCCTTTCCTTTCCCCCTTCTATTCCATGATTCCAAAGCATCATGATTGTGTTTAGCTCTGTGGCTGATTCCTGTCAATGTATGGCAAAACCAATAAGTATTGTAAAGTAGAAAAAAAAAAAAAAAAAAGGATGATGGGAATAAATACATGAGATTAAATTTTATAACCTGTACTATGAGATAGCACAAGCAGACATCTACTTGCATGTCAAATATAAGTAGAAATATAGAGTGTGAGTTGGCTTGCAACCACCACTCGCTCCCCCTCTAGGAAACTGTAATCTATCATAATGCTACTTTTGCTTTGACCAGCTGGTCTAGCAATGTTTGTGGATCCGATTCATTTTCTACTTTGCTCTTCTCTTCATCCATGTTGTTTTGATTATTTCCTTGTACTCAAGAAAGTTCTCAGTATTTGTGGCTGTAGTTTCTTAAAGCCCAGAGCCTCTTCCCCTCATTTAGAATTTCTCATTAACTGTAGTTCTATTGCGATGGCTGTCGTTAGTGCAATCTGCTAATTCACAAGATCACGGAAGTACGGAAATACATTTTGCTAATGTGCACTGCAGAATGTCCTCTACAGAATGCCTCCTATATAATGTCACTGACAAAATGCCTGCTGCAGCTGCCAGGGAAGGGCTTTTATAGACCAACCTGGATTAGGGTGATGGCAATATATCTTCTAAGCAGAGAAACCTCTAAAGGCTTTTCTTTGTGGTGGTTACGTATTTTCAACCATCTCATCTTCCCAAATTGCTAACTTCTCGGAAATTAGATTTTTAGCCATCTCATGTCTGTTTATGTTTTCTTAACAAAGACCTGGCAAGACTTTTTTCCTAGAATAGTTTCACAAAGCAACAATTCACAAAAATTTAAACTAAATGGTGATGTCACACCAAGTCATCACCAGGTAGAATTAACAGTCACCAGTGTCATACATTTTTGGGGGAGGAGAGGAGAGTGAGCAACAGGATTGTCAAATTATCAAATGTATTTTTTTTTCTGGCCAGAAATTACACCATGGAGATTTATCCCTTTCCCTTGGAAAACAAATTTGTTCGATTCAAGGAATAAGTTAGCAATACTTAGCATGAATTTGTCTGTCATGTTGATTTCTGGAAGACAGTTGCTTCAGATGGAATGGGACAAGGGAAAGACTTTGACAGGAAAAACGCAGTCTTGGAAAAGCAGTGCTACCAGGGAGGTCCATAAACAGAGATGAGGGGAGTGCTGGGTGCCCATGGGAGGTGGTTGCTGCGTTGGTGGTGCTGAAAGCAAAGATGGTTGGGCGCCAAAATTATAACTTGAGACTTTTGCCTCAGGCAACACTGTTAGCATTTCAAGTCCCATCAAAGGACACTTCTTTTCAAGCAGATGTGGCTTCAGTGATAACAAAGGGAACAACACTGGTGGAGAAAAGATGATCAGAACAAGCTTCAAAGACGCAAAACACCAAGGGAAAAGTTATGAACATTTCTTGAAGAATGAATCACTAAGAATTTTTTTAAAAAAACTTGATGGAAATGATAAAATGGAAATAATTTACTGAGAAAGAGTTTTATCAAGTGCACCATGTGCCTCCCTAGCTCTTTTCAGATTTTCTGCCTCCCTGCTGATTGATGAGGAAATAGACTAAAATATATCTAATTCGAAACAAAAAGTGTTACAGGCTAGAATGCATTTTATGTTGGGAATCTTTTGTGCTCATCTGGGATAACTGAAGTGAAGGTTTAAGATGAGCTCTCTGAGGAGGGGATATAGAAGTTGAGCAATAGCCCTTTGAGTAATCAAAATAATATTCTGACCCTTATGAAGGAATCATTATTTCACAAGGAAGAATATGCAATATCTTTGGCTTAACTACTTTCTAGAAATAAGCTAATTTTTAAATGGCCTATTTAAGAAAACCAAAATATGTAGAAACGAAATAAATGGATTAAGTGAAAAATTATCTGCTGCTCATGTATAGCATATAACTTGATAGGACTGGGTGTAGATACTAAAATTGCACACATTTGCATGTATGCATATGCACCTCATTAAAGTATACACCTGTGATTTACACACACACACACACACACACACACACACACACGTGCGCATGCACACAGAGACACCCCTTGGGATTCTTTGTCATTAGTGCCACATGTTGGGCTGTTTTGACTCCTCCTGATTTTTGACCCTCTCTTTTACGTTAACCTTGTTTTTATACGGGGAAGTCCTCAACCCTGAATCCATCTACATCTGGCTTCCATTTGATCTGTGGTTTGTGGGTACTACCTAGCCCTTTATATTGTTTGTCAAACATGTCTACACCTTCCTGATCCCAGCTGCTCACAATGTCTCCAAAATTTGGTTCCGAGAATTATCCTGAAGTGAGCACATGGAACTTCTTACCTCCAGACTGGTTGAACAGGGATCTAAAATTTAGTCCGATGTCTCTTTAGTAAACTTGGCTGCTTTATTTGTATAATCCAGTTTTAGAGCTTTTGTCACTTACCATATATCAACAATCTGATCAGATCTGCTGTGTTAATTGTCACGTATAAAAAAATGAACAAAGTGCAGTATTTAATCACCAAGGACATTGTAGGAAAGAGAGATATAGAAAAAATAATTTCAATACAGTTTAATAAGTACAGGGGTAGCAACTGACCACAAAAAGGTAAAAGAAGCACAAAGAAAAGGGAATAAGTGTTTCATTCTTCAGTGTGTCCCAGTTTAGACAAAAAAAAATTATATGGTGACCCTACTTAGAGTGGAGTATCCAAACACACTTTATAAGAAGATGTAAGAAATGAGATCAAAATTATGGCAAGAACTTTGCCAATTTGATGAGGCAGAGATAGAAATTACCAGCAGAGAAAAGAGGCCCAGTAACCTGGGCAATGTGTGGATCTGGAGAATGCCATGAAGTCACATGACTATGCCGCATGGGGAAGGGCCAGGATGCTAAGGATTGGAGAAGCACTAGGGGCTGGCAGTGGGGAGTCGTCTCTGCAATGCCAAGGCATTTAAACTTTTTATTACAGAGTCAGGTTAAAGTGTTTAACCAAAAGATTGATCTGGTTAATTTGCATTTTAGTAACATCATATAGAAATAATATGTAGACTAGATGAGTAGTGAATAAAATTTTAGGCAGACAGAGTAATTAGGAAACTATTGTAATAATCCACACAAAAGGTACTGAGGGCCTAAGCTGAAGCAGAAGCAGTGAGGATAGAGAAAAGATTTTAAGGCTGCTCTTGTTGATAGATGTTAAAGGCTTATCTGATTTGGAGGATAGGAGAAAAAGAAAATTCTAGATCATACTCAGTGGCTGGTTGGACATATCGATCAGGAGCTCAGAAAAGTAGTATGGGCTCCAAGTGAGTAAAAATAGGAAGATCTGAAACGCAAAGAGAAAGACTCCAAAGCTGGAACCTGTTCTTCTAACTTTATTAGGACAGCGTGAGAATGTGGGATAACAAAATGGAAACAGCTTTGGTGAAAAAAAGTTTCAAGAGACTCATATGACAAATTAGTTTTAGTTAAAGAATGATGATGAATGTCGGCACCATAACTTGAATTACCAGCATAATTTTTGTTGTTTATTGACTATCTTGTTCTTTTTGAATGTGTTATCACTGAAATCCTATTCTATAATAAGGATTTCTTCAGACAGAATAAAAGTGTTCTCCCTTCAAAGATCCATTTTTCAATGATTAATATGTATAACTAAAGGCGCTGGTAAGGTCCCAGTCATAGTATATGAATCAGCAGTAAGCCATGTTTATGATAGTGTGTATAACCCCGGTATTTGGGCAAAAGTAAAATGCCTTACTGGAAGAGCATCTTAAGGTGGTCACAAACAAGTAAAAGGAAAGTTGAAGTGCTTCTTTCTACTAATAAAGATAGACCTCTAGAATAAAGTCTTAAATCTTCCAAAAACTTTACATGAATCTTTTAGAGTTATGCTTCTAAATTTGGCCCATTTTTAGGTAAGACTTAAAATGTTAAAAAAAAAAAGGAAATAATTAATATTTATTATTGCTTATATTCATTCTGTGTATTATACTTACACATTTTTCTATCTCTTGCACTGGTATGTAAGTAAATTTTAAATACATGTTTAGGGAATTTATTTGAATTATAGTACATAAATATTTCCTCCCAAATATAAAGTCATACTAAGGCTGAGGTTTTTAAATATGTTCTAATTAATTATCATATTTTCAAGTTGTCACACTCAGAAATATTTTGTGGTTTCTGAGGATAAGTTTTGAAGCACTATTTGAAGATTAAAGACTTTTTAAATTATCAAGGTGAAACTTTCTAAAGTTCAGTTTAGTCGTTCAGTTGTGTCCTTTTCTTTGCGACCCCATGGACTGCAGCACGGTTTATCAATAATTTACACCTTAGTTTCACCATCTTGGACTAAACAAATTAGAAATGTGTGCTAATTCAGATAATACTTATAAATAAATTGATACATAATGAAGCTGAAAAACAATTGATTTACTTTTTAATTATCAAAGTTGTATTCACCAAGGAGAACTGGTTTAAAAGCAGTCGAATTAATGGTTACTTTTTTAAAAAGAAAATCAAAGGATGAAGTAAAACTAAAATGTTCCAAATGCTTTCAGCTTCTGTTCTCAGAAAATAATTTTCAGAATTATTCAGCTCTATTTTTCATATATTATGTTATCTAAAATCAATGTGGCTTATAATATTGGGTTGGCTAAGAAGTTGATTCAGATTTTTCCACTGCATCTTATGAAAACACTGGAACAAACTTTTGGCCAACCCAATATTTGTAAGTGTTTTATATTTATTTGGTGATATCCATTTATAACTTAGTGTAATATAAATACAGCAAGCAAAAATGTTTTCAAAAAGCATTTTAAAATTTAGTAGTTTAATTAAGTAAAATCAGCTCCCTCTTTCCTACTCTTGAAAGTGAAAGTTACTCAATTGTGTCCGACTCTTTGCAACCCCATGGATTCCACAGTCCATGGATTTCTCCAGGTGAGAATACCGGAGTCGGTTGCCATGCTCTTTTCCAGGGGAATCTTCCCAACCAGGAATTGAACCCAGGTCTCCCACATTGCAGGCAGATTCTTTAACACTTGAGTCACCATTCTTTAACAGCTAAGCCCAACTCTTATCCATAATTAAATCTTACTACATTATATAATATTTGATCAATTGATTTTCTTTGTCTGGGGTGGTGAGGATTACTAGAGTGTGTCTCCCAGATCTCCCCCAGAACTAACGTACTCATTGTTTTCTGGGAGTGATAGCTTCTGAGGCTAGTAACTAGATTTCTCTATGGTAATTGCCTTTGGCTGAAAAAACTCTCTCTCTCAAGATTATACCCCTTTTCTTGTTGTTGTTTAGTCAGTAAGTCGTGTCTGATTCTTTGTGACCTCATGGACCACAGCAGGCCAGGCTTTTACAGATGTTCCAAAGACTGTTACAGAGAAGTACCAAGGATGATTTTCTTTGCGTAAATCTAGGACTTCTCTGAATAACCACTGCAGGTCCCAAGTGCTCCATGAGATCCACGGATAACTCGATTGTAGCGGCATCATGGTTTCAGTCTTGTTTTTCTTACCATCCTGAAAGTATTCCTCCCAGGAATATTCCCCTGTAGATCATTAGATGAAAATCTCAGTATCTCACTGTCTCTTGGGGAAAACAACAATTGGTGTTAGCAATAGTCTGAGGAAGCTGGTCCTAAAATGGGATTTTGGAATAGGATTTCATCACTGGTGGTAGGTAGATACTATGGACTGTATTATATCCCTGTCCCCTGCCAAAATAATGTTTTGGATCTATAACTCTAATGTGACTGTATTGGAGATATGGCTTTTGGAGATAATTAAAGTTACAGTCAAAAGAACTATATTATAACCCAATGGGACTGATGGCTCTGTAAGAAAAGGAAAAGATAGACATCTCTCTTTCTTTACATGTGAGAACACAAGAAAGCAGTCATCTGCAAGCTAGAAAGAAAACTATTAGAAGACCCTAACCATGTCAGCTCTCTCACCTCAAACTTCCAGCCTCCAAAACTGTTAAAAAATTTTTTTTCTTTATTATTTCAGCCACTTAGTCAATGGTGTTTTGCTATGGCAGCCTGAGCAAAGTAAGACAGGGTCTTATTGATAACCTTGGTAAGCAATAGCTGAGCAATTGTTAAAACTTATACAGGGTGGATTCAGATTGATACTGGTAAAAGGAAATGCATGGGTCAGTTCAGTGTTTCAAGTATTTGAATAGTTTGGGTGATACAGTAGTCATAAACAGTATGAAATCAGATGGTTTCTTTTTCCAGGAACCATTAGTACATTGGAGAAAACATAAAATTTAAGGGTAATCATCGCCTTAAGGTAAGATATAAAAGTTAGAGGCATCACTGACAGCATATGAAGAGATACTTTGCTTATTCTAGAAGCAGAAAAAAGGTGAGAATCAAGAATGGATATTTACTAATAGGATATAAGAGGACCAGAGATGGTTGAATTCTCAACTCCAGCAAGTCTGTTATTCCAGGGTCCGGTCTCTGATTAGCAGAGTGGGATCCTGAGATTTGAGAGGGGAATCTGTATCAGTGAATTTAAAAATCATGAATTCCTGGATTTCCCTGTCCCCTCTGTGAGAGTGGTCCTTGCTTCCTGCAATGGCTAGCTTTCTCTTTTTGTTTGAAAATGATGCAGGTGTCTTCATCTCATAAGACCATATAAACTCCTCTCAGAATCTAGCCTCCCTTTTCCAGTAGCCACAAAACAAAAAGTACTTATATGTCACAACCTAATGGAAGCACGAAAGGGCTCAGCCTGATAGAGGACAAAGACTAGACCACAAATAACTGGCAGATCAAGTACCTGAGACAGTAATTGGATCCTCAGTGTCCTGGGATCAAGAACTGGGGGTATAAAGTTGGGTAATGGAGAGTTTGCCAACATGAGAGCAATTTTCAATGGCACAATCTTCAATATCCTGCTAATGCCCCTACTGTCAACTTAAAGAAAGGAAGGTTCACTCTAAATGGAGTGGGGATACCAGAACTCCCACGGCAAGCAGCAGATGGTGGCATCAAAAGGCTGACAGAAGAGGACATGCTAAGTGAAATACTTCAAAAGACCAGCAAATCATCCATCTGATTCTGTTCCATGGGAAAACCCAGGGTATACACCACTTAACAGAAGATGAGGAATGCACTGTTAGGGAGGCACTTACATCATCTGAAACTTTGAAGAAAATAAATGATCATCAGTGATGCTGCTCCAGAACTGGACGTCCGATGGCAATGCAGATGCTAGAATTGATGATAGATGGCCAGGTGGCTTTCCAGAATAGGTGTAGATATAATGACAACACAGAGGCTTCCCTGGTAGCTCAGCTGGTAAAGAATCTGCCTGCAATTCAGGAGACCCCAGTTCAATTTCTGGGTCAGGAAGATCCCCTACAGAAGGGATAGGCTACCCACTCTAGCTAGTGTTCTTGGGCTTCTCTGTGGCTCAGTCAGTAAAGAATCCGTCTTCAGTGCAGGAGACTTGGGTTTGATCCCTGGGTTGGAAAGATTCCCTGGAGAAGGGCATGGCAACCCACTCCAGTATTCTTGCCTGGAGAATCCCCATGGAGAGAGGAGCCTGGTGGGCTACAGTCCGTGGTGTTGCAAAGAGTCTGACATGACTGAGCAACTAAGCACAGCACAGCGAATATTGACACCATGGTCAATATGGCAGTCAGGGGTGCCTAGGCTGCATAAAACTATGGAGATGTTAGAATCCAGGGACAAGGTATGAGGGCAGTTGCCCAGGGTATTAATCAGTCTGTGCCAAAAAAAAAAAAAAAAATCTGAAAATGATGGGCAACCACCCCAATAGTCACGATCCCTGTTGCCCCGTTTCCTAAATTAAATTGGTTTTCAAACTCAGAACCCACATATTGAAAAAGAGGCCAGGTTCCCAGAAAGAAAGATGCTACCTCTCCACAACAGGCGGAATCTTTGCTGGGGAAATTAAGATTCTTCACTTCCCTTTACCCAAATGTGCTGAAGCTGCATGCTTTGGTAACCATACATTAGGAAAAATGGAAACTCAGGTCCTTTCAAGTACTGTGGACACAAGGTCCAAGGTGAAAGTGCCATTCTATTCCAGCTAATGAAGGAAGTAAAAAAATATTTCATCTTGGTGAAACTGTAGAAATTAGTGCTTTTGATAAGGACCAAAAGATTGCAAAACTGGTGTTCCTGGTATATCCTCAATCCATGAGTCTTGTCCCTGAAAAATGTATTCAGGAGGATGACATTGGTAGCCCCATTTTTCATGCCTTTGTCAGATGTGGCGTCTTTGCAAGCACAGAATAGCTCAGCCTTAGGATGTGGTCTGCAGCTGCTGAGCTGATGAATGCATTCATTTCAGCCCTATCAGGAAAGAGGATGGGAAGCAGTTGCCTTTACATGGAGCAGACAAAAGTATGCATATGCTCTCTTGCCCAGAGCTGTTTGAATCCCTCATCCTCTCTCATAATTAGTCCAAAGGGACAAGGACTATCTGGACATTCTGCAGGGCATTGCACTGGCTCAGGATATCAAAAGCATGATATTAATTGAACCAGAGGAACAAAAATCAAGTATGTTAGATGCTTTGATTCCAGGGGAAGAGAGACAGACTTTATAAAAGGGTGAGCCATAACAATAAAATTTTAGATAGCAGTGGGACATGCAGGAGTGTCCCCCTGAAAGTAAAAGAGGAATGACTACTTTTTTTTGCACCTCTGACCACTAACTAAAAAGAAAACATAATGCTTGGTAGAACTTTTTGCATTCAGGAAGCATTGTGTTCCACTTTGGGAAAACTTTTCCAACCCATTTAATGAATCACATGGAAGGAGGCCAGCTTTGAAGGGACCTAGCAGGAAAGCTCTGTGGCAGGTCCAGGTTGTGATACAGATGACTCTTGCTTGAGCCATAAGATCTGGCAGTTGCTGTGGTACTATGTAGGGTAGATAATATGATACTAGAGATATCATGATGAAAGAGGTGTTTTATGAAGTTCATGGAAAGCCACAATAAGAAAGCCACAGTGCAGACCCATATGCCTCTGGAGCAAAGATGTACTATCTGTACTAGAAAGGTATAAACCATTCAAAAGATAGGTCTTGGCATACCCCTACTCTGGTAATAAGATAATAGGATGTGAAGTGACTTTGAGATCAGAATTTCCCATCATTGTTTGCATTCTATGTGATGCACTAAGTCATAAGGTGAGACAAACACAACAACAATCTCTTGTAAGGTTGGGATTGGATATGGGTCAGGTTGACTCATGAATACAGTAGCTATAGTGGAGTGGCTTGAAGCTATATGTGAACTCAGAACTATAGGAGAGCTTCTGCTCACCAAAGCTGATGCTGAATTTCCAACCTATTGGTGCCAGAAACCAGTATGCAACACCCTTAGAAGATCAACCAGCCACTGTATGGTGAGTTGATTCCATAGGATTGTTTCTACCTAAAAAGAACAGCTGTTTACCTCGACTAGAATCAGCACATTGTGAACGTGTATGTGGGTTCCCGGGGCCTTAGAACCCACCAGGATCTTGCATGATATCACATTGGTCCAAGGGACTTAATTTACAGCAAAGGAGGGACCATTGTGACCAAGGGTCTCCTAATCCTAACACTTCAATGCCCTGTAGCTTCTGCCCAGATGGACCAGAGGAATAGCACGTTCCAGTGGCTTCAGAGGTACCAGCTTGGAGAGGATACTGCAAGGGGGCACTCTCTCCTCCAAGATACTGTATACATTCTAAATCAATGACCATTCTAGGGTGTTATGTCCCCAGTACATGAAATACCCAGGCCCAAGACACAGAAATGATATTAGAATTGACCCTGATTATTTCCATTGATCTACTTGGAGAATTTATGCTTTCTATCTTTATAGCTCTGAGCATTGTGGGTTTAGAAGTCCTGGACCCCAGACAGGGACCAGAGGACACAGAAAGGGTAATATTAAACTTTGAGTTATGACTGCCACCTGGTTCCTTTGTGCTTCTCAGATGTGGGCTTTCCCCTAGGTGAAGCGTGTCCTGAGGTGATGCTCAGGGCACTGCTAAGGGAGACAGAGCTCTAGGACACCCGCAGCCAAGCTGCTCTTGGCATCTGAGGGAGTGAATGATTCCATCCTGAAGATGGGCTGGGGTGTCAGCCACACCATCAATGCAGTCTGTTCCTTGCTTGGCTTGGATACATATTTCTTGTGTGAAAATTTTATCCCAACTGAAAATGACTCCCTCAGAATTCTGGTTGGTTTCTTTTCTTGAGAAAAATTACAGGCAATTAGTGAGCAAATTACACTTCTCATATTGCAGCTGGTCCTAAGCTATGACCGCTACTTATCATCTATTTCTTTGTTACAAATATACTACAGTTCACCAAATTCTCTGAAGGGTCCTGGTCCTTTACCTCCTTCCAGGTATCCGTTCAGAGAGCATGCTCCAGTATGCGTGCACATCTCATCCAATGAGTGTCGACTTCCCAGGAGCCTGAGCGTCAACAACTCCATTCCCCTTTGCCTCAGAAGGGCACTGGAGACCTTGTGATAAACACAACGCTTAGAGAGCTTAGAGATAAGCTTACAAAAGTATTCGGCTTCTACTTACGGTAGTATCAAGCTTTCCTGATAGCTCAGGTGGTAAGAATCCGCCTGCAATGCAAGAGACGCTGGTTCAAATCCTGGGTCCAGAAGATCCACTGGAGAAGGGACAGGCTACCCACTCTAGTATTCTTGGGCTTCCCTTGTGGCTCAGCTGGTAAAGAATCCACCCACAATGCAGGAGACCTGGGTTCGATCCCTGGGTTGGGAAGATCCCCTGGAGAAAGGAAAGGCTACTCACTCCTGTATTCTGGCTGGAGAATTCCATAGTATGTATAGCCCATTAGTCCATGGGGTCACAAAGAGTTGGACAGGACTGAGCAACAATGGCACCCCACTCCAATACTCTTGCCTGGAGAATCCCATGGACAGAGGAGCCTGGTGGGCTGCAGTCCATGGGGTCACTACGAGTCGGACACGACTGAGCAACTTCACTTTCACGCATTGGAGAAGGAAATAGCGGCCCACTCCAGTGTTCTTGCCTGGAGTCTCCCAGGACGGCGGAGCCTGGTGGGCTGCCGTCTATGGGGTCTGTCTGTGGGGTCGCACAGAGTAGGACATGACTGAAGCGACTTAGCAGCAGCAACAGAGCAACTTTCACTTTCACTTTACAAAAGTATGTTGAAGGAATCCCCTGGTGGTCCAGTGGTTAGGATTCCATGCTCTCAGTGTCCAAGGACCTGAATTCAATCCCTGGTCAACTAAGAGTCCACAAGCTTTCAGCAAATAAATAAATAATTTAAAGTATATTGGCCTGAATAAATGTACCATGATTTCCTCATTTCTGCCATTTACTTTCAACTTTTATGCTAGATTTCTTTGTCTAAACTTCCTTGGTAAACTGTTAAAGAGAATTCTGCCTATAAATTTTAATATTGAAGAGGATACATGTGCAAAAAAAAAAAAAAAAGCAGTTGCTGAGTTTGTTAGTTTCCTTTGGCTGCCATACACAGCACCACAGACTAATGGGTTAAACAATAGAAAATTTTTGTCTCACCTTCTGGAGGCTAGCGGTCTGAGATCAAGGCATTGGCAAGACTGGTTCCTGCTGAGGGCTGAGAGACAGAATCTGTTCCCCACCTCTATCCTAGCTTCCAGCAATTTGCTGGCCAGCTCTGGCATCTCTCGGCTTCTGTGGCATCACTGCAATCTCTTGTCTTTATCTTTGCATGGGGTTCTCCCTGGGTGAGTGTCCCTACTTCCAAACTGCCACTTTTTATAAGGATGCCCATCTTATTGGTTTAGGCTCCCCATTCTATTCCAGTGTAACCTCATCTTAACTAATCACAGCCCCAACAGGCCTGCTTCCTGGTAAGGTCATGTTCTGAGATGGTGGAGGTTATGACATCAATATACAAGTTTGAGGTGGATATAATTCAAATTTTAGCTGAACTTGATATTGCTCTGGAAAGTTAAGTGGAAGACAATATAAAGTCTAGAGGCAGTAGGCTTGCTGGGATTTTTTTTTTTCTCTTTTAATGGGAAATTTAAATTACTCTGTTTAAGAACAGTGACTTTCTTTCCACTTGCTGATTAGGGCATTTCCCCAGTGGTTGCATTAGAGGAAGTGGCAGAAAACACTGGACTCCATTTGTGCCCTGACATGTACTTGTCCCTTTGCTCCATCTGAAAACTTCATGGCATCAAAAGGAGGAAAAGAATAAGGTGTCCTCTCTGCATGAGTCCATGGTAACTGGTTACAGCTAATCTCCTGGAGAAAGGGAATTTAATCTGGCAATTAGAATTATGAGCACAAGTTCTGGAAGATGAAAATCCTCATCACCCTGTTTGGTTCACTGACTCTGAAAGGCCCGCATGCCTGTCCCACTGCCAAATTGCACATCTGCATTTTGGTTGGTACATGCCTTTGGTGTTGGCATTGGCCCTCTGACCACAGAGCTTTCTACTGCAGCTGTTTCAGTGGCTTGGCTCTTTTTATTCCCTGAGGTCTTCTGGTGGAGCAAGAGGACACCCACAGTGGAAGCCAAGAGAGTCATCTTAATGAATGGCATATTATAGACTTTGTGATTTGCGTTGTTTCATAGCATGGCTGGCTGAATTCCTGTTCCTGAAGGATCAAGTTAAATCAGGCAGAAAAGTGATGTGGAATCTTTTCTTTCGGAAACCTTTCACAAAAGGACTCTTGGCCCAACCAGTGCTCGCTTTTGCATGAGCTCTTAAACGAATGGTAAATGTTGCATACGAAGGTGGAGCATTCACCATGTCTCTGACTCTAGAAGTGAGCGAGTCAGAGACTTTGGTGGGAAACGCACTGTCCCATACCCTTGCCTGAATCATCTTGTGTGTTAGGTCCTTGTGTGCAGGACCCAGCCTATAAGACCTAGGTCAACATTTCTAGTAGTGGGCTCCCCTCAGACAGCCCTCTCATTAAAAGGAGGATTTGTGAACCTGGTGGAACTTGGCCACCACTGAAAAATACATATTTCAGTCCCAGAGTGTCAGCGTGGTCGGGGTGGGAAGGGAACCAAACACTAGAGCAAACAAAAACATCTTTTAAAATGTCGCCTGCTTGCTGCCAAATGTGGGCTCAGAGGGAGTGCCACCGGGAGCAAGTTCCACATGGCAAGGCCTTCCGTGGAGAAGCCTGGCTGGCAGGCCACGAGGATTCAGTAATTAACACTGTCAAAGACTTGTGAGGCCCCATTTCAGCAGCTCGATTTGGAAATGTGTTGCCGTGTACACTCACCCTTCAGCGGCACAGCTGTGGTGTGGAGTCCTTTGGAGGCTGGCGCACGTGTGGCCTCAGACTCTTTGTCATGAGATGTAAGCAAACCTGGGGGTTTCATGGTGGGGGAAGCTTTAACCCTCTGCTGGTTAGGGCTAAGAGTCCCTCATTTAAAAAAAAAAAAAAAACAAAAAAAAAAACCAATCAAATAAGGTACTCTAAGAATGCTAAGTAGCCAGTTCTTAGAAATCATAGCATCTAATAATAAGATGAGAGCTATGAACCCAGGCATGGTCACCTGGGCATATGGAATTGGCTACTGGGAGCTGGAAAGGGGGCTTTGAAAACATTGGGAAGGATGGGTGGAATTACAAAGGGCTGTAAAACTGGATGAGGTCAGGAAGAATGGCTGCTGTCTCTCGAGAAGAGAGAATGAGTGGGTAGGTCACTGTGCTGTGATAGAGGAAACATTGAGCATGGAGTTGATACATTCAGTTCACAAAACTGCCCCTCTCTCTAGCACTGAAGCCACCGTGCATATCACTTAACTTTCTAAACTTGTTTCTTTCTTTAAAATGAGGATTTTGATATCTCCTATGAAATGTCCTTATTATGAATATGTGTGTGTGTGTGTGTGCTCAGTTGCTCAGTCATGTCTGACTCTGCAACCCCATGGACTATAGCCTGCCAGGCTCTTCTGTCCATGGGATTCTCCAGGCAAGAATGCTGGAGTGGGTTGCCATTTTCTACTCCAGGGACTCTTCCAAACTCAGGGATCAACCCATGTTTCCTGCATTGGCAGGCAGAATCTTTACCGCTAGCACCACCTGGGCATGTATTATTATATAGATAAGCTATGAAGATATTAATATATATGTATATGCCTACATCTGTATGTTGTTGTTTAGTCACTAAGTCATGTCAGACACTTTTGTGGCCCCATGAACTGTAACCCGCCAGGCTCCTCTCTTCATGGTATTTCCCAGGCAAGAATACTGGAGTGGGTTGCTATTTCCTCCTACAGAGGATCTTCCCAACCCAGAGATTGAACCCACATCTTCTGCATTGGTAGGCAGCATTGGCAGGCAAGCTCTTTATCAATGAGCCAGGAGGGAAGCTCATTCATCTGTATATCTGTCATTTATTGGTTGACTACTAAGCAATCAACAAACATTTATTGACTACCTTTTAGCTATGGTATTAAATAGATGTGCCAAGTAAAGTCTCTGTTCTCTTGGAGCTTATATTGAAGTGAGTGAAGGAAAGCAACTGAGGATGAAACATGTAAATGAATAAGATGCTTTCAAATTGTGAAGAGGCCTATGATAATTTTAAAGGGTGGTATAGTGGTGGACTAAAAAGGCTGCTTCATGTAGCATAGTTCCCGGATATTTGCATATTGTTTATCATTCAGGTTTTCCAGGCATTCCTTCTGTGGTAAGCACTATGGTCCCCACTTGTTTTTTAGCCACTATGTCGTATCCAGCTCTTTGCAGCTACATGGACTGAAGCACGCCAGGCTCCTCTGTCCTGCACTATCTCCTGGAGTTTGCTCAGATTCATGACCATTGTGTCCATGATGCTATCTAACCATCTCATCTTCTGCCACCCCCCTTCTCCTTTTGCCTTCAACCTTTTCCATTACCGGTATCTTTTCCAAAGAATCAATTCTTGGCCATCAAGTGGCCAAACTATCGGAGCTTCAGCTTCAGCGTCACTGTTCCCTCTTACCAACAAAGAATCTGAAGTCCTGTAGGTTACCTCTGATGGGCCAGGCTTCCAAAAGTGGGTCTTCAGGCAGAACTGGTGAGTTGCACTGAACACTCATCCTCTGTGGTCAGAGGATGTCTGAGATCAGTGCCCGTCTCCAGCCCCCTCTTCATGTATGTTCCCTCCACTTTTCTTTAGTTGAATATTGTTTGCTAGAGCCCACATGTATAACCATCTGTAAATTCAGTCACACAATAATAAATGACACTAGCTTATATCTTTGGCATTTATACTATCTGCCATTGATGAGAGCTGGAGAATACACAGAGAATCAGAGTGCTATGCTACAGACACCTGCCTGAAGCTCAGTTTGTAAACATTTCTAGGATCTTAGGTGTGATGTTTGTTGTTGTGTTGTGCTTAGTTGCTTAGTCATGTCCAACTCTTTGTGACCCTATGGAGTGTAGCCTGCCAGGCTCCTCTGTCCATGGAATTTTCCAGGCAGGAATACTGGAGTGGGTTGCCATTTTCTCCTCCAAAGGAGCTTCCTGACTCAGGGATTGAACCCATGTCTCCTGTATCTCCTGCATTGGCAGGCAGATTATTTACCATTGCAGTGGATGTTTATTCCACAAGAAACCAAAACTCATATATAAAATTAATATATAAAGTTGAATGGAACTATTTCAGAGGAACATCTTGGATTTGGAAGAGAAGATGGCACATTCAGATTTATTCTCAAGTTTCTTGTTAATACCTTTAATTACTTGTCTTAATGTACATGGTTTAAATAAAGGGTAGAAATTAAACTTGTATTGTGAGGAAAGTACTGCATTGAGAAGAAAGAAATTAAGTTCTAGAAATCTTTGTGAAAACATACTTGTTTAGAGCTAGGTTTGGAGCAGCAGCTTTATGTCTTCTTTCTGTTTTTAATATTTATTTAGTTGGCTGCATCAGGTGATATCATGTGATATCTTTCACTGTGGCACACACACTCTCCAGTTACAGTGTGTGGGCTCCAGAGTGCATAGGTTTAACTGCTTTGCAGCATGCAGGATCTTAGTTCCCCAACCAGGGATCGAACCCACCTCTCCTACTTTGGAAAGTGGACTCTTAACCACTGGACCACCAGGGAGGATCCAGCTTCATGTCTTCCTACATAATGCCAAGATTTAAAATTGTGTGATATATATGTTTCCCTTGGAAAGGACACAGCTGGAAGGACACAGCTAAAAATGGGTTAGAATAGTGTTAGAGACAAACCTAAAAACCTAGGTGAGAGTCAGGGTTCTTGCTCGCACAGCATAGCAGTTCTTTCAAGTTGACCATCCTGCTTGTTGCAATAAGAATCATGTCAATTAGCCAAGCAGTGTTAGGCACAGGCTTAGCCACAATGCATGCTTGATGATAAGCCTAGACAAGAAAACTAAAGAACAAAAGGATCATGGAACAGATACATTCTAACATGGATTCCCTCTTTCACTCTCAGGCTTTCACCTTCTCATAGAATATTTTCCAATGAAATGGCTCTGCTCCAGGGACTTTTATTCTTTTTCCTCCTCTGCATTATGCTTGCTAATTTTAAATGTCTGCTCTTTTCTTGTGTTATTTTCTCTAGTTGGAACTCCACACTCACTCCCCTGGTGCCATGATTGTTCATTTCTGTGAAGCCCTTCCCAAAGAAGTCTTCTCAGAAGACTTCCCAGTTTTAGTAAACAGTTTTGGTTAAGTCAAGTTAGCCTGATACCACTAAGTCCCACACATTGTATTTCCTCCGTATATTGTTTCATTTCACCTTCCAAAAACACCCTGCAGTGCATGGTATTGTTTCCATTTTTATACTGAAGGCAACAGAAAGCCAGAGCATCCAGTGACTTCTCCAAGGGTACCCTGCTGGGAAGTGGTACATGATGGATAAAGCTGCCTCCTTTGCTAGCCAGCAGCCTGATGTGGCTCATCATAGACTCCATTCATCCTTCTTTCCTTAGTGGTGAATAGTGAAAGGGTGACATCAAGTTAAAGGACAAAGATTATAAAAAGGTCCTTCTGAATCAGCCCCTGCTGAACCAAGTTGTGGTGTACTAGGGAGCAGTAACTAAACTTTGGAAAATAGTATTTTGGTCAAATTTTAATGGTGAGCTCTGTCACTTCCACACTACTGTTCTAAGATCTGTTCTGTCAAGCAGTTAATTAATTCTCTTGGGGCAATTACCCGGCCACCAGAAAAGATCTGCTGCGGGCCCCTGCCTCTAGGCACAGTCTTTGCTAAATAAGCAGCAGGAGAACCTTGAAGTGGCAGTTCTGTAACCACTTCTTCCTGAGGTCAGCACTTCATGCATTTGTGTGTTCTGGGCCCAGCAGCACAGCATCCCACAAAGGTGGGTGTTCTGTAAGTGCTTTTTAATGATGGTGGTGCTGATGATGTATGAAGGTCTGTTTATACTTGCAGGGAGAGTCGCATATTTTAACAAGAGGGACTTTTGATTGGCATTTCAAAGAGGCTGGTGTTGTTGGAAAATGTCAGCACCCTGCATAGGAGGGCACTTCATAACTGTTAAGGGATTGGGTCGGCTAAGGGGATTAGGATAATTGTTTTGGAGTGAATGGGCCAGCTCAGTGGAGGTGACCTGAAGTCATTTTAATGGGCCTAGTCCAGCCCGTGGTGACAACTCATGCCAGTGGATTAAGATGCTCTGATGGAAATTCCCAATCATTGCTGAGCACTAGTTCCATTGGGACACTGGCTGCCCTATTGTATTGCTATGTCTGGTAGGCTGACTCAATTTCTGGGCTCAAACAAAGAAATTCTGATCAAAGGATCTGCTACCCCACCATGTGGCACAGGGCTCCTTCGCCTCTGAAGATGAAAGGTGCCTATTTCCATGGTACTTCTCATTTTGGGAGAGTCTTTTAATTCACGCCAGTTTAAGATCAATCAGGGATGAAGTCAAACACCGTCAGCATAGAAAGTCCTGTGGATGAAAGTCAAGGAGAAAAACTTCTTTCTCCTAAGTAAGCACCAGGCTGGGTGGCTGACAGTTAATATTGCATCAAGTTTACCAGCTTGAGGAAGAAAAGATAAGCTCTGGAATGAATGTAGATGTAGATTCAAAGATCAAAAGAAGAGTGCTGCTGCTGCTAAGTCACTTGAGTCATGTCCAATTCTGTGTGACCCCATAGACGGCAGCCCACCAGGCTCCCCTGTCCCTGGGATTCTCCAGGCAAGAACACTGGAGAGGGTTGCCATTTCCTTCTCCAATGCATGAAAGTGAAAAGTGAAAGTGAAGTCACTCAGTCGTGTCCGACCCTAAGAGCACCCATGGACTGCAGCCTACCAGGCTCCTCTGTCCATGGGATTTTCCAGGCAGGAGTACTGGAGTGGGGTGCCATTGCCTTCTCAAAAAAAGAAGAGTAGTTTACATTATATTCTAGTAGTTCATATCTGTCTGCAACCTTTTCTCATATAATTGAAATGCAATATGAGTGAAAACCTCAAATTTCATGTGTTGGTTGGCCAGCCCCAAGTGACTGAATCAGGTAATTCCATAGGCCAGACTTTGAGATGCATCATTGCTCTTCATGTTTGGATACTTGCACTTCAGCCAGTTTGAATTTCTTTGTGAATGAGACCCTCCATTGACCATAAACATCACTACCATCCTAAAAGAACACAAAGAGGCGATTCTATAAACAAAACTGGTTTTTGTCACAAGTTTCTTATGCCATGAATATTTAGGGATAATTAACTCCTGACCGATAGTTTTGGATTTTGCAATGTTGCCAAGTAGCCTAGAAATCTGAAGTAATAATGCTTTCCATGAATGACAGTTTGTCTGAATCAGATGCTCTTTAAATAAGTGGCCAGACTGGAAAAAGTGGGCAGTTCAGGGAAACCTCATAGCCTGGGTGTCACTGACCACAGAATGTGCAAGTTTTGTGGCAATGTGAGACTCACACCTGCAACAAACAAACTTTGGGTTTGTCTAGAATGCATACTGAGGACCTGTATACACAAATGGCTCTTAGCCTGGAAATTCCATGCCTTCCCACAGTGGTTTTGTAAGCAGAATCTTAATACACACATTACGTATCTGGCCCAGGCCGTCTATAATTATATTAGCTCTTTTGGTGAGTGGACAGTAACTTTTGCAGAAGTTGGAACCTTTCCTTTTGAGTTGTTGAAGGGTGCTTTATGGAGCAAGATGGGTCCAAGATAGCTCTTCTTTAAATTAAAAAAAAACGTTCTTTAAATTAAAATTTCCTGTTTCTCTATGCAGCACTGGCTTGCTGAGGACATATTTATCTCTGAAACTACTCACTCTGGATTCTCAAAGGGCCAAGGAGAGTCAAGGAGATTTTGATGAAATAGGCCACAGCTTTGAACTATTCTTTCTCTAGAATAGTGTCAGAATCACTATGGGTGGTTGTTCAAAATCAAGATTCTTGAAATTCAGTGCAGGTCCCTGAATCAAGATCTATAATGCTGGCTCAGGAATAGTCTCATACACACAAGTTTGATAAGCATTTTTGTAGATGTCTGCCTGGTGACACCAGATTTTTATCATGGACACATACTGCATCTATTGTCGAGTCTTGGGTGAATATTTGCCATGCTTATATAAAAATTCACCTAATTTTTGGCTACCCACTTTTTGTCTGAATCATGGGAGGTAAATAGTTGTCTAAATGATTTATCTAGACCAGAAAGAAGGATTTTGATCCCTTTCCCGACCCTCGCTTCCTCTTCCCCATCCTTCTTTCCCTCCTTTCTTCTCTGAAAACTTTCCTGGCCTCAGTTACAAACATATGTGATATCCTAAGGAAGATGGAGGAGAATATGCCAGACCACAATGAAATGTCAAGGTGAGCCAACCTCGTTTTGGGTGTTCATGTCAAAGTGTGAGAGGAAGAAGATATTTGCAAGTGGGTTATCCAGGAGGATCATGGCATGTAGCAAGGCTCTTGGGGAGAGCTCAGGAGAGAAGGAAGGCTGAATGTTCAAGAAGGAAGCAAAGATGTAATCTGTGAGGGAGGATAAAATGGTAGCGAATGGAAGATGTCCAAGTATGCAGTTCTGCACAGAATACAACCTAACGTGACTGTGTGGGAGGAGGCTATGTGAGGAAGACAAGAGTTCAAAGAAATGCTTTAACTTCTAATCAAGCCAAAGAGATGATTATTCACTTGCTTATGTCCAGAAACATGGCATCACTTGAAGTTTTAGCCAATGCACTTTGATTCTGATCACTTCCAAATCCTAAAGATAAAATCCTAAAAAGTAACAGGGAAATGTACTTGGGTAACTGTCTCATTCTCACAAACATCTTTAATAGAACACATGTCAAAATTAGGTTCTCTTTTCATGATCCAGGTAAATATGAATACGTGTAACTACAAGGAATCAAGTATTTTACTCTGAACTTGCCTTAAGTCATGACAAAACATGATATGATTGGGAAGCACTAAAAAGTGGATTCTTTTTCTTAATAATTAAATTTATTTATTTTTAATTAAAGGATAATTACTCTCAATATTGTGTTGGTTTCTGCCAGATGTCAACATGAATCAGCCATAGGTATACATATGTCTCCTCCCTTGTGAACCTTTCTGTCATCTCCCACCCCGTCCCACCCCTCTAGATTGTTACAGAGCCCCTGAGTCACACAGTAAACTCCCATTGGCTATCTATTTTACATATGGTAATATACATGTTTCCATCTTACTCTCATCATAATTCCCATCCTCTCCTGCTGGGAGCCAGCGTGAGGAACTCCACCCATGGCAAAGGTCATGAGGAAGGAGGCTTGGCATATGCAAAGGCGTGATCAAGCCTCAGGAAACCCCCTGTTCCCAAGCATCTACCCCCAAACCAGTGTCTGTTTTATGCTCTCACCTACACCTCTGACTTTACAGAGAGTTCTCCCCTATCACCATTTCTCTCGGAGAAGGAGTTAACTTGCAGCTCCAAGTCAATAAAAATTCCTGGGCATGACAAGAGTGTTTCAACTTACGAATTCCTCTGAAGGTTATCTAGCCCACCTGTATAGGTTCGTCTGGCCACATGTGATTGTTTACAACCTCCTGATCATGAGAGGCACGAGATGTTTTAGACTTACTAAAGGCAAATTCTTTTGGGAAGTTAGAAATTATTAGTATAGTGGATTGGTTAGGAATTATATTAGTGAAGGGTTTTTCATTTGTTGTGCCAATAATTTCTGCTAATTCCCTGCCCTGGGTGGGACAAGGGTGTCTCAGGTCAAACCTCTCTGCTGGCAAACTAGCTTGTGTGACAGGATTATCCATACTCCTGCCACTACACATATGATTGTTTACTACATCTCAACCATAAACAGCACAGAGAGTTTTGGAATATTTTGAGAGTCTTAATTAGCATAGGGCTTTTCTCATTGTTGAGTCAATGATTGTCACCAGGCCTCCATATCCTTAGGCACCTGGGAATATATTAATCAATATATTTGGAATATAGAAAAGGAAATATAGTAGTTTTTGATGTTAGCAATACTAGACTTTTTGAGTTAATGAATTTTCTCTTTTGTAATAGATCACTGTACTTTGTTGTAAATCACTGTGTCCTTGCTATGTAAAAATGTAACTTTATCACTATCTTAAGACTAAACAGATCTTAAGGGAACATTGGTGAAGGGTTTTCATTTGTTGGGCTGATGTTTGCTGCTAAATCTCCATATTCCCTGCTCATATAATGAATACAACTAACATATAGAAGAAATAAGTATTAACCTTTAAGATTAATCATGTTAACCTTGGGTTAAATAAATTCCTTTCTTGATTGTAACTCACTACACCCTCACCCTATAGGAATGCAACTTAATTTGGAGTGTGGTGCCTGGTTTAAGGAAAAACACCCTTGGAAAAAATAAGTTTTTGGTTATCAGAAAGAAAGGGTCGTAAAATGTCAGCAGGCCTCATGGCCAGAAGATGATGTAAAACCCCTAAGACCTTTTTTATGTAAAGCACCTGATTTTGATAAAGGTCAGGACTGCTGACTCCCACGTGACTCTGTATTCATCCCTATGTGTAACAAAAGGTATATAAGCAAACCTAAAAATAAAGAAATGAGATCAGTTTCTGGAAAGACTGATTCCCCCATGTCGCTTCTTTCTTGCTCCCCGTTTTTCTGGCTGAATTCCCATCTGGAATGTGGGTACTCACCAAGCCTGCTAATTCTGCCTGGGCTTCTAAGATCGGACTGGGGAGGCCTCAGTGCCTCCTCTCCTTCGGAAGAACAGAAAGACGCCTGTGGCCTATGTAGGTGGTGATTGGTATTCCACATAAACCAAGTTATTCAGCATCTTTTTCTCCACTAATATTTCCTACTGCACTATCCGTTTCCAATCTCTCTATATATCTGTAATTAAATAAGTTTTTTCCTAGGACGCCGACTCCATCTCACCTTCGAATCACCCTGGATCCACCGGGGCTGGACCCCGGCACTCTCCTTCCTCCCACTCCCCACCATGTCCATAAGTCTGTTCTCTATATTTGTGTCTCCATTGCTGCCCTGCAAATAGGTTCAACAGTACTGTCTTTCTAGATTCCATATATATGTATTAATATATGATATTTGTTTTCCTCTTTCTGACCTACTTCACTCTGTATAATAGGCTCTAGGTTCATCCACCTCATTAGAACTGACTCAAATATGTTCCTTTTTATGGCTGAATATTATTCCATTGTATATATGTACAACAGCTTCTTTATCCAATCTACAAGCAATAAATGCTAGAAAGAGTGTAAAGAACCCTCTTGCATTGTTGGTGGGAATACAAAGTGATACATAGATTCCTTAAAAAACTGGGAATAAAACCACCATATGACCCAGCAATCCAACTATTAGGCATATACCCTGAGGAAACCAAAATTGAGAAAGATACAATGTTCATTGTAGCACCATTTACAATAGCTAGAACAAGGAAGCAACCTAGTTGTCCACTGACAGATAAAGTGGGTTTTACCATCTGAGCCACCAGGGAAGCCCAGCACTTTGCCTTAAGTAGTGACAAAACATGGTATGATTAGGGGGCACCCTGAGGCCTCTCTCCCTGTACTCTCTTTTTCACCTTCCAGCCTCCAGTGCTTCTGTTAATTCTATCAGAAGAATTAGTCCTTTGGATTAGACATTATACTTAGAAGTCCCACATCACTGAGCATTAAGAACCATTGCACAACAAGCTACTTAGTGAAAGTAGGTAGCTTTCCACCCTAAAATGTGATGGCCAGGAGACTTTTGATTAGAGAGAGAGGGATGGAGAGGTGTGAGGTGTGAGCGATTGATTGAAGAAGGCAGACTTGACATGAATGTCACGCGGTGAGAGCAGGAGACCAGCATCAGGGAATAAAGGAAACTTAAAGGCAGTGCAACACAAGAGAAGACTCTACACATGGACATCACCAGATGGTCAACACTGAAATCAGAATGATTATATTTTTTGCGGCAAAAGATGGAGAAGCTCTATATAGTCGATGGAAACAAGACCAGGAGCTGACTGTGGCTCAGACCATGAACTCCTTATTACCAAATTCAGACTCAAATTGAAGAAAGTAGAGAAAACCGGTAGACCATTCAGGTATAACCTAAATCAAATCCCTTATGATTATACAGTGGAAGTGAGAAATAGATTTAAGGGCCTAGATCTGATAGATAGAGTGCCTGATGAACTATGGACGGAGGTTTGTGACATTGTACCAGAGACAAGGATCAAGATCATCCCCATAGAAAAGAAATGCAAAAAAGCAAAAATGGCTCCCTGGGGAGGCCTTACAAATAGCTGTGATAAGAAGAGAGGTGAAAAGCAAAGGAGAAAAGGAAAGATATATGCATCTGAATGCAGAGTTCCAAAGAATAGCAAGAAGAGATAAGAAAGCCTTCTTCAGCAATCAATGCAAAGAAATAGAGGAAAAGAACAGAATGGGACAGACTAGAGATCTCTTCAAGAAAATTAGAGATACCAAGGGACCATTTCATGCAAAGATGGGCTCGATAAAGGACAGAAATGGTCTGGACCTAAGAGAAGCAGAAGATATTAAGAAGAGGTGGCAAGAATACACGGAAGAACTGGACAAAAAGATCTTCACAACCCAGATAATCATGATGATGTGATCACTAATCTAGAGCCAGACATCTTGGAATGTGAAGTCAAGTGGGCCTTAGAAATCATCACTACAAACAAAGCTAGTAGAGGTGATGGAATTCCAGTTGAGCTGTTTCAAATCCTGAAAGATGATGCTGTGAAAGTGCTGCACTCAATATGCCAGCAAATTTGGAAAACTCAGCAGTGGCCACAGGACTGGAAAAGGTCAGTTTTCATTCCAATCCCAAAGAAAGGCAATGCCAAAGAATGCTCAAACTACCGCACAATTGCACTCATCTCACATGCTAGTAAAGTAATGCTCAAAATTTTCCAAGCCAGGCTTCAGCAATACGTGAACCATGAACTCTCTGATGTTCAAGCTGATTTTAAAAAGGCAGAGGAATCAGAGATCAAATTGCCAACATCTGCTGGATCATAGAAAAACCAAGAGAGTTCCAGAAAAACATCTACTTCTGCTTTATTGACTATGCCAAAGCCTTTGACTGTGTGGATCACAATAAACTGTGGAAAATTCTGAAAGAGATGGGAATACCAGACCACCTGACCTGCCTCTTGAGAAATCTGTATTCAGGTCAGGAAGCAACAGTTAGAACTGGACATGGAACAACAGACCGGTTCCAAATAGGAAAAGGAGTACGTCAAGGCTGTATATTGTCACCCTCCTTATTTAACTTCTATGCAGAGTACATCATGAGAAACGCTGAACTGGAAGAAGCACAAGCTGGAATCAAGATTGCCGGGAGAAATATCAATAACCTCAGATATGCAGATGACACCACCCTTATGGCAGAAAATGAAGAGGAACTGAAAACCTCTTGATGAAAGTGAAAGAAGAAAGTGAAAAAGTTGGTTTAAAGCTCAACATTCAGAAAATGAAGATCATGGCATCTGGTCCCATCACTTCATGGGAAATAGATGGGGAAACAGTGGAAACAGTGTCAGACTTTATTTTGGGGGGCTCCAAAAGCACTGCAGATGATGACTGCAGCCATGAAATTAAAAGACACTTAATCCTTGGAAGAAAAGTTATGACCAACCTAGACAGTATATTCAAAAGCAGAGACATTACTTTGCCGACTAAGGTCCATCTAGTCAAGGCTATGGTTTTTCCAGTGGTCATGTATGGATGTGAGAGCTGGACTGTGAAGAAGGCTGAGCACCGAAGAATTGATGCTTTTGAAGTGTGGTATCGGGGAAGACTCTTGAGAGTCCCTTGGACTGCAAAGAGATCCAACCAGTCCATTCTAAAGGAGATCAGCCCTGGGATTTCTTTGGAAGGAATGATGCTAAAGCTGAAACTCCAGTACTTTGGCCACCTCATGCAAAGAGTTGACTCATTGGAAAAAACTTTGATGCTGGGAAGGATTGGGGGCAGGAGGAGAAGGGGACGACCGAGGATGAGATGGCTGGATGGCATCACTGACTCAATGGACATGAGTCTGAGTGAACTCCGGAAGAATGTGATGGACAGGGAGGCCTGGTGTGCTGCAATTCATGGGGTCGCAAAGAGTTGGACACGACTGAGCAACTGAACTGAACTGAACTGAAAGGTAGTGCTGAGGGAGAAAATACCAAAGACAACATTTTCTTGCTTCCTGATCAGCTGCTGGGCTAGACCTGTCTGTGGGTTTATTGGATTAAAAAAAAAAAAGTGCTGAAGCTGAGGCAGGGAGAAGTTGGGTACATTTTAACGTAATGCACAGACATAACCTGGAACAGGAGTCATAGCCTGTGTCACTCTGCTGTGTAGCCTTTCAGTTTAGTTCAGTTCAGTCGCTCAGTTGTGTCCAACTCTGCGACCCCATGAATCTCAGCACACCTGGCCTCCCTGTCCATACCAACTCCTGGAGTTCACTCAGACTCACGTCTATCAAGTCAGTGATGCTATCCAGCCATCTCATCCTCTGTAGTCCCCTTCTCCTCCTGCCCCAGATCCCTCCCAACATCAGAGTCTTTTCCAATGAGTCAACTCTTCGCATGAGGTGGCCAAAGTAATGGAGTTTCATCTTTAGCATCATTCCTTCCAAAGAAATGCCAGGGCTGATCTCCTTCAGAATGGACTGGTTGGATCTAGCCTTTAGCCAACTATTATTTTCTCTACATTAAACCCACACTGATGGATTACTATAGAGAAAGGATGAACCAATTCCTTTAATTCATCTCAAGCTGAAGGAAAAGATAATTGACCTTATTCTCCTAACCTTGAATGAAAGAACAAAATTCATATAATTTTTCTTCTCTGGCAGGATTAGTTCTAATGGTTCATGTCCATGACAGTTGAATTTCCTGGAGAAAAGCATCATGAAAATTGAAGTTATAGGTTTTTAAACCCTGGTCATAATTTTTTTCCTAAGTGAAAAAGAGGAGACACAATGGTTTCTTCTCTTTTCCTTCTCACCTGTCCTGCTACTTGAGTTTCTGATTCTTGGTTGTGTACCAAGGACATTGTGGATGTGGGAGCAACCTGACTGTAAAATATTTAGCTCTTCCAAGGGGGCGGATTTGGGTCCAGAGATCTTGCCACTTGGGTGCGTGTCTACCTTCTCCCTCACTGATACATTCAAGGACTGATTGTAAAGTAATGGAACCAATATTCACAAGCACATGTGAAAATCAGCCTCATTATTCTAGAACTGGGCTTGAGTGTTTTCAATGCAGTTGGGTGTGAGCACAAGCTGTCATGGGGCCTTTGGGAAACAGAAGAGAGCATGTCATGACCACATGGATTAAAATAGGTATGAAAACCCAAAAACCTGTGCAGAACAACCAACAAAAAAAAAAAACAGCAACAATAAAACCTCAAATATAAAACTACTGATCAGATCCAGTTTCTGGGGCTCCTGTGGATGACTCCTGCTTTTAAATCCTGTTTCATATTTACATGTGCCATTCCAAACTCAAAATGAAACCACTTTGGGATTATGGCATATTTGGGGTCACTTACCTTTCTTGTTATATTTTAAAATGAAACTAGTGATTGAAAGGCTAATAACTAAGGGGTATGCATTTCTTTGACTTTTAAAATAGACTATAAATATACCTCAAATATTGGAATTTGAGTATTTAATATTATACTATTTTGTTGGTTGATTTATATGGAGTTAAAATATTTCTCAACATAATATTCTCTAGCAAAGGGAAAGGACTTTCAGAAATATTCTAAATAGCAAAGGATTGAAATGCAAAATAATCTTTCACTATTGGAAGGCAGCATCTGTATAATATTGCTATCACTGTTGTTATTATTTCCTAGTGTAGCAACATACCTGGTATACAACAAGGATTCCGTTCACGGTTGTTGAACTTTTAAAAGTCAAAGTTATTCTATTATATTTCACCTTCTTCAGCATCTTTTATTTCAAATGAAACCCTAGGTAGGAATATCAGTGTAGTCAATAATCCGTCTGCCAGGATAACAGTGTGACAAAAATCGGTGTCTTAAATTAGGGAGAAAGGAAAAATAACACTAGTCCCAGAGTTCTCGAGATACAAAATGTCTTGGTGATTTTGTAGTTGTTTCATGTCTTATTGACATAAATGCAGCTTGGAACTGAAACATCTACCAAGAGAACGGATGTGCAGTACATCTGAGCCAGTTAAACCTTAATCGTGTAAATGAAACCTTTAAATTGTGTGAACCACTAGCAGCCTTGCAACTCTTTACATGTGCAAAGAATTGAATGAAGACATATGGTCACCATCAACTTGGTTATTTAATTCTGAGATGACACACGTATTAATCTAACTGAAAGGGGAAGCTACTATATAGCTGGTTGTAATTAGCCAACCACAAATTTCTATAACCACTTCAGTCTCAACCAAAAGCCAAAATGGCATTTCATGATTACACACCATCCCACCCAGATTTGCATTTTCTGATGAATTCCCAAGGTTAGGATATGAGCCATACTGTAAAACCAACCCTCAATTACACCTTTTAGAGGGGAAGATTAGTGGCAGGTGGTGCCTGCTATAACAGCCTCATTAAAACACCTTCTGGTGGAGTTTCACAAAGGAAGCCACCAGATGGAGACCCATCTCCACATGGTAGTCTTACCTCAAATGAGACTTTCACCTGACACTTTGGGGACAGACAATTTTTTTCTCACCTAACAAGCCACTGAGGTTGAAAAGACGATCTATTAGGATTAATCATACTTGATCACTAATCCATTGTAATGCCATATGGTGAAAGCGTTGTTCACTGTGAAGCCTGGAGCCAGGTAGAGCCCCTCTGGTAATGTAAACCCTCCCATTTTCCTGCAGCTAATCTAATTTCACCTCCTCCCAGACCTCAGATGCCAGAAATGATGCTTAACTCTTCCTCCACTGTCTCTGATGCCTTTTTGAATGGTAGCAAATCTGATCTCAAAGGTAATGACGCTGAAACCTGCTGACTAATTGGAAAATGATTTTCCTGGTGTTGCTTGCCTGGTGGGTTGGAGGGATAAAGGTGTTTGTTCCATTGTGCACACATTCAAAGACTTACTCCTGGTCGCCTGATCAGCACAGCTTGGGGTTACTCATCTGCCCCTTTCCCTAAGTGTGTTTGCCGAGTCTGTGATTTAGTGGATTGGAACAATTGGCCAGCTGGGCAGAGAAAGTGAAGCTGACGTGCCAGGATAGATTCTGCCACCTTATGCAGTCCTTGAAATGGCAAGATTTTTTTTTCCACTGTGGTTGGCCTTTGAGGTGGATCCAAACAATTAAGTGCCAAATAGTATAACCCCCATGTTATATGTGTGTGTATGCATAGACCTCTTGCATGTTTTGTGTTGTTATGAAGCACCTTCTTCTAAGTTGTTTTCCAGAAGAAAGATGGCCTTTCTTGCTCAAGACCCATGGCTACAAGTTGCATGCATCAGGATAATGACATGCATATGGTCACATGCTGCTGCTGCTGCTAAGTCGCTTCAGTCGTGTCTGACTCTGTGCGACCCCATAGACAGCAGCCCACCAGGCTCCCTGAGCCCCACACATTTTGCCCTGGTCCTGGGGTCCTAATAAGGAGACTGCTATGGAGTAACTCCCAAGTTTCCGTGATATTTAACAGTCACTTGGTTCCAGTTCTAGAAGGACTTCCAGGGAGGACAGAATAAATAATCCATCTTCAATGTATACTAAACCATATCATTGAGAAAAGAATAGTTTTCTCAAAGTAATGCCATAGGGGCTTGGCCTCTGGTCCATCCCAAGTGCAGTGGTGCATACCTTCCTAATATACTGCTCTCCCAAATGCAATAGTATTTAGAGAGTTACCAGCATTATAAGATCTAATCAGTATTTCTTTATTGTATAAGCATTGGGGAGGGGTGTTGTTGGGAGTGGGGAATGCTTCTTAAAATGCAGGTTCTTAGGCATCAACCCACAGACTTGCAGAATTAGAATCTCTGGAGGTAAACTATAAGCAGTACTTTTAAAAAACGAGTTTCCCAGGTGACTCTGAGACACATTAAAATTTAAAGGTCTAAAAAAATCCAGGATCCTATTCCTACTCTGAAACGCAACCAGAGCCCCACAGATCACTACTCTCCTATTTCCACATATTGACGGTGCGGTAGCACCAGGTCAACGGAGGTCATGGGACCCTGAGTTGTTCTCTGATGGGGAAGGGAAAGTATCTCCAATTGTGCTCTGGATCAAATTTGTGACTAGGCAGGGCTGTTATGAGTGTTTTCTCTTATCCAAATGGTATATCTAATATGTCCCATACTGTACATGTTTACGAAACACTTAAAAAATCTTAAATTTCTAATGACGCATATAAATCACTCTGGCTTTGTTCTTAGAGTTTATGTAGTCACCAGACACCACAGATAAAAATAGAGCCCTACCATTCTGCAGCTGGAAGGCTTTATCATTTATGCAAACTGCTGGGTTGGACCCCGGGCCCAAATCTGCCCATCAAAGACAATGGGGATCCTTTCTATGAGTGTGACAGATTCAAGTGTGGGCAGGGAGGATCAGGAAGCAGCTGGCTGGCCAGGACAGTCGTCTCTCTGGGCTGGGGTCATCACACACCTTGGGACACTGGGGGCACAGCAGGGTATGGAGGATGGTTCTCAGGTGTCTGGCTCCCCAGAGCACCCAGAGATATCACAATGGACTTATTCTCAAGTATCTGTGGGACAGGGCTTAGGAGAGGGGTCTGAGGCCCTACATTGACCTATGAGAGTAACGGTCTGGACACTGGTTCTTGGACTCCATTCTTCCCTGGATGATCACTAGGCCTGGAGACTTACATTAATCCTAAAAATGGGAAGCTAAATTTGACCTTGTTTCTTTCCAGTGTATACATGTGTGTACATATGCGTGTGTATACATGTGTGTACATATGCGTGCATATACATGTCTGTACATATGTGTGTGCACATGTATCTATTGCTTTTTTTCTCCTTGTTGACCTGCCATTAGGAGAGAAAATGAACTCAGCAATGCTGTCCTTCAACAAATGTGATGTCCAGTGACCCACTGGAAGTAGCGGTTATGTGAAAGGGGTACCCAGAATTGAGTTTGTGATGTGTCAAGTACAAATGAGCCTGAGTTTCCTTGTCCTTTCTTTATTCTTCATTTGCATTGTTTCTTTGATTATCTAGTCAATGGCTGCAAAATATTGCCCACCATCATTACAGTACAGCTCAAGGCTATGAAATTGAATATTCTGCTCTGATAAGAAAAGAATTAAGGTAAATTCTTACCAGGAAACATTGATGTTTATCTTCAATATTTGTGCAATGCTAACTGAAATCTAAATTTTTTTTGCTGTATTTCCCTGAACACTCTTCTTTTTCTTGGTTATGGTTTCTTTGTTTTGTTTCTATTCCTTCCCAGATTCTCCTCGTTGTATCTGGATAGTGTTGGGTTTAGTTGATGATCTCTGTTTGTGTCTAAATTTTGGTCATAATCATGCTCAGAAAGTAGCAGGTTGGTCAAAAGTTTGTTCCAGTTTTCTGATTTTTTAAATTCTTCCTCCTGACATTGTTCTGGTTTTCCCCCACCCCCAATATTTTCCATTGTTTCCTTAAAGTCAAGATCTCTGTGTTTTCTAAGAATACAAAATACCTAAGTTGGATTTATTTGTGGTTGCTTGTCACGCACATTCCTGAGGGTTAGGGAAAAGTGAACACATGCGTTTCTCGGGCCTCAGGTTTTTGTGCCCTAATACATGGAAAGAACTTCTGGTTCTAGAAAGAAAAGAGATGGTCATGATACCCAAAAAACAATCCCCATGTTTTCCACACTCCTTAGTCAATTTGGTTATCAAAATACAATAAAATTCTTTTCTTCTGTAAAGCATTTACTCGTAGGGCTTTTATCTTCTCTAGTTACCTCAGATTTCCCCCAAAGAAGAAATATAAGCCCCAATTAGGGTCAGTAAGGGGAGGGAGGAGCAGAGTTAGGGGCCCAAATTCCCAGCGGCTGCTCTTACTAAACAGACCACAAGATTCCCTCAACCAACCTAATTTCTTCCTATTTAACTAATCAAGGCTGGGAGTGACCTTGGCAGGCCTGGGGGGCGGGAGCTGGGCAATGCTCCCCCTAAATGAGCGAGGGTGTATATCTGTTTACTACACAGCATGCTGGCCTCCAGCTAATGACATTAATCCCCTACTGGGTCTCATTAGGTGACAGACAGGGAGCCACACTTCGGAGGGAATCGACTGCTTCTCCCCAGCCATCCGCCAGCTGCGGGCAGAAGCGGCTCTGGGAGCAGCGCCTCTCCCCTTATTTGCTTTTCTCCCTCTATTATCCCTGACATGTTCACTGAACTACAGACTGCATATGTTTAAAAATAATTAAACGCGCTCCAAACAAATAGGCAATGTTTCCACGATCCCTGCAACGCACGTTCTGCGTGTTTTGACAGATTTTTCTGCTCCTTGGATTCATCAAGCAGCCTGGCTCTTTGCAGTCACTTCTGACAACCCGGCAGATAAACCCCCAGGGCAGGCTCGCTGGTCCCAAAGATTCCTGCTTCCCAGCTCTGACCTTGAGGCACAGAGAACATCAGGCTGAGGGTCTGGAGACCATAGAAAGGGATGCCCATCTGAACTTCCAAGTCATCATGGTTTCTATGTGGAACCATGAGATGAAAGGCTAAAGAAGGGCAAAATAAATGTGAGGGTTTTTTTTTCTGAATGACTCTGCCATATTATACTGAGAAAAGAGCCTCAAATATAATTATGGGAGAAAGCAGAAGTCTACCCTGGGGCCTAAAGACCCTCCTCACCCCAGCCACCTATCAAATCTGGACTATGCACAACCCTTTCTGCAACCGCTTCATTTTTAACTCTTTGAAATTAAACTGCCTCTATTCAAAAATGAAGAAGAGGAGGAAGAGAAGGTACAGCTTATAAAGTTAGGTAAGATGCAGCATATCTTACATTGGGAAAGACCCTGATGCTGGAAAAGATTGAAGGCAGGAGGAGAAGGGGATGACAGGATGAAATGGTTGAATGGCATCACTGACTCAATAGATATTAGTTTGAGCAAGTGCCAGGAGTTGTTGATGGACAGGGAAGTCTGGCTTGCTGCAATCCATGGGGTCACAAAGAGTCGGACACAACTGAGTGACTGAACTGAGCTGACTGAAGATACAGCGTCATAAATATATATGAACATAGTTAATTAAAGAGAAGATAAAGAGTAAGGAAGTAAGAAAGAGATTTGGCAATGTGAGGGCACTAAAAGCACACTAAAAATGAGTCATCTTACTAAGTTTCTTAACTGAGATAAAGGTCTTCCTCCTACAAAGAATGTCTTGTGACATGATCGACAATGTCCTCAACAAGATTCATCAAGAAGACACATTGATAGATGACTGACAGTTTCTTGATCTCTCAATATAGGCTTATGGAATCTTGCAAAAGCGTAACTCTTCTAGAGGAAATCTGTAGAGTCAGGAGTTCGTGGAGTATGTGTCCGAAATGTCAGCAAGGTGAATCAATACAGATTGGTCCCAAACACAGCCCTAATGGTCTGGCTTAATCTAGGAATAGCTTTGAGAGAAAATTTAGGAAGAGATCCTCTCTAAATCCTTTAGGCAATACACTTAATAGCGATTTGAATCAATATCGATAGCAATTAAGGCACAGTAACATGAATTTACTCATTGGCTGCCCTGACAGTCAGTAGTGCCCAAGGTCATCCTAATATCATGTGACTCTTAAAAAAACAACAAGAACCAGTAGAAAAATACAAGCTTCTCCTCAGTGAAGAATTTTATAATGTGCTGCAAATGGGTAATGTAGTACTAAGCTCTCTACCAGAAACTGGAAAACCACAGCCTGTGGGTCTGATCCTGCTGCCAGTTTTTATGTGACCCACAAACTATAGTTTTGACATTTTTTCAAATGGTTGAAGGAGAAAAAGAACAGTATTTTTAAGATGTGATGATGATTTGAAATTTGATTTCAGTATCTATAAATAAGGATTTATTGGAACCCAGCCATGTCCGCTCATTTATATATCCTGCATGGTGTCTTCCTGAAGAATTGCAAGAGAGTCTTCATGCCCTACTAAGTCTAAAATATATGTTGTTTGGCTCTTTACAGAAGGGGTTAGCCAAGCCCTGTCCTATATGATAAATTTGATAAATTTGATAAATAGAGTATGACTACAGTATCGCTGACTTTTTTTTTTTGGTTATGAAAACAAAGCAGATTCAAGGTTGGTTATGTTTTCTATAGGGCTATATTTTCCTTTGGAAGGAATGATGCTAAAGCTGAAACTCCATTACTTTGGCCATCTCATGCGAAGAGTTGACTCACTGGAAAAGACTCTGATGCTGGGAGGGATTGGGGGCAGGAGGAGAAGGGGACGACAGAGGATGAGATGGCTGGATGGCATCACTGACTCAATGGACATGAGTCTGAGTGAACTCTGGGAGTTGGTGATGGACAGGGAGGCCTGGCGTGTTATGATTCATGGGGTCACAAAGAGTCAGACACAACTGAGCGACTGAACTGAACAGAACTGATGTGATAATATTCATCAAAGAACATAAGGCATGTTTGCCCTATGCCTCATAGGGTCCACTTTTAAGACTTTATCCAGTACTGGAAAGTGGGAAACAACATAGGTAACTACAATATAGATAATGATTAAATGAATTATGGTATATTATATAAATACATAGCCTACAGTCATTATAAGGGTGATTAGATTATTTATCAAGGACAGAAATATTTTGAAAGACATATACTCAGCCCACCTGCACTGTTACCACATTTTTAGGAGGAAAAATCCTCTTTTTGTGGGGAAATTAATAGGCTTGTGCTTCTGTTCTGCTGATTAGGAAAAGCTATAGAATTACATGGAACAGAGGGAGGCAAAGTTGATTTATGTCTTACGGGCATGAAACTGCTACTTTTGGAAGAAGGAATTGGGAAAGGAATAGAGCTGGAAGTTGGGGAAAAGAGAAGAGTGAAATAGAGCACTGTGTCAGTTGCCCAAGGTTTCTAATAAACTGGGTGACTTAGAACTTCAAAGGGGCTTCCCGAGTGCACTAGTGGGAAAGAACCTGCCTGCCAATACAGGAGACGAAGAAGAGATGGGTTCGATCCCTGGGTGGGGAAGGTCCCTTGGAGGAGGGCATGGCAACCCACTCCAGTATTCTCGCCTGGAGAACCCCACGGACAGAGGAGCCTGGTGGGCTACAGTCCACAGTATCACAAAGAGTCAGACACGACTGAAATAACAGCACACAGGGAACAGCAGAATTTTATCATCTTGTGGGTCTCAAGGCCAAAAGTCTAGTCAAGGTGTCCATAAGGCTGTGCTCCTTCTAAAGGCCAAGGGGAGGGTCTGTTCCAAGTCTGTCTCCTTGGTTTTCCCTTTGCCATCTTCTTCCTGTGCTTCTTCATATTGCCTTCCCTTTATCTCCATATCCAGATTTCTCCTTTTATATCCTTTTGTATGGGCACAATCATATACAATTAAGACTCTCTTCACGACCTTCTTTTAACTTGATTACCTCTGTAAACTCCCTGTTTCCAAATCAGGTCACATTCCAAGGTAATGAGGATAAATGTTCTGAAATATTGTTTTTTGGGCGGTGGGGAGGGAGGGAGCCATAATTGAACTCACAGCAAGCAGAGACAATGAAAAACATCAAAGCAGGCTGGAGTTTTGGAAGACAGAGCTAAGATATTTCTGGGCACAAGAAAAAGAACCTTAGTGAAATACCTGGTTGAAGATACTGTTGTTGCTAAGTCACTTAGTTGTGTCCGACTCTTTGCAACCCCATGGACTGCAGCATGCCAGGCTTCCCTGTCCTTCACCATCTCTCAGAGCTTGCTCAAACTCATGTCCATTGAGTCTGGGATGCCATCTAATAATCATCTTGTCCTCTGTCATCCCCTTCTCCTGCCTTCAATCTCTCCCAGCATCAGGGTCTTTTCCAATGAGTCAGTTCTTCGCATCAGGTGGCCAAAGTTTTGGAGCTTCAGCTTCAGCATCAGTCCTACCAACGAATATTCAGGACTGATTTCTTTTAGGATTGACTGGTTGGATCTCCTTGCTAGCCAAGGGATTCTCAAGAGTCTTCTCTAACACCACGATTCAAAAGCATCAATTCCTTGGTACTCAGCCTTTTTATGGTCCAACTCTCACATCCATACATGACTATGGGAAAAACCATAGCTTTGACTGTATGGACCTTTGTCAGCAAAGTAATGTCTCTGCTTTTTAAAACTCAATAAGTTTGCCATAGCTTTTCTTCCAAGGAACAAGTGTCTTTTAATTTGCATGGCTGCAGTCACTCTGTATGCCATGCAAAGAATTGTCTTTAAAATTTACATTGTGTTTCCCTTCTCCTCTTTTATTTCACCTTTCTTTTCTTTTTCTTTTCTCTTTTATTTTTAGGAGGTGATACAGGATTTTGGTATAAAATTCAGAAAGTTTCAAAAGTAAACTCCAAAAGGAGTCTCTCTCCCACCAATATTCCTAAACCACTCGCTTACCCTCCACCAGCAACTACTTACTACTAGTTTCTTGTGTTTCTTTCAAGAGAGATTCTGTGCACATACAGGTGTATAGTGTATATTTTCTGGTGATATAACACAATGGGTACTCATTACACACACTGTTTTTTTCTTGTTTTTTTTTTTTGTTTTGTTTTGTTTTGTTTGTTTGTTTGTTTTTTTACTTAAATCTGTCTGGAATCATTCCATATCGGCTTATATGTTATGTTAAGTCTTTTCAGTCGTGTCTGACTCTTTGCAACCCTATGGGCTATAGCTTGCCAGGCTCCTCTGTCCATGGAATTCTACAGGCAAGTATACTGCAAAGGGTTTCCATTTCCTCCTCCAGGGGATCTTCCTAACCCAGGGATCAAACCCATCTCGCTTATACCTCCTGCATTGGCAGGCAGTTTCTTTACCGCTAGAACCATCTGGGAAGCCCATTTGCTTTTATGGAGCTGCCTTAGTCTTTTAAATAATTGCATTGTAGGAATACTACTCAGCCGTAAAAAGATGCTATTTGTGATAGCATAGATGGATCTTGAGGGTATTAAGCTAAGTTAAAATATGTTAGATGAAGAAAGACACACACCATATGATTTCACTCATGTGGCCTATAAAAATCTAGTAAATGAAAACAAAATAAATGATCAAACCAAATGATCAGAAAAACATAGCCTGTAGGCTATTTCAGTTATTTGTCTAATAAAAGCAATGCCACAATAATGGTTTTCTTTATATTTAGTTACTAAATACTCATGAGATTCTATATATGTACAGCATAACTGCTCTATCCAAAAGCATATGGATTTTAAGTTTCAATAAGTGTTGCAAATTCTCTCCATAAAGTTTGCACAAAATTGCATTGCCACCTGCAACACATAATAGTGCGTGATTCCTCACACCTTCTTCAACATAGTATGTTACCAAACATTTTAATTTTCAGCAATTTAAAAGGTGAAAAATATTTTCTTATAGCTTTAATTTGCATTTTAAAATTGGGAAGAGGTTTGTGTATTTTTCATATGGTTTAAGAACTGCTTGCAGGTATCTTCTTATGCCTTCTGGTTTTTTTCTTTGGGTTGGACTTTTCCTTATTTTCGGTAGTTTTTATATTTTAAAAAATAGCCTTTTTCTTTGGTAGAATCTGGAAATGTTTTCCCCTGATCACTGTTTGGCTTTGTCCATTTTTGGTGGTACATTTTTTTACATTAAAATGTTCTAATTTTTACTTTGTCAGATATTGTTCTTTCATAATGTAGAGATCTGGTGGTTTTGAATGGGCGTCCCTACTCTGAGGTTAACAGTGATATATATTTAAGGTGTTTTCTGTTTTCATCTTCACATATATTATTATTTTATAATCTGCACAGATATTTGGGGTTTGACATTAAAGGGCATGTTGGGTGTATGCCTGTTAATCAGTTTAGTCATGTCGGACTCTTTGTGATCCTATGGGCTGTAGCCCACCAGGCTCCTTTTTCAATGGGATTCTCCAGGCAAGAATACTGGTGTGAGTTTCCATGTCATCCTTCAAGGTATCTTCCCAAGGTATCTTCCACAGGGATTGAATCCTGTGGTTGCCGCATTGCAAGTGAATTCTTTACAACTGACTACCAAGAAAGCTCCAAGTTGTGTGTTCAGTTCAGTTCAGTTCAGTCGCTCAGTCATGTCCAACTCTGTGACCCCATGGATCGATCATAGCATGCCAGGCCTCCCTGTCCATCACCAATTCCCAGAGTTCACTCAAACTCATGTCCATCGAGTCAGTGATGCCATCCAGCCATCTCATCCTCGGTCGTCCCATTCTCCTCCTGCCCCCAATCCCTCCCAGCATCAGAGTCTTTTCCAATGAGTCAACTCTTCCCATGAGGTGGCCAAAGTACTGGAGTTTCATCTTTAGCATCATTCCTTCCAAAGAAATGCCAGGGCTGATCTCCTTCAGAATGGACTGGTTGGATCTCCTTGCAGTCCAAGGGACTCTCAAGAGTCTTTTCCAATATCACAGTTCAAAAGCATAAATTCTTCAGTGCTCAGCTTTCTTCACAGTCCAACTCTCATATCCATACGTGACCACTGGAAAAACCATAGCCTTGACTAGACAGACCTTTGTTGGCAAAGTAATGTCTTTGCTTTTCAATATGCTATCTAGGTTGGTCATAACTTTTTATCCAGGGAGTAAGCGTCTTTTACTTTCATGGCTGCAATCACCATCTACAGTGATTTTGGAGCCCCCAAAAATAAAGTCTGGCACTGTTTCCACTGTTTCCCCATCTATTTCCCATGAAGTGATGGGACCAGATGCCATGATCTTCATTTTCTGGATGTTGAGCTTTAAGCCAACATTTTCACTCTCCTCTTTCACTTTCATCAAGAGGCTTTTAGTTCCTCTTCACTTTCTGCCATAAGGCTGGTGTCATCTGCATATCTGAGGTTATTCATATTTCTCCCAGCAATCTTGATTCCAGCGTGTGCTTCTTCCAGCTCAGCGTTTCTCATGATGTACTCTGCATATAAGTTGAATAAGCAGGGTGACAATATATAGCCTTGATGTACTCCTTTTCCTATTTGGAACTGGTCTGTTGTTCCTTGTCTAGTTCTAACTGTTGCTTCCTGCCTGCATACAGGTTTCTCACGAAGCAGGTCAGGTGGTCCGGTGTTCCCATCTCTTGAAGAATTTTCCACAGTTTATTGTGATCCACACAGTCAAAGGCTTTGGCGTAGTCAATAAAGCAGAAATAGATGTTTTTGGAACTCTCTTCCTTTTTTGATGATCCAGCGGATGTTGGCAATTTGTTCTCTGCTTAATGCCTTTTAAAACACAGTGAGTTAAGTGAGTTAAGCATAGTACCACGGCAACACTCAGTGAAGTGGTGCTCCTTACATATGAAATTTTTCTCATGAAAATATTTTCATAATGGAATATAAAAATGTTGTGAATATATCAATCTGTGTATAAGGCATACAAAAAATGAAATTTTATTTTTCAGAAAACTGATTTACATTTTGAGCCCCATTCCTCAGTCTAACTTGGGTAATTTAGTCCTCAGTCTAACAGGTGAATTAGTGATTAGAGTACACACAATCAGTTTAGAATGTTTTCCCATTCCTTCCCTCTAGTCAATTTAGGCTACCCACTTTCCTTATTGATTCATGATACATCTTGGGAGCCATAATGGTAGTATTAGGCTCTCTTGCTAGTATGTGGCCATCTTCATTATGTGAGATAAAGCACAAATCTATGTGATTACTGAGTATGGTTATGCCAAGATGATGGGATGATGGCATCTTCTGTTCCTCTCTAGTAACAGGACTATAAGAACCAGCCTCTCTACTGTCACATTCTCTTAGAGCTGTAGTTCCCTTCCCAGTCAATGACTCCTGGTGTCCCATCCACCCATTTCCACATAGCTGCAAAGACATTTGTCTTGTTTCCATCACATTCAGAGCGCGAGGCTTACTCGGGCAGTTTTAGGCCTAGGTGCACCTTGCAGTCATCTGTATCTCTGTTGTCCCCTGGTAGATTAAGGACTTAAATTTAATGCTTGTCATTTTATAGAACAATCATCAGGAAACTGGGATACTAATCTTATATATTCTCAGATATCCTGACAATTTTTGGTTTCTAATAGTCTCCCCTGGAACTAATTTTGTGGGTTATAGGGAGGGTTATTTTTCTTCTTTTCATTGTTTGCCTCTCTAACACTGCTTAGTTCAACAGTCACAACTTTTTCACCTATCCTGGGAGAGCAGAGTGAAAAGCACAACTAGCTCAGCAAATATTTTCCTAAAAATTTCAATGACAATCCTAGACAGAAGCTTTCTGAGACTTAAGTCAATAATTTAATACCTGTTTTCTGTGGTCTCGTTGCTACAAATTACTTTGGGGGCTATATGTTTATTTTTCTGGGTTCATGGGAAGGATCTTTGATTATATAAAGAAATTCAATGAAGCATGAAGGGCAAAACATAATTTGGTTAGCTTCTCCCAGTGTAAAGGTAAAAAGTCAAATAATAAAATATTTATATACCATATATCATTTTTACAAAGAATGAGTAAGGCAAAATACAAAACAACAAGATTTTTAAAGGAATATGATTATCCAGGGTAAAGAGATTATACATGAATTTGATTTATTTTTAAAATTTATATATCTTATGTGCTGCACTGTGCTTAGTCGCTTCAGTCATGTCCAACTCTCTGCGACCCTATGAACCATGTCCTGCCAGGCTCCTCTGTCCATGGGATTCTCCAGGCAAGAATACTTGAGTGGGTTGTCATTTCTTTCTCCAATATATCTTATATAGTAATACAATTTCTCACTCATTTTATAAAAATAAGAAAGCCGTATATCAATACATAGTCATTTTAGGAAATTTTGAAAATGCACAAGGCACAAAAAATAAAATAAAATATAGACCAAGATACCATCTCTGTCAGTCTTTTGAGTGTATGATTTTATTTTTATGTGGACCAATGAACATAGGTTTTAAACAATTCAAATTATTTTGTAACTCCCTTTTTAAAAAACACTAGCAAGCAATTTATGAACATTTTCTTTTTATCACTAAATATTCTCTACAACACAGTTTTTTGTATTGTTCTATGAAATAGACACACCAGAAAAATTTTAAACAATCTTTCATAGTGGCCTTAGATTTTTCCAGTTTTTAAGTATTGCACCAGTTACTCTGTGATGAAAATATTTTAAAATAAATCTTTAGGTCCTTAGTTTTTAACTGCTGTGTTAAAGTGTAAGCACATGAAAACAGTCTGGAAAAATGTCTAATCAATTATAGCCATATGTCCACCTTGGCCATTAAGAAAATTTCAATAAATCACCTATATAATGTCTCGTTTCATCCTGTGTGTGCCATTAGGAGACCCTAATTAAAAATTACTCCTATGTCTCTGAAATATGGTGGTATGCTGCATAAAATTATTAGATACAATATGGTTAAATGTAAGAATTTCTACCAAAGAGCTTGTTGGTTTTTTTTTTTTTAGAAATGTTGATTTGTAATATTTCTTTCTCAGAAAAGAAATAGTTCACAAAAATAAAAAAGTAAAGGAAAAAATATACAAGGGTATACAAGAGTATGGTGGTTTTAAACATGGTTGGTTAACAACCCTTCAATTCTCCTCTCATTGAAATGTACAGTCTATTTTTTCCATCTTTCTTCCCAGTGGTCTTATGAATGCTTCCACCCACAGAGAATGGTAAAAATGACAGCAGCCAACTTCTGGGGTGATAATATACAAAGACCACCTTGCTTGCAGCTTTCAGCTCATTTGCTGGAATATTGGGCTGCTATGGGGGTGGGATTCCTTGAGCCACCATAATGGAAAGGGTACTGATAGGCACTGGAACCTACATTCCCAGCTAAGCTCTGTCTTGCAACCACACTCATCAACATACCAGACAGGAGAGTAAAGAAGCCATCTTGGGAGATTTACTGTCCCAGTTATGTCAGGCCCCAGTTGTTTGAGTTGACCCCAGTTGGAGGCCTTTAGACACTGTGGAGAAGACGAACCATTCCTCCAGAGCTGTGCGTTCCTAATATGCTGAGCTGATTACTAAAATGGTTGTTTTTCATGTCACTAAGATTCAGGGTGACTTTTTATGCAGTTTTAGAATAGAGCAGCAATGAGAATATATACATGTATATATATCATTATTTTGGCAATTTTTATTTTTTATTTTATATTGAAGTATAGTTGATTCAGTGTTATGTTAGTTTCAGGTATACAGCAAAGTGTTTTAGTTATACATATTCATATATCCATTCTTTTTCAGATTCTTTTACCATATAGCTTATTACTGAGGATTGAGTATAGATCCATGTGCTATTCGGTAGGTCCTCGTTGATTATATACTTTACATATGGTAGTGTGATATGCCAGGCCCAGCCTCAATTCACCCCTCCCCATACCTTTCCCACTTGGCAACCACAGGCCTGCCCTTTAAGTCCATAAGTCTGTTTCTGTTCAGTAAACAAGTTTCACCTGCATCATTTTTTTTTCAGATTTCACATATAAGTGTTACCATTTGATATATGTCTTTCTCTGTCTAATTTACTTCACTTAGTATGATAATCTCTAAGTCCATCCATGATGTTGCATGCATGCTCCATTGTTTCAGTCATGTCCAACTCTTTGTGATCCTCTGGACTGTGCTCCACCAGGATCCTCTGTCCATGGGATTCTCTAGACAAGAATACTGGAGTGAGTTGCCAGGGTCAAAACCACATCTCCTGAATCTCCTGCATGGCAGGCAGATTCTTACTGCTGAACCACTGGGGAAGCCCCGTGATGCGGCAAATGGCATTAGTTCATTCTTTTTATGGCCAAATAATATCCCACTGTATATATACAGACTGTATACATCCCACTGTATATATATAGATGGCTTCTTTACTCATCTATTGATGAATATTAAGGTTGCTTTCATGTCTTGGCTGTCTACATATTCAACTCATGCAAAATGACTTCAGGTAATTTAGATACAAGTTAAAAGATGTGAAAACAGAGTATACCCATGGTTTATCCCAGTAGAAATTATCTAATTCAACAGGAGGTAGCTAACATGAAGTCGAATTTTGATACCAGTGTAATAGATGCCATGTAGAGGCATACATAGCCAAGTGTGTAATCTAAGTCTCTACAGTCTAGTTCAAATGGATCCCCATTTGTGGACTCAAAGGGTAGAAGGTACTAAAACCTGCAAAGAATTATTATTACCCATAGATTTCTCCAGGCAAAAGCAAAAAGCACAATAGTCATCAATAGTAAAAGTGCTTTCCTGGAGACACCTGCTCTTTGTTAGCCTATCAGCTAGAAAATCTCAGATTTCCAACTATAAGGCAAGAAAAGGACATAATATTTTAGATTTAATACTTCTATAATTTGGATGAATAAAATGTGAAGTATCTAAGGCCATGGTCTCAGCTCAGTAAAGACGGTAAAATGATCATTCTCCACCTGGGATAAATTACTCAATCCCAATCTGGTGATAAGGAAAGGGAATTAGGAAGATGGGTATTATGATAAATTTGTATTAAATGACCTAGGTGTCAGTTTTCCTCTGGACTTAAACATTGTTTTCTATACCACTAGAGTACATCTATATATAACATTTTCGAGAAAGACTTCATCTTTGTTTTTATTATTATCGGAGAAGGCGATGGCACCCCATTCCAGTACTCTTGCCTGGAAAATCCCATGGACGTAGCAGTTGCAAATAGTAACTTACAAGAGAACAATTGGCTCAATGCTCATTGGCCCAAGTATTGTCTTATTAGATTGGTCACAAGTCTTCTCATTGAGATCCTTGTAGACTGAGGGAAGGGGAGCCCTGTAACAACCGTGTTATAACAAAACTGAAAACTACCACTATTTTTGACAAACCTGGACATTCTCTTTCAAAGATGACTGACTCCAGTGAAAGGGATTTAGAATAAATGAAAATTAAGTTCACAAGGTAAGACATGACTTAAAAATTATGAGTGTTAAGGGATAATTACTTTCAGTTTGTGAGGGAACCGAACCAGATCAAGACTGCTAAGTTGCTTCAGTCGTGTCCAACTCTGTGTGGCCCCATAGACGGCAGCCCACCAGGCTCTGCTGTCCCTGGGGTTCATCAAGCAAGAATGCTGGAGTGGGTTGCTATTGCCTTCTCCGAGATCAAGACTAGAAAGAACATACCTGTCATGCATTCATGCTACGTCACTTCAGTCCTGCCCAACTCTTTACGACTCTATGGATTGTAGCCCACCAGGCTCCCCTATCCATGGGATTTTCCAGGCAAGAGTACTGGAGCGGGTTGCCATTGCCTTTTCTGAGATCAAAACTAGAAAGAACATATCTGTCATGCTTTCATGCTATGTCACTTCAGTCCTGCCCAACTCTTTGTGACTATGGATTGTAGCCCACCAGGCTCCTCTGTCCATGGGATTCTCCAGGCAAGAATACTGGAGTGGTTGCCATGCCCTCTTCCAGGTAACCTTCCTGACCCAGGGATCCAACCCACGTCTCTGCCATCTCCTGGACTGGCAGGTGGGTAATTTAAACTAGGACCCCCTGGGAAACTCTTTCTGTCCTATTGGTTGGAAAATTCAACCAAAACCCTTCTGTCTGTAGCCTGTGCCCATTAACAACTGTACGATTTGAAGAGAGGAAAATACCCATGACCCTCCTTTGCTCTTGGTACCACAAAAGCATATTTACTATATTTACCTTTTTTTTTTAATTAGATACAAACTTCAAGAATAGGTATGGTTGGTGGAGTGGAGAGAGCAAAACCTTTGTAGAAAATAATAATCAAAATGATACCAACCTCACAGGGAAGTTATGAAAATAAATGAAGTTAATATAAAGAAAGAGACCCTCACATTGACTGTCACATAGAGTGATGTCACTTCTTCTCAAGTGCTTAAAATTCCAGTGCATTCCATTCATAATCATATGTTTATTCAGTAAATACTTACTGAATATTTCTAATGTGCCATGTCTTTCTCCAAAGATTGATATACATTAATAAACAAAATATATAAATATCCTTGCTTTCAGGGAACTTACCACTCAGATTTTTTTTTACGTCCCTGGTAGCTCAGTGGTAAAAAATCCACCTGGCAATGCAGTAGATGTAGGTTCAATCCATGGGTCATGAGTTCCCATGGAGAAGGAAATAGCAACCCACTCCAGTATTCTTATCTGGGAAATTCATGAACAGAGTAGCCTTGTGGGCTACAGTCAATAGGGGTCACAAAGAGTCAGAAACGACTTAACACGTAAACAACAACAGCAACAAAATTTAAAAATAATTTGGGCCACAATTACATATATATCTTGGGGGAAAAAAAGAGAGCTAACAATATTTGCCTTTAACTGTCCATATCAGCTTTTTCCAAAAGTATGAAGGTTAAACATACCCAAGACATTTATCACTAGAACTGTTTTTCCTATCTTAATAAACATTGGGGGAAGAAAATTCCTTCAACATAACCTCATTTTGGATATTTTCAACAGATAGTTTGGACAAGTACCATTGTGTATGCATCTATTCAAGGCTATTGAGCTAAAATGTTATTCTTATTATTTTATTATTAAAATTGCATGTTAGTCAAAGTGTAGGAAAAAAATAAGGAAATATGCTTACTTACTATTGGGTGGCTATTATCTAAAAACAGTGGAATAGACACCTTACTAGATTCTATGAACAAAATGAATGCTTCCCGTTGTGGTAGGAAAGATATATGTACAGAAAACACATATGCTGAAGCATGTTGTCACAGAGATAGGAACCACTAAGTATAAGCTTTCATTTTCCCCTGGGCAGTGTGATAGAAGATGCAGAGGCAGTAAGCGTGGGAAGATTTCAGAAGATTGTGTCTTTCTGTAGGTCTTGAGTCATATAAGAAGTTTGTCAGCTTAACAAAGGGTTCTCAGAAATTTCCACACTGAAGCAGCAGCAAGCTGCTGCTGCTGCTTGTTCAGTCGCTTCAGTCGTGTCCGACTCTGTGAGACCTCGTAGACGGCAGCCCACCAGGCTCTGCCATCCCTGGGATTCTCCAGGCAAGAACACTGGAGTGGGTTGCCATTTCCTTCTCCAATGCATGAAAATGAAAAGTGAAAGTGAAGTCACTTAGTCATGAGCAAAGAACAAAAATATTAATGTAACTATAGGATAACTGTAGAAACTGTCCGGCTATTGCAATTGCATTAGCAATTGTGGAATGTACTGGTTCCAAATAGGAAAAGGAGTATGTCAAGGCTGTATATTGTCACCCTGCTTATTTAACTTCTATGCAGAGTACATCATGAGAAACGCTGGACTGGAAGAAACACAAGCTGGAATCAAGATTGCTGGGAGAAATATCAATAACCTGAGATATGCAGATGACACCACCCTTATGGCAGAAAGTGAAGAGGAACTAAAAAGCCTCTTGATGAAAGTGAAAGAGGAGAGCGAAAAAGTTGGCTTAAAGCTCAACATTCAGAAAACAAAGATCATGGCATCCGGTCCCATCACTTCATGGGAAATAGATGGGGAAACAGTGGAAACCGTATCAGACTTTATTTTTTTGGGCTCCAAAATCACTGCAGGTGGTGACTGCAGCCATGAAATTAAAAGACGCTTGCTCCTTGGAAGAAAAGTTATGACCAACCTAGATAGTACATTCAAAAGCGGAGACATTACTTTTGCCAACTAAGGTCCATCGAGTCAAGGCTATGGTTTTTCCAGTAGTCATGTATGGATGTGAGAGTTTGACTGTGAAGAAGGCTGAGCACTGAAGAATTGATGCTTTTGAACTGTGGTGTTGGAGAAGACTCTTGAGAGTCCCTTGGACTGCAAGGAGATCCAACCAGTCCATTCTGAAGGAGATCAACCCTGGGATATCTTTGGAAGGAATGATGCTAAAGCTGAAACTCCAGTACTCTGGCCATCTCATGTGAAGAGTTGACTCATTGGAAAAGACTCTGATGCTGGGAGGGATTGGGGGCAGGAGGAGAATGGGACGACCGAGGATGAGATGGCTGGATGGCATCACTGACTCAATGGATGTGAGTCTGAGTGAACTCCAGGAGTTGATGATGAACAAGGAGGCCTGGCATGCTGCGATTCATGGGGTTGAAAAGAGTCGGAACCGACTGAGAGACTGAACTGAACTGAACTGAACTGGAGTGTAGTATCAGGGTGCATGAAGGGAGCTTGAAAGGAGCGTGGGGGTTCAGTATAGGTATTCAGTTAATATCCTTTGACTTGCCTAGCATTTTGTGAGTTTTCTAAGATGTCTGGCAAATTTCTGCCATTGTTTTGTGTTGAATGAAGTCATCTATGCATGCTAAGTCACTTCAGTCATGTCCAACTCTTTGTGACAAACTGGATTGTAGCCCACCAGGCTCCTCTATCCATGAGATTCTCCAGGCAAGAATGATGGAGTGAGTTGCCATGCCCTCCTCCAGGGGATCTTCCCAAACCAGGGATTGATCCCAGCTCTCCCACAGTGCAGGCAGATTCTTTACTATCTGAGCCACCAAGGAAGCCGGAAGTCATCTGCAATGGCACTTAAAAAGGGTCCTATGCTTTGACTGGTCTCTTGTGCCTCCTTTCATCTCCTAGTCTTCATGGTGAATCCTTGGTCCTGCACCTGTGGCATGAACTCCAGGTGGCAATTTTTTTTTCTAATAAAGTTCTGCTATGATTCTTGACAAATGGCACTTTAGAATGGCTATGGCAGCTGCCTGGCCTGTCTCCTGGAGAGGATTTGGGTGCATCTGCCCTTGCGATAGAGAACCTGTCTCCTGTTGGCTTCAGTACTGACTGCAAGAGAACCATAAACTACAGTCATTATATGATATGCAGTAAATCTTAAGTTTGTAACTAAACAGCATCTACAAAGGTGATGTGAAGTAGGTAGACCAGAAAAGCATATTATTTGTGCTGTGAATTTTCAGTCAAGCAAAAAAAAAGTGGTCGAGAACCATCAGAGGCTGTGTAATGCATATAACATGATACTCATACAAGTTTTATAACCTAAAGAACTCTTAAAGGGAAATTTTCCAAGACCTCTTTCTGAATGATTGGGTCTTTCCTTGTTATGGCTAAAATCTGCTCCAATTAGATTTGGTTACATAAAATAGACATATAGCTATTATATAGTATTTTCGATGTCCCAGCCACATGGGCTGCTTAACATTTAATTTTTATAATAATGAAGTAGTGCCTTAGTCCACTGGGGCTACTATAACAAAATACCACAGCTTATAAATTTATACCACAACAAAAATGTATTTCTCACAGTTCTAGAGGCTAGGAAGTCCATGATAAAAGTGTCAGCATCCTCAGGTTCTGGTGAAGGCCCTCTTCCTGATTCATACTCAGCACCTTCTCAGTTGGTGAAGGAATGAGGGAGTTTTGTGTTATCCCTTTCATAAAGGCACTAATACCATTAAAGGGCTCCATTCTCATGACCTTATCACCTCTCAAAGACCTCACGTCCTAACACCATTATATTGGGCATGATGATTCCAACATGTGAATTTGGGGGGTGAAACATGCCATACCAAGCAGGTACTATTAATATCCGTGCTTTAAGGAGAGGAACTGAGGCAGACAGAGGTTGAATGAGTCACTCAAGATTGCATCGTTAGGAAAAAATAGAACTAGATTTGAACTTGAGTTGTCTGGTTTCCAGAGCCATTCTGTGCTCTGCATATACTGTAGTATACCATTTATAATGATGAATTTGATGAAACTTTGATGAAACCAATCTCTCATACATGTGTGACAATGGGTGACAGTTTTAAATATTGGACATTCAAAACAGATGACATATAGTACTTCAGAGTGAATAAAGATACCCTCTCACCAAATACTTCGAAACTTTGCTGTTCATTTAGTTTATGGAAGGCTGCAAAAGTAGTGATTGTTGGGTCCAGGCTGCTCTGATTTGAAATCATCTATGTAGCAAGCAAGTTACTTAACTCTTGTGCAAAATGACAGATAAAAGTGCCTGTTTCAACTTGTAAGTATAGGCCTAGAGAGTATTTGTTTAGCTGTAAGGATAGAATCAACACATAGTAAATACTCAATAGAATTAGCTCTTAATCATTCAACCACTCATTTATCCAATAATCTACATTATTCTGTTGAAGATTGCAAGATCACAGTATATCTGGCATTGAACTTAGACAGTGGAGAATGAAAATAGAGAAAAGAAGTGGATGTGTATATTCTAACATGGGTAAAAACTATTTCACTCTGTAATAAATGTCATGGTAGAGGACTATAAAAAAAATAGGGGAATAGTGTGGAAAGAGCAATCTGTTCTATCTAGAAAATTGGGGAGGGTTTTTAAAGGGAGTGACATAAGAGGTAAATCTTGAGGGTTATGTGATTGTTCTCCAGAAATAACAGTCTGAGCCACACTATGGAAGCGTGGATGTGTTCTGTATTCCAGGGGAAGTAATGAGTGATTGTTATGGACCGAGTGGTGGTTTATCGCTATATGTGAAAAAGATAAGCAGCCAATTCACTCTAAGTATCTTTGGTGGCTCCTGGATACATTTAATATGCTTTACTTCTCAGAAAAATTTTAGTTTTACAGAAAAATAGAGCAGATAGTACAGGGAACTCTTCTACCCTGTATATGATCTGTTTTAAAAACACTCCAGGCAAATTGCAAACAGCATTCTTGGCTAAAATCTGGACGATAAGAGCAGTGTGTTTTGGGGGTGAAGGGTTCAAAGAATGGAAGAAAAGGATGAGCGAAATGAGCAAAGAAACAAAATCAAGGTCAGATGGCAACAGGCCCCTTTAGGCCCCTCTGAGGAAATAGGACTTAAATCTGAAAATAGGAGGCAGCCACTGAAATGTTTTAGGCCAAGAAGTGATGTGTTTTGATTCATATATTAGAAAAAGAGATTGGCGCAAAGTGTGGACTGTGGGTTATAAGATGGAAGAGGGAAGACTGTAAAAATGAAGTGAGAGAATGTTGAAAAAGCTCAGGCATGAGATGATTAAGGAGAGAGCTGGAGCTGGAGGGCCATGCTGGGCCCTTCAGAGAGAATGGTATTATCTTGGTGGGAGAGAACTGTGGGGCTGTTGAGAAAAGGGAGAGACTATTTTACATGCTTGATAGCATGAAGACGGAGGCAACGCTTTAGTTTTTATAAAACTGGGATACTGAAGTCTCTCTCTCTCTGTCTCTCCCTACACACACACACCCACACACCCACATGCACACACCTTCCTCTCCATTCACTATCTTCCTGCCGCCTCTTCATTTCTGCCTTAGTCTCCTCTCCTCTTTGGCCAGTTCCCTCATTAAGTCAGCTTCATTATTTTGAATGGCTGTCCCCACTCCGATTCTATGAGACCTGTCCACTCTGATGATCCTCTTCAAGAGCTGCTGGCCCATTTCCAAAGGGGAGCTAACTGAGTAGCTCACATCATCCTTTCACAACAGGCCAGCCCCAGCCAGCCTACTGGCCTCCCCAGTTCACTCCCATCTAGCTGACTGGGGGAGGGAAGTAGTCAGATGGTGCAGAGCCTGAGGGCTTTGATGGAAGGACAATGGGAAGGCAGGTACCATAAATATGTCTAGTAAAAATGGACAGCATAAGTGATTGATTAGATGGGAGGGGAAAGGACTACAAGGCAAAATATGTTATGTGCCATGAGAGAGAGATAAATAATCTCCATGGAGAGTCCAAGAACAGAGGGGTCAAATCTGGATGGATTGACCTTCCTTAAAAGTGTTTCAATGACCAGCAGCTTAGAAGGAGGGCTGCATTTGTTTTCTCTTGCTGCTTTAATGAGTTACCACAAGCTTAGTAGCCTAAAACAACAGAAATATATTTTCTAACACTTCTGAATGTCAGAAATCCCACAAGAGTGTGTCAGGCTAAAACCAAGGTGTCAGCATGGTTGCATTTTTGTTTTTCTAGAGTCTCTAGGGGAGAAATGCTTTTCCTGACCTTTCCAGCTTCTAAAGATCACTCCTGTCTTGACTTGTGGACCTCTTTCTCCACCTTCAATGTAATAATCATGGGTAGAGTTCTTACCACAGGGCATCATACATTACCCTGACCTCCACTTTTGCTTCTTTCTTCCACATCTTAAGACCCCTCTCATGACATTGAGTTGGCCTGGATAATCTAGCATTATCTCTGTATGTTAAGGCCAGTTGCTTAGTAGTCTTAATTTTATCTGCTACTTTAATTCCCCTTTGTCATAGAATAGAATGCATTCACAGATTCTGGGGTTAGGATATGGATATCATGGGGGTACTAGGAGGACTGTTCTCCCTACAACTGTAATAGAGCAGGGCAATGCACGTGTTACTGTGAGACTGCCTGCTCCAGAGGGCTAAGTGGTTAGAAGTACTGCTTAGCCATTGACTGGCACTTTCCCCAAGTGAGCAACTGTCAGTGAGTGACCAACCGTTAGAGGTACTGCTCAGCCATAAGTCCATGCTGCAGTGGCCCCTGCACTAAAGAGCAACTGCCAGTGGGCAACCCTTAGAAGGCATCTCAGCCACCTCTCAGCAGAGTGGTGGTCAAAGGGAGAGAGTGAGGGAAGAGGCGGATGCTCACCCTGCCTTGACCCAGCGGGTGGGCTGGGGGCTATATTCTGGGTAAAGTCAGTCCCAGCCCTGGTGACCTAATGGAAGTGGCCTTGCTGGGACGCTGTCTGTGGGACCTGGCCCCACTGTTTGGGCAGCCTGAGAAGCCTGAGAGCCAGGTGGTTAGAGGGTGCCTGGTTCCCTCAGCAGTGACAGCTAGGCAGGGCCTGAAGACTTGGCCCTGAGAGAGCTGCCAGCTGCGAGCTGCCTCTTCAGCCAGTACCTGTGTGTCAAAGGGTGAAAGCTGTGCCTTTGGACCTTTCCCTTTCTTGCCAGAACAGAGAATAACGTTTGTTTCAAAGAGATTTACAGGAACATGTTTACCTGACCATAGCCTGACCTCAAGAACAAAGGCTCTAACACCAAGAAGTTTGCAACAACTAACTACACTCCTCCACCACCTTTCCTAAAAAGGGCTTTGCTGATAGCTTTTGGGAGCTTGGGATTTTTAAGGCCAGAGTCACTCACCTCCTTTCATGGTCCTCAATAAACTTTCTCTGTTCCACACTCTGATGTTTTGGTATCATTCAGCCTTATGCATCTGGCACTAGACTTATGTTTCCATAGCATTACTAAGGAATTCGAGATGGTCATGAGAAAGACAGAGATAAGAGGGTAAGGTCTTTTCAGAAAAGGGTGAGTGGTCTGATTTGGCTGAAACTTAGAATATATGAAGAGAAGTATTAGGGGCAGAGATAGAACAATAGCCTGTATTCACATTGCTGCCAGCCTTTTACCAGCTAACCATTTCATTAGCTATATAGTTGCATCTCATTGTGGTTTTAATTTAAATTTTCCTGATGACTAATGATGTTGAACAATTTTCCATGTGCTTATTGTCCATCTGTAGATATATATGTATATATTGGAGAAGGCAATGGCACCCTACTCCAGTACTCTTGCCTGGAAAATACCATGGACGGAGGAACCTGATAGGGTTCCATGGAGTCACTAAGAGTCGGACATGACTGAGCGACTTCACTTTCACTTTTCACTTTCATGCATTGGAGAAGGAAATGGCACCCCCACTCCAGTGTTCTTGCCTGGAGAATCCCAGGGATGGGAAAGCCTGGTGGGCTGCTGCCTGTGGGGTCGCACAGAGTTGGACACAACTGAAGTGACATAGCAGCAGCAGATATATATATGTATATATGCACACACACACTTTGTAAAATGTTAGAGTCACATTTTGAGGGTTATGTATTTTGGAAGATTTTAAACATATTACAGAGGATGAAATTTGCTTTTATAAATAATAGTTGTGGTGACTCACTGGAAGATTTTTAAGAAAGGGTATAAGATAATATAATTTAAATAGTCAAATTTAAATTTTAAATAAAAATTTTATATATAAATTTTAATTAAGAAAAATATATAAAATTTTAAATTTATGTATATTTATATAAATATATATTTATATTAAAACAATATAATTATAATGTAAATGTTCAGTTCAGTTCAGTTCAGGCGCTCAGTCGTGTTCAACTCTTTGAGACCCCATGATCACAGCACGCCAGACCTCCCTGTCCATCACCAACTCCCGGAATTCACTCACACTCACATCCTTTGAGTTGGTGATGCCATCCAGCCATCTCATCCTCTGTCATCTCCTTCTCTTCCTGCCCCCAATCCCTCCCAGCATCAGAGTCTTTTCCAATGAGTCAACTCTTCACATGAGATGGCCAGAGTACTGGAGTTTCAGCTTTAGCATCATTCCTTCCAAAGAAATCCCAGGGCTGATCTCCTTTAGAATGGACTGGTTGGATCTCCTTGCAGTCCAAGGGACTCTCAAGAGTCTTCTCCAACACCACAGTACAAAAGCATCAATTCTTCAGTGCTCAGCTTTCTTTACAGTCCCACTCTCACATCCATACATTACCACTGGAAAAATCATAGCCTTGACTAGATGGACCTTTTTTGGCAAAGTAATGTTTCTGCTTTTCAATATGCTATCTAAGTTGGTCATAACTTTTCTTCCAAGGAGTGGGTCTTTTACCTTCATGGCTGCAATCACCATCTGCAGTGATTTTGGAGCCCCCTAAAATAAACTCTGACACTGTTTCCACTGTTTCCCCATCTATTTCCCATGAAGTGATGGGACCAGATGCCATGATCTTCGTTTTCTGAGTGTTGAGCTGTAAGCCAACTTTTTCACTCTTCTCCTTCACTTTCATCAAGAGGCATTTTAGTTCCTCTTTACTTTCTGCCATAAGGGTGGTGTCATCTGCATATCTCAGGTTATTGATATTTCTCCCAGCAATCTTGATTCCAGCTTGTGCTTCTTCCAGTCCAGCGTTTCTCATGATGTACTCTGCATATAAGTTAAGTAAGCAGGGTGGCAATATACAGCCTTGATGTACTCCTTTTCCTATTTGGAACCAGTCTGTTGTTCCATGTCCAGTTCTAACTGTTGCTTCCTGACCTGCATATAGGTGTCTGTTTTACATTATTATATTATTTTTAATTAATTTTTGGTGTATATATATATTTTTCATACACACACACATATATATGATTGCCAACATAGGTCCATATAATCACAGCTATGGTTTTTCCAGTCATATGCAGTTGTGAGAGTTGAACCATAAAGAAGTCTGAGCACCAAAGAACTGATGCTTTTGAGTTTTGATGCTAGAGAAGACTCTTAAGAGTCTCTTGGACATCAAGGAGATGAAACCACTCAATCCTAAAGGAAATCAACCCTAGATACTCATTGGAAGGACTAATGCTGAAGTTGCATGCATGCATAAAGCAACTAAGTCACTTCAGTTTTGTCTGGCTCTTTGTGAAACTAAAACTTCAATACTTTGACCACCTGATGCAAAGAGACAACTCATTGGAAAAGATGCTGATGCTGGGAAAGACTGAAGGTAAAAGAAGGAAACAGCAGAGGATAAGGTGGCTAGATACTGTCACCAATTCAATGGACATGAATCTGAGCAAACTGTGGGACATAGTGAAGGACAAGAGAGCCTAGCATGCGGCAGTCCATGCAGTTGCAAAGAGTCAGACACAACTGAATAACAACGTACATGATTGGAACATGTAGAATTGGATGAAGTCAATTTAGATAAAAGGCTATTGAAATAGTCCATGCCGGAAAGAAATAGAATGTAAACTATAAATGTGACTATGGAAGAATCCCCAAGAAAATCAAAATTATTATGTTGGGTGGCCATAGATTAGTGGTTATGCTACTGTGTGCTTAACTTGCCTTGGTTAATTCAAGATATTATGAAAATTTTTTTTTTTAAGTTTTGAAGACAATCTTTGGAGGTAATTGTTGGATCACTGCCAGGGCACCTTAGTTGGGAGGTAATGTGAAGAGATGACCTCACCCAGGGCCCTGGGTGTTGAATGGACCATTGCAGAGGGACCTAACCGAGGTTATCAAAATTAGAAAAGAGAAGTCAAGCCATAAAGCTGTGCTGACGTGATATTAGAACAAGAGAGGCCAGAGTGACCCTCTAAAAACCAAAGAAATGAAGAAGCAATAAGCACAGTGAGGGGAGCTGGTTTGGGTAATTCTCGGGGTGAGGTGTGGCAGTTCATTTATATGCTCATAGTGTGTGTTTTCTGGGGGTCTTAAAAAGACCAGATGAGGGGGCCATGATGTAGGTTGGTGGTGTACTGCCAGAAGGTTTTGTTAGTTCTTGGCCAGATTGAGCACGGTGTGAATTTCTCCATGGTGTAGATTCCATTGTACTGATGCCTTCAGATAAAGCAGTAGCCATCTATCTCTGAACCCTTCCTTCACTACTGTGGGTCCCCAAATGCTTTTACTAACATCCTGTATTTGTAGGGAAGAGTGTAATTACTTAATCTCAGCTTCCTTCCTGGAGGGCTTGGTCACATTTTTTCTGCAGAGGCTGTCACACAGCTGAGGTTGAGGGCCTTGCCCAGGGTCACACTGTGCGACAAGGTGAGAGTAGGGCTATCATTTACTGTGTGTGCCCACTCTCAGTTTGGTTCACTGGTTTACTCTGCTTGTAATCATGGCAGTCTTTAGAAATACAGTCAAGAAAATATGAGGCCAGCCAGTAGCCAGAGAATTCAGAGGTGACTACTAATCTCTTCTCAGTACATCTCTTAGAAGTAGCATCATGTAGTAGAGAGAGGTGGACCTCGCTGTCTTCTGGACCAAAGATTGAAACTCATAAAGTGCTTTAGGCACACAATCTCCCCTACTTCCATATCTTGTATTTTTAAAATTTGTGTGTGTATGCTTTTGCTGTCCTTTTGGGGGAATGGCCACTTTTGCATTGCCCCCCACCCCCACCCCCGCCCTGTGAGTGTGAAATCTAGTACAACTTTCCTTGAGGGCAATCTGCCTTTACAATGAAATCTGACCACAGAATTGCACTTTCGGGACAAACTATAAATAATGAAAATGAGTGTAAAATTTTGTGTCTGAATGTGTGCACCCAAGTACCATCCTTAATAGCAGAACTGAAAAACAAATGTCCAACAACAGTTGAATGGTTAAATGAGATTTGGTTGAAACTGCAGAATTGAACTCTATGCAGCCATTTAAAAATGATGATGCAGAATAGGAATTGGCATACTTCAATCCACTGGCCGACTTATCCCACTGCCTATATTTGTAAATAAAGTTTGAAGGGAGCAGAGCCACACCTGTTCATTTATGTATCATCAGTGGCTGCTTTTTTGGGCCACAGGCCAATTTGATTAGTGACAGAGACTGTAATACTATCTTGTATGTCTCTTAATATCCTTCTACTATTTATTCAAGTTCTTTTTCTGTCCCTGGACTGCCATGACATTTTTTTTTTTAATTATGTATTTTTATTATTTGTCTGCACCAGGCCTTAGTTGCAGTATGTAAACGCTTAGATGAGGTATGTGGTATCTACTTCCTCAACCAGTGATCGAACCCAGGTCCCCTGCATTGGGAGCATGGGGTCTTAGCCACTGGATCACCAAGGAATGCCCTGCCATGACATTTTGTAATCATTAGCAAGGCAAAATCTTACAGTAATTTTGGGTCACAAGACACTGTATTTACTAAAAACCAAGAAGATCCTGTCTAATATAGAAATCAATACTTCAGTCTTTACCATAGGAATTCTCTATCCCTCATTCAGCTAGACAGCTAGGAACAACTTTGGTCGGGCTGCCTACAACCAGTATTGGTAAGTCCAGGCTTTCTTTCCTCTTTCCTTGCTCTTGATTTCCACCTTTTTTCTCTATCTTGTTCACCTTGAGAAGGCTGGGAAAAAAGATACAGAAGATAGGGAGGATGAAAAGTAAGGACGGAGACCTTCTTACATAGCTAGTGATTTTAGAAGATAAGACCCACCATTTCTGGAAGGGGCTCATTCTCTGTTGGATACTTACAAGATTTGTTTCTTTGCAGAGCCCACATTTGATTGTATACATGTGAGGTATCCAGCCTATTATCCTTCACTTTCTATACCCCTGGTCTTTCATGTAAATTATCTCTATTAGGGTCCCAGGTTGTCCCCTTGGGTAGGTTTTTAAGTGTTTCAAGTTTGGCTGAATCCCCAGGGTGTCCCATGTTAAATATCCGTGCATATTTCAGCTGACACACTCTGGGCATGCAGCTGACCCCAGCACAGCAACACTTATTTTTGCTTCACTAGTTGAACAGCTGGATGACTCATCTCTGCCTTCTAGATTATTCAGGTGGATGTCAGACATTGGAATACTCTATTTACCAAACTCTTACATAAACACAGGGAGGCCTGAAGTTTCCTTGAAAACCTTTCTCATAAGATCTCTTCACCCTCTTTATGAAGGACAGTGAGATGGTGACCCCAAATCAGTCCTCCTGGAAAAATCTCCAACTGCCCATTTTTTCTACGTAGATGAGTCATCCAAATAAGTCTCCTCCAATGGCAATTCTCTCTGTTAACAGTTTAATAAGTGATTTTTGTTTCCTCCCATCTGTATTTTTAATGGACATATATTACATAAAGATAAGGAAAATACCTGAAAGTATCTGTTTCAGTTTTTAAATGTGCTGCTCTTTGAATCATTGATCGTCTTTTATTGTCGGTGTTCACATCTATACAGTGGGCTAGAAAGCATAGCATCATTACTAGGGATGTAATAATAATTGGTGTATTTAGCTTAAATTTAGGCAAGACCAACTGAACATAGAAAGTTCAGTTTAGAAGCATGGGGTCTTTATTCCCTACGTTTCTTATAACTCAGAGTTATTTTTTATTTCTGGTGAATAGAAGAGTCAACTTTCACTAAGAAAATCATATATCCTTCTAACTTTCTGCTTGCTTCAAACTCAAGCTAATTAACCAAACAGCACCTTTAGCAAAGAAAAGCTGACACAAGAAACTGGACACAGTCTGTGCTTCACGTAATCTGAGGAGAGAGCAGTAAGTAAGGTGCTCTGCACAGCTCAATAATTTGCACCCCAGGAAAGCAATACTTCCAAGGGCAGGCAATATGTCTGCAGCATCCTCCTGGAGGAAGGAGGGCCAGCAGCTCATCTTTATGGCTTGAGGCTTGAAAGCTGCTTAACTGGGCGGAACGCCACCTCCTTGCCATCAAAGCTGTCCACCTGGCAGTGAATCTCAATGAGACAGCTGACTGGCTCAGCAGACAAGTTGCCTTGCCAAGGGGATGAGAACTTAACCAGAAGGTCTTTCAGGAAATCTGTTTAGGATGTGGGGGATGAAGAGGAAGAGAAGGAGCAATTCATCCCCTGAACAAGGAAAATGAGGAGTTGCTGTTTCTCGGTCGCACAAACTGTTTCCATTTTTTCTGTACCCTTAGCTCATTAAACCTTAAATCCTATGAGTCTGATTTTAGATTCTGATATTAAATCACCCATGAATCAAGAGCCCTTTGTGAATAAGCTGTGGAAGCTGACTCAATTCAAAGAATTTTTTTAAAACATATAGATTTTTTTTTCATTTGAAAAGGACCAATACAAACAATAATGTTACCAAGAGGGTATATTATTAGTTTTACAAATGTACGACTTTAAAATGCCTTGATGGTTACTTTTCACCAAAGATTTAGAATTGTAAACCTCATAATTAATAGTAGCTTTCATCTTACACAGTACATGCTATGTGCCAGGACTGTATTCAACACTTCAGTCAAACGCTCTCATCTCATGCCCTTCAGAACCTCTGGGTAAGGCTTTTAGCTCCACTTTGCAGATAAGTGGGACAAAATTCAGAGAGGCGTTGTAAGTTACCACAGATATATAGTAAGCGACAGAACAAAGATTCAATCCTTAGTTTCCCCCCTCCAAAGCTCAGATTCTTTTTGTACTGCTGATTATACAAATTTGTTATAAAAGATAGTGTTTTTATCACATGAATGAATAACCAGGGCTGCAGAGAGGATTGTGTGAACACATGTGTGGGATATCCTGTCAAACCACTCCCATCTATCTTTCACTTATCTCTCTGGACCTGAATGTCTGTACCTGTCACAGAATCTCAGCTGCATTCAACATTCAGGAGAACCTACATGTCTCCTGGGAGCCTCTTGCTGGTGAATTAAGGCAACAGGACATCATTCGTGCCCTTTCTTTGTTGTGAGGGTGGAGGGAGAAGTTGAGAATCAGTGAAACCTGAATAAAATCTTTGGAGAGCCCAGTTTCCTACCTCTGACTTTGGGTTATGATAAGATGATTCCTTCTGTGGCCTTGGCAACAGTGAAAAATTGTTCATTTTTGGTCAAACTCTGTGTGTGTATATGTATGTATGTATGTATGTATATGTGTGTGTGTGTGTGTGTGTGTGTGTGTGTGTGTATAGTGTTACTTAGCTTGTCTTTTAAAATGATACTTTGATTCTTTTGGAACATAGAACTAAAGAAAAATAATAAAATAAGATGATGTAGTATAGAGTCTCCAAAAACAAAGCCCACTCAGACTAAATGACTTTTTGGAAGCAATATTCAGAAACCCGCTTAATAGATCAAAGCACAGATTGAGTTGATTCCCAACCTCACTATTTCTGGCTATGGGATGTTGGTGGAGCAAGTAACAAAACTGAAGTCTTAATTTCCTCATATATAAATAGGAGACTATAGAAGTTATTTCAAAAGTCTATTATGAAAAATACAAAACATATTTTATCTACAGTGCTTAATGTCATATACCTTGTCCATGGCCAATATTCAAAAACGTTAACAGCTATGATCTGGCCTTATGACCTTGAGCACTCTATATTTGAGAATTGAAAAAATATATATCTTCTGTATGAAATGCTGCTTCTCTCTCACTTTTCTGGTTTCATCTCGAAAGTCATATTCAAGACAGCATTGACTTTATTCACTTTGTTATGGAGGGCCGAATAGGAAAGAACTGGTCCATTCCCTCCCAAAGTTGGGCTAAGCATCCCTTCTAGATATGACTGCAGCTCTGTTCTGACTGCTATTGCCACATTGTCCTGGAAAGGCCTGTTGACTCATTTGTGAACCCTTATCCCCTTGAGGGCGGGGAGCTTGATGTTATCCCTCTATCCCTAGCACCTAGTAGTAGCTCTTGAAACACAAAGTCTATATAACACATAGCTACTGGGAGAATAAATTAGAACTGATGAGGTGACATAGGTGAAAATGTTAAGTTATTAGGAATGTTGTTACACTCCCTGGGTATTATTGTAAAATATAGTAATGCTTGTGACATACAGCTTTCCCCACTTTTTTCTAATACTACTAACAAAGAAAAAAACGACTTAACCCTCTGCTTAATAAAAAGTTGAGTGACGTCACCTCACACCAGACCTTCACTAAATGATCAGTTTCACCTAAAAGAATTTATTTCATACCACACAAAGTACCTGTTGGTTTTCAGAGAGAAAACTAGGTGTGTAATCACCATGAATACCACTTCTGGTGACGTCCATGAGGCTCACAAGAATTTCTACACAGATTAATTCTGGGAAGAGCTGTAGTAACCCAGGTGGTGAATACTTGTTCCATGACAATGACATTGACCTCACAAATTCTCAGGATGTTGAAAAATGGAGGACAGCTTTGCTGTGGATTGCTTTGCTGTGTGCAGCATTCATCTCCAGGCTTTGATGTAGGGCCTTGAACAGCCTCCCCTAGGCTGCAGATGGGTGAGAGAATCGGCCGCAGCTCTGAAAGGAGGGGGAGGGCAGCAAAATGAGCCAAGGCTTTGTGTCTGCTCATTACAGGCGCAACAGTTATGCAAACTAAGAACCCAACATTTTACTAAATGGATGCCAAAAATCTTGTCCCACATGAAAACAAATGTTTGAATCTGCAGAGAGCCTATGTAGAATAAAATCAATATGCTGTTGTTGGAATACATGTCTTTTGATGAAACTGGTGCTTAAAAATGCCTTGGACCTTTCTTTTGAATGAGCCTTATCTAATAGCAAATTGGATATGCATTTTCTCTCTATTAGAGATGGAATTTTTGAAAATGTCCTTTTTCTCCCCTCAACATTTCTGCTGGGAAGGGACATGAAGGGAGCGGAAGGAGCAGTTTTGTCCAAGGCACTTCCCTTATAAGAGACATGATTATTTAATATGCCTGTTTCAGAGAAGAGAAAACTGAAATTCTCAGTAGTTAAAGAATTTCCCTAAAAGTCGGCAGATATTTGAACTCAGGACTGTAGGAAATCCAGGTCTATATTCCATCTCTTTTATTACATCATCTCTCAAGAAAGGTGAGTGCAGTCTGGTTAAGTTACTCTAATATCTAATTTCCTTATTCTGTTTACATGAGGTTCTTAAAATGTAAACTATTCTATTGTGCAGCGAGGAAGTACAGAATGGTCATATATTTGCTTGATCTTAAGGATAAGGTATTTCTCACAGCTTTGTTCCAGGAAGTAATGAATGAACAAAATCACAGCCTTTATGAGAGACTAAAAAGACTCCCAGAGTCTAATTTTGTTTCACAATTTCTAGCCCCAGAGAAGTTAAAGAAGAAGAAATAGTACTCAGTTATTGTATCTGAAATTACTAGAAGATTCCTGTAACACCACAGAGGACTTTTGACAATGAACTTTTGATTTTTGTTTTCAGCACAGGGTGACAATTGTGATGATGATATTCCTAATTTTCTCTTTCTCTTTCATGATTAATCAACTAACTCCCTGTTCTCTTTAAGTTTGCCTTAGAGCATTTTTTTTTCAATATCTCATAGAGGGGAAGTTCTTTTTTTTTTTTTTTTGCCTCCTCTAATAATCATTTGCCTGGCACAAATGATTTTAGAACACAGAATTATGCAAGGGAACCTTAATATTACAACCCCACTAATTTGTTCCCATTTATTATTCTGTCAAATACTACTTACCAAATTAGGACACAAATAATATGGCCATGAAGACACATCTGGAAAGCAAATTCCTTCTAAGAACACTTCATCCCATTGGAGTGGGGATCTGGACAATAGTCACAAACACCAGAAAGAAAGAGCAGGTGTTGGATGGTGAAGAGTGGGTGGAAGAAGCCAAGTTTAATCTGGACAAGGAAGTCCCACTGGGCCAGTGAGAGCTGGGAACTGGGAGGTCCAGGCAGGCGAGGGTCAGGGATGTCTAAGTAACATTGTAGGTAATGCATGCCTATAACTTTTGTATTCAAAATTTAAATCATTAATTTATCGAACATTTATTTTCTGTTTTGTGGTGATGTAGGGGTTCAACTTAATTTCTTAAAACTCTTAAAGCCATTGATTAAATACTGAGGCTTTCCCCTGCCAAAATGAAAAGCCACTTTACCGTGTAATAAAATAGACTTGTAAGTCAGCTGGTTGATTTTCTCTTCCCTATTGTTGATTTATCTGCTTATGCATGGGCCAGAATTTTGCTTTTTAATCACACTGAAGCAAAGTGAAGTGAAGTTCACTCAGTTATGTCCAACTCTTTGAGACTCCACGGACTGTATTCCATGGAATTCTCCAGGCCAGAATGTGGGAAGGTATCCTTTCCCTTCTCCAGGCTTTCTAACCCAGGGATCGAACCCAGGTCTCCTGCATTGCGGGCAGATTCTTTACCAACTGAGCTATCAGGGAAGCTCTTTAACCACGTTAGCTTGCTTCATTTGTATATTAAAATAGTAACCACTGAGTATACTTGATGCAGCCACCATTGTGTTGGTCCTGGGGAATAACACAGACAGAAAACCTTCCCTCTGGAACCATATCTAAAAAGTTTGAGTGTCTGGTAGGAAAAAGCCCTCTTTCTCATTATTCTTATTTTTAATAAATTTCTTGCCAATTATCATACATCTATATTCCAAATGAACCTTTAAATAAGTTTTGTAGTTCTAAGAAAAATAAATGAATGAACTTTTCATTAGAATTCATTCAATTTATGTATTCATATGATGGAAAATGACTTTATTATAAGGTGTACTTTTGGATCCTGGGACATAATAATTTCTTTATTTTATTTCTTTTCTATTCACTCACATTATAAAATGTCTTATAATGTTATTAGCCTCTTTTTTTTTTTTTTTTTCAGTCTTTCGAGTTACTAGTTAGGAAAACATATGCATGTAATGGCTTTGTCTCTTTGTTTTCCTTGTTAATACCACTTATTTTTTTTTTTTATCTTAGAATCCCCCAAACAGCATTGTTTAAATTGTGATCACTGATTTCACATACATTTTGAAACAAATCACATACATTTTTAGTATGATGTATGCTATCAGTGTTAAATAAAGTCTTTGCACTTCTGCTATACTCTCTTTTTTAACCTAATATTTTTTAGTTTTAAGTTTAAAATGGCATTTTAAAGATAGTTCTTAGATTAATGTGTTTATATTGTTTTTCATTTATTATGTAAATTTGATGAGTTACGTTGCCATATTTTCTAATGTTGAACTATCCCTGCATTCCTGCCATATACTCTCCTTGGTCATGGGGTGCTATTCTTGTCCTGTGCACCTGGATTTTATTTGGTGATTTTTGTATATAAATTAGTTTCTGTATTGCATTCATATTCATGAGTAAATTTTTTTACTGTGTGCTTTTTAAAATTCTGTCTTCATCAGGTCTGGGAAATAAGGTTATGCTAGCTTTGTAAATTGAATTGGGAAGCTTTCCATCTTTTGTTATGGTCAGAAATTTTTTGAATATCATAAGGATTATCTGTTCACTGAAAGTTAGATAGAATTCAGCTGTAAAACCATCTGGGCCTGGCACATATTTTAGTGAATATATAATTTTCAAAGAGGGTTTGTTGTACAGTGGGAAGGGAACTGTCTTTGTAACCAGAGACATGCATCTGAAGCCCTGTCCAACCCATCACTGCCTGTGTGACTTGGATGAATGACTTTCCTTTTCTGTTAGGTAGTAATCTGTTTATCTTGGAGGAAGTATATTTCCTAGGGACATTTATTAAATGAGAAAGTTAAAGTAAGGAGCTGAGTAGTACCTGACAAGTAGATGCTCAATAAATAGCTGTTTATCATTCCTGTAAGTCAGTCTCATTTCTCTGGCTGTATGTATTCTCATAATCTGCCTCGGTGATAAATGCATTGGTCTATAAAGAGCTTGAGTTAAGCCATTAAATGTTCTCCAGTGGCCCTGTGCACTTGGATTGATCTAGTGGTTGCATTGCTGAGCTGCTGGGTCTGCTCGAGGGACCGCTGCACTGAAGCTCTCCTCCACATGTTGCCCTTTCTGTTTTTGATCAAAGTTCAGAATAACCTGATACAGAGGCACATTCTGATTTCTAAACTTTCAATTCATTTTTGGAGGGTATGCAAGGATGTTTTCAATAGTGCAAACACACTTTGGAATTTCTGTTCTATCTATTCTGGGTCATTTGACAGCCCTTTGGGCCAGTTGCAAAGGCAAATTTATTGATCAAAAACACTTTTTAGTACTTTGGTAATTTAGTTCAGGAGAAGATGGTAGTCTCACTCATTTGCAACTAACATTTAATCCTGGAATATTTCAATGCAAGAGATTTCTTTTTCTTTTTTTTGGTCAGTACAACATATTAAATGAATCGTTGGTGTCCACATGGGCAGATCCTCAATGAATCCAAAGGGAAAGGTGATTAATTTTTTTTTCTTTTAAGTTCCAATAGGGAAGAAAAATCTACCCAGGCTGTGTCTGTACGATGTTAAGATAAATATCTGAGAAATTTAAATGAAACACACATACACACACACACACACACACACACACACACACACAAACACTAGATCCCATCTGGGTAGATGAAAAATTCGCACAGATATACACACTAATAGAGGAGTTATAGTTTTTCTGAAGAATGCATAAAAGTGCTTACTTTTTTGAAAAATTAAGGATTCCTGATGATAAGTAAAGAAGAATTTGCATTTCATTTTATACCAGTCTGACCAATTTTATCAAGAACTTCTAAAGGTTAAGTTATGTTAATGTATATATCTTATAATATTAAAAGGCTGGCCCTTTCCCCTTACAAAATTGACTATTATTTATTTGAATTATGAAATAAAGAGCCTAAGTCTAGTTGTAGTCCACCTTTGTTTGAACTCCTTCATTCCCTCATTTGGGTACCAAGTTTCTCTAAGTTCCATTTCCTTCATCTTGCTTTAGGCTCTCCAAGGAAAATTTACTGCAAGTCTGGCCCAGAAAACATTTCTGGAACTTAGGCTTTGTTTGAGGGTGTTTTTGAAAGGGAAATTTGCCATCATCAAATACAGTTTCTTGAGCCCACACAGACTGTGTGGCATGGGTCCAATAGTTCCTTTCTGGTTCCTTTGAGATTTGTTTATTACTTTGAAAATCAGAATTTCCATAAAACGGCCTAAGACTTCCCTGCCTCATAGCTCAATAGAATGGCTGAGCAAAGAGATTTAACTTCATTTGGAGGGTTGGTCTTGCCACATTTATTAACAACGATAAAAGCAACAACACAGAGCCAAACAACCATGACTGAATGAGCACACAGCACAGGAAACCAAGCTTCTTTTTATTTCTGATGCAACCTTTAGGGTCAGCATAATGTGTCTGGGTTTTGCTGGGCCAACTCAGACCTGTTCAGGGTTGCAGAGTTAACGTTGAAATAATCATCCTGGAGGGGGTGGATTAAGAATGAGTTATAAAGCATGACGTTGTTGACAGCTAAAGCAAATTATCTTTCAGTGCAGGAGCAGGAGCCTATGCTACTGGGACAGGCTGCAGTGCCCTTCCTGCGTGCTGCTGCTCCTAGTGTCTGGCTTCTCAGGGCTGTACATCTTTGGTCACAGGGGCCACACTCTCTCTTTATTGTTGGGCATCCAGGGTTAATTTGCACACACTCCCAAGAAAGCTCTCAGTTTCCAGAGAAGAATTTTATTTGGCCTATAAATGCTCATCATTTTTCTCCTTTCCTCCCCTCTTCTCTGCCCCTCTCCCTTCTTCCCTGTCCCCTCAACTGTTACACACACACACACACACACACACACACAGGTTGTTCTCAAATACTGACTTAGATCCATTTAAGAACGTGACCAAGGTTTTACTAGCCCATACTGATTTGTGAAAATGAGAACAATGTCACACAGAGCTGTGGCTCTCATCAGCACTGCTTGTCAGCTCTGTGCAGCCCATCAGATATTGTCTTCACACCTGACATAGAGTAAATGTACACTTCCTGGCTTCCTTGTGGTTGAATGGGACCATGTAACTAGTTTCAGCCAATGAATTGTAAGTAAAATGATGTATATTACTTCTGAAGTGCTTATGGCTGATCAGGGAACATCCAGAGCCCTCTTTTTCCCTGTAGCACAACAACCACATTTGCGATGGTTTCTTGGTCACTCTTGATCTCTAAGGAATGGCCATTCCTGCTTAACCATGAAAAATATGTAGCATGTTGTCTTAAACTGCTAAGATTGACTGGGAGTTGGGAAAGATTTGTTACTATACCATACATCACCCTGTCCTGATACATCAGCCAGTGTTCTTTGGTATAAATGCCAGGTGCACTTCTTAGAAGTGACTTGGATTTATTCTTGTATTATTTTCTACCCTTAAAAATATTTAAATGTCTTTTAATATCCTCATTTGAAATTAAAATATAGTAACCTTATGACAGTTTTCTTTCTTTGTTGTTGAATTTTAGTTTTACCTATGAAATCTAGAAGTCTGAGAACCACTGCTTTAAGCTCCTTCTATGACCCAGTGAGACGGTACAGAGACATTCCAGAGTTTTCTGAAGTAGTCCATTAGATTCAAACAAGCCCTTAGTTCTTTAGATTCAAGTTCTTCTATAGCAGATATAATTCATGGCTATGCCCAACTTCTAACTTATCTCTTGTCCCACTGCCTAGGGATATACAAAGGCTCAGCTTTTTTATTCCCTATTCCTTTGAGGCTTCCAGTGTTTTACTTCTCAGCACCTGCAAGCATTTATTCAATGGTTTTTGCCCAATGTGCTAAACCATTTGGCAATTAAGTGCACCTGCCCAGGGACAGCATAATTTTTAAATCATGGTAGTAACTTTGGAGATACGATAAGTTTCTCTGTTTTCTCATAGGGATTTTAGTTTGATAAGAGCAAGGAAATTTTTGTCTACTTTGTTAACTGGTCATTTCAGTGTTGAGAGGAATATATGGGACATAGTAGGAACCCTGGAGAAGGCAGTGGCACCCCACTCCAATACTCTTGACTGGAAAATCCCATGGATGGAGGAGGCTGGTAGGCTGCAGTCCATGGGGTCACTAAGAGTCGGACATGACTGAGCGACTTCACTTTCACTTTCCACTTTTGTGCATTGGAGAAGGAAATGGCAACCCACTCCAGCGTTCTTGCCTGGAGAATCCCAGGGATGGGGGGCCTGGGGGGCTCCCATCTATGTGGTCGCACAGAGTTGGACATGACTGAAGCGACTTAGCAACAGCAGCAGCAGCAGTAGGAACCCAGTAAATATTTGCCATATAAACTAATAAAATCTGTGTATTTCATGTGCTAATGATATGCTACTTTATTTTTAAAGTACATGTATATTTTCTTGTAAGAAACAAAGCGCCAATCTATGTTCAATGTAGGATGCAGGATGCATGGGGCTGATGCACAGGATGATTCAAGTAGAGGATGTAGGGTGGGAGGTGGGAGGGGGCTTCGGCATTGGGAGATTGTGTTCACCTATGGCTGATTCGTGTCAATGTATGGCAAAACAAATACAGTATTGTAATTAAAAAAATAAATAAATTTAATAATAATAATAAAAAAAATAAAGTACGAATTCCTCTGATTCCCTCCAATTGTTAATAATGGTAGGTTTTAGCTTTAGAGGCTTCTAGTCTATGACCAGTGTCCAATTTCTACAGTTCTACAGGAACAGGTTAATTCGCTACTGAAAGCGCAGGTTGCCTTTTATCTCCGTCACCCAGTCTGACAGGATTTTCCCCTCTGTAGTCTGAAGGATTTTTCAAAACCACAAGTATGTGTGTGGTTTTTATAGCCTTACAGCCCAAAGCCACATATACTTTTAGAAAGTTATTACTGTTTTCCTTTCTATTGTTCAAGGTTGAAACTATTCACATATTTACTCCAGAGACAGTCATGCGTGACACAGAGGTATGTGCAGTGAACATTCTCTACTTGTCCCTTAGGCTCTCACCTATACTATTTGGGCTCAAATACAGTTCTTTGTTCACACAGCGAAGGATGGCTCACAGTCTGAAGACACCAAGGAGTCAGATTTGCCAGGGTTTATGGTTGATGTGTATATACACCGTAGACTGCTTTCTCTGCCACTAATAGATCTTGCAGCCTCTAGTATCTGCAACGTCTATGTAGCCATCTTTGGTTTGAAAAAAAAAAAAATTTTGGAAATTGTATCTCTGTCTGCATAGAAGTTCAGGTCCAAGAGCTGCAAAATAGTGATAGTATTTGGATAGTAGATTTCTAAGTGATTCTTAACTCAGCCTTATTTTTGCTTTATTCGTCTCTAGGCAGCCTCTAAAAAATATCAGTGTACGATCTTCTCAGCCTTCTGGAAAGAGCTGGAAATACAGAGGGTAAAAAGACAGATAGGGTTCTTGTGGTTCTCATGGTCCTTCTCAAACTGGCAGTAAGATGCACAGAATTTTATAATGCAGACAAGAAAGTAACTCATTTTTAAAATTTAAAGGTATTAAATGGACTTATCAGCCCCTTACATGGAATTTAGCTAAATTTTGAAATGCAGACTGTGTCTCCAGCGCTTGCTTGCCAGGTCTCCCTGTGCCATTAAATAACTAAGTTTAGCATGGCGATTTTTTTCTAAATGAATTATGGTCCCATGTGTAAATGCATGAAGACTGCGCGTCTGACTCGTGCCACGTGCATCCTCACAGCTGTAGTCACACATACTTGCAGAGAGCGTCACAGATGAGTGTTTCCCACATTCCTGTTTTTGGGTGACTCTAAGAAACCCGAGGGTATTTAGATTGATGAATGGTGTGCTTGACTCCAGGCTTCTGCCTGCCCGGCTCCAGAGTTTATCTGCTTTCTGTTTGTTTTCTGTGCTCCTATTAGGTTGTTGTTAGTTACATTCTGATGTTTGTAGTTTGGGAAAATCTGTATCTTTGTTATTTATGTTATCAATAATGTGACCTGGGCCTTCCTCAGCAATGTTCCAACTGTTCCCAGGTCCTCCATCACTAATTATGCAGATGAACAGATTGTGGAAACTCTTTCCTTATGGCTGCATTCTGGAGGAGTTGTTTTTATTAAATTGTCGGTGTCTTGAATTATAATTAGGTACTGGCCCATTTTTAAAGCATTTCTCCTCTTTCTCTCTCTTCCAATCTCTTCCCTCTTTTCCTTCCGCATATCATCTCCTTTTTCAGTTATTCAGAGATGAAACTTGATCAAAAGAGAAATAGCAGGAGAAGCTTCAAGTCCTGAACTTTAGAAATGAGCTTGCCTAATAGTAGATGGCAAGGCAGCACATACATACCAGGAGGTTCTGTTTCTTGTAAAAAGTCATTAGGATGTGGAGCAGCCTGCCAGGCAAAGTCATAGAAGCTGGAGAGCTTAACAAGTTCAAGGGCAAGGAAGGGATTCATTTACAGCCTTGCAACAAAACTGGCCAGTCCACTAAGAAAATAAATTTAACAGTGGTCACAGAAAACAGGAAGAAATATGGGACCTGTGGAGCCCTCCCCATCTACCTCTGTTGGCCAGATCCTTACATGGTTCATCTATTTGCCCCTTGGGCAAATGATACTGATCTTATTATGTAAAGTTTATTAAGCATTCAAAACATGTTCATCACTCTAATGAAGGTAGGAAACATGACCTTCCTTGGAAATAGCTTGCCTTAAAGAACTGTGAGGGCTTTGCCAGAATAAAGCATAGAAGATGCAGGCTAATCATGATTTTGTTTTTAAAACGCACGCAGTTTTTTTGAGTGATAGTAAGTATAAGGAAGAGTAAGTGTAGAGATCACAATGAACAAGACAAGTATCTGAATAAGTCTCAGATACTTTAAAAGAAAACCTGTCTTGGTGTTTTATAGCCTAGTTTCACTCTTTAATTTATAGCTCCAAAAGAGATCTGTGATTTCCTGTCAACTTTTCTAATCTTGTTTAGAAACTTAAACAAAAGAATGTTACACTAGAGAGAAATGTAGGTAAGCCCCAGTCCTCATATAATTACTAAAGTGAATATGTAAAATTACATGTGTAGGATTCTTCCATCATATTGGTGTATCTGTATATTTTAAAGAGGGGTCAGGAGAATTTTATGTAAGCCTTAGTATTAATTTGCCAGCACCTGGAAATTAACTAGATGCTAACAAGCAGTCATTATAATATTATTTGGAATGAAATTTATGTCAAACTCGCCTTTCTCCCTTGTATTATTGGAAGAGGTAAAGTACTTTGGTTTAGTCATTAAGTCAGTCCGACTCTTGTAACCCCATGGACAGTAGCCCACCAGGCTCTTCTATCCATGAAATTTTCCAGGCAAGAATAGTGTAGTAGGTTACCATTTCCTTCTCCAGGGGATCTTCCCGACCCAGGGATGGAACCCAGGTATCTTGTACCATAGGCAATTCTTTACTGACTGAGATACTGTATTATTTGAAGAGGTAAAGTACTTGGTGTACTTGGTATACCTAAATGGGTGCTGATGCTTTTTATATTATTATCACACAAACATAGGATTCAACCCAAGTCTGAAAGAAATTAGGCCTCTGAGAGTGTTAATTATGTTTGGGCAAATGATATTCAGTATTGTTAAATAAATTACAGGATCATAAAATATTGAAGCCAGAGGGAAACAGAGCTTATTAAGTCCAATCTACCTGTCTTAAAACATCAGTAGATCTAAGCAAGTTTTAGAAGGCACTCAACTAAACTTTAAAGACTTCCAGGAAAGATTCTGGATCAAGTTGTTCCAGGGATTCATACCTCCAATATCATAATCCCCATATATGGTTGTGATGTGTACATCACCAAAACTGGAGGACACCATTAATTCCTTTTTTTCTTTTTTTCTTTTGTTTTAATAAACACATTTAAAAATAGTCTTTAGATTTATGTAAAAACTGTGACAATAGTAGAGGAAATTTCCATACACCCTGTACTCAGTTTTCCCTGTTATTAACAATTTACTGTGGTATGGTTCATTTGGGGCATCCCTGGTGGCTCAGACAGCAAAGAATCTGCCTGTAATACGGGAAACCTAGGTTTGATCCCTGGGTTGGGAAGATCCCCTGGAGAAGGAAATGGCAACCCACTCCGGTATTCTGGCCTAGAGAATTCCATGGAGAGGGGAGCCTGAAAGGCTACAGTCCATGGGGTCACAAAGAGTTGGACACAACTGAGCGACTTTTAGTCACTCATGGTTCATTTGATTCATTATTTTTAGCTAAAGTCCTCAGGTTGACTTGAAAAATAGTCACAACCTAGAAGCTGAGACTTATGTCTTATTTGGTAGGAATTTTTATGACTTGAAGCACAGGAGACAACATCTCAAGTGACTCTCAGAGAACTGTTCTGAGGAGGCAGAGGGAGGGAGTCAGGTTATATGGAGGCTTGTAACTAATGGGAGGTAGTCTGAACATCAAAAGAGTATTGTTAATTATGAAAAACTAGATATCTCAAGTTAAGGAATTTAACAATTTACATTGCATAGGAAGATGCAAAACTCTACTTACTAAAATCATTCTTTTCATATGAATCTCAGCTATCTGGGGCCAGTGCTTACATGTGAGTGGTTGATGGCTGCCAGAAAGCAGGCATTCTTCTTCCTGGGCTCAGGAATTCACATTTGAAGGACTGGAATCCCAGAAGGCTGTGACATCCTTGTTTATTGATACAGCAGGAAATGCTTGATTTCACATACACTACAGCAGTTTTCTTTTCAATCCTGAAGAAAGGCAATATCAAAGAATGCTCAAACCACCGCGCAATTGCTCTCATCTCACATCCTAGTAAAGTAATACTCAAAATTTTCCAAGCCAGGCTTCAACAGTACATGAACTGTGGAATTCCAGCTGTTCAAGCTGGATTTAGAAAAGGAAGAGGAACCAGAGATCAAATTGCCAACATCCACTGGGTCATCGAAAAGAGAGAGTTCCAGAGAAACATCCGTGTCTGCTTTATTGACTATGTCAAAGCCTTTGACTGTGTGCATCACAACAAATTGTGGAAAATTCTAAAAGAGATGGGAATACCAGACCACCTGACCTGCCTCCTGAGAAATCCATATGCAGGTCAGGAAGCAACATTTAGAGCTGGACATGGAACAACAGAGTGGTTCCAAATCGGGACAGGAGTATGCCAAAGCTGTATATTGTCACCCTGCTTATTTAATTTATATGCAGAGTACATCATGAGAAATGCTGAGCTGGATGAAGCATAAGCTGGAATCAAGATTGCTGGAGAAATAATAATAACCTCAGATATACAGATGACACCACCATTATGGCAGAAAGCAAAGAAGAATTAAAAGCTTCTGATGAAAGTGAAAGAGAAGAGTGAAAAAGTTGGTTTAAAACTCAAATTTCAGAAAACTAAGATTGTGGCATCTGGTCCCATCACTTCATGGCAAATAGATGGGGAAGCAATGCAAACAGTGACAGATTTAATTTGAGGGGTTCCAAAATCACTGCAGATAGTGACTGCAGCCACAAAATTAAAAGACACTTGCTCCTTGGAAGAAAAGCTATGACCAACCTAGACAGCATATTAAAAAACAGAGACATTACTATGCCAGCAAAGGTCTGTCTAGTCAAACCTATGGCGTTTCCAGTAGTCACGTATGGATGTGAGAGTTGGACTGTGAAGAAGGCTGAGTACCGAAGAATTGATGCTTTTGAACTGTTGTGTTGGAGAAGACTCTTAAGAGTCCCTTGGACTGCAAGGAGATCCAACCAGTCCATCCTAAAGGAAATCAGTCCTGAATATTCATTGGAAAGACTGATCCTGAAGCTGAAACTTCAATATTTTGGCCACCTGATGCAAAGAACTGACTCACTTGAAAAGACTTTGATGCTGAGAAAGATTGAAGGTGGGAGGAGGAGGGGATAACAGAGGATGAGATGGTTGGATGGCATCACCAACTCAATGGACATGAGTTTGAGTAAACTCTGGGAGTTGGTGATGAACTGGGAGGCCTGGTGTGCTGCAGGCCATGGGGTTGTGAAGAGTTGGATGTGACTGAGCGACTGAACTGAACTTTCCTATTTAGTTCTCAGATTACCTTAGGCTCCTTTTGATTATGATCATTTCTCAGGCTTTCTTTGTTTTTGATGGCTTTTAATTGACAATTCTGGGGAGTACTGGTCAGATATTTTGTAGAATGTCCTTCCATCATATGAGTTTTGGGAGAAGCCCACTGAGGTAGTGCTGTTCTGATCACATCATATCCAGGGTGTGTGCATGCATGCTAAGTTGCTTCAGTCATGTCTGACTCTTTGCAACCACATGGACTGTAGCCTGTCTGGCTCCTCTGACCATGGGATTCTCCAGGCAAGAATACTGGAGTGGGTTGCCATGCATCTCTTATACCTTTTGAGTTGACATCAGGTTCTTTATCACTAATGTCACCTGGGAAGCCCCATATCAAAGGTGAGTGGTGTGTGTGTATATCTATGTTCAGTCATGTCCAACTCTTTTATACATACTGTTAATATGACTTATTACTACTGATGTTGACCTTCATCACCTGACTCAGGTATTGTTCATCAGGTTTTCTCACTGTGAAATTACTCATCCGTACCCCCGGCCCCTTAAAATGTTCTCTTTGGAAGGTAGTCACTAAACACAGCCAGCCTATCCTTAAGGAAGGAAGAGTGATGCTCTACCTCTCTAAGATGAAGTATGTGCATAAGTTATTTGGAATACTGTTTTTAAACACAATTCTTCTAGAAAATTTCTGATGTTGAATTTTGTCATCTAATTCACTGAATTGGCCTCATATCTTATTTCTTTAAAATATGATTTATAATTTAAAAATTAGACCTAATCAGATATTTCATTTAAATTTTTGAAATATAGTGATTGAAAAAGATACTACAGGAAAAGAAGTAATCCCTAAGTTCAGCTCAGTTCAGTTCAGCTCAGTCGCTCAGTCGTGTCCGACTCTTTGCGACCCTATGAATTGTAGCATGCCAGGCCTCCCTGTCCATCACCAATTCCCAGAGTTCACTCAGACTCACGTCCATCGAGTCCATGATGCCATCCAGCCATCTCATCCTTGGTCGTCCCTTTCTCCTCCTGTCCCCAATCCCTCCCAGCATCAGAGTCTTTTCCAATGAGTCAACTCTTCGCATGAGGTGGCTAAAGTACTGGAGTTTCAGCTTTAGCATCATTCCTTCCAAAGAAATCCCAGGGCTGATCTCTTTCAGAATGGACTGGTTGGATCTCCTTGCAGTCCAAGGGACTCTCAAGAGTCTTCTCCAACACCACAGTTCAAAAGCATCAATTTTTCAGCACTCGCCAATTAAATCAATTTAACCATTTAAATTTTGTTGCTTTTTATGCTTGTTTAAATCATATTTTTAAATTATGACTTTCTTAGGTCATTTCCAACGTATCTATTCCTACCTATTCCAAAGTATACTCAGCTACTGCTTAGAATGTAGATGCTAATAAGCACTTTAGCACACAATGGCTACTTACTCTGATCAATAACAGGTCCCCAGCTGCCTGGATTCCCCCAACCCCATAATATCTCATTTGATTCTTACAGCCCCATACTTCTACCACAGTTTTTATTATTTCCTGTTCTCAAATAGATATAAAAATATAAATTGAATAAATAAGCATATTATATCTTCACTGGGTCATGGTGAGTGCCAGGACTAATTCCTCACCTAGGTTTAGAGTTGCTGTATTAACAATGGCAATAGGTTTTTATTCCATATACCTACTTTGACTAACTTTTAGAAGATACCGGAAAAACTATATTGAGAAGGATTCCAAGGATCTGGTTTACTGGGGAATTACATGACTGATAAGTTATGGGCATAAGAGAGAAAATGTGGAATGCCTCCTCTAGATAATACCCTTATACCACCAGATAATCTAACATCATCTAATAAACTGCCAGGTAACCAATTTTTTAAAGACTTCTTAGTGGCTAACTTGATTTCTTTATACTATTAACTTACCTTCTTATCTCATGGAAAAAAAGCTGGTAACTATTTTCCATCATGTAGTTTAGCAACATAGGAGTCTATGGAAGAAACTTGACTCAGTTATTCATATATATGGGAAGAGAGTAATGGAAGAAGACAGAAAGACTTCTCTATCAGGAATGAAATTCTAATTCTATGTTAAATTGTTTCTTCCAAAGGAAAATATGATATTGGAATGCAGCAGACAGGCATCTGATGTTTAGAGCAAGAAGCCAACCTTTAGAATGGGAAAAAAACATGGGGTCAGAATGTCTGTTTTCTCCATTATTCTTCAACCACTGGTCCTACCCAACCCTAGCTAAAAGTATTAATGGAAACTCCTGAAAATTTAAAATTACTTATCATAAATTTTAATAATTCTCAAGTAAGGATGGAGTTGTTTTGAAACTAAAACTCAGTGGACTAGTCCAGCTCAGTTATAAATACAACATACATGCCAGTATCATGCATTTGATGTTTCTGGGAAGACACCACAATATCTACTTGATTCAGATCACAGTGTCTGAAACATGTACAGATGGTGAATGACTCTTTTGGAGAGAGCTCATTGTGCAGTAGTTTTTTGTTTGTTTGTTTGTTTTTCAGGAGGGCATAATATATAAAATAAACTCACTGTAATGCATTATACTATTTTTCTTTGAAAAGAAAAAAAACCGAGTTAGCCCTAGAATATTATAGATATGGGGTAGAAGTGACAAGGATAGATCAGAGAACTGGATATTGGGAGAAAGTTGTTTTTAAAAAAACTCTCTGGCCTCTTAGCAACAAAAACAAATTTTAATACTTCCCAGATTCTTGCTAGGGCTGGAGATAAACAGCCTAATAGAATGTTTTATGCTAAACTTAAAAATATTTAATGTTCTAAGATGATATGTCAGAAGAATAAAAACATTTATTTAAAATTTTTCAGATATTAAAAACTGAAAATGGTTGCCAGTGCTATGGAGCTCAGAGTTAAGATACAAAATAAAATCACCTTATCATATTGGATATATAATCAAAACCAATGAGAAAAAGTTTGATAACTACTAATCTGAGCATATATTACTGGGAAAAATAGAACAATGTAATCATGCTTTCATCAAAAATGTTTTTCTGATGTCTCAGATGGTAAAGACTCCACCTGCAATGCAGGCAACACAGGAGATGCAGGTTCAATCCCTGGGTCAGGAAGACCCCCTGAAGGAGGAAATGGCAACCCATTTCAGTATTTTTCTTGAAAAATTCTATCAACAGAGGAGCCTGGTGGGCTACAGTCCATGGGGTCACAGAGTCGAACTGAGCACACACACACACACACACACACACACACACACAAGCAAATGTATACTAACTGGACATCAAGCACACTCGTAATAATGAAAACTCAATTCAAATATCCCTCTGCAATAGAATACATAAGTAAATCATGATGTATTCATATGGACTATTCAGAAAATGCTAAATGGAAGTCCATTCATCTATAGCAATATGGATGACTCTCAAATTTAATGTTGAATGAGAAAAAGCTACTCACAAGATAGCACATATAGCATGATTCTATACAAGTGAAATTCTGAGATGGACAAAAATCTCCATTTAAGAAATAACAGGAAAGTGGTTACCCTTGGGCAGAACACAGGTGGATAAGGACCAGGAAAGTGGCATGAGAATCTTCTGTGAGGCACAAATGGCCTCTTTTTGATCTCGATGCTAGTCATACAAGGGTGTTCACTTTGTAAAAGTCTATTGAGCTGTACATTTATGAAATTTTTCTATATGAATGCTCTTGTTTAATAAAGTTTTTAAAAACATTTTATAGGTATATAATCAAGAAAGCAAATATAGCTTTTATGCAGACAATCAAAGGGTTAAAGTAGTTTGAATTGCATTTATAATTCAACTTTCTTAGGAACTTTTGTCCATTCTGCCAGCCAGCATCTATAAATGTCAGTAGAAATTTCTGTTTTCAGCTTTAGATTTTTTGAAGTAGGGGTTGATGTTTTTGTACCTGTCCTGCTATATTTTACAGTATTTAATATCCTTTGCTTCTGATCATTTGTTCTTGATCTTGGAAACTTTCCAGAGAGAAAAACTTGGGACTTGAGTTTCTTGATCTAGAAAGAAATAAGACCACCCTGATGGCTAAGTGTTTCCTTAATTTGATGTGGGTGCATCTTGACATGGATATGAGGAATGAAACAGAACTTTGCTATTTTATCTGTCTATGAACAGTGGGTTTATACACGTCAGAAACTTTGTGTTCTCAGCCTGAGACCTGCTTGGATGTAAATTGCGTTCACTGGGGAATGAGTGATTAGTTATCAAGAAATGGTAGGGTGTATAGGAGGAAAAAAAAATACCCTTATATAATCGGGATTGGTGTCAGATGACTTAAGTACAAATCACAGTACCAAGGGTTACAGGGAACTCTGGGCTAATTTTTGTTGGCTCTGCATCTCAGGAGATGATTCTTGAAGCTGGAGCAGAAAAAGTATGTTCAGATAGATGATAGGTTCATGGTTTTGGCTGACTTTTGTCATTCCTTTAGCTTTAGGAAATAAAATGACAAATGTATAGACATTTTTGGGAGGAGACCCTGATCAAGTTGAGTTTTAAGCCCTTTGGAGGAATTAGTAGGGCTTATAAATAAGGAAATGAGAGTGTGTATTGGGTTAGGGTGTCATGTGAAACTGAAGAGCAGTCCTGTGAATGGTAAGTAGCATGAGCTTTTGTTTCCCTGGTCTGTTGCTTACTAGCACAGTGTCTTAAAACAAGTTAATTCACCACTTAAAACTTTCTCTTCTCCATCTGTTAAAGAGATAAATAGTAATACCTATCTGAGAGTTCTAATATCTACCTTAGAGGGTTGTTTGATATTTAAATAAGATAATTAGGTATGATATTTTTAAAAAGTAACTGGAACAAGCCCAATGCTTAGTGCCTTTTAACCATTTTTATTGCTAGCTTAGGACAACTCCAGAAAGGCATCTAAGACATTATATCAGGGCAGTGAGAAAAATTTCAGACTCTACTGATTACGGAGATGAGACCTCTAAAGCAGTGTTCAGATTTGAATTGCATTGGTTCAAGGCGGTACTGAACTTAAATATAGAACATTCCTGGTGTCTGCTAGGCCAGAAAAAATCTGAGTATAAAGATACACAATTTGTTTCCAGTTTTTCATTTTCTCCTACATAAGAGATGGCTGGATGGCATCATGGACTCGATGCATGTGAGTCTGAGTGAACTCCGAGAGATGGTAATGAACAGGGAGGCTTGGCGTGCTGTGATTCATGGGGTTGCGAAGAGTCGGACACGACTGAGCGACTGAACTGAACTGAACTGAACTGAATTGAGATATGTATGTGTTAAGTTTTCCAAAGAGATTATTCTGGCTGAATTTTGGCTGATTTGATCATTTTTTCCTATTATTTAAATAACACAGATATACAAAGTTTCTATCCAAAGTTTATTGAAGATGTTTCATTTCCTTCTATTTCAGTCCATAAAAAGCACTCCAAATTCTTATATGATTTATTTCCTTCTCTGAAAACTTCCAACATTTCGTATTTCCAAAGGGTGTATTATCTCCAATCCATTTGCTCACATTCTGAAAATAACATTTATACACTCATTTGCCCTCCTTCACCCTCATTTCCTTATCCTGTAAATTCTTGTCCCTATATTTATTTAGAAAATGAATGTTCTTCCCAGTTTTCTAACCTACAGGTCAGCAACTTGGGTACTGAAAGCTTGCGACCCGATCTGCCTTCATGGATTTGCATAATTATCTTCAACATCTGAGAAATTATCCTTTCTTCAATATTAGAGCCAAGTAGAGTAACTCATAAGAATTATTCTCCTCTCTGTCTTAGAAAATGTGAAGTATCTTTTTCTTGACAGTTCTTTGCGAGGTCAATCAACTCTTCTCTTTGCAGTGACTCTGATCAGAATATAGCTGCTGGCTGTGAATCATTAATTCTATCCTATAGATGAGCAGTCTTACAGGACTTGCATTACATTTCCTTTCTATGTGGGCTAAAGAATTTATGTTCCTTGGCATAGAGGGAGGAAAAAATCTGATTCATTGTTTCCCCAAAGATTAAGCCATTGCTGAAAATCTTAGGATGGGCCAACTTGCTTCTACTGTGTTCAGAGGGAAGTTTACCCCGCCAGGTTATTTACCAGGAGATATAAAATCCAAATCTTCAGAATCTTTCCCCTAGTAAATCATCACATATATTTGCATAGTGTTTCGCATACACTTGTATAATGAGCTACATTATTTCTACAAAGCCATCCAAGTTTTCTAACTTCAGGAGATGAAAAAAATGAGGCAGCTGTGTTAAGTTTTACCACTGGTGTGTGTATTAGTCACTCAGTCATGTCCAGCTCTTTGTGACTCCATGGACTGTAGCCCTCCAGGCTCCTCTGCCACGGAATTCTCCAGGCAAGGATACTAGAGTGGGTTGCCATTTCCTTCTCCAGGGGATCTTTCAGATCCAGGGATAGAACCCAGGTCTCCTGCATTGCAGGCGGATTCTGTACCATATGAGCCACGAGGAAGCCCTTTACCATTTGGTCAGAGCAGATAAATATATAAATAAATAAAACATGGAGCAACCAGGAGACCTATGCAATACTGTACCAATTCTCCTGGGTTGGTTTTGTTACTCCTTCTACAGACATCTATTATGGGCTTGAATTTAAAAGTCCTTCAAGTGAACAATAGGGGCACTAATTATGTCTGTCTCTATGTCTACATGTATGTTCTTTTTAAAATTTATGCAGCAATTCTATTGTCCTCAGCTCTTAATTTCATTAGTCATAAATTAATTGTATTCATTTCTAGTAGTTCTCTCCATAATAAATTCAGGTCCCAGGTTTACTGCTTCTTAGATATGTGACATTGGCAAATAAATTATTGAGTTGCAGTTTCCTTACCTGTAAGTTGGGAATGATGCCTCATGATGTTCTTATGATGGTTAAATGTATGAGGAAAAGTGTCTGACAAGGAGTAGGTGCTCAAAAATTGATCATTTTCTTCCTTTCCTACCTTTTATTGCACCTTATTCTGCCTTATGGATTAAAAGCATCTACTTTTTATCTGAGTTATACCTCTATGATTTCAAAACATCTGGCTAAAGAATGAAAATGAATGCAATCATCCAGGTGTTTGGCTGGAATGATGACAGATATCAAACACTTAGAACCATCTGGATGATTGACGTAATTTTTTTCGCTTTCATCAGATGTATGTGAATATAGTCTTGGTCAAAGGAAAAGGAATCACAGGGGATTTATTTAAAGTTTAATAACTTTTTCGCCAAGAATGCTATGATTTGGATATCATCTGTTTCCTTTGAGATATGTCTTGTTCAATCCAATTTTGACAATAATGACAAAAGCATAATCATCTGGAATCTAGGAATTTAAAAGATTGGTGAATCTGTAGATTTCAAACTCCCATGTTTCTACTCAAAACAATTAAGGATAAGAAAAGCTAAGTAATGTTTCCAGAATATGGAGTTAGTTAATAGCACAGCAAGGAAAGGATAAAGTCTCTCGGCCTTAAGCTGTGGATTCCATTTCACCTATTTTCTGTCTTCTTCCATCCAAGTCATGTGTAGTTTTACACATATGCACAAAGAACCATAAATATCCAACTTATATATGCATATCAGTTCATATCAGTTGCTCAGTCATGTCCAACTCTTTGTGACCCAATGGACTGCAGCACACCAGGCTTCCCTGTCCATCACCAACTCCTAGAGCTTACGCAAACTCATGACGATTGGGTCAGTGATGCCATTCAACCATCTCATCCTCTGTTGTCCCCTTCTCCTCCTGCCTTCAATCTTTCCCAGCATCAGGGTCTTTTCCAGTGAGTCAGTTCTTTGGATCAGATGGCCAAAGTATTGGAGCTTCAGCTTCATCATCAGTCCTTCCAATGCATATTCAGGGTTGATTTTCTTCAGGATTGACTGGTTTGATCTCCTTGCAGTCCAAGAGTCTTCTCCAGCACCACAGTTCAAAAGCATCAATTCTTCAGCGCACAAATAAATAGCACCATTTTTCTTCCTGAAAATCTATGTTGCTCTGACATTGTCTCTTCCCAAATAATCTTTCAAACTTTTGCTAGTAAGCCAGAGAGACAAAGCCAGGCTCCCATGCACTTAGTCACACACACATCCAGTAACCAAGATCCAACATCTGCCATCCAGGGCATTGCTTAAATAGATGTCATATTGAAAACTGGTATCCTGTGAGCAGCTGATGCAATTTTCTTCAGTCACAGGGATGAAGTTTGGATAGCATTCTGGCTCAGAGAAATCCCCAAGTCACAAAGAAATGATTCCATTTACCTAACGGCTTTTCATTGCCAATACAACATGTTCTTGAGCAGTTTCCCAAGGGAGAAAAAAACATGAGAGTTTTTAAGAGTGCCGAAAGCTTACCCTCTAATCATCCTGTGTGGATTCCACCAGCATTCCAAGTCATTCCAGACAATCCCAAGAAAATTTTCGGGACTCAGTGAGGTTTTGAAACATTTTTTACTGCCTAAAGACACTAACAATAAGCAGCTTCAAATAACAGCATTGTTATTTGGAAATGAACTACAGCTTTTCAACTGTCATTCCTGTCACAAAACAGCTATACAGCTCAAAGAAGGCCTCCCTGATAAATACCCAAGAGGGTATTGCTTTCTCTCGCTCTCTCTCTTTTTAAAGGTGAGAAGTCAGAAGAGTGGGATATTTCGGGTTTGTTACTTTAAAATCTGTTCTTCTTAATTCATGCCTAAAACAGAAGTGGGTGGCTGATCTGTGGGGGAAAGAAGAACATTCCTGATGAGGGGTTTGTCACTAATATGACCAGCTGCAAAATAGTCTGGAATATAGCGGTCACCAACAGCCAAAAGTTACAGGGGGTGACTGTGCTCTAGTTATTGGTAAGATCCTCAGCTACCAAGATAGGACTAGAAGCCTTAGTAGCACCTTAGTTTAGTTGAAATTACCCTAAACTTGCAGTGAAACTAATGATGTGCTGAAGCAAGTGTGCAGCAGCTTACAGGAGTCAATTGTTAAATTTTGTGAACCCATTGATGTTACCTTCGTAGCTTAACATTGACCATGGTGGGAGTATTTACACCATGAAAACTGGCATGTGCTACTAATAACACTCCCCCACCGCCAGAGCTGGTTGTTTAACCTTTACTTACATGTCACATGCTGTGCTGTGCTTAGTCACTTCAGTCTTGTCTGACTCTTTGCAACCCCATAGACTGTAGCCCACCAGGACCCTCTGTCCTTGGGGGATTCTCCAGGTAAGAATACTGAAGTGGGTTGTCATGCCCTCCTCCAGGGGATCTTCCCAACCCAGGGATTGAACCCAAATGTCCTGAACTGCAGGCAGATTCTCTACTGCCTGAGCCACCAGGAAGCCAACTTATACATCATAGAGATAAACATCGTAGAGACAAACAAACCTGATTCGGCATTGGGCGATTGTGTTCACCTATGGCTGATTCGTGTCAATGTATGGCAAAACAAATACAGTATTGTAATTAAAAAAATAAATAAATTTAATTTAAAAAAAAATAAATTCCTGCCTCTGCCACATATGACATAGGAATTTGAAGAAGCAAAGCCCTCTGACTTTGGTGTCCTTATAGGTAAATTAAGAATGGTATCACATTTCATATTATTGCTGTGAGAATTAAATCAAGCATTGTACCCAGCCAGAAATTTACCTCTTATCAGATGTATCATTATTCATTCAATGTGAATAGAGTACATATTTTTTGCTAGAAACTATGATGACTGCTAGAGAAACAAGGATAAACAGATGGGCTGGCAAAGACCTTGAGTGGATGCAAAACACAGATTAAATACTAACTACTATACCCTTTGGGAAGTACTATAGCTTGAGATGGAGCTTTCCAGGTGGTACAGTGGTAAAGAATCTGCCTGCCAATGAAGGAGACATGAGAGATACAGGATCGATCCCTAGATCTGGGAAGATCCCCTAGAGAAAGAAAGGGCAACCCACTTCAGTATTGTTGCCCGGAAAATCCCATGGACAGGGATTTTGGACAGGGTACTGGCTGGCTACAGTAAATGGGCTGCAAAGAGTCAGACACAATGGAACGCACACACACAGAATGAGTGCAAATAGCCAAATCTGGGTTAGAGATGAAGGAGCCATCACCGTTAGGATTTCTTTAAAAGAGATACTTGTGCTCTAGTAAGGGTGAGGAACATTTGCTCAGCCATTTCTAGATATACTGAATTATGGTTATTTTTATATTGCAAAATGTAGAGGATTAGGATTCCTGAGAATATATGGAGAGCAGGGCAACACTATAGAAATGATGACATAGCTGTTTGTAGGTTATAATTAAAGGAGCATGTTTCTCTACCTCAAAATTCAATCTTCACTGATTGTCATTCTGTCATTACAGCTGATTCCTCTGGGGGTAGAAGTTGTGGTCCAATGAAATTGTCCTCTAAAAGGCAATTATTGAATTGCCTTGCTACATTAACATTGAAAACGTTATTGAAATTTTTAACTATTGGGAAAGGAGACAGAAGCTAATGGTTCTTCAGGGTTAATTATGAGTGAGACATTTTGCATTGCTATTTTATTTTATCTAACAAAATTGCCATGAACAAGGTATCTTTCTCTTCATTCTGCTGAAGAATAAATTTATGCTCAGAGAGCCTGAATTATGAGCTTGAGCTGGAACTGAGATCCAGACATGGAGCTGCTGAGTCATGAACATTAACTTGATCTTACAATTTAGTCATTAAAACAATCTTATGAGGCCCTATCATCAACCTCATTTTATAAATGTGAAAATTGGAGAGGAGTTTATTATTTTGCCAAATAGTAAGTGACAGACTTAGTCTCAATCCATGTTCTTTCTGATAAATACCATATTTCATATTTTAGTTGCCACTTTATCAGGAATCAGTTAACAACTTAATGAGCACAGGAATGGTCCAAATATAGTATGGATTCCTCAGTGGAGAGTGATTAGGGTGAGGAACCAGGAGAGAGGAAGAGGGTACGCAGCACTGAAAGACACCAAAGAAAGCTTAGTTCCGTCCCAGTACCTGCTGAAGGATGATGATCATAGTGAAGCACTTGTCATTTCAATGAGAAAATCACCTAAATGATAGATAAGCATACAGATTGACTTTGAGTATGCATTGGTGTTGGACCAATAGAGAAAAGAGTTGGACCATAAACTCTTAAAAGAAAAAGTTGGACCATAAAGAAAGATGAATGCCAAAAAATTGTTGCTTTTGAACTGAGGTATTGGAGAAGATTCTTGAAAGTCCCTTGGACTGCAAGAAGATCCAATCAGTCCATCCTAAAGGAAATCAGTCCTGAATATTCTTTGGAAGAACTCATGCTGAAGCTGAAGCTCCAATAATTTGACCACCTGATATGAAGAACTGACTCTTTAGGAAAGACCATGATGCTGAGAGAGATTGAAAGCAGGAGGAGAAGGGGACGACAGAGGATGAGATGGTTGGATGGCATCACTGACTCAATGGACATGAGTTTGAGCAAGCTCTAGGAGTTGGTGATGGACAGGGAAGCTTGGCTTGCTACAGTCCATGGGGTCTCAAAGAGCTGGGCATGACTGAGTGACTGAACTGAACTGTGATCTACATGTTTTAATGTCTTATGATAAATATTCAGTTCATTATAAGTATTATTTTTGTACAGTTTCTGTGAAAAGCCTTGTAGCATTATCTAAAAACTTATAAACTACCTGAAATCATTTGAGAGATTAGATTAAACTTTTTTTTAAATATAAAGAAGAGATGCACTGTAAAATATGGCAAATTTTCAATAATTGCACTACCTGTGAGGCAGTATAGTGTTACTTGAAAGGGGTCTTTGATTAGTTGTAAGGGCTTCCGTGATAGTTCAGTTAGTAAAGAATCCACCTGTGATGCAGAAGACCCTGGGTAAATTCCTGGGCCAGGAATCTGCTGGAGAAGGGAGAGGATACCCGCTCCAGTATTGTTGGGTTTCCTTCATGGCTCAGCTGGTGAAGAATCCACTTCCAATGTGGGCAGACCTGGGTTCGATCCCTGGGTTGGGAAGATACCCTGGAGAAAGGGAAAGGCTACCCACTCCTATATTCTGGCCTGGAGAATTGCGTGGACTATATATATACATATATGTATATGTATATATATAGTCCATGGGGATGCACAGAGTCAGACAGGAGTGAGGGGCGTTCACTTTCACTTTCTTTCAAATGGATTTTGAAGGAGGGCACAGCAACTGACTGCAGTATTCTTGCCTGGAGAATCCCAGGGACAGATGAGCCTAGTGGGCTACGGTCCATAGGGTCGCAAAGAGTTCAACATGGCTGAAGTGACTTAGCATGCATAAAGGTATACTGAAACCTCTACATTTGTAGGAAAAAAGTTGAATTAGAGAAGAATTCAAATTAAAAAAGAATTAAAGTTGATATGCTAAGAAAGGAAACAGAATTCATGAGATACTCAATTAAAACTACAAATGGCAGGAAAAGTGTAAAAGACAAAAGTGGGATAAAGAACAAAGGCAACAAATAGAAAATAGTAACAAATATGGTAGCTATTAATCCTCAATAAACACTTTAAGTATCAGTGCCTAAATACACTAGTTAGATGACAGAGATTGCCAGAATGGATCAACAACAAAGATTCAATTTTATGTTGTGTACAGGAAACTCATTTTATATATAAAGACACAGACAGATTAGCTATAAAGGGATAAAGAGGGGTATACCATCAGAGATCATAGAAGTATATCATAGAGATCATAGATTATATAATTAGAGATATATTAAACAAAACAAAACAGTAGTCACTATATTAACTTCAGACAGCAGATTTCAGTACAAGTTTTTATTACTTAATAATTACTTAATTGTTACATAATGATAAAGGGTCCACACTCCAAGAAGTAACAACCTTTACTGTGAATGTACCTGACAATGAGAACTGCAAAGAAAAATAGGTGAACCCACTGTTGTATTTAGAAACATTAGCATGCCTTTATCAGAAATGGATCCAACAGGCAGAAAATCAGTACGGACTGAGCTGAACTTAACAGGACCATCAATCAGCTGGATAAAGGACATCTATAGATGATTTCATCCAAAAATAACAAATTATGCTTTCTCTCATACTTCATGGAACATTCACCAAGATAGTCTACATTCTGAGCCATAAGGCATGTCTTATAAAATTTAAAAATAGGAATAATGCAATGTTTGATTTCAGACCACAATGAAATTAAACTAGAAATAACAGAAAGTTAGCTAGAAAAATCCCTAATAATTGAAGATAAAGCTACATACATCAGAATAGCACATGGGTCAGAGAAAAGTCTCTAGAGGAATTAAATAATATTTTGAACAAAATAAAAGAGAGCACAGTATATCAAAATTTGTAGAATGCCATGAAAATAGCAATTAGAGGGAATTTTAAGCATTCAATACATATATTAGAAAAGAAGAAAGTTGTAAAGTCAATAACTAAGGTTTCTTTTAAGGTTACTAGAAAAAGAAAGCAAATTAAATGCAAAGTAAGCAGAAGAAAATAATAAAAGTTAATATAAAAATCAATAAAATTGGAAACAGGAAATCAGTAGAGAAAATCAGTGAAAGCAAAGCTGTTTCTTTGAAAAGACTGATAAACTATATAATTCTTTAGCCAGACTAAGAAAAAAAAAAAGAAAGAAAAGATAAACATTACTAATACCAGAAATGAAATAGGGAACGTCACCAGAGATCCCTTGGATGTTAAAAAATAAAGGGATACTATAAACGAATCTATGTCCACAGACTTAAAAACCTAGGTGAAATGAACCAATTCCTTGAAAGACACAATCTGCCAAAACTCACACAAGAAGAAATAGACTATATAAATAGGCTGATATCTAGTAAAAAAAAATTAAATCTAATTGAATTCTAAAACAGAAAAAAACAAAACCAAAAAACAGGCCCAGATGGTTTGACTGGTGAAGTCTACAAAATATTTAAAGAAGAATTGTACCAATTTTCTACAGTCTCTTCCAGAAGACAGAAGCAGAGGGAGTACATCCTAACATTTTACGAGGCCAGCATTACCCTGATATCAAAACCACAGAAAATCATAGACCAAATCCTTCATAAACATAAGTGTGAAATTCTCAAAAAATATTAACAACCACAACCAGATATGCAAGGCTGGTTCAGGACTGAGAATTAATTAATATAACCCATCATATCAATACTCTTATAATCACATGACCATATGAGAATCCCAGGGATGGAGGAGCCTGGTGGGCTGCTGTCTCTGGGGTCGCACATAGTCCGACACGACTGAAGCGATGCAGCAGCAGCATATTAATAGATAAAGAAAAACATTTGACATAATTAACTAGTCTTTCATAATTAAAAGCTCTTATCGAAATAGGAATAATGGGGAAACTTCCTCAACTTGATAAAGAATATCTACAAAAAAACCTGTAATTAACATCATACTGTCATACTTAATGGTAAGAAACTCAGTTTCTCACAATTCTCCTGAATAAGACAAGTATGTCCTCTCAACACTTCTTTTCAACATTGTACAAAAACTCCTAGAAAATAAAGTAATATAAGAAAAGATAAACAGATTAAGAAAGAAGAAATAAATGTCTTTGTTCACAGAGATATGATTGTTCAAGTAGAAAATCTGAAAGGGTAAATCAAAAATATCCCTCTTGGAATGAACAGGCAATTATAGCAAGGGTACATGATACAGAGCTAATATGTTGACAAACATTACTCACTTTCTTATATACCAGAATGAACAAGTGGACTTTGAAGTTACAATGTGTTGTATTGAAGTTACAACAATTATGATACTCATTATTACCCCCTTAAAATAGTGCTTATGCTGCTGCTGCTGCTAAGTCGTTTCAGTCGTGTCCGACTCTGTGCGACCCCATAGACGGCAGCCCACCAGGCTCCCTTGTCCTGGGGATTCTCCAGGCAAGAACACTAGAGTGGGTTGCCATTTCCTTTTCCAGTGCATGAAAGTGAAAAGTGAAAGTGAAGTTGCTCAGTCGTGTCTGACTCCTAAGCGACCCCATGGACCACAACCTACCAGGCTCCTCCGTCTATGGGATCTTCCAGGCAAGAATACTGGAGTGAGTTGCCATTATACTTAGGTATACACCTAACAAAATATGAATAAAGTCAGTATAAGGAAAACAACAAAATTCTGATGCAGAGCTAAATACATAGAGTGATATTCATAGAAATATTCATTGATAGGAAGATTCAATATTGTCTAAATATCAATTCTTCCCAACTTGGTCTATGGATCAGTACAATCTTAATCAGTATCCTAGCAAGTTGTATTGTAGATATTGACAAATTGATCTCTAAAGTTTATATGGAGAGGCAAAAGACCCAGAAAAGCCAACTCAGGAAGTATACCGGAATCTCTGTACCTTCCTTTTAATTTTTCTGTGAACTTAAAACTGCTCTAAAAACAGTCTTTTACAAACAGAAAAAAAGACCTGAGCAAACACTTCACCAAAGAAGATATATAGATAAAAAGTAGAATTTGAAAACATATTTAGTATTATACGTCATTCAGTTCAGTTCAGTTCAGTCGCTCATTTGTGTCCGACTTTTTGTGACCCCATGAATCACAGCCTGCCAGGCCTCCATGTCCATCACCAACTCCCAGAGTTCACTCAGACTCATGGCCATCGAGTCCGTGATGCTATCCAGCCATCTCATCCTCGGTCGTCCCCTTCTCCTCCTGCCCCCAATCCCTCCCAGCATCAGAGTCTTTCCCAATGAGTCGAGTCTTCGCATGAGGTGGCCAAAGTACTGGAGTTTCAGCTTTAGCATCATTCCTTCCAAAGAAATCCCAGGGCTGATCTCCTTCAGAATGGACTGGTTGGATCTCCTTGCAGTCCAAGGGACTCTCAAGAGTCTTATATGTCATTAGGGAATTGGAAATTATAACAATGAAATGCACATCTACTAGGATGGTCAAATTTCAGAACATTGACAACACCAAATGTTGATGAGAATGTGGTTTAACAAGAATGCTCATATGTTGCTGATGAAAATGCATAATGGTACAGCTGCTTAAACAATTTAGCAGTCTTTCAAAATTAAAACATTTTTACTACATAATCTAGTGATCATACTCCTTAGGATTTATCCAAATGAACTGAAAAATTTTGTCTACACAAAAACCTACAGGCAAGGTTTATAGTAGCTTTATTCATAATTGCTAACACTTGAAAGCAACCAAGATGTCCTTTGGTATGTAAGTGGATAACGGTGGTACATCAGATGACGGAATGTTTTTGTTGTTTAGTCACTAAGTTGTGTCCGACTCTTTTGTGACCCCATGGACTATAGCATACTGGGCTCCTCTGTTCATGGGATTTTCCAGACAAGAATACTGGAATGAGTTGCCATGCCCTCCTCCAAGGGATCTTCCCAACCTAGGAATGGAACCTGTATCTCTACCACTTGAGCCACCAGAGAAGCCCTCAATGGAATGTTATTCAATAATAAAAAGAAATGAGCTTCCAAGCCATGAAAAGAAACAGAAGAATCTTAAATGCATTTAAGTTAATGAAGCCAATCTCAAAAAAATTCACACTGTATGATTTTAAATATATGACAGTCTGGAAAAGGCAAAACTATGGAAACAGTGAAAAGATCAGTGATTTCCAGCACTTAGAGCATAAGGAGAGATGAATAGGCAAAGCCCAGAGGACTTTTACAGCAGTGAAGCTATTTTGTATGATACTCTAGTGGTTGAGGCATGTCATAATTTATCCAAATACACAGACTATACACCACCAAGAATGAACGTCAATGAAAAGTGGACTCTGGGTAATAATGATGTGTCAGTGTAGGTTCATCAACTGTAATAAATGAACCACTATATTTGGGATTTACATGGTGGTGGAGATTGTGAGTGTGTGAGATAGTAAAATGTGAACCTTCTGTTATTCCTGCTCAATTTTGCTGCAGATATAAAAGTGTGCTAAAAATAAAATTTAGTAATTATGTTAGTAATTTATACGCAACCCATTTTGAATCAGTTACCAAAATAATAATAATAGTTTTCAGTGCCTATGGCCTATTGTAAAACGTTCAAGTTTATGCAGTATGTATGTATGTGTATGTTATCTGAATGTATTTTATATTTATTAAAATACATCTGAATGTATTTAAGATATGATTGATATATTACCAAAACGTTAATATAATACATGTAGCTATAGTATTATATTCTGTTATAAGCATAGGATATGTGTACTATATGTTACAAATTATATTACTATAATATATATATTATATATAGTATTGTATATATATATACACTATTATATATAGTATATAATAGTAATATATATGAAGTATCTAAAATAAGTTAATTATATTCATGCAACTATCCTAAAACTTAGGCTTTAATTCTGGCTTTTAATATTTTAAGTTATAATAATTATAAATAATAATTTATACAGGGATGTAAATTGACAAAGCATGTTCTCTTCTTGCCAGTTCTACCCTAGAGGGCTTTAAGGTTGGATCATTTTCTATTTCTATTTTTAAATGAGTAAACAAAGTCATAGGAAGGTGAGTAACTATCTCAGAGCTACCCAGTTTTTTGAAATTCAGCTAAGTTTAGACCCAGCCATCTGTGAGCTTGAGAACTGTGTTAGCCCAATTGGCTAGCTGTGCAACTCTAAGCCCCTCACACTCATAGCTGACTCTTACTCCTCTTTCAGGTGTGAGGGTTGCCATATGAAATCCCCAGACTCCCTTCCTGTCCTCAAATATATGTGGCTAACAGGACGGAAAAGAGACAATGCCTAAATTTAAGAGAAAGGGACCCTTTTCATCATTTGCCTTACAGAGGGTGTAAGGTTTAGAAGGAGGTTGGCTTTTTCAGCAAATTTCCCAGTTCTTTCACAGAATAGAATAATCACAGGATGAGGTGGGAGCAATGTCACAGTGAAGCTATAATGTGAAGAATCTCCTCTTGTCAACAAAAATCCCAGACCCCAGAGAAAGTACCCTAACAGAAAATCTTCCCTCCAACAAAAAGTTTTCTAAAACCTCTTCTCCCCAGCAAAGATCCACTAAGCTAAAGTCTTCCCAGTTTGTTTGTGCAAGGCTTTATGGCTTTGAAGTCTTTCATGTCCTGAATAATCGCCATTCAATTATTGATGTCAACATGTAAAATGGACAAGAAAAGAACAGTAATTCCCATTTTACAGTTGAAACTGAAAAATTAAAGAAAAGTAAATATTTAGCCAATGTCACTGTAATAACAGTAAGTGGTAGAGTTGGAATTCGAGTTCAAGTATTCTGAACCTGTCAGGAGCTTTTTCTATGAGAGCAGAAGTATTTGACCTATAGACTGTTTTAATAGGTGGAAAAGTAGAGAAACCAAAGCATGTCCATGGGCATTATAGCCATTGTGCTGTCTTTCAAAGTTTCTGATGGGAGAGTTTGAGCCCAGGAAGACTAGGGGTGGATGTTATTTCCAATTTGAAGTGATGGGTCTCTGCTTTTCAGATGCCACCTATGCCAGCAGGTAGAGCCTCTTGCCACGCACATTTCCAAGACAGAGATTTTTTTCCCTCAGTTTTAAACAAAACTATAAATATATATATATTATATATAAATATATTATATATAATATATATTTTTATATATTTATTATATATATAAATAAAATACTAGTCAGCAAGCTCAGGGTAGAGCAAGATTTTTATGCCTTTGCGTTTGTTTAAACTTTCTTCAAGTGATGAGTGGGAGGCTCATGATCAGTGACCTAGAGGTTCAAGTGCACAGAGACACAAAGCCATTTCAGAAAGGAATCTGAAGGTTTTGTGCATGGTAGAGAACAGTGAATATGTTCGGTGAGGCATGCCAGCTTGGCAAACACAGAAAGGGATGGAGGAGAAGCACATAGGGTGGTACGTGCCTCCATACTGCTGTCAGCAGGCACTGGATCCAGAAACAGCAGGCAACTGGCTTTCTCTTTAAAGAGAAGACAGTTGGAGCCCCTGAGTGTTTGCCTGGTAGATAACAACTAGAGCGACGTGAGGGAGCGATGCCCCCTTTATGCAGGTCCGCATAACATCTTTCCTGTCCAGTGGGGAGGCCAGGAAGGCAGTCCTGCTCTTGGGTTTTAAGCATAAACATTCCCTGTATGCATTCAGTGCCATGAAGGGGTCATCTTTTCCACTCCCTTCTAAAATATTTTGTTTTCCATTTCTCCCTTCTTTTCCATCTTTCTATGAGAAAGATCCAAAACTTCCTTCCTGCTCTTCTTAGCTGCTTTATGTTGTTGTTTCAAACCACAGCCTAAATTTAAATTATGGCCCAGGAAAGGGAACTAACTGATGGCTATGGGTGCGTTCCTCATTGTTGCCTTGGAGACAGTGACTTTCAGCCAATCCTTCAACCCTGACTACAGGTAAAATGAGGATGTGTCCATGTTTCATCACAGAGATATTGTCTAGATCCTTGGAGAAGAGCCCTCTAATTTAGTTTCCTTCTGCTTTTCTCAAAAAGCCAAAGATAGTCAGATTAATCTTCCTAAAAACAGCTTTTATTATAACACTCCTCTTTCAGAAATCTGAAATGTTAGTATCCTGCCCTTTGTCCTTCAGACAAAGAATTAACCTTTAGCCTAGTTTCTGGTACCTCCAAGTTCTAGCCTCAACATCTCATTTTTGTCTTCTTAACCATTTTATGTAATAAACCACCCTGGCCTTCTTGTTTCCTTAAATTTTCCTATCGCATTTTTCTTACCTTTCAGCTTGTGCTGGTCCCCTACTCCTAGGAATGGCTTCTTTTTGCTGTCAACTTATCTGATGTCTTCTGATCTTTATTCAAGACCCAGTTGAAATCCCCTTCTCTGTGAAGCCTTTCTGAAGTTCTCCAGATGACTGCTCCTCTGCTTTGAAACTACGAGAATATCATTTCTACTTTCTATTTTGTAGAATTCTATTTTGTAGAATACTTCCTTGCCTGGTGTTTATTTTAGCCCCTGTGTTGCTGCTTTTAATGAACTGTGCTCCGTTGTTATATCACTGGCCCACATTAAAAAAAAAAAAAAAAAAAACACTCTAAGTGACAACAATCAATGAAAAGCAATATTAAATTTATGGGATGGATATTGTTGGGAACATAGTTCAGTATATTTCTTGGTGTCATTATCATGTAGGCCCAAGGGAAAAGGTCTCTCAGTCCTCCAAACCAAGAATAGCGGGGCTTCTCCTGAGCTGCTGTTTTGTTTTTATCTTGTGGTCATCATGAGTCATGTCTCCCTCTTTTCATAGGCTCAGAGCCAGAATTTCAGCCCACCACAAGTAACGAGACTTAACAGCATGTATTTGGGGGGTAACGGGGGTAACAGCATTAACTTCAGCTTATTATTTTTATTTCTGTCTTTATTTTTCTTTCCTTCAGCTTTCTCCCTTATTTATTTTATATTCTGGTAATTTTGTACATCTTTGTGAAAAGATTCAAATAGTTTATGGTAATTGGTGAGGATTTATATAAGTGTAAAACAAGTGAAGTCTTCCCTTATTTTTAATCTTTAAATTTTTAAGTCTTCCCTTTATTTTTAATCTTTCATCAAGCTACATAGCTTGATGAAATTTTACATAGGTAGTCACCTAGGTAACCCTTACCTAGATCAAGATATAAAACATTCTAGAATGTCAGAGGTTACCACTTACTTTCATTATTAATTTATCTTTTTCTGCCTGTTTAATTTTCTTGGCTCCCCAACTATACTGCATTAGCTCAGTTCAGTTCAGTCACTCAGTCATGTCCGACTCTTTGTGATCCCATGGACTGTAGCACGCCAGGCCTCCCTGTCCATCATCAACTCCTGGAGCTTACTCAACCTCATGTCCATCAAGTTGGTGACGCCATCCAACCATCTCATCCTCTGTTATCCCCTTCTCCTTTCACCTTCAGTCTTTCCCAGCATCAAGATCTTTTCCAATGAGTTGGTTCTTCGCATCAGGTGGCCAAAGGATTGGAATTTCAGCTTCAGCATCAGTCCTTCCAATGAGTATTCAGGACTGCTTTCCTTTAAGATGGACTGGTTTGATCTCCTTGCAGTCCAAGGGACTCTCAAGAGTCTTCTCCAGCACCACAGTTCAAAAGCATCGATTCTTTAGAACTCAGCTTTCTTTATAGAGCAACTCTCACATCCATACATGACTACTGGAAAAACCAAAGCTTTGACTAGACAGACCTTTGTTGGCAAAGTAATGTAGAGTTTGATCATAAGGACTTTTGTATTTCCCTGAGCAGAGTAGGTAATCAAGAAATATTAATAGTTATTGATATGAAATAAAGGACTTGTTTCTAATGAGGGAAGTCTGCAAACCCTAGGGCAGATCCAGAACCTCATATGCAGCCTCCAGATAAAGATGCATTGTTTGTCCCTGTGCGTCTAGTCCTGGTACAGAGCCTGGCACATTGTAAACCCTAAGTGCATACTCTTAACTGAAATCTTTTCATATCTATCACTGTCTCCATTTGAAGGAGCAGTAGTATCCTACTTCTGGAAATCAGGCTGCAAATTTTCCCGTGATATCGCTGAGCATTTTCCTTGGATGGCATATCACTGCTCTCCCCTCCTGCTTTCTAAATGAATGGAAAGAAGAGGGTGCCCCACAGAGTACCTGCCAACTTGAGCTAATAAGCTCTGCACAGTTACATATCTTCCCACTTTAGAATTCTTCCTTATGATTTGCTCCTTGATTCTGATATGGAAGGATCTCTGTACATGGGTAAAAGCATTTGCACTGGATAAAGAGTACTCATTTGACAGCCCCAGGCCCTGCCAGTCCTTCTTTTCTAACTTTAATACTTTGGAAAAGAGAAATCTGTAGAGGAGGATGACAAGATTCTTCTCCTCAGTGTGCCTGAAGACTGCTTATTCCTGGACACTGAGAAAGAGAATAGACTTGATTGAGAATTTATTTTGGAGTGAGTATTTTCACAGCAAGTGAGTGAAGGGAGGAAAAAAAACAAGCACATATTATTAGCAATAATGGAAGTAAACAATACAAGTTTTTCTAGAAGAATGTAAATTTATTTTAGACTTCAATCTCTGGGCCATCTGGTAAAGAATCTGGTCCCAGAGCAAAAGCTGAATGGCAAAGAAGTTAGGAACAATTATTCTGATGGAAAAGTAGGCCAAGGCAGAGAAAATAAATCATAGAAGTAGAAGACCGTGACTTGGTGACTTGAATGATGAGTGTGACCCATTTCTACCTCACGGATGCCTGCTAAGTCACTTCAGTCATGTCTGACTCTTTGCAAACTTCTGGACTGTAGCTCGCCAGGCTCCTCTGTCTGTGGGAATCTCTAGGCAAGACTACTGAAATGGGTTGCTGTGCCCTTTTCAGGGGATCTTCCTAACCCAGGGATTGAAACTGTCTCTCTCATGTCTCCTGTATTGGCAGACGGGTTCTTTACCACAGCACCACCCGGGAAGCCCCTGGCATTCACCTAATTTCTTGAGGTCTGTTTCCTCAGTTGTAAATTGAAGGACTGTAAAGCAATCCCTTTGGTCCCTTTTCACTTTGCAGAAGAAAAAAAATATCAATGATTTTATGTTCAGTATTTATTTCTCTGAGGATATCAAAACTACACAATTAACAAATATCAGAGTTTACATTCATTGATTTTTTTGCCCAAAAATAAAATGAATTCCCTTTATTTGTGTAAATTGACCAAAAACAAGTACTGTTGCTAATTCTACAGTTCTTTCTGCCAACAGAGTACCAATAGGTTTGTGTCTCATTTGATGATCTTAATCAGAATTTTCTCTAAAATAGAACTTTTGCTAGTGGAGAGTTAAAGAACTTTTTGTAACAAACTTCCTCAGAAGAGGCAAAAGAGGAAAATTTTATACTTTTTAGCCTTGCTGAAATATAGCTCAATCTTTGCAAAGTGAATTGTATATTTTCATTGGAAAAAAACAATAATTAGCTCAGGCTGGAGATTCAGAAGTCTGGTTCCAATTTATAGCTTGTCAAATAGCATGGTTAATATTTCTTCACACAATAAATATACCTTGTATTTCTAGCTTTCTGTTACCCATTGGCTTTAAAACATAAAAAGGCAGATGGGGAAAGGTAATGCTACCAACTTTAGGTATTGGAGTGTTTTGTGATATCATAAAGTATTTGCAAATAATATTCACCTTCTTTCAGAGCCTCCAAGCATCAGCAGTGATCTTTTGCAACTACAGGTAAATTTTACTCCTGGACATTCTAAGTCAGCTAAGTTTTCATTCTATGAGCACCGCACTCGAGGAGGGTATTGATATTTATTGATACTAACTATGGGCCGAGAATTGAGCTAGATCCTTTACATACATCTCATTCATTTTACTCTCCAAACAAGCCTGCAAAGTAGTTTATCATCCTCATGTATTCAGCAAATACATATTGAACACCATGTGAGGCAGAGAATATCCACCACAACAGGTGTGCAGTGGTGAATGATATAAAGTCCCTGCCTTTGTGAACACTTATAGGATCATAGGGAAGCTAAACTAGAAAGGAGTCAATCGGCACAAATAATATATTACTATGAATTGTGATTTATCCTATAAAGAAATTAGAACAGGAGTGTTACAAGAGAAGGAGATGATCTAGGACCAGTGTTAAGAGAGTCCTCTTTGAAAAGCAAAGATCTAAAAGACAAGAAGGGACCAGCAATAGGGCAAGCTACAGAAGAGTGTTCCTGGTAGAAGAAACTGCATGTGTGAAGGCCACAGGTGGGAAAGAACACAGTGGGTTTAAATCATTGGAAGGAGACCTGTGTGCCAAGTCCACTAAGTGAGAGGAAGAAGGTGGGCCCCAATCGATATCAGAGGCTCAAAGACGTCAGATAAAATGTGTATGATCTCCCAACTACCTCTTAAGTGGCAGAGCCACTGAAGGGTATCATTTCATTTGGCTGAAATAGATTTAGGAAAACTAGTTCAAATTCGGAGAAGGCAATGGCACCCCACTCCAGTACTCTTGCCTGGAAAATCGCATGGACGGAGGAGCCTGGTGGGCTGTAGTCCACGGGGTGGCGAAGAGTCGGACACGACTGAGCGACTTCACTTTCAGTTTTCACTTTCATGCACTGGAGAAGGAAATAGCAACCCACTGCAGTATTCTTGCCTGGAGAATCCCAGGGATGGAGGAGCCTGGTGGGCTGCCGTCTATGGGGTCGCACAGAGTTGGACACGACTGAAGTGACTTAGCAGCAGCAGCAGCAGTGCAAACTATTCCTTTTGGTTGTTGTTAATTTTGGTATTTTAATATTTTAGTCTTTGAAATGTTAATCCAGTTACATGCCCATCCATACCTCCAGCTTTCTGGAGGTCTAGCCATGAGTTGAGCACAGTTATCTAACAAGAGCTTCTAGAAGCCTAAGACCTGCCTGCCTTCTGGTCGTCTTAGTTGCTGATGCCGCAGTGTGCTTCACTATTGAAAGAACAGATACTTCTAACGGTGGGTCAGCAAAGATCTCTCTCATAAACGCCTATGAAGCATGTGTGATATATTACAGAGAGGAGGAAATGTCATTCAGGCTTCTCTACGTAGGGGAAATGGTTTACTTGGCGTCTCTTTCCTGGTCGCTAGAATCCTAAAGGCAGCTGATAATGCTTGACATTTCTGAGAAGTCATTTGGCATGGTCATTTTTCGGATTTATAAAACGGAAAGAGTTTTTAGTAAAGACTGAGTGCAACGTTTGGAACAATCTCTATGCTCTTTATTAAGTAAGTAAGCATAACATCATCTGACTAGAGAATGCTTCTCTTGTTAACCCCAGTGCCTCTTCCTTGGGAAGTGGTGCGGGGCCTAGCCAAGATCAGCCCAGGCAAAGGCCACTTTCCGGGCCCTGGTTCCCACCTCTGGTCCTCCATGATCTCTCTCAGTCAGATGCAGTGAGTTGTATTCTCCCTGACTGCAGTTGCTTCAAGTTCAGATTTTTAAGTACAACTTCTGTATTGATGTAATTTAGGCTATTTCTGTTCCTAATTGCTAGAGCTCAGGCCTATGTGTTCTGGAACTTGAGGAGATGTGATTCTTTGCCAGCAACTGATGGCAGCTGCTTGCTGATCCTCTAGGATAGCTTCTGCTCTCAGTGACGCTGCTGTGGCCGGGTTTTATATCCCACCCTAAATTTGGGTGACTAGAAAATAACTTTCAGTGTTAGTAAAACATAGCTTTTGGTTTGATAAGAAATACTTTCCTTGACCCTGTTCCTTTTAATTCAGGTATCAAGTGATTGTGACCTGAAATAAGGAGTCTCTGTACCTCTTTCCTTGTTTATGAGTGAAGCCTGTGACCTAGTCCTTTAATTTCCATTTTTGTGCCTTACTTCTCTTCTCTTTCTATTTTCACTAACTCTTTATTTTTTCACGTCATGTCCTCACTCTTTGAACATATTCAGCTCTTCTGACTTTCAGTTTGGGCCCTGCTTCTTGGAAGCTTGGGGTGCTGTAGTCCATGGGGTCACAAAGAGTCAGACACAACTGAGCAACTGAACTGAACTTGGAAGGGATCTGTCTTCTGTCTCTGTATGTTCAAGATGACGAGCCCATGTCACCTGGGCTCCCCAATTTTTTTTTTTATATCTCAATTTATTTTTATGTTATCTTTTGCTTCTTTGTGATTTGTTCTTAATTGAAGGATAATTGCTTTACAGTATTGTAACTGGTTTCTGCCATACATTAACATGAATCAGACAGAGATATACATATGCCCCCTCCCTCTTGAGCCTCCTTCCCACCTCTCAGTCCATCCTACCCGCTAGGTTGTCACAGAGCACCAATGTGAATTTCCTGAGTCATACAGCAGATTCCCACTGGATACTTATTTTACATATGGTAATATATATATTTCCATGCTACTCTTTATTCACCTCACCCTCTTCTTCCCCCTTATATGCACAAGTCCTGCCTCTATGTCTACATCTCCACTGCTGCCCTGGAAATAGGTTCATCAGTACTATTTTTCTAGATTCCATAAACAAAGTGAAAGTGAAGGCACTCAGTCATGTCCGACTCTTTGTGACCCCATGGACTGTAGCCCACCAGGCTCCTCTGTCCATGGGATTTTCCAGGCAAGAGTACTGGAGTGGAGTGCCATTGCCTTCTCCAGGGGATCTTGCTGACGCAGGGATCAAACCCAGGTCTCCTTCATTGCAGGCTCGCTTTAACCTCTGAGCCAGCATTCCATATATACGTGTTAATATATGATCATTGCTTTTCTCTTTCTGACTTCACTATGTCTAAAATAATTTTTAAATGTGGGTCAGTTTAATCAGCATCACAGCCTACTTTCCTACCAAGAGAAAATTGATCAAATTTTCCCACAGTGCTTTCTTACAACATCACCAAAGTGTGGTTTTTGACTATTGATTCTATGTGAGATAATGCACAGACAAATAATTAGTTTTAAAATATGGTATAGAGACCTGATGAGTTCTGTTTACTCTTGACATTTCATAAGTGTACATTATCAAAATAAGGACTCTACAAATTCTTGGAAGAAAAAAATAGTATGTTTGACCACAAATTTTCCAAATCTTATCTTCAAGTAGTCATAATAGTGTTTCCATATAATTAGTATTCTAGGAATCATGCTTTAGGAAGTGTTGTTTCATGGTTGCTTCTTTTGTTATATCAATACTATTAAATGTATTAAATGCCCCTCCTTTGTGCAAAGACTGGGGATTCGCATTTAAACTATTCCATCCAAGTTTATGTGTGACCTTCCCTCTCCAGTCATTTTAGAACTTAAGCAAAACACATTTAGGTAGAAAGAAAATCAAATAAGTTGAAATCTTTAAACAGATACAAAATACAAACTGGTTTGCGCATCTCAGGACCTCACCTCTAGACTTATGAGAGGTACAGATGCTTCCTCTACAATCCATTTTTCTCAAACCAATTCCCAAACCTCTGCCCTTCAAAATTAATACTGGGCACAGGAGAAAGGGTGATCACATTCATTTCCACTTTCCTCCTTAGTAACAAGATAAATATTCCTAGATACAAGACTATACAATAATACTGTGGGACCTTGATGGAATCAAAGTATTTATTTCTGCTTTCTAAGGCTATAGAAATACAAAAGTAAAGTGTCAGGGGGGGGTGGAACAGCACCAGGGAAAGGAGTGTATCATTATTTCTAATTAAAACCATTTTGTTATAGATAATTCTAAAATGATTTTGGACATTAAAATGAACAAATAAATATGTCGATATTGTTATGTCAAGTTTACACTCAGGAAGAGGAAACCTAAAAATATGAAATGAGAAAAGGCTATGAAGTCCCTTTGCTGACGAATTGGAGCTGGAGTATGGATGTATATGCTGTGCGTTAGTCTCTCAGTCGTGTCCAACTCTTGTGACCCCATACTATGTAGCCTGCCAGGCTCTTCTGTCCATGGGATTCTCCAAGCAAGAATACTGGAGTATGGAGATGAGCTCATAATTGTTACAGTATGAATATATATGTTCATATGCTTGAATATATTCACAAGTATATGCATGCATGTATTTATATAGGTGTATTTGTATATGCTACATCACTTCAGTAGTATCTGACTCTTGCAACCCTATGGAGTGTAGCCTGCCAGGCTTCTCTGTTCATGGGATTCTCCATGCAAGAATACTGGAGTGGGTTGCATGCTTTCCTCCAGAGGATCTTCCTAACCGAGGGATCGAACCCATATCTCTTGTGTCTCGTGTATTGGCAGATCAGTTCTTTACCACTAGCACTACCTAGGAAGCCCGTATTTGTCTATATACATGCATATATTTCCTAGTTCTGTCTTCTTCTGTAAGCACCAAGAAGCAAAGACACTTCAGTTGGGCACACTTAGTACCCAGATCTTGATCTCTAATACTATTTACTGGTAAAAGGACTCTAACTCCTGGGAGAGTTGGCTGATTCCAGGGCTTGGGCAGGGTAGGTATGAGCAGCACAGAAGATCTTTTTTTTTTGGAAAGTTAGGAAAACCTCAAAAACAAAAAAAGAAAAAAGAGAGAGAGAGAGGGAGAAAGATAATGGTATACTGAAAGGATAGAGAACCTGATGAATAGGCTCCTTCTGGCCAAACCTGGGGCAATTTGATCATAAGTACTATTTAGAACCATAGTAATTTAAAAACCATTTAAAAAGGTCCACACAAATAATAAGTAGATAAATCAATAAGTGGGAAAGAAGAGAGGAAACCTACACACATTAGGTTGCTAAGAGTCAAGTGGTAATCCAGAAGGTATGCAGGAGTTGGAAAATTAGCATTTTGTAAACATTACTAACTGCTGAATTTGATGAGCAGCTGGGCATCTGCATCACTGTGAATCATCTCATCACAAACTGCTAATCAGTTTCAAATGAAAAAGATTATTTTTTATGGTGGAGAAATCAGGCTACATTTTGATTGGGGGATAAAAATGAATATCACCAATGAGAGACAGAATGCCATTCATTGTGTATCTCCCAGTATGATATCACCTATGTTGTAGTCCAGCTGAGAATATGTAACCTAAACCTAAACATCAGACAAATCGACAGTGAGAATAAAAATAAGAAAGGGATTGTATTCTTCAAAAATGCTAGGGTGATAGAAGACAAAGAAAAATTTCAGAAATATCTAGATTAATGGAGATTAAAGTTACATGACAACCATATAAACTACATGAACTAAATCAGATCCTGTAGTGGAGAAGTGGAAAATACTATAAAGAATATTATTGGCTCAAATGGAAAGTTGAAGTAGAGAGGACAAGTTAGATTTATTTTAGATTTATTTGATATATCCCTGTTATATTAAGGGAGGTTGATTGTGGTATTATTATTATTGTTAGAAAAATTCACACAAAATATTTAGGAGTAAAGGTCATAGGTGTATTTAACAACTACAAATATTTATGAAAGTTAATATACATTCTATATACCTATGTATCTGTTCAACCATCCATCCATTCCTCCACCTATGTAGCAAATGATGAAGCCAATGGAATAAGATAATAATAGATGAATCCATATTTAATGGTATATGGGTGTTCTTTGTACTATTTTACTTGCAACTATTCTTTAAGTTTGAAACTATTTCCACAGTTTAAAAAACTTTTAAAATTGCTGTTATTATCAATTACTTTATTATATACTTGGTATTTATGTTACATGGAAAGATATTATGTACACTTAGGATTTCAGAAGAGAAAATAATAGCTTACATCAGAAACTTAAAACAAAATTATCAAAATGATATTCTTAGGACTCAGGATTAAGATATTTTTAGCAAGAGAGAATACCCATTCCTCTGAAAGTATAAAATGTGGTTAGGCAATTTACTGGAAGGCAGAAAGAAAATGATGTTTGTTCTTAACTCTTGGACAGGAGTTGATTAAGGCCTGGGAGGGATGTTTCTACTTCAGACACTTTGTAATACAATTCGTATGTTCTCCAGCTTAGTACTTGGAAATTTTATCTTAGATTCCTAGGGACAGGAACTCTATGAAGTTGGGCAATCAAGGCTACTCTTTTTTTAAATCCAGAAAGAATTGAAATTTATCATTTTTCTGGGAGCAAAGCCTTTCCCCATTTCATCCAAAGCATCACTCAAAATTTACTTCAAGGAACTGGACCAGTGTGGGCATCCGTGTGTCTCATGAGGTCATTGCAGGCAGCTGTGAGAATGATGTGCTGAGCCATACAGTCTCAGCAGTGTGATGCAGATAGAGGAGATACAGGGAAGGGAGAAGTCTCAGAACCACTGAAGTGGCACCACTGGCATCCATCAAGGAGAAGCTGGAACACATTAAGCTCTACCTGGCAAAGGAAATATTCCTGTAATCCGTGGGGTAAAAATCAGAGCCAAAGACTACTGTCCACGCGGTGCTTGTCTTGTCTCATGTCCTTTGAATGCTGCCACCCCACCCCCACCTCTAATCCTAGTTGCTGTGGCCTTAGTGAGCAAGTTTCCATCTGTGAGTGAGTGAGCGAAAGTCGCTCAGTCGTGTCTGACTCTTTGCAACCCCATGCGCTGTATAGTACATGGAATTCTCTAGGCCGGAATATTGGAGTGGCTAGCCTTTCCCTTCTCCAGGGGATCTTCCCAACCCAAGTATTGAACCCAGGTCTCCCACATTGCAGGCAGATTCTTTACCAGCTGAGCCACAATTTAATAAATAGCCTTAAGACTAACTGCTTTTGCAATATCAATCCAGTTTAAGCAAGGGCTAGTCAAGGATATGGTTTTTTCAGTGGTCATGTATGAATGTGAGAGTTGCTCTATAAAGGAAGCTGAGTGCTGAAGAATTGATGCTTTTGAACTGTGGTATTGGAGAAGACTTTTGAGAGTCCCTTGGACTGCAAGGAGATCCAACCAGTCCATCCTAAAGGAGTTCAGTCCTGGGTGTTCATTGGAAGGACTGATGTTGAAGCTGAAACTCTAATACTTTGGCCACCTGATGTGAAGAGCTGACTCATTTGAAAAGACCCTGATGCTGGAAAAGATTGAGGGCAGGAGGAGAAGGGGGACAACAGAGGATGAGATGGTTGGATGGCATCACCAACTTGATGGACATGGGTTTGGGTGGACTCTGGGAGTTGGTGATGGACAGGGAGGCCTGGTATGCTGCGGTCCAAGGGGTCACAAAGAGTCGGACACAACTGAGTGACTGAACTAAGAATAGTGTTGTTCTCGATTTGAAATCACTTGTTCTCAGGATATTGCTCTTGGGAGCATTACTGGGCTGCATTCAGGGATGGGCCAAGATAAGCCTCTCTGAGTGGTATCCTCACTGAAGTTAGTAGAAGACTCTGTTCTTTTTCTTTCAATGGCCTCCTTTATTCTGCAGATGCTGTCACAAATAGAATACACCTGTTCTCATGAAACATATTCTGACACTTGTCCCCAAAATAGCCACAGAATGTAGCACAGCAATGGGCACACCTTGCTGGGTGCTGTCTCAAAATGAATGAGCTGCAAGGCCTTACAGTTTTGCCTAAGGGCTGCTTCTCTTCTCCAAGTACATAATCTTGTACATATGCTGTGCTGAAGAGAAATATTCTTTAACAGGCTTCATAAGCATTAATAGATCTTGGAGCCCTTAAATTTGACTGAGTCTATTTATACATTCCCTGTGATACTGCATGCTCTGAACTAAATAGGAAGATACAGAGTACAGAGATGTACAAGGTACAGGCAACACCTGTTTTAAATATTGGAAATAGATTTAGGAACTGTAATCCTGGAACAGTCTAACTGGAGACACCTGGAGTTCACTATGACAATTCAGTAAGATGTACTCACACATCTTTGGAGAAAACTTTGAGATACTATTGTGTATAAACACTATCATTCAGAGGCAGAGAGAGGCCATGATTTCCCTATGGGAAGTTGTACTTGGGTTCAGGTTGAGTTTGAAGTAATGGGAACAAGTGTTCCAATGAGAATTGCTATTCAAAACTTCTAGAGTTGCTATTTGCAGAAAAATGAATCCAGTATGATCAAGTCTCTGAATCTCAGAAGTTACTGGTACAGGAAAGATTTTTAAGCAAGAAGAAAAGAAATGAGTTAGAATAAAATGATGTGGCATAACTTCACATTTAGGAAGTTTCTTTCTTAACTATATTTTGGATAGTGCCATTTATCCACATACTCAGCAGAAAATTGATAAACATCCACTGTGTTGCAGAAACTGTTTTGGAAACATACAAATATGAAGAAAGCACTTGCCCTGAAGTTGTTCTCATTGGGCATACCCCAAAACAGATTATAATACAGCTATGTACTAACTCCAAAAATAGGTATTTGCACATGGAAACCTCAAGGAAGGCCATGTAGTTTACTCAAGAGTTTCTGGGAGAGCCTTTTGGTGGAGGAAGCATGTCAGTTAGATTAATAAGTGTGCCTGTGTGTGCGTACTCAGTTGTTTCAGTTGTGCCTGACTCTGTGTGACCTTATGGACTGTAGCCCACACCCTGTCCTGCAAGGCTCCTCTGTCCATGCAGATTCTCTAGGCAAGGATTCTGGAGTGGGTTGCCATGCCCTCCTCCAGGGGATTTTCCCAACCCATAGATCCAACACACATGTCTCTTGCATTGGCAGGCAGGTTGTTTACCCCTAGCGCCACTTGGGAAGCCCCTAAAGAATTAATGAGAGTTCACTAAAAATAACTATGGCAAGACTATGGCAACTATATGAGCAAAGGCTAGAGGTACAAATGAGAAAGTAATGGAAAGGACTTCAGAAAGTGTCAGGGATGTTCAAAGTTGATGGCAGAAGTGGCAGAGAGTTAACCATTGGGAACAGAAATTACAGCATGGCACTTCATATGGATCACAGTAAGGAACCTTCTATAGTTACGTTGTAGAAGTTGTGGATTCAGCAGAGGGCATTAAGCTGAGACTCAGTTGTCTGCTTCTCTTGCTGGAATTATGAAGAATGAATTTCAAATGAGAGGACTGGAGATGGGAAGCCTGCTGCAGGATTTTTACAGCTCGGTGGCAATCATCTGGACAAGGAGTAGGGATCAAGGAAAAGACAGCTATACCCAGCAGGAGTCAGTCATCAATCAGCGCAGGGGAGGAGGAGACACTGATGAGAGAAAATCAGAGTCAGCCCTAATTCTGCTTTTCTTTGCTGTGTAAGTTAGGGAATATTATTATATCACTGTAAAATGGATATAGCAAAAATCTAGAGTATTTATTTGCATTTCATATCTTAAACTAAACCAAGTTCTTTCCTACCATGAGATCTTTGCAAATACTATTTCCTCTGCCTAGCATAAGAAATTATCTGGTTTTTACCTTCTGCTGATTTGTACTTGCCCTTTAGGTCTAGGTTAAAATGTTACCTCAGGGTGACTTTTTGTGATAACCCTATGTGAGTTCTCCCTACCACCTTTATTCTCTTTCCCTACACCCCTACCATGGTCTTCAAAATAGGTAACTTCATTTCTTATTATACTATTATTTGTTTACTCGTTGGCAGCAACCATTTCATTTTTGTTTTCTGACTCATTCCCAGTGTTATCACATGGTAGTCATTCAGTGGATAGTGGTTGAACAGATCTGCCACTAAGCAGTGGGTTGAACCAGAATATGTATGGAAAAGCATACATGGTGGTATGGTGGTACCTCTAGGATCTTGTGTCATATGTGACTGGGAGATGCCCACTGATGCCAAGGCAAGAAGGCATGTGCTATGAGTTGAATTGTTCCCCCAAGTCTTCATCACTAGTACCTCAGAATAAGATTTATTTTTTTTTGGAAAAAGTGGATTTTTACGTGTACTGTCATTAAAATCATTAGGATAGAGTTTTATCTAGTAGGATTGGTATCCTAATAAGAAGGGAAATAGGTACACAGAGAGTTAATCTGAAGAGATTCAGGAAGAAAGTCATCTATGAGCAAGAAATGCCTGAGGCTTCCAAAACTTAGGAGAGATTCCAGAGACTGGCCCATTTCTGCTGCTTTCAGAAGCATGGCCCTGCTGAAACCTTGATTTTTAACTTCTTGCCTCCAGCACCAGGACTTCCCTGGTGGCTCAGATGGTAAAGTGTCTGCCTACTGTGCTGGAGACCTGGGTTCAATCCCTGGGTCAGGAAGATCCCCTGGAGAAGGACATGGCACCCCACTCCAGTATTCTTGCCTGGGAAATCCCATGGATGGAAGAGCCTGGTAGGCTGCAGTCTATGGGGTCGAAAAGAGTCGAACACAACTGACTGACTTTTCTTTCTTTCTCCAACACTATGAGATCATACATGTTGTTGTCCCAAGCCACCAGTTAATGGTACTTTGTTACAGCAGCCCTAGACAACAAATATAGCACACTTCAGAGGGTGATCAAGGTCCTGGGATTACTATAAATATAGACCTTAATGAGCCTATGATATTTAGCTCTAGAGGTCAAAAGATTAATTTGATTCCATTTTTTACCCACAGGTTTATGAAGCTTAGAGATGCTCTTTTAATCTAAATAATCTTGCTTGTACTTTGATCTTGCAGAGTCTACATTCTGAACAATGGCTGCTGAGGTGCCCATGAAAGTGTCATCAACTGAGTTGTTAATCCTTGAAAATCTGGGCAGAAATAATTAGTTTGTCACTGTTCAGACCAAAAGCAATGAAATTATATGGAGCAGAATGGAATAATTATGCTAAGACTAGTGACTGCTTTTATACTAAATATAGGTAAAAGAATATCAGAGAACTTTGAATAAGTCCCTGAAAGCTACTTCAAATTTTAAATATCTGAATCACACTTTCTTTTATTAAAAAAGAGAACTGATCAATGATTCTCATGATTTTGTTTTTAAACTTGTCTCCATTTCTTCTCTCATGCTAACAATTAGTCTTTTAACTGATACACCCACAGTATATTAAAATACACTCAAAGTCCAATCATGTACTAAAAGACATTCACTCACCACCTACACTCTTGTTCCTTCACACTTTCTTCCAACTGACTATGTAGCTAGTTCTAAATATACTTTTAGTATTTTGTAAAGTGCAGAAAAATATTGTAAAATTTAAATCATTGTCAGTGAAGTTTCAAGTTCACTAATAATTTTTTAAATAAGAATACCTATAAACTCAATTTATAACACATCCTGCCAACATCTAGATTCTAGATATATTGTTAGCTCTGAGAAAAAAACAAACAAGAAAGGAATAAGTTTAATAAATTAAATTATTTTGACTTACATATATGTTCTATTTAATATTTATATAACTTAGCCTATAATTTGGGGAGAAATCTTTTCAAAATCCTTGTGAGATATATATACTACAAAGCCAGAAGTGAATGAAACCTCAGATAATTACCTGATAAATTGATCCTTCTAAGATACTAACCTGAACTGTTTCTTTCCTACATACATTGCTTTAGTGTTTGTTGTGTATTTTCAGGGAAATTGAGCTTAGCCAATATGGTAGGCAGACTAACCTGCATGCATCCTCATTTCTTTCTTCTTGTGGGTTTGTGCAGATATTCATCATTCTTCAATATCAGAGGGATCCTGATTGGAGTAATTCAATCAATTTGAATTTTCCTATCATCCAAGAGTGGATTCTTTCCCTAAAGAACCCAGTCAAACAGAAAGGAAAGACATATGTACATGCTGGGAGATGAGCGTCTCTCTCCTGTAGATCACGATTCTGTCAAGTCTGCCGCTCCGTTTCTTGCAGTCATCTTGTGATGATTATGAGAAACAACATGAAGACAAAGATTATGCACAAAATGTAGTCAAATACAAAGACAGAAAGACATATGTCTTTGCTGACTTCATTGAATTGCTAAATAAATCTCACAAACTGCCCTCTTAATTCTTTTTGTGTGATACAATACATTTCTTGATATTTAAAGACGGTTTTTGCAAGTGAAAGCATTCTAAGTGATAGGCCATTTGTTACTGAGTCACAATAGATTGGGCCACGTATTGATCAGAGCATGAGCCAGTCAAGTTATCTATAGTAAAAGCATGAGATGACTCATGCTTCAATGCTGGTTTAGCAAGCACTCTGCTCTCTGGTAGTACTGAGGTCAGAGCAAGCTGACTTTATCATACTATACTTTGGGGAAGCATAATTAGAAATGTCATTTACAGGGTGCGTTTTATAGGCCATACACTTCTTTAATACATTTACATGGATTAGTCTTATTAAATTTGTCCAAAATCTCCCATAAAATATGGAAAACTAACTAACTCTAGTGTACATAACAGGAAATTTCATTCTTAGGCACAGAGCGGTGAAGACACTTTCCCTTTGCCATACATTCAATCAGCAATGGGGCAGGAAGTTCTAAGTCCTAAAGACATTTGTTAACACAAACACTGTGTTTTAAAAATAAGTGTTTCCAAGGGAGAAGGAAGAGCTGCGAGACAGCAATGTCATACACACATTTCAATAATGATATTTTCCTACAAAAATATAATACTAAAATTATGTGTAGAGTTCTATGTGAACATATGTATGAGCAAAGATCACTGGGGGAAAAAAATATGTGTTTCTGGATTATATCAAGCTTTGGCTCAATACAGTACTTTTTGTATTAACATGGGTACTATTATTAGCATAGACTTACTTATATATTCTTTTTATTGTATTAAAAACACATAATATGAGATCTTCCCTCTTACATTTTCAAGTGTATGGTACAGTATTGTTAACTAAGCACAGTGTTGAGAATATCTCTACAACTGTCTCATCTTGCATGATCAAAACTTTAATCTCATTAGAACAACAACTCCCCATTTCCCTCTCCCCCTCCAGCTTTTGGCAACCAACATTCTCCTTTCTGCTTCAATGAATTTGACTACTTTAGATATCTCATATAAGTAGAATCATGTGATTGAGCATAAGCATTTACCGAGATTAATATCCCCAAGATTCATCCCCATTAGGCCATATGACAGAATTTTTTTTTCCTTTTATGGCAGAATAATAGTTCATTGTGTATATGTGTATCTGTATGTGTGTATGTATATATATATTTTTTTAAAAACACCATATTTTATTTATGCATTCATCTGTCAATGGACATTTAGATTGTTTCCACCTTTTGACTCTTGTGAGCCATGCTGCAATGAACATGGAAATGTAGTTGTCTTTTTGAGATCTGATTTCAATTCTTTCAGATAAATACCTAGAATAGGGTTGCTGGATTAATCTATTTTTAAGACTTTGAAGAATCTCTTTACTATTCTCCATATGCTCCACCAACAGTGCACCAGGTTACAATTTGTCCACTTCCTTCCAAAAGATTATTTTCATTTTAAATAATTATTATTCTAACAGGTGTGAGATAATATTTCGTTGTAATTTTGATTTGCATTTTCCTGATAATTAGTAATGTTGAGTATCCTTTCATATACCCATTGGTCGTTTATATGTTTTCACCACAGAAATGTCCAGCTCTTTTGTTTATTTTTAAATTAGATTTCTTGTCTTTTGCTAAGGACCTCCTCAGTGAGTTGCAGGATTCCCTTTTATATTTTGAATATTAGCCTATTATCAGATATATGATTTGTAAATATTTTCCGCATTCTGTAAATTGCCTTACACTCCATTAATTTTGGAGAAGGAAATGGCAACCCACTCCAGTTCTTGCCTGGAAAATTCCAGAGACAGGGGAACCTTGTGGGTATAGTCATGGAGTTGCAAAGAGTCGGACATGACTGAGCAACTTAATATGCATGCCACTAATTTACTCCACTGCTTTTCTCTCTCTGATTTCTTTCCTATGCATAAGCTTTTGGTTTGATGTACTCCTACTTGTTTATTTTTGCTTTGATTTCTTGTGTTTTGATGCTCTATCCAAGAAATCATTGCCAAGACAAATGTCATAAAGCTTTTTCCTTATTTTTTTTTTCTAAGAGATCGTGAGTTAAAGTTTTTAATCCATTTTGAGTTGATTTTTGTGTGTGGTATAACATAAGTTTAATTTCATTCTTCTGCATGTGAGCATACACTTTTCCCAGCACCATTTATTAGGAACTATTCTTTCTCCATATGTATTCTTGTCACCCCTGTTAAATATTAGTTGACCTTAATATAAATATGAGTTTATTTCTGGGCTGTTCATATAATTCTATTGGTCTGTGTCCCTGTTTATGCTAATGCTATATTATTTTGATTACTAAAACTTTGCAATATGTTTTATGTTTATGATTATGTTTTAGATATTAAGAGATTTATTTTAAGGATTGTTTCATGCAGCTGTGGGTTCTGTCAAGTTTGAAATCTGGAGAGACCAGTAGGTTGAAAATCAGGCAGGGGTTGATGCTGCTGGTTTGAAGCAGAATGTCTCCTTTGGGAAATCTGTTTCTGAAGACTTTCAACGGATAGGATGAAGTTCACCCACATTATGGAGTGGAATTTCACTTATTTAATGTCAGCTGATTTGTAGGTTTTAACCACATCTGCAGAAAAGTTATGACCAACCGAGATAACATATTCAAAAGCAGAGACATTACTTTGCCAACTAAGGTCCGTCTAGTCAAGGCTATGGTCTTTCCAGTAGTCATGTATAGATGTGAGAGATGAGCTGTGAAGAAGGCTGAATGCCGAAGAATTGATGCTTTTGAACTGTGATGTTGGAGAAGACTCTTGAGAGTCCCTTGGACTGCAAGGAGATCCAACCAGTCCATTCTGAAGGAGATCAGCCCTGGGATTTCTTTGGAAGGAATGATGCTAACGCTGAAATTCCAATACTTTGGCCACCTCATGTGAAGAGTTGACACACTGGAAAAGACTCTGATGCTGGGAGGGATTGGGGTCAGGAGGAGAAGGGGACGACAGAGGATGAGATGGCTGGATGGCATCACGGACTCGATGGACGTGAGTCTGAGTGAACTCCGGGAGTTGGTGATGGACAGGGGAGGCCTGGCGTGCTGCAATTCATGGGGTTGCAAAGAGTCGGGTATGACTGAGCGACTGAACTGAACTGAACCACATCTACAAGACACTTTCTCAGTATCACTGAGACTAGCATTTGATGAAATGATGGTGTATGATAACCTAGCCAAGTTGACCATAAACTACCCATTGCAAATGTGAATTTTGAAGCAGAGAGATGAAAATTGGAAATGGCTACAACCCAGAAGGACTGATCATTTTCCCTTTAAGAAATTAAGAAACATAGGCATAGACACACACAAGATACACGCACAACTCGCTCCTATGCCTAAGCACAAAACACTTAGAATCCAGAATACTATTTTATGTCATAATCTGTTGTAGACAAGCCTTAGATGATCCTCAGTAATCCTTACTTTCTAGTATTTGCATTTTTGTATAATCTCCCCTTGAGTGTGGCAAGACCTGTGACTTATTTCTAATGATTTGACTTTAACAAAGATCACAGGACATCACTCTAGTTATAAAAACCTTATCTATCTAAGCCTCTGTTTTCCATGAGGATAGACTTGCTCTAGATATTCTGCTTGTTGGCTTAAGTGAGTGAGCAACCACTGAGTTAGAAGTGACATCTTGCAGCTGAGGATGACCTCTGAATGAATTCCTTCAACAACCTAAGTGTGCTTGGAAGCAATTCTTTCCCAGTTGAACCACCAGATGAGAACAGTCTTTATTCACAAACAGCATGACCTTCTATAAAGAAAATATGAATTCTACAAAAAAGCTACTAGAAATAAAACATGAATTTAGCAAGGTTATGGAATAAAGGTCAGTTTACAAAATTAAACAAATAAATAAAAAACAATGGGAAATTACAATTTTTAAAATACCATTTCACACCAGTCAGAATGGCTGCGATCCAAAAGTCTACAAGCAATAAATGCTGGAAAGGATGTGGAGAAAAGGGAACCCTCTTACACTGCTGGTGGGAATGCAAACTAGTACAGCCACTATGGAAAACAGTGCGGAGATTCCTTAAAAATTGCAAATAGAACTGCCTTATGATCCAGCAATCCCACTGCTGGGCATACACACCGACAAAACCAGAATTGAAAGAGACACATGTACCCCAATGTTCATTGCAGCACTGTTTATAATAGCCAGGTCATGGAAGCAACCTAGATGTCCATCAGCAGATGAATGGATAAGAAAGCGGTGGTACATATACACAATGGAGTACTACTCAGCCCTTAAAAAGAATAAATTCGACTCAGTTCTAATGAGATGGATGAAACTGGAACTGATTATACAGAGTGAAGTAAGCCAGAAAGAAAAACACCAATACAGTATACTAACACATATATATGGAATTTAGAAGATAGTAATGATGACCCTCTATGTGAGACAACAAAAGAGACTCAGGGGTATAGAACGGACTTTTGGACTCTGAGGGAGAGGGAGAGGGTGGGATGATTTGGGAGAATGGCATTGAAACATGTATACTATCTTGTAAGAATGAAGCACCAGTCTATGTTCAATACAAGATATAGGACGCATGGGGCGGGTGCACAGAATGATTCAGGGAGATGATGTGGGGTGGGAGGTGGGAGGGGGCTTCGGCATTGGGAGATCGTGGACACCTGTGGCTGATTCATGTCAATGTATGGCAGAACAAATACAGTATTGTAATGTAGAATAAAGTATTTTTAAAAAAGAAAAAGAAAATATAGAATTCCTCAAAAGATAAAATAAAATAAAATAAAATTTTCACCTTGGGCCTTAAAAAATAAATAAATAAAAATACCATTCAATACGGTATAACAAATATAAAATGCTTTGGGATCAAACTGACAAAAGATTGTGCAAGGTCAATGTATAGAAAACTGTAAGACATCACTGAGAGAAATTAAAGAAGATGGAAACAAATTGAGAGATATACAATGTTTATTAGTCAAATGATACAATTTTTTTAGATGTCCATCCATTTTAAATTAACATGTAGAGTCAATGTGATCTCAATCAAACTATCAGCACAGTTTGTTATCTATAGATATTTTTAAACTGATTCTAAAATTATTGTAGAAATGCAATGCATGATGTCTGGAATAGGCAAAATAGCTTTGAAAAGGAAAACAAAGTTAGAGAACTTCTTCCTAACTCCAAATATTAAAGTCACTGTGTAATAATCAAAACAGTGGGATGTTGCATAAAGATAGGCCCATAGATTAAAAGAACCTAACAGAATCTAGAAATTGATTCATATTTATGTACCCAGCTGAAAATTCACTGGAGAAAAATAGTCTTTTCAACATCTGGTGATAGGAAAGTTGGGTATGCCTATGCAAAAATATGAACCCTGAAATATATAAAAATTAGCATGTAATGAATTATAATTTTTGAAATTTAGCTTTAATGGTTATATAATCAATTTACAATGTGTTAGTTCCAGGTATACAGCAGAATGATTCAGTTTTATATGTATATGAGTGTGTGTGGGGGTATGTATGTTCTTTTTCAGGCTATTTTTCATTATAGGCTATTATAAGAAATTGAATATAGTGTCCTATACTATACAGTGCATAATGTTTGTTTATCTATTTTACATGTAGTAGTGTTCATTTGTTAATCCCAAACCTCTAATTTATCCCTTCCCCTTTGATCACCATGAGTTTGTTTTTGATGTCTGTGAATCTATTCCTGTTTTGTAAATAAGTTCATTTGTATCATAGTTTTAGATTCCACATATAAGTGATATCATATATATCTTTATCTGACTCATTTTACTTAGTATAATCATCTCTAGGTTCATCCATATTGCTGCTGCTGCTGCTGCTAAGTCGCTTCAGTTGTGTCTCTGTGTAGCCCCATAGACAGCAGCACACGAGGCTCCCTCGTCCCTGGGATTCTCCAGGCAAGAACACTGGAGTGGGTTGCGATTTCCTTCTCCAATGCATGAAAGTGAAAAGTGAAAGTGAAGCTGCTCAGTTGTGTCCGACTCGCAGAGACCCCAGGGACTGCAACCTACCAGACTCCTCCATCCATGAGATTTTTCCAGACAAGAATACGGGAGTGGGTTGCCATTGCCTTCTCCCCATATTGCTGTAAACGGCATTGTTTCATTTTTTATGGCTGAGTAGTACTCCATTGGGATTTCCCTAGTGGCTCAGGTGGTAAAGAATTTGCTGTGATTAGGAGACATGGGTTTGATCCCAAGCTCGGGAAGATCCCCTGGAGAAGGGAATGGCAACCCACTCCAGTATTCTTGCCTGGGAAATTCCATGGACAGAGGAGCCTGGTGGGCTGTAGTCAGTCCATGAGGTCACAAGAACTGGACTTGACGTAGGGACTAAACCACCACTACCACATTACATGTGTCTCACACATAGACACACACACACACACACACACACACACACACACACATATGTATATATATATATGTATAGTGGTATACATATATATATATATAGTGATATATGTCAGTGTATTTGTGTGTGTATTTGTATATATATGTTGGTGTATTTGCTATTTGTTGTCTTTCGTAGTTCCATATGAATCTGAAGAATTTTTTTCTATTTTTGTTAAAGAAAGCTTTTGGGATTTTTATAGGAATTGCACTGAATCTGTAGTTTACTTTGTGTTATGGATATTTGAACAATATTAAGTCTTCTAATTCATAAATTAAACCTATCTTACTGTTTATCTATATCTTTAATTTCTATCAGCAATGTTTTATAGTTCCCTTGTACAAATATTTGACTAGTGTTGTTCATTCCTAAGTATTTTATTCTTTTTGATGTTATTATAAATGAGATTATTTTCTTAGTTTAATTTTCAGATTGCTTATTGGTATTTTGTAAATTTTTGTACAAAATTTAATGTCTATTTTGTGCCCTACAATTTTATTGGCTACATTAATTCTAACAGCTTTTTGTGGACTTTTAGGCTTTTCTACATATAACAGCATCTCATCTACAAACATAAGTTTAAGTTTACTTCTTTCTTTATGATTAGAATGATTTTATTTATTTTTCTTGCCTAATTGCTCTGGCTAGGACTTCCAGTACTATATAAATAGAAGTGGTCAAAGTGGACATCCTTGCCTTGTTCCTGATTTAGAGGAAGAGATTTCAGTTTTTCACTAAGTATGATATAGCTGTAGGCTTTTCACATGCAGTTGAACCTTGAAGCACATGGATTTAAACTGCATGGTTCTATATATACCTGAATTTTTTTTCAATAAATAGAGTACTATATGATCAATGTTGGTTGAATCCACAGATGCAGGACTGCAGATATGGAGAACTGACTATAGGACTTGAATATCTATGGATTTTGGTGTCTGCAGCAGTTCGTGTAACCAATTCTCCCCAGCTACCAAGGTATGACCTATGTGGATTTTTGATTGTCCAGGTAAGTAGCCCCCCTAACCCCTGCATATTTCAAGGATCAACTGCATATGGTTTTCATTAGATTGAGGTAACATCTTTCTATTTTTAGCTTGTTGAGTTTCTTTATAATGAAAGTTTGTTGAATTTTGTCAAATGATTTTTCTGCATTTATTGAGATAATCATGTGATTTTCATTCTTCATTCTATTAATGTGCTTTATTACATTGATTTGTTTTCATTTGTTGAAACATTTTTGCATTCCAGGGATACACCTGTTTGGCCATGGTGTATAATCCTTTTAATGTGCTGTTGAATTCAGTTTACAAGTATCAACACTTTATTGAGGGTTTTTGCATCTCTATTCATTAGGGATATCATCCTATAGTTTTCTTTTCTAATAGTGTCTTTTTCTGCTTTTGTTATCAAGATAATGACGTCCTCATAAAATGAATTTGGAAATATTCCATGATCTTCAAATTTTGGAACAGATTGGGAAGGATTGGTATTAATTCTTCCACAAAATGTTTGGTAAAATTCACCAGTGAAGCCATTAGGTCCTAGGCTTCTCTTTGTTGAAAGATTATTGAGTACTGTTTCACTCTCCCATGAGTTATAGGTCTGTTCAGATTTTGTACTTCTTTATGATTCTTATTGGTAGGCTGTATGTGTCTGGGAATTTATCTGTTTCTTCCATATTATATGATTTGTTCACATATATAGGTGCTTATAGTTGTTATTTAAGATCCTGTACTTATCTGTCACTTTAGTTGTATTGGGTCTTTTTAAATTTTTCATATTATCTGAATCTTCTCTCTTTTTCTTTTGGTCTAGCTAAGACTTAATACATTCTGTATATGTCTATTTGGTTCATTTAGTCTAGTGTTATTTAACTATTCTGTTTTCTTAATGATCTGTCTGGATATTCTAGCCATTATTGAAAGTGGAATATTTAAATCTGCTAACATTATGTTGTCTAAGCCCTTTTAATTTTGTCAGTGCTTGCTTCACGTGCATAGCTGTTCTGGTGTTGGATACTTAGGTAATTATAATTGTTATACCTTCCTGGTGAATTGACCCTTTTATCATAATAAAATATCCTTTTTTGTCTTTTATGACAGTTTTTAAATTAAAGTAAATTTGTATGATATAATTTTGTCCACCCCTGTTCTCTTTTTGTTACTATTTGCATGGAATATTTTTCCATCCTTTCACTTTTACACTAAAAGTGTAAAAGATTTATCCTTAAATCCAAAGTGAGTCCTTGTAGATATCATATGATTGGATGTTGTTGTTATTGTCTAATCCAGTCTGTCACCTTACGTCTTTAGAAGAAGGGGTTCAATCTGTTTACATTTAAAGTTATTATTGATAGAGAAAGACACTATTACCATTTTGTCAATTGTTTTCTGTCTATCACGTAGTTCTTTTGTTCTTATTATCTTCACTTTCTTTCTTTGTGTTTCATTGATTTTTTTGTAGTGATATGTTTTGATACTTTTCTTATTCTCTTTTGTATATTTTCTACAGGTATTTCCTGATTGTCATGGGCTTTCATGCTTACACAAAACATAACAATCTATTTTAAGCTGATAACTTCTTGAATTAAGTTGCACATGAAAACACTTTTGTTTTTCTCCCACCCCCATATTTTATGTTGGTGTCACAAATTATGCAATATTATATATCCATTAACCTATTTTTTGTAGTTATGTTTGTTTTTACACTTTTAGTTTTTAACTTCTGTGTCAGAATTAAAAGTTATTTGTGCATCACCATTATAGTATCATATATTTGTCTATATATTTATCTTTGCCAGTGAGCTTTATATTTTCCTGTGCTTTTGTGCTGCTATCTACTATCTTTCAACTTGAAGGACTCATGTTAGCACTTATAAGCAGATCCTAGTAGCGATGATCTCCCTTGAGCTTTTACTTATCTGAAAAAGTCTGTATTTCTCCTTCACTTTTTAAAGACAATTTTCTTACAGCTGTTTAAGTTTCACAGAAAAGTTGAGGGGAAGGTGCAGAAATATCTCATATATTCACGGCCCCTGCAAATGCACAGCTTACACCATTATCAACATCTTCCACCAGAGGGGTACATTTGTTACCACTGATGAATCCACACCGACATATAATCATCCGAAGTCTGTAGTTTACATTCGCACTTGATGCGGTACATTCCATGTGTTTTGACAAATGTATAATGATGTGTATCCATCATTACAGTATCACAGAGAGTAGCTACTGCTGTTAAACTCCTCTGTGTTGTGTCTGTTTGTCCCTCCCTTACACATTATTCCTGGCAACCACTGGTCTTTTTATTTTTTTCTGAAGTAGCAGCAAGTTGTCTAGTTATTATTATTATTATTTTGCTCTTAGTAACCTCCAGTCCACTGTATGCTGGGACCCTCTGGGATAGCTAAGAAATAACCTAGTCTCTCAAGCAGCCTCCCTCACCTCCATAGAGTCAGGACATTTGGGGGAGTCCAGTCTTCACTTTCTCTCTCCAGGAATAAGCTAGAAACTTTGAATTTCCTCATGATCATGTAGCACTGTGCCAGAGGAAGGGACTATGGTGAAAGTGTACCAGAAATTTTCCTATTAGCTTGTATATAGGTAGTTTTACATTTGTCTGGAGATAAAGGAAACTCTTAACTGACCTAAAGATTTCTCACATATGAAATTGTTTAATATGTTGTTGAATTAGTGTCCTCATGGTAGAAGGTATGTCAGGGACTTTCTATTTCACCAACTTGCTGACCTCATTGTCTTCTTTCACTTTCTTATTACTGTTTTAATTTATTCTTGTGGTGATACATATTATCATTCAAAGCAAATGTGTTGCTGTTGAGATGCCTGTTTTCCCCTTTTCTTTCTCCCAAGTTGTCAGTTCTGGATTATGTGTATTATAACAAATATGGTGTGTATAATAGACCCTTGAACTTGTACATAAAAACATTGAGTAATAAAAATATAATAGTGTGTTGATAGCATGATCAAAATTAGAAGAAGACAATTCACTACCAAGAAAATTAACAAAATATTTCAAAATATAGATTAGAAATTAACAGAGAAATGAATAATGGGCCTGCAGTGCTCAGAGAAAATATGAAGAGCAGAATTAAATCATTACAAAGATGAGAAACAAGTTTAAATTCACAAACATAGACTAAAACATGACTTAAAGGAGCTAGTAGAGGAGCTTCCTATCAGAAGATGGAGTAGACCAGTTTTTCCTTATTCCTATTACTAAGTACAACTCAAAGCTTTGAGTATTATATATAAAACAAAATAAAAAGAGTATGAAAAGTAAATAGAATCCTCCCTCCCTGTGCAAATCCATACACAGGTAATATTAGAGAACATTGAGTATACAGCTGCAACTTTTGTCATCTTCACTTGGAAAAATAAAGTCCTGATCCTCCTTACTTGTGTTGGTGGAGATGACATGAGATGTCTGTGCACCCATTTCCACCCCTCTATAACAAGGAGCACTCCTTTCTATGTCAACAGAGGCTAAGTGAGGAACCTGAACTTCCAACAGTCAATAATAAGGCAGCGCCTCCCTTCTTTGGCATAGCATTATCATGGACAGCCAGTATGTTTGAGTAAGTAAAGTATGTTTGAGTAAGATTTAAAGTATTATAACAAATATTAAAATTTCTGTTTCAGTAAAAGTCACTCATCATAGTGAAGTTCTAAACTGAATAATTTTTAAAAAGCCGATAGATGCAATTCTTGCATTTGAGCCAAGAGGGAAGAGACTTGAATTCTGTAATAAAGATTTAAAGCATCTATGATAAGAATGCTTTAGTAAGCAATTAGAAATGCACTTGAAAAAATGAAAAAATAGATCATCTCAGCAAAGAAATGGAAAATATGCAGATATAAAGAGGAACCAAAAAGAAATTTTGAACTGAAAATATAATAATAATTAAAAAAAATAGAAACTGGATAAGATCAACAGCAGGATGAATCCACGGTGGAGGGCCTTTAAGAAAGAAACAGCAAACTTGAAAATAAGTGATAGAATTTATGCATCCTAAATAACACAGAGAAAACATTGAAAAATAAAAATAACCTCAGAAAGCTGTGATACTATAACAAAAGATTGAACATTTGTGTCGTTAGAGTCTTCGATGCAGAAAAGAAAGAGAGCAGGACAAAGAAATATAAAACTTATGACAACTAAAAGCAAGGAATAACGTCTTAAAAGATATAATTTCTCTTTCACAACTTATCCACTGATTTAAAAAAAAAGATCTGAATTATAGTTAAGTTCCATTACAATAATTTGTAAGTCAGAAATTTTCCATGTGCAGAAAGAAAAGAACTGTCAATACAAAATTTTATGTCCAGTAAAAATATCTTTCAGAAATAAGGGTGAAAATTAATGTATCTTTAGATAAAGAAAAAGCAAGAGAATTTTCCATCAAGATCTACCCGAAAAGAATTTTTCTAAACAGAAATGATAAAAGATGCTATCTTTAAATACTAGAAGAAAGTACATAATAAGCAAGGTATGGGTAAATAAAACCAACTTTCTTTTTCATATTGTGTTTTCTACGTTATGTTTGATAGCTGAAACAAAAATATTGTCATTGTAGTATGTAGAGGAAATATTTACAACAATCATATTAAAAATGCAGGAGGGTATAGGGAGATTCATTTTCCATATTTCAGCTGATCTGGTAAAATGATGACACTAGTAGGCTGTGTAAGTTATGTATATATTATGAAAGGCATCAAGCAACCACCAAAAAAAGATATGAAAAGAGAAACACTCAAAAATAATATAAATATATCAAAAATTGGAATCTAAAATTTTTAACCTACAAGAAGTTAGGGGAAACATCAGAAAAACAAAAAACAGGGATACAAGTGGAAAACAAAAATCAGAATGCACACTCGAACCTTTAGTTCAGTCACCCAGTCTTGTCCAACTCTTTGCGACCCCATGAATTGCAGCACACCAGGCCTCCCCGTCCATCACCAGCTCCCGGAGTTTACTGACTCACGTCCATCGAGTCAGTGATGCCATCCAACCATCTCATCCTCTGCTGTCCCCTTCTCCTCCTGCCCCCAATCCCTCCCAGCATCAGAGTCTTTTCCAGTGAGTCAACTCTTCGCATGAGGTGGCCAGAGTAAAGGAGTTTCAGCTTTAGCATCATTCCTTCCAAAGAAATCCCAGGGCTGATCTCCTTCAGAATGGATTGGTTGGATCTCCTTACAGTCAAGGGACTCTCAAAAGTCTTCTCCAATACCACAGTTCAAAAGCATCAATTCTTTGGCGCTCAGCCTTCTTCACAGTCCAACTCTCACATCCATACATGACCACAGGAAAAACCATAGCTTTGACTAGACGGACCTTAGTCAGCAAAGTAATGTCTCTGCTTTTCAATATGCTATCTAGGTTGGTCATAACTTTTATTCCAAGGAGTAAGTGTCTTTTAACTTCATGGCTGCAGTCACCATCTGCAGTGATTTTGGAGCCCCCAAAATAAAATCTGACACTGTTTCCACTGTTTCCCCATCTATTTCCCATGAAGTGATGGGACCGGATGTAGACATCAATAATTACATTAAATGAAATGGCATAAGTATACCAAAAGCCAGAGATTGGTAGAGTATTAAGACATGACCCATGTATGGGTTATCTTCAAAATCCTCAGTATAACAATATGTTGTTCAGTTGCTCAGTCATGTCATGTGCAACTCTGCAACCCCATGGGCTGCAGCACACCAGGCTTCCCTGTCCTTCACCATCTCCTGGAGATTGCTCAAGCTCATGTCCATTGAGTTGGTGATGCCATCCAACTATCTCATCCTCTATTGTCCCCTTCTCCTGTCTTCAGTCTTCCCCAGCATCAGGGTCTTTTCTATTGAGTCAGCCCTTCACATCAGGTGGCCAAATTATTGGAGCGTCAGCCTCAGCATCAGCCCTTTCAATGATTATTCAGGACTGATTTCCTTTAGGATTAATTAGGGAACATTTTTATATTATGCGAACATTAAACAAAGGAAGGCAGGAGTTATTATATTAATATTGAATGAAAGAGTCATTAGAACAAAGGAAATTACCAGAGACAGATGAAGATATTATGTGATAAATCAGTCAATCCACCATGAAAATATAGAAATCCTGTGTCTGTACCAAATAACAGAGCTGTAAGATATGTGAAATAGAACTGGAATGAGCAATAGTAAAGTTTACAGTGATGTATGAGAATATCAAAACACTTCTCTCAGCCAATTGAAAAAAATGGACAGATGTCTTAAATAGATATTTCTCCAAAGAATACATACATATGGCCAAGAGGCACATGAAAAGATGTGATGTTCAACATCACTGATTATTAGAGAAAGGCAAGTTAACACTATAAGATATTTCCTCATAATAGTCAGAATGGCTTTCATCAAAAAATCCACAAGCGATAAATGCTAGAGAGGGTGTGTAGAAAAGGGAACCCTCCTGCACTGCTGGTAGTGCCACTGTGGAGAAGAGTGTGGAGGTTCCTTAAAAACCAAAACTAGCTACCGTACGACCCTGCAATTCTGCTCCTGGGTTAGATGCAGAGAAAAACATGGCCGAAGAGGATGCATGCACCCCAGTGCTCACTGCAGCACTGTTTACAATAAACAAGACATGGAAACCACCTCAATTGTCTATCACCAGAGAAATAAAGATGTGGTACCTACATACAACTGTTTATTCATCCATTAACAAGAATGAGGCAATGCCATTTGCAGCAACACGGATGGACCTAGAGACTGTCATAAGGAGTGGAATGAATCAGAGAAAGACAAATATCATATGATATAACTTATATGCATAATCTAAAAAGAAAGGATAAAAATAAACTTATTTACAAAGCAGAAACAGACTCACAGACTTAGAGAATGAACTTATGGTTACCAGGGGGAAGTATGGGGAGAAGGGATAGTTAGGGAGTTTGAAACTGGCATGTACCTGATATATGTAAAATAGATAACCAGCAAGGACCTACTACATAGGACAGGGAACTCTGCTCAGTGTTATGTTACAACCTAAATGCAAAAAAGGTATAACTGAATCACTTTTCTGTACACTTGAAAACTATTACAAAATTGTTAATAAACTATATTCAAATATTAAAAAAAGATAAACAAGATTCTACATATACCAAAAGGAATTACATTCACTATGAAGTAATAAACTATAATAGAAAAGGAAAAAACCGCTCATCAACAATTGGCAGAAGAAGTATACATAAAAGTAGCAAGGTTATGGAGGAATTCCAAAAGATCTTTACCAACAGAATCAAATTGATGTTTATAGAACATGCCACTTCAAAAAAGCATGATATGCATTCCTTTCAAGTGTTCAACACACGTACACCAAAACAGACAATACTCAGGGCCAGAAATCAAGCCTCAACAATTTTTTAAAAATTTAAACTCTATAGCATACATTATCTACATGGATGTACAATGAAATCAATTGGACTGATAGAATCAAACTAAAAAACAACAATAAAAGAAAGCAGAAAATCCCCAAACACTTAAAAACACACTTGTAAATAGATCCAAGAAGAGTCTCAAAGGAAATTTTGAAAAATACATTTAACTGAACAAAAATGGAAGTATAAAAATTTTGTGAGGCACAGCTAAAATCATGCTAAGAAGGGAACTTATAGCCTCAAAAACATACATTGGAGAAGAGGAAAAATCTCAAATCAATGGTCTAAGCTTTCATCTAAAGAACATAAAAGTTAAAAAGAAAGGTAAGCAAAAATAATGCCAGTGGAAGCAGAGAATGAAATTGAAAACAGAAGCAGTAGAGAAAATCAGTGAAACAAAGAGTTGATTCTTTGAAGAAGTTAATAAAATTGGCACTCCTCTAGCAAGACTAAACAACAGAAAAAGAGAGAACACAAATTACTCATGAAACAGAACTATCACTACAGACCATGCAGACATCACAGCTAGTAAGGGAATATCACAAACAAATCGATACACATAAATTTGACAATTTAGATAAAATGTACCAATCCCTTGAAAAATTCAAGTTACCAAAACACACATAATAGTAAATATATCATTTGAATAGTCCTTTAACTATTGAATATTGAACTGGTAATTTAAAAATTTTCCAAAATAGAAATCCCCAGGCCCAAGTAGTTTTACTGGAGAATTCCACCAAACTTTAAAGAATTAGCACCATTTCTCCACAATTTACTTGCTCTGACCTCAGTGTTTGTGTCCCCCCGTACTTCACACGCTACAATCATAATGCCCAGCATGATGGTGTTAGGAGGCAGGTACTTGATGGACATGAGTTTGAGTGAACTCCAGGAGTTGCTGATGGACAGGGAAGCCTGGCATGCTGCAATTCATGGGATCACAAAGAGTCAGACACGACTGAGTGACTGAACTGAACTGAACTGAACTTTGAAATGAGATTAAGTCATGAGAGCAGAACCCTCACAATGAGATTAATACTCTTACAAAAGAGATCCCATGGAGCTCCCCAGGCCCTTCCACCCTGTGAGGATGCAAGAAGTCTGAAATGAGAAGAGAGTGCTCATCCAACTGTGTTAGCACCCTGCTCTCAGACTTCCAGCCTTCAGAACTGTGAGAAATAAAGTTCTGTTGTTTATCAGCCAGCTAGTCTGTGATAGCAGCCCAAACAGACTGAGAACCCTATGGAAAACAGAAGATAAAGATACAGACTCCAATTTGATTTATGAAGCTGCTGCTACTGCTACTGCTGCTGCTAAGTCGCTTCAGTCGTTTCTGACCCTGTGCAACCCCACAGATGGCAGCCCACCAGGCTCCTCCGTCCCTGGAATTCTCCAGGCAAGAATACTGGGTGGAGTTGCCATTTCCTTCTCCAATGCATGCTGCATGCTAAGTTGCTTCAGTCGTATCCAACTCTGTGAGACCCCATGGAGAGCAGCCCACCAGGCTCCTCTGTCCACAGGATTCTCCAGGTAAGAATACAAGAGTGGGTTGCCATTTCCTTCTCCAAATGAAGCTAGTATTACCCTAATACCAAGAAAACAACAAAAGACACATACCACTATTCCTATTGACTATAGATTTTTAAAAAATCTTCTACAAAATATTAGAAAATGAAACTTGGAAACATATGCAAAGATTTATGCACCTCAACCAAGTGGTTTTATTCCAAGAATACAAGGCTGGTCCAATATCATTCAAAGTCACCTGCTATATTAAAAGAATAAACATCACATGATCATATCCATTGATGCAGGAAGAGCATTTGACAAAATTCAGCATCCATTCAGTTATAAATGTGAAAAAATAGTTCTAGAGAAGAACTTACTCAATGTCATAAAGCACATCTACAAAAGTCCTATAGCTAACTTTATATTGATACTTAATAGTGAAAGACTGAACTCTTTCTCCACAAAATGAGGAACTAAGAAATGCACCTAATGTGTCTCAAGTAGGAGATTTGGGAGCTACTCAGACATCAACTCTGAGGGGACAGTATTTTGTTGAGATCATTTTAGTTTTGAATATAAAGCTTGACTTTGCAAAAGGAGAACTTCAAAATCTAGGTTATTAAAGATGCAGTAAAGTAGTCTTTTATTTTACAATGGCTAAAGGATAGAGAGGCTTTGGGGGCTAATCTACAAGTCACATGGCATTTTTAATCAAGATGGCATGTTGGCAGAAATCTGATCTGCAGTCTTATTTAGTTTGGCTAGCAATGTTGTTGTTATTGTTAATGAGAATTAGAGTGCCTTCCATGGAGATCTGTACTCTCCTGTTCATCACTGTCCCATACCCTCTATTGTCTGATATTTGGCCCTGCCTCAGTCACTTATGTAACCTGCCTGTTTTCCTGTAGACACTAAAATTTGTGACTCTTGGCTTATATTGTTGTTGCAACAAAAACAAATCAATTCCAAGTTCAAATAAATGAACTTACAAACAAACTTTTACAACCATAAGACAATTAGACAGAGTTTTTTAAGACTTGCTAATAAAACACACAGGAAACTGGATATTAAGGTCCAAGGGAGAGAGTTTCAAGATTTAGTACAAGTGAGGTAGGGTTTCTCCTTCCCAAAGTACTTAAAAGCCACAATAGGTTTAACAAGGTTTCTTAAAGGAGTATTTTGAATAAGAAAGACTATTAGGTTGTAAAAAAGAAAATTTTTGCATGTCGGACTTGATCAGTTATCCCCATTCTGCAACACCATATGCCACATCAGTTCAGTTCAGTTGCTCAGTCATGTCCGATTCTTTATGGCCCTAGGGACTGCAGCATGGCAGGCTTCCCTGACCATCACCAACTCCCAGAGCTTGCTCAAACTCATGTCCATTGAGTTGGTGATGTTATCCAACCATCTCATCCTCTGTCGGCCCCTTCTCCTCCTACTTTCAATCTTTCCCACATCAGTGACCAGAAAACTCACCTTAACTAGGCTCAGTATTTTTCAGGCTGATCATTCCTTGGCAGATTCTTATTCTTCAAGCTTATTTTTTTTTAAAATAATCCATACTAACAACATTCCTTCTGTGGTTACATCAATTGCTCTGTAGTCTGGTTGATGCTCATTGCATAATGTTACACATTGTTTACAGTGATTAAAATGAAGGAAACTCTGATCCACCAATTCTATTTGGGAGAGCATCACATATTCTAATAGATGCTTGGGAAGCAAAATGGCCATATTGGTGGCATGTTTACAAGTCATCTCTGAATACATTTTATTTACATTTGGTATATATCTTCAGTTTTATCCCATGAGTTTAATTTCATTTCAGATAATATATATGATATTATTTTGTCCACAATACTTGTTTCATCAGTGCAAAGTGGGATTGTGGGAAAATCAAGGCTTTGGCATTATATAGATACTCATAACAACTATTTCCTGCTTTGTGGTCTTGAGCAAGTCATGTAGCATTATTGGTCTTACTTTTCTCAAATATAAAAAGGGGTAAACTAAAGCTATCTTCAGTGGGCTACCATAAAAATTAAACTGATAAGGGACCTAAAAGGGAGTAATATATAAAGGTGTGCAATGTAGATTTTCTGTCTTCAGAGTGAGTCATTTTCTGACTTCATCCCCAAATTAAGGGGTGGGAAGGATGCTAGTAATAGACTCAATAGTGTTTCCTCAGCACTAATTAAGGAACAAATGTTTAAATATAAACCTCTCACACAGGTAATTATTTTCTATAATATTTATGGTATAATTGAGTACTATGTGGTCTACCATAAATTATGGCTTAAAAATGGATTTGTCTGCATTCCAAATTACCATTTATATTTCTATGGGAAAATGCATTCCAGATTTTAAATAATCAACTCAGAAAAAGAAATTGTATCATGGCCTAGTCATAAATCAAGATTGCTAGGAGTGCTTAACTTTCACCTTCTTATGTCCTATCTAAGATTTTAAATTTCTTCCGAATAGGGTCCTATCAGTGGCTAATAAGGTACTCTGTTCACAGGAGGTACCTGGTAAATCTTCCTTGCTTTACTTTGATTTTTACAATTAGAAAGGAAAGGAAATCAACTGTGGCAGGCAGTTGAGTACAAAAATGGCTCCAATTTGTCTCCTCCCCATATCTGCACTACTTGTCACATGGCACCGCAGCTCCTCCTGCAAGAATTGGAGTCTGTGTCCTTTCCCATGGGATCTGGGTTGGCCTTATGATTTGCTTTGACTGATAGAAAGAGGCCAAAGTGACCATATGCCACTTGTGAGTCTTGACTTTAAGAGACCTTTCCTGGGTCCATACTTCCCTGGAACTCTGCCGTCACCATTTAAGTAAACTAGAACTCACCAGCTGGAAAGTGAGAGACCATGTAAGGAAAATCCAGTTATTCCAGCTGAGGTCATTCATCCCACACCAGTTCACAGCCAACCAGCCTCAAAGTATGTGAAAGAACCCAGCCTAGAGCTGCCTTCATAACCTCCAGTTGACCCTAGATCCATGGGTAAGCACAGCCAACATCAGAATAACTGCTCGGCCGACCCTTAGACTCATGAGCAGTCATACATGCTTGTTGTTTGAATCCAGTGAGGTTGGGGTTTGCTTCTGGCACAGCAAGAAATAACTGGTATATCAGCTAGATTAGGTTCTAAGCAATGCATAAGGACTAATTCAGGAACACTGTGTTATGTTTTCAGTGGTGATCACAAGAAAAGAAATTTAGCATTTCAAAGAGAAAAATTTTTAAATCACTAGATTACTCAATTTTAGAAAAGGAAACTAATACAACTGTAGGCATTAGTTTGGGGGACTAAAAGGAATATCATTAATGAATAATTCAAATATCTAGCAAAGTTTGGTAACTATAAAAATAGCAAACACTGATTAGAAGTCCAGGAAAGATGTGTGCTATATATTTAAATCTCAGACTTCAAAGAAAATGCTTCCTGCTTTACTGGCAATAAATATCTAAGAGGCTATTCTGGGGGAAAGCATCTTTTAAAAAGTAAGAAAGACTGCCCAAGAGAAGCAATAAGGGAGCCCAGGATATATGGGCAGTCAGACACAAACTAAAAAGTAAATAGAACTCCCCAAATTAAGAGTTTTCTACAGGCAACAGCAAAGTCCATAATATGCAGTTCTTTGAATAAATTAGAGTGAGGAAGTAAGCCAGAAACAGTGAGATGGACACAGTGCAAAAAGTCTATCAAAAAAATGGGAGAGAAGATAACAGAGACTCAATTAATTCTTGGCTGTAATCATTTCTGAGGAAGATCTTAGGGAGTTTCCCACTCTGAAATGTCTTTTGACAAAACCAGGTCAGAGGTAAGAGAACAAATATTGCTAAAAGCAAAGGTGTGCTGAAATGAATTGGCAAACTGAAGGCAGATCATTTGTACATTGCCAACCTGGTATTTTGAAGAAACCGAAGGATAAGAGCTCTTCCCAAACAAAATAGGCAAATGACTCTCCTGTAATTGAGCACTCATCTCAAAGGGCATTTGATTTTACATCTGAACATTGACAGAAACTATATAAAAGAGTAGGATCATGTGATACTTATATAACCTATGATTGAGTTACTGATTGAGATTTTTGTTCAAGCTGCTATCATAGATTGGTATATAGAAGGTGTTATTTCTTTCTCCCAGATTTTACAAGAGAGTTGCCAAGTTTTATGCTTTGAATTCTGAGTTTTCCATTCCAAGTAGTCGTTAACAGTTTCTGCAAGTCAGAAAGAAATATAAGTTTAACTCAAACCACAACAACTATACAAAATTCTCTTTTGGGAGAGTCTAAGATTACTGGGTGTGGGTTAAACTGAATAGTCCTTAGGAAAAAGGAAATGAAAGCTGAAGGTAAGAGAAAGAAAAAGAAATATATATATATATATATATATATATATATATATATGGTCTGCTGAAGGTTGGTAAAGATTCTCCAAGACTCCAGAGAAACAAGAGGGCTTAGATGGTTTTCACAAATGGCAGATAGGACCTGGAGTGGGAAGAGAGAGGAGATGATTATGGGGTACATGTGTAGGTTAGCTGTTGAATTGTGAGGTGTTGTGAACAGTCATGAAGATTTCAGTGATTAGATCTGGGGTTGGCAAATCAGACCACTAGGATAGATAACTGTTCTGCCACAGAATGTCACACCTGAAGCAAGGGCAGGCTTGGCAGAAACATCAGCTAATCAGTAGAGGAATGGCACTAATGGTAATTTTTTTCCATGAACTAACAGCTTGGCTGATGCCTCTCGTTTTGGTTGTCCAATAATCATTAAGATCAAATGCTTCAACTATCTTGAGTGGGATTCAGAATTTAGACATATGACATTTATTGTGTATGAGTATTCCCAGAAAATGCTTAACCTACTCCTACAACTTATCAAAGTGAAATCAAGTGGGAATATCTTTAAAAATAGAAATCATCACTGATTAATCCCTTTGAATTATTTGACTGAGAAAATAGGCCTGAGAAGAATCAGCAAATTTAATTTATTTAGCTGTTTAGAAGACATTTGCCAAAATGCTATGAGCAAGAGCTATTTTAAAATTTTTCTCTATTTCGAATTATGAAACATTTCATACATCCTGAGAAGGTCAGAACTTCTGATAACAGACACCCAAACACTGACCACCCAGATTTAACAGATGTTAACATTTTATTGAGTTTGCTTCAGATCCTATTTTTAAGAATAAAAATAAAATATTGTACATGGAGCTAAATTCTCACCTCTATCTTTCCCCTCTCTCATTCCCTAGTGATACTCACTATTCTGAAGTTGTGTGTAACATTGTTTTATATTTGATTATGTATATAGGCGTCTATAAAACTATATAGTATAATTTTTTGTGTTACAAATCTTTCCAAATTGGTATCTTTGTTATATATTTGTATATTGCATTCGCTTATGAATTTTAATTTTAATTTCTTCCATGCCTGTGGATTGATGTTCTTCTTTCGTTCCTAAGGTTGTTTTTTTTTGTTTGTTTTTATTTTTCTCTTTCCATATTTCTTCCTTCATTTAGAAACTATTATAAGTCTGCTGGGTTTTTGTATATTTCATAGTTATCTTCAAGTAGTCAGCTTCTTTTTATTTAACAAATTTACTTTTTATACTTGTCTTTCTTCTTAACCAATGTATTTGTTCTTACTTTTTGCTTTCTATATTTATCCTTTGACTACTTACTTTTGTCTGTTGTTAACTTTCTGTAGTATGAGTGATACTGCTTTATCCCTAAGTGCATAAGCTCTATTTAAGCAAACAAAAAAAGAACTATAATCATATATATATATATCATATATATGCAAAATATATACACACATATATTATGTAATAAATACATATGTTAGATTATAAAGCATATTTAATTACAATTATTTGTCTATAGTTATTAACTTTCACATGAAAAGTATCTCATGGCTGTGCTTTATTTCAAATGAAATCCTCAGCACAGGGTTTCTCAATAGTAGCATTATTAGCATTTGGTGGTGTATAATTCTTTTTGTAAGAAGTAGTTCTTTGTAGCACCTTTGGCTACTACTTATTAGATTTTAGTAGTACTCCTTCACACCAGTTGTGATAACCAAAAATATCTCTGCTGCTGCTGTTGCTGCTAAGTCACTTCAGTCGTGTTTGACTCTGTGTGACCCCATAGATGGCAGCCTACCAGGCTCCCCCGTCCCTGGGGTTCTCCAGGCAAGAACACTGGAGTGGGTTGCCATTTCCTTCTCCAATGCATGAAAGTGAAAAATGAAAGGGAAGCCTTTCAGTTGTGTCCAACTCTTCGTGACCCCATGGACTGAAGCCTACCAGGCTCCTCCATCCATCGGATTTTCCAGGCAAGAGTACTGTGGGATGCCATCGCCTTCTCTAGACGTTGCCAAATGTCGTCTTTGGAACAAAACATCCCTGACTGAAAACCATTCTGTACATCATGCTATTTGCCACTTCTGATATTTTGGAGGTAGCTCTCTTCTCTAGGTCAGACTGAGATTAATTCTTTTAATTTAACAGTGAGGCCAATGTTGAAATCCTCTAAGAAGCCCAAAGACTAATCAAAATGATTTTTCTGTTGATCTTTTATCCTTTGCTCAAAACAACATTATATATTAAAACATTCAAATTTAACTATGTGAGTTTTAATGTACAGCTTAAGAGATGAATTATTTGTCACATGTCTGAGCAAATCAAGACATGCTCCACTCTGAGAGATAATAACATAATTTTTCCAATGGATAGGTTTCTGCTCTACCTGGGGGATGTGATCTGACCTATGTATAACATCTCTATTATGAAAGTAATTTGCCATGATGCTTTCATTTCAGACTTTCATTACTTCATTTGAGGTGATTTTAATAGATTCCACAGATTTTGATAGCCTCATTACAGTTGGTTGGCCGTAATGGACATTTTCACACAGAGTTTTTCTAATTTTGTTACCCACTAAGATTTTCTACTCAGAAAAATTTTTTAAACATTTCTAGACATGTACCATTTTTTCTCCAGAAATACTATTTTAAAATTGAAACTTAGCTCATAAACATGTTATATTATCTATCAATCACTATTTCACTTTCTTTTTTCCTCTGTATTCTTTGAGAACTAGCGACCTTGTTTCTTATTATCGGCTGATTTTCATTCTATTCTTTACTCTTTCCGAGTCTGGGCAATGTAAATAATGCTCTGATACTTTAATTTCTTTCAACTATTTTAAATGACTTTTGATTATAGAGATAATATATCTATTTTTAGTTTACAAATATTTGGGGGCTTATCAGGTATCTTTCTGTTTTGAATCCTAATTTAATTCTTGCTGTGTTTAGTGAACTATTTTGTATGTTTGAATCATTTAAATTTATTGACACTTATGTTGTGGCACAAAATATGGTTTATATTGGTAGAAAATTTTCTATGCATTTTAAAACAATGAATATTCTGCTCTTGTTCTATAATTGTCCCAGCTCAAGCTGGCTAATAGTACTGTTCACAATGTGAGCGTCCTTCCTCAGTTTCTATCTACTTGTTCTCTCAACTGTGAAAAGAGGGATATTTAAATTTAAACTGTAGTTGTAGATTTGCCTGTTTATCCATCCAGTCCTATTATTTTGGCTCTATTTATTTTGAAGCTCTGTTATTTGGTGAATAAAATTTTAAGATTATTGTGTCTAATTGTACCTTTTTAATTATAAAACTATTTTCTGTATATATTTTTTGTTCTACAATCTGCTTTGTCTGATATTAACGTAGCTACTCCAGATTTAATTACTTAATGTTAGGATATGGTTTGTGTTTCTCCATCCTTTTATTTGTAAATTATTTTTGTCTTTATTTTAAAGTGTATTTATTATAGGCAGGATATAACTGGCTATCAGTATTCTAGTTATTTTTGTCCAATCTGTTAACTTCTGCCTTTTAATTGAGATGTTTATACCATTTACATTTAATGTGACTGTTAATATATTAATCAAGTATCATCTTACTTGTTTTCTATATGTCTCATTTGTTCTGTGCTCCAAGTTTCCTCATTTTCTGCCTTTTAAAAGTTTATTCATATTTTTATAATTCTGCTGTATCTCCTTTGCAGCTTATTATCTGTAACTCTGTCATTTTAGTGGTTTATAATATACATCTTTATTTTATTACAGTATCTTCAAGTAGTATTGTATCACTTTCCATGTTGTGTAAGAGACTTACATTAGACTTTCATTTCTCCTTTCCTGACCTTTCTGTGCTGTTGTTATATATTTACTTTTACATATTATTTTATTGCATATTATAAACTCTTCACTAAATTGTTAGTTTTTGCTTAAATAACTAGGAAAAAGTAAGTTGTTAACCTATGTTGGTAACATTTCCATTGATCTTAATTTCTTTGTGTAGACGTAAATTTCCATCTGGTATTGTTTTCCTTTTGCCTGAAAGACCTCCTTTGAAATGTTTTTCTAGTGTGAGTCTTCTGGTGGTCAAGTCAGAAAATAGTCTTTTCCTGACTTCTTTTTGGAAAGATATTTTTGTTAAACATGGAATTCTAGGTTGACTTTTTTTTTTAACTACTTGATTGATGTTGCTCCGCTGTCATCTCCTTGACATTTTTTCTGAAAAGAAAATCCTGATATCATTCTTGTCTTGGTTCCCTGTGTATATATTTTTTCCCTTTCCTTTGGCTGCTTTTAAGGTTTTCTCTTTACCACTGGTTTTGAGCAGTGTTATATGGTTTGCCTTGATATAGTGTTTCTTGTGCTTGGAATTTATGGATCTTCCTGAATCTATGCATTTATCATTTTTATCATAGTTGGAAAACTTTGCTCATTATTCACTCAAACATATTTTTCTGTCACTTATCTTTCCCTTTTCAGGGATGCCAATACCATATATATTAAACAGCATAAAAATTTCCCACAGCTTACAGTTTTGCCGTTTTTCTTTTTCTCCTTCCGTGATCCTTTTTTGGTAGTTTCTATTGTATGTATCCAAGTTTATTAATATTTTCCACTATATTTTAAAAATCACAAATTGTAGTTTTCATCTCAAAAATTTCTCTTTGGATCTGTTTTCATATTTATACTTAAAGTTTCGAATATATTGAATACAGTTATAATTACTGTTTTAATTTCTTAGTCAGTTCCAACATCTGTGTCAGTTCTCTGTTGGATTTGATTAATTGCTACTTCTCATTGTGGGTTGTGTTTTCCTGCTTTTTTAAATGTCTGATAATATTGGATTAAATGCTAGATCTTGTGAATTTTATTTAGCAGTGTGGGATCTTCTCATAAATATTCCTGAGTTTTGTCCAAGGGTGTAAGTTAAATTCCTTGAAAATTCATTTATTCTTTTGAGCCTTGCTTTAATCGTCTATTAGGAGTGGGCACAGTAGTGCTCACTCTAGGCTAGTTATTCCCAACAACCTAGGCAAGACCCTTATGTGTACTTTACCAAATTCCCGATGAATCTTGACATTTTCCACACTGGTGTGTGAAAACAGGTACTATTGCAGTCTTATATGAGAACTAAAAACTGTTACCATTAATCTTTTGAGTGGATCCCTCCCCAAACTCTGGCAGTTTGCTCACTTGCTTACATTTAACAGTGCTCAGCTGAGTACTTGAAAGGGCTGCTTCTCAGAGGGCTAGAGCTGATCTCTCTGCAGCTTCTCTTCTCCAGCATTTTGTCCTGCAAACCCTAGCCACAAAGTCTGCCTGGACTCTCAGCTCTATCTCCTCAACTCAGGGAGTCTGCCAGCCTCCACTTACCATCTTCCACGGTGACCCTCCAAAGGTGGTGCTAGAGGACAGTTACAGTGCTTGTCTCACTGGTTTCCTCTCTCTCAGGATTGATGTCATTGATTGCATGATGTCTAATGTCTTGAAACCACTACTTCATATATTTTGTTCGTATTTTTGTTTCAGGATAGAATGTAACTGTTGAAATTCCATCTTGAACAGGAGTAGAAGTCCCTGTCAATTCATTTTAACTTTTATTATAAAATATTCATAATATATAAGGTAAAATCAGAAACATATCTTTATAATTGTCTCCTTAACATACCAACTCCCCTTCTCACAGTTTCTTCTGTTAGGAATTCAGGAAGTGTCCTTCTTCTTCCTTTTCTGTCTATATACATATACAGACATTTTGTAAAATTCAAGTTTTCACTTTCTAAGTGAGATAACTACTTTATATTTTTATTAAACAACATGTCAGGAATATTTCTATAATAATATTTATTTTAAAAACTATTCCCCAAATAGCCAACTATTATATATTATAGATATACCTTATGTATTTTATAACTTGACCTGTTGATTAATTGATTATAATATTTTGATACAGAAACCAAATTGTAATGCATATGCAAAGACAGGTACAAAGACATTGAGATATACATAAAATAATACCGATATAAAATAAGTATTTTATTATATAAAATAAGAGTTATTTCTCTGGTTTTGTACCAAACCATTCATTCATGCTAATTTTTATTAATATTACTAAAATTAATCACTATTATTTTATTAATATAAAATTGTCATTAATTTTTATTAATTTATTAAATTGTCATCTAAAAAATGTTTAAACATTTACACCCAAATAACAACCTAGAAAGCATATTCAAAAGCAGAGATATTACTTTCCCGACTAAGGTCGGTCTAGTCAAGGCTATGGTTTTTCCAGTAGTCATGTATGGATGTGAGAGCTGGACTGTGAAGAAAGCTGAGCACCGAAGAATTGATGCTTTTGAACTGTGGTGTACGAGAAGACTCTTGAGAGTCCCTTAGACTGCAAGGAGATCCAACCAGTCCATTCTGAAGGAGATCAACCCTGGGATTTCTTTGGAAGGAATGATGCTAAAGCTGAAACTTCAGTACTTTGGCCACCTCATGGGAAGGGTTGACTCATTGGAAAAGACTGATGCTGGCAGGGATTGGGGGCAGGAGGAGAAAGGGACGACAGAGGATGAGATGGCTGGATGGCATCACTGACTCGATGGACGTGAGTCTGAGTGAACGTAGGGAGTTGATGATAGACAGGAAGGCCTGGTGTGCTGTGATTTATGGGGTCCCAAAGAGTCAGACATGACTGAGTGACTGAACTGAACTGAACGATGTATCAAAGTGCCCATTTCATTGCATTCTCATCATTGATTATTTCTAAACATTTATTTTTGCCAATAGAAAAGGTAAAAGTGATGTTAATAGTTGTTTGTATTTTTCTTTTCCTGGTTACCAGTAATGTTGAAAGTCTATTTTAATTTCCTTATTCTCAGCTCTCTATCTTCTGCCCATTTTGCATTGCATTACCATTTTTTCTTAGTGATTTGTTGGAGAGAGTATAGTCTTATATTATTTGTCTTCTATTAGATGTTCCAACAATTTTATTTTTTTCAATTAGTTAACACAGTCTTTTCTTTCATATAGAAGGTATAATTCTACTGATATAAAACCCTTCAATATGCCTTATATCTTCCAGATTATAATGTTCCCTTGGAAGGCCTTCAGAAATTTGACTTTGCAAAAGTAGTTGCTTATGTTTCCTTCTAAAAGTTATACAATATTCTTTTCTTTTATCTCTTTAACCTATCAGAAGTTATTTTTGTATGTGTTGTACACTAGGAAGTCCAAATATTATTTTTAATGAGAAGACTGTTTCAAACCACATTTCTGGAATAGTTGATCATTTTCCACTTGATTTAAAAAATTAAATAAGAAATAAATTATAATTTATATATAATCATCCTCCTGGGTTATTTATTCTATTCTTAAAATATATACTGATCCCTGGAATGATGCTACATGATGCTTTTATTTATAAGTTCATGGATATTCTCATGTTCTTGCCTTCCACCTGAATATTATTCTAAACTTTTCAATTTCATAATAAATCAATGTAAATGTTTTTGAATATATGTGGTTTTCATAGGAAACCATAAAGTGAATTTATCAGTTCAGTCACTCAGTCATGTCCAACTCTTTGTGACCCCATGAATCGCAGCACGCCAGGCTTCCCTGTTCATCACCATCTCCCGGAGTTCACTCAGACTCATGTCCGTCGAGTCAGTGATGCCATCAAGCCATCTCATCCTCTGTCGTCCCCTTCTCCTCCTGCCCCTAATCCTTCCCAGCATCAGAGTCTTTTCCAATGAGTCAACTCTTCTCATGAGGTGGCAAAAGTACTGGAGTTTCAGCTTTAGCATCATTCCTTCCAAAGAAATCCCAGGGTTGATCTCCTTCAGAATGGACTGGTTGGATCTCCTTGCAGTCCAAGGGACTCTCAAGAGTCTTCTCCAACACCACAGTTTGAAAGCGTCAACTCTTCAGCACTCAGCCTTCTTCATAGTCCAACTCTCACATCCATACATGACCACAGGAAAAACCATAGCCTTGATTAGATGGACCTTAGTTGGCAAAGTAATGTCTCTGCTTTTGAATATACTATCTAGGTTGGTCATAACTTTTCTTCCAAGGAGTAAGCGTCTTTTAATTTCATGGCTGCAGTCACCATCTACAGTGATTTTGGAGCCCCCAAAATAAAGTCTGACACTGTTTCCACTGTTTTCTCATCTATTTCCCATGAAGTGATGGGACTGGATTCCATGATATTCGTTTTCTGAATATTGAGCTTTAAGCCAACTTTTTCGCTTTCCTCTTTCACTTTCATCAAGAGGCTTTTTAGTTCCTCTTCACTTTCTGCCATAAGGGTGGTGTCATCTGCATATCTGAGGTTATTGATATTTCTCTTGGCAATCTTGATTCCAGCTTGTGTTTCTTCCAGTCCAGCGTTTCTCATGATGTACTCTGCATATAAGACATCACCAGATGGTCAACACCGAAATCAGATTGATTATATTCTTTGCAGCCAAAGATGAAGAAACTCTATACAGTCAACAAAAACAAGACCAGGAGTTGACTGTGGCTCAGATCATGAACTCCTTATTACCAAATTCAGACTCAAATTGAAGAAAGTAGGGAAAACCGCTAGACCATTCAGGTATGACCTAAATCAAATCCCTTATGATTATACAGTGGAAGTGAGAAATAGATTTAAGGGCCTAGATCTGATAGATAGAGTGCCTGATGAACTATGGAATGAGGTTTGTGACATTGTACAGGAGACAGGGATCAAGACCATCCCCATGGAAAAGAAATGCAAAGAAGCAAAATGGCTGTCTGGGGAGGTCTTACAAATAGCTTTGAAAAGAGACAGGGGAAAAGCAAAGGAGAAAAGGAAAGATATAATCTTCTGAATGAAGGGTTCCAAAGAATAGCAAGAAGAGATAAGAAAGCCTTCTTCAGCAATCAGTGCAAAGAAATAGAGGAAAAGAACAGAATGGGAAAGACTAGAGATCTCTTCAAGAAAATTAGAGATACCGAGGGAACATTTCCTGAAAAGATGGGCTTGATAAAGGACAGAAATGGTCAAGACCTAACAGAAGCAGGTGATATTAAGAAGAGGTGGCAAGAATACATGGAAGAACTGTACAAGAAAGATCTTCACGGCCCAGATAATCATGATGGTGTGCTCACTAATCTAGAGCCAGACATCTTGGAATATGAAGTCAAGTGGGCCTTAGAAAGCATCACTACGAACAAAGCTAGTGGAGGTGATGGCATTCCAGTTGAGCTGTTTCAAATCCTGCAAGATGATGCTGTGAAAGTGCTGCACTCAATATGCCAGCAAATGTGGAAAACTCAGTAGTGGCCACAGGACTGGAGAAGGTCAGTTTTCATTCCCACTCCAAAGAAAGGCAATGCCAAAGAATGCTCAAACTACCGCACAATTGCACTCATCTCACAGGCTAGTAATGTAATGCTCAAAATTCTCCAACCCAGGCTTCAGCAATACGTGAACTGTGAACTCCCTGATGTTCAAGCTGGTTTTAGAAAAGGCAGAGGAACCAGAGATCAAATTGCCAACATCTGCTGGATCATGGAAAAAGCACGAGAGTTCCCGAAAAACATCTATTTCTGCTTTATTGACTATGCCAAAGCCTTTGACTGTGTGGATCGCAATAAACTGGAAAATTCTGAAAGAGATGGGAATACCAGACCACCTAACCTGCCTCTTGAGACATCTGTATGCAGGTCAGGAAGCAACAGTTAGAACTGGACATGGAACAATAGACTGGTTCCAAATAAGAAAAAGAGTACGTCAAAGCTGTATATTGTCACCCTGCTTGTTTAACTTATATGAGAGTACGTCATGAGAAACGCTGGACTGGAAGAAACACAAGCTGGAATCAAGATTGCCGGGAGAAATATCAATAACCTGAGATATGCAGATGACACCACCCTTATGGCAGAAAGTGAAGAGGAACTAAAAAGCCTCTTGATGAAAGTGAATTTATATGTTTACAGTATTTGGAAATGACATACACAGAATCTGAATTTCACCTGGAGATATAGTGCATTTATTTAGTCTATTTATTGAGATCTTTTTCTAGAGTCTTATTCTCTCTCTAGGTATCTCTATCTACCTACCTACTTTCATATATACATATTTCATTCTTTCATTTATTACTGTATCTTAACTATCAAAGATGTAGATAGATTGATAGGTATAGATAAGTAGATATATCTTGCACATTTATTGCTTAGTCACTGCTCATTTTACTACTTGTGTTTGTTATAAATAATATCCATTGGTTCTTCCCAAATTACACATCCAGGAAGCAGGGTGAGAAAACTGATCAGTCTCTAAAGAGATGCTTCCAAAATCTCTTCACATGTGTCCAAGGATTATAATGTAAAAAGGAAAATATCACCAAGGGGTCATTTTGAGAGTGAAGGACTTGGGAACTATTTTTGGAATGAAATCAAGTGCTAACAACAGAGCATTGCCCACCTCCAGTATAGAGTGACCTTGAAATAACAGCCTAATGGAATTTCAGAACTCCCTTGGGTCTGAGACTACAGAGTATTTCCCCATTCTAATTAGAATTTTTATTTAGATAACCTGATGTTTTCTGCAGTGTCATATCAGGACAAATTGCCATTTTGGCTTAGAGATTTCCAGACCAAGAAGAGCTTCTTATAGAATGTTAAGTCATTCTAGTGATTGGATAGGTCATAGGAAGGGGCAAGTATAATTTGTTGGTTAAGAGAAAGTCAACCATATATTTGTGACCAGAAGAGCTGATTGTGATAATTAGTAGGAAAATTTTTTTAACAAATATAATTTCTCTCATTTTAAACACAAAATAAAACTGTTTTCTACTAACTTGATCTCAGGCCAGGCTCTGTGATTTGCTTTAGAAAGCGTAGTATAAGTGGAAGTGATTCATGTCATTTCTGGGTAAAAGCTTTAAGATGTTTAGTTTTCCATATTCCCTTCTCCCGATATTGCAATCAAGGAAGCATAAGGATAAGAGGAAGTTCTATCAGCCTAGGTCCCTCAAGACATAAAGATAGCCAAAGCCTTTGAGGTGATCTGTGATAGCCATGTAGTATGAGCAAATACTGCACTGATTTGTTGTAAGCTACTCATATTTGGTGATCTATTTTTCACTTCACGTAATCTAGATTATGTTGACTAATATTTTGTCCCTGTATCCTGATTCATGTAATTAACCATTCTCAGAAATATTTTAATCTTCTGTATCTTTAGATATCTTTTTCTATTGTGTGGCTCAAATTTCTCATGTCATTTAGTTTTCATTTAGTTTGCTTTTTCTTATTCTTTAACTGAATAAAAGCCTGCCTAGATCTGATTTTTGCCTATCAACACTGTGTATACATTGCCCTTGCTACTTGCCATTTTCCATCCCTGTGTGAATGGAATCACTCTCTCACCTTAGAATCAAGAAATGTGGTCACTGTATTCAGCAGACAGCTACTTAGTGAATGTGTCTTTTTGTGCTGAGGTAGAAGTGTATTTCTACTCACCTGTTGGTTCTCTCACTGTAACAGTGAAGCACTTATCCTCTTAAAAATCTAAAATCCATCTGTAGGTCTTTCCTTGACCAAATTAAAGAATCCAGTGTACATCAAATACTGCTCCCATATATTTTACTGTTCTCATGTCCACCTACTTGATTTGTAGGTCAGTTTTCTCATATATACAATAAAGCAACATTGACCCTACAGGTTGTGAAGATTGAATAAAAGAGCAAAGGTCTATATTGTGCATGGCGCGATGTCTGTTCCACTAGTTCAACTCTTAATTTGTCAAGGGCTATTACACTCACAATTTCTATAATCCTATTTATTTTTCCTTTTTACTTTTGGCAAAGTTATTTTATAAAAGTCTCTTGGACTCTCTTTTTGTTGCAAGGGTAACCCAGATGTTTCTGGTAGTAAAATTATTAAAGAGTAAAATCTTATGGTTCAGTCACATTCAGTCAGTCTTCTTGTTGCCTTAATAACTATCAGAATAAAATAACTCTCAATGTATTACTTTAGAAAAATGTCTGCATTATATGGCCCACCACACTTTTACATCAAGATTTGGGGATTTGGAATGGATAGAGCAGGTAGCTGCCTCCATTGAGAATTGAACCTTAACAAGGTTTATTCCTGTCCGGGTTCATTACACATTACACAAGGACGTCCAAGGAAATGTCAGATGAGATCTTTTAGTTTTCATTGGGATAAAATTAGACTGGGTCTGATGAGCCAGAGGAGTGCGATTAAGGCCCTGGACACAAGCTTCATAATGTGGCTGTGCCCACAGACTTGTCCGCAGAGTGTTTCTCCTGGGATTCTCAAACCAGCTGCCAAATTTACCACTCAGTTCCTGTGCTATGTTTCATGTGACTTTCTGCTTCTCTTGGCTTCACTTCTAATTTTTTTACACTCAGCTGGTTATCTTGGCACCCCTCCCCCAACTTCCCCAATAATCTGTTTCCCTGGCTCCCACTCATAACCCCTCTATTGGAATAAAACCTTAATTTGACACTATCCTGAATGTGGTCGCTGGTTTCTTCCCAGAGAGAAAGGCCTTTTCCCCAGGCAGCAGCAGCCAGAATCTTAAACCAGCAGGCTCTTCTCCACTGGATATTATTAATTGTTAGAAACACTTCTTTCCCTTTTTCTCTTTCTTTCTCTACCTCTCTTCTTCCCTCGCCTTCAAACTTAAGCAGTCCTATTCCTATTCAAATTGTCTTTGGGAATTCGTTAACTCCATAAAATAGGAAAGACTTTATGTTTGACCTACTATTATATTATTCACTGTTTGCTCACATTCATGTTCATTGATTCAGTGATGCTATGGACGTGAATGTGAGCAAACTGTGGGAGACAGTGAAGGACAGGGAAGACTGGTGTACCTTAGTTCTTGGGGTCACAAAGAGTCAGACATGACTTAGTGACTGAACAACAACAAAGTTCAGCCTGAGCTGGGATAACATCATTTGCATAAGACTTTTCTTATTGAAAAATACCTGTTAGTTCTTCTTTGGTCATTGGTTTTCCTAGCCTCTTTCACCTGCTTCACACACCTACCCAGGCCACGTTTGACACAATCATAATTAAGCACTACCACTGATGTTTTAGATCCAGGTGTCTGCACCTTGGCAGTACTGGCATTTGGGACCATCCTGTGAATCATGTGATATTTAGCAGCATACTCTCTTTACCAACAAAGTATCAGTGACAACCCCCACCATACTTCCAGTCTTGACAATTAAAAATGTCTCCAGACATTGTCAAATGTCCTCAGGTTCAGAGGAGGGTAGTTACTTCCAGCTGTAAACCCCTGGGGTTGATGAACTCGTTTGATACACCAAGAGAAAATGTCCCAGGTGGCTATGGATTGTCTGCTAGCAGCTTTTCAGATTCCTTACTGGCTTTTCTCATTTTCTGAAGTCCATATGAAGATTTCAGTCGCCAAAGCAGACACAAGTTTCTCTGCATATGCATACAAATGGACATGCTATTTATATGCTATTATGCCTCTCTGCAAGGATCAGCTACCCAAATTAAAATCTAATCTTTAGCAGTTTTAAGTTTAACAGTTTATCCCTCCTACTTCTCCAAAGTTCTCTGCTAAGAGGGTTTTATTTGACCATAGGAAAGTGGTCACAGTCATAAATTCTACCATCGAATTTCTTTATAATGAAAATTAAATTTTCACTTGTCTCTTTTAAAGCAACGTCTCAGATGAGTTAATTGTGAGTACATATCAAAGATTTATTTCAAACTTGCCTACAAAGGAGAAATCTCCAAAATACAACCCCTGTGTGGTCCTGCACGGTGAAAAGTATCTATCTTTTCTGGGCTGTGGGTACATGATTAATAAGCTTTTGATCTCATCTGTCCAGCACTAGAGATTATATGTTCAGGCCTTCCCATAATCCAAGAGTAAAAATCTGTTTTTCCCCAATGATTGGATAGAGGTCATTAAAACAATCATTATACTTATCTTGGGATAAATATGGTAGGATGGAAAGGTATTATTTCAGGATCATTTTAAAAATTTATGTGCAGAATGTGCAAATATCAAGTATATAGCTCAATGAATTTACATATGAGCTATATAGCATTTCAGCTTGCTTTTTAAAAGTAATGATTTTTATTAGGGTTATTTTTAACAATAAATTCTTATTTATATCTATCCCCTATATATCTCTTTCCTAGTTTTACTGATTGTTTAATTCCATTTCTTCTTAGATTCTACTGTCTTCTTCCTAAAGTATATTCTTGAGTAGTTATTTCATGGACGGCCTATATGTCCAAAGTTTTCTTATTATGTTTCCAGGAAAAGGCTTAATTTTGCTTTTATTTTTGAATGACAGTATATCTGGTCAGAGGATTTTAGTCTGACATTTATATTCTATCAGCATTTATAAGAAATTATTCCATTGTATTTTGGCCTCTATTGTTGTTGATAAATCTGTTGTCAGTCTAATTAAGTTACTTTTCATAATTTGTTTTGTTTTCCTTTTTGTGGGTATTGTTAAATTTTCTCCCCTTTTCTATCATTTATGTTATACTACAAAATGTGTAGATGTGTAATTAGTATTAACATATGTATATTTTTATTTTTGTTTTATTTTTTATTGAGTTATAACATATTCAGTAAACTGTACTGTAGTCTGAACAATTCAATGAAATTTTAAGTCCATAATACCCTTTTATAACCACTACTCCAACTAAGGTATAGAACATTTCCATCACCCCAAGAAGTTCATTCATGTAGCTTCTTTGTTAGTACCATAAAGAGGTTACCAGTAATCTGACTGGTATCATCATAGCTTAGTTTTGCCTGTGTTTGAATTTCACACAGTATATATGTAAGGTACTTCTGTTATTTTTTGAAAAATGATTCTTAGTTTTCCTTGGTTTTTAGTTTTATGATTCATATATTTACAATTACATAATGTAGGAAGAAAATAATTTAAAAACTGTATCTTGGAATACCATTTGATGTAGAGCAAGTGTTGACAGATTTTGTCTGTAAAAGGACAAATGTTTTAGGACTTGTGAGTACGTAGTCTTAATTTCATATTCTCTCTCTAATAACCATTAAAAAAATAAATACTACTTTCAGCTCAAGGGCTGTATGCAATAGGCTGTGCCTATATTTTACCAAATCCAGTTTAAAAATGCTACCTATTTACATATTTTCCCATAGAAAGACTATCATATGCTTTCTTTCTCTAATCCAACTAAAATAGGCTTTATTCTTTTTTCAAATAGAAGTATATGAAGAGTAAATAAATGCCTATTCCTATTTCACAGATTAGAGAAGATTTTATAAGCTAACCAGCATGAAAAAGGTACCTAACGTCTAAAGTTATATAGTATATTCTAATAACATTTGTCAAATAAGATGTGATCAGAAAGCAGACAAGAATAGATCCAAATTTCCCTAAGTCATGAAACTGATTGAAAAGGGATAGGGTACTTAATCTATTTATCCTATTAACTAGTCCCTCTCCTACTTTTTATATCAATTTTTTAAATTTACAAAATGAAATTTATTTCAGAATATAAAGAGAACCAGTTAGGATATCTAACATAATACCTACTAGTTCACAACACATATGAGCCTTTCTGCCATTTGAGTTAATCTTTTAACAGACATTTTAAAGATTATCTTCATTATCGAAATGTGTCAGATAATGGTTTTAACTTCTTTTCTATTTGGTTTTAATGTGTGTACATGCTTTCAGTTGCTCAGTGGTGTTCAACTCTTTGCTTGGCTTTAATATATAGCTTTAATTTCTTTTTAATTGAAGGATAATTGCTCTAAAACATTGTGTTGGTTTATGCCAAACATCAATATGAATCACCCATAGGTATGTCTATGTTCCGTCTTCTTAAACCTCCATCCCGCCTCCCTCCCCATCCCACCCCTCTAGGTCATTAAGAGCCCAATTTTGAGTTCCCTGAGTCACATAGCAAATTCAGGTTTGTGGTTTTTTTTTTTTTTTTTTTTTTTTAAGAGTGTCTACATTGCCTTGGACTCTGATTTGAAGAAATATTTGTAATTTCATACAGTAGACATACTGGCAAGTAGGCTTTCCCAAAACTTGAGCATGATGCCTATTTAAACTGAAGTTAAGTCTACTAAAACCATTGGTCAGCACAGATAGCATTCCTACCATAGCTATAAACTCACTGGAGAATATTTTTCTCTATCAATATACACCTTTTATCTTGCTATATCAGGCATTTGATCTTCTCTCTCTGAGATCAGGATCAGCCAATGTGCTAATTGTGACTTTATGTAACAACTTCAGTAACTCAGGAAAAAACAAAGTTTCCTAGTAAAAGAAGATTTTAGCCTTCTTCCAGTCTTCCTCAGTGAGATCAAGGGGTGCCCTTATTTCAGAATAATCTCTATCTTTGGAAAACTCTAAATCATATTTAAGAGACACATTTATGTTTAGAATAAGCATTGCTGGAAACTTTTGTGATATTATACACCAATAAGACTGGAGTACAGGAAGAACCTAGTTTTCCAGGATAACTTTTTCTTTTCTTTTGCTCTTTTTCCCCCAGCTGTATTTCATAATTAAACAATTCTTGGCTTGGATTGTTGGTGGAAGACTATGCCAGCCACTCTTTGGTGAGGCCTGGTTTTCCAGAAACACATTTGTCTTGTTTTGCATGCACTGGTTCAGGATTCAGATAATCGTGTTAAAGAGTGAGGCCTATTATTAAAACTACAAATGCAAGATCCAGCCTGCCAGAGGGCTGTTCAAACACATATCCAAAAGAGAGATAATGTTGGGAATTCTATTGAGATCCTAATCAACAGCTGTATTTTAATGAACTGAATTTGAGTTATCATTTGATAATATAACATCTGGAATCTGCTTATAAACTTCAAGTCTACAAACTAGACAGAAACCCCTGAACTTTGACTGAGCTCTCTGCTCTAACACCAAAGGTTTTCTCCCAGTTACTGCTTATCTTGTAGTTATGATTATGCTCTTTAAACACTGAGACATTTCTGCATTTTATTGTATTGTTTGACATTCAGTATTTTTTCTTTGTCTCTGCTTTTTATTGGTCCATAGAGAGAGAGAAAGGATGTTAGATATGAAACAAGGATAACACATCTTTCAGCTTCTTTTTGAATACCATCTTGCAACATGGCTGATTACATAAATTTGAAACAAATACGATTCTGGAGCATTTTGTAGAGCAGATCCTGTTTGTACATTTAGAAACAAATTTGTAAAAATATGTGCCTATGTAAGCTACATGCTTCCATTTCACACTGCATGTTTTGTCCTTTCCACAATGTGTATGTTTTGTTTTCCGGATGTAACATATGAAGGTGCTATTCAACAGTTGAAGTAGAAAAGCATATTTTTCTCTTCTGAGATAGGTAGGTCTCCAGGTGGGAAAATAGTGAAATGTTAGTCATGGCTTTCAAAGGATCTACTGCAGGCTCTAAAGACATCAGGTTTGATATTCCATATTGAAAGAGTCACAAAATCATAATTTAATTACCCTAAAGACATATAGCGTCTCAGCTTTAGAGAATGTAAATGCTTTTCTATCTGTATCCTTCCCTTTCATGTGCCAAAACACAGCTGATGAAAGAAAAGGAAAAAAAAAGCAACTACCTAAAAATAAAGTACTCAAGGCCAAGGAATGGGAGGGGTGGGGAGAAGACCAAAATTATCTCTTCCACTGACTGATGTGTGCTCTTAACTTAAAATAAGAGTGTCCACATTTTTAGTATATCCCCCAAAGAGCATGTTCTCTCTAATACCAGATTTTCTCTCAAAATACAACAGGAAAAGTGTAAAAACAAAAAACTGTCTGTAGACACCCAATGAAATATTTAATTAAATCCCATTGGTAACACATCCCTTGGTTCCGTGCTCTACCTAGAGCTGGAATAGGAAGTGTGTTAACAGAGATGCCATAATCACTTTGTATTTATATTTTCTATTTCTCCATCCAACTGACTCTAACAGCTTTGAGAAAGAAAAATCGAATCTAGTAGAGAATTAACTTAGGAAGACCAATCCCAAAGTAACATTTTAATGTAAATATTTCTGGGAACTGCAAATCTTTAAAGCAAATATGAAATAGCTATGAACACATTAACCTTATGAAAATTAAACTTAATTACATTATCTATCTTTATGATTAATCACTATCTACTTCATAATGGTAGATACTCTGTTGTGGCTTTTTCTGAGAGGTCCTTTGTGTAGATTTTCTCACTTAAACCTCACACAATTCATGAAGGTGGGTATTGATGATTTTCATTTTATGAGTACAAGCTTAGGAAGGTCAAGCGACTTATCTAGAGACCCTTACTGGCCATTGGCAGAGCTCTCACCCTGTACTTGGGATTCTATAAACAAGGAATTCAATCTCACATGGTTACCAGGGTGGCCTCTGCTCATATGATTAGTTAGGTGGACTGGGAATAGCTTCCCGGCCCTTTGAGATTCTACCCAGTACTGCTTCTATTAGTTGACACCTTTCCTAGCCTAAGAAGTAGATGGTCCCTACAGCTGAACTGGATCAAAAACGTGAAAATTCTGGAGTTTGAGGTCTCAACTGGTAAATCTTTTAATAACCCAGAAACTGTCAGTTATAAACTACAATGTAGATAATCCTTGAAGTCAATCAGAGAGTAACATTTTATATGAAATGGCTGATCTATAGGACTCTGTACATTTTTTTCCAATTTAAATTTTTTTAAATGAATAACATTGACTTTTAGAGGTGGGACGGGGCTTTGGCATTGAGAGATCGTGGATACCTGTGGCTGATTCATGTCAATGTATGGCAAAACAAATACAGTATTGTAATTTAAAAAATAAATAAATTTTAAAAAAATAAAAGGAAAATATATATACATATATACACTTTTCTTTCTCTGTTTGGATACTAGCACCCTAAAATTAAAGACTAGCAAAGAAACTATTTGTACTGCTGCAACCACTAAACAACGTATGGCCTAATTAAATGTACACAGTCAAGAGGCTCAGCAGGGCCCCCTCTACCCTGCCCTCAACCCTCCAGAACAGAACACCTACTGTAGGCAAAGTATTAATACATCAACAGGTAAAAAGCAGATTTGCTTCCCATCATCCAAACAGGAAGAACAAAACCTCTGCCACTTATGGGAAGCTTACTGGGTCAAAGCCTGAATAAAATCACAGATTTTCCATTTCAGATTCATATTCTGAAGGCTGAATTTCTTGAATTTCCATTTCAGTCCCACTTTCATATTCTTTTCATTAGTATTAACACCATGAAGTGAAGTGTTAGTTGCTCAGTCGTGTCCGACTCTGTGATCTCATGATCTGTAGACCCCCAGGCTCCTCTGTCCATGGAATTTTCCAGGCAAGAATACTGGAGTGGGTTGCCATTCCCTTCTCCAGGGGATCCTCCTGACCTAGGGATCGAATCCAGGTCTCTGACACTGCAGGCATATTCTTTACCTCTAAGTGACCAGGGAAGATCATTAATGTCATAGTAAAGGTCACTACTTCTATATATAACAATTGACACTAAATTGTATGAAGCATAGCTGTGCTGTCTCTTCTGACACAGAATCCAGGACCCCAGCGTGCCTGCAATGATGTCTTCATTTGAAAAATAAGAGTGTAGCAAACTTTAGATAATTGACCTAGGAATTCAGGTTTTGATATTTAGTTTCTGTGAAAGGTTCTGTTTCAAGTAATTCATTCCAAATTAGCAATGCTAAGTATTCACATGCAGCAGACCCTAAATTAAGAACAGACCAAGTCTTGGCCTAAGAGTGTAGAAAGAACAGGACTAATAATTAGGGCAGATGGAAAAGCAGTATTTTGTAAGAACAACCAACTCAACAATTAACTTCTGTCGCTGGCAGCAACCATTGAGTGCCCAGGACTGAGCAGCCCTGGTCTTATTTTAAACATTTGTAATCAAGGGAGAGGTTTATGGATCGCTCATCTTCCTCTTGAGTGAGCTGCTTTTTCCTTTTCTTATACCTGAACTTCCTTATTAAGAATTTTAGGGTTTTCACTGACACTTGTGCAAGTCCTTGAGACTTTTGAAAAATTTGACAACCAAAATGCGAATGCAAGCTAATCACTTATAACCACAAAGAGCAATGCCATGAATCATACTTTCCCTTACATTATTTGAGTCCTCAAGTTTTTACATCTAATTTATTTTTCTCTTAGTTTACTGTCAAATAAATGAATACAATTTTTGAGTGAATTAACTCACATGTATCCCATTCAAAAGCACCCTTGAGAGGAATTTAGATCTTCCTTAAATTGTATTGATTCCTCAGCAGAGCTTGCCAACCAATGTGATTATACTGAATGAACTTATAGTTCTATACTAGTTCTAATTATATTTAACACTCTTGTATGTGTGCAAGCGTGCTCAGTCATGTCTGACTCTTTATGACCCCATGGACTGTAGCCCGCCAGGCTCCTCTGTCCATGGGATTTTCCAGACAAGAATACTGGAGTGGGTTGTCATTTCCTTTTCCAGGGGAATCTTCACAACCCAGGGGTCAAGTGTCTCTTGCCTCTTCTAAGTTGTCTGGAGGATTCTTTACCACTGTGCCCCTTGGAAAACCCAACACTCTTGTAGAAAGACTTTATGAACAATATAGTTTGATATCTTTCAATTCATTATCTTCATTGTTCAGAGGAAAAAAACTTGAAGTTTAGAGAAACAGGTAAATAAGAGGCAGTAAAACCTGAAAGCAGATTTTTTCTGATTTGAAGTCCATTGTTCTCTCCATGTACATGGATTTGTGATACACTGTGAAAGTTTATTATATTAATTCCATCATGCTTATAGAGATTCAAATTTGTTCTCAATCTATGGTCAGGTCTTAGTCTCAAACATTAAAATGTAATTAGTTTGAGAAACTCTATTTCCTTGTTATTGACACTGCCCAACTTCTTAATGCTATTCTTCCACCAGTATGTGATCCATTCTGAACAGAATACACCTATGTTACAGTAGCAAAAGGTGAAAACACAGGATACCTATAAATGAGAATTAAATATTAACTTTATCAGAGCCTATTTGAGTGAACAGAGATGAAATACATTAATATCATCAAAATGCAGCAATGTAAACTGTGCTATCTGCATTGCTGCTGCTGCTGCTGCTGAGTCACTTCAGTCGTGTCCAACTCTGCGTGACCCCAGAGATGGCAGCCCAACAGGCTCTGCCATCTCTAGGATCTGCATTAAAAAGTCTCAAAAGGTTGTGTTAAAGCTAGACTGAATATTTGCATATTTAAGACAAAGACAAATGTATATTATCTATTATATCCACTCTCCTCTATTAAGCACTGTAAAAACAAAAGCAGTTATGAAACGTGTGGCAATTAAAAGCCTTTTGATCAAGTTGATGAAACTGTGTATGTAAGGGATATATAAATTATAACTCCACATACAATTATAAGCAAATTTTCAGATATTAAAATAGTACAATCAGTAACACGTAACAAGTAACTTTTTTGATAAGCAGTCTATATAAACTTGGTTTATCTTATTCTAGTTTCCCTAATTAAATTACTATCTATAAATTAGAAATACACAGGTTATTCTCCTAACTGTCTAATCTCTATGGCCAGCTGCCTACTGGAGAGAATTTTTTTTTGCTACCACATAAGAAGTTCAAATTCAATGTGTTCAAAACTGGACTCATAGTCTTATTCTCCAAAGATATCCCTTTCTATCTTATAATCCCTTCCTCAGTGAATATACTGCAGTCTAATTAATTGCACAAGGTATTGCTTGGTACTTAACCTGATATGTTGAAGATTGTTGACATCTGGGCAATTTTTAATTTTCCATCCAAGTTTCCAACATTATCAGAAATAATCAAATGCCTGTGCTGATGACCTTTTAATACTATATCTTTGCACGAATTACTGGCTTTTTCATCTTCCATGGATTTTTCCTTCAATTCAGAGAACTCACCTACTTCTATTGTCATATTCTGTCATTGGCATCAGTAAAATCGCTCCACCTCTGAAAATCATTATTCAAACACAACATTATCCTATCTTTGTCTTATTTACTGCAAAATTTTACATCACTGAGGCCTCCAGTTTATCAGCTTAATCACTTTCATACCATCTGTCTGCCCTCTCTTCTCCCCACAACCCACATTACTGGACTTAATTCTCATGAAATATTAGTAAAACCACTTTTGCATATGTTCTCCATGCTCTTGTCCCTTCTTTTGTTGTTCTCCTTGGAAAAAACTTAGCCCTGAATGAACAGAGCTGTTAAGTTTCTATATATCTTCATATTAAGACTGAGTGTTGTTAGGTAAAAGAAGTACAACAGAAAAAATTGATATTGCTCACAAATTCACAGCTGCTAGCCTGAACTAACTATTCAGTATTACTAGGTGATGTGGCAATTTTGTTGGTATGATCATATTTCCATTCTCGTATCTTTTGCTTTCCTCAAACCTCTGTAAACTCACTTATCCAGATGGAAGCTTCCCTAAAACAGCTTAGTCCTTCTAATTGTGTGCATACTAAGTCTCTTTTAGTCATGTTTGACTCTTTTCCATGCCATGGACTGTAGCCCACCAGGCTCCTCTGTCCATGGGATTCTTCAGGCAAGAATACTGGAGTGGGTAGGCAGTCCCTTCTCCAGGGGATTTTTCTGGCCCAGAGATCAAACCCAGGTCTCCTGCATTGCAGTCCCCTGGGATTCCCTGGTGGCTCAGATGGTATAGAATCTGCCTGCAGTGCAGGAGATTCAAGTTAGATCCCTGAGGTCAGGAAGATTCCCTGGAGAAGGGTATAGCAACCCATTCCAGTATTCTTGCCTGGAGAATCCCATGGACAGAAGAGCCTAGTGGGCTATAGTCCATGAGATCATAAAAAGTTGGACAAGACTGAATAATTAATACACAGAGTCCTTCTACTTAGCTCCCTGAAATTGCTCTGGTTTCTGTACCTTTCTAAGTCTGATTCTTCATGTGCCAAGTTGATAAGATATAATTTGGAAAAAAAAATAATCAGTTTCTGCTTAATCAATGAATTCCAAAATGGAAGATTAAATCTACACATGGATATGTTACAAGTGACATGTGAAGAATTGATTGATAGGCGAGTTAGAAGATAATGTGAGGGTTCTAGTATTCCAGCTTGGGGCATTGGTGGTTTTTGTAACATAGTAGTGGAGCAGCTGATCTGATTGTCATTTGTTTTTTGCCCACTAATATTAAAACATTAGGAAAGTTGAAAAACATTTTCAGGAAACTAGTGTTGATATTTTGTGTAATTTAATCAGAAAGGCGTTTATTTTGTTGTTTTCACTTAATATATTCACATCTATTAACTCTGTGTGTGTGTATAGATATATATAACTGTATATATATATATATATGTGTGTGTTGTGTGTGTATATATATACATATATATCTTGAACTTTCTTGCCTTAAAAATAGCTCATTTTTTTCATACACTGAAGGGCTAAATGGAATACAAAAATAGTTTGGTCTTAATCCCTTGTATTTGTGAAAGTTCTCCTCCATAGCAAAAGAGACTTTGTAAGTATGATCAAGTTATGTATCATGAGATGGGAAAGTATTTGAATTATCCAGGCAGACTCTAAATGTAATCGCAAGTGTCCTTACAAAAGGAAAGCTGTGAGAAATTTGATGAAGGCAGTGTGACAATGGAAGCAGAGGGAGAAAAAGAGAAGTGATGTGTCAAATGGGATGTGAACCAGAAGCTAGAAAAGACAAGGTCGTGGATCCTGCCCTAGAGATTCCTGAGGAACTAGCCCTGACTACACTTTTGTGTTGACCGTGTAAGACTCATTTTGGGCTCCTGACCTAAAGACCTGCAAGAGAATAAATTTGTGTCAGTTTAACCCACTATATTTGTAGTAAATTGTTACAAAGATGGTTATATCATCTTCTGTACTTCTTTCTCTACTCAAGGATGTATTTTTGAAATATTTTCATTTTGAGTATATTTGTTGTTGTTCAATTGCCAAGTTGTGTCCGACTCTGCAACCACATGGACAACAGCATGCCAAGCTCCCCTGTCCTTTGCGATCTCCCAGAGTTTTCTCAAATTCACACCTGGCTTTATTTTGAACTGTCATCCAATAGTGTCAATATAAATGAACTGTAGTTCATTTTCCAACTTAGAGACAGATAGTCTTATTCCAAGGATCTCTTATATATATCTTCAGATACTTTAACGTGGATATCTAGAAATGGAAATGCTAGAATGTATTAGTTTTCAATTGCTGTGCAACAAAGTACCACAAACTTCATGGTTCAGAGCTACACAAAATTTTTATCTTACAATTTTCGAGGTCAGAAGTCTGAAATCAGTTTCACTGGGCTTAATCGATGTATCGGTAGGGCTGTGTTCCTTTTAGAGGAAAGGCTTCCAGGAAAAATCTATTTTCTTACCTTTCCAGCTTTTAGGGAAGCTCACATTCCTTAGCTTGGAGCCCCCTTTCATCTCTAAAGCCAGCAATTTAATAACTCTGAACTCTGCTTTTATCATCATATCTCTTGTTTCTCCATCCTCTCTTTCACCTACAAGGACCTTTTTGATTACGAGTCTACCTAGATAATCCAGGATAGTCTTCCTATGACAAGATCCTTAACCACATCTACAAAGTCTCTTGCCGTGGAGAGTAACATATTCACAGCTTCCAGAAATTAGGATGTGGACCTCTTTGATGTACCATTATCATACCTCACACATAGTTGGTAACATATGTACACATCCAACTTTACTAGCTATTGCCAACTTTCTTTACAAATTGGTTGTTCTAAATATTCTCACCCTAAAATTAGATGAATTTCACTCTTTCCACACATTTTGTGTTAAAAGGATGTATAATTTTGCCCAGCTGATACATGTAAATGAATTCTCATTATTTCAATTTGCATGTTTTTTGACTGCTAAGTGAGGTTTGTCATCGTTTTTGATTAGGCATGCACATGTAAGTTTCTCTTATTTCCTTTCATATTCTTTGCCTTACCATTTTAGTATATGTAGTCTGTCCCTTTTGATAAAGGTTTTAGGAGTTTTTCAACATGTAACTTAGAAATGACTCCTTTGTTATAATACTTGAAAATATTTTTCCCCCACTGTGGCTAAAGTAGTCCCAATGGTGACAAGTAAAGCTGATTTTCACTTATATTGTGCATTTAATCATACTAAATTTTAAGATACTCATTTATAATTTTTTCCTTATGGTTTCTGCTGTTCATCTTGTTTAAAAATGTATGATATTTTTCCATGTATTATTCTAATATATTTACAGTTCTGCTTTTCAAATTTTGCTGATTTATTTGCTTAGAAATATATATATATAAAACTAGAAATGGCATGATTTTTTGATCTTAGTTACGGATGATTTGTATACAAAATACTTTTTCTCTCAGTCATATAACAAGCACTCATAAATACATTATCCTATATATATGTGAGCTACTGATTCTATTCAACTGGATGAATCTTTTTTCATTACCAATACCATACTATCTTAATTACTATAGCTTTATAATAATCTTCATATGTAGTAAGTAAAGTCCTTCTTTCACCATCTTTGTCTTCTCCATTTTTTCTTCAAGATTGCCTTTACTTTATTCAGACTCTGTGAGTTTTAATCCTGTTTATTTTCAACATTTTAATGACTTTATGTTTCAGACTATCTTGTAAATAGCACATAGATGGATTGTTTTATACTTCAATTTAAGAATATATTTTTACATATTAATTTTGTGCAGGTACATTTATTGTGATTATTTTTATACTTTTAATTAAAAGTTTCAGATACAACATGCAATTTTAAGTGTAAGGTTTGATTTTTAACTATATATCTTATGAAGTTACAGCTACAAGATATGGGATATACCCAGAACCCCAAAAGACTCTTTCTGGTCTTATCTAAGCCTATACTTCCCTGCAATGCTAACTACTAATCTGATTTTATGATTACCAGTGAGTTTTGCCTATTCTTGCATGCATGCATGTGTACTAAGTCGCTTCAGTGGTATCTGACTCCGAGACCCTATTGAACTTAGCCTAGTAGACTGCTCTGTTCATGGGATTCTCCAGGCAAGGATACTGGGGTGGGTTGCCATGCTCTCCTCCAAGGGATAATCCCAACTCAAGGACTGAACCCATAACTCTTATGTCTCCTGCACTGGTAAGCAGGTTCTTTACGATCAGCGCCACCTGGGAAGCCCTTGCCTATTCATAACTTTCTATAAATAGAAGCATAAAATAGGTACCCCTTCTATGCCTTTTGTTCTTTATAATTCCTGTCAGATTTATTACCCTTATGCCATATACCGGTAATTCTTTGGTTGTTTTTTTTTTAATTTGTTGATTTTTTTATTGCTTTTTAGTATTTCTTTATATGTTGTTCTTGTTCAGTTGCTCGTTGTGTCCAGCTCTTTGCACCACCATGGGCTGCAGCATGCAAGGCCTCCCTGCCCTTCACTGTCTCCCGGAGAGAGATGTCCATTGGAGTCGGTGATGTCATGACGATCTTGCCCTCTTGCGCCCCATACTCCCCCTGCCTTCAATCTTTCCCAGAGTCAGGGTCTTTCCTAATGAATCAGCTCTTCACATCAGGTGGCCAAAGTATTAGAGTTTCAGATTCATGATCAGTCCTTCCAGTGAATATTTAAGATGGATTTCCTTTAGGATGGGCTGGTCGGATCTCCCCTTGCAGTCCAAGGGACTCTTAAGGGTCTTCTCCAACACTTCAAAAGCATCAGTTCTTCAGTGCTCAGCTGTCTTTATGGTCCAACTCTCACATATGTACATGACGACTGGAAAAACCATAGCTTTGACTAGACAGACCTTTGTCAGCAAAGTAATATCTCTGCTTTTTAATATGCTGTCTAGGTTGGTCATAGCTTTTCTTCCCAGGAGCAAGCATCTTTTAATTTCATGGCTGCAGTCACCATCTGCAGTGATTTTGGAGCCCCAGAATCAAAGTCTGTCACTGTTTCCATTGTTTCCCCATATGTTTGCCACGAAGTGATGGGACTGGATGCCATGTTCTTTGTTTTTGAATGTTGAGTCTAAAGCCAGCTTTTTCACTCTTTTCTTTCAGCTTCATCAAGAAGCTGTTTAATTCCTCTTTATTTTCTGCCATATAAATGGCATCATCTGCATGTCTGAAGTTATTGGTATTTCTCCCAGCAGTCTTGACTCCAGCTTGTGCTTCATACAGCCTGGTATTTCACATGATATATTTTGAATATAAGTTAAATAAGCAAGATGACAAAATACAGCCTTGATGTACTCCTTTCCCAATATTGAAACAGTCTGTTATTCCATGTCTGGTTCTCACTGTTGCTTCTTGATCTGCATACAGGTTTCTCAGGAGGCAAGTGAGGTAGTCTAGTATTCCCATCTCTAAGAATTTTCCAGTTTGTTGTAAGCCTCACAGTCAAAGGCTTTAGTGTAGTCAATGAAGCAGAAGTAGATTTTTTTTTTTTTAATTCTCTTGCTTTTTCTGTGATTCAACAGATGTTGACAATTTGATCTCTGGTTCCTCTGCCTTTTCTAAATCCTGCTTGAACATCTGGAAGTTCTAGGTTCACAAGTTCTAGCTTGGAGATATTTGAGGATTACTTTGCTAACACATGAAATGGGTGCAATAGTGTGGTAGTTTGAACATTCTTTGGCATTGCCTTTCTTAGGGATTTGAATGAAAACTGACATTTTCCAGTCTGTGGTCACTGCTGAGTTCTCCAGATTTGCTGGTACATTGAGTGTACTTTGACAGCATCATCTTTTAGGATTTGAAATAACTCAGCTGAAATTCCATCACCTCCACTAGATTTTTAGTGATGCTTCCTAATGTCCACTTGACTTCACACTCCAAGATCTGGCTCTCAGTGAGTGATCACACCATTGTAGTTATCTGGTTCACTAAGATCTTTTTTGTATAATTCTTCTGTGTATCCTTGCTGCCTCTTCTTAATAACTTCTGCTTCTGTTAGGTCCATAATATTTCTGTCCTTTATTGTATCCATCTTGGCATGTAATGCTGCCTTGGTATATCTAATTTTCCTGAGATTGCTAGTCTTTCCCATTCTGTTGTTTTCCTCTATTTCTTTCCATTGTTCACTTAGGAAGCATTTCTTATCTCTCCTTGCTCTTCTTTGGAACTCTGCGTTCAAATGGGTATATCTTTCTTTTCCCCTTTGCCTTTAGCTTCTCTTCTTTTCTCAGCTATTTGTAAGGCCTCCTCAGTTCAGTTCAGTTCAGTCGCTCAGTCGTGTCCGACTCTTTGCCACCCCATGAATCACAGCACGTGACTCCCCGTTCATCACCATCTCTCAAGAGTTCACTCAGACTCACGTCAATCGAGTCCATGATGCCATCCAGCCATCTCATCCTCTGTCGTCCCCTTCTCCTCCTGCCCAAAATCCCTCCCAGCATCAGAGTCTTTTCCAATGAGTCAAGTCTTCGCATGAGGTGGCCAAAGTACTGAAGTTTCAGCTTTAGCATCATTCCTTCCAAAGAAATCCCAGGGTTGATCTCCTTCAGAATGGACTGGTTGGATCTCCTTGCAGTCCAAGGGACTCTCAAGAGTCTTCTCCAACACCACAGCTCAAAAGTATCAATTCTTTGGCGCTCAGCCTTCTTCACAGTCCAACTCTCACATCCATACATGACCACAGGAAAATCCATAGCCTTGACTAGACGGACCTTCGTCGGCAAAGTAATGTCTCTGCTTTTGAATATGCTATCTAGGTTGGTCATAAGTTTTCTTCCAAGGTGTAAGCATCTTTTAATTTCATGGCTGCAGTCACCATCTGCAGTGATTTTGGAGCCCCCAAAAATAAAGTCTCACACTGTTTCCCCATCTATTTGCCATAAAGTGATGGGACCAGATGCTATGATCTTTGTTTTCTGAATGTTGAGCTTTAAGCCATCTTTTTCACTCTCCTCTTTCACCTCATCAAGAGGCCCTTTAGCTCCTCTTCACTTTCTGCCATAAGGGTGGTGTCATCTAAGGCCTCCTCAGACAACCATTTTTCCTTTTTGCATTTGTTTTTCTGGGGATGGTCTTGATCACTGCTTCATGTACAATGTCATGAACCCGCGTCCATAGTTCTTCAGGCACTCTGTCTATCAGATCCAATCCCTTGAATCCTTTTGTCACTTCCACTGTAGAATCGTAAGGGATTTGATTTAGGGTCATACCTGAATGACTTAGTGGTTTTCTCCACTTTTTTCAATTTAAGTCTGAATATTGCAATAAGAAGTTCATGATCTGAGCCCCAGTCAACTACCAGTCTTATTTTTGCTTATTTTTGTATAGACCTTCTTCATCTTTAGCTGCAAAAAATATAATCAGTCTGATTTTGGTATTGACCATCTGGTGATATCCATGTGTAGAGTCATCTCTTGTGTTGTTGGAAGAGGGTGTTTGCTATGACTATATCACAATTTATCTATTTTCCTATTGATGCAAATTTAGGCTTGTTCCATTTGATGCCATTCAGAATCAAACTGTCATGGAAATTCTTCTTCATGTATTTTGATGAATTTCTTATTTCTTAATATACCTATAATTAGAGTTGTCAATCATATAAAAACATAGTTACATTCAGTAAAAACTGAAAATTTTCTGAAGTATTTTTTCATTTTACAGTCTTAGCAGTGATGCAGTATAGTTCCACTCCTTGCCAGTACTCTTATATTTTAGTTATTCTGGTGAATATGTTATGTTATCTCATTGTGAATATATTTTGTCTGTCTCTGAAGAGTAATGATGTAAAGAATACCTTTGTATGTCTCTCGGCCATTTGGATATCCTCTTAGTGTCTGTTGTAAAGTGCTTGTTCAAGTCCTTTCCCTTTTAAAATTCAGTCTTTCTCAAATTGAAATTGTAGAAGTCTAAAGTTAGCCCTTTATTACATGCATTTTTGCTAATGCCTTCCTGTAGTCTCTGGTTTGCCTTTTCACTTTCTCACTGGAAACTTTTGATGACAAAAGTTAATATTTATAAAATCTAATTTACCATTTAAAATTTTATAATTAGTTCTTTTGTGTGTGACATTCAAAAAATATTTGGTAATCCAAGCTTCTGAAAATATTTTCTAATGTTTGCTTCTAGAAACTTTATAATTTTTGCTTTTACATTTATGTCTATAGTCCATCATGATTGACTTTTGTGAATAGTATGAGGAAAAAGTCAAGATTTCTTTTTCCATATGGTTTATATACTTCAGCATCATTTATTGAGGAGACAAACCTTTCCTCAATAAATTTTATTAGTGTTTTTCTCATAAAGTAAGTGGCCACAAGTGTGGTTCTGTTTCTGAACACTCTATTCTATTCCATTAAAATATTTATTCACTTTGTGACACTACCATTTTGCCATACTAATATAGTAAATCTTTGTAATAAAGCTTGAAATGGTGTATAAGATCTAAAACTTCACTTCAATATGCCAAGACTGTGTTAGCCATCATTCTAGATCCTCTGCATCTCCATATAAATTTCAGAGTCAACTCATCAATTTACATATACACTTAAAACATCTGGCATTTTGATTTGATCTTATAAAGATTCTAGACTTATTGATGTTTAGGCTACCAATCCATGAACATGGTATATTGCTCCATTTAGTTAGATCTGTTATGTGGTTTTTTTTTCCAGTTAAGTTTTGTTGTTTTTATTAGGGAAGCTTTTAAATTTATGTTTTAAAATTTAAATAGATATTTAAACTTACTTCTAAATATCTAAATTTTCCAATACTATTATCAATGGACTTAATTAAAATTTTATTTTCTATTGTTTTTGTTAATAGTATATGGAAATTAATTTAATTTTGTTTCTTCTGATAGTTTGTAGAATAATTTACATCTGTTGTTAAAAGAAATATCATAATTTCATGTCTTTGTTCCAATCTTTATGCCTTTTATTTCATGCCATAATATGTGAGTAGATCTTCTACTACAATATGAAGTAGAGGTAAGAAAAGAAAGAAATTCTTGCCTTCTTTCTAGTCTTAAGGTGAAATTCAATATTTCACCATTAAGTATAGCACAGCTATAAATGAAAAATTAGAAACTATCAGAATAAAGAAAGGTCCTTTTATTCTTAGTTTGCTGATAAATTTGTCATGAACAGGTACTAAATTTTATCAAGGTTTTTTCTGGGACTATAGAAATAATAATTTCTATGTATAAAATTTTTCTCCTTTATTATTTTAACATGACAAATTATATGATTGATTTTTGAGTGTTAAATCAACCTTTAATATCTATATTTAACCTCCTTGATCATGATGTACTATGCTTTATATGTTATCAATGTGGTCAATTTTCAAACATTTTATTGAGGCATTTTTGCATATATCTTTACAAAGAATATTGATCTGTAATTTTCTTTTTACTATTCCATGTCAGTCATCAGCATCAAGGTTTCATAAAAATGAAACCTTCTTTTTCCTGAAGAAGTTTAAATAAGATTGATACTATTTCCTCATTAAATCCCTTATGATCATACAGTGGAAGTGAGAAATAGATTTAAGGGACTAGATCTGATAGATAGAGTGCCTGATGAACCATGGAATGAGGTTCCTAACATTGTACAGGAGACAGGGATCAAGACCATCCCCATGGAAAAGAAATGGGAAAAAAAAAAATGGCTGTCTGGGGAGGCCTTACAAATAGCTGTGAAAAGAAGAGAGGCGAAAAGCAAAGGAGAAAAGGAAAGATATAAGCATCTGAATCCAGAGTTCCAAAGAATAGCAAGAAGTGAAAAGAAAGCCTTCTTCAGAGATCAATGCAAAGAAATAGAGGAAAAGAACAGAATGGGAAAGACTAGAGATCTCTTCAAGAAAATTAGAGATACCAAGGGAACATTTCATGCAAGGATGGGCTCGATAAAGGACAGAAATGGTCTGGACTTAACAGAAACAGAAGATATTAAGAAGAGGTTGCAAGAATACACAGATGAACTATACAAAAAAGATCTTCACGGCCCAGATAATCATGATGATGTGATCACTCATCTAGAGCCAGACATCTTGGAATGTGAAGTCAAGTGGGCCTTAGAAAGCATCACTATGAACAAAGCTAGTGGAGGTGATGGCATTCCAGTTGAGCTGTTTCAAATCCTGAAAGATGATGCTGTGAAAGTGCTGCACTCAATATGCCAGCAAATGTGGAAAACTCAGTAGTGGCCATAGGACTGGAGAAGGTCAGTTTTCATTCCCACTCCAAAGAAAGGCAATGCCAAAGAATGCTCAAACTACCACACAATTGCACTCATCTCACAGGCTAGTAATGTAATGCTCAATATTCTCCAAGCCAGACTTCAGCAATACGTGAACCGTGAACTCCCTGATGTTCAAGCTGGTTTTAGAAGAGGCAGAGGAACCAGAGATCAAATTGCCGACATCCGCTGGATCATGGAGAAAGCAAGAGAGTTCCAGAAAAACATCTATTTCTGCTTTATTGACTATGCCAAAGCCTTTGACTATGTGGATCACAACAAACTGTGGAAAATTCTGAAAGAGATGGGAATACCAGACCACCTGACCTGCCTCTTGAAACATCTGTATGCAGGTCAGGAAGCAACAGTTATAACTGGACATGGAACAACAGACTGGTTCCAAATAGGAAAAGGAGTACATCAAGGCTGTATATTGTCACCCTGCTTATGTAACTTATATGCAGAGTACATCATGAGAAACGCTGGACTGGAAGAAACACAAGCTGGAATCAAGATTGCCAGGAGAAATATCAATCACCTCAGATATGCAGATGACACCACCCTTATGGCAAAAAGTCTCTTGATGAAAGTGAAAAAGGAGAATGAAAAAGTTGGCTTAAAGCTCAACATTCAGAAAACGAAGATCATGGCATCCGGTCCCATCACTTCATGGGAAATAAACGGGGAAACAGTGGAAACAGTGTCAGACTTTATTTTGGGGGCTCCAAAATCACTGCAGATGGTGACTGCAGCCATGAAATTAAAAGATGCTTACTCCTTGGAAGAAAAGTTATGACCAACCTAGATAGTATATTCAGAAGCAGATAACTTACTTTACTGACTAAGGTCCGTCTAGTCAAGGCTATGATTTTTCCTGTGGTCATATATGGATGTGAGAGTTGGACTGTGAAGAAGGCTGAGTGCCGAAGAATTGATGCTTTTGAGCTGTGGTGTTGGAGAAGACTCTTGAGAGTCCCTTGGACTGCAAGGAGATCCAACCAGTCCATTCTAAAGGAGATCAACCCTGGGATTTCTATGGAAGGAATGATGCTAAAGCTGAAACTCCAGTACTTTGGCCACCTCATGCAAAGAGTTGACTCATTCGAAAAGACTCTGATGCTGGGAGGGATTGGGGGCAGGAGGAGAAGGGGATGACTGAGGATGAGATGGTTGGATGGCATCACGGATTCGATAGATGTGAAAGTGAACTCCGGGAGATAGTGATGAACAGGGATGCCTGGCGTCCTGTGATTCATCGGGTCGCAAAGAGTCGGACACGACTGAGCGACTGCACTGAACTGAAATGTTTATGAGAATTCATTAAAAAATATCTTGGCTTGAAGCTTCATTGTGGAGAGATTTTTAATAATACATTTAATTTCTTTAACCAATATGGCACCCACTCAAGTTTTTCCTTTTCACTTGCTAGTTTAGGATGTTGTGAATTTCAAATTATGTTTATTTAAATTGTTGAATTTATTGACATACTTTGTTTATAATACACCTATTATCACTTTTAATACCTACAGAATTTGTAGTGATATCTCCTATATGATTTCTGAGATTAATAATTTTATGTCTTCTCTATTCATTGCAATAAAATATCTTTTTCTAAAGATTTATTTTTATATTATTTATATTAATTACTTTATATCACACTTTTCACCAAACATACATTTGACTTTATTTTCTCTCTTATAACTGTTTAAGGTTAATTTTTTCTGTTCTCATATTGGTTACTTCCTTCTAGTTTCTTTTGCATTTAATCTGATGTTATTTCTCTCAATCAAGATTGGAATTTATATCATTGATCTTCTTTATTTTATTCAAATATTTATATTTAGCCTTATATTTTATAAGCAGTCTTATTTATAATCTTCATATTTTGATTTTCTATTTTTATTATTGTTCAGATCAAAATATTTTCTACTTTCTATTGTTATTTCTTCTCTGATTCATGGATTAATTTTAGTGTTTTGTTTTAATTTAAAACATCTGTGGATTTTTACATATCACTTTTATAAATGATTTCTAATTTATTTCAATAGGTATCACAGAACATATTCAAATATGTCAGTATTTTTAAATTTGTCAACACTTGCCTTAAATGTCATCCCATTGTGAAATGGCTTTCATTGTTTCTGTTGTGAATTTGGACATTAATTTTTGTTGATTGAAAAGTAATATAACTTTTTTAATACTTTTATATTTTTATTGTTTTATTTGGTTTTTAGTAATTTGTCTATGATGTGTCTAAGTGTAATTCTCTTTCTAATTATATTGCTTAGGTTTCCCTGACTTTTTGAATTTGTGGGTTGATTTCTGTAATTGGTTTTAGGAAATTCTCCACCATTATTGTTTCCAATATTTCTTCTGCTCCATTTCCTGTATTCTCCTTCTAGAATTCCAGTTCCATAAATTTTAAGTCACTTGTCCATATTCTACATGTCTTTTAACTCTGATCTGAATTTTAATATTGTTGTCTCTTAATTAGATATTTTATCTTTCCCTGGATTTAGATGATCTTGCAACAGCTTATGGGCCAGAAGGTAAGAAAGTGTTCAAAAATTTCCAAGCATGTTAAAATGTCACTATAGATGCCAGTGGATAACTGTGAGACAATTCCTGCAACAAAATAATAATGATAGTGATGAATTATAACTCATAAAATAAAATACATATCCATGAGTTCATACTGATATACATAAATCATTAAATCAAGAAATAAATGATGAAATGGATAACTGTTCCAGGCAATAAAATTCCAGTTAATTAGTGCAGAAGAAATGATTGCTATAGAAATAAAATCCCAATTTGGCAAACAAAACAGTAATAATTTTTGTAGATAAAAATCATCAATGGCTGATGAGATTTGTAGGTGAAAGTCTAATGAGAATCAGGATGTTTGCTTGGTCTGAAAGTATTTCCCCACACGATACTTATTAATTACAAAGGGAAAATAAAAACTTTACAGTAGAGAAATCTGGCAGGCACTTCTTTAATCAAGCAAAGTTTACATCAGCAGTAATAAGGCATATTGACATCATGTGCATACTGATATTATTCACAGAAAAGGGTGTAAAACAACTTCAGTGATATTACTGTCTAAAAAATATGACCTCAATCTAATCATGAGAAGATATTATACAAACATGAACTAGGGAACGTTTTACAAAATAGTCTGGCCAGTATACTTCAAAAGTATCAAGGTCATAAAAGGCAAAAATACTGAAAATGTACTCTTGATTAGAAAAAATTAAGGAAACATGAAAAATAAATGCAATGTGGAGTCCTGGATTGGATCCTGAATCAAAAATTAGTGAAACAGTTAATGAAATTCAAATAAGGTCCAGGGTTTTGTTTTGTTTTTTAATACTTTATTCTACATTGCAATACTGTATTTGTTTTGCCATACATTGACATGAATCAGCCACAGGTGTCCACGATCTCCCAATGAAAAAGCCCCTCCCACCTCCCACCCCACATCCTCTCCCTGAATCATCCCGTGCACCAGCCCCATGCGTCCTGCATCCTGTATTGAACATAGACTGGCGCTTCATTCTTACAAGATAGTATACGTGTTTCAATGCCGTTCTCCCAAATCATCCCACCCTCTCCCTCTCCCTCAGAGTCCAAAAGTCTGTTCTATATCTCTGAGTCTCTTTTGTCGTCTCACATAGAGGGTCTTCATTACTATCCTTCTAAATTCCATATATATGTGTCAGTATACTGTATTGGTGTTTTTCTTTCTGGCTTACTTCACTCTGTATAATCGGCTCCAATTTCATCCATCTCATTAGAACTGAGTCGAATTTATTCTTTCTAAGGGCTGAGTAGTACTCCATTGTGTATATGTACCACAGCTTTCTTATCCATTCATCTGCTGATGGACATCTAGGTTGCTTCCAAGTCCTGGCTATTATAAACAGTGCTGCAATGAACATTGGGGTACATGTGTCTCTTTCAATTCTGGTTTCCTCGGTGTGTATGCCCAGCAGTGGGATTGCTGGATCATAAGGCAGTTCTGTTTGCAATTTTTAAAGGAATCTCCACACTGTTTTCCATAGTGGCTGTACTAGTTTGCATTCCCACCAGCAGTGTAAGAGGGTTCCCTTTTCTCCACACCCTCTCCAGCATTTATTGCTTGTAGAGTTTTGGATCGCAGCCATTCTGACTGGTGTGAAGGTCCAGGGTTAATAATATTACTTTAATGCTAATTTTTGGTTTCAAAATTATACAGTGATTATATAAGATGAGATGGTAACATTGAAGAAAAGGAGTGAAGAAAACAAAAAAACCTGATATACTATTTTTGCAAATTTTTGTCTATATAATACTGCAAAATAAAATAATTTTCAGGATTAAGTACTTCAACTTTGAATATCTAAACCATGGCAAAAACAATATTTATTTCCATTGTAAATTGTTCTTGATTTCCAGTCAGTGTGCACTGTTTTAGCGTGCCTCAACATGCATGAAAAATCGTCAAGGCTCTTTGTTGTTTAGTCACTCAATCATATCCAACTCTTTGCAACCCTAAGGACTGTGGCATGCCAGGCTTCCCTGTCTTTCACCATCTCCCAGAGCTTGCTCAAGCTTATGTCCATTGATTCAGTGATGCCATCCAACTGTCTCTTCCTCTGTCATTCCCTTCTCATCCTGCCTTCAATTTTTCCCAGCATCAGAGTCTTTTCCAATGAGTTGGCTCTCCGCATCAGGTGGCCAAAGTATTGGAGCTTCGGCTTAAGCAGGCTCGAGCAGATGCTATTTTCTTCCAGTGTTAAGTAACTCCTTTTCAGGTAAATGTAGCCCAGTGGATCGGTTAGCTTTCATCTGGAAGATCCCCTGGAGGAGGAAATGGCAACCCACTCTGGTATTCTTGCCCAGAAAATCTCATGGACAGAGGAGCCTGGTGGGTCCCAGTTCATGGGATGGCAATGAGTTGAACACAACTGAGTGACTGAGTGCGTGCACGCACACCCCCACCCAAACACACACACGTGGTCATAAAACATTCAGATAGCAAATCTTTCAGGTTTATTGTGGGGAAGAAGCTACAGGTACTCAGTTCTGCTGTTGTAGCATGAAAGTTTACCCTCTAAGCCATCAGGGTAGCCCCAAAGTAGCCATCAACAACATATACACAGTGGCTGTGTGCGACTGCGATCCAATAAAACCTTTTTACAAAAACAGACATAGTTTGCAAATCTTGCTATAGAGGATTTAAAATAGTTTATGTATTCTAATTTTGCCCTTATTTCTGGTGCATGGCCTTTTGGAACCCCGGTAAAAAGCTGGAAAGGATTGCGATGGCCACTGGGACTTGAATTTGAAGCTCTCTCCCTAGCTGCTCTCTTTGGTCCCTTTAACCTCTCAGATAATGTTTTCCATTCAGTTCCTGCAGTTGGCCCTAACACAGTTTTTGAGGGCATTTGTATGCAGATTTTTAAATCTCTCTCCTGTGACTCTCTCCTTTCCATGGTTTTCTCCCTGTTTATTTCCAGACTATCTGGCAGCCCCAAATTCCTGATGTTTTTGTTGTTGTTTGTTTTTTAGTTTTTATTTTTACTTTATTTTGCTTTACAATACTATATTAGTTTTGCCATACATTGACATGAATCAGCCACTGGTGTACATGAGTTCCCAATCCTGAACCCCCTCTCACTGCCACCCCATATCATCTCTCTGGATCATCCCTGTGCACCTGCCCCAAGCATCCTGTATCCTGTATCGAACATAGACTGGCGATTTGTTTCTTACCTGATAGTATACATGTTTCAATGCCATTCTCCCAAATCATCCCACCCTCTCCCTCTCCCACAGAGTCTAAAAGTCCGTTCTATATATCTGTGTCTCTTGCTGTCTCGCATAGAGGGATATAATTACCATCTTTCTAAATTCCATATATATGTGTTAGTATACTGTATTGGTGTTTTCTTTCTGGCTTACTTCACTCTGTATAATAGGCTCCGGTTTCATCCACCTCATCAGAACTGATTCAAATGTATTCTTTTTAATGGCTGAGTAATACTCCATTGTGTATATGTGCCACAGCTTTCTTATCCATTCATCTGCTGATGGACATCTAGGTTGTTTCCATGTCCTGGCTATTATACCCAGCAGTGGGATTGCTGGGTCATAAGGCAGTTCTATTTCTAGTTTTTTAAGGAATCTCCACACTGTTCTCCATAGTGGCTGTACTAGTTTACATTCCCACCAACAGTGTAAGAGGGTTTCCTTTTCTCCTCACCCTCTCCAGCATTTATTGATTTAGACTTTTGGATTGCTGCCATTCTGATGCCTTCCTGAACCACAGAGAATTGGGAAGAACCCTCAAAAGGGAGCCTAGGTGAACATGGAGGTCATGTAGTTACCGTCCCTTCTTTCATAACTATATTTCCTACAGTTTCTGCCAACTTTGGATATTCTGTAAAGTCTTCAAAGAATAAGGGTTCTGTTTGTTATGTTGTGGCAGGTTTTCTTTGTGTTTGTTTTTTACTCAGTTCTTGTAATTTTCATCTATAAACAATGAGTCTAGTATAGGCTACTCCACCATGACTGGCTCTGAGATTCTTGCTTATTTTCTACAATGTTATTCTGAATTTTTTGCTTATATTTTGTGCCTCTCTTTTCCAGCATTTTATTGGATTGAGTTTTATCTTTTAATCTGCTCTGTTTTCCTTTTCTTTGCAGGTTGATCATCCTCTTTCTTTTTATTGCTACCATTTAGTTTTTCATCTTTAACTTTGCAAGGTATAACTTAATCAATATATTTGCCTTCTGTATCTGTTGAAGTTCAAAGGAAAGCAACAACTTTCAAGCTAAGTTAATGTGAAGAAGGCTGATTCATCAAGAGGCTATTTACAAAGATAAGAATGGTCCTGGGATTCTCCTTAGAGAGTGAAAGAATTTGGCTCAAGTAGTACTGGAAATATCATTATTTCTAGTCTCAAAACAAAGAGAGAAGATTGTTAGGAAACTGGAAGCCTCTCTTTCCTTGAATCCAGTAGTGATCTTATTGAAAGATACAGCCAGTCATAGGTGAGCTCTTAGGAAGAGAACAGGGAAATAAGTATACTTGACCTTCCTTTTTCTCTCCCTCTGATCTTCTGCCAGGACTACCAATTGGCTGAACCCAACCAGAAGCCAGAAGAATTAGGATTATGAAGTGAAGTGAAGTGAAGAAGTCGCCCAGTCGAGTCTGACTCTTTGCGACCCCGTGGACTGTAGCCTGCCAGGCTCCTCTGTCCATGGGATTCTCCAGGCAAGAATACTGGAGTGGGTTACCATTTCCTTCTCCAGGGGATCTTCCCGACCCAGGGATTGAACCCGGGTCTCCTGCATTGGAGGCAGACGCTTTAACCTCTGAGCCACCTAATGATGTCATATAATATATTCAAGTCAGCCTTTGAAGGCCAACGATAGGTAGAGAAGTGTAAAGGCTATCATGTGGAGCAAACAGAAAATACTATCACAGCCCTTCTCAGAACGATGATGTCTTAAACACTTCAATGGTAATTACTTTTCTCCTGACATTTAAATATTTTTCATTATGTTTAGCTTTATTTTCATTATTTTAGCTTTATTTTATCCCCAAATTATTATTATTTTATACAGTCACTGCTTATTTAGGTTTATCATAATGTTTATCATTTTTTGTTATGTTGCTATTCTTTCTTGTATCACACACCACTTTGAGTTTACATCTACTCTTTCTGGATTAAATGGTATAGCAGTAGCTCTTTGAGCAAGGTTTGAGTGTATTCCTCTCTGTGTTTATGTGAAAATATCCTTATTTCACCCTCTCTCAAATGATGGTTTCGCTGGACTTTCCAGGCTGACAATTACTTTCTCTTGGATCAAAAAGAAAGGATTCTATTTACTTGGCTTCCTTATGGTTGCTGAGAAATCTCTTTCAATAATTTACATTCCTTTGGAAATTATCTTTTTGCTCTCACTGTATTTACAATTGTCTCTGTCATTAATGTTCAGAAATCTTGGTAAAGTGGATGTGGGTTTATTTTTACTTATTCTATGTAACTTATTGTACTTCTTTTTTCCCACTGTACGTATACAGATTTTGTTCATTAATTTTTGAAAATTCTGTCATGATCACTATTGCCTTATTCATAGGCTCCGTTTCCCTCAGAGCCATTTCTTGCCTTTCTTGATCTTATTCTGAAGCTTAGAATGGCTGATTCCTGCAACTTGATTTTCTTGATTCCTTAATTTATGTCTTTAATAATTTTAATATGATTATTTTGTCATCTTTAAAATCGTAATCTATTAACTGTAGTTCATAGTGATCTGAACTTCATGTCTTTGAATCTTTCAGTTCATGTTCAAGTTGACTGGACCCTTCTGAGTCTATAATTTAAGAGCGAAGCTTATACCTGTACAACCTGGGTAGAGAGAGTTATCCCATTAGAGTTTCGTGTTTCAAGATTTGAAGTACAAATAGATAAAACAAAATCTTTTGGAAGCTAATGACTCCTGAAGCTAAATGTTGAGTTCTTGGAGGTTTTATACTACTCCCTCTACTTTCATATATATTAAAAAATTTAAAAAAATAAATAAATAAATAAAATAAAATAAAAATTTTAATGATATTAACAGAAGGTAATTTAGAATTACTTTAGAATTTAGAAGTTCACTTCTTCCTACTGTCATGAAAATTAATTTTGATCTAATAATATGTCATTATTATAATTTTGCCTAATGTATATCAATGAATCACATTCTTAGGCTAATAATATGCATGTGTGTGATCAGTCATGTCCAACTCTGTGACACCATGGAATTAGCCTTCCAGGCTTCTCTGTCCATGGAATTTTTCAGGCAAGAATACTGAAGTGGGTTGCCATTCCCTTCTCCAGGGGATCTTGCCAACCCAGGGATCGAATCCATATCTCCTGCATCTCCTGTGTTGGCATGTGGATTCTTTACCACTGAGGTACCTGGGAAGCCCAAGTTAATAGACCAATATACTGTATGGTAATAAGAAGAACTTTTTATGCCTTCCTTCACTTATATACTTATATACTTACTTTCACCAAGTATTCATTAACTGCATCATGCTAAGTGGTAAAAACATCAGCATAGTTTTTCTTTCATAAAAATTATCATCTAGGAAGACCATTCATCTAGAAAGACCATCTAGAGCATCATTGTTAAAGATTATATACCAGCATCAGAAGAAGAAAGCTGAAATGTAAAACAGCAAGTCAGGGAAGCTCAGTTATTAATTGAAAAGGATTGTTAGCTGAAAGACTGTTACATTTTAAATATATGTGAGATACCATCACTAAGATGAGTTATGCAGAAGTATGAATGTCTTGCTGACATTACTCAGTGAAGTCAATTCAAGCAAGGAGGTAGAGTAATTCAATTTTAATGAAGAGAAAACTATGTTGTTGTCATTCCTGACTGCCACAATGCCATAGGCATTCTGTTAGGGCCTTTCCATCATCACGTCCAGCCCTCAAAAAACATTGCTAGGTGTTTTTAAAATGAAGAGACTACAACAAAGAAGTAACTGCCCAAGTTTATGGAGCTATTAAGTATATGAGCTAGGATGGGAATTCAGTTCCATGAGCCTCCAAATTTTTTTCTTTCCAGTACAGCACATTGCCTCCCAAGTAGACGAGTGCCTTCTCCATGGAAATAAGGTATCCCTAACTGCCCAGATATTTTAATATCGTGTTAAAAACCTGCTTGAGGTAAGTGCTAGGAAGCATTTAATTCATTACAATCACATCTCTTTTCTTCAAATATTTTTCTTTTTCTTATTTTTTTTAAATTATTTGCCTTGATCCCATGTGAAGAAACTTTGGGAAGTGGCATTCAGGAGTGTCAATCTCATACTTAAATGTTAGGTTATAAATTTTATAATGAAAATATTTGTAAGGAGTGTTCCACATCACCAAGAGTAACTGCCCAGTTCTTGTTCTGGTTTTGAAATCTTGGGCTCTGAAGGCAGAGGAAGAAAGTAGAACAAACTTCCCAACATTTGATGACAGCATAACATGGCTTAGAAGCTTTTGCCCCTTTTACTTTCCATGGACTTACTTTCTTGACCAGATTGTAGTTGGTAACAACATTGTGATACTCAACACCAGCCTCTCAGAACCTACATCTGTAAAGTTCAACTTTATTCTTGTCGGATGACCACTTTTGACCTTGTCTTGCTTTAATCCTACACTGACCACATTTGAGACTAAGGAATAGTTAATTAGTGTTTCCTCACCAAAAGGAAGAAAAATAATCACATACTTGAATGAAAAAAATCAGCCTCTAACATTTTAAATCTTTCTCTAAGCAACACGAGATTTCTGGAAAAGAAATAATCCATCAGATATTTTTTCCAGAAACTCTCACTTCATTATCCCTGTAAAAGAGTTTAAATTGCTGAATTACCTCCTTCTGTAGTGTATCTGTTTAATTCTGTCAGTAATGTTATATAGAAATGCTCAGTGTCCAAAGCTTGGAATTTATTAAAAAGTAGTTGAAAACAATGCAAATCATAGCCAATTACCAAAAATAGAGAAGTAAAAAAGAATTCTTGTTCTGACCTAGCTCAACCCTATAATTTAAACCATTTCTAAAAATCTCAAAAAGTTACAATTTCAATGAGAGCTTATTCTGATGCAGTTTCCCTCAGTTTTTCTTAACAGACACATGGAATTTTGCAGAATAATATTTCTTTAGGCTGTCAGACACATAAAGCATGACTCTATTTGCATAACTTTTTACTAATTAGGAAAAACTGAAGATCTTCAATTATTTATATACATATATATTCTTCATTGGGGTTGCTTTAAAGTCATTGTCTAAGACGTATACCAATATGTATAAAAGATATTTGTATCTTAGGTGATGATTTTCAAATAGCCTCAACAACGAAATTACATTTTAACATTCCCAGATTTTATGCGTTTCCAGAAAGTTTTATATAAGCTTCCTGGATAATGTGACCTATAGCTGAATAAACTTCATGAAAAAAATTGCAGTAAAATTATTTTAAATTTGAGAATGTGCACATTTCATGATTTTTCTTTACCTTTTCACTTTTCAAGGAAAATTCTCTTAGTTTAGGTGCTTCATTGAGACCATTTTAAAAATAGTCTATTAAGATGATTCATTGCTGCAGGTGTTACCTTATACAGTGAACTGTTAATAACATAATCATTCACACTTGCAACATGATTCAGCATCTGGTTCAATGCTTCTCCTTCTAGAGGGCCTAACAGGTGCTAGAGAGTCACTCAGGGGAAAATAAGCAATATTACTAATGATATTCTCCACAATTGTCATTGAATGTTTATTGTTTCCATCTCAACTTCACTTTCTTTAACTTCAGAGACCATTGTGCAATGTCAGTGGTGAAGCTGGTGATAAAATATTGCAAGTCCATGACCTCCCTTCAGAGCACATAGTGTTATTTTGAGAATTAATTAGCAAAGTCACAGAATAGTCAGGGAGATGGGGTGTGGGCATGGATTTGAAACACACTTCAGAGAGAGACTCAAAGCAGCAGTTTACAATAGGAAGCAAAGAAGATTGTGTCTAATTAGAATTTCAGGGGTAATTTCGAAAGGCCTGGTGTAATTACCTGAGTGGGAAGGTAGCCAGATGGAGGGTAACACCTCTAGTAAAAGGAAAAGTTTTATTTAGATTCACAAACTCATTCAACAATAATTTCTAAGAGCCCATGAAGGAAAATAAGATTTCTACCTTTCAAAATGCTGTTAAGTATATTTTAAGGTTCCAAGAATCATGATTTTTACTGGAACTTTACACCATTAAACAACAAATAACCTGTTAATTTAATATTAAATTTAGTCCCATTTTGAATTAAAAGTACAGACTCTGAAATCTCTATTCTAAAGGGTTCTTGCATTAAAACTTAATGAATAATATCTATAGTCATCACAAAGATCATGCTTTAATCAGTGCCAGTGTTAAAAATGATTTTCAGATTCAAATTTTTTCTAAACAAACTAAAAATTTAGATTGTATGAAATTATAGTATGAACTATCTGGCAGATTTAATTAAAATTTACCAATATGCTAATTTCCATTAATTCATGATGAAAGTAAAATAAGCTTGTAGAGAAAATTAATATGGTATTAATGATTAGTTTTAAGTTTGAATAGCAGTATGGTCAAGGTACAAAGAAGGCAATGGCACCCCCACTCCAGTACTCTTGCCTGGAAAATCCCATAGAAGTAGGAGCCTGGAAGGCTGCAGTCCATGGGGTCACTGAGGGTCGGACACAACTGAGCCAACTTCACTTTCACTTTTCACTTCCATGCATTGGAGAAGGAAATGGCAACCCTCTCCAGTGTTCTTGCCTGGAGAGTCCCAGGAATGGGGGAGCCTGGTGGGCTGCCGTCTATGGGGTCACACAGAGTTGGACACAACTGAAGTGACTTAGGAGTATGGTCAAGATAATATACATGCCGTTTTTTTTTCCCTGATGGACACGTGTACCATCTTCCAAGTTTGTCCTTCTAGGAAAAAAGAGCTTGTTTTGAAATTTAATAGAGCAATACTGACAAGCAATAAAATGTTATATCTCTTTAAATATAAAGCATATTTAAATTATTCTAGGCAATTTGTTTCATATACTAAGACTATAGACAGAAAATAATTAATATTTTAATATGCTGTATGATATAGCTGCCTGTGACTTTTATTTTCAAGGTGGGAATGAGCATCCAGCCCTCTGCTTTTACACTTGAGTTTCCTAACATGGGTTGGCCCACTGTGGTGTGAGTTTTACTACTTTGTCTTGTCAGTGATTTAACATGACCACCAGGTCAAGGCTATGGGGCCACAGCATTCTCTTTGGAAAAGATAATGTTTACTAGTTTGTGCTTATTATGTGATGCAACTTTACTACAGGAATTACTGTTGTTCACCAGTCACTGGGAAATCTCCCTAATCAGCAATGTTAAATGTAGTCGCCCTGGAGAGTGAAAAACAAGGACCAGGAGACCTGTAGCCAAAAGTCTCATCCTGCTGACCAGAAGCAGATGTTTGGGCCTTGCAACAAGGTCTAGTGTCGCGCTGGAAATTTAGAGAATGTTAGGGAAACAAGATCGACTAGAACAATATGTGTGAAAGGTGACCAGGAAGCCTGCTAATCAGGAAGGTTTAGAAATAGCATAAACTTTTAAGAGAGTGTCAGAATAGGCTAGATTCTGGCATGTGCTAAAAATATTGGAAAATTAGGGGAAGAAGAGGTTGAAGAAGACTTTTAAGCCAACGAAGTTATCTTCAGAATTGGAACAAGCTTTGTAGGATAAAGTTATTTTATTATTAATCATAGGAATATAGTATGACCACTTTTCTTAAAGATATGGAAATTGAGGCCCAGGAAGCAAAGATATCACCAACAACATGAGATGATTTGTGGAAGAATCCAGGACATACCCCCAGTTCTTCTTTTCTTTTTTCTTTTTATTGTAGTTGTTGTACAATATATTATATGTTACAAGTGTGCAATATAGTGATCCACATTTTTTTAAGGTTGCTCTCCATTTATAGTTATAAAATGCTGGCTATATTCCTGTGTTGTATGCTTGTAACTTCTTTTATGCATAATAGTTGTACCTCTTAATTCCTATCCCTTTATTGTCCCTTCCCACTTCACTCCCAGCACTGATAACCACCGTTTGTCCTTCATATCTATGAGTCTGCTTCTTTTTGCTATATTCACTAGTTTGTTGTATGGGGAAACATAGGCAGAACACTGACATAAGTTGTAGCAATATTTTTTGGATCTGCCTCCTAAAGCAAAGGAAATAAAAGCAAACAAATGATACCTAATTAAACTTAAAAGCTTTTACAAAGCAAAGGAAACCATGGACAACACAAAAAGACAGCCCACTGAATGGGAGAAGATATTTCAAATAATATGCCTGATAATAGGTTAATATCCAAAATATACAAACAGCTCATACATATATTTAAATGCACATATACACAGTGGAATACTATTCATCCATAAAAAAGAATGAAATTTTGCCATTTGCAACAACATGGATAGAATTGGAGGGTATCACACTAAGCAAAATATGTCAAAGACAAATCTATATATAATTTATATGTAGAATATAAAAAAAATCAACAGACTAGTGAAGACAACTCCAGTTCTTCCGAATGTGAGTCCTGTGTTTTCCTCACTGATGAAATGATGAACATCTCACAGTTGACCTCAACATATAAGGGGGCTGTTCTTAGGGTTGAAAAACAAATAAACACATATTGGATGAGGGGAGCAGCATGTTTAAAAATAGCTATTTCAGCAGACTAACTATTCTCTTCCATGCTGCTGCTGCTGCTAAGTAGCTTCAGTCGTGTCCGACTCTGTGCAACCCCAGAGCTCAGCTTAATATCAGGTAAATAGTCCTTGACTCTACTTCTTCTATTAGACTTTGGCTAGATAACCTCAGGGACACTGTAATCACTTACGGGTTGCTTTTAAAACAAAGAGAGGCTACAAACCTCATTCAAAAGAGAGACCAAAATTAAGATTTGAAACTATGTCATTTGGACAAGTTTTAAAGCATGAGTTAACTATTAAGGCATTTGCAGTATGGAATATCTGTAGATAAATGATAATCTCCTTCAGGGGAAGAATCAGTGTAAGCCTGATGATAAGCGAAACTGGAAGCCTGCCCTGGGGTCCCCACACAGTGGAGAATTGAATGATGGGGACTGTGGTGCACTAGACAATTTGGGCCTGTTCTAAAGAAGGCAAGCACCACTCACCTCTAGATAATCACTGCTGCATAGGAATGGTGACCCAATGGTACCAGGACTTCTGATATTTTTCAACAAAAATTGAAATTTGAATATTTATGCAAAATCATCCAATTCTTATTAATTCTCTCAGTTAATAAAGCACATTGCAGATAGCAACAGCAAAAATCACTGTGTGAAATGATTAAACTGTCTCCAAATTTGATCAAGCCCACAAGCCAACAATTTTTAACCTTTTTTTTCTTAGTATATATATTTTATTGAAGTACAGTAGATTTACAATGTTTCAGGTGCACAACAAAGTGATTCAGTTATACATATATATTATTTTTGAGATTGTTGCACATTATAGGTTATTACAAGGTATTGACTATAGCTCCCTGTGATATACAATGAATCTTTGTTGCTTGTTGCATATCTACTTTTTAAAATTAGAGATCTAGCATTCTATTTATACTCAGTCAAACAAGTGAAATCAAAATGTCACAAATATTTGCTTACATAAAAATATGTAAGTTTTTCTAAAATACATATATTATAAACACTGTTTATATATATGTGTACAAAAGCTTTTCTACTACTTTTGATAAATGCTTGAGAAAGAACATCAAAAAGAGATGTAAAGATTGGAAAAACATAAACTAAATGAAATGGGAGCACTGAATATGATAATTTGCTACCTTTAAGGTAATGGACTGAGGGATATTTATTCTGAACAAGAGAAAATTCTAATGACAACCTCTATTTTTAAAGGTGAGGTCGCTCAGTCGTGTCCGACTCTTTGTGACACTGTGGACTGTAACCTACTAGGCTTCTCCTACTAGGCTTCTCCGTCCATGGGATTCTCCAGGCAAGAATACTGGAGAGGATTGCCATTTCCTTCTCCAGGGGATCTTCCCGACCCAGGGATCGAACCCTGTCTCCCGCATTGGAGGCAGACGCTTTAACCTCTGAGCCACCAGGGGAAGTCCTAAGGAGACATTAAATGAATCAGTTATTCTTTCTAGGTGCAGAGTGAAGATTAACATTTAAGGAAGGTATCTAAGCCAGAAACTTCTAGAGATATCTGAAGATGGTAAAATTACCAAGAACACTGAAAGCATTATTTATATTGACCAGATCCCCACACTTACCACCAAGCACGCTGGCCACCATAGATCTGTGCTAGGACTGGCTTCTTGTCCAGCCTCCTGATGTCAGCTATAACATTAGTAAGTAATAACACCCCTGAATCAGGCAAATGTAAAAGTGGTGAATAGAAAACATATTAGTATTCATATTTATGTTCAGCATGAGATCAATTTACAGATTAGATGCTAAGCAGGAAATGAGTCTTCTCGTTAAATGGTATATAAGTTCTCTTCCTTTCAGCATTTCCTGTGACTAAAACCTCTGATCTCACAGGAGAATATATGTAGTCCAGGAAGAAGGCAGAACTAGAAAATGACTTTAAGAAAAGATATAGCTGTATATTCACACAGATGTGTTTATTAGCAAATTCAGCAGATACACAGCTTTTGTCAAAACATAGTAAAGGTAGGGACATATAATTTATTCATTAATTCTTTAAATCTTTGTTTAGCTGCTACTATGTGCCAGACACTCTGTGCATGTTAGAGCTACCATGGTGGATAAAGCAGATATAGTTCCTGCCCTCATGGAGTTTTTATTCTTGCTGAGAGGGAGGAGAGAACCATACACAATTAGAAAAAGAAATGATATGAAGTCAAGTAATAATCATTGTTGGGGAAAAGTAGTGTAAAGAAAGAGTAATGCAAGAAGTATGTACTTACAGTGGTGATATTTGATCAGACATCTAAGCAACATAAGAGAGTCAATGAAAGAACAAATGGAGAATTTCTGGGAAGAGAAAACAGTGATACAAAGTGATATATATTCTAGGAACAGCAAGGAGCTGGGGTAGTGAGCAAAGGAGAGAGTATACTAACTCTTGAAAACTGATCGTTGATAAGATTGTATTTTTAACAAATATATTTTAAAAACTCAAAAGTTAATAATAAAATTCTCAAAGCAGTACTGAAACCCCAGATAAAGCAGATTATGGAGGAAAAATTTTCATGGAGCAAAGCTAAGAAATGCCAGAATTAGAACTAGTTATTCATTATTATTTGCAGATTATTAATGGTTCCTTCATATAGCAAGATTATAAATTGATATCTTATATATATATACATTTATGATAAAAATGTATAAAATTTTAATACAGAGTATAATAATTCTTGACCAGTTCTTATCTTTACAAAATCAGATAAAGAATTCCTTTATATTCTTTTATTTGGAGATTCCTAAACTACCACAACCATTGTTCCATTGCCTACTTTCATATGCCATTGGAGTGTAGATTGATATAAATATTCTTGCAAGCCATTAGACCTTAGTGTATAAAAAGCCTTGAAAAAAATTATGCCATTAGACACAATAATTCCACTTCTAAGAATCCATCCTAAGGAAATAAACAAATACAGACAAAGATTTATGAGTAGGATATTCACAATGGCTCTATTTATAATAGTAAAAATTAGAAACAGCCTATTTAACCAACAACAGAAATTACCATGCTTCCATATGATGATATATTTTTCACCCATTGTAAACGCTGATGTTAAAGATTTTTAATAAGAAGGAGAATTCTAATGAGTGAAAATAAAGTGAGAAAGCAACTGAAAAGTTATATATACAAGATATACAAAAGATGTATTCTGTTCATACATACCATGGAGAAAAGACTGAAAGAATTTACATCAAATAGCTTAGAGTGAAGTGATGGATAGTGTTTATTTCCTTTGTTTTACTTGTTTTTCAAATTTCCCATAGTGAGAACCTATCATTTCTATATATGGAAAAATGTTTTAAAAATTATGTGGAGATATGGCTGTCCTTGGTAGCTCCCCTTGGATGGGGGAGAGACTGACTACTTCTTTTAAGTCTTCAAGTTTTCTATAGGAGAAATCCTGGCACATCTGTCTTGCTGATGCCTGGGTCTAGAAGTTGTACTTGTCTTGAGGCTATGAATTTAGATTTTAAAAAATGTTTATATTCAAGCCAGAGTTTTCCAGAGTTTGTCCCATTGTGTTTCTAGGAGATGCTCTTTGAAACAAATATTTCCTTGGGAAAATAAATTTGGGAAATGCTATGTAGTTTGTTATCTTCTTGAAAGCCAGAATGCACATTAAGACGTTAGAGTTTCCAAGATGAACTATAATATACATAATATAATATACAACTGACTACACTTGTTTATTCAACATCTACCAAACTTAATGAGAAAAAGATTTTTGTTTGCTTTTCCTCACATACTTTCAAAAACATTTTTTCAGAACTAGAGTTCCATGGAAAACTCTCTATGAAGTGTAGAATTTCATAATTTTGAGACAGACAAATGGGTAAAGTACTATTTTAGAAATTGGAGTACTTGGGGGAAATGTTTGCAGAATTATTAAGATGAAAGCCTGTCAGGTAGATAGTGAAACAATACAAATATGACTTAATTCAGTGATTCCATTGTGCTTCTATTAATATTAGAAACCCAGTTCTCATAGGAATCAAACCATGTTGCTTGTGTTCTCATAGGCCTGACATACACTGAAAATGATTCCACTTACTTCAATAAATTTGAGTGCATTGTCTTAGAGAAAGGAAACACAATTTAGTTATAGACTTCCTTTTTCTATGTACCTAAATATAGTGAATAGGCAGCATAGCAATAATTTAACAGTTGTTGATTGAATGAGTAGATTTCAAAATATGTTTTTCTTATCCATCACCTTGAATACAATAAGAAGAACACAAACCTTGTTTAATTTTTGTTATAGTTTTGGGCTTCCCTAGTGGCTCAGACAGTAAAGTATCTGCCTGTGATGAGGAGACCCAGGTTCGATGCCTAGGTTGAATGGATCCCCGCAGAAGGGAATGGCTACCCACTCCAGTACTCTTGCCTGGAGAATCCCATGGATAGAGGAATCTGGCGGGCTACAGTCCACAGGGTCACACAGAGTTGTATAAGATTGAGTGACTAACACTTCACTTTCATTCTTACTCATACCTTGAATACACCAAGAACACAAACCTTGTTTCATTTTTATTGATTTTATCTCTAGAGAAGAACTTAAAGTGATCTTCTGCTACAACTCTTTTGGCCTTCTCTAAGCAGATATGAAAATTAATGTCATTTTCATGGGAAAACCAAGGAGGTTAAATGATGTGATCAAGGTCATACATCTGTGCTTAGTCTTCATCAAAGATTTCCTGGCTCTTTTCTTCTGAAAAGGAAGAAATAGAGATGACTATCTGAGGTGAGATGACTGGAAGGATAGCCAGGCACCAGCCCCTGGAAAACATCTCATTTTCAGTCACGCTGGCAGTTACCAATCAGCTACTGAAGATGCAGAGTTCAAACCCAATTCTCCAACATTCACCTCTGCTCTGTATCCTTGGAATTGATAGTTTAAAGTGTTCAGGTTTTTAAGATAATATTTATTCTATCCTAAATAAAGCAGACTGGTTCCAAATAGGAAAACAAGTACGTCAAGGCTGTATATTGTCACCCTGTTTATTTAACTTGTATGCAGAATACATCATGAGAAATGCTGGGCTGGAAGAAGCACAAGCTGGAATAAAGATTACCAGGAGAAACGTCAATAACCGCAAATATGCAGATGATACCACCTTTATGGCAGAAAGTGAAGAGGAACTAAAAAGCCTTTTGATAAAAGTGAAAGAGGAGAGTGGAAAAGTTGGCTTAAAGTAAGCAAGGTGAAAAGACAGCCTTCTGAATGGGAGAAAACAATAGCAAATGAAACAACTGACAAACAACTAATCTCAAAGATATACAAGCAACTTATGCAGCTCAACTCCAGAAAAATAAACGAACCAATCAAAACATGGGCCAAAGAACTAAATAGGCATTTTTCCAAAGAAGACATACAGATGGCTAACAAACACATGAAAAGATGCTCAACATCACTCATTATCAGAGAAATGCAAATCAAGACCACAATGAGGTACCATTTCACACCAGTCAGAATGGCTGCGATCCAAAAGTCTACAAGCAATAAATGCTGGAGAGGATGTGGAGAAAAGGGAACCCTCTTACACTGCTGGTGGGAATGCAAACTAGTACAGCCACTATGGAAAACAGTGTGGAGATTCCTTTAAAAATTGCAAATAGAACTGCCTTATGACCCAGCAATCCCCTGCTGGGCATACACACCAAGGAAACCAGAATTGAAAGAGACACATGTACCCCAATGTTCATTGCAGCACTGTTTATAATAGCCAGGACATGGAAACAACCTAGATGTCCATCAGCAGATGAATGGATAAGAAAGCTGTGGTACATATACACAATGGAGTATTACTCAGCCCTTAAAAAGAATAAATTTGATTCAGTTCTAATGAGATGGATGAAACTGAGCCAATTATACAGAGTGAAGTAAGCCAGAAAGAAAAACACCAATACAGTATACTGACACATATATATGGAATTTAGAAAGATAGTAATGATGACCCTCTATGTGAGACAACAAAGAGACACAGAGGTATAAACGGACTTTTGGACTCTGAGGGAGAGGGCGAGGGTGGGATGATTTAGGAGAATGGCATTGAAACATGTATACTATCATGTAAGAAACGAAGCGCCAGTCTATGTTCAATACAGGATACAGGATGCTTGGGGCTGGTGCATGGGATGATCCAGGGAGATGATATGGGGTGGGAGGTGGGAGGGGGCTTTGGCATTGGGAGCTCGTGTACACTTGTGGCTGATTCATGTCAATGTATGGCAAAAAAATACAGCACTGTAATGTAGAATAAAGTATTAAAAAAAAAAAAGAAAACGAAGATCATGGCATCTGGTCCCATCACTTCATGGGAAATAGATGGGGAAACAGTGGAAACAGTGTCAGACTTTATTTTGGGGGCTCCAAAATCACTGCAGATGGTGACTGCAGCCATGAAATTAAAAGACGCTTAGTCCTTGGAAGAAAAGTTATGACCAACCTAGATAGCATGTTGAAAAGCAGAGACATTACTTTTTCAACAAAGTTCTGTCTACTCAAGGCTATGGTTTTTCCAGCGGTCATGTATAGATGTGAGAATTGGACTGTGCAGAAAGCTAAGTGCTGAAGAATTGATGCTTTTGAACTGTGGTGTTGGAGAAGACTCTTGAGAGTCCCTTGGACTGCAAGGAGATCCAACCAGTCCATTCTAAAGTCAGTCCTGGGTGTTCATTCGAAGGACTGAAGCTGAAGCTGAAACTCTGATACTTTGACCACCACATGCGAAAAACTGACTCATTGAAAAAGACTCTGATGATAGGAGGGATTGGGGGCAGGAAGAGAAGGGGATGACAGAGGATGAGATGGCTGGATGGCATCATCGACACAATGGACATGAGTTTGAGTGAACTCTGGGAGTTGGTGACAGACAGGGAGGCCTGGCGTGCTGCATTTCATGGGGTCGCAAAGAGTCGGAAGCGACTGAGCAACTGAACTGAACTGAAATAAAGCAAAAAACAAACAAACAAAATGAAATCTGAGGATGAAGTTAAATACAGCCAGGATCTCCCCTCCCCAATCAGAAGTTACAACTCTTCCACCTTCTTGGGTCAGTCACATTGGAGCAGGAAACACAGCTTTCAACACCCCAGACCCTCCTTTTTTGGCAACTTACAGCTTCTAACCTGAAATCTGTGTCCTTCTTTCTTCACCAGGATACGTCAATGATTTCTTGAATAGTATTTATCGAAAACTAATAGCCTGCCAATTATTGCTCCAGCAAAATGGGTTTTGTCAGGATCAACAAAGAATTGCAATTCAGGGTCTGCAACCATGGCTAATCCTGGGCAAATTTCCCCAACAGCAAGAAGAGGAGAACGCTTTTAAAGAGGGAAAAAGGAAGTTGAGAGGGCTCTCTCCTAAACAAAGAGTCCATTGGAGGAATTGAGAGTTAGAAGAATTGTGGCATTTCATTGGCTGAGTTATGACAGTTTCTCATTGGCTGAGTACTTGCCAAGCAAGAAGAGAAAGTCTTTTTTCCCCCTTTTGGGCTCAAATTCCTAGTAAGGCATTACAGCTCCCCCTTCTGGCCTTCCAACTCTATTTTAATTGAGGTTTGTTTCTTTATTTTTAAAACAGGTATCAGTTCAGTTCAGTTGCTCAGTTGCGTCCGACTCTTTGCGACTCCATGAAATGCAGCACGCCAGGCCTCCCTGTCCATCACCAACTCCCAGAGTTCACTCAGACTCATGTCCATATAGTCGGTGATGCCATCCAGCCATCTCACCCTCTGTCATCCCCTTCTCTTCCTCCTCTCAATCTTTCTCAGCATCAGGGTCTTTTCCAATGAGTCAGCTCTTTGTATCAGGTGGCCAAAGTACTGGAACTTCAGCTTCAGCAGCAGTCCTTCCAATAAATATTCAGAGTTGATTTCCTTTAGGATTGAGTGGTTTGACCTTCTTGCTGTCCAAGGGACTCTCAAGAGTCGTTTCCAGCACCACAGTCATTATAGCTATATTCAATAGAATGCTTGTTTTCAGTTACCCAGAGAAACACTTGTTCACAATTTTATGTAACCCTACCTTACGAGTTAGATATTCTAAATGACAAAAACGAAGCTTAAAGGAGTAATAAATATCTAGCCCTACCTAAGTCACACCACTAGTGAAATGCCAGTGCCAGAGACTGAAGACCAACCAACTCTCCCTCCTAAGACCACACACTTACTCTCTCCTAGGACTTAAGAATGGGACCCTCTCTCAAAAGATCAGGCAATGGTATGTTCTATATCAATGAAATTGGTTTGTTCTTAAATTAATGTCATCAATAAAGCCAGATATTAAAGGTCTAGTACATGTGTAGGCCTGCTGATTTTTCTCCTCTGGCCAAGATTGGGACTCTAATTTTGTTGGCTGACCACCATTAAGCTCAGTCGGTAAAGAATCTACCTGAAGTGCAGGAGACATGGGTTTGATCCCTGGGTTGGGAAGATCCTCTGGAGAAGGAAATGGCAACCCACTCCAATATCCTTGCCTGGAAAATGTCATGGACAGAGGAGCCTTGTGGGCTGCAGTCGATGGGGTCGCAAAGAGTCAGGCAAGACTGAGCGACTAACACTAACACTCAGTAAGAGATTTGATAGCAAAGCAATGTACATGGCTTTATGAAATCCATTAAAACTACATACAAAAAGCTATGTAAGGTGCAAGTGCTGCTATTGTTGGTTAAAGCCATCATCTTTGCCTGAGAAGGGCAGGGTTATATAAAACCTTGAAGTTAAATCTATCACTGAGGAACTCAATGGGCCAAGCACAAAGCTCTGTGTGTTTATGACATGGCCTTAGTGGAACAGTTTGTTTCTTGTGGTTATCTGTCCAGTTTTGGAAAACTCGTTATTGCATTTTCCCAAATATGGTTACAGGCACCAAGCATGCTATAAGGAGATTCTTATTTGCCTACAGAATAAAATGAGATAATTTCTTAAAATTTCCACTAACAAAAACATAGGAAATGGGCTTTTATTACCCCTTTTGTTCCATAAATATTAAATCAGTGTTGAGAAAAGAGATATATTAGTTTTAGCATAAAATTAAAGAGTTTAAAAAGTCCATATGAAGAATTTTGGAGTCATACAAGGCAAAAAGCAGAAATTTCCTCTTTTTACTCACATAGAGATAAAATGTGAGTTGGTAATTGCCTGAAAACTATACTTGTTTTAAAATGAAAAAAGGCTTACCTTACCTGATATTGGGCTTCCCTGGTGTCTCAGAGGTTAAAGCGTCTGCCTGCAATGCAGGAGACCCGGATTTGATCCCTGAGTCAGGAAGATCCCATGGAGAAGGAAATGGCAACCCACTCCAGCACTCTTTCTTGGAGAATCCCATGGAGGGAGGAGCCTGGTGGGGTATAGTCCGTGGGGTCGCAAAGAGTCGGACACGACTGAGCGAATTCACTTCACTTCACTTCACTTTACCTGATATTTCATGGAATGTCATTGACACTAATCATAAAGTACATAATGTGTGTACTCAGTTGCTCAGTCATGTCCAACTCTTTGCTACCCTATGGACTGTAGTCTGCCAGCCTCTTCTGTCCATGGAATTTTCCAGGCAAGAACACTGGAGTGGATTGCCATTTCCTACTCCAGAAAGTACATAATATTTCTTCTTAAACTTTTTAAAACTGTATATTTGATTATAAGAATCTGCATAAACATAATGGAATCAAAGTAGTTTTACATCATAAACACTTTGTAGCATTTAACTTGAAAATACTTTAGCTTAAAATACTAGTTTGCAAACTACTTAGTTGAAATAATGGTACACCTTGAAGAAAATCATGGGAATAGTTTCAGAACCAGCCTCTTTCCTTCTCAAAATTAGTGAGTGATACTGATTTCTACTCAGTCACTGGCCATGCACAGCCTCTAATGACGTCTTTGCAGCTGCTATTATCTAGTGGTCCAACAGGCCATGGCTTTCAAATACTTTACCCAAATTGCTGCTCCATTTGAGCAACTCTTTTTTAATTAAAAGGTTTCAGGGAAAATGAAGAATGGATTTTTGTGTGTACGTGCAATGTTGAAAATAAAAAGAAAAGGATTAAGCACAGAAAATCCCAACACAATTCATCAGATGACAGAATTTTTGCCAAGTGCATGAGAACCCAGTGCTTTTATTCGCTAAATCTAAATCAAAGTTGATCAGAGGCTATTGTTTCAGACATCATACTTCTCATCTCCACCTTATTTTCTTTTTTTCTTTTGAAACAACATTCCTCCATATCCACTTTTGGGATAAGGGGTAGGGTAAAGAATTTAATGTTATTTTTAACTGAACTATCTTGTTAACCTTAGGGGACATCCCTGGAGCTGAAACTCATTCAAGTAATAATAGCTCAGCAACTCGTTCCCTGAGGACGGGGCTCTGCAGAGTCAGTCTGGAAAAGCTCTTCAAAAACACAGTCTGCCTGGTCCTTTTCTTTTGGTTTCTGTGGAATTTTTCTTAGCAACAATTTTTAGCTGAGGGGGTTATGGACTATTGTAAATGAAGGAGAACTGGGAGGAGAGGGTGGTGGGCGGGGGGGCTCCTTGCTGCGCTCATTAAACAAAGCCTGCCTGTGTAAGCCACGTCCCCTGGCTTGATGCAAAGGGGAACACAGTTCTGGAGTCGACAGGGACTGAGATCTTACAATACAATGAAAAGTAACACCCCTTTGTGGAGGATACTCACCTTGCCAGAAGTGAGTCAGAAAGAGAAAATAAATACTTATTCTAATGCACATATAGCCATTTATTTTTAAATTTTGTGTACTGAGCCGCCTTCCAAATGACACCGTTCTCACAGAGGGCAGGGCGGCCTGTGACTACCAGTCTCCTAGGGTTATAGTAAGTTGCCTGGACAGTATTTCAAATGTATGCTAGTTCAGAGCCTGAGCACATCAAGCCCAGAATCTGATGCCACTTTTGTCTTTAGGAGGGAGATAGAATTGTTCTTGCCTCTTGATAGAGCACAAGCTTAAAAGTAGAAAACACGAAAGCCAACTTCCAGCCCTGTGTGTGCAAACAGCAGAGAGAGTGTAATCCAGACTGGATCCAAAAAGACTTGTCAAATGAAAGAGAAATGCACAAACATGTCTGTGCTTTGTCCTCTGAATTTTAAAAGCATCTAATGTTACAGAGCTCATGTGAACCTTATTTAAAGCACAGCCATCCACAAAGGATTCCCTTTATGGTTTTAGTGGCTGTCCTCTTTCCTTGCTGTTCACGACTATGATTATTTTATAAGCCCTTTTGTAGCTTGGTTTATTTGACTTAACCTTTTAAATGTAGCTTTGTTTCTGACAGTACAGGAAGTATAATGCCGAAGGAAAACTCTGCATGAGGGGTTGATGCAGGAGGCAGACACGTGATTTGAAATAAGAAGTCCTGGGAAGACAGTCAACTTACTTGGTAGTTTCTCAGTTTTTCCAGTGTAGCTATATCTATAAAGCTAAATGCCAAGTTTTGATTCCTAGGTTTTATGAGGTTGCAGAGGTACAAAACTAATCCTTAGCTAGGTGTTCTTTTTTTTTTTTAATGATGAAAACTGCATGCATGAAAAACAAGGTGCAGCATCCGTTTTTGATTTAAAAATAAAAATTTAAAACCTCTCCCGCTGGGCATGGTACTGAGCCAGGTGAGGGAATGGAATGGAAAGGGTGTGGTCAGTGAGAAAGTAATAAGATGAAATGCCCTTCTGCTTCAAGTAACTTTATATTTCAGAGTGCCCCCAACCCCTGCCACCATTCCAAAAAAGGAAGTTACACTGCACTATCATTTTATTTCAAATGTTTTATTTTCTTTAAAAATTCATTTACTTTGAAATTTTACTAACTCCTGAGGACACTAGATTTGATCTCTATTTTCTCTGTGCATCTCTGATTTCTGTCTGATCCCACAGGGATAAATATTTGACATGCAGCCATTCCCAGGGGTGGCAGACCAATGTACTAAACACAGAGTCATTTCACTTCACCGAGAGATGAAGTCAGGCTCCAGGGGATAAACAGCCATCCATAAATAACCTCTCAGAAATAGCGTAAGGAACATGTCCTGCAAAGAAGTCCTGGCTCAGAATATTCTATTTTGTTTATTTTGCATAAAACTTTTCTTTGTCTAGATCAGCACCAGCATAAAAGCACTTTCAGAAAAATGTGCAGTTAGAGCAAAATAAAACCAAATGAAAAAGGAAAAAAAAACCCACCTGAATGAAAATTGACTATCCCCTTTGAAATACTAGGAGAAAACCAGCTTACCTCTCATTCTAATAACTAAAGAGGAGTGAGAAAACAAAAAGGACGTAGAATATTCTGACAATCCTAATATTCATAGCCTCTGCCTGATGTCTAGGTGCTATTGTTGTTTACTCACTAAGTCATGTTGATTTTTGTGACCCCATGAACTGCAGCAGACCAGGCTCCCCTGTCCTCCACTATCTCCTGGAGTTTGCTCAAATTCATGTCCATTGAGTCGGTGATCCACTCAAACCTTCTCACCCTCTGTCATCCCCTTCTCCTCCTGCCCTCAGCTGTTCACAGCATCAGGGTCTTTTCCAAAGATTTGGCTCTTCACATTAGGTGGCCAGAGTACTGCAGCTTCAGCTTCAGCATCAGTCCTTCCAATGAGTATTCATGGTTGGTTTCCTTTAGGATTGACTGGTTTGATCTCCTTGCTGTCCAAGGGACTCTCAAGAGTCTTCTCCAGCACCACAGTTCAAAAGCATAAATTCTTTGGCACTCAGCCTTCTTTATGGCCCAGCTCTCACATCCCTATGTGACTACTGGAAAAACTATAGCTTTGACTACATGGATCTTTGTTGGCAAAGTGATGTCTCTGCTTTTTAATACTGCGGCCTACATTTGTCATAGCTTTTCTTCCAAGGAGCAAGCATCATTTAATTTCATGGCTACAGTCACCATCTGCAGTGATTTTGGAGCCCAAGAAAATAAAGTCTGTCACTGTTTCCACTGTTTCCCCATCCATTTGCCATGAAGTGATGGGACCAGATGCCATGATTTTAGTTTTTTGAAAATTCAGTTTTAAGCCAGTTTTCTCATTCTCCTCTTTCACCTTCATCAAGAGGTTCTTTAGTTCCTCTTCATCTTCTGCCAAAGGGTGGTGTCATCTGTGTATCTGAAGTTATTGATATTTCTCCTGGCAATCTTGATTCCAGCTTGTGAGTCATCCAGCCAGTCATTTTTCATGATGTACTCTGCATATAAGTTATATATCCTTGATATACTCCTTTCTTAATTTTGAACCATTCTGTTGTTCCATGTCTGGTTCTAAATGTTGCTTCTTGATACTGTAGGCTACAGGTAAAACCACTTTCAGTATCTGACTCCTAGAGACACATGTAACTGATGTCAGTAATGACATGTGTTCCAAGGTCAACGTTTGACCAAGACAAAACTGACCATTATCTACTGTGAGATAGCTTGAGATTCTTTTCGATAATCTATAGAAAATTTACTAATTTAAATTATTCATTGGAGGCTTCAATCTGCATTTTAGTGAGATAGATAAAAATAAAGGGCAGTGGTGGTGGGAAAGTGTCAGATGACTCTGTACTATGTATTCTATCCAGTTGGAGCACTGACATTTAGCTCCATTTCACTTTTAGCACCTAAAGAAGTAAACCAATTTGTATATTTGGATGACATGTATATATACTTAGCCACATGCCAAGGATTTATAAAAAGAGCATGAACTCTAAAGACCCCCCACCTCGGGATAAATTAATAATTGAAATTTTTATGTTAACAATTACTTTCTAGCTTTTCAGTAGGCAAGTACTTAGAGTCTCATGAATTTTAGTAATTTTTCCTTCTCATTTGTTTAGTTTCTGTCTCTTTCATTTTTATTATCACTTCCCTAGGTCAACTTTTACCATTTGAGAAATGTATCATTAAAATAGCCTCTGAACTGGCTTGACTGCCTTCAAGCTCTCCACAGAACTTCTGAATTAATTATCTTAAAACCAAGCTTTATATCATGATTTCACTCTGCTCAAAATTTGTTTTGGCACCACACTTACGAAAGGAGAAAATTCAAATTCTAACTTTCTTCTGCCATTTTAATTTCATGGCTACTTACTCCTCTCACCAAACTTGATTTGAGCTAACCTTTGAATCTTTCATGTTCATTGCTTTTGCTTTTATTTACATGATGTCCCTGCTTAGGACGTCCTTTCTTCAACTTAATGTCTCAAGTTCTAATTTAAGGGCAACCTTCTTCCACAACGATCTCTACTTTTTCTGATGTACTGTGAAATAATAACCACTTACTTTGGATTATTGGTTGATTTTGCTTATGGACCTCATAACCCTAACTCAACTGTAAATTTGTTGAGAACGAAGACTTGGTCTTGCAAAATCCTTTTATTCCCCAGAGAAGTGCTTGTCCACAATTAGCATGAAGAAAAAATTCCTTTTATAGGGATGTTTGAACTACTTTATTAATATAGGGTTATCAAGAAGAACACTCTTTTGTTGAGATAATTTCAGTTTCCTAAAGAACAAAGTCATTCAATAACTCATGGTGGGGATGGACTCTCCAACCTGAACTAGACATGATGGGCAAAATCTGTGGGCATGGCAGAAAGAAAGCTTGGTCATTTTCTCTTGTTCTCCACTCTAAACAGTCTATCTGAGGGGATTCTTACTTAGATTATCTGTCACATGAAAAACCCAGCAGGGAAAGAGCCTGTATAGTTGACAGCTGGCTTCAACAAATTAGCCATAGTATATAACAGAGATTGTCTAGATCCTACTGTTAGCTTCCTATTGCTATCCTCAAGCCTTTAGTAAAGTTATGATGAATGACAACCATGTGTTAGATAAGCTATGGGAAATTATAGAAATGGTCATCTATTCTGTGTTAAGAGGCGAGTTTTTCCTTTTGTCATCAGTGTGATGAAAGCAACAGTGGATAGAGGGATGTATCAATCCAAGAAATATGGTGTCCAGAGTTCCTCCTCGCTAGAAGGCATCAAAATTAAGTCTTGAGTTTACATTACTTTTAGTTTATTAATAAGAGTAGCTTTTCCTCTTTAAATTCTTATTAAAAGATATATAACATCAAGGCTGAATTAGCACATTATTAGTAATATTATTCACATACTGATTTAAGTTTAGCAGTTTTTAAATCAGTGACCTATAATTCAGATATATAAAGAGAGATTTTCATTTTCTGTACTAATATCTGTTCATAAGCTCCTATTTCTGCCTACTAATTGAAAGAGTTTAAGTTTTCCCAATCAAGTAATTAGACACTTTTGGTTTAAGTTTTGATTAAGAGTTTCCCAATTTAAATCAGACTCTTTAGGTGAATACTCAGTTCTGCCAATCTTTTCCTTTCTCTTTAGGCAGTATCTGGGCACAGAAGATATCTCCTTAATGTCTTAGACTTGAGGGACAAGGTGCACCGCCAGTCTGTGATTCTCTACCTCACATCATATAAAAATTAACTTTAAAGAAAACAGTCCTAAAATGTAAGTGCCTAAACTAAAAGAAAATCTACCAGTAATATAGGAGAAAATCTTTGTGCTTTGTCATCAGGCAGAGATTTATTAGAAAAGACAAGTGCAGAAAATATTAAATAAAAATATTGATATATTAAATTTTATCAAAAATACAAAACTCTACCAAAGACTCTGTTAGGGACATAAATAGACAAGTCATAGACTGGGAGATAATGTGCGTGAAACACTTATGAAAACCTGTGTCCTGAATATGTAAAGAATTATTACAACTAAATAGTAAGAAAAAAATAAAGAATGAAAAATGTGAAAAGATGATTTACCAGAGAAGTGATACAAATGTCAAATAAGCAAATAAAAAGATGCCAAACATTATTACTCACTAGGAAAATCAAGCTTAAAACCACAGTGAGATGCCACTTTTAATAATGGCTAAAATCAGTGACAGGCGATGTCAGTGCTGTGAGGATATTGGGAGCGTACAATAGTACAGCAACTCTGGAAACAGTTTGTAGTTTCTTTATTTTTTTATTTTTTTATTTTTTTGTTTATTTTTTTTATTAAATTTATTTATTTTTAAAATTACAATAGTGTATTTGTTTTGCCATACATTGACACAAATCAGCCATAGGTGAACACAATCTTGAAGTGAGGGAGAGGCTTCCGGTGTCTCCCCCATCTCCATTCTCCAATGCTCCCATAGTAATAGTTGGAAATGTCAATACCTTGAGTCAGAAGACCATATTCTGCAATCTCCCTTACTAGGTACCAATGGGGCTGACTTCTTGTCAATGAAATGTAAGCAGGAGTTGGGTGAGAATTTCAAGGAAGCTGTTTAAAACATAGTGTTCAACAGAAATATTAATAGAAAGAAAGCCACAAATGAGAGCCACATATATAATTTATATTTTTCTAGTAGCTACATTAAAAATAAGATGACATTAATAGTATACTTCCATCCAGTAGAGCCAAAATATTACCATTTCAACACAAAATCAACAAAACAAATTATCAATGAGATAATTTACATGCTTTTTTGTAGGAAGTCTTCCAAGTTCTAGTGCATATTTTATACATTCAGAACATCTCGGTTCAGACTAACCACATTTCAAACTCTCAGTAGCCATATGTAGCTGGTGGTTTCTATATTAGCGCAGTTTTAGATAAATGAGCATTTTTTTGCTCTTCTGCTTTTCTTTCTTTTTCTAAGATGAAATATATCTGTGTTGGCTGGAATTTCACCAGCTCTACTAGATAATGAATCTTCCTTAAGATTAAAAACTATGGAACAGAAAGATAAAAGAAACCTCATTCTGGATCCTGTACAATTCCCTTACCAACCATGGGCTGCAAAATTCTGGAATTCTTTTAATGGCTACAGAAATATCAGACAATATAAACCATGGTAGAAGTTATACTTAATGATAAAGAAGACCACTAGATAATAACAGAATATAGAAGACAATATAGTATATCAGTTAAAAGTACAATTTTGGGAGCATATATCTAGAGGCAGATCCTGACATTGCCATGTACTGATGTGTGATTAACAGGAAAAGGAGTACTTCAAGACTGTATATTGTCACCCTGCTTATGTAACTTATATGCAGAGTACATCATGAGAAACACTGGGCTGGAAGAAGCACAAGCTGGAATCAAGATTGCCAGGAGCAATATCAATAACCTGAGATATGCAGATGACACCACCCTTATGGCAGAAAGTGAAGAAGAACTAAAAAGCCTCTTGATGAAAGTGAAAGTGGAGAGTGAAAAAGCTGGCTTAATGCTCAACATTCAGAAAATGAAGATCATGGCATCTGGTCCCATCACTTCATGGGAAATAGATGGGGAAACAGTGTCAGACTTTATTTTGGGGGCTCCAAAATCACTGCAGATGATGATTGCAGCCATGAAATTGGAAGACGCTTACTCCTTGGAAGAAAAGTTATGATCAACCTAGATAGCATGTTGAAAAGCAGAGACATTACTTTGCCAACTAAGGTCCGTCTAGTCAAGGCTATGGTTTTTCCAGTAGTCATGTATGGATGTGAGAGTTGGACTGTGAAGAAAGCTAAGCACTGAAGAATTGATGCTTTTGAACTGTGGTGTTGGAGAAGACTCTTGAGAGTCCCTTGGACTGCAAGGAGATCCAACCAGTCCATTCTGAAGGAGATCAGCCCTGGAATTTCTTTGGAAGGAATGATGCAAAAGATGAAACTCCAGTACTTTGGCCACCTCATGCAAAGAGCTGACTCATTGGAAAAGACTCTGATGCTGGGAGGGATTAGGGGCAGGAGGAGAAGGAGACGACAGAGGATGAGATGGCTGGATGACATCACTGACTCGATGGATGTGAGTCTGAGAGTTGGTGATGGTGATGGACAAGGAGGCCTGGTGTGCTGTGTTTCATGGGGTCGCAAAGAATCGGACACGACTCAGCGACTGAACTGAACTGAACTAAAAATTAAAGTCTTGCCTTAAGTATTTAAAGATGGTAATAATATCATTCTCCTAAAGTTATTGTAAAAGGACTAAAAAAGCTAATATATGTAACATAGTTAGGTATGTGTATGTGTACACATATACTTACTATGTGTATCACATAGTAAGTTTAATGAAAGTGAAAATCGCTGTCGTGTCCAACTCTTTGCAACCCCATGAACTATATAGTCCATGGAATTCTCCAGGCCAGAATACTGGAGTGGGTAGTCATTCCCTGGTTCTCCAGTGGATCTTTCTAACCCAGGGATCGAACTCAGGTCTCCCGCATTGCAGGCAGATTCTTTATCAGCTGAGCCATAAGGGAAGCCCAGTAAGTTTAGAGTCAGCTGTTATTCATTAGGAAAATATAATTATGCTGAACTTGTATACACCTAAGTGTAAGCTTCATCTATATAAAGCAAAACAGACAAAATTCTACAGGATGGTGGATAAATATACAATTCTAGTTCAAGAGTTTGACACATTTCCCTAGAACTGACAAATGGAGCAGACCAAAAATGAAAAATTTGAATAAATGAATGTGATTAGCATGCCTTGAATAAACTTCAAATTCTGTGATCCTCAGATTTGAATCTGAGCTTCCTGGAAACTCTTGCAAATATGAAAACATATCAGTTTGAATTGATTTTTATTATTGGGAAAAGGAGACTGCTATTTAGTTTGGTTTACAATGTTACTTGTATTTGAGGAGTCATGGTGGATGAAATATCTCATGCTCTGCATTTTCATTTCCTTCCATTACATCCACACACTAAATATATAAAACATATATTTTAATTTGACATTAATCATTAATTCCATGAATTATTTATCACATAAATATGATGCTTATGGTTGCAAACTTTTAACTCACTTTGTATATTCCTTAGCAAAACACCACGAGCAAATGAGTGGATAATGCTTTCTTTGGAGGCTGATGAATGTTCTCTCCCTTGGTAAATTTCTAGCACACTTTTGTTTTTCACCCTCTGGGCAGCTATTTCCTTAGACTGTCTCCTAGAGAAACACAGCAGGTGGAAATAAACCCAAACTTCCTAAGTTTAAAATGCTTGCAATGATTCCTGTTTATAACATCTCCTTTAAGGTTTGAGTGTTCTCCCCCAGCTTTGACTGTCTTTTAAAACATTACTATTTGTTTGTTTGTTTCAATGAGATAATTTCCATCATCTGTGAAGAACTGCATAGAACAGGATTTTTATTTTTTTTTAAATGTAAGCATTGGCCAACTATTAGACTAGAGTCAGAAAGATGGAAAAAGAAACAAGGCTCAGCTCAAGCTTACTAAACAATCTCAATGGCACAGGAACTCCAGGCAACTAAAATACCCTCTGGAGAGTAACATTTCATGCATAGGAAGAAGTTATTTACTTCATGCAGGAAAGTACTTTGCTCCAAAGAGGGGCCCTGGCTCACCATAATATTGGGTTTGGCCTATCATGGGACTAGACTTAAAATATTTTATGCTCTCAATTTATTTTCTCTCACATCTGGATTAAGGATAATTTTTCTAGGCCTGAATTATGGCGAATTTCTCTTGTCAAATATATAGCCCATATTCTTGACTGTAAACATATTGGTCTAATTGCACCACATACCGCTGGGAAAGCTAATTATTTAAGGTGTGGATCCAAAGTAGAATTTCCGCACCTTTATGTAAACCACAAACCCGTATCTCTGGGGATTCAATGTGCAGAACTTCACTGCCTGGCTAAGAAGCATCTCCTGCTGCACCCTCCCATGGGGAGGCTTAGGCCTTTGGCTAGGGGCTGTTTCCACAGGCTGGAACCTTTTTTCCTGGTTGTGGAGGTCCCCTTAGACACAGGGGAATTGTGGTGAACCTTTGAGGTTGCAGAGGGAATTATTTGAGTGCCTCCCTTCAGTTTCTCTCATATCCCTGCGCCGAGCTGGAACAGGGAGCCCTTTCTCTTGTCCAGGGCTTCTTTGGCAGCTCCTTAGGGCCAGCTAGTGCTAGACTGCCTCCCACCTACACCCTCATGTTTGCCGGAGCCAAGAGAGCAGAAGAGAGGGATTCCCTTCTAGCTCTGTGCCAGGTGTTTTCACAGTTCTGTTTTATTTTTGTTTTTCATACTAGCCAAAGATTACAAGCTTTTATTGTCTCGAAGTACTACTATTCAAGCTCTAATTCTAATGCATAAACAAAAATTATGTGTATCACCAAAATAGAAATGAGATAGTTTTTATTTTAAAAAGACAGTGACAAAGCAGATAGCAAGTATGAGTGCTTATCCAAGATAGATTTTAATTGTGTTGTGTTTGGAATGAAACTTTATATATTATTTAGTATATATTCTTTATATATATACTAGATGCTGTCTTAAGCACAAAGACTGTGAAAATTAATAATTCCTGGTCCTTGTCTGAAAATACGCACAAGCTCTCCTAGAACATGTGTGTAAGGAGGTGCACGCATGTGTGTTCAATCTCTTTAGGCATGTCCAACTCTGGGCAACCCTATGGACTGTAGCCCAACCAGGCCCCTCTCTCAATGGGAATTCTCCAGGCAAGAATATCGGAGTGGGTTGCCATGCTCTCCTCCAGGGGATCTTCCCAACCCAAGGATCAAACCCACATCTCTTACGTCTCCTGCATTAGCAGGCAGGTTCTTTACCACTCATGCCACCTGGGAAGTAAAGAGGTGATAGGTATGCAAATATATAATTATAATGGAAAATACTATTGTAATTCAGAGAAAGAATAAAACCTGACTACTTTTGCCTTACAACAATTTCATAGAGAAGGTGATATTGATGAGGTTCTGGAAGGGTAAGTGGAATTAGAAAAAGGAGAAGAGTACTCTTTCTGGGAAGTGGAGACAGTATCTAAAAAAGGAACAGAGACCAAAAATAGCCTGGAATATTTGGGAAATGGATAGTATTTTAGTATGAACAACAGTCAGGGTTTAGTGGATGGAGTGATGCTAAGTGAGTCCTTAAAGGAAAATAATATCCAGGTGATAGTGCATATTAGATCAAACGTTAAGGTTTGGGGACTTTGTTATTTAGGCAGAAGTGGAGGAGTATTAAGATCCTTTATTGATCACTTAAAATATGCCATATGTTGTTCTAAGTACTTTAGATAAATTTACTCATATACTCCTCACTACATCCATGTGAGAGAAGGTCTACAGTGATTTTCACTGTATAGATGACCCTGGGCAAGCCATCAGTTTCCTTATATATTCAAAGTAATCTATAGGTACTATACAAGCCCAGTCAAACTCATAGCAGGCTTATTTTGGTAGAGATTGACGAGCGGATTCTACATTCATATAGAAATACAAATGTTATAGCATAGACAGAACAAATTTTAAAAAGGAGAACAAAGTAGGAAGATTTACAGTACTTAATTTCATGATTTGCTGTGAAACTATAATAGTAAAGGCAGTAGAATAGAGTCCAAAAATAAAAGTATATATATGTGTATATATATATGTATGTATACTTATAGAGCCATCCTTGTCTTATCCATAGATCTTTAGAATCTATCTCAATCTCAAAGAGATAAGATTGAGATTTATTGGGCCTCTCTCCTTATTCAGATTTGCCTATTTCCTCCCCAGAAGTTTGTATAACAGAATGAAAGGCATTTATTTACTAAGTCAAACAAATTTTCCATACACGTTTTTCCCAGGGCCAATAACCTGCTTCCCTTACACTTATAAAACTAAGAAGGGTCCATTAATATCTGCCCCAAATTGATGACCTTAACCATGAATGCTTGGTTACTTCTATTAGTATAAAAAGAAAGTAAATTCTCATAGGGTATCTCATTTCATTATAATTTTATTGAATATTATATTCCAATTAGCATTTTTTCCAATTTATCCCATTATAAATGAATCACACAGAGGCTGCATTTTATTTTTATGTTTAAATATTGTGCCTTGGGAGGCTGAATACACTTTTCAGTGATAATCACTGGTGAGGGAAGTATGCTGGCCCCTGCAGTAATTCGACAAATAGACTGCCCTGTATTTCCGTAGAAGTGGAGAGCAAACAGAAGAAGGTAGTCTTCTTGTGTTTCTTGTAACTAACTTTAAGAGAACAAAGGTAATAATTAGAACTCATTTTCTCTCCTTATCAAGACCCTCTGCTGAGCAAGCCTTTGCAAGAGATGACATTTTTAATCAGTGATTGATAGCACCCACAGCTTTAAGAACAAGCTGAATGTTCTTAGTGACCTCTGCAGACTTGAGGTACTGAGTTATGTTTCAAAAGCTTGACAGTGCTAAGTTGTCTTAGCTTGGGAAGTTTCAAGACCAACATTACCATGAATTGGTTGATGGTTTCAAAATGGAGATTAGCTCCGATGATGGATTGGAAGGTACAGGGAGAAAATTACGGAGAAACAGTAGATCTGAGTTAAGAAAAGGCTTTTTATTCTATTTTTAATTGACCAAGCTTCTTTCATTGTCTATAATCTTTAAAGTGGCCTCCTTGGATTTTCCCTGAGTTTCCCAATTTTGTCCTTGACCTCACATCATTTCTCTCCATCTCTGTTTTATCTTGGTATTCCCATATGTCCCCATCTCTTAAAATACTTAACCCTTATGTGAATGACTCCAAAGTCTGTCTCTTCAGAAACTTGATTATGCTTTTAACCGCCTATTGTATGTTCCCACATACAGCAGGGGTAAGGTACTTGAAACTCCACATGCCTAAAGCTAACTAACCACCTTGCCTTCCAAATAGTTTGCTCTTTATGAATGTCATCACGTACTAGTCATACATGCCCTAAGACAAAAACTCATCCCCTTTTCCTTATACTGCCAGAAACCATATTTCTTCATGTTGCCAGGGACCATATTTCATTATCCAATCAGGGACAATGTTCTGTGGATTGCATCTCTATCCCATTGCACTTCAGCCACAGCAGCATCCCTCACCTGGATTGTGCATTGATATCGAAATTGGCCCTTCTGCCACAACTGCCTAATCTTTTTTTAATCCTTTGCATTGCTACAGAAATTAGCTTTCTAAATGAAACCCGATTTTATTGTGTCCTTGCCCTGTTTTAATATTTAATGTTTCCTTTGATCTCCAGTTTAGCACTTGGTACCCATATATTGTTGATGAAGTGTTTACTCACTTGAGGGAAAACTCTCTTGCCATCAGGATTGCATCTCAGCTCACACAAAGGGGTTTCTCTTCCTAGTCTTTATATTGCCATCCACATTACAACTTCAACTAATTTCATTTATTTTATTTAACAAAACTTTACTATATACCATGTGCTCACCTAAGCACTTTATAAATTTTAACTCATTTAACTCATTGAAGTTTGAAACAATATAAAAACAAATTTCTCTGAAACTAAGTTGAAATACATATGAGTGACACTACATAGAGACACCCACAAAAACATTTTACTACCAAATATTATCTATCACCTATGTGAGGAATTCTTAGAAAACCTGAAAGTACAGGATGGTGTCAGAACTTAATCTTCAGATTTAAAATTCCTTCTACTAATGTAGTCCCCTTCCCTGTTTCCATCTGGCAGGCTTCTGCTTATTAACTGTATTGAGGATACTGAATTCAGTGTATTATAAACATAAATTGCTATAAACTTTCTAAACATTGCTTTTAAAATAAGGTGGCATGTGATTTGAAGCATGTAAATTAACTTCCCTGTGCCTTGGTTTCCCTTCTTAAAGACAGGGCAGATCATGCTGCCTGCCTCATAGAGTTGTTTTAAAGCTTGAATGTGTTAATACATATAAAATGTCTAAAGCAGTACCTGGTACATAGTAAGCACTCAGTAAATGTTGGCTATAATATTTATGCTCCTATCTCCCTCTCTAGACCACAAGCTCCTTGACTCTCAAGAGCTTAGTGTCTGGCACATATTCATACGTGCTCAGTCATGGCTGGCCCTTTGTGACCCCATCGACTATAGCCCGCCAAGCTCCTCTGTCCAGGGGATTTTCCAGACAAAAATACTGGAGTGGGTTCTGGCAAAAATATTGGTATAATAGTGGATAAAAAATGATCATCAAAATAAGGATTCTAGAAATTAAACAGAACTGAAGTTGATTTGAACACACAATGCTTTTTTTTCCTAAGGATTCCAAAATGCATTCAAATAATATTTTATTCTCTTAGGAGGCAATGACTATAGACAATATCTCTATGACAGAGACTATAATATAACTAGATTCAATCACAGAGAGATTAAGTTTCCTGAGACTAATGGAAGAATTTGAAATGGCTACTTCAGTAGGAAATAGTAAGAATTCTAAATACTTTAAGATGGCAGAATTAACTTTTGCATATCTCCTTTACTGGTTTTATCCCAGAGATTTTTTTAAAGAATGGCAATGGAACAGATTTTAAAGATAATAATTGCACAGAGCTCTGCAGAATTGTATAAGATTTTTTTTTACCAGGTGCTTTGGAAAGCAAGTAGATCAAATTGCCTACTTCATCAGAGCTCAGTTGTATCATAATACAAAAAAAAAAAAAAAAACATAAAAGTGTTTTCCACTACTACCAACCCCCTCCCCACATCAACTCCTCCCCACCTCCTATTCTAACAAATAAACAGAACTGCTAGGTGGGTATGGTTTAAGTTGTCGTCAGATAAGTGTCCTCCATCACTGTTTCTTTGAAGGTCATGAAAACAAAGCAAAAATTAAAGAGGAAGAGTGAAATCAATCATAGTTATCTTTCCAAACAGTCAAATATTAGCCATATATAGACTAAACATCTAAGGATAGTTAAACTTTTCCTCACTTTTTATGCACATTTCTACCCAAAGATTGAACCCTCTACGGAAAGCTCAACCATTAGCCCACAAAAGCTGAATCAACAGAGTTAATCATCACAGAAAGTATAGTCACTTATTGAATTAGAGGTGGTCATAAGGTGAGAAAATGAGAAAAACCTTAGCCAAAGTCAATGGTTTTGTGGTTGGATTTTTCTGGATTTATACTAATGAAAAAAAATGTGCTTCTGTCCAGAAGATCAATTCCAAAACAAATAAAAACACTGTCACACTAGCCTTAAAGAGATGCCCTCACTTTCAATAAGGGCCTGGGAGGAGGAAGGTCCTTGGAGAATTATCTAGGAGTGGATGACATACAATTTTGTTTGCTAAACATTCTTGACCTTACGTCCTCTATAAAAATAGTTTCTTTCATTGCAGCTGAGAAAACTGTGATTTTGCTGTCTCGACAGTCTAGACTAGGCTCCTTCATCACGGTGAAGATGGGTGTGACTTTATAAAAGAAAAAGGTGACAAGTTTAGCCATCTCCTATTCTAATGGCTTAAATACACTGCTTCTTCCTATCCCAATTTAGAATACTCAACCAAGAAAGTGCATCATATCATTCAAGCTCAAAGTTTTGAGCATGTCTAGATCCAGAATATAAAACATTTCTCTGTTCCTGTCTTTTTGACCCCCTTTCCTACCCCTGACTTGTGAGGTTGCACACTGCCAGGGAGCCCTGTGGTATCAGGCTGAACATTTTGATGTAATCCCACCACTGTTGCTCTAGCTATCTAAGCTAGAGGATTTATTAGTTGTGAACATTCATTTTTGTTTTTGCTGGTCCAATGCCAGTAAATAAGTCACCCAAGCCATGGCTGAGTGTCATTTGATAGGAAAAGGCTGGGATCACAAGGAAGCCTTCTGTCTTTCAACCAAAAAAAAAAAAAAAAAAAAAAAGCTGCTGAGGTAAGCAGTGTCAAGCCCAGCTGCATCAACATGATGGTAGTAAGACAAATGTGAGCTTTCACTGCTGGATACTAGGCTAGAGGACAACCAGCCTGTAAACCTTCTGCAAGCCCAGGAACAGCTGAATTAATGCAAGTAGCAAAGTAGCAAGGGATTGCTCTTTCAAACTACTCACTCTGACAAGGAAAATCCTCCCACCATTGCCATCTCTATAGTGCATAAACACAGTTCATCTGAAAGGACTAGAGATGGAAATTTCCTGTACACACATAAATATACACATGCACATGCATATACACAAACACACATGCACACACACACGCGTGCACACACACATGCGTGCGCGCGCAAGACACTGTTTTTTTCAGCTCCATTAGAAGAATCTGATGAAATTATCCCCCTCTGTGTGCTGGTGACCAGCTGGAAGGGAGTTGAGCAGGAAGACCAGAACAGGACATGGGTTTGTGAGAGGCCATTAGAAGACCCAGGATGGGAGAAGCGGAGGAGGAGGAGGACGAGGAGGAGGAGGAGGAGGAGGAGGAGGGAGAGGAGGTCTGAACTTGGGAGGGTCTCTCTCTCTCTCTCTCTCTCTCTCTCTCTCTCTCTCTCTCTCTCTCTCTCTCTCTCTCTCTCTCTCCTCCTCTCTCTCTGCCTCCCTCTCTCACCACAGGCTCGCCAGCTCCCTGCGACTGTTGCCTGGGCGATGGCTGAGGGATTATCAGGAATGCCTGGAGCCCAGTAACCTTCTTTTGGACTCACGGATGGAGCAGAAGGGGGTGGATGGCTTTTCTCTTTCTGTTCGGTCCTTTCATATTCAGCAGATTAGAGCAGGCGAGTTGCTGTGGCGACGACATGGAGGAGGGCTCCCCGCACACCTGCAGCACAAACGGGGAGCCCGCCAGCGTGGACTTAGGCTCTCCCAAAGGCATTTTTCTTTCTTTTGCTGTGGGGAACACAACAAGAACAACAGCAAAAAGCTGAAGGAACAGTGAGGGACATGGAGGAAGGGAAGGAAGAAAGGGAGGGAGAGAAGGAAGAAAACACACGAGTTCAAGCGATGGCGTGATAGTGATGTTCTTCCATGAAACAGAGTAGGAACCCATGTGATGTAGAGATGGTGCCCCAGAACCTCAGCCCAGATAGCCTTGTGGGGCCGTTTGGGGATGACAGGAAGTGAGGAGACATATACTCACATCCTGGAACCACCAGCTACATGCAACATGGTGGAATGATACCCTAAAAGCAGGGAAAACTGGAAAGCTACAGCTCTTAACTAAAAGTAAAGAAGTAGAGGGCTAAGTGGAAAGATACTCTGTGATTAGCCAAAACTAAAAGAGATTTACCATTTCTGCAGACCAGCTTTCTAATGGAAAGGAATGCTTTCTAATGTGGAAAAAAAAAAAAAGATTATATGCTTTCTTTTTAAGTTGAGAGAGAGAGAAGAGGGGAAGTGGGGGCAGGGGAGAGAGACTGATGGGCTGCCGAAGTCGAGTATAGTCCTTCGGAATGTGCTGGCCTGGCTCCAGATTCTGCTAATGAAGAAGTCAGCTCCACACAGTGTCCCGGCCTCACCTCTCTCACACACCCTAGGCTCTGCCTTTCTGTGTCTCCCTCATCTGCCTCCTCCTCTTCCTGTCTGGTGATGGCTTTCTGCGTTACTGTCTCTGTGTCCACTAACAAAACATCACAACACATTAGCCTGTCCAAAGCACTGTACATGACAATATTTACAGAAGGTTAACTAAAATATGGATAGAGTGATTGATAGCGAACATGCCGTAGACCTTTTGAACTTAGAGCATGCCGGCTTTGTTTGCTTTTTAAGCCTGATTCTCCAGGCTGCTTCAGCTATTTTATTATATCTCAAACAATCCACTTACAGGAAGAGATGATTAAAGTGAAACATTCTTTTAATTTTTTTTTTTTTCTGTTTTAAGCAACATGATTAGCAGTCAGTGGGCCTTATGTCTTCCACTTTTGGTCTGGTTAAAACCAAGAGCATTTTCTTGGGAAACTGCACTACAACAGATGGAGATGAGAAAATTGACCGTTCCATCAGCATATACACAAATGACACTGGACTCTTGTTGCTAAAGTCTTTCCCTACCCTCATATTCACTCCAACTGAATGAATGTAGGAAGATGCTCTAATTTCAGAGTATAGCTTTTTTTTCTCTTTTTGTGTACGTATATATTTGTCGGCTTCTTTCATCAAGAGTCTATAAAATATTTTCACAAGAAAGAAAGATACATGTTAGATCAGAGTTTGGCAAATTTTCTCTGTAAAGAGCTAAGTACTTTAAGCTTTGTGGTCCATCCAGTCTGTAGCAACAAACTTCTGATATTGACAACATGTAAATGAATGGCATAGCAATGTTTCAATAAAGCTTTATTTACAAAAATAGGCAGCAAGTCCATTTGGACTGTATGCCATAGTTTGCCAACCCCTGGCACTAGATCTGTCTTCTAGTTGTAAGATACTGAAAAGGTTCAAATTCTCTGTAACTCTCTCAGAAAAATTTCACTATTCTATATCATTCTTTTTAGTTCCTTATCTTACACTGATATTCAGTAACCAAGAACAGATAAGCAGCAAACTAATTCAACTGAAGTAAGTATCCAGTCTGCTCAGAGACTAGAATCTCCTGATTCTGTTTTAAAAAATCAAATCAGAATACACTTTAAAAGGATAGAGCATATTTGAACTGTTGCTATACATGGCTATTTAGTCTTATTAATATAATGCCTGAACCTTATGTGTATAAATGACCATTTATATACATTTACATTTAGAAAGAGTAGAATTTGCCCTTCTTGATGGTCATGAGTTTTAGATATCTATTTAGTATCCAATTTTCTACAGAGTCTTGTGCCAAAATGTCTTTTATCACAGGGAGGCAAGCGGTGCCTTTAAACATTTTGTCCAATGGGTACCATATGTAAAAGTGACCAGAACTCCCTGCCAGTTCTCTCAAAGGGGAGGATTTGTCTCCAGAGATTCAAGCATTTTGCAGTGCAACTCATATTAGAAAGGTCAGCAGTAAGGAGTTTCATTTGTAATTCTACATTTCATTCTGAAAATGGTTTCTTTCCTAAATAAGGGTTTTCATTATTATCACCTCTGAAATTTATCCTTTATTTTTAAGAGTTTTATGTGTTATGTTTGCTATAATTTTGCATACAGACAGCAGTGAGGACTTGTGTTCATCTCATTCCAGTGTATGAATTCCATTGTGTTTGCAATGTTGAGGCCCCATGTGTGGCCTTGTTCATGACTAAAGAGCCCATTCTTTGGGAATTACATTGATAGCTGATTATAGAGTTTTGAAAAATTGCTCTAGTGAAAACCTAGTAAAAGGTTACCTTTGTCCATAGAGATGGGAATTGTCCAGAGGAACACTCCTACTGTCTACCACTGGGCAATACGTAAAAATTGGAAAGGTTGACTATCAAGCAGAGTAGTCATAATCCACAGCATTCTCGTAAGACCTGGTGGTAAGAAACAACAAGAAAAGATTGGAAGAATGGATTTGAATTTCTTGAGGAGCACACCAGAAACACCCAGATTACAAACGTGAGGAAAATCTAGGGGGTTTGTTTTTGTTTTAGCCAGTTTGCAATTAAAATTATGGCAATTCTTCCCAACCTGACAAATTCAGGAACTCCAAGGTATATTACTTACTATGGTCCTTCCCTGAGATAAACCAACTTAAACATATTCTCTTGTTGCTGCACAAAGTCCCAGGACTACTTCGTCTGGAACATCAATGTAGACAAAATAGACATTCAGTCAATAATATATGTTAATATGAGGATTATATAGGAGAAAGGATAGGGTTTTGTTTTCTGAAAATATGAAGTGTACTAAAAGGTTCAGAATAGGAGCTTCCTCTCCCCCTACTGACAGTTTGTAAAGAAGTAGGAAGATGAGAGAACTCAATCCTACCTTTCTAGTCAATTAGTATTAAATGTAAGGTTGAACTAAGTTAACCAGAATATTATGCATAAAAGCCAAGTGATGCTTTCATTTTTGATTTGTGATAAGCCTAAAATAATTTGGGATTAAGATTAAATCTAGATAATACCTATAATTTATGTTAAAATGATGAGGAATACAAATGGGATCCATTCCAAGAAGTCATTTTCCAGATGAACTTATGTCTTTGGACAGATACTTTTGATGTCACTGATAAAGTCATGTATCAGTAAAAATCTTCCTCTTGGAAATATTATGGGTCTTTTGATGCTTTCCTGGGAAAATTTAAATTGTGTGTAGGATAGGGAGGATTACAGCTAAAAGTTATCATTTATGGAAACGGGTTATAAGACAAAAATACAGTGTTAGTGTGTTGGTATTTCTTTCTCTGTTTTGTGCAAGACACCCGGTGAATTATTGTCTAATAGGAGGAATTGCTTTCAGCAAGTGCACACCACTTATAATCTCCCAATAATCTTCCACCCAGTTCTGTCACACAGTGGACTGAATTGCTGCTGAGGGTCAGGATTATAACTGCCTCTAATTGCTATTCCTATCTGTTATAAAAAATGAAAGAAATGTTTCTTCTTTTGATAAAATCAGGAAAAATGATAAATAATATGCCAAAAGAAAAACCACTTTTCTGTCAGTCCTAATACAAAATCATCAAACCACTTGCAAGGGATCAATTCAGAACTAAGAAATTAGTGTAGGCAACTGAAGCTGGATTCTTCAGTTTAGGGGCTAAAACACTATTTTGAGTAGTGTCTAAAGGAGAATGTTTTGCTGGGGAAAAGTAGAAAGGGAAAGGCAAAGAAAACCACAATTAACTGTTTACAAATCGCATGTCAGGCACATTTAAAAACATCTCTAGCCTATAGCAGTCCTAAGAATTAGCTGAGACCACTCTGTTTACAGACATAGAAACTGGAGCTCAGGGAGCTTATAAAATTTCCCCGACCTTTAGTTAGCAAACAGAGATTCTAGGAAAATTTGTGAATTGGAGGTCTTTTGGCCAGTCTGTCAAAAAGGGTAATGATTTCCTAGCCTTAGTAAATCTTGTACAAATGTAACTAGGCAAAGGAATTTCAAAGACATCGTCTCTGACAGTCAACCAGAAATACCTTAAGAGACAAAGAAGTCTCAGTTTCATAAACACAGAATTACAGCTAACAACAAAATATAAATATGTTCCTGGTTCATTAATTTACTGATAATTATTACTGCATTAATGACCCCAGTCCAAGTTCACCATTTGCTGAGAGAGAGTGATATACATAAATAGTAACAGACAGAAAAAACACCATTGTTTTCCAGGAAGAATTCAAGATGAAGAGCACATTTTTTTTTTTTTTTTAAATTGTGTAATGTGGGCCTCCCTGATGGTTCAGTGGTAAAAGAATCCTCCTGCAATGGAGGAGATGTGGGTTCACAGGTTCAATTCCTGGGTTGGGAGAATGCCACTGAAGAAGGAAATGGCAACCCACTCCAGTATTCTTGCCTGGGAAATCTCATGGATAGAGGAGTCCGGCGGGCTCAATATGTGGAGTCCAAGAGTTGGAAACAGCATAGTGACTAAACCACCAACACCCATACAAAACTACTATGATACAGGACATATTAAGAATGACCTACAACGGGCTAAGAATGAAGTGTGGTTCTACTAAAAAAATAATTTAAATGATTTAATTTTTGTTAAGAAAAAGAATGACTCACTGGGTCATACAGGAGCCACTGGAAAGAAGTCCATTTTCTTTAGTAAGGTGTAAAAACTAAGCGCTGAAAATATATTATCAACAGTTCTTTAAAACCTCAATAAAAGGAGCAATAAATTTTTATTGAAATATGCAGTGTCCAAAAATATGAAGTTAGAAGTTCTAAAGCATCTGTTCATTTCCTTGTGGGGGAGAAACAGCCAAGTGGAACTCAAACTGCTTTGTCCTTGAGATTCTAACCACAGGCTAAGTGAGGTTTCCAAGGACCCCACCAGTATATGAAACACATGCTGCAAAGTTGTAAAATACTGGGTACAGTCCTGGTGACTTTGTTCATTGGGGCTACAGGTTCTGGAGTGTGGAGGAAGTTTCCTAAATGTTCCTCTCTGTAGTGGGGAAGTCAGAGAAATGGGGTGGATTAATGAAAAGTAAATATTTGCCTCATTTCTCTTACCTTCAGACTCTGTATCCTTATGTTTCCCTTCTTCAGTTTGAATCCCCTCACATGGGTGAAGCCTCTTGTCAGGTACAATTCAAAATCACTGAATTGATAGGAATAGTCTCTGTACTTAGGAATTTCAAAGAGTCTGGGAAAGAGCAAGGAAAATGTCTGCCTCTAAAAATATTGCAGGCCCAGGGCAAGACCGCAAACCATATGTCTAAATAATTAAAATACGGAACTCAAGTTAATGACTTTTAAATTAAATGTGTTGTATCTTAAAATCTTTTAAAAGATATAATGATCTGGAAGACAAGGTACATGTGTACAAGTCTGAGATTCCTTAGAGGTACTGCAAGGAACACGGTGGTGTTCAGGGAGTGGAAACTGGGATCTCCAGTCTATTCAGGGCTCCTTCCTGCCTCATGAGGGGCCTCATACAGCAGCAGATATTCTAGCCTATTCTCACAAGCTCTGTCTATTGCTTTCCTTCGTGAACATTCCCTTAGGCCTAGCGCCAAGTACATCCCATCCTCCTGAGAGAAGGACCTGAAAAGAGGCCAGCACAGGCCTGCCACAGGGAATCCTGGGGAAGAAATTCTGAAGTCTTGGGTATCTGGAGTAAGTTTGGAAGAGGAGATGTAGATGACAGGAGAGAAAAACCCTGGAGGCTCACTCACCTGCCTTGGTGGAGGGGGCCATGGCTCAGGAAGGCCAGCATTGGGCACTCCCTGTATGGAGCCCAGGATAGATGCACTCTTACTGGGTGGGGTCTGACAGCAGTATTGACGAGCCAGGCATTAAAACTGGACTAATATAAGACAGTTCTTCATTTATCAAAAGACTCTATTGCAGCTTAAATTTCATTAGCTTAGTATCACTTAACTTTGTACTGACCCTCAAACCTGCCTTTACAAAGATATGTAGCTGTTTTGGTAACTCAGTTTTTGATAAACATAAGAATCCCACTCATCATGTGATTTTTTTTTCTTTAGAAATTTTAGGATTCCAGTTAATTTTTATTTTTTTCCCTTTTTTAAAATTTATTTATTTTAATTGGAGGCAAATTACTTTACAATATTGTATTGGTTTTTGCCATACATCAACATGAATCCGCCACGGGTGTACATGTGTTCCCCATCCTGAGCCTCCCTCCCACCTCCCTCCCCGTACCATCCCTCTGGGTCATCCCAGTGCACCAGCCCCAAGCATCCTGTATCCTGCATCGAACCTAGACTGGCGATTTGTTTCTTATATGATATTATACATGTTTTAATGTCATTCTCCCAAGTCATCCCACCCTCTCCCTTTCCCACAGAGTCCAAAAGACTGTTCTATACATCTGTGTCTCTTTTGCTCTCTCACATACAGAAACATAGCTTCAACCATGAGACTTCTACATGTTTTTTTTTTTTTTAATAGTAACTGGAGCAGAAAACTCTCTAAATATCTTCAAAATGTCCTCTTTTAGACTTATTTCATTGTACTTTCCCCTTTCTGTTTATCCTGTCTGTTCATACTTTATGACTTTAGTCTTGGCCTAACCAAATCTTTGATCACAATGTTTGTGTTACTTTCAGGTACACTAGTCTCCAAATGATATAATCACTCCATTGCCCTTGTTTTGAATTACCTCTTCTTTCTCTATATTTTTCTGAAAATCTAGTCTTAATTCCTAAAACTGACTTTTCTTGTCCCAGTTTTAATTTCATGTTATATCCTTTTATGCAATATTACCTTGTAAATCAACCAAAGATTAGCTTGACTTTATGCCTCTTTTTGTTCTAAACATAACTTTTTGTATTAATAGTATTAAGGTTCTCTACCTACAGATACAGTCATCTGTAATTTAAGAACTGCTATTCAAAAATTTAAATATATTCTTCCAAGTCATTTATTATTATTGAACCCCCACTCTATAGCTCTGATTTCTAAAAATGGATTTGCAAATTTCATTAATTCTTTGATGGCATATTCATGCTCCTTACCAAGTACATGAATATGGGAAGAAAATGATTTCTCATTTTGCCAACAATTTTTAATGTGATATTGGATAGGACCTTTATTGCTAATTACAATCTAGTTGTATTAAATTTGAGCCTACCCAGTTCCTCTGTCACTCTCTGTTGTAATCTATAATGAATTCAAGGTCGATAAATTATATTGTGTGATGACGTAGAATTAATAGTATATGGGCTTTTGGTTTGGTTTGGAAAAGTAAATTAGGTGAAATAAACCACCAAGTTCAGAGTGAGGGTTGGTCCTTTGGTAAAGTAGGTAGAAGAGGTACAACCTACAAAGTCTTACCTAAGTGTGGCCACTTATTCCTCCCCTGTCTTCCCTCCCCTCCCTTTGAAAGTATCAAGGATTACTAGTCTTAGGTTCAGGACCAAATTTCATTTCTGACCTATAGAAGTTTCCAGATTGAAAGTGCAAGTGAAAGTTGCTTAGTTGTGTCAAACGCTGAGACCCCATGGACTGTAGCCTGCCAGGCTCCTCTGTCCATGGAATTCTCCAGGCAAAAAGAGGTAGCCATCCTCTTCAGGGAATCTTCCCAACTCAGGGATTGAACCCAGGTCTCCTGCATTGCAGGCGGATTCTTTACTGTCTGAGTCACTGGGGAAGTCCATGAATACTGGAGTAGGTAGCCTATCCCTTCTCCAGGGGATCTTCCCGATCCAGGAATCAAAATTGGGGTCTCCTGCATTGCAGGTGGATTCTTAACCAGCTGACCCACATTAGGACAAATTAACCTCTTTGGGCCTCAATATCAGTAGACTATAAACTAGAACATTAGATTATCTTAAAAGTCACTTTTATAAACTATTCTTCAAATTTTCTATCAGATCTTTTCCCCATTAATTACTAATGAGTCACTGAATGTTGGACCACAAAGATTGGAGCCTTATCTTTCTACTTCCACAGTTAAGATGCACAGAGCATTTTAACAGAATTTCAGTCTTCACTGAAAGTTGAATTTCTGTCTGTGGTTGGTTGAATCTGCAGATGCTGAACCTCCAGCAATAGAGGCTCGGCTCTATGTAGGGACAGTTTATGTAAGAGACTCTTGCAAATTTTGGTATCTACACTGATCTGGGAAGCGATGCCCCTTAGATACCAACAGGCAACTGTATTTTCAGTTTAATGACTTGAGTTACTAGACGTAGAGTAGGTCTGAGAACCCTGCAGCTTCAGAACATAGAATCAGGAATGGTGGACAAAGGGAGTGAAGAGGAGAGCATCAGAGGAAAATGAGATGCCACCAAAGACATCTCAACTAGGAACCTTCCTGGTGAAAGTGATCTGCCAGACATTGCAAGCTTGGAGGTGGCAAAGTCAATATGACTGAGATAATCAATAGTTACTGTGATAATATTATCCATTTCTGTCTTTCAGTTTGGTAGAAAATAAAATTTGAAAGTACGAGAATATTTTTCCCTTGAGTCTGCTTTGCTCAGCCCAGGAAAGCCTGTCTACAACTAATCCTATACTGCCTAACTGAGAGGCCCACAGTGCTCCTTCCCACACTCTCGATCAGCAAAAGCCATATACATCATCAGTGCTCAACTCCAAGGCTAATTTCTTCAAGTCTTCGCTCAGATGTCACAAGGCAGAGCTAACCTCCTCTTCCTCGGCATGCTGTCAGCATGTCATCACCAGCCCTCAGTTTCTTTCCTTCATTCTGCTCCACATTAGCCGGAGCAGATGGGGTCCCTGTCTCACTCTCACCTTTCCCACCTCTGCCTGCCATCTGCGTGAAGCAGCAACCCCTCTCTGGTTCTTTTCAACCAGTGCTCTCCTCCCATTCAGGCCTTTCCTAAACATTCTCTAGAATCAAACATGAACATAAATTGTGTCTTTTCCCTGCTTTGCTGCTGTTATAATCCAAGCTCACCTTCAGTAGATACAAATAGTTCTGACCAATTAGCGGAAGACTGGAAAATGAAAAGAAGAGCTGTACAAAGATAAACATTTCTCCATCTTGCTACATTTCTGTGACAAACTTGGGTTCCTAGTCCCTTGGTTCTTTTTTTTTTTTTTTGGCAGTTTTGGTAGATAGCATCTTAAACAGCCTGAAAATTGTCAAGTAGGCTTTTAAAATCTACATAACTAGTCCCAGGGCTAGAGATCCTGATTCAGGAGATCAGGGCTAGGTCTGGTATCCACATATAGAAAGCTCCCTGTGGAACCAGTGCACAACACAGTATTAGGTGAGAACTTCTTATAACTTAACGCTCAGGGCACTGTAGCTACAGACTTGATTGTGACCTTGGGCAAGTTATTTACCTTGTCTGAATATTATATATATATATATATATATATATATACACACACACACATACTCATTTTTACATATTTAATGTTTACATGTATTATATTTATATATATGTCAAAATTGATTCATTATATATATATGCATATATATGTATCTGTTTTTTAATTGTATAGTATTATCACCTGAGAACATTTGAAGAGATAGAAATACCAGTTTGTTTCAAGGAACAAACTCCACTTTGTGCTTAAAGCAAACATCTGAAAACAAATGCTAGTTTTATTGTCGTTGTCATTGTTTCCACAGTTTTCATTGCAATTTAAGTTACATACAACTTAATTTTATTTACAATCAAAATTTGATTTGGTCTGATATGTACCACGCATGAGTTTTGTATTTAACAAAGTAACATGGTTTGTTTAGGTTCACCTCCCCATCAATCATTGTTTTGCACCATGTCTGCCTAGAATTAACACACCAACACTGACATATTTAACAAAAAGTTAGTTTAGTTTTTCCCCTGAAAGATTGTTTAGATGAACTCTCATTCTGTAATATTTGTGCCTTTGAAGGAATATGCGCAGACTGATGTTTCTTTATGAGGGTTAATATTTCTCTTTCTGAATCTACTTCCATTTACTTTCTCAAATGTTTCACACTTCTCAGAAACACTCTTTTAGTATGTGTGTGTCTGGGTGTAACCAGAGATCTCTTCTGCAGTTGTGTTAATAGTTTTCTGATTCCTTAATTTGAATAGGTAAATTTTTAATATTATTTTCCACTTCTTTATAAGCTTTCCTTTTCTGACTGAGAGCACTCCTGCCTGATATTCTACCTAAATTTTCCCTATTCTTCAGGTCCCATTTTTTAATAAAATTTTTCCTGATCCATTCTGCTCCATGAAGCCTTCCTTTCATTTTTGTCTGTGAGTTACTGTCTGTACCGTGCCTTGAACACATATGCTGTGTCATAGTTTAATATATTGCTTTATTGCCTTAGGAATAATTTAAGAATTCTTCCTAATTCTTCTAAGCATTATACTAATGGAGTCTCTGTGGAATATTTCTGTATCTTCTCCTCATTGTCAAGCAGTACTTTGCAAATAGCATGTGCTTTTATCCTCTGAGGAATGCAGAGAGGGGGAGTACTTTTCTTTTATGTAGGAAAAAATCATACAAGATAATAAAATATATGAGAGCATTTTTTTATGAGGCAGAAACATAGGATTCCTTCCTCCTGTTTCTGACTGTTTTGGCCTAACATTCTACACTGAGAAGTACCTCACAAGCTTAATCACAGGAAAGATCAAGATTATCTACCCTTGACATTAGGATTAACTTGGGTCATCTAAATTATTCAGATTAAGAGACCCAGGTTGTGTCTTCTTTCCTTTCTTGTAAACAAACAAACAAACAAAGACATTTGAGTCTAGTTCCCAGCATGCTGTTTCAATCAGTGCTCAATAATATTTACTGCTTTCCCTATATGCCAAACACCTAGGTCTTTGTTTGTCCTGGTCTGGCCACTGTTCCCTCTGTCCAAAGTTGAGGCTTCCCCATACATTCCTAGAAGTGTATTTCCTATCTACTTCCTTTCCCAAGGCCACTTTATACTGTGGCCAGAGCTATATCTGGCTATATCTGGCCAGAGCTATATCACGCAGTTCCAGATACTGTTCCCTGTTGCTTTTCAGGAGGCAGGGGAAAGCAAGCCATCTGTTATCTAAAGGTTCATTGCTGAGGCTGGGGGCAGGGAGGGCCCTGACTTACTAGCAAGTGAGAGTCTTTCTCACTGCAACTCTGTTATCTGCTTATAAAGTCATTGTCCTCCTCAGCCCTGTAATCTTAGCACCCATCCCTTTGCATACCATGCAGCTGGCAATTGACAAGTCGCACTGGTTGAATAAACCCAGGAGATCAGATGCTATCTCTCCCAAGAAGCCTTCCAAGTCCACCAGTAGAATTGATTGCTTCCTCCTCTGTGCCCCAGGGCTCCGTGCATCCTCCTCCTGTTAGTGAATTCATCTTAGTGAATGGTACTGGTTTGTATACTATGGGTTTATCTTTCTCAGTGATCTCTTGATAGCAAGGCCTGTCTTAGTATTTTTGTATCTCTAATACCAAGCAGGCACAATGCTTTAAGAAATAATCTTGTGAAACTACTCTGTATCTGCTATAAAGGTATCATTAGAAACATTATTCATTAGATTTCACAGCATCCTTTTTCTTTGTTTCTTTAATTAAAGTAAATGATTTAAAGCAGTGTGTTCATTTCTGATGTACAGCAAAGTGATTCATATATATATATATATATATATATATATATAATCTTCTTTTTCATATTCTTTTCCATTATGGTTTATTACATGATACTGAATACAGTAGGACTTTTTTGATTACGTATTTTATAAATAATAGTTTGTATTTACTAACCCCAAACTCCTTATTTATTCCTTTCCCACCTGCTATCCCCTTTGGTGATTGTAAGGGTTTTTTCTATATCTATGAGTCTGTTTCTGTTTTGTAAGTACGTGCATTTGTGTCATATATTAGATGCCACATATAAGTAGTATCATATGGTATTTGTCTTTCTCAGCCTGACTTACTTCCTTAGTCGGATACTTTCTAGGTCCATCCATATTGCTGCAAACGGCAGTATTTCATTCTTTCTTATGGCAGAGTAGTGTTCCGTTATATGTAGGGAGCACATCCTCTTCATCCATTCATCTTCTGATGGACATTTAGGTTGTTTCCATGACTTGGCTTTTGTAAAAAGTGTTGCTGTAAACATTAGGGTGCATGTATATTTTCATATTATAGTTTTCTCTAGAATATATGCCCAGTAGTTATATTCACAGCATCCTTTTTAGAATATTTCTCCAAAAATCTCTCTCTGTAATTATATCTAGAATACATGTGTTTCTTTTAGACTAGATTTTTGCTTTCATTTCATAATCATTGTATTTTGTGTCTTACCAATTACATTTGAACTCATCTATAGTAAGAACTCAGTGGCAAATGCTTTTATGTTAACCTTAATTCTGGGTCCAGTTCAGCCACCTATCTTCCTTTGTATTTCCCACCTACTTCTGATATATGCTATTTTTTTTGTGTGTGTGTTTATATATCATATAACCTTCCTTATATGTATATATTCTAAAGTCCCTCTTTGAGAATGGATAGGGTAAATCACCTATAAAATATGTTGTCAAATAAATTTGCTCATTCATTCAAAAAAATGGATCTAGGAATAAATCAGAACCAAATACAATACACTGTCCTAAATTCATTTGACTTGAAAAGTTAAATCAATGAAATCTGGGATACATGAAATATGAGATTGAAGAATTAGGAGGTGTCAAAGTTCATGTCACCATTTGGATGGTGCCATTTTCTGAATTAGGGGAGAGAGGAAGAAGGCCAGAGTTGAGAAGACTTTTCGAAATAATTGTAATGTAAATAATAATAATTATGACTAACAGCCGTACATATCTGCATGGGTCACAAAACACTCTAACACAAGTAATAGTCATAAGAATAAACCATTGTATAGTGATCTAAAGTTCATAAAGTTTAGTTTGTTTCTTACAAGGATATGAGTTCACAAGGACCAATATAATGTCATTCACATTTTGTAGATGAGAAAGTTAAGTTTCAGAGGGGTTAAAGATGTAGAAGGAAATGTTGGAAGGAGATCTTGGGGGCTATGATTTGCAGTCCTAGAGTCTACTCCTCATTGTTCTACTTCTTCTAAAATCAGAAACATATCACAGAGTGAGGAATACAGTGGTAAGATAGCTCTCTTCCTTTGTAAAACAAGACAACTTATAAGCCAGGTATTGCAACTAAAGTTGTCCTCATTATTCAAAATTTTATTACCCAGTGATAATTTTCTGTGAACTGCCTGGAACTTTGAGCTGTTCAGTGTGACTGTCTCTCAGTCTTCTGGGTAGGAGCCCTGTTCAGTCAACATGTGACACACCTGATCCCTTAACAGCATTCTTAATTCTACTTAGTGTTAGTCACTCAGTTCTGTCTGACTCTTTGCAATCCCACTGACTGTAGCCTTCCAGACAAGAATACTGCATTGGGTAACCATTTCCTTCTCCAGGGGCCCTTCTCGACCCAGGGATCAAGCCCGGGTCGGGAGGAGCCCATGGAAAAGGATGTTAAACAAAAGTAATAAAATGATATTTCTGACACAATTCACCTGATTTTGAATAAAGTACGAACAACCTGTGATAAGCATAAAATACTGACTGATTAACAGGTAAATTTCATAGATAATACTAATTGTTGACCAAGCCTTAGAAATATGTTAAAACTTCTGGCTAGAGATGTTTGTGCGTATTATAATTGTCAGCATGCATGTGTTTCAATAGAAATGGATAATTTCCCAGTTTGATCTTGGTGCCTCTATAGTTCAGTTCAATTCAGTTCAGTTCAGTTGCTCAGTCGTGTCTGACTCTCTGCGACCCCATGAATAGCAGCACGCCAGGCCTCCCTGTCCATCATCAACTCCCGGAGTTCACTCAGACTCACATCCATTGAGTCGGTGATGCCATCCAGCCATCTCATCCTCTGTCGTCCCCTTCTCCTCCTGCCCCCAATCCCTCCCAGCATCAGAGTCTTCTCCAATGAGTCAACTCTTTGCATGAGGTGGCCAAAGTATTGGAGCTTCAGCTTTAGCATTATTCGTTCCAAAGAGCACCCAGGACTGATCTCCTTCAGAATGGACTAGTTGGATCTCCTTGCAGTCCAAGGGACTCTCAAGAGTCTTCTCCAACACCACAGTTCAAAAGCATCAATTCTTCGGTGCTCAGCTTTCTCCACAGTCCAACTCTCACATCCATACATGACCACTGGAAAAACCACAGCCTTGACTAGACAGACATTTGTTGGCAAAGTAATGTCTCTGCTTTTCAATATGCTATCTAGGTTGGTCATAACTTTTCTTCCAAGGAGTAAGTGTCTTTTAATTTCATGGCTGCAGTCACCATCTGCAGTGATTTTGGAGCCCCTCAAAATAAAGTCTGATACTGTTTCCACTGTTTCCCCATCTATTTCCCATGAAGTGTTGGGACCAGATGCCATGATCTTCGTTTTCTGAATGTTGAACTTTAAGCCAACGTTTTCACTCTCCTCTTTCACTTTCATCAAGAGGCTTTTTAGTTCTTCTTCACTTTCTGCCATAAGGGTGGTGTCATCTGCATATCTGATGTTGTTGATATTTCTCCCTGCAATCTTGATTCCAGCTTGTGTTTCTTCCAGCCCAGTGTTTCTCATGATGTTCTCTGCATATAAGTTAAATAAGCAGGGTGACAATACACAGCCTTGACGTACTCTTTTCCTATTTGGAACCAGTCTGTTTTTCCATGTCCAGTTTTAACTGTTGATTCCTGACCTGCATGTTGGTTTCTCAAGAAGCAGGTTAGGTGGTCTGGTATTCCCATCTCTTTCAGAATTTTCCACAGTTTATTGTGATCAGAAAAGAAGAAATCAAACTCAGAGGAAAAAGAGGAGAGTATCAAAGACCATGACATGATTATACTTCCATTGTATGGCCTATTCTTGGGAAGGACGTTTCCTGATTATCTTATCCATATTCCTGGATCAAATACTAAGTGCAAACCCTCATTTGTCAAAAACCCCAAGTTCATACACCTTCTGATACGAGACTGTAATTATTGCAATATGAGAATGTAGTTATTGCCACCATAATCAGAGTGTCCCTGTATTATTCTCTATGTGCTCTTTTTAGATAGATTTTTAACTCCAGATCTGAGAAACAGATGATTAAGAAACACTTGCATGTGCTGATTCTTATCCCTAATCACAAAAGAAGACCATGGAGGTATTAGATAAAATACAATGATTTGGTTTTCAGACAGATTCTCTAAGTGTGACCTCCACCAATTAAAAAAATAATAAGTACCATACATTTCTGCATGCTTGGGCCAGGTTCTCTTAGTCAGTTCTGTATTTTTCTTACCACCCAGAGACTGAAACATTTGGCATATGTGGGATCCTAGTATTTTGGAGCTGGAAGGGAAGTTCTCCCACCCTGGTTTTATCTGTAGGCTGGATAAAGGTTTGGGATTTAGCAATAGGCTTTGCTAGCTCAGCTTGTGAAAATCACATTCTTTATCAACTCCCCAGATGGTTTAGATCATTAAAAACACAACAAAACAAAACAAAAGCCCTTCAGAGTGTACACTGTGAAGATATTCTCTAATTTCCAAGAAAAATAAATATATGTTGAATTTCTCACAGATTTCTCACACTTTCTTAGTCTCTAGCCTGAATCGCTGTGCTGAATGGAGAATGTAAAGCCATCGTTTTTTGAAACTGCAAAGCTTTGTGCTGAATACTTAACTTCCAGCAGCCCTTTGCCTTTCCAGCTTGTCCTTCAGCCCCCAACTTGAAGTCAGTATTTATCATTTGGGGCTTAGCTTAGACTGAGACATGGATGTCTCTATTCAATGAATTTGGGGCAACTGACTCTCAATAAGCAACAAAAACAAAAGGCTGTTTCAAGTCAAAGAGACCTCAAGAAACTATCCCACCATCTGCTGAGGAGAGAGAAATGAGCCTGTGGGCCGAGAGCTTTGATTGAATAGAATAAATAGTATTGTCGTCTAAATTTTCTGCAAGACTCTTTGGATCAAAATATTATAATCACAGCAAATAGACGCAGCAAATAGATGCGGCCACACTTAATGGATACTCAAAGGGCCAGACCACTGCTTGGCTGGGATCGTTTACTGTCATTTGGAAGGAAAACTGGGGGGCTGATGGAATCGGGGTTGGAGGGAGACAGGGAGACCTGACGTTCAGCTGGCATGCACCAGTGGATAAATGGCTGGCATTTGCAGAACTGCATTGCAGGGGAGCTTTTAGCAGTTTGCCACTGCCAGCTGATGTCTCTGTGAACATCGGTGCCAAGAAGCCAAAAATGAAAGCAGGTGCAGGGGCAGAGGAACTAAATGTTGGGGCGGGGGTAGTGGGGGATTCAGCAACAGAACTTCTGTTGTGAAAAACTGGTTGCCTTCATTAAAACCTAAACAATACCTTACTTTAACTCTGCATAACATTTTTAGCCCACTAGAGTCCTGCACACACTCTTAAGGCAAGCCTCTTACATTTATGCACTAACTGGGCAAAGAGATTGTTTTGCTGGTCTCTCTCCAAAGCTGTGGATTGTCTGCAAGACTGCTGAACTCTGATTAGAGCGGCTTTCCATCCGAAACTGGGAGCATCTGCTTCTGAAAGTGCCCTTTACCTCCCCTCCCTCCCAAATGCCCTCTCTTCAGAAAGTCCCACTTCTACACAACCAGGGCCTGGGAACAGGGAATATTCCTGAACTCGGCTCGTCTTTGCAGAGCCCTGTCACCAGTGCAGCTCTCTGAAATGCTGCTTTCCGATGAGAAAACAGACGGAACTTAGTGCTGCCTGCAATTTACATTTCCCTCAAAAGCTCTGTGTTCCCTAGCCCACGGCAAATGACAGCAGGAAAAGAAACAATGGGATAAGTGAGGGAAAAAAAACAGAAAGAAAGGTAAAGGTTCAGGACCAACTGAGGAAAAGAACTAAGGCTTGCCACAGGGCACACTGCAAATCAAGAATAAAACAGAAAACTGCCTGCTGCCCACTCTGCTGCCTTGCCTGGCTGAGCCACTCCCAGCAGGAATTTGGTCACTGCAGAAAGTGAAAGTCATCTTTCAAGGAGATGGGACAAAAATACAGATCACATGCAGCCATATCTCAACTGGGATGGAGAGGGAGCAAAGCACAAGAAGAGACTGCAGGCAATCTGCACTTGGTGGAAAATAGTGGGGGTTTTTTCCCCTAATGGGCATTAGTTCAATAAGAGAAATAAAAAGTATGTTTGTTTGCTTTTATAGGCTTTTAGAATATACATACAACTCTCATTGTATATGACAAATAGAGTGTGTCTATTTTATGTGATATCTAAAAAGTTCCATCTATTAAAACTATGATGCCACGATTTTGGGGTCAGCAATTTTAATTATAATATAAGATGACTAAGTACAGTGACTCTTGGGGAATGGTAGTGAGAATTAGGTTTGTTTCATGACCTTAGGCTTGGGTAGAGTTTGTAGTCAATCTCTTTTGCTTCTACCACCAAGTGCTACTGTCTTTCCACATGTAAGCTTGATTATTATAAGCTTTTAAAACCCAGAGAAAGTTTAACAAGTCAAACCAGAAACATAAATGAGGTCACATGCCAAAAGAGTCAGTGGATGAAAAGGAAGTTAGTTCATAAAGCAAGCAGAGTCTGGGTTTTAGTTGGAATGAAATTGAGTTGAGATAACAGGAGACAGCAAAGCAGAGAAATCTGAGAGAAGTAAAATGCTCTAATCGTGGGGGGGTAGGGGGGTGCCGTGGGAAATTGGCCAAGCCTAGGAAGAGGCATTCCAAAAAAGAAACAGAGATAGCTAATAGCATAAAACAAAGTTCAAGCTCCAGACTAAAAAAGTAGCATTTGAAAGAAAAATCCTTTTCAACAGCAATATGTACAGATTTTTAAAAAGTACTCTTAATATTGCTGAGGATTTGAGCAAAATAAACTCAAATCTTGAAGGGAAACTGAAAAAAATGTGCATCAAAAACTTTGAACTTTTTAACTTACTTGAATTTGTCTTGCTCAAGAATTGAGAGATATATTTGTATACAAAAGAATTTATTGTGGTAATTTTAAATATTTATGGAAAATTTCTATTTGTAAAAATATAAGAGACTAGTTGAGGAAATTATAGTATATCCCTAAATCATGTTTTATAAAAATATTCTCCAGCATGGGATTCTTCTTACACATATATTTGCTTGGTGAAAAAGAAATATTTGTGAAGTAATATATTTGAGATGATCTTAATTATGTGTGAAGCACCTACCTTATGTTAATAGTAATTATTCTGAATTCCAGGATTATGGTTGATTTTTATTCTTAATTTTCTTCCTATATCCTTTTTTTTTCAAATTTTTCAGATTTTAAAATTTATATTTTTGAATCTTTTTACTGAAGAGTACTCTGTGTATGGAAAAGTACACAAGTAAGGATACAGCTTAATGAATTCTAAGAAACTGAAGACAGCCATGTAACCAGCACACTCATCAGAAAACAGAATATTCCTAACTCCTAGAACTTTCTTCTTGCTCCTTCCTCATCTCTACTGCTCCCACCTCATAAACTCCATCTCTGCCTGTGACAAAACTCACTTATGAGTTTTGTCTTTTTGTAGGAAAAATAAAAGAATCTTTCATAGGGGATCTTTTGTGTCCAGCTTCTTTCACTTAGCATTGAAACAGATCTTGTTTTAAGCCAGGAGTAACTAAGGGCAAGTTGAGACTATTTGTGCAGGACAGTTTGTTTTATCAGGGCTTCTTGGGATTGCTACCAGCCCCATTCCTATCCACCTCCCTTGTGTGTACTTTGAATCCAGTACTGGGTCTAAGCCTATTGAGATCTCTCAGTTACATTTTTTTTTTTTTCCTTTTCTGACATCTCATACTATGTGCATCTTCTATTGGGAAATTAATGGGTACCATATTATTTACTGTTGCATGAAATTTTAAATCATTTCCTCTATGTTTAATTTGTCATGTCTTGTTCGTATTTAACTACTAGTTGGAGGCCTAACATGTACCAGATACATTATGTCTGTAAGATAATGCTATCTTCATTTTACAGAGAAGGCAAGTAAGTTTCCTTAGGTTGTAATTCTAGAAGGTGATGGAATACGCATCTCTACCAAGGTCCCTGGATGCTCTGTTGAATGGCCTCTCTACTGTACTTCATTCTCTCATTTGCTCACATTTTATTTCTTCACTGGATTCTAACATCCTGGAAAATAAAAAATAAGTATTTCCCTTTTCTTGGATTTCCCCTCCTAACACAGTGCTTGACACATAATAGTACAGTGTTTGTTTACTGAGCATGAGTGATGATTTTTTTGTCACAGTATTCTTTATAAATCTTTATCTATAATGCTCTACAGTGTTGCTCACCATCAAGGCCAGGGATTGTCCTCACTCCAGTCATTCTGTGGGAGAAAATGTCTAATAACTGGTGTGGCCAGTAACTCTAAGTAGCTAAGTAAATAAGATGAACCAGTGACAATAGTATAACCAGTGTATTTGACACCAAGAAGATATCACCATCTAAACATCACCCTCCTTCATATATAAAAAAATTATCTAATAATTATGATATAAAGTGAATTAAAGTAATGATCATAACATACCTGAAGAAATAAAATAAAATATATATTTCAGTATAAAACTGGTAGTGATTTAAAACTTTTTATAAATGAACAAATTTTTTAGATGAAAAGATAAAAGTTTCTACCTAGATGTTAGTCTGTTGTAAGAGTTAATAATATCATAGTTTAATTCCTTAAAGCTTTGATTGTATAGATTCATTGATGGCTTTATCAAAATTAATCTTCACATGTTCATGTTTAATATACAGAATAGGAAAATTTGTCAATCTATTTTTGTGTATAGATGACAAAAGAACACATTTTATAAACTCAAAATGGATTAAATATCTAAATGTAAGACCAGAAACTATAAAACTCCTAGAGGAAAATATGGGCAGAATACTGTCTGACATAAATCATAGCAAGATCCTCTATGACCTACCTCCCAGAGTAATGGACATCAAAAGCAAAAATAAACAAATGGGACCTAATTAAACTTAAAAGCTTTTGCAGAAGGAAAGAAACTATAAGCAAGGTAAAAAGACAGGCTTCAGAATGGGAGAAAATAATAGCAAATGAAGCAACTGACAAAAAATTAATCTCAAAAATATATAAGCAGCTCATGCAGCTCAATACCAGAAAAATAAATTACCTAATCAAAAAATGGGCCAAAGAACTAAACAGACATTTCTCCAAAGAAGACACACACACAGATGGCTAACAAACACATGAAAAGATGCTCAAGGTCACTCATTATCAGAGAAATGCAAATTAAAACCACAATGACCATCTCACAATGTTCAGAATGGCTGCCATCAAAAAATTGACAGATAATAAGTGCTGGAGAGGGTGTGGGAAAGGAAAAGGAATCCTCTTACATAGTTGGTAGGAATGCAAACTAGTACAGCCACTATGGAGAACAGTGTGGAGATCTCTTTAAAAACTGGAAATAGAACTGCCATATGACCAGCAATCCCATTGCTGGGCAAACACTCCAAGGAAACCAGAATTGAAAGAGACACATGTACCCCAATGTTCATCACAGCACTGTTTACAATAGCCAGGACATGAAAGCAACCTAGATGTCCATCAGCAGATGAATGGATAAGAAAGCTGTGGTACATATACACAATGGAGTATTACCCAGCCATTAAAAAGAATGCATTTGAGTCAGTTCTAATGAGGTGAATGAAACTGGAGCCTTTTATACAGAGTGAAGGAAGTAAGAAAGAAAAACACCAATACCATATACTAACACATATATGGAATTTAGAAGGCTGGTAACAATGACCCTATGTGCAAGACAGCAAAAGAGACACAGATATAAAAACCAGAGTTTTGGACTCTGTGGGAAAAGACGAGCATGGGGTGATTTGAGAGAATTGCATTGAAACATGTATGTCACCATATGTGAAAGAGATGACCAATCCAAGTTTGATGCATGAAACAGGGAATTCAAAGTCAGTGCACTCGGAAAACCCAGAGGGATGGGATGGGGAGGGAGGTGGGAGGAGAGTTTGGGATGGAGGGACACATGTACAACCGTGACTGATTCATGACAATGTGTGGCAAAAGCCACCACAATATTGTAACGTAATTAGCCTCCAATTAAAATAAATATATTTTTTAAAGAAAACATTTTATTGAATTTTAAGTTGGATTAAAGCTCACACTTCATAGCAAATAGATGGGAAAACTGTGGAAACAGTGGCTGACTTTATTTTGGGGGCTTGAAAATCACTGCAGATGGTGACTGCAGCCATGAAATTAAAAGATGCTTACTCCTTGGAAGGAAAGTTATAACCAACCTAGACAGATTATTAAAAACCATAGACAATACTTTGTCAACAAAAGTCCATCTAGTCAAGGCTATAGTTTTTCCACTAGTCATGTATGGATGTGAGAGCTGGACTACAATGAAAGCTGAGCACTGAAGAACTGATGCTTTTGAACTGTGGGTTGAAAGAGACTCTTGAGAGTCCCTTAGAGATCCAACCAGTCCGTCCTAAAGGAGTTCAGTCCTGGGTGTTCAATGGAAGGACTGATGTTGAAGCTGAAACTCCAATCCTTTGGCCACCTGATACGAAGAGCTGACTCATTTGAAAAGACCTTGATGCTGGGAAAGATTGAGGGCAGGAGGAGAAGGGGACGACAGAGAATGGGATGGTTGGATGGCATCACCGACTCCATGGACATGGGTTTGGGTAGAGTCCGGCAGTTGGAGATGGACAGGGAGGCCTGGCGTGCTGCGGTTCAGGGGGTCGCAAAGAGTCGGACACAGCTGAGCGACTGAACTGAACTGAACTAATATATGGAATTCCAAATATTGTTTTACTACTTGTGCCTCCAGGATCAATTCCCAAAGGTTTCAAATATCATAAATCAAATAATTTTAAACACACATTTTATCCTTTTGTTTAAAGATTTTTCTAACTATTAGTATTAAAGGAAATTAAGTTTTATAGTTTTGAGAGAGTCACTTACTAGGCAGGTTGATAAGAAGTCTAGGGGTCCCCAAGGAGAGAGGGGTCTGGAACTCTCAAGGAGGAAGAAAGGGCAAACTTATTTCTCTACATTCCTTAGGATTATATAACAACAATGTATTCTGCCTGAGGGCAGTCTCTGGATTAAACCTTCTTTTTACAAGGATTATATAACAGCAATGTATTCTGCCTGAGGACAGTCTCTGGATTAAACCTTCTGGCTAATTCTGTTATCTTAAAATGTAAATTATGGGAGTAGGTCTGGTGAGGTCTTTACAATTTCCAGACCTTCATTGGATTAGTTGGAGAATATATAAACTCATTGCTAAAATTAAGAAGTGGGTACTCTTTCTACCCCCTTCTGATGCCTATGTCAGAAGCTTTCTCTATCTCCTTTATACTTTAATAAAACTTTGTTACACAAAAGCTCTGAGCGATCCAGCCTCATCTCTGGCCCTGGATTGAATTCTTCTCCTCCGGGAGGCCAAGAATCCCAGCGTCGTGATTCAACAACAACCTTTCATCTTGGGGGCTCGTCCGGGATCCTTCAGGACAAGGTAAGGATGCTTGGAGCTCTAGTTCTTTGTTCTCTTAGCGAACACGTTTTTCTGCTGTACTCTACTAACTCTACAGTGTGCTTGTTTGAATGGATGACATGCCCTGTGCGAAGCAAGTCAGGAGCCCTGCTCTGCGGTTCCATGGTGATCTCATGCGGCTTATGGCAGAAACCTGTTGGGGGTTTCTACCATCCTGCCAAGGCCAAGAGGCACCCAAGGTCTCCTTTGGGAATCGACCAGAAATGGGCAAAGCGTGTGGACCGAACTCTACTTTCTCGGTCAAACTTTTCGGTTTCTTTGACTGTTTCATAACTCCTTGGGAATTAGAAGTACTAACCTAGTCTATCGGATCATATACTTTCAAGGGACTTGTGATCTATACTGTTACTGTGTACTGTGGCAAACTTGGATTGGTAGTCAAGAAAACGCCTAGCCTCGCTAGGAATCAAAAGTTTGGAAGCTAGATGGAGCTTTAGCCCAAGAACATCTCTGAGGTTAAAGGTTACTCAGATGGGACTGCAATGGGTTTTATTTTTTTTCCTTTGGTAACACTGGCTCTTAGTGGACAGAGGAGGCTCTCATACTGGTGTGGTGATGCTTGAAAAAAACATCTCAGCTTTATGTTCGTATCGATCTTATTGTGGTCAGGAATATACTCAGGGTCATGCACAGGCACTCAGGTGACGAATGTTTCCCCAGTGGTCTTAGCTTGGGAGGCATTCCGGAAGGTTACTCTGATTGCACCCCGGGTGGCATCAGAGGCAAGCAAGGTTAAAGGTGAAGAGCTGGACATCAGGTAGAGATGCTATCAGGTCTACCCCTGGTACATCCCCACCCCGTCTCGGTGGTAGAACCGAGAGGGTCGAGATGGCGCCTGCGTTGGTAAGGGACAGACTAAGTCCGACCAGGAAGGAAAAGCTTTTGGTGTAAAGTCTGTCTACACCCCCATCTAGAGCAGGGAGGGACGCCTCCGGTAGAAAAATGGCGCTGGTTGCAGGCGCTGCTCGCATTTTTCTCTCTTACAGATGGGAGCTAACAAATCCAGCCTCACTCCTTTGAACTGTATCCTGAAAAACTGGGATAGATTCGATCCCCAGGGCTTAAAGAAGACACACCTGGTCTTCCTATGTGATACTGCATGGCCACAGTATCCATTGGAGGATGGCAAACGGTGGCCAGTTGGAGGGTCTCTTAAGTATAATACTCTTTACAATTAGACCGGTTCTGTAAGGAACAAGCAAAATGGGATCATATGCGCAGAACAGCCAGAAAGACTGAGGAACAGCCACACAAGCTGTTGCCTCTTTATGAAACACCCACCGGGAGAAATAATCAGTCTATGAGAGTTAATATGCCTTTTTCTTATCAAGAAATACAAAGAATCAAGGAGGATCTGGGAGACTATTTAGAGGACCCAGAAAAATATATTAGAGCTTTTAAAGGTGTTACAGTGCTTTATGACCTTACTTGGAAGGATGTGATGTATATCTTGGGACAAACGCTGACTCCTGACTCAAAGACTCGAGTTTTGGGGAAAGCGGTTGCTTATGGAGATGAATGGCTTGGTAATGAATCAGTAGGGAAGCGGGAGGACGAGATAGCGGCCCTCCCCACTGGGAATCAGGCGGTCCCTACTATAGAACCAGACTGGGACTACAACACAGCTAAAGGAAGATGGGATCAGAGTCATTTTGTCAGATGTATTCTTGAAGGACTCAGGCAGGCGCGTTCTAAGCCTTTAAACTATAGCAAATTGGGAGACATAGAACAGGAGGAGAAGGAAGCTCCTGGTAAATTCCTAGATAGACTAAGAGAAGCTCTTCGCAGATTCACAGAGATTGATCCCGAAAGTGAAGAAGAAAAAGTGATCTTAAAAGATAGATTTATCACTCAGTCGGCTTCAGATATCCGCCATAAGCTACAAAAACGGGCGTATGGACCAAATCAGTCTTTAGATACTCTGTTACAACTGGCTCAGACAGTCTATTACGGTAGGGAATATGAGGAAAAGAAAGAGAGGCAAAGAAAGACAAAGGAAAAGGCGGAAGCCTTCGCAATGGCTATGAAAATGCTCTTAAACAGCCGGAGAAAAATGCCCAGAGGGACCCAGGTGAAAAGGGATGGGCTTGCTATTCCTGTGGAAAGGAGGGGCACCTCAAGCGGGATTGCCCTCAGGCATCTAAGCCGCCCCCGGCTCCATGTCCGGTCTGCAAAGGACCACACTGGAAGAAAGACTGCCCTCAGAGGCGTAGGTCTCTGGGGTCGGACTCTCAAGACGATCAGGACTGAAGGTGCCCGGGGTCCCCACACAAGCTCCCCGTCCTAATTACACCTGAGGAACCCCGGGTATTAATAATTGTGGGGGGGCAATCCATCAATTTCCTTTTAGATACTGGGGCAACTTACTCTGTGCTTACTGAAGCCCCTGGCCCACTTTCTTCCCAATCCGCTCCGTAATGGGACTGTCTGGACGAGCCAAAAGATATTATTTCAGTTATTCTTTATCTTGCAACTGGGATTCTGTGCTATTTTCCCATGAGTTTCTGATCGTGCCAGAATCTCCCTCACCCCTTTTGGGGAGGGATATACTGAGCAAGGTCCATGCCTCTGTTTTTATGAATATGGAGCCCTCCCTTTCTCTCCCTCTAGTTGAACAAAATGTAAATCCTAGAGTATGGGCTGATGGAAAATCTGTGGGTCGAGCGCAAAATGCTATTCCTGTAGTTGTCAAGCTCAAAGACCCACACTTATTTCCACATAAGAAACAGTATCCTCTGAAACCTGAGGTTAAGGAAGGGTTAAAACCCATCATTGAAAATTTAAAGGAACAGGGACTATTAATTCACTGTAACAGTCCTTGCAACACTCCTATTTTGGGTATAAAGAAATCAAATGGTAAATGGAGACTAGTTCAAGATTTACGTATAATAAATGAGGCTGTAATTCCTTTACACCCCGTGGTGCCTAATCCTTAAACTCTATTGTCTGAAATTCGTGAACGAGCCAAATATTTCTCAGTAATTGATTTAAAAGATGCCTTCTATTCAGTGCCTTTGGCGGAGGAAAGTAAATTTCTATTTGCCTTTGAAGACCCTACGCAGCCAGCTTCTCAGTTAACCTGGACAGTTTTACCCCAGGGATTTCGTGACAGTCCTCACTTATTTGGACAAAGTTTGTCACGAGATCTACAAAACTTTAATAGCTCTGAAGTGGTGGTGTTATAATATGTAGACGATATTTTGCTCTGTGCAGAGACAGAGGAAGCTTGTTCGCGAGCCTCAGAAGATTTCTTAAGCTTTCTCACAGGCTGTGGTTGCAAGGCATCAAGAGAAAAGGCTCACCTTTGTCAACAATCAGTTAGATATCTGGGTCTAATCATATCAGAAGGGACTAGCACCATAGGCCCTGAGAGAATTAAGCCTATACTAAATCATCCCCTACCTATGACTTTAAGACAATTGAGAGGATTTTTGGGAATCACAGGTTACTGTCACATTTGGATTCCGGGTTATGGGGAACTTGCCCGGCCTTTATATAAACTTATAGCTGAAACTCAGCAGGCCCAAACTGACAAACTGGTTTGGTCTCCAGAAACTCAAAAGGCTTTTAAGGTTCTTCAGACTGCTCTTCTGCAAGCTCCTGCTCTGAGCTTGCCCACAGGGTCAGACTTTAATTTGTTTGTCATTGAAAGGAAAGACATGGCCTTGGGAGTTTTGACACAACCCCGAGGGCCTCACCAGCAACCTATTGTTTATCTAAGCAGAGAATTAGATGTAGTTTCACGTGGGTGGCCCCACTGCCTAAGAGTAATTGGGACAGCGGCTTTATTAGCACCTGAAGCTTTAAAAATAATTAATGGACGAAACCTTACTGTACTGACTTCTCATGATGTGAGTGGAATCTTAAATTCTAAGGTTAATATTTGGATGACATACAGTAGGCTTCTTAAATATCAGTCATTGTTGTTAGAAGGACCAGCAACTAAGCTTAAATTTAAATCCTTCCACTTTCCTTCCTGAAAAGGAAAATGAAACACCTGATCACGATCGTTCTCAATTCCTAACTTTAAACTATGCAGCTCGGGAAGATCTATTGGACACCTCATTAGACAATCCTGACCTGGAAATATTTACAGATGGCAGTTCTTTTGTTTGGGATGGAAAGCGTAAAGCAAGTTATGCCATGGTGACTGCTGAACAGGTTTTGGAAGCAAAATCTGGATTACAATGAAGTGGGAAGTATCCTTGAGAGGACTGGGAAATTGATTTTACTCATATGCCAAAAGCTAATGGATATTCTTGCTTACAAGTTTGGGTAGATACTTTTACTGGATGGATTGAGGCTTTTCCCTGTCGTAGTGAACAGGCTAAGGAGGTTACAAAGATTCTCTTCATCAGTGGAAGGCTTCCCGTGGTGGACATCTCCACTTCAAGGAAAGGATTTTCTCCAAGTCTGTGAATACCTTTGACAACAACAACATGTGATGCCTCTTCTTCATCTGAGGACATCTACCAACCCTAAAATGGACTGGTGCAATATGTTGCACTTTAACTATGGACTTAATGTGACTTTTAATTTTGATTTTAACTTGTTTTAGTGACTATGTTGCCTTACATCTGTAACTGTATAACTGAATTTTGCTTCTAGCCGCATGAAAGCTTTTAAGTTACAAATGGCTGCTCAAACTCCTGCTACTGCTGCAACTTCCTCCAACTACTACTTGGGGCCCCTGGATCAGATATCCTCAATATGAGGATTAGGAGAATATGTTGCCTCCCCCAATTTAGGGACAACGCCCCTTCTCAGCTCGGAAGCAGTTACGGAACGAAAACGACGCCCCTTTTCCCTAGGCAACATAATTCTCCTAAAAGAAAAGGGGGGAATGAGAGAGTCACTTCCTAGGCAGGTTGATAAGAAGTCTAGGGGTCCCCAAGGAGAGAGGGGTCTGGAACTCTCAAGGAGGAAGAAAGGGCAAACTTATTTCTCTACATTCCTTAGGATTATATAACAACAATGTATTCTGCCTGAGGGCAGTCTCTGGATTAAACCTTCTTTTACAAGGATTATATAACAGCAATGTATTCTGCCTGAGGACAGTCTCTGGATTAAACCTTCTGGCTAATTCTGTTATCTTAAAATGTAAATTATGGGAGTAGGTCTGGTGAGGTCTTTACAACTTCCAGACCTTCATTGGATTAGTTGGAGAATATATAAACTCATTGCTAAAATTAAGAAGTGGGTACTCTTTCTACCCCCTTCTGATGCCTATGTCAGAAGCTTTCTCTATCTCCTTTATACTTTAATAAAACTTTGTTACACAAAAGCTCTGAGCGATCCAGCCTCATCTCTGGCCCTGGATTGAATTCTTCTCCTCCGGAGGCCAAGAATCCCAGCGTCGTGATTCAACAACAACCTTTCAGTTTTATGTTTACAACCACTGGCCTCATTGTCTAGTTCAAATCTGCTTTTTAAATTCAGGAAAATATGTTAGTATAGGGATTGGAGAAATGAGTTCTTCACAAGAGAACTTGAATGATTCCAAACTATTAACAAATTTAAGTCAGGTGGTACTCTGTCCCACTGTATGACTGAGATTCTTGAATTAATTTCCATATAGTTTGCAATGTTCACAAAGGAATAATTTATTAATACATGCTTATTTAAAGCCTGCCCAGCATATGACTGTATTTGATTCTTTAAACATGTAATTAAATTAAAATAAGGTTATCATATTAAAATAAGATTATCAGTGTGAAAGTGAAAGAGGAGAGTGAAAAAGATGGCTTAAAGCTCAACATTCAGAAAATGAAGATCATGGCATCCGGTCCCATCACTTTATGGGAAATAGATGGGGAAACAGTGGAAACAGTGTCAGACTTTATTGTGGGGTCTCCAAAATCACTGCAGATGGTGACTGTAGCCATGAAAGTAAAAGACACTTACTCCTTGGAAGAAAAGTTATGACCAATCTAGATAGCCTATTGAAAAGCAGAGACATTACTTTGCCAACTAAAGTCCGTCTAGTCAAGGCTATGGTTTTTCCTGTGGTCATGTATGGATGTGAGAGTGGGACTGTGAAGAAAGCTGAGCGCTGAAGAATTGATGCTTTTGAACTGTGGTGTTGGAGTAGACTCTTGAGAGTCCCTTGGACTGCAAGGAGATCCAACCAGTCCATTCTGAAGGAGATCAGTCCTGGGTGTTCTTTGGAAGGAATGATGCTAAAGCTGAAACTCCAATATTTTGGCCACCTCATGCAAAGAGCTGACTCATTGGAAAAGACTCTGATGCTGGGAGGGATTGGGGGCAGGAGGAGAAGGGGACGACAGAGGATGAGATGGCTGGATGGCATCATCAACTCGATGGACTTGAGTCTGAGTGAACTCTGGGTGTTGGTGATGGACGGGGAGGCCTGGCGTGCTGCGATTCATGGGGTCGCAAAGAGTCAGACACTACTGAGCGACTGAACTGAACTGAACTGAACTGATCAGTGTGAGCCCTAATCCAAAATGATTGGTGTTCTTACAAGAAGAGAAGACTAGGACACAGATAAAATAGAAAGACAATGTGAACATATATATGTTTGAATACATGGTTACCGACAAAGGAAAAGACTGGGAAAATATGCTCACCAATCGTAGGGTATTTATTCTATTTTATGTTTAGGATGATTTTTATGATAAGCTTGTAATTCTTACACAATTTCAATGATATTAAATGAAAATGAGGTTAGTAAGTAAGAGTTTCTGTGTAACAAAAATGAGTTTCTTTAAAATCAGAGTAGCAAGACCTGAATATGCAATATATAAGAAAATCCTATATGTATTTACAGGAAGTGCTAGAAACACTGTGTAGACATTGTATGGAGGCAAATGTGGCCAACAGCATTATTTATATTGGCAAAATAAAAAAGTTGAATTCGACCTGAGTGTCTTACAACGGAAAATGGAATGAAAGAAAATACACAATGGAATAAAATACAACTGTGCTAATGAGTTACCCAGAGCTCGCTTTATCCACATTGGTAAATCTCAAAATAAAAATATTTTTCTGAGCCATAAAAGCAAGTTGTAAAAAGAATACACATCATAAGATACCAGATATAGGAAGTTAGGAAATATGTAACCTAATAATCTATATTGTTTTAGTTCAGTTCAGTTCAGTCACTCAATCGTGTCCAACTCTTTGCAACCCCATTAATCGCAGTATGCCAGGCCTCCCTGTCCATCATCAACTGCTGGAGTTCACTCAGACTCACGTCCATCGAGTCCGTGATGCCATCCAACCATCTCATCCTAGGTTGTTCCCTTCTCCTCCTGCCCCCAATCCCTCCCAGCATCAGAGTCTTTTCCAATGAGGCAACTCTTTGCATGAGGTGGCCACAGTATTGGAGTTTCAGCTTTAGCATCATTCCTTCCAAAGAAATCCCAAGGCTGATCTCCTTCAGAATGGACTGGTTGGACCTCCTTGCAGTCCAAGGAACTCTCAAGAGTCTTCTGCAACACCACAGTTCAAAAGCATCAGTTCTTCGGCGCTCAGCCTTCTTCACAGTCCAATTCTCACATCCATACATGACCACAGGAAAAACCATAGCCTTGACTAGACGGACCTGTGTTGGCAAAGTAATATCTCTGCTCTTCAATATGCTATCTAGGTTGGTCATAACTTTTCATCCAAGGAGTAAGTATCTTCTAATTTCATGGCTACAGTCATCATCTGCAATGAATTTGGAGCTCCCAAAAATAAAGTCTGATACTGTTTCCACTGTTTCCCCATCTATTTCCCATGAAGTGATGGGACCAGATGCCATGATCCTCGTTTTCTCAATGTTGAGCTTTAAGCCAACTTTTTCACTCTCCTGTTTCACTTTCATCAAGAGGCTTTTTAGTTCCTCTTCACTTTCTGCCATAAGGGTAGTGTCATCTGCATATCTGAAGTTATTGATATTTCTCCCAGCAATCTTGATTCCAGCTTGTGTTTTTTCCATTCCAGCATTTCTCATGATGCATGCATTTTTACAACAAAATTATTGTTATACATAGCATGGTGAGTTCCAAATTTGGTATATAATATTATAGTTAGCCTATAGGAAAAAGGAGAATTGGGGTTAGAGAAGTATACCAGGGGATTAAAATAATATCAGTTATGCTTTGTTTTTTATGCTAGATGGTGGTACATGAGTAATAACATACAACTTTTATACCTTTAGGTGTGAAATATTTTGTAGTAAGAATCACAATTATATTGATAATAATAATAATAATGATATCAAGAACAGCTGACATAGTGCTTACTATGTTTAGGATTTAGTATGAATTAACTTGTTTCTTCCTCACAAAAGCCCTACCACACGGGCACTGTCATTAACATAAGTTAACAGATAAGCAAACCAAAGCACTGTGATCTAGTAAGTAAAGAGCAGAGCTGAGATTTGTGGCCAGGCAATAGCCTACAATGTACTATTCTCTATATGTGATAAACATTGTCTTGTGAGTAATGGCTTCTTTTAAAATAATGTAATGAGTTACCTGATGAAGTAAATATACATAGATAGATGACCAAGACCAAGATTTCTGTGGGTGGCATTCCATTGTGGTTTATGGGAGGTTGGACTATATAAACTGCATTTTCCTTCCAATCCCAACCCTAAATTTTTAAAAATTAATTTATTTTAATTGGAGGCTAGTTGCTTTACAATATTGTAGTGGTTTTTGTCATACATTGATGTGAATTAGCCATGGGTGCACATGTGTCCCCCATCCCGAACCCCCTCTTCCACATCCCTCCCCATCCCATCCCTCAGGGTCATCCCAGTGCGCTGGCCCTGAGCGCCCAGTGTCAAGCATTGAACCTGGACCTGCAATCTATTTCACATATGATAATATACATCAAAATGTAAATTTTTCATATCAAGAAGAGTTTGCCTGGGGCAAAAACAAGGAGCATTCTACTTTAGGCATGCAGAGTTTGAGATAAAAATGTGGCTAGTAAATAGTTAGAGATGACAGAATTTTGTGTGTGTTGCAGCCAGAAATTTGTGAACAGAATAGTTCAAATATGGAAATGGATGTGATTACTCAAGAAATACGGAGAAGGAAAAAATGAAAGGCCCACACCTACTATTTCTGTCCATTTCTCACTCTACATAGATGAGCACATGCACACACTCACATACGCACATGCATTTTGCTCCTTAGATTAATATAAACATTTCTCTTTCTCCTTTCCGTGTGTGCAGAAGCAATTCCCAAGTGTGTGTTGGAGATTTTGAGACAGGTGCTACACAGTACCTTATATCCAGTCCAGTATGCCTATCTTCCCCCTTCATTTCAACTGCATTAAAATCTGAGGAATTAACACACAAATAGAGGTCTACCACGTTTTCTTATAATTCTATCTGTGCTCATAAAGAACTAACTTTCCCAAGGCTAAATACTCTCAATTTCAGCCTCTGTATTTGTCAATTAAGAGAAAGCTTACTCAACCCCATAATAATTTTTAGAATTAATTTTTCATTTTAGAATTTAAAATCCCTTGAACAGTTTGTAAACCTGTGCCATTCGTATAAAACTTTAAATTCATTTCATGTTGTAAAGCCAATGTAATGAAAATAGAGAAAAATGTCTTTCAAAATGCTCACTTTGTAAATTCACAGATCAGCATACTAAATGCAAAGGGGAATTATTTTTCTGAACTTGAGCTGATCTGATCAGTTCATGAGTATTTCTCAATAAATGGGTTGTTCAGTCCAGTTCAGTTCAGTAGCTCAGTCGTGTCTGACTCTCTGCGACCCCATGAATTGCAGCGTGCCAGGCCTCCCTGTCCATCACCAGCTCCCAGAGTTCACTGAAACTCACGTCCATCAAGTTAGTGATACCATCTAGCCATCTCATCCTGTCGTCCCCTTTTCCTCCTGCCCACAATCCCTCCCAGTATCACAGTCTTTTCCAGTGGATCAGCTCTTTGCATGAGGTGGCCAAAGTACAGGAGTTTCAGCTTTAGCATCAGTCCTTCCAAAGAACACCCAGGACCGATCTCCTAGAATGGACAGGTTGGATCTCCTTGCAGTCCAAGGGACTCTCAAGAGTCTTCTCCAACAACATAGTTCAAAAGCATCAATTCGACACTCAGCTTTCTTCACAGTCCCACTCTCACATCCATACATGACCACTGGAAAAACCATAGCCTTGACTAGACGGACCTCTGTTGGCAAAGTAATGTCTCTGCTTTTCAATATGCTATCTAGGTTGGTCATAACTTTCCTTCCAAGGAGTAAGCGTCTTTTACTTTCATGGCTGCCGTCACCATCTGCAGTGATTTTGGAGCCCCCAAAATAAAGTCAGCCACTGTTTCCACTGTCTCCCCATCGATTTCCCATGAAGTGATGGGACCAGATGCCATGATCTTAGTTTTCTGAATGTTGAGCTTTAAGCCAACACTTTCACTCTTTTCTTCACTTTCATCAAGAGGTTTTTAGTTCTTCTTCACTTTCTGCCATAAGAGTGGTGTCATCTGCATATCTGAGGTTATTGATATTTCTCCCGGCAATCTTGATTCCAGCTTGTGCTTCTTCCAGCCCAGCGTTTCTCATGATGTACTCTGCATATAAGTTAAATAAGCAGGGTGACAATATACAGCCTTGATGTACTCCTTTTCCTATATGGAACAAGTCTGTTGTTCCACGTCCAGTTCTAACTGTTGATTCCTGACCTACATATAGGTTTCTCAAGAGGCAGGTTAGGTGGTCTGGTATTCCCATCTCTTTCAGAATTTTCCACAGTTTATTGTGATCCACATAGTCAAAGGCTCTGGCATAGTCAATAAAGCAGAAATAGATGTTTTTCTGGAACTCTCTTCCTTTTTGGTGATCCAGCAGATATTGGCAATTTGATCTCTGGTTCCTCTGCCTTTTCTAAAACCAGCTTGAACATCAGGGAGTTCATGGTTCACGTATTGCTGAAGCCTGGCTTGGAGAATTTTGAGCATTACTTTACTAGCATGTGAGATGAGTGCAACTGTGTGGTAGTTTGAGCATTCTTTGGCATTGCCTTTCTTTAGGATTTGGATGAAAACTGACCTTTTCCAGTCCTGTGGCCACTGCTGAGTTTTCCAAATTTGCTGGCATACTGAGTGCAGCACTTTCACAGCACACTTTCAGGATTTGAAATAGCTCAACTGGAATTCCATCACCTCCACTAGCTTTGTTCATAGTGATACTTTATGAATGTTACCATATATGAGTAGAAGTGTTACATTGATCAGATCTTAGTGCCATTTCCTTTTAGTTTGTATTTAGTAAGAAAGTAGCTGTTCCATCTTCTCTTAGATATTGCAAAATTGGGGTGATTCAGAGGGGAGCAAATAGAGAAAAAAAGTGAGAGAGAAGGAAAGTTAATATTAATGGACTTTACCACTGCTTTGCACTTATACCTGCCTATACATATTTAGTATTCTAGGCAATTTTCCTGTTAGTTATTATTATCCCATTTTTCAGATTGTGTAACTGAGTTCTAGAGACAGTAAATAAATGTAATCAGTTATACAGGAAAAACTCAAGTTTGTATTGACTCCAAAACCCACACTCTTTCATTTACATCATTGTGTACAAGTAAAAAAAAAAATGGCAGTATGTTAATCCAGAAGAAGATTCATCCATTCCTCCATCTCTTATTTAACACCTTCAATTATATCTTCAATCAAATTGAAACTCCTCTCTAGATGTCAGTAGATTTGTTAAAACTTTGTTTATACCTGATAGGAAACTAGACAGTTTTTGTTACAAGTCCTACCATTACTCTTTTCATATATTTCCTTTACTTACCGCTTAACGTAATACTTGGAACTGTCAAACTGCATTTTTCTAAAATGTAAATTTATTTTATTATTTGGTAAATACAGTTATAATTTGATTTTCCACTAGTCATTATTATTTGACAAATATAATTTCCTAGTATTATACTTTTAACTGATTACTGGTTTGTAATAATCTTATGAAAAGCTATATTTTTAGTAGTGGTCTTCTTTATATTTTTTGAAGTGTAGTTGATTTATAATATTGTGTTAGTTTCAGGTATACAACATAGCAATGTAGTATTTTTATACATTATATTCCTTTAGAGGTTATTATGATATAATGGGTGTAATACCTCGTGCTATACAGTATATCCTTATCTATTTTACATATCTGTTAATCCTATACCCCTAATTTGCCCCTTCCCCTTTCCTTCTTTGGTAACCACAGGTTTCTTTTCTATATATGTGCAACCATTTGTTTTATATATTCATTAGTATTATTTTTTAATAGTGTATATCCACATATAAGTGATATCATACAGTATTTATCTCTCTTACTTCACTGAGCATAATATTCTGTAGTACATCCACATTGCTGCAAATGGCAGTATTTCATTTTTTTAAATGTCTGATATTCCATTGTGTATGTATACTACATCTTCTTAATCCAGTCATCCAGTGATGGGTAATTGGGTTGCTTTTATGTCTTGCCTATTGTAAATAGTGCTGCTATGAATATTGGAGTACATATATCTTTTAGGATTAGTGCTTTCTTTTTTTCTGGATATATGCCCAGGAGTGGAATTGCTCAATCATATAGTAGTTCTATTTTTAGTTTTTAAAGGATCTTCCATCATGTTTTCCATAAAGCTGCACCAATTTACATTCCCAGGAACACTGTACTGGGATTCCCTTTCCTCCATATCCTCTTCTTCATGTGTTATTTTTAGGCTTTTTGAATGGTTGACTTTTCTCCTTTTAAACTGAGAGCTCTGAAGCTCAGTTAGGAAATAGTTCTTATTTCCTGCTATTACCTCTGCATCTCTGACCTAACACAGGATAGGTAATCAATAAATCATCACTCTTACTATCCCTCAGGTCACTCCTCTTACTCTGCAACCACATGAAATAAAATGAGTTTGGTATCACACAAAATATCTGACTTATTTTGTTAGCAAGTATCAGTGTCTGAGCCTTCAATGTGTATCATTACATTGAATTTTCACATTTCCAACAGGTTGGTACTATTATGATCATTTATTATTATTCGTCATTTAGCAGAACCAAAGCTTAAGAAGGTTAGCAAGAATTTTTATTTGAACTCTGACCTAGACTTCTGAGACTCATGTACCCTTGCTCATATCCACCACAATAAACTGTGTTCTTTCAGAGAAGTAGGAAGCTGGCTACTTGATGAAGCCACCAGGGCTGAGCGGAACAACTGAATAACAGATTGAGTAAGAAAACAAAAGTAAGGCAAACAAAAAATTTCCTACAGAAAAATCCTCATAAGAATAAATAATGGAACCCTAGTGTTCCTTAGTGTCTTCTCTTTCTTGGCATCTAATTTGGTGCAAGGATGAGAAGGGCAGCAGAGAAGATTGTGATGGGGCTGGAAGGAACCCACAAACTCTTGTCATTGCATCCATGAACCTGGTTAACAGCCAGTCTCTCCTTATTAATATAATAGTTCTGCTACCTCACTGTCACTTAGCAACACTTCCTCACTACATTTGGTGCCTCACATGACGTCTTTTGTCCCAAGCAGTAATGATACCTTCTGCCATATTGTTGCTGATATTACTGCCAGCTTTTGCATGGTCCTTTAACTTCTCTGTCACTAACCTGACATTCATTCAATAATTATAATCAGTTTTAGGCATTCTTCCATTAGAACCATCTCTAGTTATAGTGCCTGATAAAGGTATATACTTCCTTCACTAAAGGACAAAACTACTTTACACAAAAATTATGGATTCCTGCTCTGGGTTGGACATTTTTTCAGTACTGTGTGCCAGGTTGAACTGACGAAGATTCACTGTTTCTGTTTGTTTGTTTGTTTTTCTCAGAGTAAAGGAAATCTGCTTCCCCAGGGTGCAGGAATTATATTTTCTTCCCTTGTGTGAGCTTTAAGGATGATTTCCATTTCAGTGCTGGGTTTCTTCTAGAATGATCATATTCAGTCAGGGGACATGTCACCCTTTGTTAAGAAACCCTAACTTTGCCTGTTAACTGGATCTATTCAAGCTGAGCCATGAACAATGATAGGCAAAAGGAGGAAGATGTTCGTTTCCTCTCTCTTCCTCGCTCTGTCTCCAGCCCACTTCTTCAGAGCTAGCTCTGGTCCAGACATGAACTGACACTGGAGCAAAGGACAGGGTAAGTAGGAATAACATGAGGCAGCCACAGAGTTGGCAGAAGTGAGTGCAAAAGAATCAGCAAACAATGACAAAAGGGAGGTCAGCCAGAGAGGAAGGGCCCGCCACTAGTGGCATATGACTCTCTATTTACACGCGGTTTTTGCATTCAGTGTCCAGTCACACATTCTCCACCAAGACTTTGGTTGAAATAGTTCTATTGCTGCTTCAACTTTCTTATCCCTTGTGTGGATCACCAGCCACCCTATGTAACCCAAAGACTAATTTCCAGCAGAGCCTCCTTGCTGCTGCTGCTGCTGCTAAGTCGCTTCAGTCGTGTCCGACTCTGTGCGACCCCTTAAACGGCAGCCCACCAGGCTCCCCCGTCCCTGGGATTCCCCAGGAGAGAACACTGGAGTGGGTTGCCATTTCCTTCTCCAATGCATGAAAGTGAAAAGTGAAAGGGAAGTCGCTCAGTTGTGTCCGACTCTTCGTGACCCCATGGACTGCAGCCCACCAGGCTCCTCCATCCATGGGATTTTCCAGGCAGGAGTACTGGAGTGGGGTGCCATTGCCTTCTCAAAGCCTCCTTAGTGTCCCTAAAAGAAAAATCAAATGTTAAAGGTCCTCCTGAATGCCCTGGTTCTCAGTACTATCATTCTATATTGAATGTATTTCTTATTAAAATACACAGTTTTTAAGACATTTTTTCTGATAATATTATGGAATCCTTTTAGCATGGGTAATGGGAGTGTCACTTGTATGCTGCCATGCAGCTGATATGTGTTTTTATCTATTCTTTATTATCTCAGTGCTTTCATGCTGTATATGTACCATAACCAACATATTGACTATAAGAAAAATGTAAGATAATGTATTTACAGCCATTATCGATAGTATTTTTAGTAAGTTAAGTATTTTAGTAAGTTTTAGTATTTATAGTAAGTTTATAATGTATTTTTATATATTATTTTACATGTATGTTATATACTATTCAAAAAGAATTTTTTTCTTGACTGAGAAAAGGATACAAAATGCAAAATCCAAAATTTTGATAACTGATAGCAATTTTGATAGCAATTTGCCAATTGCTTTCACTTTTTGGTTTTAGTTGGTATTTATATAACTTGCATTTTAATTCTTTGGTTCTTTGCTGTTTCTATTAACTCATAGTATTATTTTAATAAATGTTATAATACCAACCAAAATAAAAAGTCAGGGTCCTTCAGAATTTAAAGCTAAGGAGATTGCTCTTATCCATCTATGCTATAAATATCATATATAAATTAATATTATGATTGCATTACCAATGTTAATATTACTTAAGAAAAATAAAAGTTAAAGCAAAATTAGAAGTCAAATACCTAGTTACACACAGCATTCACTCAAGATAAATGAAACATTTCTCTTTATTCTTGCTTAGTTTACAAGGCAAGGTGGTTTTATTTTCCAGACCTAAATAGAACCCAACATGACTGCCTTCCTAGCATCAGAAATTGTCTGATGTGTTCACATTGGCAGTACTTCAAGCCCGAGGACAGCAGAGCCATTTCAGTCTGTTCTCTGTACTTAGGTGCCAAGAAGCCTTTAATTAGCTACTTATTCTAATTACTCTAAATAGAAACTTATCTGTTCATGTGTCCTTCTAGAGCAAAGGACTTGGAGTCCTTGTATCACCACCCTGAGAGAAACCCTCTCTAAGACTCAGTGTTACTTCTGTGGCCATAACAGAAAAACAAGGGAAAATACCAAAAGCCACAAGTCTGGCTCATGCATAATCCCATCATCAGTGCTCCATTTATACTAAAATGATTTGCTCAACAATCTAAACCAGATTCTGCTCTTTACAATTTGAATTAGGTCATTTTTTTTTAAGGGGACAAAAACTCTTTTAAAATCGGTTCGAACAGGGCAGAGTAGTTTTTGAAACAGCTGCCCGGTGACTTCTTCAGATACACAAGACATGTAAGAAAATGTGAAAAAACTTCAAAGAATTCCTTAGAGGAAGTGAGGAGGAATATGGTGAAAAATAAACCAATAAACAAAAGAGCACAACGGTCAGCTGCCGAGGGCAGATCTACAGCCTCTTCCTCCTGGCTGCTGATCTGTATGCCAAGTACAGCAGAGGAATGCCAAGCCTACAAGACAAACTGGTAGGAAAATAGTATGGTCCTTTATTCAGAACATTAAAAGATCTGAAATTATATATCCTTTGTGGGATTTGGAGAATGACTTAAACCCTTAAGCATCAAGAAGTCTAAAACATGAATAAGATTAACTCTGAAAGAAACGTAAAATTTACAGCTCCTCATAAAATACACTATTCATATGTTACTTGTAAACTGAATTGATGAGCAAAAGCAGTAACAGGTCAGCAAAAGTACATTTCCAAAAGTATTGGTTCAGGCTAGGCTTAAGAAATGAAAATGTGGATGGTAGAACTTATGTCATCAGGTTATTTTAATTTTGTACATTTTGAACAATATCCAAAAATACTAATCCATTGCTGAAATTCATGAGAAGGAGGGAGAAGAGAAATATTCTACCTATTGCAATCTTCTAAGTGAAAGCCTTCACATCCTGCTGTAAACGTATCAGAATTATATCACATTCTTTGGTGAATACGCTCCCTCTTTAGTTTGGGTTTTGCTTTTAAATCCTTTTACAGAAGTTTAATGTTTGGCAAGAGCTTGTTTCCAGGTTTTTTCTACTTTACCCCTGACTTTACATGAACCATACCAAACATTTTAAAAGGAATGGAAAAACTCAAGCATATATTCCATTTGCCACAACAAAGTTTGGCTTTAAAAAAAAAAAAGTTCTTTTATGTGTTTGGTGTTAAGTTGATAGTTACAGAAAGAATTTTTGCCTGTTGAGAGACAGGGAAAATAGATTAAAGTTAATTATTTATGCATTTATTTTCATTATATCGTGTGCAGACTTTTAAAAACGGAATAGTGGTGGAACCACAGTATTTTATATCTGGAAGTGTGCCTATGTGTTCTAGTTCTTATATTTTAATTTCGTATAACCCTCACCTCATTCTTATAATTTGTATGGAAGATATTCTTATTAAACAATCTTTTGGATTTAATGGAGTTTCTTTCCTAACAGCTGAAAAATCTCTAAGCTTCCACATTCTTCTGTAAAGCAATCAGAAGCGGAAGCGTGAGTCCTCCCGCAGGGCAAAATGACTAACCATTTCTTCTATGAGGGTCTGCCCATGGCCTCCACCTAGGTGGGACTCATTCCTGCCTCCTGCTGGTTGGCAGAGAAGATCAACTCCTATCAATCATTCGGGTTTCTCCAGATTACAACTACTATTCACATTAACACAGAATTAGTCCACACTTACGATAGCATTCCATATTTTATTTTTATTCCTTTGACCATACTCTTTGAAAATGCATACCTTAATTTCCAACAACAGGTCCTTTTAATTTTATTGAGGCTGCATTTGTTAAAACTTTTCATCTGTCTCTTTTCACTCAGATATAAAGATGCCAAAACTACATTACGCCTACAGTGTTTTCATTTATGTGAATAGCTCTTTCTTTTTCTGTTTAAATTAATAGTAGATTATGTTATTGAAGATGGTTCCCTCCAAAGAACATCACAAAAACTGAAATATGCTGGCTATGGCATTCATTGAATTTTAAAATAGGTAACATGAGTTTGAGCAAACTCAGGGAGACAGTGAAGGAGAGGCCTGGTGTGCCGCAGCCATTGGGGTTGCAAAGAGTTGAACACAGTTGAATGACTGAACAACCAAAAAGCTGTAATTGCATAAGAAAAACAGGGAGGGTTGTAGGAGTGGAAAGGCCTGTTGTATAAGTAAATAGGAAATCTGCTAATGATGGGAGAGAATACAAACAGGATGTATGAACTGCAAAGCCACCACCACAGCTTTGTGCTAGCCAAGATACATAGAAAATTCGTCTTTTACCTGATAAGATTCCAAAAGGAAAAAAATAATGATATTGAGAATTACTTCTTTAATGAAAGAGGTAGCTAAAATTGAAGTCAAAAGATTACACAACTCTTTAAGAGCTAAACATAAGCAGCTGTCTTAGGAGAGAGAAATATAGACTATTTTTATACAAGTTTTGAGAGTATGAGCTGAGATTCTCTTGAATGTATCTTAAGTATGTTCCTTCATTTCCCTATAACTTTTAATAAGATATGTGTATGTTGTAAAGCAGGATAAGAGAATATAATAGGTAAAAAATAGCAGGCTATACATATTTATTTATTATTAGCAAAATGTGGCTCAGACAGGAAAGCGTCTGCCTGCAATGCAGGAGACCTGGGTTCAATCCCTGGGTCGGGAAGATCCCTGGAGAAGGAAATGGCAACCCATTCCAGTATTCTTGCCTGGAGAATCCCACGGACGGAGGAGCCTGGTGGGCTACAGTCCACAGGGTCACAAAGAGTCGGACATGACTGAGCAACTTCACTTTCACTTTCATATGTATTTAAACATCACATACCCTACTTATCCTTTTAGCTTCTATATATTTTTCTATACTATCAATGTCCTGGTTATTTTCATTGTCTGAATTCCACATCCATCCTTTAAAATTTTAATTCATTTAATTCCACATATGTCAGGAAGTAGAAATATTATTTAATAGATAAACTTGGAAATATATTCAAATGAAGTGCCTGTCTGAACGCCCTGGGTCCCTGTTTCCTCATCTATAAAAGGTGAAGTAAAGGAATATAACCTAAGGGTTTTTTTTTAGGTGAGAAATTCTATAATGCCTTCTTTGCATGATTACATTCAGTAATAGAGAAAAGGGAGGGGATTATAGTAACCAGTTGCTACTTTCAGAAATGAGTGTAACCCCGGTGGTTGAGTAGAAACAATGACCAAAACTTAAAGTCCTCTGCCAAAATCTGGAGACTAGGTGAGAACTTAATGAAAACCGTAAGCTCATCCCACCAAGCAATAATGAAAGAGCAAGGAGCTGAACCAGATTTCTGTGAACCAGACTGAGTATCACACTCTGGGTGTATAAAGATGGACCACATAGTCAGGTAGGTCATAGCCCAGAGAAGGAAATAAAGGAATAAACATAAATCTCAGTGCAATTGTCATAAATACTGCACTAAAGATTAAGACAAAATGCAGTGGAATTACATGGGAAGGAATGTGCTCCAGGCTGGGAAGGATTCACAGGATAGAAGACATTTTAACAGAATCTTAAAGTAGGTGACGCTAGGTAAGGGACAATTCACATTAAATAGTTAACTCACTGGAGAAAATTTCCTCCTCTCTACCTTCTTCCAAGTTGTCTTGGGTCTTTCTGGTTCTTTAGTTTTTTGTATGAGTTTTAATATCAACATCAATTTTATATGAAATTGCTATCAGAATAAAAAAATGAATTTACCTTTAACATGCATGTTTTTCTATTCATGAAAACAGTGTTTCTGTTTATAGTAGTCTTATTTTGGATCCTCCCACAAAATTTAAAATTTTCCACTCAGAAGGACTCGTAAATGTTTTATCATATTTGTTGCTCTTTTGAATGGAATACTTAACTACATTTGAAAAGGTTTATTTTAAATTATTAATTGTGTGTTTAACATTGTTTTTTATATTGATCTTACATCTAGTAACTGTGCAGAATTTTCTTATTAAGTATAATATAGAATATAAGTAGTTATGATAGTCATAATTGTATGATTTACATTAAAAAGAATACTGAACATTTTCTACATTAAGGATAATATCTACAGGAGAATTTCTTTTTGCTGTATAAAAACTGGTTGTCAAATTGTAGTCATACTCTTTTTCTTTTTATTTTCTTATTGTAAAGTAAACAGATACACAGAAATATATAATTTTTAAAAGAAGAGTAGCAAAGTCAACATCTATGTAAACACTGTCCAGGTTAAAGAATAGTGCAACAGCCATATCTTTAAAACCCCGAATCCTCTTCTCTAATTATATTATCTGTACAACCCAATAAAAACAATACAGTACAATAAGTACTGTACAACAACATTCATAAGATTCATGATAATCATTGACTTAATTTCCTTTAAGTATGTATCATACATTTATATTCTAAAATATATATTGCTCACTGTGGGGAATATAGTCAGTAATTATGTACTATCTTTGTATGGTGACAGATGGTAACTAGACTTAACCATGGTGATCACTTTGAAATCAATATGAATATCAAATCAGTATGTTGGGGCTTGCATTTTAAGTCTTCCTATATTGTCATATTGTCATTTGGTGAACAGTTCTCAATATTGGTGACATCAAAATTATCCATTCTTTCCTTTGGTTTGTGCATTCTTCAGAATTGCTTAAGAAATATTTTCCTGCCCCAAGTTTGTAAAGATACTCTATATAACCACAGATTTATTATTTGTATTTATATTAAAAATTTTACCTGCCAATTTATTTTTATACATTTTGGAAAGACAGGTCCAAATTTATTCTTCCATATAATATCCAACTGTCCTAACTTTTTATGAAAAAGTCCATCTTTTTCAACTACCTGTAATACTATCTGTCATAATAAGTACCTGCTTATGTTTGGGTCTCTTTCTGGTGATTTTTTTCTACTCTGTTTCATTGGTCTCTGTCTATCCCTGAGTGAATGATATAGAGTATTAATTACTGTAGTTTTGTAACAATTTTGATAAATTAAAGAGTAAGTCCCTAATATTTCTTTTTCCTCAGTTGTCTAGACTATTCTTGCCCTTTTAATTTCATATAGACATTTCAGACGCAATTTATAATGCTTCAGAAAATAAAAGAGGAATAAAAGTAAATTATTATTATTTTAATATCCATAAACCAATGTGCAAAAAGTGACAAATTTTGCAGTATAAATTTGTTCAATTCATAAATCAGTTATAGGTCTTCCTTTATTTTATATTATTATCTAATATCACTCTACATGATTTTAAGACTTACTATGAAATTAAAGAAATCAAGACAATGTGTTGTATTAAAGACTATCTAGTTATCAAGATAGAGATCTATCTAGAGATCAATGGAGTCCAGAAATAGACCCACAAAGATATAAATAAGTGATATTCAAGAAATGGGCAAATATGACTCAATAGAGAAAGAATAGCATTTTCCAAAAAAGAGAGTCGCTAAAACAATTACATACTCATATGCCATACACACACACACACACACACACCCTTCAGTCTACACCTCACAGCCATACAAAAATTAACACAAATAAATAAATAATAGGCCTTTGTGTAATATTTAAAACTACAAAATGTTACACACATTATTTGTCAGGAGAATGAAAATTACAGCTATAATGAGATACCACCACACACCTATTTGACTGGATAAAGTGTTTAAAAATACTTATCATAACAATGGCTGACATGGATGCAGAGCAACCAGAACTTTGATATATTGTTAGTGGGAATGCAACATGGTCCAGACACTTTAGAAAACAACTTGGCAGTTTCTTATAAAGTTAAAAATACGCTTATCATACAACCCTGAAATCCCACTCCTAACTATTTACTCAAGTGAAATGAAACCTTATGTTCACACAAAAACTTATATGTGAATGTTTTTAGTGGCTTTATTTGTAATTGTACAAAACTGGAAACAATCCAAATGTTTGAACTAGGAACCAGTTAAACAAACTGGTACATCTATATAACAGAATACTACCAGAATAAAAAGAAATGAAGAAGTTATACAACAGTGTGGATGGATCTTAAATGCTTTACGGTAACTGAAAGTAGTCAGACTCAAAGTCTACACCCTGTATTATTCCATTTATATTACATAATGGAAAAGGCAAAGCTATATGGACATAAACCAGATCAGTGATTTCAAGGGGCTACCAGAAAAGAGTTGACCACAAAGGGGTTGGCCAGTGGCTTATTTGGGAAGGGAGGGGGTGATAGGACATTAACTATCTTGATTCTGCTGGTGGTTAGAGACCTGTAGGTATTTGTCAAAACCCACAAACCAGTACAGTAAAAAAAAAAAAAAGTGAATTTTATTATGTGTTTTACAGCTTAATAAAAGAATAAAAAGGAGTACGTCTGATTTTAATAAAGTCACATCAACTTTATTTAGGTTAGTGCTGGTATCAAGTATCTTTTTCTGTTCCTCTTTCTGTGACCTTTTACTTAAAAGATCTTTTTGAAAAGACCTTGATGCTGGGAAAGACTGAAGGCAGGAGGAGAAGGGGACAACAGAAGATGAGATGGTTGGATGGCATCACTGACTCAATGGACATGAGTTTGAGTAAGCTCCGGGAATTGCTGATGGACAGGGAAAGCCTGCATGCTGCAGTCCATGGGGTCACATAGAGTCGGACATGACTGAGTGACAACTGAACCGAACCGAAATTTCTGTGACTTTATATTTAAAATATTACTTATTTTAAAACTATTTTTCTTTTTAATACAATTTACAGTCTTTATCTTTTAATTGGTCTGTTTAACTCCTTTATACTTAGTGGAATTGCTGATCTAGTTTGGTTTAAATTTACCTTCTTATTATTTGTTTTCCATTTGGCCCATGTTTTCATTTTTATTTCTTATTTATTACATTCCTTTAGATAAATCAAATACATTTACTTAATTTTTCTCCATTTTTTCTATTTCCCTTTTTAACTCCACCTTTCTTCTTTGCTTTATCAGATTTGCATCTCCAACTCCTTTGTGGATAATTACCCCTCATGATCTAATTTTTGGGGCTCACCCATGTCCCCTATCCCCTTCAGCTACCAAGGCTTCAGGGAGTTTGCAATTTTGTCTTCAAATTCTTCTCTTGTTTTGGGATCTGGAATTTTGTCTTGACTTTTAAAACACAGATGCTTAATTTCATTTAGTTCCATCTTATGCAGCATGTCTATGTGTTTGCAGTGAGAGCACTCTTGTTAGTTTCTTCATTTACCGATATGAAAAATTCAGAAGTGAAAATGGCTTTAAAGCTGATTTGTACATTTGGGGAATTTACAATAATGTTCTGTGGCCAGAACATACAGTTCATGTTCAAGGGAGTATGGTGCTAAATAACAATGTGGGGATAAAGAATCAGATCATGAAGAGCTTTGTATATCGTTCTCAGGATTAAGGATATTCTTGCAAAAACAATAAAATATACCACATACACAAAAAGAGTTTAAACAGAGGAATGATATGATCAGACTTGTATTTTAGATAGGCTATTTTGGCTGATCTGAGGGATCAAGATTAACAGCCACTGATGTTCATGAAACCCAAGGCCTTTGCTACTTCTCTTTAAGCAATTTTGTTTCATAGGGAAACTTTCCAAAGCCCTTTATACATGTTCCTCAAACTTTCTCTATGGTTTGATTTAATTATCATGAATTTGTGCTACTTTTATCATCAGGGGAAAAAAAGGTGTTTGCAATTTGAAGGAAAAAGGATATTCAAGATCTCTGATCCTAATTAAAGATGTATTTATATAGTCAATAGCATAAAACAAAAACAAAACTAAGGAACCAAGTGTGAAACTATATAACTGAAGCAGATGAATAGTGAGGAAACAAAGGAGTGCCTTGCAGTGATAGCGTTCAGAAAAGCAAGGTAATCCATGCCTTGTGGCCCTCTGCCAAGGGAGCACAGAGGCCCCTCATGGAGCTCACATCAGCCTTTCCCTATGGTGTCTGCCTCCTTTCAGATCTGAGGCGAAACTAATTCCCAGCACCTGATACTTCATTCGAGAAAAGGTGCCTGGTAGCAATGGGCTATGAGAGTGGACAGAGGGGCTGATTCCATCAGGCCCCATCAGAGTTACAGAACAATAACTCAGGGCTGCACCTTCTAAGTACAACCCTCCCTTTTGACTCCCACCCACACTGGTCTGCCCTTTTTCTGAACTCATATTATACCATGTAGCTTGGCATTTGTTTTCTAATTATTAAAACATAATTTTCTAACGAATACAGTTTATTAGGTTTTTACTAGACTCCAGGGATACATTATATTCTATGTACATAAGCACATTAATAGTGTAGTTTCATTTATTTTTAACAAAAACTCTATGAAGTTAAGCACTATTTCCCCCAATTTACAAAAGAAACCACAGAAGTTCTTGAATAACTTGCCTCAGATAACCCAGTTTATTCATTCACTAGCAAATATTTGTCTAGCATCCATATTTCAGGCTCTAAATTTAAGTGCTTGGCATGTATGTTTTATTTAATCCTCACATCTCTGGAAACAGATATCACGATCATTGTTATGCAGCTGTGGAACCTGAGATACTGCATAGCTTGCCCACCATCACATATCTAGTAAGCATGAGCTTATAATCCATTACTAAACTTCTTCAAAGCCCACGTGCTAAACCATTCCTTCATAATGGAATCTACTCCTGAAGCAGAGATTGAAGTGATACGGCCGCAAGCCTAGGAATGCCAGCAGCCTCCAGAAGCCGGAAGAGACAGGAGTGGATTCTTCTCTCTGGAGCCACCAGAAGAAACCAGCTCTGTTGACATCTTGATTTTAGTCTTGTGAGACTCACTTTGGATATCTGATTCTCTAGAACTGTAAAAGAATACATTCATGCTGTTTTGAGCCGGTTTGTGCTATTACAGTGGCAGTAGAATAGTAAAGAAAAATGTTTTGTTCTCCATCATGCAAATTCCCAGCAAAGGTCAAAATGTTAATGTCCAGTAAATCTTCTATCCTAATACAAAAGGAAACTTGCTACATTCTAAAACTTTCATGGAATTTCTTTTAGAAATAGTGTGGGTGAGGCTGAACCATAAGAAGCTAGAAAGTCTCAAGCCTAGCTCATCTCCTGTGAAGCTTCATGCACCTGGTAACTATGGAGACCACTAGGCAGCACTTCCCTAACCTTCTCTAGGAAAAGTGATGGCATGGGTCAAAGGGCTAGTCTAGAATTACATCACTTGAGTTCCATATCAGTGTAAATAGAATTCAGCTATGTGCTTCCCTGGTGGCTCAGCTGGTAAAGAATCCACCTGCAATGCGGGAGACCTGGGTTCAATTCCTGGGTTGGGAAGATCCCCTGGAGAAGGGAGAGGCTACTCATTCCAGTATTCTGGCCTGGAGAATCTCACGGACTATACAGTCCATGGGGTCGCAAAGAGTCAGACATGACTGAGCGACTTTCACTTCACTATGCCTTACATGGCAGGTCCCCTGATACATTACTGAATTGCCTGATGCATTACTGATACATTGCCTGATACATTACTGAATATAAAGAGAAAATGTATTGATACAAGAGAAATGCCAAAATATCTCTATTTAATCATAGCAAGAAAAATCCAGGGAGACATAATATATAGATATCTCATTATCTGACATCATTTAGGCTTAGAAGTTTGATATGAGGTCATCTTTCCAGACATCTCATCAAAATTATTTACATGTCCGCCATTTTTAACAGAGACACTTCTAGCAAAAATTGGAGCCTACCTTCTTACACCAGGTGATCAGTATAATTTACCCCTAAGAAGGATTATTGTCAGAAAACATTTTTAATTTGCTATAATATAATGATACTAATAAAATAATTTTATAATAACCTATCTCTTAATGAAAGTCTTTAACTCTTAACAGCTTTAGCTTATTCATTCTCATGATAAATATGTCCTTCCATGGTAACATTTTAAAATTTGCTGCTTCTATTCTCTTTGTTTTGGGAAAAACACATTGGTGCTCAAAATAATTATATGTAAAGTAAATAGATTCTGAGTAAGAGTCTGAGGTTACCAAACAGGTCTAAAGGATAAATATAATGACTCTTTTCAGCATTCAAGGGCCTTTTAAATTTCAAGATTTTGTTTGTTTGTTTGTGGAGGGGAAGGAGGACCAGGTTAGAATTCCCAGAAATCTGATTCTTGGTCAGTGGATTTTTTTAAATCTCATTTTTATTTATCATCCTACTTACAACAATATGCACTTTGTACTGATTTGCACCTTATGTGGCTCAACCGTAAAGAACCTACCTGCAATGCAGGACACCCTGGTTTGAGCCCTGGGTTGGGAAGAGCCCCTGGAAAAGGCAATGACAACCCATTCCAGTATTCTTGCCTGGAGAATTCCATGGACAGAGGAGCCTGGAGGGCTACGGTTCATTGGGTCACAAAGAGTCATTCACAACTGAGAGATAAACACTAACTAATGCTTATAATGATGATAGCAGCAAACATCACCTATCAGACATTCTTCTTCTCTGTTCATTTCTTCACCTTTTTTTCTAATTCACTAAACTTGAACTCTGAATAGAATGGGGGTGGTACTGGGATGGAGAAGGCAAAATGGAGTTGGTGCTAAAAAAATTAGATGCCAAAGTTAAATGTCATTAATTATCATTTATATATAATTTCATATTTCAGTTGAAGGCATTGGAACTCTGAGATCAAGAGATAGTACTAGTTTGCATAGCTAATTGGAGATGGGACGCAGAACAAGAACTCCAAAAATCCGTTCCCATTTTCCTTCAATGTTACTATTATTTGCATATTGGGATCATTACAGATTTCATTTCCTTTTGGAATGGCAGTTCAATAATGCTCTATAATTTATTCTCATTATTTTTCATCTTTAGATCAGTATAATTTTTAGCTGTCAACAGGATTTGGAGAAAATAAAAGATAAATATAGTTCATATAAACTACTCAGTTATAAAACAGTTTCTGCTCACCTTTTCATATGAGGGAAGAAAGAGGTCCATGAACTGTGAAATACAGCATTAAACTTTATATCAAAATTTTTAATGAAAGATTCCCTTACTCAAGATGTAGTTCTTGAGCACTGCTGTGGTCCCCAGTGCTCTTCTAGGGACTTGAAATACCTCGATAAGTAAAATCTACAAAAATTCCACTCTGGTGGAGTTTACATTCTCACAGGGAAAGCAATAATAGACAAAAATGTAATATGTAAGCAATGTTTATTGGATATCAGAAATGTTGTAGGAAAAAAAAGACTGAGTAAAGTGAATGGGAAAGAAAAGGAGAGAGAGAGGCAGGTGGAGGTGTTGTGGAGGTTGTGGTTCCCAAAGCTAATCTGCTTATTTCAATATTGAATTGTTTCCAACTTTTCCATGGATATAAATATTGTCTTCTTAGCTACTATATTAAACTCCTATGTCTTAGACTTTTTATTACCGTCTCCATAGGGCCATACCTTATGATAGGAGTTCAATAAATAGTTGATGATTTAGTACATGGCTATTTATTTAATGGATAGTCTTCTCTTAAAACTACGTTCTGATTAAAACTGGCCTTTGGAAGTGACACATTAAGTGGACGTTAAATGTTCATTTAAAAGTTTAGCTTTTTTCCTAATTAGCTAAAGCATTTGGGGAGTAAGATTTAGCTCTTTTTGGAGTACCAAAAATTTTAAAGTTCAGATGTTTCCATTAAGCCACAGTCACCCATTAGTTAGGGTTCCTAGACCTTTACTTTGATATCAGCTTAAGTGCCAAAAAGTCTTCATAGCTAGAAGCAGGGCATTAGGCAGAAGTCAGAGGCAATGCTGGAGATGATGGAGTCCAAAGAATGATGACAAACTCTATTTTTTGGAAGCTATATCATCTGTCCTTGAAAGATATCCTGGAGGTTCAAGTCAACTACAAAAAAAGCACAGCATACTCGTCTGCACTGTGGGATTGTTAGGCTTAGGTAAATACTTCTTGTTTACATGGCTATTTAGAGACAGGACTAAAAGCTGAGTCACTAGAAATTTATTTAAATATTCCTTCAACATTACTGTTATTTGCATAATAGCCACTGCAGATTTAATTTTCTTTGGCTTTGAGCAAAACCTACAAGTGATTTTAGGCTGAAATCAGAGTTCTGTCTGGCAGTGAGCAAGTTAAAATCTATGGCATCACTGCTCCTTTGAAACAATACACATAATCTGATAATATAAGTTAAGATGGAAATCAGAAAAAGTCAAAAGCACAGTGCATTTTTAAAATTTTTTCATTTTATAATAATGACAGTGATGAAACTGACTGACATTTGAGTATTTACTATATATCAGGCTCTCATTGCATGTTTTACCTGCATTAATTCAATAAATCCCCCAAACATTCCCAGAAGGCAAAATCTTTATTATTTCCAATTTACAAAGGAAGACATCTGAGACAAAGATAGGGAGCTAGTTCAGTGATCACACAGAAACAGAGAGCCATGGTATCAGTCCATTCTGGAATCTTCAGTTGAGTTCCGTTCAGTCGCTCAGTAGTGTCTGACTCTTTGTGAACCTATGAGCTGCAGCAGGCCGGGCCTCCCTGTCCAACACCAATTCCAAGAGCCTACCCAAACTCATGTCCATTGAGTTGGTGATGCCATCCAACCATCTCATCTTCTGTTGTCCCCTATCCTTCTTCCCTCAGTCTTTCCCAGCATCAGGGTCTTTTCGAATGAGTCAGCTCTTTGCATCAAGTGACCAAAGTATTGGAGTTTCAGCTTCAGCATCAGTCCTTCCAGTGAATATTCAGGACTGGTCTCCTTTAGGATGGACTGGTTGGATCTCCTTGCAGTCCAAGGGACTCTCAAAAGCATCAATTCTTTGGTGCTCAGCTTTCTTTATAGTCCAACTCTCACATCCATTGGACTACTGGAAAAACTATAGCCTTGACTAGATGGAATTTTGTTGGCAAAGTAATGTCTCTACTTCTTAATATGCTCTCTAGATTGGTCATAACTTTCCTTCCAAGGAGTAAGCATCTTTTAATATCATGGCTGTAGTCACCATCTGCAGTAATTTTGGAGCACCTCCCAAAATAAAGTCAGCCACTGTTTCCACTGTTTCCGCATCTATTTGCCATGAAGTGATGGGACCAGATGCCATGATCTTAGTTTTCTGAATGTTCAGCTTTAAGCCAACTTTTTCACTCTCGTCTTTCACTTTCAAGAGGCTCTTTAGTTCCTCCTCACTTTCTGCCACAAGGGTGGTGTCATCTGCATATCTGAGGTTATTGATATTGATATTTTTCCTGGCAATCTTGATTCCAGCTTGTGCTTCATCCAGCCCAGCATTTCTCATGGAATCTTAGAATCCTGCTAGTCAAAATGTTATACTTGGCCTGCAGCACCGGCTTCCCCTGGGAGTTTGTCAGACATAGAAAACTCAAGTCTCACCCAGATCTCTTGAATTAGAATCTAAAACTTAACATGATCCTTACATCGTCTTTATGATGTTTAATATGAGAAGCACTATTCTACACCACCCCAGATAATTGTTTTTCTAACACAGGGAACTCATTAACCCACTGCCATAATATTCTTCTGTAAGATGATTTTCACTGAATTTCCTTTAAAATTTTTCTCCACATTTCAGTTTCCTATGACTTCTACCTTTTGGTCTTCAGGTTTTATTTTCAAAGCTTTTTAAGGTTAACCCATCTTCTTATGATATTCCTTTAATGTTTGAGTACAGCTATCAGTTTAGATATGAAATCACGGTTCTCATCTTCTGACTATGTCCTCAACCCTGAGCTACACTCAGGTCAAAACTCATCATTTTCAAAAAGCATCCAACTTCTTTTAATTTTTAACAAGCCATGCTTTCTGTCCTGGATACATTAAAGTATATAAATTTCTTCTAGATATAAATTGCATTCCTGAGGTGGTCAGTTAACTTCCTCATTCTGGGAATCTTTCTTCCATCCCATATGTTCTTACTGGGTCCTTTGTGTTTGTTTTTTTATATTTGAGAAGTGGTGGTATGATATCATTCTGTTGCTGCTGCTGCTAAATCACTTCAGTCGTGCCTGACTCTGTGCGACCCCATGGACTGCAGCCTGCCAGGCTCCTCCATCCATGGGATTTTCCAGGCAAGAGTACTGGAGTGGGGTGCCATTTGCCTTCTCCATGATATCATTCTATATTGCATTTAATTCTAAAAATTCTCTAGCTATACCTTCCACACCTTTTCCTGTTGCTTATGGTAAAGGAAAAAGTTTTGTTCTACAATATGGTCTTTTTCTTCCTGACCTTTCCATTAGTAAATTGACTCAAAACTTCTTTGTTTACTAAGCACCAAGCTTACTGCTTTAAAAACTGGTAGAACAAAAATCAGAGATTTTCTTCAAAAGTCAGATATTCCCCATTGGGAATATTTCAGTTTTCTGCTGTATTTTTAAAACTTTTACAGGCATAGCTTAAGACTTCTCAGATACTAAAATATTACTGTTACCATGTGAAAACAAATTCAGAATCTAGTATTGAAAATCATATTCTCTGTAGATCTTCTTTCTAGTAATCTAAAGGAAAATGAACATCTAGGTAATCAGAAGTCTTTTAAGAATCCAAGATTTAATAGTTGTCAAGCTGTATAGTATAGGAGTATCACCAAAGAAGTAGTTAAAATTTAAATTTCCAGAACCTCAGACTCTTAATCACAGGGCCTTAGGAATGGGCTAGGAATTTTTAGTTTTAGTAGGAATCCCAAAAGACAAGTAGTTCCCAGACTACAATTTGAAGATCTACATCTTTCACAGAATTTTTCAGTTTCTTTACCCAGTTGGTCAGTATCCACATCATGCATATTTCATTTTATTTGGCAGAAAGTTATCCTCATTAACTGATAGTCACTAAATAACCTTCTCTACAATAGTCCTCACAACAGATACCTAATAAAAATCATGTTAAGTCTTTCCAAATGAGAAGATTTACATTTATTGTCATTGTCATTCAGCTTTACCAAGAAAAACTACTAGAAAAATGACGTCAGCAGTAGGGGCAGGCCACAGAGTTCTTAGTGTTCCAAGAATTTCTGAGGATATATGTCTCCTTGACACATTATACACATGCACAGTGTCATTGTCAGTAGCTGTGTCTTTTAATACAAATAAGGAGATATAAATGTAAAATAGGAGGCTGAAATCTCATGTCCTATCTCCGTGCCCATAATTTTCCATTTCCTTTCTAAGACATTTCCCCTGATAAGAAGCTTTATGAAAGAGCTTTACTGTATATATGAATAGTCCAAGTGTATAAACCAGACTCAAATTTATTACATATATTTCCAGATTTAAATGGGTTGAGAAATGGGTCAAACAGTCATAAATACCGTTATGTAATTTACTATTACCTGTTTTTAGAGATTGTACTTAAGTAACTCTTGCTTTACCTCGATTCAGCAGAACTCTTGATGAAACAAAAACGAAAAACCTCTCACTGGTAAATTAGTCCCAAGTATTGGAGTATGCTGGGACTCTGAATTTATTCAGGTGTTATCCATTTATTTAATGTTGGGTGCACACAACAAAGTGCACATGTGAAAGTTACGGTTTAATTGAAAAGCATATAGCATAACTGAACTAGACCCTGCTGTATCAGGCTAAAAGTAGCAGCATGTGGGGCTAAGCTTTTTAAAAATCTAATTATAAAAAGACCTATGGTAAAGCTGAGCCAATGCCTCCAAGCCAATATTTAGTCTTTTCAATAGGTAATGACTATACATTGGATAATTTACAAAATCTGGCACTGTATAGCATTGATACAGACAAGTTAAATACAACACACACACACACACACACACACACACACGAGACTCTCCTTACAAATCACCAGTCACTTGATTTATAAATTCCTCTGAGTACATATAATCTAGTTCATGTGTCTTTTGGCTCTCCTTCAGGATTTTTTACTCTTAACCTACGATAGATAAATAAGATTTTCACCTGGTAGAAATCACCCTCTTATTCATCATTGGAAGTTCAGGTCAAAATATAAACTCTCTGATATGGCAGGATGGCCTTAGTGTTACAAAGTTGATAGACATAATGAGTAAGAAACATTCATCCAAATAATCTAAAATAATATATATTGGTGGATTTCCATGATCAAATGGATGCTCTATTCTGCCTGTTTCCTGTAGATCTGTAAAGGAGTGGTAACTTGGCTAAATGTGGGAGTTAGAAGAAGGAGCCAGCTTTCATTAGCTTTCCCAGATGACAATTTTTTTTTCATAATCTACAAAAAACAGTGGATTGGGCTGGCTTGTTAGAACTCAAAGCTGGGAAGTTTTACCCTGATCTTGATTTCTGGCAGAATTAATTATCTTGATTTTTGTTCAGAAATGAGCTTCAGGAGATTTGAAGTAAATCAATTCTTAAAAGGTAGTGTTAGTTGCTCAGTCATGTCAGGCCCTTTGCAACCCCAAGGACTGTAGCCCACCAGGGTCCTCTGTTCAAGAGATTTTCCAGGCAAAAATACTGGAGTGGGTTGCCATTTCCTTCTCCATGGGATCTTCCCAACCCAGGGATCAAATCTGGGTCAAGGGTTCTTCAAACCAGAGCGTGAGACTTTGTGGCCCCTGGGGGCTGAGAGGACACTTTAGTTTAAATCAAGTGACTACTGACTTGCAAGGAGATTGTCTTGAGATGTTTGTGTGTATATGTGTGATTTATTTTTAATTTGTCTGTATCAGTGCTATACAGTGTCCTGTTTAACTTTGGTAGTCTTTGAGCATTTCCTTTATTATTCATGTATGTGCCTTTCATTCTGTAATGAACTTCCTCATCTTTCACATATGTTAAAGGTTTGTGTCTAACATTTGTGAGTTTTGATCGTGGAAATCTCATCTTGCAACTGGTAATTCCAGCCTTGGTTTTTCAAAAGTATTGATTAACAGTTTTTGAATGAAGAATCTCTAAACTTAACTACTGTTAGCTGTTATTTGTTCCGTTTAGTTGTAAAATATTTTTGCTTCATATTGGGACCAAATTTCGCCCTGAGTTGGCTATTAAAGTTTTAGACAAATATATAAATATAAATATCCTCATTTATTACATCAGGAAATCTTGCTACCATAGTTAAAGAACATTCTTACACCCAATGGATATATTCAAATATAAGAATTGAACTTAATTACTATAGCTTTGCAGTATAGTCTGAAGTCATGGAGCCTGGATTCTTCCAGCTCCATTATTCTTTCTCAAAATGGCTTTAGTTATTTGGGGTCTTTTGTGTTTCAATACAAATTGTAAAATGTTTTGTTCTAGTTCTGTGAAAAATGCCATTGGTAATTTGATAGGTTACATTGAATCTGTAGATTGCTTTGGGTAGTATAGTCATTTTCTCAATATTGATTTTCCCAATCCAAGTCCATGATATATCTCTCCATCTGTTTGCATCATCTTTGATTTCCTTTATCAGTATCTCATACAAAAGTTTTCTGGGTACAGGTCTTTTGCCTTCTCAGGCAGGTTTATTCCTAGTTATTTTATTCTTTTTGTTGTGATGATAAATGGGATTCTTTCCTTAATTTCTCTTTTTGATCTTTAATTGTTAGTGTAAAGGAAAGCAGGAGATTTCTGTGTAATATATTTTGTATCCTAAAACTTTACCAGATTCATTGATGAGTTCTAATAGTTTTCAGGTGGCATCTTTAGGATTTTCTATGTATAGTATCATGTCATCTGCAAACAGTGACAGTTTCACTTCTTCCTTTCCAGTCTGGATTCCTTTATTTCTTTCTCTTCTCTAATTGTTATGGCTAGGACTCCCAAAACTATGCTGAGTAATAGTGGCATGAGTGGACATCCTTGTCTTGTTCTGATCTCAAAGAAAGCTCTTTCAATTTTTCACCATTGAGAACGATGTTTGCTGTGGGTTTGTCTTATATGGCAAACCTTTTATTATGTTGAGATAGGTTCTCTCTATGCCCACTTTCTGGAGAGTTTTTATCATAAATGAGTGTTGAATTTGGTCAAAACCTTTTTCTGCACTGTTAATATTAAAATGGTCATTTTTGTTCTTTATCTACAAAACAGAAATGGAGTTAGAGATGTAGAAGACAAACTTGTGGTTACTAGGCGGTAAAGCAGTGGAGAGGGATAAATCGGGAGACTGGGATTGACATATACACATTGCACATGCATGCATGCTCAGCCGCAACATACACACTACTATACACAAAATGGATAACAAATAAGGGCCTATATAGCACAGGAAACCTAACTCTAAAAAGGGTGAATATATGTATGCTACTGCTTAGTCGCTTCAGTCATGTCCAACTCTGTGTGACCCCATAGACGGCAGCCCACCAGGCTCCTCTGTCGCTGGTATTCTCCAGGCAAGAATACTAGAGTGGGTTGCCATTTCCTTCTCTGGATATATATATACGTATAACTAATTCACTTTGCTGTACACCTGAAATTAATACAACATTGTGAATCTGGTATACTCTGATCAATTCAGTGCAGTCCACTCGCTCACTTGTGTTTGACCCTTTGCAACCCTATGGAATTGTTAGGCTTCCCTATCCATCACCAACTCCTGGAACTTGCTCAAACTTATGTCCATTGAGTCAGTGATGCCATCCAGCCATCTCATCCTCTGTCATCCCTTTCTTCTCCTGCCTTCAGTCTTTCCTCACATCAGGGTCTTTTCCAGTTGAGTCAGTTCTCTGCACCAGGTGGCCCAAGCATTGGAGTTTCAGCTTCAGCATCAGTCCTTCCAATGAATATCCAGGACTGATTTCCTTTAGGATTGACGGGTAGGAACTCCTTGCAGTCCAAGAGACCCTCAAGATTCTCATCCAACACCACACTTCAAAAGAATCAATTCTTTGGCGCTCAGCCTTCTTTATGCCTCAACTCTCATATCCATACATGACTCCTGGAAAAACCATAGCTTTGACTAGACAAACCTATGGTGGCAAAGTAATGTCTCTGCTTTTTAATATGCTGTCTAGGTTGGTCATAGATTTTCTTCCAAAGAGCAAGCATCTTTTAATTTCATGACTGCAGTCACCATCCACAGTGATTTTGAAGCCCAAGAAAATAAAATATGTCACTGTTTCCATTGTTTCTCATCTATTTGTCATGAAGTGATAGGACCAGATGCCATGATCTTAGCTTTTTAAATGCTGAGTTTTAATCCAACTTTTCCACTCTCCTTTTTCACTTTCATCAAAAGGCTCTTCAGTCACTCTTCACTTTCTGCCATAAGCATGGTATCATCTGTATATCTGAGGTTATTGATATTTCTCCCAGCAATCTTGATTCCAGCTTGTGCTTCATCCATTCCAGCATTTCACATGACATACACTGCTCTTAAGTTAAACAAACAGGGTGACAATATACAGCTTTGACGTACTCCTTTCCCAATTTGGAACCAGTCTGTTGTTCCATGTCCAGGTCTAACTGTTGCTTCTTGACCTGCACACAGATTTCTCAAGGGGCAGGTCAGGTGGTCTGGTATCTCCATCTCTTTAAGAATTTTCCACAGCTTGTTGTGATCCACACAGTCAAAGGCTTTGGCATAGTCAATGAAGCAGAAGTAGATGTTTTCTGGAATACTTTTTCTCTTTCAGTATTCTGGTGGATGTCGGCAATTTGATCTCTGGTTCCTCTGCAATTTCTAAATCCAGCTTGAACATCTGGAAGTTCTTGGTTCATGTACTGTTGAAGTCTCGGTTGGAGAATTTTGAGCATTACTTTGCTAGCGTGTGAGATGAGTGCAGTTGTATGGTAGTTTGCACATTCTTTGGCATTGCCTTGTTTTGGGATCGGAATGAAAACTGACCTTTTCCAGTCCTGTGGCCACTGCTGAGTTTTCCAAATTTTCGGGCATATTGAGTACAGCACTTTAACAGCACCATCTTTTAAAGTGATGTACTCAATATAGTCCAATAAAAGTTATTTTTAAAATAACATTAAAAAGAAAAAGAAATTACTAGCACACTTTATTATACAACCACTACCCATCTACTGTTCTAGAAAATAAAGTAAATGTTGTAAAGTGAAAAAAATAAAAGAATTTAACTTAAGCATTGTAGGTTTGGGGATGGTATGTAAATCATATATTTTGCTCCAACCATTTCCAATAAACCTGCCTTGGAGAAAAGAGAAATTAACCAAGTAACTGTTAAATTAGTCTCTATTTTGTCTGTGTCTGTTCCTTAACAAACTTTAGAAGAATTATGACCCTTTGTAAGCTGCTCCTTGAATATACTGAATATTGTTTTAATGAGAGGCAAAATCATTTTTCATTCCTTAAAAATAATGCATCAAGAAAAGTCTCTAACTTATAGGTCACGTTGAGGGTTTCCTTGGTGACTCAGTGGCAAAGAGTCTGGATGCCAATACAGGGGATACAAGCTTGACCGCTAGGTCAGGAAGATACCCTGCAGAAAGAAATGCCACCACGCTCCAGTATTCTTTCTTGGGAAGTTCCATGCACAGAGGAGCCTGGTGAACTATAGCCTGTGTGTGCTCAGTTACACAGTAGTGTCTGACTCTTTGTGACCCCATGTACTGTTAATGATTCACCTTTTGGAAAAAAAAAGTTTTTAAAAAGCTAGCAAACCTCAAAAAGAGAAGAACAATAGGGTAGACTAGACCCATTAATTTTAAAGCATAGAGTCTTAGTAATTAAAACATGGGGCATATACAAAGACAGACCAAGGCAACAAAACAGAAAGTTAAAAAATATTGAGGGAATTTCATATGTGAAGAAGATGTACCAGGAGGCTTGCAGGATCTCAGTTCCCTGATTAGGGATTGAATCTGGGTCACAGCAGTGAAAGTCCAGAATCCTATCTACTAGTCCACCAGGGAGTTCCCAGGATGACGTTGCTAATCAACAGCCAAATGTCAATTTATTCAATAGTCTTGAGGCAGCTGGATGATCATTATTTCTCATAATCTGTCCCATAATAAACCACAAATGAATCAAATAATTACAAAACTTATGTATGTGATAAAACGAAAACGTTAAAGGCTTTTATATGTATGACTCAAAATTCAAAATAAATGTTAATAAAAGAAAGCAAGGCACAGTGGGCCATATGAATATCAAAAGCTTTTCATGGCACCAGGAGCCAGAAATAGATTCTAAAGAAAATAACACAATGAAAGTTTGTCTCTAACTCCATCTTCCACTCACTCAGTTATCACTTACATGCCTCTCCTGACATTCAGGAAACCATTCATTATGTTCTTATTTATCCTACCAGAGTTTTCTCTTATGAAAATGCAAGAAAATAGGGATAGATTTTTGTATATATTCTATTTTACACCAATAGTATTCTGTATGTACTATTCTGCAGCTTGCAATTTTCATTCCATAATATACCTCAGAAACCTTTCTGAATTAGTTCACAGAGAATTTTCTCATTTTGGGGGGTAAATATCTGATACTCTATTGTATGCATATATTATTATTAATCTAAAAAGTACTCCATTGATGGGCTTCCCTGGTTGCACTAGTGGCTAAGAACCCACCTTCCAATGCAGGCAAAGCTGGAGACAAAAGTTCAATCCCTGGGTCGGGAAGACCCCCTGGAGGAGCGCATGGCAACCTATTCCAGTATTCTTGCTTGAAGAATCCCATAGGCAGAGGAGCCTGCAGGGCTACAGTCCATGGGGTCTCAAAGAGTCAGACACAACTAAAGCAGTTTAGTAGGCACATACCTCCTTGATGGTACTTGAGGGGATTTTTAAAAAATATTTTTTCTTACAAAAATGTTAGAAATGCAGCTATTGAAAACAGTGTCTCAACATAGCTCTTAGAAAGATAACATTCTCATTTAGAAAACAAGCTTTACCAGAGGTGTTACAAATATCTTGAAGACATATCCTAATTAAGTTACTAAAGAAATTGTTGATAAGATATAATAGGTTCCCCCAAAGAATCTTACAAGCAAATTTACTATGATATGACAGGCAGTGTTAATAGAATATCTCATATAAAGTGAATATGAAATTATAATCATTATAATGATCAAATTACAGTAATTAGTACATGGAGCAGAGAATTTATCTGTGCCAATTCCACATACTAAAATAGTTTAGGCAATAGTTATCTTATCAGTCACAATCCTTCCCAGAAAAGAAATAATGACAACTCTATAACATTCTATTTTCAACTTTGTGGCACAGAACTTGTTAAATGTTATTTTTATTTTAAAATGATGGTAGCAAAGATAGGATTGTGACATAATGTATTATAATGGATTCATTTACTCATTGTGACACATCCACCTATTAATTATCTCAATCCGTTCTACCAGCAGGCTTAACCTGATTACTCACCACAGATAAAGCATCAATATTTCATGTGTATATTTCCCAAATTTTTCTCCAAAGATGATTCTTTAAGATGTAAATTGTATGCTATATACATATGTATGTATATAGCATATATTTAATATGTCTTAAGATACATAAAATTGAAGATATATAAAATTTGGGTCACCTCTGGCTTGGCAATTCAGCAGTCACAAGAAATCATATCCTCAAGAGGGATTCTTGGTGGTAAAGACTGTGGTGTTTGTTCTGTCTCTGACATTTGGAGTTATGGCTCCTGTGGCTCTAGCAAGAGAGAAACTTTCCTGAAAGGCATCTGAGAAACAGGAGATCTGTCTGATTGATGACTTGCCTTAACTTTTCACAGCTATCAAGAAAGCCATTGTCCTGTATTTTCATATGGCACCTCAAAGAGGCATACACTGTTTTCAACAATAATTGCTTATTCTTTGGAAATTTAATACTCTATCCTTCTGTTTGCTGTAGCTACTTCTCAACTTCCAGAGCAGGAGACAGAATAGCCTATTTCATATTTTCAGTTTCATGCCAAGTTATCTCAGTTGTGTCCAACTCTTTGCAACCTTATGGACTATAGCCTGCCAGGCTCCTCTGTCCATGGAGTTCTTCAGGCAAGAATGCTGGATTTGGTTGCCATGCCCTCCTCCAGGAAATATTTTCAGTTGGTTCAACATTAATTCTACCTTCAGAACTTCACAAATCCTTGATGTTATTGAAAATTTAAATCATGAGAGACTCTAATATCTAAGGAATGTATTTCCAAAGATTAAAATTGAACAATGGCTTACAATATGGCCAAGGAGAATGGTTCATTGGCTTTTCAGAGAAAGTATATTAGTAAGTACGTATTGGGCTTTCACATTCATAGGAGAGTGGAACAGAACTATTCAGATGGTCAGAACTAAGTAGGAAGAAACTGAACTATAATGCCTTAGTCAAAATAAAAAGAACATTCTTTATTTTGAATAATGTGTGTACATCCAGAATGGCAATGCCATGTTGAAACTGGTGCACTGTTCAATATTCAATGCTAACATGATTTCAGATTGGAAACTACCATATTACGGCGAATTGTGCAGGTTATGGTAATCAAATCCTGTGTAATTTCTTTAGGACAAGAAGGAATGAACTGAATGATTAAATATAAAACTAATCACAAGAAATCAAAGTAGAAAGAACAGAATCTCTGAAGTGAGTCTGAGCCCAGTTAAAATTCTTAGCTGTGCCATTTGCTAGCTAAGTGAGTTTGGACCAATTACTTTATGTCTCCCAGTGTATTTCCTCATCATAAAATAAGAACAATGGAAATTCCCTTAGAGGGGTTTGGATAAGACATTTTTATAAACATTTTTTTTTAGTTTTCATTGAAATACAGTCGACTTAAGAGTTGTGCTAGTTTCAGGTGTACAGCAAAATGACATATGCATAGATACATATATATATATATGTATCGACATACACACTTTTAGATTCTTCCCCATTAAAGGTTATTGAAATATATCAATTACAGTTCCCAGTATGTTGTTAGTTATCTATTTCATATAGAGTAGTATATATATTTTAATCCCAAAGTCCTAACTTACCCCTCCTCTCATTTCTCTTTGATAACTATAAGTTTGTTTTCTTTGCCTGTGAGTCTGTTTCTGTTTTGAATATGAGTTTATTTGTATCATTTCACATTCCACGTGTAAGCATTATTGTATGGCGTTTGTCTTTCTCTGTCTGACTTGCTTCACTTAGTATGGTCATCTCTAGGCCTATCCATGTTGCTGAAATGTCATTATTTTATCTTCTGCCTTAGTAATGTTCCATTGTGTTGCCAAGCACAAGACTGTCATATAAAAGGTATTTACAATTTTTGTTTCATCTTTTTCTTCTACTTTCTCATTACTAATTTTCCATAGAAGCAAAAAACCATCATCAACATGCACTTGTTACTGGCATTTTTTGCTTATATTTATATACATTGGTGATTTAATTAAATTTCTTCCTCTAGCCTTTTCAAAATCAAATCATCTCTAACAATTTTATGTGTGTGTGTGTATGTCTGCTAAGTTGCTTCATTCATCTCCAACTCCTTGAGACCCTATGGACTGTAGCTCACCAGGCTCTGCCATCCATGGCACTCTCCAGGCAAGAATACTGGGGTAGGTTGCCATTCCCTCCTCCAGGGGATCTTACTGACCCTGGATCAAACCCACCTCTCTTATACTTTCTGCACAGTTTTATATGTAACTTTGTCACAACACAAATGATGTCTTGGAAAGCAACTTCCATAATTATCACCTGAACACAGAATTTTACTACCTTAATGTCACTAATACTTTCAATAATATAAGACAGAAGTTATTTTGCTTCATATAATCATATTTTTCTCCTCTTCTCTTTGATATAGGTGTTGGTCAATAGATCCTCAAACTATATAGTCTTTATCTTTTTCTCCTGCATCAACTTTCAAATGAGAACAATAGAAGTCACCTCATTTATTCATATAGAGATCATCAGAGTATTTGTGGAAATTTCAGTCATTTAGGAATATGTGGACTCAAAATTCAACATTGTTTAAATAAGGAATTAAAATAAAATTTTAGCTATAAAAATAGTAGTTGTAGCATTTTCATGAATACAGATACGTAAGACTACCCTTAATTATATGAAAGGGTTTAGCTACTATAGAAAAGCAATGGAAACAGACAAAAGAAAATCAGCTTGCTTCAAAACTACAAATGTACGCTGGCTTAAGGAGCCAATGAGTGCTCCTGAGTCGGGGAAACTGGAATGTGGAAACTGTAGTTTGATCCAAAAGTGGATATATCTTAAAAGGACAAAATTCTAATATTATTGGGTTGGCCAAAAGTTTGTCTGCATCATCTGGAAAAACCCAGATGAACTTTTTGGCCAGTCCAATATATGTGATGAAAAGAAATGTGGTAAGGTGCCATTTCTTCAGGTTCTTTCCCTTACAGTTTTGCCTCTACTCTCTCTTACCTCTTCTCCTCCGTTCCCTCCCCTCCCCTCTTCTCTTTTGCATACGATTGTTTATTTGAAATGTCTTCTGAATTACTACGGCAGAGAACTTGAAAACTCTTGGAGACATTAAATGCTGTTGGTTGATGGGTACCTCTGGTTGGTCTGACTTCAAATCCACCAACTTTAGCAGCAGAGACACTACAGCCTTAATTGGGGATATCTTACTTTTATGCGGGCATTGCAATGCAGATAATACCTGATGTCTGAGAAGGGAAAATAAACGGGGTGTAAATAATCAAGCTTATTTTGGCAGGATGTGCAAAAGCACTGACTAAATGCCCAGCCAGTATGAGAGGGTTAGGAGAAGTCCTACAAATGTATACAGAGACCCAAAGAAAATAGGAACTTGACATAGAGGAAGCAACAGAGGAAAGAAAAATGGACCAAGAGGTAGCAAAACATGTATACTCAGGAGTGCGGAAAAACATTGGTTCATATGGACTTGTAGAGCCTTGGTTTGAATTAGTCACGGACCAAAATGCTCTAGTCAAAAAGCTGAATCTTCTACATCATGATTTGGTTGCAGTTCTATCCTACTAAAATAAGCCACAAACTGCTCACTGGGTTTGTAGGCAAAGTTTCTTTTTTCAATGATGATTGTATCCAAAGACAAACATGAGCATCAGACTCAGGAAGGAAATCTACATCAATCAGCTCAATTCATTTATTTTGCAGATGAGAAAATCCAGGCTCAGAGAAGATCAATAATTTTCCCACTACCACTTTCCTAGCTGACGCAGAACAAGGTATAGAACCCAGAAGGCCTGGTTCTCACTTTAGGGAGATTCCTTCGCATGTCTTCCATTGGACAAGTGTCACATGACGTCTCCTCCCTCCCCTCCCCATCCTCTTAACCCCCTCTCCTCCTCTTTTCTCTCCCTTTACTGAAATGAAAATATGAGAGGATTGACCAAGAACCTCCACTCATTAATTATTATAAATTGCTCCCTCTATGAAACCCAACTAGTGAAACCCAGTTCAAGAGGAATATATACAAATTACAGTGATTTGCCTCTTGGGACAACCCACCATCTTGTATTTCACACCCTTTGTAAGGAAGTTACCCTAGAGTGGCATGCATGGTTACTTCGTACTTTCACATACACGTGAGCTATTCTAGTTTCCCACTTGACCTACAGATGAACAATAATACCTGACACTAAAAACAGTGTCATAATAACAACAACAAATAATATTCTTATGACTCATCCTCAACTCACAATTTCAGAAATTTCAGCCCTTTTTAAAATATCTCCCCCTCTCCCAGGTATTTTTGGAACTCTCCAATGAGTACTTGTATGCTGATATATGGAATTCATACTATCCACTCTCCTTCACTGATTTTAACTTGGGAGAAGTTGTCATTTAGCCACTCTGAGTGGCTCCAAACTCCAACTTCTGTAGCTGATCTATACTGAAACTTTTTAGTTGATGAACCAAACTCGCCAAGGTCACCCCAATGCTAAAGCTACCACACACTCCCCTCTGTCCTCTAGCTCTGTACTATGTTCTAATATGGAGCCCAAGAAGGGCTTCCTTGTTTTCTCAATGTCCTCCCAACTGAAATTTTTTTCTTGGAACAATTCTTTCAGTAGCAAACAGTCTAGCGACAGATACCATGCTACCTTTGGAATATTCCAGACTGGTCTACTAGGATGTGTGGCTCTTGGATTCAAGTCGTCTGCCTCTAACATCTCTTCCCTTAAGATGATTTATTTACCAGAAGGTTTGTTTGTGACCCCTCTTGCAACCAAGATTCCCAACAGATGTATCCTAGAGTTATATAAGATATGATATTTCATATCCATAAGATATGATGGAATCCAAAGCACACAAAGGTGTGTGGGGCAAAGACAAAGGGCCAACGAGGGCTGAAAAGCAGTCCACACTCCACTCACTAAAGTTTGCAATCATGATTTTGTGTGCCAAAGAATGTATCCTTTTCTAATTTACATATTGGCTATGGCCCTGCTTGAGCTCTTAGACCTAGACTTCAAAAAGGAACTTCTGCTATATGGCGAGCAGGGACCATAACTTGTATTTCTTTTATATAAACATCATCATATGACTGAACAGTTGACATATAAGCTAGATTAAATCAATGATGGGGCAGATGGTTCTGATCTAGGCAAACTCTCTGGCCTTGGCATCTTAGAAATCAATATAGAAGTAAGAAAAGGATTTCTTAGAATACAAAATAGTGACTTTCTCTCAACTTCTAAAATCAAACTCAGACCCCACAGCATTTATTTCCTATTCCTGTACTGAATCATTGACACAATGCTGTGGTCAGGACCATATTCTAGTATTGTTTCATCAGGCAACCTTAGTCCTCCAGGCATTAAATGGTCCAGAAACAGTATAATATAATTCCATGTCCCCCTACCTCATCATGTAATCATTTCACAAAATAGAAAATGCTTTTCACAATTCAACATTAAATTCTAGTGCTATTGTGATTGTTGATAAGATGACAAAGAGATGTGAAGAGTCTGGTGGCTTCCCTGCAGTAAAAGCCAGAATTTTAGAACACAGAGTGGGTCTGGGCCCTATTTCCTTTCTTTGCCCTGGTCTGTGAGACAGTGCTAGCCAAGTAGTGAGGATTATCAGAATTCAGAATTGCATCTTCAATTGTCTGATGTTAAACAGTATCTTACCATATGTAGTCAGCAAGCTTTCACTTTTATCTTCTTGTTTTCACAAATCTATATATACTTTACTCCCCTCAAAGTTTTTCAGTTTACCATTAAAATTCACCAATTCAGCAACTTGCCCTTCACAAAAGTCTTAGAACCCATATACAAAGATTAAACCCTGCTGCACAAAAAGTCAGACAGTCCAGCCAAGGAGCTGAAGTGGTTCCCACCCTTCACACTCACCACACCCCATTAGCCAACAATAAATCCCCTCCTGACATTAAAGTCCCCTCTCCCCTCTCACCCGAGAGTAAATCCCCTGTTGGCAGAAAGCCAGATGGAACAGATGTGTCTGCCACCACTTCCTGGGGTGGGGTCAGGCTGTACCAGCTTTGATCAACCAAAAGGAAGAATTTCCAGTGTCAAGGGCCGTCTGTAGAGAATGTCCGCGGGCCCACGCCAAGGAGAAATGGGACCCAGGATTAAAAAGCAAGGAGGAACATCCCAACAGAGCAGAGCAGCACAAAGGATTCATGTATCCAGAGAGTTGATGTCTTGGTCATTCTCATTTCTTGGACAGTAGTGCAAGGGCAAATAAATCCACCTCTCATGTCTAGAAGCTCTCTCTGAAGAAAGGAAATGCCTTAGTGATTTTGAATTTAGTCTTCCCTACTATTTAATCATTCTTTTTAGTTAAAGACACAAAGGAAAGACTATTAATCGTTATGCAACTCAAAGATGTATTGCGAAGGCTTCCCTGATAGCTCAGTTGGTAAAGAATCTGCCTGCAATGCAGGAGACCCCAGTTCAAATCATGGATCAGGAAGATCCTCCAGAGAAGGGATAGGCTACCGACTCTAGTACTCTTGGGCTTCCCTGGTGGCTCAGCTGGTAAAGAATCTGCCTGCAATGTGGGAGACCGGGGTTCAATCCTTGGGTTGGGAAGATCCCCTGGAGAAGGAAAGGCTACCCGCTCCAGTATTCTGGCTTGGAGAATTCCATGGAGTGTATAGTCCATGGGGTTGCAAAGTTGGAAATAACTGAACAACTTTCACACAATAAATGTGGAAAAGAAAATACATGTTACAGTAATATTGTGTCAATATGTGACCAGATCTGAAATATCTCTGTGAGTCAGGATGCTGGTTCATGGAAGGGACCATTACTGTTTTCACTTGCCACTTTCCACTAGGGTCATATTTCACAGTCTCCAGATGAGCCATTCAGGTTGGTTGCATTAGAGTGCTTCACATGGAACTGAGCACCTTGCTTGGAACTAAAACTCAAGAGCCTTAAGAAGTATTGTAACATTACTCACTAAAACTGTAGGAAACTTTCATGGTAAAGGGAAACAAAGCACCCTGCTCAGTCATCCAGACTTTGCCATCTACTGTCACTGAGGAAATCTGTCCTCAGTGAATACTGTTTCTGATTTATTGCCTAGTAGGAAGCCCTACTGCATTCTGTTTTAGAGATTTTGTTAATCAAAGTAGACTGAGGATTATAATAAAAATGCCAAATCTCAATCACCAAGATGTGTTGTGTTACCTACACACCTTGCTGTCCTGTGCAGGTTGAGGGGCGTGAAGGATAAGGGGCTTCATTCCAAGCAGAAACAGATTTTTTTCCTCTAGTGGCCCTGGCATCAGGCTTGAAGTCCTCTACTGATGCTGTACATCTGGCCAGAGTATGAGGGAAGAAGAATAGGAGCATTGCACCAATGCTTTTATGGACTCAGCCTGAAGAAGATCAGTGTGCCTCTGCTTCACTCACGCTGCTTTGGCCTTTGTAACCGCATGGGAGGCTGTAAACTGTAGTAGAATTATGTGCCTAGTGAAAACGAAAACTACAGCTTAACAGTTTCTACACAAAGCTTGCTGTGGGTCAAAATTTAGGGAAAGAATTTGCACAATGAAAGAGGGGAACGAAATTTTCATTGTCAAGAAAAAGATATGCCTATTCTAGGTTAAATAATGCAACACACAGCCTTTTTTTGACTATATGATTTTTTCAGCATTCATTATTTTATTTCAAAATATCATATGGTAGAAGTTGCAGATAGAAGAAAAGCTGAGCAAGCATACGCGTGCACACACACAGACACACACACACACATACACATCCTATGGCTTTGTCTGAAATACAAATGTGAAAGCCTGCAAATTTACTTTTGTATATTTAATTCTCACTGACAGTTAAAGAGTTTTGCAGGCAAGGTCAAGTTTCTCCAGAACTACATTATTTTCTATATATTTTAATTAAAAAATGAAATCTTGTTCAGTTGTTTATAGCTACTATGTTTGATTTAAAATGCAGAAGATTTAAGGGATCATGGAGGGTGGAGACAGCTGCATATATAGATTAAGCTTCAGTTTTGAATGTTCAGAAGTTTTCCATGTGTGTGTGCAAGAAAATTCATATTAATGAGTATGTATTTTGAGTTGAGACATCCCTCCTCTGCGACAGGTACAGAGTAAAAAACACCATGAGAAAGAGGAATGAAGGGAAAGATATTTGAAGTGTTAGCTTCTTCTTCTCTTTCTGTTTTCTCCTTCTCTTTCCTTCTCTTCTCTGAGGCACAGGCCAGTAAGCCAATCAAGGAAACAGACTATGACAGGGAGGAGCAGAGATGGTTGAGGAAATGGCCATTGTGGTTGGGGGACTGATTACATTGAGTAAGTAAGCAAAATTGAACAAATAATTCAATATATTGAAGACTGTGGTATACACATAGATGTCTGTTTGTGACACATACATGCATAAACATAGAAATAAAGATGAATGAGAAGTATTTACATAATATGTATGCATATATATGTACATTTCTTAATGCTGTCCATTGAGAGGGCATAGAAACAGTGGCATCCCCACATAAAATACAGTGAGTACCTGAAGTACATAAAACTTAACTTCTATATATCTACCTCCACTAAGAAGGACTAGGGCTCCTTTCAGAATTATTTTTCCAGGACTGGGATAAGAAAAGCATAAAATAAGCCTGGAGCATGTGGTTTTTCCAGAAAATCAAGAATGTTTGATAAATGATGGGAACATACCAAAAGAACATAAAAGTCCAAATAAGAATCTAAAAGGTATAAATATATAAATCAATATGAGCAGGGGTGGGGAAGAGAAAGCTCTTCCTTAGCATGAATGCCAATGAATAAATGTAAAAGGGATGATGTAATTAGAGAATCACCTTTTGGCAAATATCACAGTCCAGGTTGATTCAGATAGGAGTCCTTAGAGTATGCTAAAACTAATGGGTGGAGGTTTGATGAGGCAGAGAATGTTGGCGTAATCTCATGATACTTCCCTAAATATATTAAAAGTTCATTTGTAAGAGCAAAGTTAAGAATTTAATTTGGAGAAGGTTGAGAAGAACGGATATACTAATGAGGTGACCAGAGTTAAGATCCTTGGAGATGGATCTGACAGTTATGCCTCCTGTTTTTGATGCGCTAGGAAAAGAACAGCATCACTTCCATGATTTCCTGTCAAGAAAGAATGATCTGAGACTGGTCATGAGAAATAGCATGACCAGAGAATGAAGCTATAAAATCAAAAATCTATACTCTTTAAAAGTATCAAGGACAGGGAAAGACAGAAAGGGATGCAGACTGAAGTATCTAAAGACACAAGATAACTAAATGCACAAGTATTTCTGGAGAGGATCTTGGAACACAAGAAAATACATTATTATTGAAGCAGTTGATGAAATGTGAATTCCCATGGAAGAATAGTAGTATAGTATCAGTTCAGTTCAGTTCCGTCACTCAGCCGTGTCCGACTCTTTGCGACCCCATGAATCGCAGCATACTAGGCCTCCCTGTTCATTACCATCTCTCGGAGTTCACTCAGACTCACATCCATCAGGTCCGTGATGCCATCCAGCCATCTCATCCTTAGTCGTCCCCTTCTCCTCCTGCCCCTGATCCCTCCCAGCATCAGAGTTTTTTCCAATGAGTCAACCCTTCCCATGAGGTGGCCAAAGTACTGGAGTTTCAGCTTTAGCATCATTCCTTCCAAAGAAATCCCAGGGTTGATCTCCTTCAGAATGGACTGGTTGGATCTCCTTACAGTCCAAGGGACTCTCAAGAGTCTTCTCCAACACCACAGTTCAAAAGCATCAATTCTTCAGCAGTACAGTATCAGGAGTGCAGATTTTCTGGTTTGGAGTATTGTATACCAGACCACTTAACCTGCCTCTTGAAAAATCTGTATGCACGTCAGGAAGCAACAGTTAGAACTGGACATGGAACAGACTGGTTCCAAATAGGAAAAGGAGTACTTCAAGGCTGTATACTGTCACCCTGTTTATTCAGCTTATATACAGAATACATCATGAGAAACGCTGAAGTGGAAGAAACACAAGCTGGAATCAAGATCGCTGGGAGAAATATCAATAATCTCAGATATGCAGATGATACCACTCTTATGGCAGAATGTGAAGAAGAACTAAAGAGCCTCTTGATGAAAGTGAAAGAGGAAAGCGAAAAAGTTGGCTTAATGCTCAACATTCAGAAAACAAAGATCATGGCATCTGGTCCCATCACTTCATGGGAAATAGATGGGGAAACAGTGGAAGCAGTGTCAGACTTTATTTTGGGGGCTCCAAAATCACTGCAGATGGTGACTGCAGCCATGAAATTAAAAGACGCTTAGTAGTCCTTGGAAGAAAAGTTATGTCCAACCTAGATAGTATATTCAAAAGCAGAGACATTACTTTGCCAACTAAGGTCCGTCTAGTCAAGGCTATGGTTTTTCCTGTGGTCGTGTATGGATGTGAGAGTTGGACTGTGAAGAAGGCTGAGTGCCGAAGAATTGATGCTTTTGAACTGTGATGTTGGAGAAGACGCTTGAGAGTCCCTTGGACTGCAAGGAGATCCAACCAGTCCATTCTGAAGGAGATCAGCCCTGGGATTTCTTTGGAAGGAATGATGCTAAAGCTGAATCTCCAGTACTTTGGCCACCTCATGCGAAGAGTTGACTCATTGGAAAAGACTCTGATGCTGGGAAGGATTGGGGGCAGGAGGAGAAGGGGACGACCTAGGATGAGATGGCTGGATGGCATCACTGACTCGATGAACGTAGGTCTGAGTGATCTCCGGGAGTTGGTGATGGACAGGGAGGCCTGGCGTGCTGCGATTAATGGGGTCGCAAAGAGTCGGACATGACTGAGAGACTGAAATGAACTGAACTGAACTGAACTGAACTGATGCTAGTTATTTTGGGCTTCATCAATGGCTCAGTAGATAAGGAATCCAGCTGCAATGTAGGAGCTGCAGAGATGCGAGTTCGATCCCTGGGTTAGAAATACCCCATGGAGAAGGAAGTTGGCAACCCACTCCAGTATTCTTTTTGAAAAATTCCATGGACAGAGGAGCCTGGCAAGCTACTGTCCATAGGGTCGCAAAGAGTCAGACGTAACTGAGCACATCCCTCTGTCATGCTAGTTATTTCCTTGTTTGGGAAACACAAGTTAAAAAAAAAAAAAACTTGTGATAATGGGCTTATAAGTGAGTGATTATGGTAATGCAATAGCATGTTAACATTTAGGAAATCTGGGTGAAGAAGTTATAGAAGTTTTTGTACTATTCCAGCAAATTTTGTAAGTCTGACTTTTTTTTCAAAAGAACTAACCAAAAATAAAAGGAATCTTCCCCATTTAAAGTAAAGTGTCTCTGAATCTCAAATTGGATACACTTTGATATTTTTAGTAACTCCAATTAAAATGTAAATTGCTTCTAATTATTTTTTGTGGCTAGACCATGTTTTACATATGCAATTCCATTTTAAGATTGGACTCATAGAATTCAAGCTTTCATTCAGGTTATAATATCTAGCTTAAAGTGAAAACTAAGCTTTTATTAGTGATAATATCTACGTTTAATGAACATAAAAATGCTTTATCCGTATTGTTTCCTTATATCCTTACAATAACCCTATGATTTAGCTATAGCTTTTGTCCCTGTTTCCTAGATAAACAAGTTGCAATATATTAGGATGGCTTCCCAGGTGGTGCAGTGGTAAAGAACCTGCCTGACAATGAAGGAGACGTGGATTCAGTCCCTGGATCAGGGAGATCCCCTGGAGTAGGAAATGGCAACCCACCCCAGTATTCTTGCCTGGGAAATCCCATGGACAGAGGAGCCTAGCGGGCTGTAGTCCAAGGGGTCGCAAGAAGTCAGACATGACTGAGCACAACACACACAGTTAGGATTAGCTTGGCTGTATATTACAGGTAAGATCAAAATGACAACAGCTTATAAATTTGAAGTTTATTTTCCTCCCATAAAAAGATGCCTGAAAATATACTGTTCAGAGCACATCATGGGACGCCCATGTTTTTTCCTTTCTGTTCTGCTTCCTTAATTAACTATTTCCATGACTAAAATCCATGAAATTAAAAGACACTTGCTACTTGGAAGAAAAGCTATGACCAACCTAGACAACATATTAAAAAGCAGAGACATTACTTTGCCATAAAAGGTCCATCTAGTCAAAGCTATTGTCTTTCCAGTGTCATGTATGGATGTGAGAGTTGGACTATAAAGAAAGCTGAGTGTCAATGAATTGATGCTTTTTGAACTGTGGTGTTGGAGAAGACTCTTCAGAGTCCCTTGGACAATGAGAGAGTCAATTTCTAGGCAGGTTGATAAGAAGTCTGGAGGTCCCCAAGGAAAGAGGGGTCTGGAGTTCTCAAGGAGGAGGAAAGGACAAACTTTTTTTTCCCTCTTCATTCCTGAGGATTATATAACAATAATGTATCCTGCTTGAGGACAGTTTCTGGAAAAAACCTTCTGGCCTATCCTATTATCTTAAAAATGCAAATTATGGGAGTGGGTCTAGTAAAGTCTTTACAACCTCCCAGACATTCTTTTGATTCATTGTAATAACAAATTAGAAATATATAATTCCATTGCTGACACAAGTGAGGGGGCACTCTTTCTGCCCCCTCCTGATGTCTATGTCAGAAGCTTTCTCTGTCTCTTTTATACTTCTCAAACTCTATTACACAGAAACTCTGAGCAGTCAAGCCTTGTCTCTGGCCCCACATTGAATTCTTCTCCCCCAGAGGCCAAGAATCTCAGTGTCTTCTGTGGTTCAGCAACAGCCTTTCAACAACAAGGAGATCCAGCCAGTCCAACCTAAAGGAAATCAGTCCTGAATATTCATCAGGAGGACTGATGCTGAAGCTGAAGCTCCAATATTTTGGCCACCTGATGTGAAGAGCTGACTCTTTGGAAAAGACCCTGATGCTGGGAAAGATGGAAGGCAGGAAGAGAAGGGGATGATAGAGGATGAGATGACTTAATGTCATCACTGACTCGACGGACATGAATTTGAGCAAGCTCTAGGAGTTGGTGATGGACAAGGAAGCCTGGCCTGCTACAGCCCATGGGGTCACAAAGAGTCAGACACAACTGAGTGACTGAACTGAACTGAATTTCTAAAATCAGCTCATGGCCCAAGCTGGCTGCTGGAGTTTCAGTGTCACTTACATTTCCAGGCAAGAGTTAAGGGAATGGAGTAGAAATTAAGGACATTCCTCCCTTTCCCTCTAGTTAACATTGCCCCAAAGTCTCAAAGTTCATTTCTGTTTTGGCCCAAATTGCCACACGGTCAATTGCCACTCTGCTGCCCAGGAGTTTGATGAATGTCAAGTTTTTGCTGGGCACATTGCTCTGAATTCAGTGAAGGATTCGGCTGATAGTGGGAGACAGTATTTATCTCCAAAGAGTGTATTTATCTCAGGTCTCACAACTAGTAAAATGGGGAGCCTCGGTTGTCTAAATCCAAAGCCTGAGCATTTTACAAGGTGATGAACTGCTCAGGCCTGCAGGAGCTGGCATCTTCCCTGTGGCCAGCAGTAGTCTCTACATGGTTACCATGATTGCTGAACTGATGTTAATACTCAGTACGCCTTCCGGATCATCAAAGGCCTCAGTCCACCAATGCCCAGGGGCCAGAATTAGAAAAGAAAGAAGACAACAACAACAAAACACGAGAACCATGTGGGAAGTGAGACGACTCTATACCTGACTGCACATAAAATGTTCTCAGTAATAATTAGTCAGGAGATCCCACGACGGGGAGGCAGGGACAGAGCTGTGAGTCTGTCACGGTCTCTTATTCTCCTGTGTGCTGGGAGTGGTCTGTGATACACAGGAAAACTAGATGTAGTGGAAACCTCCAGGATATTTTCTCAGAGTCCGGGTGGGTTGAAGGGAAATATAGAGATGGGTGGAAATTATTTAGACTTACTTTTCCTTCTCACACTTTTCCCTGCACATATGAAAAATTCTTCCCATAGTTACAATTGTAACACTTTCCTTGCAATAAATAACAGGCATCTGTAGCAACTCATGGCATTCTCTAGAAAGTGGAGTAAAGTTTTTTACCTCTTTCCAAAAATCCCTTAGAATTCTCTGTGAGAGGCTACCAGATGCTAGTTGCCTAAAACTAGACACCAAGTCTGTTCCTTTCAAATTATCTGGAAGACAGTGAAGATTCTGTTTGAAGCTCCACTCTGCAGGCCACTGTGCCCCCAAGGAAACAGGAGAGAACTGACAAGTTGCCAGAAATGGCAATAGATGATTTTTTTTTTTTTACCACTCGAGCTTAGGGGTAAAAAAAGTTTTGACACTTTCTTTATTCACTGTCTGTACAATTTCACTTTCATAATGAAATCTTTTTAAGCCATAAGAGGGAAAATAAATTCTCCCCAAATAGTCCAAAGTAAGATTGCTTTTGGCTATTTCCAAACCTAAAAGAATCAGCCAAAACAATTTATAGTAAATCTTTTTAAAAACACAACAACAACAACAGATTTCCCTGAGTGTGAGGTTGTGAAGGTCAAGGTCTAACCTGATGTAAACAAAAATGTCTCAGTAGAGCAGAGGTAGAGGTTAAGTAAATGTTTCTAACAACGGGTATTTCAAGCAGGACCATTAAAAGTAGATTCCACAGCCTGCATAAAAAGAGTAGAAAGTAATGACTGCCTTTAATCTTTTTCTGAGTTCTGAATGAGAAATAAAGATTTAGGAACTCACTCTGGAGACAAAAGAATAGATTTATGACTAGAAATGTGAAGGAAAATGTCTATACAGCAAGCAAGGAAGATACTCCATTTAAAGTACATTAGTCCTAGTCATTTTAATACAGAATAAAATCTTTAAATTTGTTTAAATATATTTATCTTTTCCCAAATCACTTATGCCCACTAATGAAATCAGTATAACCAAAAAATTAAAATCAGTCATAAATCCCAATACCCACTGAATGTACACTGTTACTTATATTCCGAAGTATCTGCTTCTTTTCTGCACATATTCACACAATATTTTTAATTTTTTTCTAATTCATACCATTTTGTAAAAACTACTCTGTAACATCGTTTCTCACTTAGCAAGTCCAAGTCATCCTTAACCCGTATTACTAAATATTGTTCTTAAGCATACTTTTTTAAATTGCTGCAGATCATTCCTTATTATGTCCACATAGAATTTCTTCCTTTAACACTTCTTTTATTTTCATCTGAATACACATTATTTTCAAATTTGTGTTATTGTAATCAGATCTGCAATTGACATTTTTCTACATGAATCTTTGTGCACATCCCAATTCTTTCCTTAAGATAGTTTTCTAGAGTGAATTATTGGACCAAGGGCCAAAAACATATTTAAGGATTTGGAAATCTATTTCCCAAATGGCATCCAGAAAACTTGCATTAATATTGTTAGTACAACTCACCAAAGGGGTCTTTGCACACATAGATACACACGTCAACAGATAACTTTATGTGTAAAGTGAAGTGAAGTCTCTCAGTCATGTCCAACTCTTTGCGACCCCATGGACTGTATAGCCTATCAGGCTCCTCAGTTCATGGAGTTTTCCAGGCAAGAGTGCTGGAGTCGGTTGCCATTTCCTTCTGTACGGGATCTTCCCAACCCAGGGATTGGACCCAAGTCTCCCGCATTGCGGGCAGACACTTTACCGTCTGAGCCAACAAGAAAAATGTTTTATTTCTCTAATATTTAGTAGAGTTAAACATTTTTCATATATTTAGTATCTTAGTTTTCTTTTCCAGTTCACTGCCTCTTCATGTTCTTTGTCTTCTTCCAGTTCATTTGTATTACAGAAAGCTTAACTATTTATATAGTCAACTCTATTCATCTTTTTATGAATTTGCTTATAAAAAGCAAACTGGTTAAGTGTTCAGTCTTGTTCAGTTGTGGCTTTTAAATTTAGACTACATTATAGCTGAAAGAATTACAATATAAGACTACCTCAAGGATTCTTATGTGATAATACAGTCCACTCATTTCACATGCTAGCAATGTAATGCTCAAAATAATTCAAGGTAGGCTTCAGCAGTATGTGAACTGAGAAATTTCACATGTACATGTTGGACTTAGAGAAGCAGAGGAACCAGAGATTAAATTGCCAACATCCACTGGATTGTTAAGAAAGCAAGAGCGCTCCAGAAAAATCTCTACTTCTGCTCTACTTCTGCCTCATTGACTATGCTAAAGCCTTTGACTGTGTGGATAACAAAAAATGGTGGGAAATTCTTAAAGAGCTGGGAATACCAGAACACCTTACCTGCCTCCTGAGAAGTCTGTATGCAGGTCAAGAAGTGACAGAACTGGACATTGATCAACGGACTGGTTCAAAATTGGAAGATGAGTAAGTCAAGGCTATATATTGTCATTCTACTTATTTAACTTATATGCAGTGTACATCATGCAAAATGCCAGGCTGGATGACTCACAAACTGGAATCAGAATTGCCAGAAGAAATATCAACAATCTCAGATATGCAGATGATATCTCTCTAATGGCAGGAAGCAAAGAGGAACTAAAGAGCCTCTTGATGAGGGTGAGAGAGGAGAGTGAAAAAGCTGGCTTAAAATCTAACATTCAAAAAACTAAGATCAGAGCATCTGGTCCCATCACTTTATGGAAAAATCTGGAAGAAGTGGGAACAGTAACAGATTTTATTTTCTTGGGCTCCAAAATCATTGCCAATGGTGACTGCAGCCATGAAATAAAAGACACTTGTTCTTGGAAGAAACCCTATGACAAACCTAGACAGTGTATTAAAAAGCAGAGACATCACTTTGCTAACAAAGATCTGTATAGTCAACTCTATGACTTTTCCAGTCATCGTATACAGATATGAGAATTGGACCATAAAGAAAGTTGAGCTCCAAGAATTGATGCTTTTGAATTGTGGTGCTGCAGAAGACCCTTGAGAGTCCCTTGGACAACAAAGAGATCAAACCAGTCAGTCCTAAAGGAAATTAACCCTGAATATTCATTGGAAAGACTGATGTTGAAGTTGAAGTTCCAAAACTTTGGCCACCTGGTACGAAGAGCTGATTCATTGGAAAAGACACTGATGCTGGGAAAGACTGAGGGCAGGAGGGGAAGGGGGCAAGAGATGATGAGAAGGTTGGGTGGCATCATCGACACAGCGCATACGATTTTGAGCAAACTCGGGGAAACAGTGCAGGACAGGGAAGCCTGGCATGCTGCAGTCCATGGGGTCACAAAGAGCTGGTCAAGACGTGGATAACTGAATAACAACAGTTCGACAGGTGGGGACATAGTCAAGTGAAATAACCAACATGTCCCAGGCTTCTGTAAGCAGAGGGGATTTCTGACCCTGTAACACAGGAAATATAGTAAAAGATTTATGAACAATGGGGGAAAATTGTCCCTTTCAGTCCAAAATCAGAGTGTTTTTTTGACTGTTCTCCTGTGCAGCCCCTAAGATGTGAGAGAGGAAATTTTCTCATGGAATAAGCCATGTAGGCATGAGCCATGCCTACCCTAGGCATTAGTAGAAAGTGAATCTTACACATACACCCAAAGGCAACTAGAAACAATTAGAGTTGTGTAAGAAATTGCTGAGGCAACTACATTTTAAGTCTGAACTTTGAGAAATTGCTTTTTGAAAGGCAGAGGAGTTGTCTCACTTGATATAGATTGTCCCGATAGAGAAACATACCTCTTAAGTGGAGTCACAGAACAAGAAGGACACAAATACCAGGGGAATTTTTTTTTTTTTATAAGACCAATGAAGGGACAGATATTTTTCAGTCACATTTGGCAGCATTTTGACCAACTTCTCATGAGTTATGGCTGTGATGCCATTTCAACCTGTTTGGTTAAAAATTAGCTCAAGCTTAAACTTTAGGTCATAGAATGGGCTCATCCTCAATTAATTTTTTCTGTTGTTTTATACTATCTCTAGATCAAGAATCGCACTCACATGTTGTTAACAGCAGCATTCTAACCTGCATGGTCTTGTGTGACAAGTGTAGCCTAGATTTGCGCACACAGGGGGAAAGCAGTAGGCAGAGTTCTTTCAGGTGAGTGCAGAGGCCAAGAGGGTTGCCTTCTGGGGTGCCATGCGTACCTGACAGTAGAACAGCACTCACCTGGGCAGGGTTGTGATCAGGCAAAACCACTGATTTGTGAAGACAATATTTGCAGAGGAAATTATCAAGTTAACATAAGATGTGTGTGTGGTAGTTACTGAACACTCAAGCATAGAGCTCAGAAATGGCTTCAGATAAAGCCTTCCCACCTTCTAGCTGTTAACTCTTGGGCAAGCTGTTTAATTTATCTGAGCATCAGATTCCCAATTTGTAAAATGATGTTAATATTCTCAACATCACAGAACTGAAGTTGGGATTCAAGGAGATAATGTATATTAAGGATTTAATCTCCCAGCCACAGAGCCACATTTATTTATTGGCTCAGTAAATGGGCAATATTCCTGTCATTATAAATAGTAAATGAGGAAAGTTAATCATGTGCTCCTAGAATAGTCCCTACATAAAAATTCAGGTAAAATGATTATAACCTAATACCTGCCTATAAACTATAATTGATTAGTATCCCATCAATTAGTCTCAGTGAAATTCTAAAGGAAAAAAAAAGTGAACGTAGAGTAAAAGCTCTAATGCATTACCAAATTAGCTCTAATGCATTACCAAATTACCAAATGCATGGCATTACCAAATTACGGTGAAAATGAAAACACAGTTAATATTACAAATCACTAGCAAGTTCATTTAAAGTTTGGTTGCTTACAAGGCTGATAAGAACCTTCTATCATTATATAGCAAAACCATATATAAATCCACTTATAGAGCCCTTATCATGTACTGGGATTTATGATAACTGCTCTCATCTAAGTGATCTCATTTAGCCTTACATTTTGTACAAAAGGAAGTTGAACCACTAAGGATTTTTTTTTAAATATGTAAAATCAAACAGCAAAGCAAATAGGTAAGCTGGTATTTTTATCAGGCCTTCCTATTTGAAGCCTAACATTCTACTCATACACAATAAAGCAAATTAATTAATTTGTTGTAGAGCTCAGCTGATAAAGAAACTCTCTGCCGATGCAGGGGATGCAAGAGACACAGGTTTGATCCCTGGGTCAGGCAGAACCCTAGAGAAGGAAATGGCAACCCACTCCAGTATTCTTGCCTGGAGAATCCTCATGGACAGAGGAGCTGGGCAGGCTACAGTCCGTAGGATTATAAATAATCCAACATTACTGAGAGATTAACACACACAACACATACCCACACAATCAGGAACTAAGAAAGTAATTTCAAAACTTTGGCTGTCTTCACATAGCCAGAGGAGGAGGTGATCCTTAAGAGGTATTTAGAGTTTTTATAGGGTTTTGTGTGTGTGTGTGTGTGTTCATGAAAGACTTGAGGAGTTGGGAAGGGTCAAAAAAAAGAAAAATTTGGTTATAACAATATGGTAACTTGCAGATAATAAGCCTAGTTTAAAAAAAAAAAAATCTCTTTTAGGACTGATGGACTATTCTGAGAATTAAGGGAGGAAAGACACAGAGTTTCTGCTGGATATTTGGAAGAATAAAAGAAATATCTGAAACTTTAACTGGTGGAGAGATACCCAAGGGGCTTCCAAGGCCACTTCGGACTGTTTTCAAGGAATTTGGCGAGGGAAAGCCCACTGGGTAGTTTACTCAGATTCAGGGAAATGTGCTATCGGTAAAAGAGACAGATGGAGTGCTAGAAAAAGACTGTGCACTGGGGCAGAAGGAGTTTTCCTAAGCTAGATAAGGAAGGGCTAGGCCTGAAGGCAGCCGTGCAAGATTGTGCAAGATTTGGATGCACCCAGGAGAGGATGCCAACAGGTTGCAAAGTCTTCAGTCTGAGTTCTGGTTCTGGAACTATGAAGATGATCACATCATGTGTACTTGTGCATGCTAAGTCGCTTCAGTCATGTCCAACACTTTGCAACCCTCTGGACTGTAGCCTGCCAGGGTCCTCTATCCATGGGATTCCCTAGGCAAGAATACTGGAGTGGGTCGCACGGCCTCCTCCAGGGGATCTTCCAACCTAGGAAGGGAACCCACATCTCTTATGTCTCCTGAATTGGCAGGCAGATTCTTTACCACTGGTGCCTGTTCCACGTTAAATACCATCACTCATTTATTGTCTACAATAATTTTGTTGAGTGGTGAGAGAGAGCAGGGATGTATGAATATCTGTAGGAATGTAGAGGCCTACCCCATATTCACATACTTTTTCTGGGTCCTGTATAGCAGCAATCCTCTACAGTGCTACCTGTCACAGTGCTCCTCAGTGGAGACAAGAAAGAGAAAGTCTACCCCTTTCACAGAAATACGGCAAACTCCAAATATTTTCCCCAAATATTTTTTGAATGCCAGTCACCACTTTGAGGAAGGGTAAATTGCAAGTTGATTTATACTTAACAGAAAGCTGATTACTACTGACCACAAATAATTCTGTGTCCCTCTAGATCTGAGAAATGCCACCACCAATTTAGTGCCTGGGTATTTTTATAGCAATTACTGTTAATGGGAAATAAAATTCATTTTCAAAACTGCAAACTGAAAGGATTTGAAAGTTGGATTCTGGTTTTCCTGAACTACACAGTGTTTTTCTCCCTCATAAAACACAACAGAGTTGACCCTCTAGTCCCAATGAACCTAAAAGGCCATCTCAGGGAAAACAGGACGTGGTTAAGAACAATGACACCTCTGCAAACCACAGGCAGAGCCAGAAGATGAATAGAGGCCTGGTGTTTTTCAGAAAGTCAGAAGAAAAGCATGGGTTCAAAAGGAAAACAATGACTGTGCAAATACTATAGTTATTTTTGCCCATAAACCAATATTTCCACCTTCCTCCTCATACTGGTCCATTTTCATCTGAATATAATGCTTAGCGATGGTCTTCCCTACATCCGATGCCCCCTTACCCATGCTCGGAAGCCCATCATGTGGTTCTTATGTCCTTCATCATTGTCATCTTTTAAATGACAGGTTTGTTCAAAAATTCTCTACAAGGAACCCCTAGTCATATGAATTACTTTATATATATATATATATATATATATATATATATATATATATATACATGCACACATATATATATATACACACACATATATATACACATATGTATGATATATGTACATATGTTTTCAACCATGAATATTAAAATTCAACAACCTAGGAAGAATAACTGGGGGAAGGAATTATGACCAGCTCTCCAAAATAATTCATATTTGGTCTAAGACTCCTTATAGCCAGAGTTGAGATTTTTGTTAAAATACAGAAATCTGTGAATAGGAGATACTTGGCAGTTTTCACAATTGCTGTTACAATGAGAACACCTATGAAAATGAACTAGATTTATTTCAATCAATAAAGCAATAACAATACATTAAGATATTACTCTCCATAGCACTCAGCCCAGCCCATTCCTCGTGCAACATTTCCTTTCAATGTCCTTAATCTAGGTACAAGGATTTTTAGCATTTGAAGCAGTTGTAAAGGAAGACATAATCATTTAAACCTAACTAATAGAGGAACATTAGCTCAAGAGCAAAATATGAACCACAATCTATTAAATTTACTGTTTCTGCCATTCATCAATTTCACTGATCGTTACAAATAAGACCAATAAAAAGGCAATAGCTGAGGCACTTAAACTAAATGAAAAAGAAAAGTGAAATAATGTCATTTTTCAAGAGTTGATTTTTAAAAGTTCTTTTTCTTTCTTAAATAAAATGCCTCCCTTTTGTTACACTTATAAAAATAATTAGAAATGGTACCAGTCAATATAAAGACCCAGATAGCTACATGTGAATAAGCTATTCATGAAAAAAGTTGGCTTGTTCCTTTTAATGGTGCCCAAGTACTTAACAGATACTCCTGTTAAATTTGTGTGGAAAATGATGAATATTTCTTCTTCGATCACAGGGATGGTTAGGCTGCTGATCTCATAGTTTCCCATTATATAATCTTCATATGCATTTGAATTTTGCATTTTTAAAAGTTGTTTTAATGTTTCTAAACTCAAAAATACTAAGTTATAAGATCCTTGAGGGCAGAACCTAGTTTATTCATCTTGTTTTTCCTCCCTAATGATTCACAGAGTGGCCCATATCATTAAAACTGCTTAATAGCTGACAGATGAAAGCATTAACATTTGCCCAAAATAGTAACTTTTTTGTCTAAATTCTTGATTTTGAACTTGGCACGTTTTCCTTTGTATTTCCAACTTAGCTTGCTTCACTTGGGTAGCTAACAAGCAGCTTGCTAAGCCAAAATGGCATCTCCCAATAATGAGTTTGGTTATCCAAGAACACCCCTAATTTTAAATTCTGTTTTTCTCTTTACCTTATTTTATGTTCCATCTTGGCACTTGAATATCCTGTCTGTATTTTGCTAGAATGATGTTGCTGATGTAGGTAAAAATACTTGAAATTTATGTGTTCTGCAATTTCTTACATTTTGTTGCTGGAACACTTTGAAATCCTCTGATTTTATACAGAAACTGTCAACATAAGGGACAAACTGGTGATTTATAGATAGAAATGTGAGTCTAAATTTCTATGTTGCCAAGCTGCTCATTTTGAAAACACAGTGAATTACAGGATAAGTAAATCCACAGAACTGGAATGTTTCCCCTTATTTCTCCAATGAGTGATAAGCAATGTTCCTCTTCAATGAATAATTTTTGTTTATCTCATTGATCATTTGCACTGAAAAAATGTCTCATCCAAGTTTCTAGTCATCTCTTTTTTTAAAAAGAAATAATTACAGTAATCTTTGGGGGATATTGCATATTAAATATCTGATTCTTTCTTTTGCATTTTATGACAGTTTCTAAAATTATATGCCAATTGGTACTGCAGTTCTGGTTTGGAGACTAACAGCTCAAAGAAAATATGAACTTGATCCAAATTGAGATTATTTTAAAAGCTACATTATATAATAATGCTAGGGATATAAATGTTAGCTAAAGAAAGGGAAGTCACGCATACCTTTTTTGAAAAAAAATTACCTTCGGATAATGAACAAAAACATCTAAAGACTATAATGAAAATGTAACCTCCGACCTACTCAGCAGTAGACTAAAAGCCAGTTTTCCATCAGAAGGTAATAACATTGACCTCCAGAATAGGAACGGAAATTTACTGTCTCTTTCTAATAGTTCCCTCCTTATACTGCCATAATCTCTAACCCTCCTTGTCCTTATTCCAAAATCAACAACCAAATAATAAACCAGAAGTAGCACAAATTTCCTCTCCATTATCGAAGGCTCAGATCCATTCTTTCCTCTTCTATGTCTCTCTTGACTTTTGTGACCCACACTCTAATTTTTTCACCTGTTGTTTCACATTTCAACTGGAACATGCAACTTAGCACTAGTTGTTGGATTACTTTTTCCTTTTAACCGAACTGTAAATCGTCTGATATTAACCACTAACACCAGTGCCTGTGATGTATAAGTTAGTGTTTTACATGTGTTAACTCTTTAATCCTCATACAGTTCTATTAGTATCCCCATTTTGGAGATGCAAAATAGACTCAGAGAGGTTAAGTAACTTGTTTAAAGTCACAGTTGGCAAAAAGTAGAGCTAGGTTTTGGGTACATAGTCTATGTCCCTAATCAGAATGCTGTACTCTCTCAGAAACATTTCTACCTGGAAACAACTTCAACCATCTCCTTGAAACCTAAGACAGTACTCCCTGGTAGTGGGGATTCCAGGTATCTAGATTCTGGTAAAGAAGATGGGCTTAATTAGATTTAATTATAGACATTTAATAAATTTGTTCCATTAACTGAACTTTGGAAGGCAGAATAATTCCTTGGAAGATATGTTGTCATTTTCTGGGATCTTTTAAGATTGTTTTGCAAATGGCAATGGAGGAGACTGAGCAAGAATGGTAAAGGCCCAAGAGGGCAAAGATGCCTACAGCTATAGCCCAAGCATGATGTGCAGCCTGCTGCTATGTCTTTAGGCTGGGCATTCTAATATCGGGGCTTCCCTGGTGGTTAGAGAGTAAAGAATCCACCTGCACCTGTAGCTCAAATGTTAAAGAATCTGCCTCCAATTCAGGAGACCCAGATTCAATCTCTGGGTCAGGAAGATCCTCTGGAGAAGTGAATGGCAATCCACGCCAGTATTCTTGCTTGAGAATCCCATAGACAGACAAGCCAGGACGGCTACAGTTTGTGAGGTTGCAAAGAGTTGAACATGACTGAGCGACTAACACATTTATTCTAATATCTGATTGAGATATCAGTTCAGATCAGTTCAGTTGCTCAGTTGTGTCTGACTCTTTGCGATGCCATGGACTGCAGCATTCCAGGCCTCCCTGTTCATCACAAACTCCTGGAATTTACTCAAACTCATGTCCATTGAGTTGGTGATGCCATTCAACCGTCTCTTCCTTTGTCGTCCCTTTATCCTCCTGCCCTCAATCTTTCCCAGCATCAGGGTCTTTTCAAATGAGTTAGCTCTTCACATCAGGTGGCCAAAGTATTGGAGTTTCAGCTTCAGCATCAATCCTTCCAATGAATATTCAGGACAGATTTCCTTTAGGATAGACTGACTGGATCTCCTTGCAGTCCAAGGGACTCTCAAAGAGTCTTCTCCAACACTACAGTTCAAAAACTCAATTCAACTCTCCCATCCATAAATGACTACTGGAAAAGCCATAGCTTTGACTAGGTGGACCTTTGTCAGCAAAGTAATGTCTCTCCTTCTTAATATGTTGTCCATGTTGGTCATAACTTTTCTTCCAAGGAGTAAGTGTCTTTTAATATCATGGCTGCAGTCACCATCTGCGGTGATTTTGGAGCCCAAAAAAATAAGCTCTGTCACTGTTTCCACTGTTTCCCCATCAATTTCCCATGAAGAGATGGGACCAGATGCCATGATCCTAGTTTTCTGAATGTTGAGCTTTAGGCCAACTTTTTCACTCTCCTTTTTCACTTTCATCAAGAGGCTCTTTAGTTCTTCTTCACTTTCTGCCCATAAGAGTGGTGTCATCTGCATATCTGAGGTTATTGATATTTCTCCTGGCAATCTTGATTCCAGCTTGTGCTTCAGCCAGCCCAGCACTTCTCATGATGTGCTCTGCATATAAGTTAAATAAGCAGAGTGACAGTATACAGCCTTCATGTACTCCTTTACTGAATTGGAACCAGTCTGGTACTCCATGTCCAGTTCTAACTGTTGCTTCTTGATCTGCACACAGATTTCTCAGGAGGCAAGTCAGGTGGCCTGATATTCCCATATCTTTAAGAATTTTCCACAATTTGTTGTGATCCACACAGTCAAAGGCTTTGGTGTAGTCAATAAAGCAGAAGTAAATTATTTTCTGGAACTCTCTTGCTTCTTCGATTATCCAACAGTTGTTGACAATTTGATCTCTGGTTCCTCTGCCTTTTCTAAATCCAGCTTGAACATCTGGAAGTTCACAGTTCATGTACTACTGAAGCTTGCCTTGGAGAATTTTGAGCATTACTTTGCTAGCATATGAGAGGAGTACAGTTGTGTGGTAGTTTGAGCATTCTTTGGGATTGGAGTGAAAACTGACCTTTTCCAGTTCCGTGGCCACTACTGAGTATTCCAAATTTGCTACAATATGGAGTGTAGTGCTTTCACAGCATATTCTTTAGGATTTGAAATAGCTCAACTGGAATTCCATCACCTCCACTAGCTTTATTTATAGTGATGTTTCATAAGTCCCACTTGACTTCCCATTCCAAGATGTCTGGCTCTAGGTGAGTGATCACACCATCATGATTATCTGGGTCATGAAGACCTTTTTGCATAGTTCTTCTGTGTATTCTTGCCACCTCTTCTTAATATCTTCTGCTTCTGTTAGGTCCATACAATTTCTGTCATTTATTGTGCCCGTCTTTGCATGAAATGTTCCCTTGGTATCTCTCATTTCCTTGAGGAGATCTCTAGTCTTTCCCATTATATTGTTTTCCTCTATTTCTCTAAACTGATCTCTGAGGAAGGCTTTCTTATCTCTCCTCGCTATTCTTTGGAACTCTGCATTCAAATGGGTCTATCTTTCCTTTCTCTTTTGCCCTTCACTTCTCTTCTTTTCTCAGCTATTTGTAAGGCCTCCTCAGACAACCATTTTGCCTTTTGCATTTCTTTTCCTTGAGGATGGTCTTGATCCCTGCCTCCTGTACAATGTCATGAACCTCTGTCTATAGTTCATCAGGCACTCTGTCTATCAGATTTAATCTCTTGAATCTGTTTGCCACTTCCACTGTAGTCATAAGGGATTTGATTTAGGTCATATCTGAATGGGAATTGGGATATACTTATGACTTAAAATGACTGTGACACTTCTTGTTACTTAGAATGAGCAAACCAGTCATCAGCCTTTCAAAGTGTCAAAGTAGCGAGTCCACTACCAGAAAAGGATTACTCTCACTACGTCTAGAGGATGAGTGAGGAATAAAAATACACTTTTATACTGCTTGTAATAAACACATTTGAACATATTAGTTAATCGTATTTAAATATATGTTTATGACTTTATTGTGTGTGTTAGACATTCAGCTGTGCACAATTCTATGTGACTCCATGAACTGCAGCCCACCGGGCTCCTCTGTCCATGGGATTTCTCAGGCAAGAATACTGCAGTGGGCAGTCATTCCCTTCTCCAGGGGATCTTCCTGACCCAGGGATCAAACCTGGATCTCCCAAATTGCAGGTGGATTATTTACCTCTGAGTCATCAGGGAATCTCATGATTTTATTATGTTAACCCTATAAATATGCTCTGGAATTAATGCTGTACAGAATGATTTTTGAAAAATGCTGTTAAATTTGTAAATGGGAGAGATGTTAGGAATAAAATAGCATGCCAAGAGGGAAATTCAGATTTTTGAGGGAGTGTTGTGTAGAGGACTCTCTAGTCAGTGATTCACATGATTTTTTATGATCTAGTAATCAAAAGAAGCCTATGAAATAGACATCATCCCATTTTGCAGAGGGCAACATTTTGCACTCAAAAGTTACTATGTAAATGCTACTTTATCTTTTAATTTCCACTTTCTGATGACTGTTAAGCTTTGGTATTATTACCCTTATTTTTTACAGTTGATAAAATGGAGATTTCTTAGAGAGGTCACACATCTTATGCAATATCCCTTTGACCGAAGAACCAGGGTTCGAATCTAGTCCAAATTCCAACATCTGTATTCTTAACTGAATGATTTCAATCCTTAAAAGTAGTTTAACGTCAAGATCATAAATCACTCAATGAATATTTCTAGTCTAGTGAAAAGTGTGCACATGGCCCAGGGGCCACAGAGAAAAGAATGAAAATCAGCTCTGTGCTAACATCCAGTTGCCTAACTGACATCTCTGTTTGTGTAAGTGAAGGGTCCAAAGCTGGATTTTTATGTTTTCTCTTAAAACTGCTCCACCTATAACTTTCCTCACTTAGGCTGATGGCAAATCTATTCTTCTATTTGCCCTAACTAGGAAAAACCTGAAATCACAGCAATTATGTTAACAGAGAGACTATAATATAAATAACTGGCTACTGGATAGACGTGTGTTAACTGAGTAACCGAATAGGCAAAAAGTGCAAGGTCAGGAAGCAACAACCATGGCTGAGGAACAGGGCCAGAGACTGGCAATTCTAACAAGTAGCGGCACAGACCTCTAAGGAAAGAAAGCAGACGGGAAGGTCACAGGAAGCCAACAGGGAGGAGTAAGTCCCTTCTTCCCTTTCTTACTGCCTGTTGTCCAAGTCTAACAAGGGACAACTGGCAAAGCCGAAACATGCTTCACAGAGTGCCAAACCCAGCATCACAAAGGCAAATATAAGAAGGACGAGTTTGGAGTTGAGCGTCAATAGCTTATTAACTGGCATACCCATTTAAAAATTGAATCAGATCGTGACTTTCTTTGCTGAAAATCCTGGAAGGACTCATTCACCATTTTCCTAGAGTAAAACCCAAAGTCCTTACAGTGGCCCATGGGGCCCTACATAAATTACTCCCCAGATCTCTGTCCTTACCTCCAGCTCCTCCGTTCCTCATCCCCTCTGTTCCAGCCTCCTGCTCTTGCTCTTGCTCAGACACACTTAGCACGGCACTGCTACAATGGCCCTTGCTTAGCTCTTCCCTCTGCCATTCTGGAATGTTCTACCCCAGAGATCCAGAAGGCTAACTCCGTCCTCACCTTCTTCAAGCCTTTGATCACATCTTATCTTTTCAAAAAGACTTAGGCTGACAACGCTATTTAATACAGCACTTTGCCCACCCACCCCAGCCCTGCATCCCAATTCTGTGACCCTGTTCTCTATTTTCTATTTTTAATAGCATCATCACTTTCTATCATATTGTATGAGTTACCTATATTCTGTGTTTATCATTACAACCTTTTTCTTGACTGCTGTCATGTAAGTCCCATAAGAGCAAGGGTATTTGTTTCTTCACTCACATAGTTCAAGCATCTAAAACTATGCCTAGCACATGGTAGACACACAGTAAATATTGATGGAAGTGAAAATATGTCACTTTAGTCAGCTCTGTAAAGTTATTCATTATTTATGGGAATGAGAAGAATGATTAAATTTTGCTATGTTTCCTTTTAAGTATAAAAACTTGTATTTTGCCCTCCTTGATAGGCAGGCCCATTTGCTTTTCTTGAGTTAACCTTTGCAGAAGATGGAAAAAGCCCTAAAATATAGCCATTTAATAAGGGAGGTTGCCCAGAATAAAAATTCCTCTCAGATAACCATGAGGTGCTTGTTCAACAGGCAAATAATTGAGTCAATCGCTCAACAGAATATATGAACATAAAGTAACAATTGCACCATTGAGATATTAAAAGCCAAATCCATATTTTTATGTCTACATTCCTAATTATTCTCCATAAGTCCAAAGGGAGCACATTTTAAAGGATTTTTTTCCCCAGCCTGAAGTAATACTTCAAATAATAAAGTGGTAGGTATGCAACTTAATAATATTTTAGTAACTTGAACCAATATGTTTTCTGTACTTTCTCTCAATGCATATTATATTTCACAATAGAGGAATGAAAACAAATGTTCTAAAAACCATGGACAGCAGGACTTTCGTGAATATAGACAGAAAAACAAGAGGTCAACCCGTATACTATTGTGCTTCAAGACAACCTGATAAATGGACTTCACAATCACAAGTCCCCCAGCCCTTTTACCTCTGTGTGTTCTGGTGTGAAGGTTTCTTGGCCTCAGGGAGGGTGAGCAGGGGATGCTGGGAAGACCCAGGCGGGCAGGCAGGGCTGTGTTGGAAGGGCCAGCAGCAAGGAGACAAAGGCGCTGCAGTGTTCCCTTGCAGACAGGACAGGATCAAACTTCCTCTGAGTGATTAGCCTCTGGGGTCCCCAACAATAACAGACTCATGCCTGTTCTCAAAACAAAGTAACAGCTTTCACCAAGCCAATGACTTCTGGCCTGCATGAGCGCTAGGAATCTTCTCCCTCACAGAGACCTCCGAAAGCCTGGTTCCTCACACCCTGGTGAAAAGTTTAAAAAACAAAACAAAGCTCTTCCTCAAGGCTTTGGAATAAAGACTAGCTAATCCTAGAGAACAGCTGGGATACTCCTGGACAGCCCTGTGTACTTGAAAGTGAGGCCAGAGGAGAAGCTGCGGAGACAGAAGAGGCGATAACCCGCTGACCAAGCAGTGACAAAGCATTCACAGGAAAGGCGAGGCCCTGTTCAGCCTGAAGGCAAAACAATCAGACAGCACGGCCAGGAAGACTAACATGAGAAGTTAAAACAGGCGTACCGGGAGCTGTCTCAGCAGGCCTGGGCAGAGAAAAATCCAGCCTTGTCACAAATCTGTATGGGAAAAGATCATCCGTATCGCCACCAAACAGGAGAAATGAATGAGAACCATAAAAATACTGCACATAATTCTATCTGGGTCACACACAGTAGTGTAACATGTACATATCACATGAGGATGTCAATAGTGAAAAACAAAAAGAAAATTCCTCAGAGCGTTCTCTTCCCCTACAAAAGGAACTCAGTGGTTTCCTGAACCATCCCACTTCACTGAAATTACTGATTTCCTTTCTACTCCCTAGTAGTCCAGAGTCCTGCATGCCTTCTTTCCTTATCCCATATCTAAGATACATTAGGAAGAAATTACGTATTTAGGAAGAGGTTATATGGAATGGCCATTGAGAGTAAAGTGATAAAGAAAAGCTAGTGTTCATCACTGTCCTCTGTAGTCTCCCTCTTTCCTCCCATCTCTGTCTTTCTGTGCTACACACACACACACACACACACACACACACACACACACACACACCTCCTTTGAAGGCTTTATTTGCCTTTCTTGGTTCCCAGAAAATGTTACTTAGTTACTTCCTTGGAAAAATAAGGACAAAAGTAAAGACCTGTTTCCAAAAGCACATTCTTTTGGAAATGTTGAATACATGAATCCCCATCTTTTAGAGACAGGTACAAATCTATTCTGTCTTCTCTCATAGCTCACTTGGTCAAGAATCCATCTGTAATGCAGGAGACCCTGGTTCAATTCCTGGGTCGGGAAGATCCACTGGAGAAGGGATAGGCTACCCACTCCAGTGTTCTTGGGCTTTCCTTGTGGCTCAGCTGGTAAAGAATCCACCTACAGTGTGAGAGACCTGGGTTCAATCCCTGGGTTTGGAAGATCCCCTGGAGAAGGGAAAGGCTACCCACTCCAGTATTCTGGCCTGGAGAATTCCATGGACTGTTAGTCCATGGGGTCACAAAGAGTCGGACACAACTGAACAACTTTGACTTTCACAAATCTATTCTCCATTTCAAGCTGGAAAACCACATTTGGAAGAAAATCTGCTGAGAGCCTAAGTAGGCCTGGAGCTTCTTCCTTTCTAGCAGGATCCAGCTACTTTTTCCTAATGGTTAAATATATTTTGCAAACTTGGTAACTTTCAGCCAAAAATCCTTTCCCAAAAGAAATGTTCATTGGCAGCAAAGAATGTGGTCCTGAGAGCAATTGCATCTGTGATTTTGGTTGCAAAACTGCTTCAAGCCCTTCCTCAAAAGCTAATCAGCCATAAATCTGTTAGCATGGCCATTACCCTCGAAACGTATTGTATGAACTCCGTTTTGGATACTTTTGCTTTTGAAATATCTCCTGCACAGAGTGATCTCTTCTCAGTTACTGATTTATTTAAATAAAGCGCCTTTCTTCAAACTTATCTTTTCATGAAACTCAGTCACTGTAGCTGTATAGTTATATGTTTGGGGGAAAAACTAACCACCCACAGTGCTCATCTCTGGGAACTCCAATTCCATATCCCCCAATGAAAGTCAAGTTTGTTCTACAGGATCCTTTTTTTTTTTGTCACAGCAAATAAACTGGATCAGAGTTGAAAAACCTACCCTGGCCAGTTGATTCATTGGCTACCTAGAATGAGTCAGTCAACTAATTCTCTCTCTCTCATGAGTTTGAACCAAAAAAAACATGGAAACAGATTTCAATCAAGTATGCCTCTAAATTCTAATATTTTTTTCTCATTCCCCAAGAAAACTTGATGGTGCTTTAGTTTCCATAACTTGCATGACAAAACTTTGATTAGGTTTTCCAAATATAAATTTCTTATTGAAATATGAAGGATGGATATTTAAATTTCCCATGCCCTTCCTCTCCATCACTAAAGAGTCAGACATATATGTGCCATCTGGAGTAGACATGCTTCCTTAGTTGAAAATCAGGGCTGCAGTCAGCTAATGGGAATATTCGATCTGTAAGATCAAATAAACTTGAGGTCACCATGTTGGACCATGTGTAAGCAATGAAAGCCAGTCTAGTGAAAGAGTAGACAGACAGTATCAAGATAACTAGAGCTGAAATAAAGCATGCCGAGCCTGAGAAATGGAGTAAGGACATTATGTGACCCTTGGGAGACCCAGAACTGATTCTGTTTCTTACATCTACCCAGCTCTGGTTTACAGAAGAGCCAACTACTTTTGACTCTCTGTTTGGAAGCTTGGTTTACCATGGACTCCCCTTTTTCCTTGGCACAGAACTAAAAGGTTTCTGTTCCTCGAAGTCAAACCAGGCTTAATTTAAGGGACCAATAACAGCTGATCTGGTCTTCAAATTATTACAGCAATAGATATAAAATAACTGTCCTTTGACTATAGTAATTTTGGACTTTTGCTGATTTTAGCTATGCGTACGTTTTAACTATGTATCCATTATCTGAACATACTATAACCCAAAGTGTTAGATTTTAAAGTGATAAATGACATGTTTGATGAAGCATAACTTTGTTGTATGATATTTAATTTTTCTTCTTTTTGATGTCTTAAAATCATTTATTATACATAAGGCAGATAATGTGGTCATAGGTGTTTGTGAACTGAAACTGTGCAGTTCAGTTATGTATGGTTATTGAATAATGTTCCTGGATGAGAGGAAAAAGATTATGACCTGTCTTTGAAACTTTTAATAAGTGGAAACAAATGATCATTTCACTGATTTTTAAATTAATTTTTTATTGAAGGATAATTGCTTTACTGAATTTTGTTATTTTCTGTCAAACTTCAACATGAATCAGCCGTGGGTATACATGTATCCCCTCACCCTTGAACCTCCCTCCCATCTCCCTCCCCATCCCACCCCTCTAAGTTGATACAGAGCCCCTGTTTGAGTTTCCTGAGCCATACAGTAAATTCCTGTTGGCTATCTATTTTACATATGGTAATGTAAGTTTCCAAGGCAATGGCATCCCACTCCAGTACTCTTGCCTGGAAATCCCATGGGTGGAGGAGCCTGGTGGGCTGCAGTCCATGGAGTCGCTAAGAGTCAGACACGACTGAGCGACTTCACTTTCACTTTTCACTTTCATGCATTGGAGAAGGAAATGGCAACCCACTCCAATGTTCTTGCCTGGAGAATCTCAGGGACGGGGGAGCCTGGTAGGCTGCCGTCTATGGGGTCACACAGAGTCGGACACGACTGAAGCAACTTAGCAGCAGCAATGTACGTTTCCATATTACTCTTTCTCGCCCTCTCCTTCCCTCTCCCCATGTCCATAAGTCTATTCTTTATGTCTGTTTCTCCATTGCTCACTGATTTTGTTTATGTTCACACTAAAACGATACAACAATAATAAAAGCTAATCATTCATTCTAACTTTTAAAAATACTTTAGAAAGAAAGCTAGAGAAATGTTTGTAGATCTTTCAGAAAATCAGATATCTAATTAGTGGGAAGGCCAAAATTTAAACTTAGCTGTCCTTAAGTGGCAAATCTAGCAATGTCTCCAAAAGTTCACAAAGCAATCTTTATTTTGAAATAAGGCAAACTTGGTCCAGAAATATTGTGTTATCTACTTTATAATGTGGTACCTGAGAATATCCACTCACAAGATATTCTCCTAACAGACAAGTGTTCAATATCAAATGCTGAGAGTTCAAGGGCTGATCTGTGGATATCAAGGTGATGTTACTGTAGACATTTTAATGGGCTCCTGGGGAGAAAAGAAGCCATGTCAGTCATCAAGACGTAGAACAAACAGGGTATAATTCACGCCTCGTCTTATCTTTTCCCGTTTTTAGAACTATCTCACTTTGTGTATGGTTCTTGTGAACTGAAAGGAGGCATTTTCTTCCTTAAGTTTTTTTTTTTTTTTTTAATGTCTGTCTTATCTCCATCCTCGATACCTCCCTTCACATTCTTCCTCACCATACACGCACTTCTTTTGATCCTTCTTTCTCTTCTAAATGTTGCCATATCTGTATCATTTAATACTTATTTCCCTTTATAATCTACTACAACATCACAATTAGCATTTTCTGAATAAAGAGGTATTTACTTTGGGTACACAAAAAGTTTGATAGTACACTCACTGTCTGGAGGCTACTTTATCATGTTACTTGGGTTAAACCAAACGCAGTATAGTATGTCTACATTCAAATCTTGGCTCTCCCATTTATTTGATACGTGATATTGGGCCAGGTATAAACTTTAAGCTTCAGTTTCTATATCTGTGAAGTGGGTATCACAGAGCAGTAACAGCCTCCTACAATTATTTAGAGAATTAAATAAATGTATGCCTATGTGGGCTTCCCTGGTGGCTCAGAGGGTAAAGTGTCTATCTTCAATGCAGAAAACTGGGATTCAATCCCTGGGTAAGGAAGAGCCCCTGGAGAAGGAAATGCCAACCCACTCCAGTACTCTTGCTTGGAAAATCCCATGGATGGAGAAGCCTGGTAGGCTTCATGGGGTCGCAAAGAGTTGGACATGACTGAGCAACTTCACTTTCGACTTATAGACAATGTAGAGTAGTATTTGATAAATAATAGAAATTCATAAAATGTTTAGCTATTATTGTGTTATTTAACTACTAGAGTTTAGTTGAAAGTCATAAAAATTGAGACAAAAAATTAAAAGATATAAATTTAATACTTTTATTTTGGATCCCCTTCCTTTAACTTATCCTGATAATTTTATTTGACTTTTGGATGATCTAAGTAAATAGTTTCCTGCTAATTGAGATGCAAAATTATTAAGATTCTTCCTGATACCAGTAACATGTTTTTGTTACTATGGTCTAACAGTGACCTTACTAAACAAAACAGGTTCTGCTATCTAATTATTAGCAAAAGAATCATTTAAGATTAAGTATACTAAAACTGAAATTATCAGCTTCAAATACATTCTCTGGCATTTAATTGGCTTTTATCCAAAAGTCTTATATGAGGTCAAATCATTCAATTACCCAAAGGCATAGTTTTCAATTAGTTAATAATAGAGGCCTCACAAATATCTAAATTGATTAAAATTTGACATATGCCTAAGTATCACTTTTTTCCCTTCCATTGATGATAGCTGGTAATCATATCCATTTTAATATTTTACATCTAAAATGTTTTATGAAAACAGAATAGGGCCTATTACTATAGTCTGTATTATCTATTTATAAAAATGTTGGGCCTTTCTACAAATATTTCTCTGATGTGGAGTGATCATCCACTCTGTCCTGTTTTGGGGGTAGACCCACTAATTTTCCTTATCCGTGTCCTTTTCAACTGACTATCAGATCTTACGGTTCTCCTCTCTCAACTGTCACCATAGGACATTACCAGAGATTACATCCTTATATTTACTAGAGGCCCCTTTGAGAGAATTAATATTACTCTGAAAGTTCTTAATGTTATTCTTAGATCAAGCCAGATTATCAGAAGTATGTACCAGAACTGCTTTTTTACTTTAATGCTAGCCGACTATACTAAGAAAGGGAGGTTTTAAATTGCAGTCTTTGGAAACAACAGCATTATTTATGTCTTGGTGAGGATCTTGTCTATTATATCCATAAAAACAACAACAAAAAGTACCTCTGGTTGTAATGTAATTATGTTTTATCTGTCTGCTATGAGGTCACTCATTCATTGCAGACAAGTTAGTCATTCAGAATCAGTCAAAACTCAGGATTTTTGGCTCCAGGTAAGGGGTCTAAATAAAAATCCTTCCCCATAAGAGCTATTTTTCTTTCTGTCAATTCCAATCTAATTTATCTAAAACATTTCTTAAAACTCAAGTGTCTTATAAGCACTATGTAATGGGTTTCACTGTTTGGTTTCTTTGGCTTATCATAAATACTGATAACTTCTTGTGTACATTAACTAATAGGCCTCTTTCAAAGTACGCTGACATTTAGTTTAGCGTTAAATGGTTTTTAATGAGTTCCATCCCATCCCCCTCCATCCTGAGTTTCTGCATGTGAAGCCCATCTTCTCTATAATACAGAGAGCTAGTGATACTGTGCTTTCCAAAGAATGAACCAAGTCTGGATCCTAACTGGATAACTTCAAACTAAATTGCTATCATGAAGACAAAACATTCTCATGACTGACTATGTTTTTCTTAATTTTTCACTTGATTATTGGCAACCCATAAACATAGGCTCTGTATCAGTGTATTTATTCCAAATGATGTGAAGAGTTTAACAATTATTTGAAAAATTGATCTTTGGGAAGTTCAGTCAAATTCTTTCTACTCGGAATGTTGTATAAATTTTATTAAAGATTTGGGGGTAGTGGTAGTGTTTATCAGGCCACGCTTTCTCAATAAATGCCTCAGTTTTCCCATTCACATTTTTCCTTCATCATAGGGAAATTTCTCAGGACTCAACCAAGTGAGGAAAGACAATAACAGTTATTTAGCCAAATTAGAGAGCACAAAGTCTCTACTCTAGGCAATCAAGCCAGATGAAGAACTCATTTTATGTCTTAGGAGCATGTGTGTGTATGTGCCTATATGTGTTTGTGTGAATACACACAGATGCGATCCTTCCTTTATTTGAAATTTGTATGGATGTATATTGACTTTCCATTTTAGTCCTTCACACTGAACCCAAAGCACCCGATATCTTATTTTTCTCTGCCACCACAGGTCTACAGCACTTGGGCAGGTGAGAATAAGACCAACAAGAACAAAGACCCCATCTCTTCTCTCTGTTGCATTGTGTATTCTTTACTGCCACTGTCCTTGATTTCAAAACTGTCCCACTTCACTGCATGCATGGTTCAGGAAGGGGAAAAAGAATAAAAATACTATACCATATACAGTATCTTTAGAGAAATTCACATAAATATTTTATAGGCTGTATAGTAAATAATGTATATGTTTAGAAAGGCAATGTAAATATTTTATAGACTGCAGAGTAACTGTTAAGGTAAAAATGAAATCACTATGTTTGGAGAAATACAGTATGGTCTAAATGGTACCACGCAATTTTACTGTTACTTGGTACAGTACACTTCATAAATCATTGCATTCTCTGCATTACCTGGGAGTTCAAAAATCCCAGCTGCTAAGGGGCTCCTCCCACTTCTCCCTACTGCTCTGAAAGACCCCCACTCCCACCTTAACACTCAAGGCCCTGCTTTGAACTATGGCAGTGATCAATACCTGCTCCTTGAAAAACTGAACCAGAGCATGTGCACAAACTCACCCGGATAGCCACATTTTCATGGGCAGAGTGGTGAGAAAACTGACCAGGAAGAGACAGAGAAAAACACCCAATGAATTCCAGATGTAACCTGAGTTGCTGCATATTTTTTTCAGGTGGCTGAGGACACATCATCTTGGTTTCCTGAAACCTGCTCCTTGTGAGTCTTGATTGGCCAGTCCAGCGTTCAGCTATCCATCAGTGCCCTTGTGATGCTTAAATATTATAATATTTACCAGATTGTGTGGGGAAAAGACACAGGTTTGTTCTGAAAAATGGACAATCCGCATATCAGAATCTTCAGAGGTAGGGCAGAATCAGATCAGGCAGCCTTTTTTTTTTTTTTTTTTTTTTACCTGCTAACTGAAACAATGGGAATCTGGAGTAAGTGGTAGGATGTGAGGGCAATCTGGTTGACATCTGTCACCCCATTGATTGCCAGGGTTGATTCAGCTGATCTAGCTAGCTAGGCAGGTGTCCCCTTCCTCCCTCATGGCTCCATGTGGGCCCCCAGCACCCCCACCACCCCCACCCCCCGCCAAACCTGCATGCTCAGTTGAAGAGGACAACCACCCCTGATAGAGGAGGACTGCTCTTCGGTCAAGGGTATACGAGTAGCTGTGCTCCCCTGCTAGAACCTTCAAGCAAGCTCTCAAGGAATAAGCGGTAATCTACGGATCATTAGCATAGTTCCACAGTTAGTTACCTGAAGAGCAAAAGAGGAGGTTTGCCTCCTTTGTGTGTTTTAAATGGCTGCAGTAATAATATCTTTGAGGGAGATACACTCCAAACCTTTAATGGAAACAAAAACAAATATCTAATCAAAAAAGAAACCTATAGGTTTAAATACTGTATGTTGTTGTTCAGTCACTAAGTTGTGTCCAACTTGCAGAGCTCTTTGATTAGTGAGTCAAACAACAAGAAGCAAAGGAGAACTGAAGTGACAGAACACAGAAAAGCATCCAGGAAACAATGGGAAAGAAAAGATAAATTGGAAACCACAACAGATTAAGGCTGTTAAACCATATTAAAAAAGAATCCTACTGAAATGCCATAATTCAGGGGAGAGAGTGGGGGCTAAGAGGAAAAGACCGTAAAATGTCCCCAAAGATACTAATCCAAGGAACACAATCACCTGGGAACTTTTTAAAATGTAGATTACTAAGCCTTCCTCCTTCCCAGAATTCTAATCAGAAAGTTTACCGTGCCAGCAAATGCGTGTTTTGGTACAAGTAGATTGTGAGACACATTTTGAGAATCCCTTGACTGTCCCAGCAAAATGTGAGGGCAAAGAGGGTTGGATGGAGGAATAGGAAGGGTGTATGAATCAGAGCAGGACGACCTAAGCATTCCACCTCATCCCATACATCAGCTGCAGCAAATATGTGACAACAAGTGTCACTATCACTGTATATAATGAAAACCATGCTTTTTTACTGGGGTATAGTTGCTTTACAATGTTGTTAGTTTCTATTGTACCAGGGAGTGAGTCAGCTATATGTATACATATATCCCCTCCCTCTTGGACCTGCCTCGCATCCCATCCATCTAGGTCACCACACAGCACTAAGCTGGGCTTCCTCTGCTATACAGCAGGTTCCCACTATCTAGCTATTTTACACATGGGTTAAGAATGTTAAATTTCCTTCAACATTAGCAATAAAAAAGAGCAAGGAGGAGGCAGTTATGTTCAAAGTGAATGCTCCTCTGAAACAGGGCACCTTACTATAAATCCTATCAATCATCCTAGAGAAGCATGGGGTTTGTTTTTTTGTACTTTATACCTAACCAATAAATGAAGGAATAAATAACCAATAGTTAAGCTTCTCTTTGAGTCTTTGTATATAAGAGGACTTTGAAACAAAGAAAAGACATTTGTTTTCTTTAGTGGTATGGGAACATTGCAACAAGATAATTAAAACCGTGAGAAAAGGGAAAACAAAACAGAGGAGAAGCATGCTTAGGTTATCGGTTTCTGCATACCAATCTACTTCAACCTTAATGACTAAAATCCACAGCCACTGTATCATATCCCACAATTGTGTGGGACAGAAATTTGGGTTGGGCTCAGCTGGATGATTCCTTTGTTCCACATGGTATCAGTGGTGGTTACTGGTGGTATTCAGGTGGGGGATGGGCTGGTTTAGTGTGTCCAAAATAGCTTCATTCCATGTCTGTCTTATTGGAGGAAAGGACTAGAAGACTGGACTCAGCTAGGACTAGAATACCTCCACGTAACCTCTGCTGTATGGCAGGCTCAAGGTATCTAAACAGAAAGAAGAAACCACTTATTTCTCAAGGCTTGAGACTGGAAACTCACACAGTGTCACTTCCGTCCTATCCTCTTAGTCACAGCAGTCACACTGCTCAGATTCAAGTGCAGAGGACAGACCCTGCTTCTCAAGGAATAAAGTGTCAAAGACTTTTCCCCCAGATAGCTATGGCACCCCACTCCAGTACTCTTGTTGGAAAATCCCATGGACGGAGGAGCCTGGTAGGCTGCAGTCCATGGGGTCACTAAGAGTCAGACACGACTGAGTGATTTCACTTTCACTTTTCACTTTTATGCACTGGAGAAGGAAATGGCAACCCACTCCAGTGTTGTTACCTGGAGAATCCCAGGGACGGAGGAGCCTGGTGGGCAGCCGTCTATGGGGTCACACAGAGTTGGACACAACTGAAGCGACTTAGCAACAGCAGTAGCAGCTTAAGTCTACCACTGAAAATGGCTGTGGAGATTAATACAATACTTCATTCTCTGATGGCATCTTCAGACATCAAGGATGGCTGCATTTGTAATTGTTGCTTCCTTTCCCTATCCAACCTCCAAAGTGAAAAAGTTTTCAAAGGATAGTGAAACTTATGAAATCAGGGTTTTCATCAACATGATTCATTCTTTTTGCTTACTAATACTGTATGAATTTCAAGCAAACATTCCAAATTTGTTTTCTGTATCATGACCCTCTGGTATATGTTAGCTTGTTTTGAAGTGTATTGCAAATAATATATAGTTGATAGTAACTAAAATAATTTTTCAAATAACTTACTTGTTATTTAAAATAGAGTTGGGTCAGTGTCACTCTTGCACACATGTAGGGTTATATGTAGTCATTTCCTAGAAGTCTCCCCCAGTATAGACTAAGCCTGTGGGAAAGTTCCAAGTAGGTAGAAATCACAAGGCAGTCCTGGTGATGAAGAAAGAATTTCCTTTTCAGATGTAACTTCTCAGCTGACATGCAAAAGATGAGTGGGAGTTAACTGTGCTGAGTTAAGAGTGTTTCAGGCAGAGGTAATATGTATAAAGGTCTTGAAACTAAAACATGTTTGTATTAAACAAATAGCATGGAAGAAAGTCAAGACATGGGACAGCCAAGTTATGCCAGGCAGTGACTTGAAGTCATTAAGAATCACTTGGGCAGGTATGGAATAGTCAAAAATAGAATAAAAAAAAAATGGAAGGCCAAGGAATTGACTTTATTCATTAATCACAGCAATATTCTCCAGTTAAATCTTATCAGATTTGCAATTTGTAGAAGTGGCTAGGTTTAGTATCATACCTTTTCCTGTCTCCTATGTGCCTTTTAAAAATAAACACGACCATTGAGAAACAGCTATTAAATGGAGTGAATCAAGGTAACTTGAGATCCTAGTACCATTAACAAAATGATAAGTTGATTTTCAGTTACATTAAATGTTTTTAAAAATTTTCATCATGGAGTTGTAAAAAATTTTTCCAGAGTATCTCCTTTGATTAAAATCCTTCTTATTTTATAGAAGATGGAACTGAAAACCACAGAAGTTGAGGGACTGCGACCCACAGCCAGTTGAAAAAATGTGGTTGGAGAGCACTCATTATTGCCTGATATTTCCAGGCCATAACAACCCACCATATATCACTGGATGAGCCGATGAAATCCCTGAAATATACCTTTCAGTTTTACATGAAAAAAAGAAATCAGTGTCTATTGCAAAGTATCACAGATTGGGTTCTCCACAAGGTGGATTCTGAAACAGAGATGAGCATTTAGTAGAAAGTGCTTTAAGGTTCAACACCTATGTGGGGAAAGAAACAGAAGCAGGATGAGCAAAGAGAGAAGCTCCCAACCCTGCAGGGAACTCTAAGAGTGGAATGGGCCTTCAAAGTTGTCTTTTGTGTTGAATCCAGAGAGCCAGGTCTGTACACCTATGCATCAACGTATCATTGTGTTTGGGCTGCCCCAGGAAAGGAACAAGTGGCTCTTTAGAAGACACCAATCCCAAAGATGATGAACACCTGAGTTCTGGCAATCAAAGCTTCCCAGCAGCTGGGATGTAACTGCTTCCCACGATAAGCAGGGAGAGCAGAGCAGCTCAGCACAAGATCCAAGGCAGAAGCACCATCACTTCTCCACAGCCCCACAGCGACCACCTCCATGAAGCCCCCAACAGTCATTCTTGAACTCTTGCAATATCCCCTGGATGGTATTCTGACTTCAAGCTTTGCCCTGCTCCAGTACATTGGCCAAATCACAGACAGCGTCCACCTCTCAAAACGTGAGATCACATCTTCGGCTTGCTAGAAAACCTCTAGTGACTTTCATCTTAGACATAGTGAAATCTAGATACTTCACAATAACCTGTAAGGCCCTTCTCAATCTGGCCCCTTGTTTTTATTGTTTTCTCTTTTTAAAATACAATATAGATTGTAAGGGTACAGTTCAGTGGGTTTTGGCAAATGCACACACCCATGGAACTGCCCCAGTTATGATCCAGAAAACTTTGCTTCACTGCAGAAAGCTCTCTTGTGTACTTTTGCAGAGATCAGTGCTCCCACCTCCACTGTACTCTAATTTTAAAGGTTTTGCAGCAATTTAAGTGAATCACAATAAACTGTGGAAAATTCTGAGAGAGATGGGAATACCAGACCACTTGACCTGGCTCTTGAGAAATCTGTATGCAGGTCAGGAAGCAACACTTAGAACTGGACATGGAAAAACAGACTGGTTCCAAATAGGAAAAGGAGTATGTCAAGGCTATATATTGTCACCCTGCTTATTTAACTTCTATTCAGAGTACATCATGAGAAATGCTGAACTGGAAGAAACACAAGCTGGAATCAAGATTGCTGGGAGAAATATCAATAACCTCAGATACGCAGATGACACCACCCTTATGGCAGAAAGAGAAGAGGAACTACAAAGACTCTTGATGAAAGTGAAAGAGGAGAGTGAAAAAGTTGGCTTAAAGCTCAACATTCAGAAAATGAAGATCATGGCATCCAGTCCCATCAGTTCATGGGAAGTAGATGGGGATACAGTGTCAGACTTTATTTTGGGGGCTCCAAAATCACTGCAGATGGTGACTGCAGCCATGAAATTAAAAGACGCTTACTCCTTGGAAGAAAAGTTATGACCAACCTAGATGGTATATTCAAAAGCAGAGACATTACTTTGCCGACTAAGGTCCATCTAGTCAAGGCTATGGTTTTTCCTGTGGTCATGTATGGATGTGAGTTTGACTGTGAAGAAGGCTGAGCGCTGAAGAATTGATGCTTTTGAACTGTGGTGTTGGAGAAGACTCTTGAGAGTCCCTTGGACTGCAAGGAGATCCAACCAGTACATTCTGAAGGAGATCAGCCCTGGGATTTCTTTGGAAGGAATGATGCTAAAGCTGAAACTCCAGTACTTTGGCCACCTCATGTGGAGAGTTGACTCATCGGAAAAGACTTTGATGCTGGGAGGGATTGGGGGCAGGAGGAGAAAGGGATGACAGAGGATGAGATGGCTGGATGGCATCACTGACTCGATGGACATGAATCTGAGTGAACTCCGGGAGTTGGTGATGGACAGGGAGGCCTGGCGTGCTGCGATTCACGGAGTCGCAAAGAGTTGGACATGACTAGCGACTGAATGGAACTGAAGCTAACAATAAGTAGAATTGCTGAAGAATATCTAATTTTTCTAGTTACAAACTAGATAATTTACCTATCTCAGAAGGTAGGCAGAGAGGACAAATCACCAATATTCAGAACCACTTCCTTCCACAAATAACACTTGAAAAGTCTATCACTCTTTAAGGTGGGATTTCACATAAGGTGGTATAATAGTCAAAAGATTCAAGTTTCATTTTCTGGTGTGAACATGCATGCTTACGTTTGTGCACAAGAAACATCTTCTGGTTTGAGTTTGCTTGCTCAGTTCAATTCCGTTCAGTTCAATGATCAGTTGTGTCTGTCTATTTGTGACCCCAAGGACTGCAGCACACCAGGCTTCCCTGTCCATTACCAACTCCCAGAGCTTGCCCAAACTCATGTCCATTGAGTTGGTGATGCCATCCAATCACCTCATCCTCTATTGTCCCCTTCTCCTCCTGCCTTCAATCTTTCCCAGTATAGGTCTTTTCCAATGAATCAGTTCTTCGCATCAGGTGGCCAAAGGATTGGAGTTTCAGCTTTAGTATCAGTCCTTACAAAGAACATTCAGGGCAGATTTCCTTTAGGATAGACTGGTTGTGTCTCCTTGCAATCCAACGGACTCTCAAGAGTCTCCTCCAACACCACAGTTCAAAAGCATCAATTCTTCAGCACTCAGCTTTCTTCATAGTCCAGCTCTCATATCTATACATGACTATTGGAAAAACCATAGCTTTGACTAGATGGACCTTTGTCAGCAACGTAATATCTCTGCTTTTTAATATTCTATCTAGCTTTTCTTCCAAGGAGCAAGTGTCTTTTAATTTTATGGCTGCAGTCACCATCTACAGTGATTTTGGAGCCCCCTAAAAATAAAGTCTCTCACTTTTGCAGTTTCTCAATCTATTTGCCATGAAGTGATGGGACCAGATGCCCTGATCTTAGTTTTCTGAATGTTGAGTGTTAAACCAACTTTTTCACTCTCCTCTTTCACTTTCGTCAAGAGGCTCTTTAGTTCTTTCTTCACTTTCTGCCATAAGGGTGGTGACATCTGCATATCTGATATTATTGATATTTCTCCTGGCAATCTTGATTCCAGCCTGTGCTTTATCCAGTCTGGCATTTCTCATAATGTACTCTGCATATGCATATAAGTTAAATAAGCAGGGTGACAATATACAGCCTTGACAAACTCCATTCCCAATTTGGAACCAGTCTATTGTTCCATGTCCAGTTCTAAGTGTTGCTTCTTGACCTGCATACAGATTTTTCAGGAGGCAGGTAAAGTGGACTGGTATTCCCATCTATTTAAGAATTTCCCACAGTTTATTGTGATTTTTCAAAGGCTTTGGTGTAATCAATAAAGGAGAAGTAGATTTTTTTTCTGGTATTCTCTTGCTTTTGGATTATCCAATAGATGTTGACAATCTGGTTCCTCTGACTTTTCTAAGTCCAGCTTGAACATCTGGAATTTCATGGTTCATGTACTGTTGAAACCTGGCTTGGAGAATTTTGAGCATTACTTTGCTAGTGTATGAGATGAGTGCAGTTGTGTGGTAGTTTGAACAATCTTTGGCATTGCCTTTCTCTGGGATTGGAATGAAAAGTGACATTTTCCAGTCCCGTGGCCACTGCTGAGTTTTCCAAACTTGCTGGCATATGGAGTGCAGCACTTTCACAGCATCATCTTTCAGGACTTGAAATAGCACAACTGGAATTCCATCACCTCCACTAGCTTTATTCACAGTGATGCTTTGTAAGTTCCACTTGACTTCACATACCAGGATGTCTGGCTCTAGGTGAATGATCACACCATTGTGGTTATCTGGGTCATGAAAATCTTTTTTGTAAAGTTCTTCTGTGTATTCTTGCCACCTTTTCCCAATATCTTGTGCTTCTGTTAGGTCCAGACCATTTCTGTCCTTTATGGTACCCATCTTTGCATGAAATATTCCCTTTGTATCTCTAATTTTCTTGAAGAGATCTTTAGTCTTTCCCATTCTATTATTTTCCTCTATTTCTCTGCATTGATTGCTGAAGAAGTCTTTCTTATCTCTTTGCTATTCTTTGGAATTCTCCATTCAAATGGGTATATCTTTCCTTTTCTCCTTTTGCTTCTCTTCTTTCTCAGCTATTTGTAAGGCTTCCTCAGACTACCATTTTGCCTTTTTGCATTTCTTTTCCTTGTGGATGGTCTTGATCACTGCCTCACGTACAGTGACACAAATTTCCATCCATAGTTCTTCAGGCACTCTATCAGATCTAATCCCTTGAATATATTTGTCACTTCCACCTTCTAATTGTAAGGGATTTGATTTAGGTCATGTCTGAATAATCTAGTGGTTTTCCCTACTTTCTTCAATTTAAGTCTGAATTTTGCAATAAGGAGTCTGAATTTTGTTTTGCTCATTGGAATGTAAATGTAAAAGAATTGAACATATTCCTTTAATGACAATCATACCGCTACAAGTAAGCAAAATGGATGCCACTGCCTAATTTTTAAGCATTAGGAATATCTGCAGGGAGAATTACATCTGTGCCAATACAAAAATAATGACTTATATAGGTGCAAGTTTTAAGGAGTTGTTGTACTTCTTGTTGGTGATTCTTCAACATGTTATTATTTATTACATTATCAGACATATTATTTCAGAAGACTGATTTTGGTAAAGTTATTTATTCCCTTTTAAGCTTTGGAGATTTTTATGAGGTACATTACAACTTAAAACTAATGAAAGATTTCAATTGTGTCAACTTATCCTTCTGAATATTTTTCCACATAGCAGATTTTTTTAAAAATAACTTTGATTTTTGATAACCAAGGATATGTGTTAGCCAAGTTTTATGGCATTGAGCCAAAGATCTCCGAAGTAGCTTGAATAAACTGGAGAGAAGAACCAAGAAGCAGAAGATGAGAGGATTATTGGTGTTGGTTTTGAATTCTTATTGTCCCAGCTCGATGTTTGGTAAGTCACTGAGCTTCCAATAGGATGAAATAGGGGATGGGTTTTGGTCTCCAGATGCCTGTGAATTGGAAGACAGTGTGTGGTTATTCCTGGCAGATAGTACCTGAATTCATTTTTTACAGATCTGTTTCAGATGATGGTTCCGTTTTGATGACCGTTTTTATGGGGAACCCTGGGATATTAAATAACATTCTGTTACTTATAGGCAAAGTTGTACCCAATCCATAGAGGAAACAAATCACATTTACCTGTTTCAAATGCAAACTGATGTGAACAGTTGGTTGTGTGTGAATATTCAAAGAGCTCCCGCCAAAATACAGTTCAAACCAATATTTGATAGAAACGTGTTTGCAACTACCACATTTGATAATGAATTCTTCAGACCATACCTCAAGGCACACTGAAACTGCAGGTTTCTCAGTATTGTCCGGATGCATGATCCTGAAGATGAAAATGCCTATACAAGTTGAGTGCACAGCCATTAACCTAGTCACACTGAGGTCTCTTGTCAAAGTTACATATACCTAAAGTATGTTCACATAATTTGTGTGTGAGTGTCAAGAGGACGTCACAAAAACAAACTCTGTAGCTTTAAAGTGATTGACCTTTGAATTTTGTCTACTTTTATTTCATAAAGTTCTTAAAACAGTGTTTAAAGTTTCAGTATTAGGATGTTTCAGAATTGCTACACAAAATATAAAAGGAAAATTGCAGGATATTATTTTATTATGTACTTGAAGCCATACAGAGTATCATGCACACTCAAAAGCTCCCTACTTCAAGAACTCAATGTCTTAGCCATTTTATTATTTAGCAGTACTGCAGGGTGGGTCTTTTTCTAGTTCAAGCCAGACTTCTCATGACCTCATCTGGGTTCTCTCATGTGACTGACTGCAGTCATCTGGCAGTTCATCTGGGGCTGACTGGTGTCAGATGACTTTGTTCACAGGTCTGGTGGTTATGGTGCAATGTGTCAGCTGGAGCAGTGGGGTGTCTTGGCTCTCTGGCTCTGATCATCCCTTAGGCTAGCCCAGCCCTACTCAAATGGTGGCACTGACAGAGGTTCCAAAACTCAGTATGAAAAAGGATTTTAAGTCCCATTTTCAAATTGCATTGACCAAAATATTTGTGGTTAGGCCCAAAGCAAGTGTGGGTCAGGTCTATGCAAGGTCTCGGATATAAAGTGAAAATTTCAGGACCACTATTTCATTGATCTCTCATACATATTAATAACATGTGTAAATTCAATTTTAATAACCTGTGGAGAAAACTGGATTAAAATTTGAAGCATCATTTTTTAAGAATTGATGCCTTTAAAAGATATAACTGCCTCTAAGGGAGCAGCTTCTTTGAATAGCATCATTGTTTTTCTCACATCATCCTATATTGTTAGGAGTTCAGTCATTCCCTAGTCCAATATGCATATTTCTATGTAGAAAGAACTCCACTAAATTAACACCCTTGGCCTCTCTACAGCCCCCTTACTCATTGCTCCTCTCAGGAGGAGGGATGAATTATCTTTGATATGTTCAAGAATATATGGGTAGTTCTTTCTTCTGACCTATGGAGGTGAAGCTAGCTGAAGACAGCAAATGCTCTTTGCATGAGGTAAAAGCAGAGAGCTGCCCGCTATGACTGGTAGGTAAATCTATTTAAGTCTGTAATTCAATATTGCAAAGATCACCTGTCCACAGCTATAAGCCACATGATCCAATACCATCTTTATATGTAATAAAGGTGATATTTTTATCTCCCATTTGCCTTCATCTTTGTCTTCTGTCTCATTTGAATCAGAATTTAGTTCCCTTCAAATCCTCCTGTTGGTTGTAGGAATATATGACATTAAATCTGTCCAGCTCAGAGTTGTAAGTAATATATGGAATGCAAATTTAGATGTACTTATTCCATTCTGTTTTCTTAAGTGCAATATCTACTGTGCCCACCATGATAGACTCATCTGAATCATTTGTTAAAAATTCTTATTTCTGGTCCCCCATCCAGACCTACTAAATTTCTGAGAATAGGGGTCAAAGAACTGATTATTTTTAATAAATACACAAGATGGTTATGAATTTTAAATTGCTTTTTAATTATATAAGGAAAGGAAGTGTATTATTTTCTTTTATTTTATTGGAGTGTAGTTGATTGACAATATTATGTTACTTTCAGGTGTACAGCAAAGTGATTCAGTTGCACATATGCATATATTCATTCTTCTTCAGATTCTTTTCTCATATAGGTTATCACAGCAGTAGAGTTCCCTATGCTATAAACAGCTCCTTATTGATTATCTATTTTATATATCATAGCGTGTATATAGTAGTGTGTGTATGTTAATCCCAAGTTCCTGATATATCCCTCTCCCCCATGTTTTCCCTTTGCTAACCATCAGTTTGGCTGCAATATCTGCAGTTCTATTTCTATTTTGTAAATTTCATTTGTTTCATTTTTAAATCCCACATCTCATGTCATATGGCATTTGTCTTTGATTTACTTGACTTCGTATGATAATCTCTAGGTCCATACATACTGCTGTAAATGGCATTATTTCATTCTTTTTATGGCTGAGTAATATTCCATTGTATATTTGTTCCACATATTCTTTATGCAGTCATCTGTTGATGGGGAAGTATATTATTTTCAAAGTACCACTCCTTTCTTCTATCCAGATATTTCTATATCACATTTTGTACCCCTGTGTGCTAACAAAGTTAATCACCATTTTTTACTTTAATGTAGATCCTTACAGGCTTTTTAATTTTTTAATATATGTGTTTGACCAATATAGTTTGCTAGGTTTTTCTACTGTAAAGTTATGTTATTCCCCCCTTTCCATATTCTACTCTTTTGAAGGAGCTTACTAAGTCCAGCCTACATTCAAGGGTTGCGAAGGGGTGGTTAAGATCCACCAAATTGGAAGGGAGGAGGTGCTACCTCCAAAAAGTGTTTGGAAGGAAGGTTTGTTTCTTCTCTCCTACTTATTTGTTCCATCATTTATCTATGGAAGTATGGATTCTTGTATATTTATCTTATACTCTGGGTTATAATCCAGTGCTATGTTATTTATTTCATTACTCAAACTTTTCCAGTTTTGCCACCAGGCGCTCCTGTAGTTTGTGTTCTCTTTCTCTTTGACATGCCATCACTTGCTTCTTGAGCACATCTTTGAGACATTGCAAGATGCTCCAGATTCAGTTTGTGTTTTCCTTTTTACTTTTATATTTGACAAATTTCTTTATATATTTTAGATGATTTCTCATTATATATTTTAGATGTGTGCTGTATAAATATTTGCAAGTGCTTTTCCCAGTTCCTTGCTTGTCCTATAACTTTTACATAATCATAATTATGCCTATTTTCAGGCTTTTTGTTTAAGCAGACCTTTTTATCCCTTTGGTCATAAAAACATGCTTATATTTTCTTCTAGTAAATTGACAATCTTGTGCTTACTTTTACATTTTTAATCCATCTGGAATTTATCTCTGCATATGAAATGAAGAAAAGATACAGCTTTTTTTCCCATTCAGATAGACAATTACCAAGACACCATTCTTCATTGCTTGGGATTGTCATCTCTATAATTTACCACATTCACTTGCTTTTCTTTTCCATGGTCTATTTTTCTGTTCCTTTATCAATATCACAGTTTCAGTTACTATAGCTTTGTAATATGTCTTGATCTCTGTTTGGCAGTAGCCTAGGATTGAGAAAAATAAAAATGCAGGGTTTCTTGGCCTCAGCAGTGCTGATGTTTGGGGCCACATAGCTCTTTGTTGCAGGTGCTCTTGTATATAGGGCTTCCCAGGTGGTGCTAGTGGTAAGGAATCCCCCTGCCAATGCAGGAGACTTAAGAAATACAGGTTTGATCCCTGGGTGGGGAAAATCACCTGGAGGAGGCCACTCCAGTATTCTTGCCTGGAGAATCCCGTGGACAGAGGAGCCTGGTGGGTTAGAGTCATAGGGTTGTTTAAGAGTCAGACGTGAATGAAGAAACTTAGCACACACGTCCTGTCTACAAAATGTTTAAAAGCCTCCCTTGCCTTTAACCACTAGATGCCAGTATCACACTCCCCACAATGTGACAACCAAAACTGCTTCCAGATGTTACCAGATGTTTCTGGGGAGTGGGGTGGGTGGGCAAATTTGCCCCCAGTTGAGAGACGCAGTGGCCTAAGTAAGAGACTAGTGTGATGAGAAAGACTCAAGAAGCCTACTATTGCTTGAGATTTTCCTGGGTATAATGATTCTAATGATTCTGGAAACACCAGAGAATTACACTTTCTCATCCCCTGGAAACTAGGCTTGGATATAGAATTTACTCGGCCAGTGAAATAGAAGCAAACATGATATGTGTCCCTATTAAGTAAGAGCAGCCAAAAGTCGATATTTGCATTTCTGTGTTCTCTGTCTCTTTGATGGGGAGGTTGGAAGTGCGCGCTACATGTCGATGTATCTTCCAGTGACTTAGTTGCTGCTGCTGCTGCTAAGTCGCTTCAGTCGTGTCTGACTCTGTGCAACCCTACAGACAGCAGCCCACCAGACTTCCCTGTTCCTGGGATTCTCCAAGCAAGAACGCTGGAGTGGGCTGCCATTTCCTTCTCCAGTGCATGAAAGTGAAAAGTGAAAGTGAAGTCGCTCAGTCGTGTCTGACTCTTTGCAACCCCATGGACTGCAGGCTACCAGGCTCCTCCGTCCATGGGAGTTTCCAGGCAAGAGTACTGGAGTGGGGTGCCATTGCCTTCTCCGTGACTTAGTTGAGCAGCATCCAACTAAGCCAAGTTGACTGGAGTGTAAACTAGAAATGAACTTAATATTTTAAGCCAATGAGATATTTGGATTTTTGTTATCAAGCATAATTCAGTTCATCCTGACTGGTATGTTCTGGCATCTAAGCAATAAGAGAAATATTTTGCTGTCTCTGTACCCTGACTTAATTAAACAACTTCTAATTTCTGTATGTGTCTTCTGTGCCTCAATTCTGAGGGGAATTGTGAGCAAAAAGTTATCTAGGCAAGTTGGCAGACACTTTTGTTCATCTGTGTTTGTACTTCCAGGTACCAGTTAAGGAACTGGGAACCAAAAATTCTGGTTATGTGAAGAGAGGGTTCTATGCTAATCTCCATTAGAAGCTGAAGTATAGGTTTTCCTGTATCTATTTCATGGTTTTACTTCTGCAAGGATGCTTCATATAATTGGATCATCTTTAAAACATTTTATCCCTAGGAAACTCTCAGAAACAACAAAGCAAGGTCAAAAGAAGACAAAAGTCTTCAAATTTCAGGGGAAAAATCATGGAGAACTGCATTTAAACTTGAAATTCAGTCTACACTTGGGCTTGCTTTTACCAGTACTTGCTGTTATCAGTACTTCTAAAAACATTTCATGATGTAGTCATTCGTTGTATCAAATCTGAGACCTTTCTTATTTGTCTCCAAGTTTAGCAAATAAATCATATTTAACAAAGCAGTACGTAGAACTCTTCAGGTTATTTTCTGGTAAAAAGTTTACAGTGTTTCACCATGTTCTCTGCTGAGCCCTTCATACAGTCATCAAAGGCTCAAGAATAGAGTGTCTATATTTAAATGTTCTGTACTCTCTGCAAATAATTCCCAATGCCAGTGAGACAAAGTCTAAGTAATTACTTTGTGGAGAGTTTGGATTATTCAAAGAGCCTCCAGCATTCCACACACCCATTGGAGCCAATTCCCTGGAATGGAAACTCTCTCTCTAATTTTCTAAATTGGTAGGTATGCACCATTACTCACCAGGCAAATTTATTGCCTAAAAGAGTGGAAACAAATGTCACTGGTTTATGCCAGGTAGAAGTACAGCAGGTGTACGGCTTTCCTGTCCAGCTACATCAACCCATTTCCCTTCAGTTCTTGAGCACCCATTTGCCAGAGACTCCTTATGTTTCAATCATTTTTAACGCAGTGCCATGGGAACCTGCCAGGCAATGTCATTCTCACTTTAAGTGACTTTGGTCAACAAATGAACTCAGTTCTATGATAGGAGGGTTAATGGTATTAGAATTCCAGTGGCTTGATTGTCGTTACTCTTGATCACTAATACTGAATAGGTGCTTCATAGGTTAAAACATGGGAAGCATTTACACCCAGGAACAAGGTAACTGCTTTGAAGTTGCTCTGATGAATGTTATTGACAAGAAAAATGATTTTAATAACAGGAAAGGATCAAAACTTCTCTTTCCAAATTGCCCCAATGCAAGAGTGCTTCACCTATAGTTGGCCCTCAGTCACCTTGAAAGACATTAAAGACACTGCACCATTGTCTTTAATGGCCAAAACAGAGACGTGGTGGTTTTGCAACAGTATCTTTACTGAGAAATCGAGTAGTCAAACCTGCAAATTATGTTTTCTTGAGTGCTTTAAACCATTATTTAAAATAAGCCTTCTGTTGTTCCTTTAAAGGATAGCATGGAATATCTTCAGTACGAAGTGTGGAAATGTGACTGGGCATACTTTTATTGCTGTAATTATGATGATAATAGCAAATTTATGGTGTGTTTACTATGTGCCAAGCCCTGTATGCTAAATGTTTTCCTGGATTAATCATGATGGGCTTCATGAAAGCAAGACATAGCACTCTATTCCCAATAGCTGCAGAAACATGATGCTCGGTACTTGGAAGTGTTTTATAAGTACTTTTTGAATAAATAAATGATTACAGAATCCCACCACCTTCTGTAGGATAGGATAGGATAGTCTTATCCTATCACCAATTTACCTATAAGAAATTAGGCTCAAAAGTCACTTCAGCCGCTCAGTCATGTCCGGTCGCACCTCTGTAACTGATGTAGGTAGGGTATGATTGGAAGACAGGTTGTCCATCCATAAAGCCTATGCTGTTGACCCCTATATGGTGTCCATCTACCCTTTCAATTTTTTTCTTGCAAAAGCACACAGAAAATTCAGGAAAAGCAACTTCACAAGGATTCACTGTTTCCTAGCTTTCCTTACCTTATTCCGCTAATTATAGAGGGGCCAAGATAAGTCTCATTTCTCTCCTTTCAGGAAAGAAACCTAAGTGCATAGTAAATAAAGAATGCCATGTCTCGGAAACTAGGATGTGAGGAATTAGAAAATCATAGACATCTTATGCAACTTTGGGGAGATTTTAATTGTAGTACCACGCCAATTATACATACAGGTCTTTCTATTCACATAAAGGGCTCATGTAATCACTGATTCTTACCACTGACCTCTTCTTGGAAGATGACAAAGAATTCATTGTGCGGGGCTTTATTAGACAATTAGAACAGGTGAAAACTTCTGCATTCCTTTCTCATTATATCTTTGGCACTTCTGGGAACAGGAAAAGCACTGAGTTGCTTACATACCTGAACAGTGCCATACAGTTTTGACCCGGCCAGTGTTCCGCTCTTGGGCAAAGCAGTAGGGAAGAATGCCTCCATTGTCAAGTGAGAAGGAAAGGCTGCAGCTGCCTTGCTGAAAGGTACAGAGGAGGGGGAGACTCTAATGCACCCTACATTCCTTGGACCATCACATCAAACCACACGTAGCATGAAAAAGAGCAGATTTCAATTTAGGTAATGTACATGCCGTTGAAGGTTAGCAGAGGACCATGACCAGGCCAATTCATCTTCAGTAGATTAATGTCTGGGTTAGGCAGGTATGTCATAAAACATGGCCAATGCAGGGAGACACACTGGGCTTGCCTCCTCCTCTAATGCACTGCAGTGCTTGCCTGTAAGAGAGCTTTGGTACTTGTAGGGCTCTTGCTTTTAAACCTTGCCTGTGACCCAGATAATGTCAAAATGTCTGAATGCATGTGATCCTCTTGTTCCAAAAGAACATCTCTAATGTAATGCAAATGCACATTGTAGGGGAAATTCCAGCTGAGAAAATGATGCCTTATATTTCTAAAACCATATACATGTCAATAGCCCATTATTCTCCTGTTTTAAATGTAATTGCAGCCCAGCTTTGAATGAATTCCTGAAATAATAAAATACACTGAGTAGCAGTCCCTGACTCTTGCAGTTATTTCATGTCTGCTTTTCCTCCCACTGATCCTCCCCAGCCTCAAAAAGCAAGTAGAGGTTGTGGAGAAGGAAGGGGAGGAGAAAGAAAAGTAAAAGTCAGATCCCTTGCCTTGAATGTGTTATCAGAACACTATGTGCAAAGAAAATATGCCACATTACAACATTACTGCCTCTAAACCGTTTATATAAATGTATCATGCATGGTTCAATTTTGCATGACAAATCATTTCCAGGCAATTAAGAATACTTATAATTGTTTTCTTTGGTAGGAACTTCCTTCAATTTCCAATTTTCCTTTAGAGCTAATGTTTCCTGTAAAGCCTCAACAGCAATCATTTTGAAAGAACCCTTCAGAATGGCTTTCTTTCTTGGTCTTGGTAGCTGTCTTGCTTCCTCTTGATAAATTTAACTTGTGTGTAGTACAACCTTTATCACTAGAACCAGAAGATTTAAAGGGACCATTATTTGACTGCCCTCTCTCTACCCTTTCCACTGACTTTCTACCCTCCCCTTTTCTCAAGAATTGTCTGAAAAATATTTTTATATGGTTAAAGGTAACAAAAATTAATTTTACAGCTGGGAGACTCATAATGATTTTCCTAATGTTTTTTCTCTCTTTACAAGGTAATTGAGACCACGTCTCATTTTAATAAGTAAAATTAAGATGTCTTGACTTCCTGCAACACAGGTATGAAACTTACCAGAGAGTGTCCCCAAAATAGCAATTTCGACCATTTTGTTATTCAGCGCATCCTGTATCTTTGCGGGAATTCTGACTTCTCAATTCCTTTTAACTTTCAAAGCAGCAGTGAAATATGATTCTTTAATCTTAAAATGTTCTTCAACTCAGCTATTCCTTTACCTGTGGGTTAATATTTCATAAGCGGAAGATCACTCTGATCCGAATTCTTCCCATGATTTCCTGCAGGAAAACACTTTTGGATTATCACTCTGGTTCTTTCACCCAAAGTTTTCAAATCTATTTTCTAATATTCTTTGAGTTCCTGAGCTACATGATGAAGTGTGTCACCCTCTGGAACAGTCCATTAAGTTTATCATTTCCAATGCTTTTTGTTACGGGTAACAAAATGCGCAACCCAAGTTGCTTAAAATAGAAGACATTTATTGTTTCCAGAACAAGAAGCCTGGAGAAGGTGATTCTGGGGTTGTGTGGGGATTTAATGATATCCCTAAGGGTTCTGCTGTTCCCAACCTTCTGCTCTGCACAGCCTCCACGAGGTGATATCACCCTTGATGCGCTCAGAATGGTTGTCAACATCCCAGTCATCAGGGTTTTTTGGAACTACATTTCAAACAGAAGAGGAGAATAAGGAATGGTGGCTTAAAAAAAAAAATATGTTCTTCATATGTCTTATATCATCCCATTAGCCAAAACTGGCTCTTATACCCACCCTCATAGCAATAACTGCAGAGGAGAAAGAGCTACCTATGTAAGATAGCAGGAGGAGTGTCCTGAGCTAAGCATTTAGCTGTGCAGCAAAACTGTTTTGTTCTTCTCCTTTAATAAGGAAGAAAGGTGGAATACTGGGCAGATAATGTTTGTCCCATTAAGGTACAAAAGGAGGACGAAGACTAGGTCTTCTTCCAATCAACCATTTTGTTTTTTACCATTAAATTCACTGCCCTTTCAGCTAAGTACAAAGACTCTTAATCAGATTGAGACAATCTTGCGAATGCAGTCTGGTTAACAGGCATGTCAATACTCAGTCAGAATCAACTTTCTGCTCCACTGAGGGAGGGGGTGAATCTATAAAATGCTTGCAGTAAGACACTGTTTTGTTTTCTCTGGACCTATTTGGCATTGTAATATATAAACTGCTTTGAAAAGCTAGTTGGTCATACAGAACTTTGATTATAGGCTTCAAAAGAAATTATCAAATGTTATGATTGGTCTTCCAGCCAGCCTCCCAAACCTTATACCTCCCAGGAGATCCCTGGAGTATCCTGACTCTACCCCTGAACTTAAATTTTAATTGCTTCCTGAACAATAGTTACAAGCTAAGCAGCTGTAAGTCTTGGGTCACCTGTAAAAGTGCTTGGAATTTACCCCCAATCTCTGGTGCGGTGCCAAACAATTTGTGTCCTAAAGCAATCAAATCAATCCTTTGGTATAGTTAAAACATATTTCTTTGATGTTTCAGTGAGCTCATCCTGAAGTATTTGAAAGAGACACAGTGTCCTTCCCGCAATTGTCACTTGGCTCAGTGCCATGTGGATTTGCTGCTTCTGATCGTGTAATCCACATAATCAAAGTTTTTCCACCTCACGAGTAAGCCCATTCCATTTTGTTGTTCCATGTTGATTGCATCAGCCTAGGAGCAATGGGTACCATGCAGCAACGCTTGCTTCGGTAGCACTCTTTTGGTGGCCAAACCCATGAGTTTTATTTGTACCTTTGGGGGTCTTGTTTATTTTAAATAATGTTAAAGATAAAGGTTTAGGGTTTAGAATATTTACATGTTCCTTGTTATCATGAAAAATCTTGATTGTATTATGGAATGCTTTAAGAATCTGTCAGAGTGGCTTGGCTACCAGCTAACAGGCATCTGAAAATTAGTGGCCCCAATATCTCAGGGGTTAATGTCCTCTATCATAAAAAGAAATCTTAGAACTAATATCATGGGCATTCCATGATGCAAATTTCTTCTCTTCCCTGTTTCTGCTTCGGTATCATCAGTTCTGTGCTCTGGTTCACAATAGAGAAGTGGAATTTGATGAGAGTGGATGGTGAGGAGTTGCTAAGGAAAAGAAAAGGAGGAGGAGACAAGGGAAATCCTCTTTGGACAGAAGGAAGGATAGGGTGGCATTCCCTGTGAGTGCAGTTCAGTTCAGTCGCTCAGTCGGGTCCACACTCTGGTAGCTTGAGGTTGTAAAAATATATTGTTAACACGTAGGGTAAGATTTGCCCATCATGGAGTCCTCGCACATTATTTACTGAGGTGTTACCAAGAATCTTGAAGCTTTCGTCTTTCTTTAATTTATGTCACAGATTGTATTCATAAAAATTCCCTCTCTTATCTGTTTCTCATCAAGCTGCATTTCTCTCAATGTTTCTAACCCTGAGGATAGACAAAGCTCAAATTAGCTCCACTTCAGTCTGATGGGGGATATTTTTTGCAGATAAAAACAGTCTCTTTAGGTCTTTAAGTCTATAGTGGTTGATTAGTCCCTGCAGTAGGGAAAATTAAATTTTGTGGTTGAAACCCAGCGTACTTGGACAGTTGAATAATACAATGGCCGCCATCCAATGGCTGACAACCAAGAACTAAGGTACGCTCTGTACTCTACTCCCTCGTGCAACACCTGAAAATCCTGGGGCGAATCAAAGAGCAAATTAATGCTCAGACAACCCTCACCTGCAAACCACGCGCAGTATAAGGAACTCATTTTAATGTTTTTGGCTGAAGTCATAGGGAATAGGAATACAAAAGAATGGCCATGAAAATCCTGGGAGGTTCTTAAAGCCCCTTAGTTTGTGGTATGTTTTTCCCCTTTCCAGTTTCTTATTACTTTAACTGTGTTTAAAGATAGTGATTTTTTTTTCCCTCCAAATTCTGGGCTGTACAAAGGCCAAGTTGAACAATGAAAAGCAGGAAAAAAAAAGTCTTCTGAATAGTTGTATATATGAAAGGACTCTTTGGAAAGCAGCATTTGGAATTTGACTGTGTCTGTGGAGCCCCTTTGGTCCTAGGCTGAGATTCCTTTGCAATGGACAATTCAGTGATTCATGACTCCATGTATTGTCAAGTTGATGAGAAAAACCAAATAGATGAAAATACAACTTACAAACAGATCTTGGATCTTTTTCTAAGTCGAATCTGGATATTTTTACAGATACTAAAATGTTTGGTTTGATGCTACGTGCTTGTGTTCCCAAAGAAATCCCGGGAGAAAAGTCTTGGTATTTTAATTTATTTATAATGGGTGTGGGTAGTGGGTTGGGGACAGAGATTGAAAATAACAATCCAAAAACAACAGAGATAGAGGATGTGGATACATATTCATTTCCTATTGTTGATGTAACAAATTACCACACACTGAGTGGCTTACAATGACACAAAGCTATTAAAATATCTGACAGTTCTGGAGGTCTGAAGCCCTAAAGTGAAGATGTTGGCAGGCAAGTTTACATTTCTTCTGGAGGCTTGAGGGTGTATCCATAACCTTGCCTTTGCCAGCTTCTAGAGATTGCATTTCTTGACTCATGGCCCCTTCCTTCATCTCCTAAAGCACATCACTCTGACTTCTGCTCACACATCCCTCCCCTCTGATTCTGACACCCCTCCCTTTTTCTTGTATGGACTCTTGTGATTACATTAGGCCCACCTGAATAACCAAGCACACTATTTCCATCTCAAGATCCTTAATCATACCAGCAAAATCCACCACCCCCCTTTTTTTTTCCATATGAGGTAACATATTTACAAGTTCTGGGAATTAGAATGTAGACATCTCTGGGGGCCATTATTCAGCTACCACAGCATGTTTTAAGCTAAACTCTCTAATTAAATTGCTGATTCTGGGATGTGTGATATAAATTCCTTTTCAGCAAGGGACAGGGCATGTGCTGCCTCAATACACTGTGAGAATTCTTCTCTAAAACTCAGCTCTGAAATGAGATTGGTTTTGCTTCTAGTTCAAAAAACTTTAAGAGTGTCCCATAATGTAAAATAAAATGCAGATACGTGCTTAGCAAGTCATCTATTCGTTTTTCCCATATGGTCCCAATGCCACACTTTTATTTCCATTTAAGCTACTTATTCACCCTCTGGTGCATCTGCTTTCCCAGGAATCGTAAGCTACTCCCTCAGCCAGCTCTCCAAATATGTGATCAACATGCAATCCATTCCATAAGAACTATTCATATCCCACCAACTGCCATATAAGTTTTCCAGATAAAGCTAAATTTGGAATTATCATTATTAAAACAAGAAACCCAAAGTTTGTTACAATGTCAAAGAGATTTCATACACATGATCTTTGTTTTCAAGCCCTCTTCAGATTAATGTACTTCATTTCCAGGTTAAGCAACTCAGTCTCAAGAGTTTGATTGCTTGGTGAAATCTGGGACCTCTGAAGCCTTCCCTTCCCTTAATCTTTTCCCTCAGACTTTGTTTCTTTGTCATGATACATGCTACAAACTGTTTGGTCTCATAGATGTTTGTCCTTATCTGTTCACCCCTGCCATTCTGTACGCTCTGAGAACAAGAGCCATGCCTTTCTGTTTTGCATTCCATTTAGACCTCAAGAAAAAGAACTAGCATTTATTGAGTGTTTATTGTATACCAAGCACTTTTCACTTTTTATATTATTTGCATTTCACAATTATTTTGTGAAAGCAGTGTTATTATTTTCATTTAATAAATGAAGGCATTGGGATTTAGAAAAATTTGTCACAAATGTACAGCAGCTTGGCACGATTCTCATGCCCACATTCCCTCCATGTGCCCTACTGCATACACACTCAACACATTTTTGTTGAAAGAAAACAAATATCACTATAGAGTAGCTATTATGAAATATCTTTCCCTCAGAGAAACAGTAAGGTAAATGCGGAATGTGCCTTAAGGTGAGGTTCCAGGAATGCTTTCTGAATGCCAAAAACCATGAGAAGAGGGAGAAGTGAGAGAGAACTTTAGAAGTCCACCTTATATTTTGAGGCCATCAAAAATAGCCTCTCCTATCAGAAAACTAATATTTAAAGCCAAAACCTGCTTAAGAGGCATGATTTTTACCCTTTAGTACATAAAAAGTACCTTACACTCAGTTAGCGAGGAGAAATGATTTCAGTTTTATTTCTGGATAATTGAGCAACACTTCGGTATGTGATTCACTGCCAAGTGGACGCCGTTATTCTCACACAGCTGTAGTTGGGGATGGCGAGAGTTATTTACTGGGAAAATGATAATGCAAGTGGATGTTGTACCGAACCCAAGGGCGAGATAATTTCCATGTGCTGCTTCACAGGACTGCAGTTAGAGCGTTCGGTCAACCCGTTGGTAGAGTCTATGTATTTGAGGCTAATTCACAGGATAAAGTTAGAGGAAAGGACCATTTATCTTCATTTTAAATTAAATCAAATGAGTTAAATGTTCAAACCCAATCAATTTATATTTTTCATATTCACAGTATACTTTTAAGCATATAGAATGTATCTTTCCTTTGTACTTACTTAACTGAAATGTTTATACTTTGACTCAGTAATCTCACTCCTGGGAATGTACACAAAGGAAATGCTTTAACATAAGAAAAGAAGCAATAGGCCTATTTTTTCAATATTATTGTAGTCATGAAACACTGGAAAAACCTAAATGTCCAGCAATCAATGAATGCCTAACAAATTATGGCATATCCTCTTAAGGGAATCATTATGCTGCAATCAAATCATAATTATAAAGGTCATTCAATAAACAAGTTTACAAAACCATGTAGCAAGATGGGAAATGTTTATGATGCACAAATAAGTGAAAAAGTAGATTGCAAATTTAGCTAAAGTGTCTTGTTTTGTGGTTTGGGGTCCAATTCATATGCCTCTGTTTGGTGCCTCTGGCAAGTAGTGTCATAAAGTCCAGTTGTTATTGTTGTTCAGTCACTAAATTATTTCAGACTCCTTGTCATCCCATGGACTGCAACACATCAGGCTTCCCTGCCCTTCACCACCTCCCTGAGTGTGCTGAACTCACGTGCATTGATTCGGTGATCCCCCAGCCATCTCTTCCTCTGTTGCCCTGTTCTCCTCCTGCCTTCAATCTTTCCCAGCATCAGGGTCTTTTCAAATGAGTCTGCTCTTCATATCAGAGGGCCAAAGTATTACAGCTTCAGCATCAGTCCTTCGAATGAGTATTCAGGGTTGGTTCCCTTTAGGACTGACTAGAATGCTGACCAAAAGTGAAAGTGAAGTTGCTCAGTCGTGTCTGACTCTTTGTGACCCCATGAATCGCAGCACACCAGGCTTCCCTGTCCATCACCAACTCCCTGGAGTTCACTCAGACTCATGTCCATCGAGTCAGTGATGCCATCCAGCCATCTCATCCTCTGTCATCCCCTTCTCCTCCTGCCCCCAATCCCTCCCAGCATCAGAGTCTTTTCCAATGAGTCAACTCTTCACGTGAGGTGGCCAAAGTACTGGAGTTTCAGCTTTAGCATCATTCCTTCCAAAGATATCCCATTTTCTTTGTGTTTCCTGTCTGATTTGCAGATTCAAGTAATATCAGCCTCATAAAATGAGTTGAGGCATTCTCTCCTCTTCAGTTTTTTGTGTCTAGTGTCAATTCCCTCCTAAGCCAGTTTTGTTGGAGACAGGGGCTACAGTGCTATCATGGTGCACTTGGAGAAAACCTTGTTTGAAAGCGTGTGGCCAAACTGTTTCCAGGAGGAAATGGAGGTCATGGAGCCAGTGCTGCTTCTAAAGCAGAGATGATTGGAAATTGCCAAACACGAGGAAACTCTGAGGAGACCTCAAGGTGGCAGGAAGGTAAATATTGTTCTCAGGATATAGCTGCATTCCTATGTAACTGGTTCTGACCATGAAAGCCCACTGGAGCCCTCTTCTAATTATAGCAAGTTCTTCAATGGAAGACTGATCCTTTATTGTTATGCTTACTTAAGAGAATTCATCCATTAGGAATCTGAGCTGCAAATATACAAGTTCATAGTACACTTAGCTCTTGTTCACATATACATGCAGTCCCTTCCTATGGAACAAGACTGAAATAGGAGTCATTCCTCCCTGATATAGAATCAATGGACCCCTTCTGCTTGTCCTCTTTGCTCAGAGCAGAAAAGTCCTTTGGTTTTAGTACTCTTATACATTTTAACCTGTCTTTACCCTCATGGAAACAAAATTTAGGAATTTACAGTCTTTAGATCTGATTGTAGCCAACTTAACCCACCTGATAGAGCTTTTTCCTACAGATCTCCAAAAACAGATGTTAATTGACCTGCTTCTGCTATGCCTCCAAACCCCTGAACATCATACGCAAGTTTGTCCTTCCACTCCTCAGAGTTTTCATCTATGGGAAAGGGCAGAATTTGATTACTTGAAAAGATCCTCCTACTTATTTTTTCCAGAAAAGAGAGACCTGGGATGTTTGCTCCAGAATATGCCCGCAGGCATGGTGTGCTGGCTACTGAGTCTTGGGTGAAGGAGGAGGAAGAGCAGGACATGGATGGAAAGGAAGAAGAAGAAAAGAACAAAGATGACAAACAGGGGAGAAGAAGAAAAATGGGAAAAAGAAAAAGGAGATGGGATGAAAAAGAAAGAGGAAGAAATCCCTTTTGGAAAAATTGTAACTTAAAAGTACTTTGTGTATGGAAGAATAAAGGGAGAAGATACAAAAAAGGAAGATATTAGATGTGTTAGAATTTCAGAATAGATTTTCTTAATAATTTTTCGCTTTGATACTACTTGAATAATGGAGTGGGAAAGCAGTTCTTGGTAAGATAAATTTGAATTCACTTGATAGAGAGCTCGAAATGATATACTGGAAAATTTTGACCAAGAGAACAAAGACCTACAGTCCAGCCTAGCTCTGCCATTTAAATCCATGACAGACAAGTCATTTAACCTCTCTACACTCAAACTCATTTTAAAAAATCTATCTCTAACAGAAACTAATGGAACTTTTTCATCAATGACTGCTCTGGCATTATGTTTATGATTTTAACTGAACAGAAGACTAAGGTAACAAACTTGGTTAGGTATTGGATTGGATTCGTTGAAATGGAGACAAAATCAAAAACAAGATTGAGTTATTCTAAGATACTGAAAGAGTAAAGAGATTGCCAAAAAGATGCTAAGAAAGGATTTGATGTATAAAGAGCAAAGAACCAAGAAGATTTAATGGACAGCACAGAATTCAAGTCTAGAAAAACCAAGAAATCTCCAGTTTCTACACCTTACCCAGTGTTTCAATCCTCCAACTTAATCCAGAAGCCACTTCAAGGGAGCAAGAGGGAAGATGAAGGAGGAGAATAAGAAGGAAATGAGAAGGCGGCTCTGCTATACAACTGATGAACTACTCCAAGGTGGGAGGTGTGGGGGGTGGGAATAAAAGTAATTCTCCAACTAGAGCAACTCCATTGTCTTGTTGTATATGGAATTCTTCCTCCTCCACCACACACACCATCCCTGCCCGCCCCCACCAAAAAAAAACTTTCATTACTTTAAAATAATTTTGAAAAACTTTGGTCTGTATTATATATCTTCATTACTGCTTATATAGTATAGCATCCAAAACAGAATAATACCACAACATTACCCATTAAAAACAATAGTGGCCCTATATATATTGGCCTTCAATACTTAGAGAGAGTCTTTTGTTTTTTCTTCTGGTTTGTTTGGCAATCACAAAACGTGTCTTCCCATCCTTGTATGGAACAGTTATTGCATGAAACTGCCCCCTAGGAAGACGTGTAAATTTGGGTGAAGCAGTTTCTTGTAGCTTAGGGCAAGGTTCAGAAGACTTCTGAGGTGTCTCTGTGGTAAAGAACCTGCCTGCCAGAGCCAGAGATGTGGGTTTGATCCCTGGGTCAGGAAGATCCCCTGGAGGAGGAAATGGCAACCCACTCCAGTATTCTTGCTGGGAAAATCCCATGGACAGAGGAGCCCAATGGGCTACACAGTCCATGAGTGTCTCAAAGAATCAGACATGACTGAGCAACTGAGCACAAGACTCAGAAGGGCCTCAGCTGTGAACCTTCAGCAGGAATGCTCACGGTGGTTGCAAAATGGGAGTCATGGGTTTGGGTGGACTCTGGGAGTTGGTGATAGACAGGGAGGCCTGGCGTGTTGCAGTTCATGGGGTCACAAAGAGTTGGACACGACTAAGTGACTGAACTGAACTGAACCCTGGAAGGGACTGTGAAGCACACTATGTCCTATAGTTCATACCTCATAGCACTAAGATCCATTTGTTTCATATAATAAATTTATTACACCTGGGGACAGCTCTTCCTGGATTCTAGTTGGTCTTGTGAAACTTACAGAAAAGGAGCAGGGAACTAAATGGGCTTGATCCTCAGCTTTATCCTCTTGCTCAGAAGATGAAAGCTTCTTTATATGCTATTGAAGTACTCTGATTCTCAATTAGCCTTAAATTGGTGACAAATTACTCATAAGCATTTATCATAATTTTTTCCAATGCACTGATTGTTTCAACCAATAGCTATCTAATTTCTTATTTGTTATAAGAACTACCTTTCTTATCAACACTTAATTAATGATGACTGCCAATGATGTTGCTCCACTCAATGCATTTTCTTCCACAGTATCCCTCCTTGTTAAGTACTAGTGAAAGTTTTAAAAATTCTACGGTTATCATGTCCCAGGAGCTGTCAATACTGCTCCTATGGTCTGTGGTCAAGTCCTTATTGCCAACCAGTCAGACACAGATCCATCTCCAAAATCACATTCAACATCTGCTTCCAAGGACCATTTCTGGCACCGACTGTTAGAGCTTGAGAGCCCTAGGAAATATACTCTACCGTGGTGATTTGCATGCAAGAAGTTAGTTACCAGTGCTTTTGGTAATAACAATTGTCAAAAAGTCATGGAAATGGAACTGGGCACAGGAACAAGATGAACCATAATGCACTTCCAACAGGGAATTCTGATGTGAGGGTGGTCCTGTGGAGGGGTCCCAAATTGAGGCAATTATAGCCCCCCATGAGTAGTCATTGAATGTGGGCCACCCTGTTGTAGAAGAAGCATAACTTTTAATAGTTCCCATCAGCAGAGAGCAAAGCTTAGGGAATTTTTCCGCTCTGAGACATCAGCCATCCCTCCCAGAAGCTAGTGAAATGAGGGGCTTCATTCTTGTTGGGGGGATTCCAGTGGTATACAACAACTTAAACTACAACATTCTTCTTATTCTTGCATTTTTCTTTACGGGAATCATCAGTGACCAAAGTTACCGGTGATCTCCAGTTAAAAGGACAGAGATTGGAAGTTTGGTATTGACGTGTACACACTGCCATATTTAAAATAGATAATGAAAGCAAACCTACTGTAAGAGGAAGGAAGGAAGGAAAGAAAGGCAGTTTAGAGAGAAGCATTGAAAACAGCCAAAGAGGCCCATGAAGAAAGTGAGAGACGCTTCAGAAAACAAGATTCAAAAATCATATTTATGAAGAATGCTTATTCTAGCACTCTTAGAGGGGTTAATGGTTCAGCATAGGCTTGAAAATTTCTACCACTGAAACTAGTAACTAGCTGCTTATCATCACCCTAAGAAAATAGATACTGAAGAATCAGGAATTTCAACCCAAAACATAGAAAAAGTTACAAATAATGAAGATTGGACAGCCTCAGAGTCAATACTAAGGAGATTATGGAATATTTTGTGGGATATTGAAAAATTAAGTCTATTTTTATTTGTGTGTTTGTACTATGACATAATAACTACCATCTACTGAGTACATACTCAGTGAATTGAATGAGATATTAGCCTAGCCATTTAATTATACCATTTACTTTATACACTCTTCCTGCATTTTGCACATGTAATTTGTTTAATTCTCACACACTCTAAGATAAGTATTAAAACAATTCCATTGTTGGATATAGGAGCATATTATAGAATTAATTGAAGATAAAAAGCTTTGAATGCACAACAAATTACTAACCATTTCTATCAGCTCACTGTATCCTGAGTTGATTATAAACTATAAGTACTTATGTGTGCACGGCTTGAGATGGCATGAAAGAGTAATGTTCTCACAACTCTTCTCTAAATGTTTTTTTCAAATCCTACCAGGTATTCTAGAAGGAAGAGATGCTGCTACATCTCTACCATATGATATAATTGCTACTAGTTGACAGATCTTCATGAGTAGTACACATGATCATATATCATTCTTTAACCTGTAATTTTTAGAAAGCAGATATTCATATAAACTTTTAACACATGAAACCCTGATTTCCACTTCCAGTGAGCATTTAGTAATTTCACACTCTAGAAAATATCATTTATTTCCATTTTCCACTGCTAAAAATACCTAATATCTGTATTAATAAAAAATAATTAGAATAATAACAATAAAGTATAAAATACAAGAATTTCTTGTGGTTACCTTTAAGCAGAGAGGAAGTTTAAATTTCTTCTCCAATATTTAATAAAACTCATGTATACAAAAATACATACACACATGCAAAGATTTTTCCCCAGTGTCCTTAATGATACGTTATAATGATTGAAATAAATCAACTGTCTAGAGTGATCTGGTCATGAGCCAAAATTCTCAGAAAGGAAGCTCAGAATTACAATTTAAACTACTGTCACTGCCTGAAAGATAACTTAGTAATTTTTGTGTAGGAAATAATTGATAAATTGAAAAGTAAAATACTAAACTTGTCAGGAAACAACCAATAACTTTGAGTACCAATTTTTTCTGAAAATTTGTGTAAACAGATTGCTAAAAACAATAAAGATGCAGTAAGATGCTTGGTAAGAAAGTAGTAGTGTATAAGAACTGAAAAACAATAAAGCAAAAGCATGCTGCTGCTGCTAAGTCACTTCCGTCATGTCCAACTCTGTGCCACCCCATAGACATCAGCCCACCAGGCTCCCCCGTCCCTGGGATTCTCTAGGCAAGAACACTGGAGTGGGCCATTTCCTTCTCCAATGCATGAAAGTGAAAAGCGAAAGTGAAGTCACTCAGTCGTGTCCAACTCTTAGGAGTGGACAAAATTTTTATCTGACTGTTCAATGCACCTCTGTAGGACCACTGTCTTCCTTCCCAGTCATGTAGTTCTGCTGGAGCTGAAGCTCTCCCATGGTTCTAGGAGTGACCACAAGCCCCAGGCCTGGTCAAAATATTCACTCCTGCTAACCATAGCAACAGGCTCAAGGATGGGCCTCAACCCCACCCAAACCATTGAGGACTCATTCTGAAACAAATTCCTGACTTTGGCAGCTGAATATAGCGGTACCTAAAATTAGACTAAAGATAGTCTTCTTGACAACTGCACCATGACTGTTTTGTGGACACTGATGCCAAAAATGTTGCCTCTTTGCCTTCTAGTCCTAGAATTGATAAATTACCATTTAAAAGAATAATTTTTATGCTTTCCATTGTATGCATTTTTGCAAACTCTCATTCACATCTAGAGGTTCCTTTTACAAAGGTAGTTCACGTGCTAGTTGGAATGACATCTACTACAGGATTCCCACTTAAGATGTGCTTGTTCTGAATAAAGAATCTTCTCATCCTTTTACGAATTTACCCAGCATAATTAGATACACTCGGATTCATCCAAATGCTACCCAAAGACTAAATATCTGTGGCTTTAATTGAAAAAGCTCATTAACTTTAAATACAGCTAAAGTTATTGAGGGGAAAAATATCTCAGTAGAAATCCTCTATTGGATTGTGTAGCAAACGAAAAGGGAAAGGTTTGTATATTCAAAACCAATTAATCTTGACTCCATTTCCATCATTTCACTGACTTTGGATCTAAGTACTTTGAGAAGAAAGCATATTCAAGCATGCTGGGTGAATATACTTACTGACTAGATATTCAACAGTTTTTAATATGTTAAATTAAATCGTCTCTCTGGATAACCAAACAATAGGTGTGGGGGAGGGGGCGCTAAATTTCTCTTGAAGTTTTCTAGCTAATATATGAGGAACGAATGCTGTGCCTAGAATCTTACCATTTTGTAGGCCTTCGTGAGTTAGTGCTTGCAGACACTGATTATAAGTAGCGCCCTGCATCACTAGCAAGTAGAAGGGGGCACTCAGCACCACTGTAGTACACTGTCTTGCTGAAAACTGTGAGCCTGAATCTGATTAAGTTACCAAATCAGGTTTTCTCAGCCTCACCACTCACTTTGGGCCATATCATTCTCTGTTTGTGTGTGGGGGGCGGGGGAGAGGTGGGGGGGGGGGGGGAGAGGTGGGGGGGGACAGGAGGGGGAAGGAGGTGTGTGTCCGAACAACATTCTCCTGCAATTCTCAGATCTTTAGCAATATCTCTGGCTTCTACTTACCAGATGGTAATAATCCTGTGTTATGAAAACCAAAAACATCTCAAGACATTGCCCAGTGTCTCCTGGAATGGGCTGTGTGGCAGGGCAGGAGAGGGGGGAAATCACCCTCCGTTGAGGGTCACTGCTCTAGATTCAACTACCAATATAAAGAAACACCCAGGATAAGCAGACACTGAGTAATTATCAAGTACACATAGCTCTACTGGTTGCTTGCAAGGGAAAAAAAAGGAAGGCAATTATCTGCTGTAAAGCACAGGGAACTCTGCTGAATATTATGTAATAACCTAAATGGTAAAAGAATTTGAAAAATAGATACATATAGTAATGTATGTATACATGAATCACTTTGCTGTACACTGGAAACTATCACACTGTTAATCAACTTTATGCCAATATAAAATAAAATGGTAAAAATAAACAAAAGAGAAAGAGAAATCCCTAGATTTAAAATTTATTTCTGAGATCTATCAACCAACTGCAAAGCAAAACTTTTTGGATCTTGATTAAAACAGATCTTATGGTAAAAACAATAAATAAGTCATTTGAATACTGTAACTTTGGGTATTTTAAAGAATTATTGTTAATATTCAGGTGTTCATATGCTACAGTAATTTTTTTAAAAAATAGTTTTTATCTTTTAAAGACCTATGTAGAAATGTCAAAGAGACGATGTCTAGGGTTTGCTTCAAAACAGTGTCTAGGAGTGAGATAAAGCAGAGGTGAGGGAATTAGTTTAGCCACATAGATTAGCCATGAGCAGATCATTTTAAAATATGGGTGATGGACACTTGAGAGATCTTTATACCATCCTGCTTATATTAGTACAAATCTAAAAACTCTATGACAAAAGTATAAAACGAGGTGAACTATTTCTAGAAAAGGTGGTTTCTTTGGAGAATGAACTGTACAGAACATCCTATATTAGCTGAAGACCAAGGGGTTGGACCAAAGTGAAGGCTGAAGGAGACACTGAGAAAGGGATAAGGAGAACCCAGGTGTCTGCAGGGAGAGACAGAACGCATTCTGAAAGGACTACATAAAAATATACGGAATGCAAAATGCCTTTGATTATTTTCCTTTTTAGTTCACCCCCAAAAAGACCACCACACTATCCTGTCAGTGGTATCCACCATCTTCCCTCTGCAATTGCCTCGTCAGGGTGATGATTCTCAGATGAAGTAATGCAACTTAATTATGACCAGGATAATAAGGGTGTGAATAGCAGGCAGATGCTCAACATCTGCTAATCCCAAATTTAATAACTCCTCAAGTTAATGCCTTTTCATGGGCTCTGGAAGAGTTGCTGACACAGAGTCCCAAATGCCTATTCTGCAAGTTTTGTTTTGCATCTCGTGTTAGGGTGTGTCTGGATTGATATCACACCATGACACTTATGGTTTATATTAGTTTTCTAGTTTAGGAGAAACTGAAAATAAATTATCACTGTGCTAATTTGCAGAGACACTGGCAGTGACTATTCATGTGACTTTTGTTGCAATGACTAATTTCTGGGGAAAGGGACTTATACTCACAAAAACTGCCTGTATCAAATACCCATTTTTGTCTATCTGTAAGCAGTTTCTTTAAATGTCCAGTGATCTGCATTAAGCACTGCCCAAGAATGCAAGTGTGGGGTAGGAGAAAGGTGGGGATGGGGAAGTGGAAAGGGAATCGTGACACATTCTCTCTGTACATATTCTTAGTCATGATCATAAGCTTACACTTCTTTCATGGCTCCCTTCTCTACAATTGCTCCAATTAACTTGCTAGCATCTTGCCTTCCATATTTGACTCATACCATTATCTTTCTTTTAATTGTGATCTTTGGTCTTCCCACCCATATTTCTATTTATCTACTGTCTGGGGATATCTAAGATTTTTTTAAATATCTTGCTGTATTTTGTTGTTAATGTTTGTTTGGTTGGATGGTTATGTTTCCTACTCTGTAGCCATTACATATTTTTCTGGCAACATCACCTTGATTTTCTTTAGGGGGACAACCTGGGGGACAATCCATACGGTTTTGATGGAGCAGCCCATCCTCCATATTCCAAAGGTGATCTTGGTCCTAGGCCCAGCTGGTCTGTGCCTTCTATTTCCCTGGTCATAGTGACCAGTTCAGGGGTGCTCTTGTGACACAGACTAGCCCAGAGAATTCAACCCCAGTACATTTTCTAAAGGAAATGCTTTCTTTCTGCTAGGTTTGTTCCACTGTGAGGACTTCAGTCTGGGTATTTCATCAGCCAATATTCAGAGAAGAGTCTGGTTGGAGATGAGGCTGACAAAGCAGAGCAGGTCCATAGGATGGAGGAAAAGGGAGAAGAGACAGGGAGGGAGAGTGACAGAGGAAGAGAAAAAAAAAGACAAAATGACAGAACAAGTCATATAGGATTCCTAGAACACCGTCTGAACTTCAGCTGGACCTGAAAATCCACCTCTAGACTTATTGTTGGTACACAAATAGTTGAGTTTCTATTGCTGCTGTTGCTCAGTTGCTAAGTCATGTCCGGCTATCCACAACTTGATGGACTGCAGCACAGCAGGCTTCCCTGTCCTCCACTACCTCCCAGAGTTTGTTCAAGCCCATGTCCATTGAGTTGGTGATGCCATCTAACCGTCTCGTCCTCCCTTTGGCTTCAATCTTTCCCAGCATCAGGGTCTTTTCCAGTGAGTCAGTTCTTTGCATCAGGTGACCATACAAAAACCAGTCAGACTAATGGCTTTATTTAATCAATAATTTTTAGAGGTACTGAGAATGGAGGGTAAAAAGGATGGAAGTGGTCGTCAGGGAGCTGGCAGTCTAGTTAGAAAGGCAAATTTTAAATTGAAAATAAAAAGAGTCGTGGGTACTATGGAAGATGTACAGGGTACCTGGGCACACAGAGCATGAGGGCTTAATCTAGTAAAAGGGTTAGAGAAAATCTCACAACTAAATCCCTTATATGCAGTCTTGTCTTAGATTGTGTACTGGTTATCTGTTGCCATACAACAAATTACCCTAAAACTTAATAGCTGAAAACAACAGATTTTTTTTTTTTTTCTCTCACAGGTACCGTTGGTCAGAATCCATAGGCAGCTTACCTGCCTGGTCCTGGCTCACGTTCTCTCATAAGGCTGCAGTCAAGGGTGTCATCATCTCAAGGCTCAGCTGAGGAAGGGTCTGGTGGCTAGCACCTTCAGAAGATTATCTTTTAAGCTCACTCAGCTAAACTTCTCCACCTTGCTACCTTGCAACACAGCACCCTTGGTTCCGCTGTGTGAATAATACAAAAGAGAACTAGAGAGAGCTCCTAAGACAGACCCTTAGTCTTTTGATAACCTAAGCTCAGAGTTCACATATCTTTAATTCTGCCATATTTCTACTCATTAGAAGCAAGCTACTAAGTCACATTTAAACATTTGACAGGAAGGGATTACACAAGAATATGAGTACTAGAAAGCAGAATCAGTGGGGCCCACCTTAGTTGCCCCCATAGTTTCAGTCAGTTCAATTCAGTCACTCAGTTGTGTCCAACTCTTTGTGACCCCGTGGACTGTGACACACCAGGCTTCCCTGTCCATCACCAAATCCCGGAGTTTGCTCAAACTCATGTCCATCGAGTTGGTGATGACATCAAGCCATCTCATCCTCTATCATCCCCTTCTCCTCCTGCCTTCAACCTTTCCCAGCATCAGAGTCTTTTCCTATGAGTTAGTTCTTCATATTAGGTGCTCAAAGGATTGGAGTTTCAGCTTCAGTATCAGTCTCTCTCATGAATATTTAGTACTAATTTCCTTTAGAATTGACTGATTTGATCTCTTTACAGTCCAAGAGACTTCTCCAACACTACAGCTCAAAAGCATCAATTCTTTGGCACTCAGCTTTCTTTATGGTTGTTCCAACTCTCACATTCATACATGCCTACTAGAAAACCATAGCTTTGACTAGACGGATCTTTGTCGGCAAAGTAATGTCTCTGCTTTTGAATATGCTTTCTAGGTTGGTGGTTGGTTGGGATTCCCTCATAGCTCAGTTGTTAAAGAATCTGCCTGCAATTCAGGAGACCCTGGTTTGATTCCTGGGTTGGGAAGATCCCCTGGAGAAAGGAAAGGTTACCCACTCCAGGATTCTTGGGCTTCCCCTTGTGGCTTGGCTAGTAAAAAATCTGCCTGCAATGCAGGAGACCTGGATTTGATCCCTGGGTTGGGAAGATCTCCTGGAGAAAGGAAAGGCTACCCACTCCAATATTCTGGCCTGGAAAATTCCATGTACTATGCAGTCCATGGGGTCGCAAAGAGTCAGATATGACTGAACAATTTTCACTTTCAACTTTCACTTTTATTTTCCAGGTTGGTCATAGCTTTTCTTCCAAGGGGCAAGCATCTTTTAACTTCATGGCTACAGTCACCATCTACAGTGATTTTGGAGCCCAAGAAAATAAACTCTGTCACTGTTTCCATTGTTTCCCCATCTATTTGCCATGAAGTGATGGGACCAGATGCCATGATCTTCGTTTTCTGAATGTTGAGTTTTAAGCCAACTTTTTCACTCTCCTCTTTCACTTTCATCAAGAGGCTCTTCAGTTCCTCTTTGCTTTCTGCCATAAGAGTGATATCATCTGAAATTATTGACATTTCTCCTGGCAATCTTGATCCCAGCTTGTGATTCATTCAGCCTGGCATTTCATGTGATGTATTCTGCATATAATCTAAATAAACAGTGTGACAATATACAGCCTTGACATATTCCTTTCCCAATTTTGAACCAGTCTGTCGTTCCATGTCCAGTTCTAACTGTTCCTTCTTGACCTTCATACAGATTTCTCAGGAGGCTGGTTAGGTAGTCTGGTATTCCCATCTCCTTAAGAATTTTCCACAGTTTGTTTTGATCCACACAGTCAAAGCTTTGGCATAGTCAATAAAACAGAAGTATATGTTTTCCTGGAACTCTCCTTTTCCTCTGATGCAAAGGATGTTGGCAATTTGATCTCTGGTTCCTCTGCCTTTTCTAAATTCAGCTAGAACACCTGGAAGTTCTCAGTTCATGTATTGTTGAAGCCTCACTTGGAGAATTTGGATCATTGCTTTGCTAGCGTGTTAGATGAGTGCAATTGTGCTGTAGTATGAGCATTCTTTGGCATTGTTTTTCTTTGGTATTGGAATGAAAACTGACCTTTTCCAGTCCTGTGGCCACTGCTGTTTGTGTTCTCCTAAAAGCAGGTCTTGAGATGAGGAATTTGGTCCAGAGAATTTATAGGAAATTGATCATAAGTAGTATTGTGAGAAAGCAAGGAAATGAGACAGGAGAGGGAGATCAGCCAGTAAGAGGTTGCCATTGACTGAATGTTTATATCTCCCCAAAATGCATACACTGACAACTATCCCTAATGTGATAGTATTTGGAGGTGGGTTCATTGGGAACTGAGTAAGTCATGAGGGTTCTAGCCTCATGAATAAGATTTGTTCCTTTATAAAAGAGGATCCAGAGAGATCCCTCACCCCTTCTTTTATGTGAGAAGGAAGTGATAAGAAGGCTATCTATGAACTGTGAAGCAGGTCTTCACCACACACTAATGTGCTAGCACTTGATCCCAGCCTCTAGAGCTATGAGTAGTACGTTTGTTGTGTATAAGACTGCCTCTTCGATGGCAGTCTTCCATAGTAGCTCAAAAGGACTAAAATAATTATCTCTAAGGAGTGGATTACAGCTCTATGCCACTAGGCTCCATCCCTCTGGGATTTAAATAGCTTGAGCTGAACAGAGGTCAGAATTGCCCCAACAAGGAATAAGGAAGTTGGGATATTGATTCAGCTTTTCCTGTACCTTGCTTCAGGGTTACCTGCAATAGTCTGCAAGGATATGGGCAAGCACCAGCAACACCTGCTGCCATGACCTTAGGGATTACCCCGGTCTATTTGACCTGGCTCCTGAGACTTTTCTTCCTTGGCATTCACCACTCACAAGAGTCTGGTTGAGAGTCAGTCACTTTTGAATACAAAGAATTATATCCAATTTATAAATATCCACAATGCATCACCTGTATATATTTGTCCCATCTGAAATTGTATTCAGTTCAGTCCCTCAGTCGTGTCCGACTCTTTGCAACCCCATGGACTGCAGCATGCCAGGCCTCCCTGTCCATCAACAATTCTCAGAGCCCACGCAAACTCACGTCCATTGAGTTGGTGATGCCATTCAATCATCTCATCCTCTATTGTCCCTTTCTCCTCCTGTCCTCAATCTTTCCCAGTATCAGAGTCTTTTCAAATAAGCCAGCTCTTCACATCAGGTGGCCCAGGGATTGGAGTTTCAGCTTCAATATCAGTCCTTCCAATGAATATTCAGGACTGATTTTCTTTAGGATAGACTGGTTGGATCTCCTTGCAGTCCAAGGGACTCTCAAGAGTCTTCTCCAACACCAAAGTTCAAAAGCATCAATTCTTCAGTGCTCAGCTTTATTTATAGTCCAACTCTCACATCCATACATGACTACTGGAAAAACCATGATGGACCTTTGTTGGCAAAGTAATGTCTCTGCTTTTTAATATGCTGTCTAGGTTGGTTACAACTTTTCTTCCAAGGAGTAAGCATCTTTTAATTTCATGGCTGCAGTCACCATCCATAGTTATTTTGGAGCCTAAACAAATAAGGTCTGCCACTGTTTCCACTGTTTCCTCATCTATTTCCCATGAAGTAATGGGACCAGATGCCATCATCTTCGTTTTCTGAATGTTGAGCTTTAAGCCAACTTTTTCACTCTCCTCTTTCACTTTCATCAAGAGGCTCTTTAGTTCCTCACTTTCTCCCATAAAGGTGGTGTCATCTGCATATCTGAGGTTACTGACATTTCTCCTGGCAATTTTGATTCCAGTTTGTGCTTCATCCAGCCCAGCATTTCTCACGATGTACTCTGCATATAAGTTACATAAGCAGGGTGACAATATACAGCCTTGATGTACTCCTTTTCCTATTTGGAACCAGTCTGTCGTTCCATGTCCAGTTCCAACCGTTGCTTCCTGACTTGCATACAGATTTCTCAAGAGGCAGGTCAGGTGGTCTGGTGTTCCCATCTCTTTAAGAATTTTCCACAGTTTGTTGTTATCCACATGGTCAAAGACTTTGGCATAGTCATAATGAATCAAAATACCATCCCACCTCTTAAACCTGTCTACTCTACCGGACAAGATAAAGTAGGTAGAAAATGGGCATTGCATAAGAAAGTTAAATACTGTGGTGCACATTAAATATCATCAGGGAGAAATGGAAATCCTTGTGCATAAAGAGTAATTTGAGTGGATTTTAAACAGCAAAAGATGGTAATATTTAGATGATAGAAACAGGGAGAAATTTTGTTTGACAAGAGACATGATGTGCAAGAGAAGTTAAAGGGAGGGGAGTTTGGAGGCTGGGTCTTGGTACTGGAAAACTGTTAGTGCTATGTGATGAATTAGGTTTCATTGCCAGTGCAGGATTGATTAAAGTGCTTGAGATAGATGTGACATAGTCATAGATTATAAAATAAATAATATCCCAAGGAGCCTTTACATCTCACTTACAATGAACAGGATAGAAAATGGGATAAGATTTTTTTTTTTTCACAAGTTATGTTTAAAGTGAACTGCTATTGAAATTATTACTATTGATTCTGTTACTATTTTGGTAAACTCTTAAGCATACCTTGTACTCAAGATCAGAGGTCAAGGGACTTTCTGTAAATGATCAAATAGCAGACATTTTCGGCTTTGTAGGTCATGTGGTAGTCTGCTTCAGTCACTCATTTCTTTTGCTGAAGCACAAGAGCAACCATAGACAATATAAAACTAAATGGATGTGACTTGTTCCAACAAAACATTACTTACAAAAACAGGCCAGATTTGACCCACTGGCCATAAGTCACTGACCCCAGATCTAGACAAATGTTCCTCTAATGTTCATATGCAAAAATCACTGAGATTTGTTAAAATGAGGATTTTGATGCAGTAGGTCAGTGGTAGATGTTTGCATTTCTGACAAGCTCCTGGGTGGTGCTGATGCTGCTTGTCCTTGGATCACACTTTGAGTCTTAAGGGGGATATATCAAATTTTCAACTAAAACTGTTATTTTCGTATTTGACTCTTGGTGTATCTTCTCCCAGTTACCGCTAGGAATTTATACCTCATTTAGAAAGCCAATGCTTTAAGCCTGCATTCCCTACCTTGCCTTAAATTGAGTCACTTGGGACCCTTGCTATAAATACATTTTCTCAGGCCCCTCTCCCTGGGGATCCTAATTCACCTAAGGATCTGGGATGAGGCTCCAAAATCTGTGTGCTAAAAACCCTAGATGACTGTTATGATCAAGCAAGTTTGGAAAGCACTGGGAACACAGAATCAGCCTCCAGTTTTTTGTAACTCTCAGGAGTAATTAACATTATTGAGATCCTGCCATGAATACAGTACAATACAAGGCGATATAAGGGTATAAAAGATGCTGTCTCTGGCCTAAAGGATCTTTGGTCTAAGGCATCAGGGTTACAGGCAGTACTTCCCTTAGAGCAGTCAGAGGATCTTACTTTTAAATGCATATTATTTATAGAAACACAGTCACTCAGTCACCTCCCCAGTGAATGTTGCTTTACTTTCTTCTTCAATTAAAGCCAGTCTGGAAAGAATTGGGAGTGATATTTAAACTCCCCTAAGGCAAATGGGGTAAACACACCTAACACTCTCACCTTAAGAAAACACTTAACTAATAGAGCCAGGGATTACAGCACACCCTTGGTACTTGGGGCAAGAGACTCCATGACCCACATCCAGAAAAAAACATTCTTTAGAGAATGTCTTCTTCAGACAAAGTAGTGCTTTTGCTCGCTAGTCAAATATTAGTACTGAAAAATACATGGGTTTCCTTTAAGACAGCTCTTTCCATTCAAAACACTAGCACTGTGCAGAAAAGAAATGATTTGATTTAAATTATCTGAAAATCATTTCTTTAAAAAAGAAGGAAGAAGAAAAAGTGTATCAGTGGTACTTCTCAGACTATTCGCTCAAAGAAAGCCTAGGAAAAGAAGCACTGTTGCCAAAATATTTCCAAACTTTTGTTGGTATAATGTTCTAAATTTCTGAGGAAAAGGGACCTTCTGTTTTTGCTTATAATGCCTCTCCAAGAGTCTCTGATCACTGCAGCTCCACCTAGTAATTGCTTGCTTACATAATCCAAAAGACAGCTCAAATAGCCATGAGTGCCCCCAGAAGACTTTCTCTAACCTTCAGTTTATATGGTTCCCTTCCCGCCATCATGCCTTGACTCACCAATATCTGCCTAATAGCGTCTAAACTCCATGGTATGGAGTGCAAGCCCCTCCAGGATCTTAACCCTTCCCAGCTCTTCCAGCCCTGTCTTTGGCTAATCCCTCCACCCAGAAATCACCACACGTCCTTGATGATATAGTGATGCCAACTTCATTGAAGTTTCCTGAGCACATTCCTCAGTGCTTGCTGGTTGCTCCGCTTGGACACCTACTCCTGTGCCACTCGTCCCCTCCCCTCTGTGTGCCCAGCAAACTGACTAATGCTCCAAAATCAGTGCAGTGCAGTCTTTTCTGGAAAGTGACCTCTGACAAAGGAAAATGAAGTTCTATGTCTCCACCAAACCTCATATCTAACACCATCAGAGCATTATCAAATCATGTCATTTATGTTTTATATCTATTTCCAAACAAAACTAAAAACTTCTTAAGAACACACACTATGCCAGCTCATTTACCTACTTCCAGTTCTTCTCCAAAATGGAGTTCAGTTCGGTTCAGTTCAGTCATTCAGTCGTGTCTTGACTCTTTGCAACCCCATGAGTCGCAGCACACCAGGCCTCCCTGTCTATCACCAACTTCTGGAATTTACCCAAACTCATGTCTATCGGAGTCAGTGATGCCATCCAGCCATCTCTTCCTCTGTCACCCCCTTCTCCTCCTGCCCTCAATCCCTCCCAGCATCAGGGTCTTTTCCAATGAGTCAACTCTTCACATGAGGTGGCCAAGAGTTTCAGCTTCAGCATCAGTCCCTCCAATGAACACTCAGGACTGATCTCTTTTAGGGTGGACTGGTTGGATCTCCTTGCAGTCCAAGGGATTCTCAAGAGTCTTCTCCAACACCACAGTTCAAAAGCAGCAATTCTTCAGCACTCAGCCTTCTTCACAGTCCAACTCTCACATCCATACATGACCACTGGAAAAATCATAGCCTTAACTAGATGGACCTTTGTTGGCAAAGTAATGTCTCTGCTTTTTAATATGTTGTCTGGGTTGGTCATAACTTTCATTCCAAGGAGTGCTGGATATAAAACACAGGCTCAATTCAATATCTGAAAATGCTGATGAAGAATCAACCATGTGAAGATACTTACACAGAAATTGCTGTCAGACCTGACCTTGGCTAAATAAAGGATGAATGTATAAGCTATTAGCCTATGAAAAAGTAGTGAAAGTGTTAGTCACTCAGTTATATCTGATTCTTTGCTACCCCATGAACTGTAGCCTGCCAGGCTCCTCTGTCCATGAAATTCTCCAGGCAAGAATACTGGAATGGGTAGCCATTACCTTCTCTAGGATATCTTCCCTACCTGGGGACTGAACCTGTGTCTCTTGCATTGCAGGCAGATTCTTTACCCTAGGAGCCACCAGGAAGCTTATTTACAAAGAAACCACTGTCAGATCTGACTTGGCTACTTAAATGATGAACATGTAATCTATTAGCCTACAGTTCCAACAATACTCCTTTTATGAAAAAGATCTAGTTTCTAGGCTTTTAATCCATTAACTCTATCCTTGTACCAAGCAGATGGCATCACATACAAACAGGTTTCCAACAGCCTCTGATCAGTCACAATCTTATTTCTAAATTACTTGTCCTAACCTACTTCACATACTATACCCCACGTGTTCCTGATTCTTTTGGCTTATGACCTCATTACATGACCTCCTGTTTACAACCTCACCACATTCTGTAGGCCTGAACTTGGTCTTGTTTTCCTGGCTAAGGCCTGAGTTCTTCTCCTTGACTGTATATAATTTGAATTCTCTCTTTGCATTCAAGATTCTCTGTGAGTAGGTACTCACAGAGTACCTGTGAGTACTCTGTGTATCCAGCTTGTTCTGAGAACTCCTTTGGTTAATCCTCTTGTTGAACATATGTCCAGTCTTCTGAGTGCAACACAAATATGAGGGATGACCTTGAAGCACTAGTTGAGGAAAATAATCAGTACTGAAAAGTTTTAAAAAGAAGGGGAATGTAGAGTCAAAACCATAAGACATACACCATGTCAACTGGTACATATTATTCCATTGTAGAACTATTTGCCTTCATCTAAAAAAAAAAAAAACTTAACCTTTATTAGTCATCAAGAGAAAGATGCACTGAAATGAGGGAAGAGAAACATATCTTAGAAGGGTATAGAGAAAGATGATAAAGGGATGAATGAAAACAGTAAAAGAAAAGCAATTTGGTATAATTATCTTTGGTGGGATATTTAAGGCAGAAGAGTTTTACACCTGGTACTGAATCTACCTGAGCCAAGTCCTATTGCAGAAGAAGTAGAAGCAAAGACATTTAAAAGAAACTGCCAGAGAAATAAAACAGAAAGAGTCTCAGCCCAACACCCTGAAATAGTGTATCACCTACAGAATCCTTATATTTCAGTGTTATATGAGAGACAAATAAACTGTTTTTGTTTTTTTTTAAGAATAAGAGATAAAAACTTGTCAAAACTTCCAGGTTTGACAAGTCATTGCCCTAGAAATGGAAGAAGAGGAGGAGATACTGGTGGTTAAGAGCAGAGGCAATAGGAGTCAAGAGGACCTTGGCTGGAATCTAAGACCTAACTATTTTAGGCAGGGAGACTTTGGAGAAGTGACTTGACTATGCTATGTGTCAGTTTCATTATCTATAAAATGAGAATAAATATACCTAACTTTCAAGTTGATTTATGGATTAAATATAATAATTAATGGAGACTAGTTGGTATAACATGATTTGAGAGTGTTCTTGTGTCTGATATGGCCTATGAAACAGTAGAGGCCTAACTCCTACTCTTCTGGATGGTGTCCATGCAATTTATAGGCTAAGGATAACCTGTGATTCACCCATGGCCATGACTATTAGATTGTTACTGATGAACCAGAATAAGAATTAACTATTTTGTGGTTTCATTTTCTTTAAATTAGATTTTCTTCATTTTGCTTAGGAATTCTGTCTTGGATACTTATATTGCCAATTCCATTGATAGCAATTATTCGGGCCGAAAAATTCAAAGACATCATTAATTCCTCTTTCACTCTATATCCAACCCAAGAATCACTTCTGTCAAGGCATCACCTTCACTGCTACCATCATAGTTCAAGTTGCCTGAATTATGGCAAAAACCTCCTCAGTGGTCTTGGTAATACTACCATTGCTACCCTATAGGTTATTCTGAAAAGAAAAACAAAATGATATCTTTTCAAAAACATCTTTCAGATACATTTGTTTGCTCAAAATCCCCCATTGACTCCTTTTGTCACTCAGAACAAAAGCCAAAGTCCTTTTGATGACATGTAAGGTTCCACTCGGAGAAGGCAATGGCACCCCATGCTAGTACTCTTGCCTGGAAAATCCCATGGACAGAGGAGCCTGGTGGGCTGCAGTCCATGGGGTCGTGAAGAGTCAGACACGACTGAGCAACTTCACTTTCACTTTTCACTTTCCTGCACTGGAGAAGGAAATGGCAACCCACTCCAGTGTTCTTGCCTGGAGAATCCCAGGGACGGGGGAGCCTGGTGGGCTACCGTCTCTGGGGTCGGTAGAGACGACCAGTGTCCACTCCACACAATGTGCATGGGTTTCATGTTGATTCCAAAATATGCCAACATGTCTCACAGCATTTGCCCTGCTCTGAAACACTCTTCTCAGGATACCTGCCTGACTTCCTCCCTCAGAATTCTGACATCTCTTCTGAAATAACACCTCACTACAGAGTACTACTGTCTTTGCCTGGATTTCCCCAAAAGCAGAGCCTGAAACAAAAGTTTGAATGCATGTGGCTTGGAGGGAAAATTGATCCCAAGGGGAGGAGTCAGGGCAGAAGGAGAGAAAACTAACCCAAGGGCATCTTAGTGACCTGACAGAGCTCAGTCTGACTAGGTCACTCTGTGGTTCATGAAGCATGTGCCCCCGGAATCATCTACTCAGATGAGGAAGAGGCAAGTATGTATCTACCACGCCCCTCTCCAATCAGTCAAAGGTTACTGAAGGGAATGCTACTTCCCTTGACCAAGTGAGCACATGCATTTACCAGGATTCATGCTTGTGGGCTAAGCTGCTTCCGTCGTGTCTGACTCTTTGCGACCGCATGGGCCGTAGCCCACAAGGCTCCTCTGTCCCTAAGATTCTCCAGGCAAGAATACTGGAGTGGGTTGCCGTGCTCTCCTTTAAGGGATCTTCCCAACCCTGGGATCAAACTCATAACTCATGTCTCTTACTTCTCCTGCACTGGCAGGTGGTTCTTTACCACTAGTACCACCTGGGGAAGCCCATTTAGTAGGGTAGTCAAGAAGAATAAACTCAGTAGGGCAGAGAAGCCACTGTAAGGAGACTAGAGATAAAGGTACAACTAAATTGATAAGCTCTTAGATGACAGGAATCTGGCTGCTGCAGCAAAAATAAAATAAGAGGTGGCTAAGTGGATATGAGACAAGAGCTTAAGAGTTACCTCTACCTCCTTAACCCCTTTATCCAAAATAGCACCCTACCCTTTCATTCCTATCCCGTTATTACTATCTCATGTATTCACTTGCTTATAGACTTAAAGTTCTTCCCTGCTAGACTGTAAGTAGCATGAATCACAGTTTAGTGTATTTCATTTGCTACAGTGTTCTCAATCTGGAATGGTATGTGATCAATTCAGTTCAGTCGCTCAGTCGTGTCTGACTCTTTGCAACTCCAAGGACTGCAGCATGCCAAGCTTCCCTGTCCATCACCAACTCCCAGAGTTTGCTCAAACTCATCTCCATCAAGTCAGTGATACTATCCTACCATGTCACCCTCTGTTGTCTGCTTCTCCTCCAGCCTTCAGTCTTTCCCAGCATCAGGGTCTTTTTCAGTGAGTCAGTTCTTCGCATCAGGCGGCCAAAGTATTGGAGCTTCAGCCTCAGTTCCTTCCAATGAATATTCAGGACTGATTTCCTTTAGAATTGACTGGTTTGATCTCCTTGCTGTCCAAGGGACTCTCAAGGGTCTTCTCCAACACCATAGTTCAAAAGCATCAATTCTTAAATGCTCAGCTTTTTTATGGTATGTGATACACTGCAACAAATATTTGTTGGTAAATGAGTGGTTTTATATCTATAAACTGATATGTTTGTGTGTGTATGTGAGCGGCCCAAATATCAGACTGTCTTTACATAATCAACATATGTTGGTACTTTTTGCCATTGTTTTATCTGTCCGTTCAGCTTTGCTTACATGGGCTTCTTCATTCCCCTTAAAGTGAAGTTAAATCAGGTTTAAGCCAACAGGCATCAACAGAAATCCTGCTGATGCTCTAGATGAGTGTTTTACAAATGCAAACATATAACGTCAGAGTCAATTGAAGTGCTTGTTATAACAGTGTGCTGGGCCCCACATCAGGGCTAGATGGGGCCTGAGAATGTACATTTCTAATAAGTCCTGTGTTACTGCTGGTCAGGGTCCACATTTGAGAAACCACTTCATTAGACTGTTCTAACAGCCCCTTGAAGTGGGCACCTTGCCCATTACATAGCCTGGCCCAGGATTGGTGAGACCCAAGGGCAGAAGCAGGTTTGTTTCATTTAAGCTACTACAAAGCCCAGTACAGTCCTGCTTCTTGGAGACTTTACAAGGTCACCATTCAACATGGGATTTACTTACTGTGTTCAACTACTTCTGATGAAGAGTTCAGGCCTGTTTAAGAGCTCTCTTTACAGTCAGCACTAGGACCATATTTTTAAATAAACCATATCTTTCTTTAATTGGCACGTCTAAGTGGAAGCAGAAAAACAGGATATGAAGACCAGAGTACCAGAAGTGAAAATCTCAGAAATCATGAGGAAAATGAAAAAGGGCAATCCTGATTTGGGGGCAGAGTTCTTTTATGCTTGATAACTTTGGAGGAATCAAACTGATTTCCTTTGAAGAGGAGAAGAAATTGCAAGACAAGCAATTAGCTCTCCATTCCCCAGGAAAAGGTAGTTGAGTATATGCAATGGTCTGCTGCTACTACTGCTTTTAACGCTGTGGTTCTCAATCAAAACCAGCTGTCAGCTGCACTGAATTCATGGGTAACTTGGGGACCAAATCAGATGCGAGAGACAGGGACACAGTGTGCCAGTCCTGGTCTTTGACTTTACTTTCTCCAGTGACCATTTAGGAGGTGATAGAAACACAGCATGATACTCCAAAAATTAAACCTCTCATGGTTAGTGCCACCCAATCCCACCACTCTAAACGAAGTTGGCCTTATTTTTATATAGAATCTATTTGGGTGTTAGATTTCACTGGAGTGATTCTTTTCAACAAGAAATACCATATGCTACTCCATGAATAGAAAATCTCTTATGGCCCAAGATTAGCAAATCTAATTATCAGAGAATATAAATGTAATTTACTAGCTGAATTTAACTGACTAGCTAATCTACCAGAGAGTTGAATCTCTCTCCAGCTAGAGTGGTTTTTATTCCTATTGGTTATGATAAACTTGGGAATTTTCCTCAAAGCTTATCCTAATTCCAAAAAGATTGTCTGAGCCTTTTGCATTCTGATGTTCTGGTGGAATTATGCATCACTTTGTATGCTAAGGTTTTGAAATTATAGTCCTTTACTAAAACTTAAGTCTCAATATGCTTAAGGTATAAGATACATACATAGACATATATGTAAAATACAGGTATACAGATATAAACAAAGATGCTTACAGTATAACAATGAAATTCTCCACAAATGACCTTTGGGCCAAATTTGAATCTTTACAAATAGCCTTTGCAAGTCTCATCTGAAATATCTGCCAATTCTTAAAAGCACATCTCATTGTCAAAGTTTTATTTCAATTAAAATCATTATTCCTTTAACTTACCGGGAAGAACAAATAAAATTCTGTAATGATCCTCTTAGAATAATTTCTAGAGCTCTTTCTTGGACTTTATCAATGGCAGAATTTCAGAAAGCATAAGCTAGTATTCTACAAGACTTATAAAGATATACTTTATGCCTATCTATTTACATCTCCTGCCCCAAATTTCTTGAGTATCTGAACAATTTGATATGATCTCAGACGTGCCTTAATAGGATAGACATATGTGGGTTGTCACCAGTTCTAGTTGTGGACCTGCCATCAGTTCAGTTGCTCACTTGTGTCCAACTCTTTGCGACCTCACGAATCGCAGCACGCCAGGCCTCCCTGTCCATCACCAACTCCCGGAGTTCACTCAGACTCACGTCCATAAAGTCAGTGATGCCATCCAGCCATCTCATCCTCTGTCATCCCCTTTTCCTCCTGCCCCCAATCCCTCCCAGCATCAGAGTCTTTTCTAATGAGTCAACTTCCCATGAGGTGACCAAAATACTGGAGTTTCAGCTTTAGCATCATTCCTTCCAAAGAAATCCCAGGGCTGATCTCCCTCTTGATGAAAGTGAAAGTGGAAAGTGAAAAAGTTGGCTTAAAATTCAACATTCAGAAAACGAAGATCATGACATCCGCTCCCATCACTTCATGGGAAATAGATGGGGAAACAGTGGAAACAGAGTCAGACTTTATTTTGGGGGCTCCAAAATCACTGCAGATGGTGATTGCAACCATGAAATTAAAAGACGCTTACTTCTTGGAAGAGAAGTTATGACCAACCTAGATAATATATTCAAACGCAGAGACATTACTTTGCCAACTAAGGTCCGTCTAGTCAAGGCTATGGTTTTTCCTGTGGTCATGTATGTGGTCATGTGAGAGTTGGACTGTGAAGAAGGCTGAGCACTGAAGAATTGATGCTTTTGAACTGTGGTGTTGGATAAGACTCTTGAGAGTCCCTTGGACTGCAAGGAGATCCAACCAGTCCATTCTGAAGGACATCAGCCCTGGGATTTCTTTGGAAGGAATGATGCTAAAGGTCTTATTGCACATCTGAAATTGAGCTGTTTGCATTGTTCTAACCAGGAAATGGTGAGATACAAACTCCTTAGTTAACCACTCAGGAGTAAAATGCATTGTTTAAGTCGGGGACATGTTTAAAAACCAAAAAGCAGATTTGAATCAAAAGATGGCATTCCCAAAGGTACCTTCTGGAATGATATGATGTGATAGTCTCACTAGGCAGCACCTTCTAGGGTGATCTAGGGTCAAAGATGTGGGCTGACAGTTGGTGGAAAGGTGTCTAGACCATGAAGAAAATCAATAAATGAGCTCCAAGCATGAGCGCAACTCTCCAGTTAAACATACACAAGATCTTTTTCAATATTAAGCAAAACACATGGACATTTAGTTTACTTCATTATAAACCCCCAAGTCACAGCAGCATTAATGCCAAAGTGGTGTCTGAGGGCCCATTCAAAGCAAGCCTGGAAAACGCTTCTTGAGCAAAAAGGCAACTCTCAACACAGGGTATCAGGGCTTTACCATCTTATTGTTCATCTTATGCTCATTTTGGCATTAAATAAGAAACAAATTACAAATTGAATACTTCTGCTAAGACAATTTTTTCCCTTGAAGAACCTAACTAGTTTACAACAAATGAAAGTGTGTGTGTGTGTGTGTGTGTGTGTGTGTGTGTGTGTGTAACTTACTCATTAGGTGCATAAATGGTTGATGGATTTTCATTGTTCATTTAGAACCATGGGTAATGCTGGGTCTCTACACACCATAAAATGTCTTAAGTCCCTTTGCCACAGTGCACTACAGAGCCCTTATATCTATCTGACTCCACAGCAGTGGGGACCTGAGCCGGAGGACTCTAGGGGTTTCAGAGCAGCTTCCTTCTATGCATCCATTGTGGGAAGAACCCTCTGGTGGGCTGATCTATCATAACAGACTCCGGATGGGCAGGTCTGCTGCTGCTGCTGCTGCTAAGTCGCTTCAGTCGTGTCCTACTCTGTGTGATCCCAGAGACGGCAGCCCACCAGGCTCCCCCATCCCTGGGATTCTCCAGGCAAGAACCTTGGAGTGGGTTGCCATTTCCTTCTCCAATGCATGAAAGTGAAAAGTGAAAGTGAAGACGCTCAGTCATGTCCAACTCCTAGCGACCTCATGGACTGCAGCCCACCAGGCTCCTCTGTCCATGGGATTTGCCAGGCAAGAGTACTGGAGTGAGGTGCCATTGCCTTCTCCAGATGGGCAGGTCTAGTTAATAATAAAAGATAAAATTCAGAAGTGACTTTGATTTAGATGACAGAATCCCCATGGAGCCAATCATAATATTGAGAATGACCTCAGAAATATTCCTTTCTTTGGATTTGTCTTATCTGTAGAGAATTTCCAGACTAAAAAGAAGAATTGCATGGTGTTTATAGATCGGAAAACTTTAGCATGTGTGAGTGCTGAGTCACTTCACCACGTCCAACTCTTTTGTGACACCATGGACGGTAGCCCCTCAGGGTCCTCTGTCCATGGTATTTTCCAGACAGGAATATTGGAGTTGGTTGCCATGCCTTCTTCCATAGGTTCTGCCTGACCCACAGATTGATTCTATCTCTTATGTTTCGTGCATTGTCAGATGGGTTCTTTACCACTAGTGCCACCTGGGAAGCCACTGGAAACATTTTAACTATGGACAAAAATCAAAATTTCTGGTAACCAGAGAGAGTTGGGTGGCAGCTGGGAATATGGAAGCAGAAACCAAATGGAAGTTTGAAGTTTCAACCAAAAATGATATGGAGAGCAAGGACACACTACACCTTATTTTAATTTAGAAGCACTTGATCTTAATAAGTCAATGGGGCAAAAAGGGGAAAAAACATTGGTATTGTGGCTCGTATTTTGGACTGTAGTTTCTGGAGGTAAAAGGGTCATTTTCCTAGGTCCTGAGTTTCTCATCTACAATAAGAGAGATTCATTGGAAACCTCCAAACTTCCTTTATCTCTCAGAATCAATAATTATAACACATAAGTAGCTTGTAATTCTGTTGCTACCATTTCAAAGCACCTACACTGATTTCTGTGAGAACCATAAATAAGGGAATAGAAAACATGTGTTATATCTCGCTTTTCCATTACACCTTAATTTTATGGTGGGGCCAAGGCTCCAAGAATATCTCTATGATCTGCTGTGTACACGCCCAGCTTGTAGGCCAAGATAAGTCTTGCAAAATCAACCATTTTGTTTCTATTACTGCACTGAGTCACTATTGCTGTGAAGTATAATATCAGAATCATGTCATAAGATAATATTCGGTGTCAAGATACTAAGGTACTTAGCCTCATTCAAACCAAATATCTATTATAAAAATAAATAAATAAAATTTGGAGTGCTCAAGCCATCTGGGCTATTGGAACTGAACTTCCCCAACTGATTGCAACATTGAACAATCCTATGTTTTCCCCAGTCATTACTAATCTGGTCTTTGAATCTGAATATGAGCTGTCTAACCTACATTCAGTTCAATTCAGTTCAATTCAGTTGCTCAATCATGTCCGACTCTTTGCAACCCCATGAATAGCAATACTCCAGGCCTCCCTGTCCATCACCAACTCCCAGAGTTCACTCATACTCATGTCCATCGAGTTGGTGATGCCATCCAGCCATCTCATCCTCTGTCATCCCCTTCTCCTCCTGCACCCAATCACTCCCAACATGAGTGTCTTTTCCAATGAGTCAGCTCTTTGCATGAAGTGGCCAAAGTATTGGAGCTTCAATTTCAACATCAGTCCCTTCAATGAACACCCAGGACTGATCTCCTTTAGGATGGACTGGTTGGACCTCCTTGCAGTCCAAGGGACTCTCAAGAGTCTTCTCCAACACCACAGTTCAAAGGCATCAATTCTTTGGTGCTCAGCTTTCTTCACAGTCCAACTCTCACATCCATACATGACCACAGGAAAAACCATAGCCTTGACTAGATGGATCTTGTTGGCAAAGTATTATCTCTGCTTTTCAATATGCTATCTAGGTTGGTCATAACTTTCCTTCCAAGAAGTAAGTGTCTTTTACTTTCATGGCTGCAATCACCATCTGCAGTGATTTTGTAGCCCCCAAAAATAAAGTCTGACACTGTTTCCACTGTTTCCCCATTTATTTCCCATGAAGTGATGGGACCAGATGCCATGATCTTCGTTTTCTGAATGTTGAGCTTTAAGTCAACTTTTTCACTCTCCTCTTTCACTTTCATCAAGAAATTTTTAGTTCTTCTTCACTTTCTGCCATAAGGGTGATATCATCTGCATATCTGAGGTTATTAATATTTCTCCCAGCAATCTTGATTCCAGCTTGTACTTCTTCCAGCCCAGCGTTTCTCATGATGTACTCTGCATATAATTTAAATAAAATAGGGTGACAATATACAGCTTTGACGTACTCCTTTTCCTATTTGGAACCAGTCTGTTGTTCCATGTCCAGTTCTAATTGTTGTTTCCTGGCCTGCATATAGGTTTCTCAAGAGGCAGGTCAGGTGGTCTGGTATTCCCATCTCTTTCAGAATTTTCCACAGTTTATTGTGATCCACACAGTCAAAGGCTTTGGCATAGTCAATAAAGCAGAAATATATGTTTTTCTGGAACTCTCTCTTGCTTTTTCCATGATCCAGAGAATGTTGGCAATTTGACCTCTGGTTCCTCTGCCTTTTCTAAAACCAGCTTGAACATATGGAAGTTCAAGGTTCATGTATTGCTGAAGGCTGGCTTGGAGAATTTTGAGCATTACTTTACTAGCGTGTGAGATGAGTGCAATTGTGTGGTAGTTTGAACACTCTTTGGCATTGCCTTTCTTTGGGATTGGAATGAAAACTGACCTTTTCCAATCCTGTGGCCACTGCTGAGTTTTCCAAATTTGCTGGCATATTGAGTGTAGCACTTTGACAGCATCATCTTTCAGGATTTGAAATAGCTCAACTGGAATTCCTTTGCCTCCACTAGCTTTGTTCATGGTGATGCTTTCTAAGGCCCACTTGACTTCACATTCCAGGATGTCTGGCTCTAGATGAGTGATCACACCACCGTGATTATCTTGGCCATGAAGCTCTTTTTCATACAGTTCTTCTGTGTATTCTTGCCACCTCTTCTTAATATCTTCTGCTTCTGTTAGGTCCATACCATTTCTGTCATTTATCGAGCCCATCTTTGCATGAAATGTTCTCTTGGTATCTCTAATTTTCTTGAAGAGATCTCTAGTCTTTCCCATTTTGTTGTTTTCCTCTATTTCTTTGTAATGAGTCCAATCCATGGGCCTCATTATTTGCTTACCGATCAGCTCTAGGCTCTGTTATGTGATTTAAACCGTCCTTCTACTTGGTAAACATGAGTGGGAAAATAAACATGACTTTTGAAAAGGGCAGTCATTGTAATTTAAATGTGCATATATGATGTTCTTCATTTACTGCATAAATAATACCTGCTACATTCAGAGAATACCTGAATCTATTAAAATATTACAACATTTTCTTCACCTTCTCCAAACACCAAGGCCTGATGGATATAAGGAGAAAGGAAATATCATTTCATAATATTTTATTCAACCAGCCATGGATCTATCATCATTCCAAACAAAGACCTTATGACAAAGTGCTGTTTCATTATTCTCCTGACACACATAAAGTACATTTTCCCCATGAATCCTACCTAAACCTTCACTGCCCATGGAAAACTTCTGCTTAAAAGACTAGATGTTGTTATTCAGAAGCATGAACACGTGATATTGCAAACTCTGCTAGTGCATACACACACTCACAGGTGTGCTCACACACACACACACACACACACACACACGCAGTCAGCACCTTGCTCAAACATTTCTGCATTATTGGCCATAGTACACAGCACACTCTGCTTCTCCACATTGTAATTCTGAGCTGCAGCTCATCAGAGCACATGCCTTATTTCTGGCAGCAGCACAACCCAGATGTGCAGCCCTTGGAAGAAATCACTCCACCACTGTCATCTGGCTATCACCTCCCTTGCCTGGATTCTCCAGTGGATCCCAGAGTGGTGGTGCTGGGTTTCCTGCCAGCTTCACCTACTTTCACACCATTCTCTCATACATGGGAGAAATTGGGTCACTTTATATGTTGCTAAACTGAGAAGGAACAGATCACAGGCTCAAGGAATTTTCACTTCTAAATTATTGGGAAAATGGAAAAGATTTTTCCATGCTTTCATGTATAGTAGAATGCTGTGTTCATACACGAGTGGCTGGGCTGAGCAGTAATCAACAGATGCGTGACCTGTTCTGGAACAGAGCTGAATTCTCAATCATTCTGCTCTACACAGAAATCACACATGGTTGCAGGTAAAACCCCAACCATGGGCTCTCTATGGACAAAGAACTATTGTTTGTGGGATTTTGGCCCCAGAATTCTCCTGGGCTTCTGTGGTTCTAGGCAGAAATGGTAATTCAATCAGTTCAACTATACACGAAATAGGAACTGATTCTGACAGATTGCTCAGTTTCAAACATTCACAGTCCCTATTTGAAGCAATTTTGCCTGATTTTCAGGGAGGCTCTACATTAATGGCTTGCATTACTTCGACATAAAGGCAAAGCACTGACTTTCTCTAGTAGTTTTGATATAAAAAGGAAACAATTCCCATCCAGGCTTAGCAAATCAATTGTACTACAACCTCATGGTTCTGTAGCTCATGGACAAAATTTATTCCAAATATCTTTGGAAGTTCTTTAAAACAAAAAATAAGAGAAGGGCAAAACAGGTCTATTTTAGACTGGATTGGTGTAGTAATGGAACATCACTCTTCTAAAAGAATGTTAGTGATATTCTTACACATACAGAAAGAGTTTTTTCTGCACTTTCTCATGTTGTCCAGAACAGTGTGATGTTGATAAAGACAGCATCCTTGTTTTCTAAAAGTTTTCATCATTCATTTGGACGGTAATACTTAAGCAACACTGAAGAAATGTAATGTCTGGTGCATAGATTCATAGATTCACATATTCAACAGTGTGGTATCCCTCAGCTCTTTTATGTTTATTGTTCCATGGGATTTGAACAAGATATTGACTATCCTAACAGTGGAAATGGCACTGATATCATTAGGTGATCTGAGTTCTCATGTTGGCCCTGCCAATAGATGGCCCTGAGTTTTCAGGCAAAGCACTTAATTTCTCTGGGCTTCAGTATCCTCGTGTGGAAATAAGATCAGCAATTTTCCAATTTCTTTAGCACCAAAATTCATTTTCCAACAACAAATCTAACATATAAAACAGATGAAAGTAACACAGATGTTAGTGTTGACTTTTCTAAGTTCAGACCCATAGTATGTTGACTGGTCTTCCAATAACCCCTAAGATCATAAATATGAGAAAACCTCATTCTAGTTATAATGGAAACCTCAAATGATGCCTATTTGCTAAAGATTTTATACAATTGCTTTACCAAACCTGAATGTCCAACTTTTGGGATTTTTATGAGAATAAAGAGTCAAGTATTTAAGCCATAATTAATTTTAATTTTCTTTCTATGTCACTGAATCTAATCTTAACTAAGCACGTTGTGAACCCTCCCTCCTCAAAAACATTGAATTACTTTTCCTGTTTTCTATCAGACATGCTCAGGGAGGAGTCTTGCAACAGAAATACTGGGACCAAAGGAGTCAGGTGCTTTCCTGTCCAACTTTATCTTTCCCATCCAACTTTATCTTTCCCATACTTCCTATTATCAATCATATCTTACATTGCTACAGTGTTAAAAAGCCAAACTAGCACTCACTTTTTCAGGGCCTAGAGAAGAAAGGTGAAGATAGAATTGGCAAAGAGTTGGAAGAGGGCGAATGTCAAAAGGAAATCTATATCATCTGAGTGGAGACAGGATTTGGGGGATTGTACATTCAATCCATTGCTTAATTCCCTGTAGAATGTTCATGCCACACACTTAGATGAAGTACCACTATGTAGTAAGTAGTCAGCGTTAGCCATGTAGAGATGAGTTACACATTCCCCAGGTCAGAAATGAATATGTAAACTGGTGGGATACACAAGTAGAGAAACGTGTTTCTTTATATGAAAAAACACTTTGTATCCCTCCAAGCAGGTTACTCAGTTTCTACTGGAACATTGTCTATGATAGAATCTTATCCCATGCCTCCTACATGCTCTCTTCCACGAGCAGATGGTACTAATCGACTTTATCTAAAAGGGCACCCTGCTGCTCTATCCCTTTTCTTTACAGCACTTAATCACCTCCAGATATATTACATAGTGTATTTTTGTTTCTCTGGTTAATAACTTATCCCCCTCACCTTAGAACGAAAGGAATGTGATAGTAAGAACTCTTATTTTTGTCCACTGCTTTCTTTCCAGTGCCTAGAAAAGTACCTGGTACCTCAGAGGTTTTCAATAAATATTTAGTGAATAGATTTGTTTTAAAAAGATTCTTTTTGCTATTGAGCCAAAACATACCCTTATCAAGTCTATTTAATTTCAGTTTATTGTTGGATTCACTTTGTGTTATATTTCACTTTATAATGGTGAAAGAAAGCTGTCTATATCTAATGCTAATATCTTGACAGTAAAATAAGACACTAAATGACAACTTCTTTCAATTAATTCTTGATAAGCATTCTGGAATCATATCAAATAACTTTCATGTCTTTTCTATATGACAGCTCATCAATTACTAGGAGACAGTTATCCTATCCTACCCCTCCTACACCTTCACCAATGGTTTCTTATTCTGCCAAAAGTTTACAATTCCTTAAATTCTAACTCATGTGGCTTATCATGTCTCTTTGTCATTCTTGTTTCTCCCCTTCACTGTACCCTAATTGATCATAAATTCATTTTAAAATACAGTGCCCAGCACAGTGTAGAATAGTACTCTCAATTTGATTTCATGAATACCATGTTTTTATTAACTCCTAAGAGACATTTGCTTCTATTCTTAAGTCGTGTCTTCCCCTTTCTTGTACCCTAAACATTACAGAATATTTAATGTAAATATAAAAATGACCACTTAATAGTTGGTTCAGTCCAATCCCTGTTAGTTAAGCCAGGAAGAAGCAGTCTGATGCTGAAGAGTAAGCCTAGAGGAAGCAGGAAGTAACAAGCCAGCCCAAAAAGTGCTCCAGGTGAGAAGGATGAAACTTTGCTGCACAAAATATAATCTCATGCAAATTATGATGTCTTCTGCAAACACATCTTCCAGCTGTAACGAGGCTGCTTATTCAATACTGAGAAGCATCTGGGGCTACAAGCTACCAAAACATCTGAAAGAAGAGAGATAAAAATCACCCAGATGTTTGATGAATGATAGAATTAAGATGGGAACTAGTTGCAGATGTCATTAGTCCTTTTCTCGGTACATTTGTAAGACATCACTGAACCTCTGAAGCTTTCTCAGTGTATCAGCTTTAAACACACACACACATGCAAACATATATACATGCACATATACGCACCTAGAAGACTGTGAAGAACTTCCATACCTTTTACAAGGGAAGGAAAAGAATTTAAAGTTCAAAGAAGTTCATCAATTAAACTCATCAATTTGAGATCACTGTTTACAGTTGAAAGTTACAGTGGAATTCGGATTTTAGTTTTTGGTGTCTGTGAACCTTCAGAAATTTTTGCCTTATACCAAAAAATGTTTTGGTTCCTATGATGACAAATATCAAGTGCCTGTTTCTAAAATTTTCAGATTCTATTTAGTCAGTTCTCTCAGAAATAGCTGCCTGATTTCCAGGTCCTCTTGTGTCCCATGATTCTGGCAGTTGCTGATACCATGATAAGAAAATCAAGATCCCATGATACTGTGGTTACTGCTTTTTCCATAAATCTAACACCATAAGATATTTCATATAGTGAAATATTAAATAGTAAAATTATGCTCCTCTATTGCATTCCCCTTAGTAGAAAGATTAGCAAAAGAGAGACCAAAGAGGATTATAGATGGATCTGTTTCCATAAACAAATATTTCTGCCAAAAATTATACAAATTCCTTGCATTTTAGTTTACACTCTGAATTATAGTTTATTTTTCCAGTGGAAAAGAGACATATCACAGTGTCTAAGTGAATAGGAAAGTTAGTGCAGGCATTTTTAAAAATCTTATTGCAATGAAAAATGTTACTGTGATAATTAGAGGAATTTCTAATGCCACTGAGAAATGGGAAAATAAAAGAGCATATTGCAAAATCTAGAAATTTATAGCACCACCTATTGGTTTCAAAGTAAATATTGACATTTTCCTACTTTTACTAATCATGAAGAATAGTGTAGAGGCATTATTATAATTTTGAGTCATTGTACGAAGATTAATTTTTTACTTCCCAATGAATGATACTATGAAAATTTTTTGAACAAAACTCATATGTAGGACTAATACAAAGTAAAGTTTTTATATGCCAGGGAAGTAAAATAGAGTTGAGAGTTGTACTCTTGCATTGCTTATGCCTAGTTGTGTTAAGTTTTTAAATTACCTTTTCAGTGTTATTTCTAAACCAATGAATTGTACTGGGCTGCATTTTTTCTATTGGACAGTTGGGTTAAAACTCACCAGGCTTTTAACTTCACCATTCATGCCTTCCATAAAAGCTGGGAAAGATGCTGCAAGTCTCTGGTAACACTGGCTACTCTAGCCTCTCATTAAGATGGTTGTTACACTTTCCTTCAATCCAGCCTTCATAAAAGTGAGGGAGACTTTGTGGGAATCTTAGAAATGCTTCCTTTCCACTCTGCTTTCAGCATGTTCCAGTTTGCATCTTTCTCCAGAATGTGTTGCCCTTCCTAGGGGCAGGGAAGGAAAGAACCATTTATCTCTTTCCCACAACACATGGACAACACTATGGAAACTCCCTTCCCCACCCTTGGGACTTCTGAATTTACGGAAGGATCAGCTTAAATCTGTAACAGAAATTATGAACGTATTTACTCTGACCCATTTCTTTTGCATAGATTATTTTTAATATCAAGTTTCCTTTATAAGACTTGATGTAAAAGCCTTGAGGGCATCTATGACATCCTGCCCCTAATATTTTTAATGGGTGAATGATTTGGAAAACTGAACTATGTACAGAGGGCCTCAGAATAGAACTGAAAGGAAAACAATCCCATTTTGATCCCACATTAAACACTAGTTTTAGATGGTTTCTATTCATTAAACTAACTATTCTCTAAATTTTCAACAGACATTAAAATATGAAGAATAACTATATGTGAAAGCAGAGAAAAAGAAAGAAAACAATACAGAAATAATAGTGGACTCTAAAATGAGTCAGTCAGAAGAAAATAGACAGATAATGTTCAGGGAAGGAATGATTAGGCTGAACTGTATAAAATTACATTTTTGTAATTCAAAATTGTCAAACAGTTTAAATTTCACATGATTCAATCTAATATTAAGTGTTAGAAAAAACAATTCAATCACGTTAAAATTCCAATAAACTTCCAAAATTCCAATCACTTCCAATAAAAATGGAAGTGATAGAGGGAAAGAGCGAATAATACTTTACATAATTCAGAGAGTATGTCTTGCCTATGAGGCTTTCTTCACCAAAGCTTCAAAGTGGTTCATCTATGTCTGGCCTGGTACTCCTTTCTAATCTTGAGCATTTGTTACTACTTTCTTTCAAATGCATCACTTCTCATCCAGTTTCTAACAGGTAGTTTAAATGTTTCCATATTTGGAACTACCTGTCCTTAATGGAATAGATTTCAAAATGGGATCCATGATCTTATTTAGGAATTTTTTCATAAAACCGTTCTTTTGCCTTTTTTTTTTTTTTTTTTTTTTTTAGATTTTAAGACAGTTGCAAACAGCCTGATTAGGCTTAGTGCACACTCCCTACCCCCCAACTATTCTAAACAGGCTTCACACTAAGCAGCCTTCACAGTCTCCCTGTGGGTCTTACTCACAGAGCAAGTCGTAATAACAAGCTTCTATGCCCTGGCTGGCTTTTTGGCTCAATGGGACATTTCTGCTGCCAAATCCTGCTTGAAGGCTTCGTGGCTTTATCCTCACATGCACCTTAGTGACGTCCTGTATTTCGTCTCTTCTAAACTCAAGTTCATTTTCTATGTCTACTTATTGCTAAGCGGGCGACAAAATGTCTACATCTAGAAGGAAAGAAACCCCTCATATATTCTTGCCTTTTCCTCTGAAAAATATCCTGTTGTGCATGTGGAGAGAAGCATGTTAGTAATAAGAGGAGGAAATGATGGGGTCAGCCGGACTGTTAGAGACAGTCCAGATGAAATTTAAAAACGGAACTGCGGTGACGGTTTTTGAGAAAACTGGGTGATGTGCATTTCAAAATCTACAGCCCAAAACCCAGACTCGGCTAAAACATACCAAGAAGCTTAGCTCAGACTTGCAAGGTTCACTCCTTCTAAACATGAAACAAGGAAATGTGGAAGGCTTGCTCTTTCTCTTTAATAAGGAACGTTAACAACCTGCTTTGGGGAACACAAATCTTTTTATGGAGTAAGAACTAGCTCTTAAAAATGGGAAATACATGTGGGATGGTGTTTATTTATGCACACGTAAGTATATGCATATGCAATGATTATTAATATTTACATACACATACACGTATGGAAATAATTGTCTCCGAAAGTAGTTTAGATCTAGAAACAATTGGCAGACAAAGAAAGGAAAGCTGAGAATAGTCCAGTCTGCAAAACCATCCCAAAGGACAACAGTCCCAACAATAGGAAGGCTGATAGCATAATAATCCCCATAAAATACCATGGGGAGGGAGGGAGTGGAGGATTCTCCAGTATTTTTATGGATTCATAAGATTTTAGAACACAAGTTCTTTTCAAATCAACTTTTATTTCCTTGTGCAAAGAGAGATTTATAGCTTCAAAGGAAGGTAGGTGGGTGTCAGAATCTTGCCAATGGGTGATAACTGCCACACTTGGGTGGGTGTTTGCTAGATGGAGGGAGAAAAAACAGAAAGTAAGCCGTCCCTTCTGAAAAGATATTCCCACCACAAACATGCCACTGTCCACTACAGAGGATGTGTTTTTTTCTGTCCTTGCAGGATTCCAGGTTGATTTTTATCTCCGTACAACACATGCCATGGAATATTTACATGTTTGGGTACATTAACAAAGAGAAAAACACAAAACAAAACAAAATAGAAAGACCACACGGCACACACACACACACACACACACACACACACACACACACACACAATGGGATTGTGCTCCTTTGTTTTGCATTTTCTGTAACCCAGATTGCGGTAATTATCTCCCTGGCTTTACAAGCCTTGTCTTTCATTCTAAAGGCAGTTTTTGGAATCGTGTTACACTTAACTCAGTTTAACAAATAAGAGTAGTCTGGCAAAATGGCACCGTGTGCTTTCCACAAATATTTGTGGTATAGGCAAGCTCTCAATGTTTTCATTATGCCCCAGGTTCTTTGGTTTGAAAGCAAGTGGAATAACGTAAAGAAGAGAGAGGAGCATGGATTTGGGAACTGGGTGCATGTTGGATGCACTTTGCAGATCCTTCTGTGCCAGAGAACTGAAAGGAGGGAAAAGATACAATTTAAAAATAACCGGGAGAATAAAAAGAGCGAAGGTTTGGAGGCATTTAGCACAGCACAGTTTACCCTGGCGTGAGCTCCGGGCTAATGATGAAATAATAACATTTGGCGCTCAGAGCCCCAGAGACTGACAATGAGTGCACTGTAGCCTGTGCGCTCCACACGTTTGCCGGGCTCTGTAGTCGGGACAAAGAGTTGTAGCACAGAGGCAAGCAGAGAAGGGGTGAGAGCGAGAGTCTGCACTCAAGTTGACTGCAATATAAATATACATACACTGTGCTACAGATGTTCCTCATTGGCGAAGGCTGGCACATCATTACGCCCTGTGCTTCATAATATTTTAATGAGCTTTTTCTTCAAATAGCAACAAAAATGAACAATAAGAAGCTCTCAGGGAGAGAAAGTTGGTGTTGTTTTTGTCCCTGGGAAAAAAATTCTCATAATAGGTTATATTAGTAATGGCAGGAAAACAACAACAACAACAACAACACTAGTTTGGGCTTAATAAAATGGAATCAAGTTTAAAATATAGTTTCTGAAACTAGTTTCCTTTTTTTTCTCCTTTCTTCAACTCTAACAGTTCATTTAGGCTAAAGAAATAACATAACGTGTTATAGCGTAATTCTGGGTGATTGTTTCTCTAGCTCTCCCCTTTTCTCTCTCTCTCTTTTTCTCTTTTTAGAGAAAGCAAAAATAAAGAAAGCCCTAAGTGAAACTGTTGCAACAATGCTGTTAATATATTGTGCCAATTAAAGTCTTGAAATAAATAACAAACCACTTAATACGTGTTGTAAATGTCGTGCTGATTTAAGCATTGTTATATGCAGATTATATCTCTTCAGGGGCCGGATGGCTGGGTCCTCAGTGGAGGTTTCCTTTTGAATGTCTGTCTGTGTGTGTGTGTTCTCTATTATTCCTTTTTATTTTGCCATAGGGTAAATTCCAAATAAAGACCTGAAGACTTAAGGAAAGTTTGCTACCTTCAATACTGTAGCCAGTTTTCAGCCTTAGTACCCCTGCAAGGAAAAGAATTATTTCTGGCTATGTTCAGTATTTCCTTTAAAAAAGAAAAAAACTCTATGGCAAAATGAGAGTATGCCCCTTATTTTAGGATGTAGTCTTTTGAAGACGGTTTTTACACAGATCTTCTTATTTTAAGGTAAAGCAAGTAAGAGAATTTAGTTTGTGACCATGTGAGCAGCAAAATTAAAATAAATAGAATAATACCTACTAACCTCTAGATGTTATTTTGAGAAAGACAACAAATTTCCACATGAAAAATTTTGTATATTCAGGTATGAAGTACAGATACTGTCTTCTAAATCTGTGGATTAGACATCATTATTATTTGGAATGTCCATTTCTCATGTAAGCATTCTATCATTTCTAAGGTTGATGTTTTATATTGATGATAGAATACGCCCAGACCTCTTCCCTTTTTCTAAATCCCAGTGAACTATATGTAAGGATTAATGAAAGAGGGAAATCTCATTTCAAGGAATTCATCAGACAATTAGGCTTAAATAACTCAAATTTGCTTTCACTTTTTGCATTTTGACATTAGGACAAACAAAAGCAGAGGACTTCAAGGATAAATTCATATGAAATAACTTTTAAAGAAAGTTTCTAAAATATTATTTAAAGATGACTTAGTTGTCTACCCCTCCTATATATCTCCTTCTTTGGAATATAAAGTACCGTTAATAGAGAAGGCTGGAGGCACAACAAAACTTGTCATACCCTCCAAATCAGAATTTAAACGAAATTGAATTATGATGAGTACAGTTTTAGTGTCAAGTTTAATTTTTTTTAGAAGTGGATATCATATGCATGACAGTTTTGTTAACTTAACTGGCCAGAATATATCAACAATCTGAATTTCACTTCCAGGCATCCTCGATAAATGCCCTGGATGCCATAAAGCAGTGTGCATGTATATGTGTGTATATTCAGAAAAACAGTTTTCTGTGTGCGTAGATAAACTGATATAATAGGTAAAAATGGGCATTTGTGGCTTTTCATGAATTCTTGATTCCTAATAAGTGGCCTGTAGAGTTAATAATTTTTTTAAGAAAAATTAATAAGAATAAGTTAAACTGCATGTGGGCAGAAACAGCTAATTAAATTAGATGGGGTATAGTAGTATAGCTCTGTGCTTGAAAGCCTGGACTCGGTGGTAACTGGGTCATATGGACTCAAACCCTTATACTTTCGTTTAATAGCTGGGACCTTGAGCAAGTTTATTAACCTCACCATGCTTCAGTTTATCCATCTGTGAAATGGAGATGATGGTAATACCTTCCTCATGGTCTCATAAGGATGATATGGGTTAATAAATGTAAAGTGCTTGAAACAGTGCCTGGCACATAAATAAGTACTGAATAAGTATTTGCTATCATCATCATCATTATCATCATCACTATTTAATGAATCCAGTATGCTACTATTTTATCTCTCTGCTTGCTCTTTGAACCAAGCATTAGAAGTCCTCAGTCTCAGATTCAGCTCCACGTTGACTGGTTTTGTGATCTTCATTTAGCCTGTCTTGATCTTCTGTTTTCTTTAGTTGTAAAATTAGGGGAAAATTAAGAGATAATTTATGAGTCTAGTTAGAACATGTTAGAACATAAGCCTTTTACAATAATTCACAAGTTGACTAGGGATATCTAACGATGCTACAAAGAAAAAAAGTGATTCAGGGGAGCTGAAGTTCAGGGCAGAGGGGTTGAAAAGTGTCAAAACTGTCACCCTCTCCCAAATCGCGCCTGAGAGAATTTTACTTTACGTATGTGGTGCCTCAAAATCTAAGGGGCCACAGCATAAAATAGTGGGGCTACCATGAACAGCTGAGGGCCACTATGGTCTAAGGCTGCCTTTAGAGGCTTTTGTCTCAGTTTCTATCTCTCTGGAGAATAACTGTTACCTAGATCAAAACCAGGGATGAGACAAACCATAAACTTGTCTTCAGGGATCTACGTTTTCTTTTCTCTGGACCATCAGCCTTCCTGGCTCTCTGGAGTATTTTAATTCATTCCATAAAATTAAATTAATATTTAAAAACCAAAAACAAACAGAGGCATAAGGAGGTTCTCTTGGGAGCTGAAGTTGCATTTTCTTTTTCAGGAGAGTCTCTCCTGTCCTTTGACCAGAGGGTACTATGTAAAACAATGTGCTTCTCAGCTGGAGTCAGTGTGGAAGATAAAACCCCGTGCACTACACAGTCTCCCTAGATGTCAGCACTGACAGTCTCTAGCTATGGTGTCGGAAAGGTTTAATATTTTGTCTAACGATAATAACACCTAACAGGTCCTGAGTACTTACTCTGAGCCATGCTGCTTTCTAAGTGCCTTCCATATATTAGCTTGTGCATTCTTCACCAAACCCTCTAAGGGCATTTTTCTTCCATGTCTCAGATGGAAAATTGGACATCGAGGTGCAGGTCACATCATAAGGAAGTAGTGTAGCTAATACTGAAATCCAGTCTTCCTCTAAGTAGAGCCCCTAGTCCCCTAGAAGTCATGCCAGGACCCAACTCCAATAATAAGCTCCATATAATAAATTTTAAAAAGTAAATTCAGAAAAGCTTCCCAACCAGCTATTAGGATTTATGACTACTAACTCAGATGATAAGATACATCTATCTGCCATTCGCCAGTTTTAAAAATAAGAATGTTTTACTCTTTGGATGGTGATTTCACATCTTGTTCTGATTTGAATTTCCCAGTGACTCTGAGAAGTAAGAAAAACATCCAGATTTTGGAAAAGTACAAGTTAACACTTCCTTCTCTTGCCCATAGTTTTTACTTTAGGTTGCTTCTAAGGAAATTTACTCGGCACTACTTACATACTAGCAAGCTGTGTAGGAAAACCCACTAGCTCCTCTTAAGACACCGAACTGGGATTTAAGTTTGGTAGCAGTGGGAGAATCTCCGGCTTGTGTGGATCTGCGAGACCTCCTTCAAGATGTGTTACGGCTGTTACTATTCCTCTACCACTGTCACCAGGTGGGCTAAAACCTCTAGTTCAATTAGTATTGTAACCAAATCTAACCCTTTCACAGTGGCCCAAGAAACAAGTGACTCCTTCATTGAGGAGAGAGTCCTGGCTGCCAGGTCTAGCCACCCTGCTTTGATTCCTTCTGTACTGCCAGCCTTGGAGGACTGACACTTTATTTTATTAAAGCAATGCCATCCAGCACATGTCTCCACTGAACTAAAAGGGAAAGGGAAGCTCAGTGTGATTTAAAACTCTGAGTGAATTTTGAAATAATAAATGGAGTTGAAGCTGGATTAACTTGGAATATGAATATAGTTTGCTATTTTAAAAAGTTAAAAAAGAAAGTTTGTGTCAAAAATATATTTTGATATTAATACCTTTCAATTTTTGCCTCAAGAAAATAAATGCCAGCAGTATTAAGCAGAATTAACAAATTGTGGTTCTTTATTAATATCAACTATAGCTCTATGTATAAACATCCTTTTCATCTAATCAGGATGGTATAATGCAAGACACGTGTTACCAAAATCCTGGTCACTATTAGAGTGTGTTAAAAGCTCAAGATTTAGTGAAAAGAACTCCAGATTATGCCGGGAATAATGCGAAGTATACATGTACATGGACTTGCCTGATGACTCAGACAGTAAAGTGCCTACAATGCGGGAAACCCAGGTTCAATTCCTGAATCAGAAAGACGCTGTAGAGGAGGGCATGGCAACCCATTCCTATCCTTGCCTGGAGAATCCCATAGACAGAAGAGCCTGACAGGATACAGCCCATGGGGGTCACAAAAAGTTGGACACATCTGAGCAACTAACACTTTCACTTTCGCATACATGCACATGTAGCTTATGACATCATAAAATAGTATACTCGATAGTTACGCAGCCAAGTCTAGACTACTTTCTGCTAGGTGTGTCAAGCCTAGGATTTTCCTTTGTTTTTTCTTTTTTGTTTCGAGTTTTTCAATAGTTGATCTACAATGCTGTGTTAGTTTCAGGGGCACAGCAAAATGAGTCAGTTATACATATACATATAGCCACTGTTTTTTTTTTGGATTCTTTCCCCTTAAAGGTCATTATAGGATATTGAGTAGAGTTCCCCGTGCTATAGAACGTAGTCTTATTAGTTATTAGTGTGTATATGTCAATCCCAATTTCCCAATTTATCCCTCCCCTATCTTACCCTGTAGTAACCAAAACTTTGTTTCCTATATCTGTGACTCTACTTCAGCTTTGTAAATAAGTTTATTGTATCCTTTATTTTAGATTCCACATATAAGTGGTATCATATGACATTTGTCTTTCTGTGTCTGACGTACTTCACACAGTATGACAGTTTCTATGTCCATCCATGTTGCTGCAAAATGCAGGATTTAGTTCTTTTTAATGGCTGAGTAATCCGAGAAGGCAATGGCACCCCACTCCAGTACTCTTGCCTGGAGAATCCCAGGGATGGAGGAGCCTGGTAGGCTGCAGCCCATGGGGTCACTAGGAGTTGGACTCGACTGAGCGACTTCACTTTAACTTTTCACTTTCCTGCATTGGAGAAGGAAATGGCAGCCCCCTCCAGTGTTCTTGCCTGGAGAATCCCAGGGACGGGGGAGCCTGGTGGGCTGCCGTCTCTGGAGTCGCATGGAGTCGGACACGACTGCAGTGACTTAGCAGTAGCAGCATGGCTGAGTAATATTCCATTGTATATACATACTATATCTTCTTTACGTATTCCTCTGTTGATGGACATTTATGTTGCTCTCATATTCTGGCTAACAGTAAATAGTGCTCCAATGAGCACTGGTGTACACGGAGAAAAGGGAACACTCCTAAGCTGTTGATGGGAATGTAAGTTGGTGTAGCCACTATGGAGAACAGTATTGAGGTTCCTTAAAAACTTAAAAATAGAACTACCCTACGACCCAGCAATCCACCCCTGGGCATATACCTGGAGAAAAATCATAATTTGAAAAGCTACAAGCCCAGAATTTTCTATTCACTTCTTTACTTGCAACATAAAGTTCAAAAGTAAGGACAAATGGCTTTGAACTCTCATACCACCATTTAAGAGCAGCCCAAATTGGGAAGAGTGACTTAAATTTTTTGATCCCAAGTTTACATATCTTCAAAACATGAATAACAATTCCTGCTTTACAGCATTAGCAGAATTCAAGAAAACATGTATGTTGTCCCCATCAGAAGACATGGTTCATACTAGTTGCTCTATAAATAATATAGCTGCTGTTTCTATAATTATTTCTGCCTTACAGTCTCTATTTATCTGTATGTTGCTAATACCATCTCAAATCCAGTCAAGCTCTTTGTGATTTGATTGTATACTTCTGCCTTGGTCAGACAGCAAATAATCACGTGGAAAAATTAGACAAAGGACATGACGGTATAGAGACTGAGAAAGAGAATAGCAAGACAAGAAAATTGAGTTATCTCTTATTGTTTTCCTAAACCTGATATGTGAGGGGTAAAGGAGTAGCACGTGACAGTTTCATCTTTAGTGCCAAGAGGCGGCAAATCGTCATGCAACTAACTCAGGAGCAAGACATTGGCTGCAGAAGAAGTCCTTTGTCAATATGATTCCTGGGAAGTATCCAAGAATGTAAAATTCTAATTCCTTTTTACTCAATGAATGTTTATGTTTATGAAAAGAGCTTATAAGCATTGACTTGATTTCCTACAAAACAAAATTGCCATCATGACGATGACCTTGTTGTAGTTACTGAGTAGGTTTCTTTCAGCACAGCCATCTGAAGGCATACTACTCCAGCACATTGGAAAAAGAGTCTTACTCGATTTTAGGGAAAATCTTATAAAAGAAGACCTCCCTCAAAAACCTAGTGTTGGGCAGTCTACCAGTTCTTTCTTTTCCAGGTGGTTGGGAAATAGTGCCTATGAGTGTGTCCCTAGATAAGCAGCCCAAGACCAGAGCTGGAGAAAGCTGAGATACAGATGGCAAATGTCTGGGCTGTCCTTCCTGGCACAGGCATGTTTGTGACCAGCTCCATGTCCCTTGCAGTGGATTCAACTGGATAAGAGCCTAGCCCATTACAAACGGTGGAGGGAATGGAGAAAATTGTTTCTCACAGAGAGGATGAAGTTCAGAAGGCAAACTGAATCTTCAGGAGAAACTTGCAGGCCTGCATGACCCTGGAAACATAACACAATCCAATCCAGCCCATAGGAGGAACTTCTTAGGCTCCACAATATGGTTCATAGTTCTCACAGTGCTAAAAGAAGCTTTTTAAAAGAAAACCTAATAGACATTTTCTCGCTAGAATGGGGCTCAAAAACAGAGAAAAATTTACTGTAATTAGAAAATAGATTTGATATCTGCCTGGGGAAGATGAATGAGGCTTAATCTGGGTGATTCCAAAACATTTCTTGGTGAATGTAACAGGCAGGTCAAATTTAGCTCAATAGGAGGAAAAACTGTGACATTTACCTCTATCCAAAAGTGGAATGGTTGTGGTTTAGTCGCTAAATCGTGTCCGACTCGACTCTTGCGACTCCAAGGACTGTAACCTGCCAGGCTTCTCTGTCAATGGGGATTTTTCAGGCAAGAATACTCGGGTTGTCCTTTCCTTCTCCAAGGGATCGTCAAGCTCAGGAATCGGTCCTGGGCTCCTGCACTGCAGACAGACTCTTTATCGACTGAGATATGAGGGAAGCCCAAACTGGAAGGCACTGAAGGTATTCCAGCAAAGGCTGAATAAGCACTGATTGGGCGTGTTAAGAAAATTTATACCTCAGAAAAATACTAGGCTAGCATCCTGAAATATTACAAAAGTATCAGATAAAAGAGAAGTTTTGATAACAGAAAACACTGAAAAAAAGCTGCATTGAATTATTTGTAGAAAGCAGAGCTAAACTGCTCTGCTTTCCTCTCTGCCATCCCACTCAAAAGCCCTGCCATTAACATAGAAGTTTGGTGTCCAGAAGCTAAGAGCATTCATTGGGGACAGTGACCTCAGGAGGAGGCTAGTTGCAAGCAAGAACTAGATGATGTTTAATCCATGTGTTTCTAGTGGAGTAGAAGCACTCTGATTTATCTGGCTCTAGTGGGAGCCTTTTCATAGCTCACCAGGTGTCCTCTGCTGATTTGTACTACAGAATAGAGTATATTTCTCTAGTCTATATTCATAATATCTTTGCTTTGCCATTCTTAAAGAGAATGTTTTTAGTCACAACTGTGTCTGAATCATGTTTAATATCCTTGATCACAGAAAATTCTATTGGTTTTTGCTTCTCAGTTTGCATTACGTGAATGCTTCTGCCCTTTGTCTACTCTTCAAAATCTATCTGATACTTTTTCACCCCTTGAACCCTCTTCTGGCTTTCCAATGAATTCTTTCTGGGAATTCTTCTGGGAATTCTTTCTGGGAAACTTTGGGCTTCCACAGAGCTGTGCATAGATTCCTACCATAGAACATATGACTAAGACCCACTACAAAAATTTGCCCACCCAAGTGCAAAATGAAGATATGGGTCCCTTATTTATAAATGGGACCTTTGTGATTGCACAGATGAAATGTTCGTGAAGCCAACCCTATTTCTGATGCTGTAATCAGATCCTGTGTTACATATTCTGTGTTGATTTCAGGCTACTAATCGTCAGTCACCCTTTTTGTGGCAGCATCCAGAGCTCCACTGAGGGGTCACTTCTTGCCCACTGTGTATGTCTCCGTGCATCTATAAATCTGGGTGCCCCAGCCTCTCCTTCTAAGGAACAGATACGTGACTAAATTCCATTAACTCCTCTCTCTCCTCCCTTCCTATCTATCCTCTCTTTCTTTCTTCCTCTCCTTCTCCTCAGTTGTTGAAATCTTGAAGAGAAGAATAAAGAATAAGAACAAAAAATTGTAATGTATTTGTCCCCGGCAGTGTCCTCCAAGGCTGTTGAGAAGCTCTGATACTTACACCCTCACATGTGCTAGTTTTCGAGTTCTTCTATTTTCTAAGCCTGATTCTCCAGGCTTCTAGTTGGTCCTGTGAATGTCCCAAGAGCTTTTCCATAACTTTGTCTCCTACTTAAGCAGCCAAAATTTGTTTCTGTTGCTTGCAATCAGAGGACCCTGTGAGTGATAGCATATCTCACTCTTAGTGGACTGGGGATTCTTTAGTCTAATTAAAAGTATAGCATACACACACTAAGTAAATACGGAAAAGTGGAAAGTGTTTCACATATGACATTTCTTTTAATTTTCAAAATGAACCTTCAAGAGTGTCACCATCTCCACTTTTTAGATGGCACAAATGAAGTTCTGGGAGATAAATAAGTTTGAAAGTCTCCCAGTTACTAATTTATGGAATCAAGATTTTCAGACTAAGGTTTTTTCTGACTCCCAAGACCGCACTGTTTTTGTTGTTGCTGCTCTTTGTGTATACCAATTGTCTAGCATATTTCTTGGCACATTGTATTCCCAGTAATTAATCAGCGAGTGATTGAATAAAGAAGGAATGTTCCTACCCATGTCTTCATCCAGTAGCAATTCATAACCAATACCTTAATGGCTGACAATTATAAAGTCAAGTTTTATCTTTTGCCTCTCTCATCATAAAATTTTATTTGCCATTTACTACTATGAAAACATTGGCAGATTCATCACTTATTTCTAAAACTGGCTTAGCATACCAATAATCTCAATTTATTAAATTATTTTTTTCAGTGGTTCACTGTGACTGTCCCTTTCAAGATCAAAGGCACAATGACTGGCACAGATATATATATATATACACACACACACACACACACACACACACACACACACACACACACACACACACATATATATATAAAATATAAATTTTTGACTGCCAAGAAACAAACTGAAACTTTAGCTATGTTGGCCTTCACTTCAATAGAGACATTCAGAAATGATTTTCCTTTATCCATAAATCTTTGCAGAATCAATAATGGGGAAGGGATAAAGAAATACAGAGTCTGAGAGTCTGCCTGAAAATGTAATTGTGCCAAAGTCCAACAGCACTGAGGAGAACCAGAAAGTTAAGAAGGTAGCTAGAGCAGTTCCAAATTCTACATGGGATCTATCTAACTATTGTATAAACAGAGGAAATACATTTGGCAGGTAAAAACAAAACCCATTATTTTCCCTCTTATGTGTGTCTAAACAATTCAATGTAAATAAGACGTTACTGAGTAAAGAACTAATCTTTACTGTTCCGTGTACAGGTTCAGAGGTAAAAAGAAAAAAAAAAAGCAATTAATTACAAAAGCTTCCAAACAATGCAAACAGCATTAAGCACAGTAATTATAAGATAAGCACTGGAGCAATTTTCAGTTGATGGGGTGTGGGTGTGCAGACGTAAACCTACAGTTTGCCTGCTGATGCAAGAATGGTTTACATGCCAATTAGTGGTTATTGCTACTAATTATTAAAAACATTTTTTAAAGTAATTAAAAATTAAATGCACCTGTATGATGGCTCATAACTGTGTGGTACTCAATTGCTCAGATTTTCCATATCAATCACACAGGAACTAATCGGTAAGATGGAGAAGCAGTATGACAACACGTATCAGAAGTCCAACCACATATTCATGTGCTTTCTCTGAGGAAGCATTGCTGAGATGTGTTTTTTCTGCTCAAGTTTCTATGAATAAATGCTACCAAGTCAAGGTCTTTACAGCTCATGAGGATAATAGTTAAATGTGTAATCCTTTGTTTCTGAATTTAGTTATAACCTCATTGCCATAAAATACTGTTGAGAAACCAAAGAAGCGAGGGAAAGATAAGACCTAGCCTCATCTAAGATCTCACTTTCCTTCCTAAAACTGTGCCAGAGAAGACAGCTTTAAAATTCTAGAATGAATACCAGGATCCCAGTCTCACCATTAACTATGTGACCATGGGTAGATCAAGGGCTTCCCAGGTGGTGCCAGTGGTTTAAAAAAAAAAAAAAAACCCACCTGCCAATACAGGAGATGCCAGAGATGCAGGTTCGATCCTTGGGTTGGGACGATCCCCTGGAGGAGGGCATGGCAACCCACTCCTGTATTCTTGCCTGGAGAACCCCATGGACAGAGGAGCCTGGCAGGCTACAGTCCATGGGATCACAAAGAGCTGGACACATCTGAGAGGAAGAGAGTTGGGTACATCACTAATCCAGGTGCCATCAGCTTCTTTACCTTCAGAGAAAGGAGACGGACTAACTGCACTTATAAGTTCCTGCCAGTCATAAAATCTGTGTCCTTATTGGGCTAGCATTCATGTGACATGGATGAGAAAAAATGGATAATATTTACTGAGTGTTCATTTAGTGTCAGGCTTTTCCATCAGTGGTTCATATCCTTGGTTATGGTGCAGAATCACCTGAAGAGCTTTCCAAAGTATATTGTCAGGTCCTGTTCTCCAGAGATTCTGATTCAATTGGATGGAGGTGGGAACAAGACATCTATAGCTTTTCAAAGAATGGAAAGTTATAAATTACCAACATGCTTTCCATACATGAGATCACGAGTTCTGATATTTTAAAATACTCTGTGAAGCATGCATTTTTGTCCCCACTTTACAAATAAGGAAATATATTTAGGGACTTTCAGTGTCTGTCATAATACACATGTGACAGAGACAGGATTGAAATTTTGGAAAACTGATATTTTCTAAGCATTTCTGATCCAAAGAACCTGAGTTTTCTTAACCTTAAATATACTATCAGTTTTATATGCTATTGACTGACTTATTGGTCCTCTTTGGTTCCTATTTTTGTTATCAAAGCACACACCCTTAAATGTGTTTTCTTTATAGTTCTCAAATATATAAATGGAATCAAACGCAAAACAAGGGTTATGAATTTGCTTGTTATTCCTATAAAGGATTTGTTAACATGTATGTGTGTTCAGTAGCTAAGTCTTATCCGACTCTGCGACCTCATAGACTTCAGCCCTGCAGACTCCTCTGTCCATGACATTTTTCCAGGCAAGAATGCAAGAGTGGGTTGCCGTGTCCTTCTCCAGGGGATCCTCCGGACCCAGGGACTGAACCCACATCTCCAGGGTCTCCTGTGTCTCCTGCATTGCGGGCAGATTCTTTACCACTTGGCAGTCCAAGTGTGATGTTCTGGGAAGTCAGAGCAATCAGGCTCTGTCAATAGGTGATGGAGACTGAAAAAGTGTGGAGGCTCAGGAAGAAGAGGCCTGAGAGACGACTGCTGTCTCACTACAGCCACATGTGCAGATGGCGATGGAGGACCAGGAACCTGGGCGACCAATGAGAAGTGAGGGGAATTTCTATCAGCTTCTGCCTCGGGCCTTTTAGGCTTTGTTTGCGTTTTGTTCATCTTAAGGCTGTTACCTCTATTTCTTATGATTATCTCCCTAGCCCCAGGACATTCCTACCACTTACTTAGTTATTATCGCCACTGGAAATCTACAGAGCAATGTATCTCCCACCGTCATTCTATTTACAATCTTAATCCTACACAGCCAAAGTAAAAAAAAAAAAAAAAAACAGTCATTACCTGTACATATTGTGAGTCTCCTATTTGGTACATTATTGGCGCTTCAGGATAAAAATAACAACAACAAAACCCAAAAATCCACCTCACACAGCATTTACTGCTCTTCTTTTGATGGGAGATCCCACTACCTACCTGAAAGCAAGAAGGAATTATATTCTCACGCCAGCATATAATTGGCAGGCCCATATTTTGTTTTTGCTTGTCTCTTTCTTTCAGCAAAATCAGCCTGCCTTCTTTCTGACTTTCCCTGCCAACCATATCGAATTGTGTGAGGTTTACGGATGTACAGTCATTCCTGGGCAACCTGAAAACCAGGGAGACAAACAAGGAGATACTGCAAAACAAAGGAAAAAATGTGGTGAAAGTATGAGTGAAAAACAGAAGACAGATTTGAGATAATTATTGGAGAGATGACAGAGTATAATCACCATGATTTGTTTTGCCAGATTGTCGTTTCAAAGATAATGAAGAACTATTAAATCAATTTTCTCCCCCTCCTCAAGGAAATGAGTATACAGATATTAAAGCACAAATGAAATGAATACTCAGATTCTAATTATAAATACTAATTATGATAAGTTTGAACAGCTAGTTACTTTATACAACACTAGAGATACTCGTTATGCAAATACATAAAGTCTACCCAACAGTTTTATAGATCCCTGGAATTAGGTCCAAAGCTATTGTGCAGAAACAAGAGAGAGGCCCAACTTGGTTGGGGGTCATTTTTATTGCCAATTTAACTAGTGTCAGATTAGTGGGTATTTGACTATCACTAAAACAATTTAGGGCTCAATTCACCAAAGTATCATTTTTACTAATATTTTAGTGAAAAGTGAAGAATTATTCCTCCCGATATTATCCTGCCATGCGGAGGCACCACTGTTTTCTAGTCTCTAGTAATGAAACTTGCATTAGCAAAAGTGAGCTGGTTGCCTACCAAGAAAAAAAAATAATGTCCTTGAGAACTTGGTATCCTGCTGTATTTTATTGCAGTAAAGCCATTTCACCATTCCTCTTCACTGAATGAGATTTTTAAAAATTCCTAAATCATGAGCCAAATTAGTCTAACCCATCCAGCATTTCATGGAAGACCTTCAGTGCAGGATTATTACATGGAACTACCAACTTTTTGTTTTAGGAAAGTGAAAAAAAACAAAACATATTTCTCTACCAACAAGAAACATGATCCACTCCACATTCAGAAAGATTTACAAATGCCACAACACAGTTATCTACCAGCAAACATATCATTTCTTTGTTTTGTAGGACACCAATCATGAATTATTCATGAGCCCCCATTTCAGATGCGTATTGTGTCTGGTGGCAGAGTCTCCGCCTGTTCAGCCCCAGGAAAGCTCGGGCACTCTGCTGCAGGCACAGCGCTCTCTGCCACCCAGGGGCCAGCCGTGTGCTCTCGAGTTACTAGAGCAGTGCAGGCGGCTCCAGCGGCCTCAGCTGTGGAGACAGCTGTTTGCCCACAGTCTGTGATGGCAGAAATGTGTGGTAGGCTTCCGCCTAACAGCATGCCCCCAACACACACTCCCATGCCATGCATCTTGCACACACTACCACCGAAGGGATGCTAAAAAGCCCCACGATTTGGGGACCAAAATGAGCAATGCGCCACAGTTTAGAAATAGATCTTTATCTTGTATACAAAATTACTGGATAGCAGGTACAGTCTCAGAATCTAAACCCTTCTTGTTATTTATGTATCAAAAAGTTTGTGCATGCGTGAAATTGACATGATTTCGTTATTTACTTATTTAATGCATTGATTGATGTGCCAGGATCCCACAGGCAGCAGAGACTTTTTATTTTTAAAGATTATTTTAAAAGAAATAGATAGCCATCGGGCCTTCCACAATATGGTCAGTCAAGGTCTCCTTAATGGTGTGTATTCATAAGGAATTCGCTTCCATTCTTGCTTGCTATGTGTCTGTGGCTATTCCTTGACACAAAATATTGCACCTTGTACACAATAGGAAGTGACAAGGATGGAAAAAATTATTAGGCATGGAAGGGTAAAATATGGGGAGAAAATCTGGATCAAACAGCAACATCGAACAGTCAATATAATCATCTATAGTAGGCAATCCCTTGCCTGGAGCTTGAGCTGGAAGTGATAGAAAAACTCCACTACAATGAGCACTGTTAAAATTCCACCTTTATCATTTCTTTGCAGAAGAGCAAGATGCAGACAGAAAAACATCCCACAGTAAAAATTCCTTTCATAGACCTTGGGTCATCTGTTTACCTTACAGGCACTGTCTTACTTTCATTTTGTAAATAACTGAATTGGTCAATGTAATAAAACTAAATTCTCCGTAAATGTTGAAAGATTCTTATAAGGAAAGTTTCATAGATGTCTTGAATTCTATTCAGTATGTTATTAGGGGATTCTAATGTTGTAATTGGTCTTGGTGAATAGGGATCGGATCAGGAGATGGGGGCACCCGTTTACAGAAATTGGGATACTGAACTCGGCAGACTCACACTCACTCAGTGTTCTATGTGTATGACGTTTGTGTAAGATCTCTGCCCCCTCACTTCCAACCGAACTCTAACTTGACATAATGCGGCATAGAATGGCACCAGTCATCGGGCTTGCATCAGAAATTCATTTTATTTGGATTCAATTCAGACTCTTAACGAACTGATTCCTGTAAATGCAGCAGATGGGAGCGAGGCAAATGGGAGCGTGTGTGCGGCCTCACACCCAGCTTCCCTGTGCTAAAGCCTTCCCTGAGTTAGCTGGTTAGTTAGTTAGCTAATTAGTTAGGCACACTCCAACTGAAAGTTTTCATTATAATTAACACATTTATCCTACCAGTCCACCAAACTGAGGCATGAAAATCTACCGTCCAGCCAAGGCAAGTTGATTCTTCCCTTAGCTTTCTCTCTCCTCATGATAAATGTGGTGAGTGTTGCCAGAAGATGGCCCAATGGTTTATAAACCTGGCAAAGCTTCTTTGCTAAAGGTCAATTAAAATGTTCATTGCACTGTAAACAGAATTCTCCATAGAAGATTGCCACACAGTGCCCAGAGTGGTCTCTTAATACAAAATATCAATTTGATTTTCCTCAGGAGATTTGCTCTCCTTTGCAATGCAAATATTTTCAAGTGTACTAAACACGTTTTAGCACCTCAACATAGGCACTAAAACTATTTGCATGCAAAATTACCCAGAGTAGGCAGACAGGCACAAGCTTATGCTAGCACCATATGTGCTGAAGAATTTGAGCCAGGAAACAACTAGTATCTGGACGTTATTTACAATTTAAATTTAATTTTACATTATTATTCAAACGAGAGCTTATATATAAAGTCTCTATTAAAATTAATGTTTCACATGGAACAAAATTTCACCTAAAATTGCATGTTTAATAGTGTTGGGCTTTTTTGTTCCAGCTGTCTAAACCACTCAAGAAGGACAATACGGGCACTTTTGTCCCTTGCTTTTCAACTACCTGAGTGCTGGGTTCATTTTCCCCTCTAACAACTCTCAGAAAGAGCAGCAAAATTAATGTTGTTTGGGAGGACCAGAAAGCAACACAAAACAGAGGCCAGGCCAGACACTTTGACGTGCAGAAGTGATTTGAGGAACTACACACCACTTGGACAAAGCCTCGAACATTGCCCACGTTCAGAGTTTGAGAGAAAAAGTCGATTTTTTGTTTCAAGAAACTCCCCCTTCATATTTTGTGAACATGAGAAATGACTCTGGTTAAGCATTTAGTTTGCAAATTGCAGTGTCTTGTGGTGTCCCAGGAAAGCAGCACTTCTTTACATACTCTGGAACACTGTTAACCCTTTCTCTCCATTATGCTTTCAAAGTACCTTGATGGAGAAATCAGAAGTCTATCGGCAATGTCTGGATGGTGTGTTTAACAATTACTTGTTCATGCAGATCAAACTAGAACTCTATCTATCTTTTCAAGTAATTTAAAATTTCCAGTTTGGTGAGATTTCATATCTTTCATCTCATTAGTTTAAATGTTTGCTAGTTTATTTTTGTGTTCATTTTAAGAAGAAAAAATTCAGCTAAAACAGAATGAGTATTTCTAACCCACAGCTTTGGAAATAAATTTAGAGTGGAGGGAATATAAGAAAAATTGGTATACTATATTTCATCACAAGGGCCATGTCAGATATATCCAGAATCTTAACTACGAGAGATCCTTCCCTTGGATTAAATATCCTCAAATTTATTGTAAATCTAGCATATAAAATTTTTCTTTGAAAACTTCAAGTATTGTTCTAGGTTAAATAGCTCTTTTGCTTCCTCTTTCTTTCTTTCTTTTGTATGAAGGAGAAGCAACTTTCTTTCTTGACTTACAGTCAGCCTTAGAAATGTTGAATCATTGCCTAGGTGCATGAACTCGGTTCTAAGCAACTTTAATTTCTAGCAGCCAACATTTCTATAACATAAGCTCTCTAAAAGAGGCCCACAGAAGAACCAGAAATCTGTGGTTGTGTAGAAATTTTAATGAGAATGGAAAATCTCCACGTTTAGGCGTCTATCCTTGCATATTAATATCATTACATTTAAAGGGTGGTTTGATTTCAAACATTGAATTAATTAAAGGAACTTACAGGTCGAGTTATAAGGCCAAACCAAATGCCAACAGCTCCCTCTACTGGCTACTGGAGGAAATTATTTGATCTCAGGCTGAAACTCCAATACGTTGGCCACCTGATGCAAAGAGCGGACTCGTTTGAAAAGACCCTGATGCTGGGAAAGATTGAGGGCAGGAGGCAAAGGGGACGACAGAGGATGGGATGGTTGGATGGCATCACCGACTCAATGAACATGGGTTTTGGTGGACCCTAGGAGTTGGTGATGGACAGGGAGGCCTGGCGTGCTGCGGTTCATGGGGTCCCAAAGAATCGGACTGAGCGACTAAACTGAATGAAAACTTGCTGTTTATTTGAGAAGAGTCTTCATCAAATTAAGTTCTTTGAAAAACACTGAAGCTTCTGAGGAAAAATGAAAGCGGTTCATATGTGGTGATAGAAAGAAAAACAGTAAGAATTACAGAAATTGATAGTCATGTGAATTTTCTACTATCAATAAAGAGTTCTTGTCTCTACCAAAAATCATCTGCTCCTTCTCTTGCCCTGAGCCATCTATTATGTAGACTTCAGATTACAGTTAAAATATTATTAAGGCTACCTTTAGGTTTTCGTTTTCCCAAATCTAACACAAATATTAAATTTATTTTCTGGAAGCTGAAAAATCTTAGTATAAGCATCCATTTTTTCCGTGTTATTTGTCACTTGCTGAGTTCTACAAAACAAACAAACAAACAAACAAAAAAAAAAAAAACCACCACCAACAGCAAAAAACCAAGAACTACCTTTATTGTTATTATTTCATTGAGAATAGAAAGATCACTTTTAAGTTACATGCCATTCGGAAGCAATAATGTTGGTTTCTTTTATTTAAACTCTAAAATTTGGTATAACAAATAATCTAAACAAAAGTAAAACATGTAAAAAAATAAGCTACATTTTCCTCCCAAACTCTGTGCCTCAACCTTCCTGAAGAGTGCCATCCTCTCTCAGCTGAAACAATCGATCTATTTGGTTTCACTCAGAGCCGCAGTCTCTCCCTCCAATCTCCTTGCAACTGCCTGCAACGCTTGGCCTCGTGGTCACATAGCCTTATTCCTGGAACTTAAATGGAAAATGTAATAGCACACTCAGAAGTTTTTAAATCCCACTCATTTCAACAAGTGAGACTTGAAAAGATTAATATGATAGGTGTGTGCGAGAAGTTTTAGAATTTTGACATAAATGCACCATGAAAGAAAAAACTCTCCTTTTTTAGGAAAAGAATGGAGCATGGCAGAGACATCAACATCCCTTTCTATGGAGGTGCTTTAACAATACAGTCCCCCTCCCCCAGCTCAGTTTAACATATAAATAGTGAAAACAATCATGTAATTTTTGAAAGATTACCAAGGTAGAATAATTACTTTATTCTTTCTCACTCTTTCTCGCTCTACCAAACTGCCACCTCGTTTCTTCCACCCACACAGCCTCAGACTGTGTGTATGTATCCTTCATGTTTGGGAACTGGCCCATTTCTGTTAAAAGAACTATCTTGCATCTTAAACTTGATATCTTAATTTAGAAAATCACACTTATTTCCTAAAGCGTCCATAATTGGTGTCAAAAGCCTCAGAGAAGATTTTTATGACAGGTTCTTCTTTGTTTAACAGTATAATCACTGTTGAATTACAGTTCATGTTGGTGTGCAACATTTTTAGGGTTTTCTTATTTCACTAATTCACTTTGAACACTAAATCTATTTCAAAGTTGAATTTTTAAAATGTTAACTTAAAAACATGACTTTGGAATCAGACGGGTCTGGATTCAAGGCTCATCTCTGTCATTTATTGTGTGACCTAAGGCAAGTCACTTAAACACTGGGACACTCTGCCTCCTCTTTGGTTCAGTTCAGTTCAGTCGCTCAGTTGTGTCCGACTTTGCAACCCCATGAATCGCGGCACTCCAGGCCTCCCTGTCCATCACCAACTCTTGGAGTTCACTCAAACTCATGTCCATTGAGTTGGTGATGCCATCCAGCCATCTCATCCTCTGTCGTCCCCTTCTCCTCCTGCCCCCAACCCCTCCCAGCATCAGGGTCTTTTCCAATGAGTCGACTCTTCGCAAGAGAAATAACATCTCTGCCTCATTGGATGGCTCACTGCAGTTGCCAAGAGACAATATGTATAAAATGCTCTAGCAACATTGTACCTAACAAGCAACCAATGTTTCTATTCCTGCTTAATAAATAAGAAAGGGAGTCTCATGTGAATGAAACAGTGTAATTGATTATTTTATTTCCTGAGGACAAAAATGCCATTATAGTCAACCAAGGGAGCATTGGATACTGATTACTTTGACTACAAAATTGAAAAGAAGACATTATCTAAAACAAGGATTCAGATCTGATGGGCAAAACAGACATTGTGCTCACCTGAGAGAGCACAGTAGAGTTGTAGAGTTCTTCCCTGTGATGGGACAGGTACTGGTTTGCAGTAGGTTAGAACCTAGAGCCAGAGAAGAAAGTTGTCCTCGAGGAACCATCTGGAGAGAATGTCTACTGGACAATATGACCACAAAGGATTGTGTATCATTGTTGTTCTTGTTCTTCAGTCGCTCAGTCATGTCTGACTCTTTGCAACCGCCCAGGGACTGCAGCACACCAGGCCTCCCTGTCCTTCACATGAGCAAACTCACGTTCATTGAGTTGGTGAAGCCATCCAAACATCTCATCTTCTGTTTCCCCCTTTTCCTGTCCTCAATCTTTCCCAGCATCAGGGTCTTTTCCAGTGAGTTGGCTCTTCACATCAGGTGGCCAAAGTATTGGAGTTTCAGCTTCAGTACCAGTCCTTCCAATGAATAGTCAGGGTTTATCAACTTTAGGATTTACTGGTTTGATCTCCTTACAGTCCAAAGAACTCTCAAGAGTCTTCTCCAGAACCACAGTTAGATAGCATCAATTCTTTGGTGCTCAGCCTTCTTTGTGGTCCAAATCTCACATCTGTAAATGATTACTGGAAAAACCATAGTTTTGACCATATGACCTTTGTTGGCAAAGTGATGTCTCTGCTTTTTCATATGTTGTCTAGGTTTGTCATAGCTATTCTTCCAAACAGCAAGTGTCTTTAAATTCCATGGCTGCAGTCACTGTCCACGATGATTTTGAAGCCCAAGAAAATAAAGCCTGTCACTGTTTCCATTTTTCCCCCTATTTGCCATGAAGTGATGAGACTGGATGCCATGATCTTCCATTTTCTTATGTTGAGTTTTAAGCCAACTTTTTCACTCTCCTCTTTCACCTTAATCAAGGGGCTCTTTAGTTCCTCTTCACTTTCTTCCACTAGAGTGGTATTATCTGCATATCTGAAGTTATTGATATTTCTCCTGGCAGTTTTGATTCCAGCTTGAGCTTCATCCAGCCTGCCATTTTGCATAATGTACTCTGCATAGAATTTAAATAAGCAGGGTGACAATATACAGCCTTGACAAACTTCTATCTCAAATTTGAACCAATTCATTGTTGCATGTCCAGTTATAACTGTTGCTTCTTGGCCTGTATATAGGTTTCTCAGGAGGCAGGTAATGTGGTCCAGAACTCTCATCTCTTTAAGAATTTTCCACAGTTTGCTGTAATTCACACAGTCAATGGGCTTACCTGATATCTCAGTTGGTAAAGAATCTGCCTGTGATGCAGAAGACCTCAGTTCGATTCCTGGATGAGGAAGATCCCTTGGAGCAGGCATAGGCTACCCACTCCAGTATTCTTGGGCTTCCCTGTGAATCAGCTGGTAAAGAATCCACCTGCAATGTGAGAGATCCCTGGGTTGGGAAGATCCCTTGGAGAATGGAAAAGGCTTACCTACTCCAGTATTCTGGGCTGGAGAATTCCTTGGACTGTATAATCCATGGGGTCACAAAGAGTTGGACATAACTGACCAACATTCAATTTCACTTGACACAGTCAAAGGCTTTAGTGTAGTCAATGAAGCAGAAGTAGATGTTTTCTAGACTGCCCTTGCTTTTTCTATGGTTCAACAGATGTTGGCAATTTGATCTCTCATTCCTCTGCCTTTTCAACATCCAGCTTGTACATCTGAAAATCCTTGGGTCACATACTGTTGAAACATAGTTTGAAATTTTTGAGCTTTACCTTACTAGCATGTGAAACGAACACAGTTGTGCAATAGTTTGAACACTCTTTGGCATTGCCCTTCTTTGGGACCGGAATGAAAACTGACCTTTTCCAGTCCTGTGACGACTGCTGAGTTTTTCAAGTTTGCTGGCATATTGAGTGCAGCACGTTCACAGCATCATGCTTTAGGATTTGAAATAGCTCAGCTAGAATTCCATCACCTCCACTAGCTTTGTTCATATAATGCTTCCTGCTGCTGCTGCTAAGTCTCATCAGTTGTGTCCAGCTCTATGCGACCCCATACATGGCAGCCCAACAAGCTCCTCTGTCCCTGGGATTCTCCAGGCAAGAATACTGGAGTGGGTTGCCATTTCCTTCTCCAATGCATGAAAGTGAAAAGTGAAAGTGAAGTCTCTCAATCATGTCCGACTCTTAGCGACCCTATGAACTGTAGCCTACCAGGCTCCTCAGTCCAAGGGATTTTCCAGGCAAGAGTACTGGAGTGGGGTGCCATTGCCTTCTCAGATAAATGCTTCCTAAGACCCACTATAAAGAAAGATGAGCACAGAAGAATTGATGCTTTTGAACTGTGGTGTTGGAGAAGACTCTTCAGAATCCCTTGGACTGCAAGGAGATCCAACCAGTCCATCCTAAAGGAGATCAGTCCTGGGTGTTCATTGGAAGGAGTGATGCTGAAGCTGAAACTCCAATACTTTGGCCACCTGATGTGAAGAGCTGACTCATTTGAAAAGACCCTGATGCTGGGAAAGATTGAGGGCAGGAGGAGAAGGGGATGACAGAGAATGAGATGGTTGGATGGCATCACTGACTCAATGGACATGAGTTTGAGTGGGCTCTGGGAGTTGGTGATGGACAGGGAGGCCTGGCATGCTACAGTTCATGGGGTCACAAAGAGTCAGATATGACTGTGCAACTGAACTGAACTGAACTGAACTGAAGGCCCACTTGACTGCACACTCCAGGATGTCTGACTCTAAGTAAGTGATCACACCATTGTGGTTATCTTGGTTACTAAGACTTCTTTTGTATAGTTCTTCTGCATTTTCCTGCTACCTCTTAATATATTCTGCTTCTGTGAATCATTAGGAGAATGATTTGAGAATCCATACTTTGGAAGTGTATAGACCTTATTCCAATCCCACTGCTGGGTACCTTCGAACTGTGTGAACTTTGGATCATTTCCTCACTCAGTGTGAGCTCTAATTTCCAATTCTGAGAAATAAGAATATTGTCTAACTCACAGAGCTAGATGAGAAAATTGTGATCAATGGATTGCAGTAAATGATTCTACCTGATCCAACTCCTCTTTCTTTTGTAGCTTTTCTCCTTCCCCAGTCCTCCTCTTTGCTTCTTCTACTGCAGACAAAAGCATATTCTTGGAAGCCTGAGGCTCTCATTCTTGCCATGTTCCTCACAGCACATCATCTTCTTAATGGTGGCTCTGTCACCATCTCTTAGCTCAGCCATGGTTTCTTGTGGACACTTTCCTTTACTTTGCTGATTGGGCCAAACTCCTTCCATGTCTTCTTCAACTACCTTACAGTTCTCCTGTATCATGGCACTTATCACAGGTTTAAAGTAGTTTGATTGACTCTCTCCCTACTGGACTATGAGCCACTTAAGCACAGGAAGTGTCTGGTTTTGTTACCATTGCATCCCCTAGCAGAAAAATATAGGTACCTACTAATTACTGTTGAACAAAAAATGGAAATCCAACCCATAAGAGATACTTGCAAAATGGTAGTTATTCCTGCAAAAGCTTAGCATCAAACAGAACTTAAAGGTCCTCTAGAGATTAGTCTAAATCACTTTTCCTTCCACTATGTCACTAGCACATTCACACCCTCTTTAGATCCATGAGCAAGGCATCAAGACCCCAGAATCAATGGATGTCTGTTAAAATCTACACTTATTATGCAATGGCATCCACATTTCCCCTGGTTCTCCTAAATCACATTCTCTTTTGTAATTAAAACAATGTCTCAATTGCAAAGAGCTATGAGTGTGATGACAGTAACTCTGAACTATGCCCTGCAGTGGGGGATTTTATGTAGTGATGGGACTGGAAATCATTTACTTTGGGGAGAGAATCCTTTTGGGATTTCTGCACAAGACTTTGTATACTATGAGACACTGTGCATATTGTGGGGCTGGGGAGTCCTAGAGCTGGATTTTCAGATGTTCTTTTTCCACTATTTGTATATTTACTCAACTCCTATCTCCTGCAGATTCTGCCACTCGGTAGAAATGGCGATAATGCCTGGGAAACATTTTAGTGCCATAGAAAAGTCACCAGGAGTGTGGCAACAGGAGAAAGAAAGTGTAGTGGTCAAACTGTAGAAACACTTAACAAAATTTTTTCCATTCATTAAAAAAGAATTACCCTCAGAGACCTGAAAGGCAGGAAATGCTGCCACTTTATTGCCTTTTAGTCAAATGCCTTTATAGGCATATCCCTCTAACATATATTATTGATATTGATCCCCCAGGGCCTGCCACAGTTTCCACCTCCTCGCTGTTCTGACTGCCCCAGGACACTCTGACCTTTTCTATGAGTTTCCATTATGCCTCTTTGCACTCTTTACTCTTTGTGAATTGTTTTTGATATTCATTTTTCTCTCAACCACCTTGGAAGAAAGAACCCGCTGGAGAGGACTAGGTAAGAACACTAAAGACTTTGAAAGTACACACAGATACAAGAGAGAGACTCGTTTGAAATTCCATTTCTTGATCCTCACTTCCAGGATCTAGATCATTTATAGATATCTTACCAAATTATTAGAATTAAAATAAATTAAAATGTGGTGAATTAGCAACAGTTTACTTTATCACCCTTCCTCCTACCATGTCCCAATTACAAAAATTTACATTAAACACTTTTTATAAAGCTTTTGTACTTTTTTTTTTTTTTTTTTTTTTTTTTGGTTAGGAAACACAGACAAATGCCTTTTAGAAAATTTGAACAATTCAGAAAAGTATTAAAAAGAACTTACAAATTAGCAGTTGCCATATTTGAGGGACTACTCTGTCTGGTAACTAAGCACACAACACAGGAATATATACATTAAAACATTTATTATATAAACTACTTATCATAGGAAGGAGATATTATGTAATCTTCTGGATGTATCCTTTGTGATTTAGACCTTGTTAAAAAAAAAAAAAAGACTTTTGTAATAATCCTCCAGCCCATTCATTATGCCATTTCATTATTATTTCTTAACAATGATTGAAAAAACAGCCACCCACCTCACTAAAGTACCTGGAGGCCAAGAATGAGCCCTTGTCCATCACTGTCATTTCACCAGGTTTGGTCACTAGTTTAAGAAAGGCAATGTGGTGTCACACAGAGGGGTAGACAAAAGTCCAGGATTCTAATCATGGTTACAGTTTACAGCCGTGACTATATTTAGAGCAAGGAAAACTGATCATCGTTTAAGTCTCATTCCTTGGTGGCTCAGATGGTAAAGAATTCACCTGCAATGAAGGAGACCTAGGTTTGATCCCTGGATGAGGAATATCCTGTAGAGGAGGAAATGGTAACCCATTCCAATATTCTTGCCTGAAAAATTCCATGGACAGAGGAGCCTGGTGGGTTACAGTCCATGGGGTCTCAAAGAATCAGACCGAACTGGGTGACTTTCACTTAGACTTTCTTTTTCTAAATCATTAACAATATTTTCTCTACTGTCTTATAGAGTGGTGGTGAGAATTAAATGTCAGGGCATTCTGTACATATTATATTATTATTATTTATACTTGTCTAAAAAACATGTATTTATTTAGAAAGAAAAATCACAGAAAATTCTTGGGTCCATCCTTTTCAATACGTAGAAATGTCTACAGACTTCACAGAGGTGCTATTTGTTCTTAAAAAAAAAATAGTGGACTATTTGTGCCCCATGGAGGGGAGGAATGTATTGAGATTGGGAACTGACTTTATTTTTAATAGAATATATTTATTAAGAGCCTTGATTTTTTTTTTCTGTCATTGAATTCTATTAGAAACTTAAAACCTCTTCTGTGTTTTTAATCATCTCTGCTTTTCCTCTTTTGGGTCCATAACCCAAAGTCTCATACTCCTTAGAGAACAGAGAAAACAAAAATTAGTCAGAGTTCTTCCCTTAAAGGCAGGCCCAATGCCCTCTCTGGTTATGGTTTGTACAGGTTCTTTGTGGCCTGGAACAGAATGTCTGGCCAGGAAAGCAGAAGGCTGTTGGCTGGTGTCCTGGCATAGGTGGACGGGGACACTTCTCTGTTCCCCCTCATCACTGTCTTGGTCATAAGACAGTGATGCTACAATTATATGCTGTAACTATGCTATAACTAACCACATTGCATAAAAATCCAGTGAAGCATGAACCTTATTAATAGTGTGAGTCTCCAAGATACGTCTCATAAAAATAAAAATAAAAACTGGTCATACCACAACCAGTATGATAGCTGTGCCATCTATTCTCTTATTTTTTTCTGAAAATTTTCCTTGTCACATTATGTTCATTCTCTCAGTGATTACTTGGGAACATATCCCTCAGGAAGGTGAAAATTCTCTTAGTGTTATCATAATGCCGATCTGAACCAGTATCGTTGATGTGGGTTTTATTACTTTATTGAATTTCCTCCTGTGTTTTATTTCAAGAGTTTGTATCATGATGGATATGGTTCCATAAGCATGTGTTTCCAAATGATGGACTGCTAGATGGATCTTTCTTTCCCCTCTCTTTAACTCAAATATCTGATGTCTCCTTTTCAGCAGGGTCTTGAAAAATGAATCAGATCTCTGGAGTCAAAACTCTTACTGGTATCTCTCCTGCCTATCTATAATAAAGGATCTGAAACCCTTCAAGATCAAGTAGTTTAAACTTGATACTGAAATCTTAGAGGAAATATTCACAATATATTTTGTGGTCCATGTGTGGTAGTATGATTCTTGCATCAAGAAGTAAATAATAATTATGGTTTACTTCAGAGACCTGAAAGTGGGATGCCATTGTGAAAAAAATGAAGAAAAGGGCTAATTTTCCATTTAGCTCACAGTTACCATTCTAGAATACAGGTTGTAACCCACCTCAGGTGAGAATGTCAAAACCTGTGGTTATCTGCACTCAGATTTCAAGACATCACTATTCAGTTTTCTGTATGTTCAAATGAGGAGATATTCAAATAAAACCTGTTAAGGTAACCTTTATTTTTAAAAGCAGATTTAAATATAATATATCAGCACTATCCACCTCTTCCCCTTGTTTTAAAAAGATCCTCCAGTCTGCCATACATAAAAAATTGAACCAAGTCATTTATATGTTATTGTTATGAATGCAAGTTTGTGTGACCAGCACTCTGTGAGGGCAACAAAATCAAAATTTTGGAGTTTGGAGCAGAGAAAGTGTTCTTGCAGGGCCATGCAAGGAGAAAGAGTAGCTCATGCCCACAAAAGCCCATATTCCCCAAAGGGTTTCAGTAAAGCATTTTTAAGGTCAGATGAGGGGTGGTTGGCCCAGGGTATGTGATCAGCTTGTACACAATTCTCTGATTGGTTAATGATGAGGTCACAGCATAGTCAGCATTATCAATCCTTTGGGACTGAATGTTGGGGCTACAAGCTCAGAATCATCAAGTAGTTAGCTTCTTCCTTTTGACTTTTACTGTCTGAAAGAATTCAGGAAATGTGCATGAGATGCTATTATCTGGACATTTGAGAGAGAAGCTACAGCAGAGCATGAGGTAGGGGTCTGTCCTGGGAAAGACCCAGAGAGTCCTGCTCAGTAACATTATGTGAAGCAATAAGTGGAAAAGTGGTGTGATGGGGGCAGGGGTGTGGGGGTGGGGGGTGTGAGAAGAACTTGACCAGTTCTAATTCTTATTCATTAGATGCCTCTGAGCAAGAAAACTAGTATGTCAGGACCTCAGTTTCCTTGCTCATAAAATGGGGATAAGACCAGGGCCTGCCTTCCAGGGAAGTTGTGGAAGTTACATGAGAGTCTAAGTGCACGACCTCCTGGCCATGGGCAGTTTTAGCAGCTGGGCCCTATGCACCCCAAGTCTAGCCTCTTGTCTGAGTGGGAAAATACTGGATAGTGATGTTTTACTGCACATCTTTCCCAAGACTGTGCTTAGTAATGTCCCATCAGTGGTTTGTAGTCTGCCACGTGAAAGTATTTTCACTAAGGAGGCTACAAACCAGAATTTTTTCTTCCTGGAGGGCTGGTTGTTTAAGCAGCATAACCACTAGCTCTGTCTCAGTAGATTGAAATGAGACTTGAGACAGTATTTTATGGCATACTAATAGTACCATAAGTTCAGAAACTATGCCATATGCATTACTATTTTCAGATAGAACCTTCAGTTCACAAGCTATGAAGGGATGCTGCCAGAAACAGAACTGATGTTTCCAGTTCAGTTCGGCACCACTTGCACCCACTCTGTTAGATGACCCAGCTTGAGAAGTCTATATGCTGTCCTGGTTCAGCAAGAGTAGAAGATATGTTGGTTATTGTTGGCTTCAAAAGTTAGAGAGGGACACAAATTGCCTGATTTTTAGCTCTGACGTTTAGGTGTACTCCTTACTACCTTCTCTGAGGTTATATATATTTAATTGCCTGGTGAATAGGATAAAGAATTCTCAGGTGCACAGATAATGTGTAATATTTTTGATCTTGTTTGTATTAAATAGAAAAGAATCTTTTAAATATTTATTTTTGACAAAATTGTATATATATTTAAGACATACAACATGTTTTGATAGATATATATACGTGTGAATTATTACCAAAATCAAATTAATTAACATATCCATCACCTCTCATAGTTACATGTGAGTGTGTGTGTGTGGTGTGATAACTCTTGAGATCTACTCTCTAAGCAAGTTTCAAGTGTGTAATGCATTATTATTAACTATAATCACCATACTGTACATTAGGTTTCCAGTGATTTTACAACTTAAAGTTTGTACTTTTGATCAATATTTACTCTTTCCCTCAGCCCCAGCCTCTTGTAACAACTATATGTTACTATGAGTTTGACTTTTGAGAGAAATAGTTTTCAGGGGAAAGAATAGGATTTGAATGGAACCTTGAAGGATGGAAAGGATCCATCTGGTTGAGAGAAAAGAGTGAAACATCAACAGATACAGAAAGCAAGGGAAGTGCAATGACCATACAAGAGAAAAGTAAGTCATCAAGTATGGATGGAGAACAGGATTTACAAACAAGTACAGTGGTGAAAGGGACTGGAAGGTTAGAATATTGAATGCCGATGCTAAACTGATGACAGTTTGGGAGAGATGGAAAGAGTTAAAGCAAAGGAGTTTCAGTGTTTGCTTTAATAAGTTTATTTTTCTTTTAATAAATATGCTTGTAGTATACACCTGGGCTTCCCAGATGGCTTAGTGTTAAAGAACCTGCCTGCCAAGCAGGAGATATGCATTCAGTCCCTGGGTCAGTTAAAATTCCCTGGAGGAGGAAATGAAATCCCACTCCAGTATTCTTGCTGATAAATCCCATGGACAGAGGAGGCTGGTGGGCTACGGTCCATGGGGTCACAAAGAGTCAGACACTACTTAGCGCGAAACACCAAACAACATACACTTCAGTTCAGTTCAGTTCACTTCAGTCACTCAGTCACATCCGACTCTTTGTGACCCCATGGACTGCAGCATACCAGGCCTCCCTGTCCATCACCGGAGTTTACTCAAACTGGTGTCCATTGAGTCAGTGATACCATACAACCATCTCATTCTCTGTTGTCCCTTTCTCCTCCTGCCTTCAATCTTTCCCAGTATCAGGGTCTTTTCAAATGAGTCAGCTCTTTGCATTAGGTGGCCAAAGGATTGGAATTTCAGCTTCAGCATCAGTCCTTCCAATGAATATTCAAGACTGATTTCCTTTAGGATGTACTGGTTGGATCCACTTGCAGTCCAAGGGATTCTCAAGGGTCTTCTCCAACACCACAGTTCAAAAGCATCAATTCTTCAGCACTCAGCTTTCTTCACAGTCCAACTCTCACATCCATACATGACCACTGGAAAAATCATAGCCTTGACTAGACGGACCTTTGTTGGCAATGTCTCTTCTTTTTAAAATGCTGTAAGTTGGTCATAACTTTTCTTCCAAGAAGTAAGTGTCTTTCAATTTCATGGCTGCAATCACCATCTGCAGTGATTTTGGAGCCCCAAAATATGAAGTCTCCCACTGTTTCCAGTGTTTACCCATCTACTTGCCATGAAGTGATGGGACCAGATGCCATGATCTTAGTTTTCTGAATGTTGAGCTTTAAGCCAATTTTGATTCTAGCTTGTGCTTCCTCCAGCCCAGTGTTTCTCATGATGTACTCTGCATATAAGTTAAATAAGCAGGGTGACAATATACTGCCTTGACGTACTCCTTTCCCTGTTTGGAACCAGTCTGTTGCTGGATATCCAGTTCTAACTGTGACTTCCTGACCTGCATACAGATTTCTCAAGAGGCAGGTCAGGTGGTCTGGTATTTCCATCTCTTTAAGAATTTTCCACAGTTTGTTGTGATCCACACAGTCAAAGGCTTTAGCATACACTTAGTTGATAATATCTTTCCTTTTCTCCTTTGCTTTTCACTTCTCTTCTTTTCACAGCTATTTGTAAGGCCTGCCGAGACAGCCATTTTGCTTTTTTGCATTTCTTTTCCATGCGGATGGTCTTGATCCCTGTCTCCTGCACAATGTCATGAACCTCATAGTTCATCAGGCACTCTACCTATCAGGTCTAGTCCCTTAAATCTATTTCTCACTTCCACTGTATAATCATAAGGGATTTGATTCAGGTCATACCTGAATGGTCTAGTGGTTTTCCCTACTTTCTTCAATTTAAGTCTGAATTTGGCAATAAGGAGCCATTGATCTGAGCCACAGTCAGCTCCCGGCCTTGGTTTTGCTGACTGTACAGAGCTTCTCCATCTTTGGCTGCAAAGAATATAATCAATCTGATTTTGGTGTTGACCATCTGGTGATGTCCATGTGTAGAGTCTTCTAGTGTTTTTGGAAGAGGGTGTTTACTATGACCAGTGTGTTCCCTTGGCAAAACTCTATTAGCCTTTGCCCTGCTTCATTCCATACTTCAAGGCCAAATTTGCCTTTTACTCCAGGTGTTTCTTGACTTCCTACTTTAGCATTCCAGTCCCCTATAATGAAAAGGACATTTCTTTTGGGTGATTGTTCTAAAAGGTCTTGAAGGTCTTCATAGAATCATTCAGCTTCCACTTCTTCAGCATTGCTCGTTGGGGCATAGACTTGGATTACTGTGATATTGAATGGTTTGCCTTGGATATGAACAGAGATCATTCTGTCATTTTGAGATTGCATCCAAGGACTGCATTTTGGACTCCTTTGTTGACCGTGATGGCTACTTCATTTCTTCTAAAGGATTCTTCCCCACAGTAGTAGATATAATGGTCTCTGAGTTAAATTCACCCATTCCAGTCCATTTTAGTTCACTGATTCCTGAAATGTCGATGTTCACTCTTGCTATTTCCTGTTTGACCACTTCAAATTTGCCTTGATTAATGAACCTGACATTCCAGGTTCCTATGCAATATTGCTCTTTACAGCATTGGACCTTGCTTCTATCACCCAGTCACATCCACAGCTGGGTATTGTTTTTGCTTTGGCTCCATCCCTTCATCCTTTCTGGAGTTATTTCTCCACTGACCTCCAGTAGCATATTGGGCACCTACTGACCTGGGGAGTTCCTCTGTCAGTATCCTATCATTTTGCCTTTAAGGCAAAAAATTATAGGATACTGAAATAAGAAATTCCCAGGTCAGTAGGTGCCCAATATGCTACTGGAGATATGCAAAAAAGCAAAATGGCTACTGGGGAGGCCTTGCAAATAGCTGTGAAAGAAGAGAAGCAAAAAGCAAAGGAGAAAGGAAAGATATAATCATCTGAATACAGAGTTCCAAAGAAAAGCAGTAAGAGATAAGAAAGCCTTCCTCAGCAATCAATGCAAAGAAATAGAGGAAAACAACAGAATGGGAAAGACTAGAGATCTCTTCAAGAAAATTAGAGATACCAAGAGAACATTTCATGCAAAGATGGGCTCGATAAAGAACAGAAATGGTCTTGACCTAACAGAAGCAGAAGATATTAAGAAGAGGTGGCAAGAGTACACAGAAGAACTGTACAAAAAGATCTTTACAACCAAGATAATCACGATGGTATGATCACTCACCTAGAGCCAGACATCCTGGAATGTGAAGTCAAGTGGGCCTTAGAAAGCATCACTACGAACAAAGCTAGTGGAGGTGACGGCATTCCAGTTGAGCTATCTCAAATCCTGAAAGATGATGCTGTGAAAGGGCTACACTCAATATGCCAGCAAATTTGGAAAACTCAGCAGTGGCCACAGGGCTGGAAAAGGTCAGTTTTCATTCCAATCCCAAAGAAAGGCAATGAAAAAGAATGCTCAAACTACCGCACAATTGCACGCATCTCACACGCTAGTAAAGTTAAGCTCAAAATTCTCCAAGCCAGGCTTCAGCAATACATGAACCTTGAACTTCCAGATGTTCAAGCTGGTTTTAGAAAAGGCAGAAAAACCAGAGATCAAATTGCCAACATCCACTGGAACATCAAAAAAGCAAGAGAGCTCCAGAAAAACATCTATTTCTGCTTTATTGACTATGCCAAAGCCTTTGACTATGTGAATCACAATAAACTGTGGAAAATTCTTCAAGAGATGGGAATACCAGACCACCTGACCTGCCTCTTGAGAAACCTATATGCAGGTCAGGAAGCAACAGTTAGACCTGGACATGGAGCAACAAACTGGTTCCAAATAGGAAAAGGAGCACGTCAAGGCTGTATACTGTCACCCTGCTTATTTAACTTCTATGCAGAGTACATCATGAGAAACGCTGGGCTGGAAGAAGCACATTATGGAATCAAGATTGCTGGGAGAAATATCAATAACCTCAGATATGCAGATGACACCAGCCTTATGGCAGAAAGTGAAGAGGAACTAAAGAGCCTGTTGATGAAAGTGAAAGAGGAGAGCAAAAAGTTGGCTTAAAGCTCAACATTCAGAAAACGAAGATCATGGCATCTGGTCCCATCACTTCATGGGAAATAGATGGGGAAACAGTGGAAACAGTGTCAGACTTTATTTTTTTGAGCTCCAAAATCACTGCAGATGGTGACTGCAGCCATGAAAGTAAAAGACACTTACAAAAGTTATGACCAACCTAGATAGCATATTCAAAACAGAGACATTACTTTGTCAACAAAGGTCCATCTAGTCAAGGCTATGGTTTTTCCAGCAGTCATGTATGTATGTGAGAGTTGGACTGTGAAGAAAGTTGAGTGCCAAAGAACTGATGTTTTTTAACTGTGGTGTTGGAGAAGACTCTTGAGAATCCCTTGGACTGCAAAGAGATCCAACCAGTCCATTCTAAAGGAGATCAGCCCTGGGATTTCTTTGGAAGGAATGATGCTAAAGCTGAATCTCCAGTACTTTGGCCACCTCATGTGAAGAGCTGACTCACTGGGAAAGAATCTGATGCTGGGAGGGACTGAGGGCAGGAGGAAAAAGGGATGACAGAGGATGAGATGACTGGATGGCATCACCGACTCGATGGACATGAGGCTGAGTGAACTCTGAGAGTTGGTGATAGACAGGGGAGGCCTGGCGTGCTGCAATTCATGGGGTCACAAAGAGTCGGGCATGACTGAGCGACTGAACTGAACTGAACTGAACTAGTTGATAATATAAGACAATTTAATCTACTTTGCTCTATGCAAATTGGACCGAAAATTGTGTTGCTTTTGGTTTACTAAGAATGCATAAAAGATCCTCTCTCAAATGCTGCCTTATCCAGTATCAAGAACATGAATAATTTACCTATGGTTACTTAATAAGATATATACAATAAACATACATTTTACCATAAAAGCTTAATATTTTACATATAGTATAGTATTTCTATGATAGCTTACAAAAATTCAATATCTGTAATATTATCTTGAGGGAAATAACATGTGTTCAGCTGAACCAATCACAATAGCTACCTATATTCAGTTAATAGTGTATTGTAGATAATTGATTTACACCAACCAATACTCAAAAAATTTGAATTTGAGTGATAGTATTAGCTCAACTAACCACCATGGATACATAAGTATATGTGACATAGTAGTGGTCTACTTTTCTGATTATATAAACTTGTAATACATAAATATAATATATAAATATATAAAATATAAATAAAATATTTAGTATCATCCTCAGCTTTGCAAAATTGGTAACTATACTATAGAAAAATATTATCTCTACACTCAGTGTACATGGGATGACATGCCATCAACTTCTTTAACTTTGAGTTGATAAGGACTCAGTTACAATATATACCCTATAGAAGCTCCAGACAATCAACTTTTAAAAAAGAAACTGACTAAAACAGAATGTTTAGCTGCATTTTAAAAGGCTTTATCAATGAGAAGTGACATCTAAAAGACAGCTTTAACAGCAGAGGGGAGAAAATTTAAAATCTTGAAAACCAAAAAAATACCCCCACACAATTTAAACAACATTTAAAGAGAAATACAATTCATGAGGCTAATAAAATTTTGATCTATAGGATTTAGGCAGTTCATTAGCAGTAAGTAAGCATAACCTTACAAGTACTGTGTCCCTTCTTTCCCCTTAATCATAATTTTCAGTGTTAGTTTCCATTCCGTTGTGGCTGGAGATAAGAGGGTGGAGAGGTGCTGATAAAGTAAGGATCCAAGATATTTTATATGAATGTCACAGATTTCAAGTGAAAAGGAATACTCAACAGGACCATAAGTTCATATTACCGATATTTTCTTCACTGTTTCAATTTTTAACAAGTGAAAGTAAATGGTATTAACACACAGCATCTTAGTATACAACCCTTGCTGTCCTATCCTTGTTTGCTCAAAGAAAAAGATCACACTCAATTTCCAATAACACACAAATGCATTTCACAAAAATTTATTAACAAAAAGATGTATAAATTTGTGTTGCCTCTTTTTCAAAGAGAATTCAAACAAGATGTAACATAATCAGATGATACATAATGCTACTAGAGATGCTACTGGAGGTCAGTGGAGAAATAACTCCAGAAAGAATGGAGAGACAGAGTCAAAGCAAAATCAAAACCAACTTGAGCATGTGACTGGTGATAGAAGCAAGGTCCAGCACTGGAAAGAGGAACCTGGAATGTTAGGTCCATGAATCAAGGCAAACTGAAAGTAGTCAAATAGAAGATGGCAAGAGTGAACATTGACATTTCAGGGATCAGCAAACTAAAATGGACTGGAATGGGTGAATTTAACTCAGATGACCATTATATCTACTACTATGGGGAAGAATCCCTTAGAAGAAATGGAGTAGTCAACATGGTCAACAAAAGAGTCCAAAATGAAGTACTTGGATGAAATCTCAAAAATGACAGAATGATCTCTGTTCATTTCCAAGGCAAACCATTGCAAAATCAGAGTAATCCAAGTCTCTTCCCATACCACTAACACTGAAGAAGCTGAACTTGAATGGTTCTATGAAGAGCTAAAAGACAGTTTAGAACCAATACCCCAAAAATGTGTTCTTTTCATTACAGGGGACTGGAATGCAAATGTAGGAAGTCAAGAGATACCTGGAGTAACAGGCAAATTTGGCCTTGGAGTACAGTGTGAAGCAGGGCAAAGGGTAATAGAGTTTTGCCAAGAGAACAGACTGGTCATAGAAAACACCTTCTTCCAACAACACAAGAGAAGACTCTACATATGGATATCACAGGATGGCCAGCACCAAAATCAGACTGATTATATTATTTGCAAACAAAGATGGAAAAACTATGTAGTCAGCAAAAACAAGACCAGGAGCTGACTGTGGTTCAGATCATGAACTCCTTATTGCCAAATTCAGACTGAAATTGGAGAAAGTGGGGAAAACCACTAGACCATTCATATATGACCTAAATCAAATCACTTATAATTATAGAGTGAAAGTGACAAATAGATTTAAGGGACTAGATCTGATAGAGTGCCTGATGAACTATGGACGGAGGTTCGTGACATTGTAGGGGAGGCAGGGAGCAAGACCATCCCCAAGAAAAAGAAATGCAAAAGGCAATATGACTATCTGAGGAGGCCTTACAAAAAGCTGTGAAAAGAAGAGAAATGAAAAGCAAAGGAGAAAAGGAAAGATAAACTCATTTGAATGCAGAGTTTCAAAGAATAGCAAGGAGAGACAAGAAAGCCTTCCTCAGCAATCAACACAAAAAAAATAGAGAAAAACAATAGAAAGGGAAAGACTAGAGATCTCTTCAAGAAAATTAGAGACACAAAGGGAACCTTTCATGCAAAGATTTGCTCAATAAAGAACAGAAATGGTATGGACCTAACAGAAGCAGAAGATATTAAGAAGAGGTGGCAAGAATACATGGAAAAACTGTGCAAAAAAGATATTCGTGACCCAGAAAATCACAATGGTGTGATCCCTCACCTAGAGCCAGACATCTTGGAATGTGAAGTCAAGTGGGCCTTAGGAAACATCACTACGAACAAAGCTAGTGGAGATGATGGAATTCCAGTTGAGCTATTTCAAATCCAAAAGATGATGCTTTGAAAGTGCTGCACTCAATATGCCAGCTCATTTGGAAAACTCAGCAGTGGCCACAGGACTGGAAAATGTCAGTTTCCATTCCAATCACAAAGAAAGGCAATGCCAAAGAGTGCTCAAACTACCACATAATTGCACTCATCTCACACACTAGTAAAGTAATGCTCAAAATTCTCCAAGTCAGGCTTTAGCAATAAGTGAACCGAGAACTTCCAGATGTTCAAGCTCGTTTTAGAAAAGGCAGAGGAACCAGAGAGCAAATTGCAACATCCGCTGGATTGGAAAAAGCAAGAGAGCTCCAGAAATAACATCTATTTCTGCTTTAGTGATTCTTCCAAAGCCTTTAACTGTGTGGATCACAACAAACTATGGAAAATTCTTAAAGAGATAGGAATACCAGACCACTTGACCTGCCTCTTGAGAAGTCTGTATCAGGTTAGGAAGCCACAGTTAGAACTGGACATGGAGCAACAGACTGGTTCCAAATAGGGAAAAGAGTATGTCAAGGCTGTTTATTGTCACTCTGCTTATTTAACTTATATGCAGAGTACATCATGAGAAACGCTGGACTGGAAGAAGCACAAACTGGGATTAAGATTGCTGGGAGAAATATCAATAAACTCAGATATCCAGATGACACCACCTTTATGGAAGAAAATGAAGAAGAACTGAAGAGCCTTGTGATGAAAGAGGAGAGTGAAAAAGTTGGCTTAAAAGTCAACATTCAGAAAATTAAGATCATGGCATCAGGTCCCACCACTTCATGGCAAATAGACAGGGAAGCAATGGAAACAGTGACACACTTTATTTTGGGCTCCAAAATCACTACAGATGGTGGCTGCAGGCATGAAATTAAAGGACACTTACTCCTTGGAAGGAAAGTTTTGACCAACCTAGACAGCATATTCGGAGAAGGCAATGGCACCCCACTCCAGTACTCTTTCCTGGAAAATCCTATGGATGGAGGAGCCTGGTGGGCTGCAGTCCATGGGGTCGCTAAGAGTCAGGCTCGACTGAGCGACTTCACTTTCACTTTTCACTTTCATGCACTGGAGAAGAAATGGCAACTCACTCCAGTATTCTTGCCTGGAGAATCCCAGGGACAGAGGAGCCTAGTGGGCTACCGTCTATGGGGTTGCACAGAGTCGGACATGACTGAAGCGACTTAGCAGCAGACAGCATATTGAAAAGCAGAGACATTACTTTGCAAACATAGGTCCGTCTAGTCAAGGCTATGGTTTTTCCAGTAGTCATGTATAGATATGAGAGTTGGACTATAAAGAACGCTGAGCACAGAAGAATTGATGTTTTTGAACTGTGGTGCTGGAGAAGACTCTTGAGAGTCCCTTGGACTGCACGGGGATCCAATCAGTCCATCCTAAAGGAAATAAGTCCTGAATATTCATCAGAAGGACTGCTCTTGAAGCTGAAACTCCAATACTTTGGCCACCTGATGCAAAGAGCTGACTCATTTGAAAAGACCCCGATGCTGGGAAAGACTGAGGGCTGGAGAAGGGGACAACAGAGGACGAGATGGTTGGATGGCATCACCAACACAATAAATATGGGTTGGTGTGGACTCCGGGGAGTTGGTGATGGACAGGGAGGCCTGGTGTGCTGCGGTCCATGGGGTCGCAAAGAGTCGGACACAACTGAGGGAGTGAACTGACTGAACTGAACATAATCAGTGGCCATGTTCAGAATAAACTAGAATGACTGGGGTACAGAGAAGAAAGGCAAGAACAGCTAACAAAGCCAGATTATCTTCCCATGTCCCATTTTTTGTGCAAAGAAATCTTCCTGCTGGGCAGGCTCTCACGTACAGCTCAGAACTAGCATTAGCATGGCACATGCATCTCATCATCTCATCGGCCACTATGCTCCATTTCTTTAACAGATCCTAGCTGGGACATAGCTAAAGAATAATGCAGTGCAAAGCTTAGAGTTTAGGCTATGGGGTCAGGCTCTATAGACTAAAATCTGGCTTCACTGTCTACCACCAGAGAGACCACATACATCAATGTGAGATGCTGATAATAGAATACCCCTCGGAGAGTAAGAGGAGTAATTGTATTAATGAATATAAAATGCTTAGCACATGACTAGGCACATGGAGAGCAAGTTGACTATTGTTACTAGTATTTTACTGATGTTGGTAGCTAAAGAAAATATGATATCAACAGTTTGATCTGACCACAGTAAGTAATTATATTAGTCCATTTCAGTTCAGTCACTCAGTCATGTCCGACTCTTTTCAACCCTGTGGACTCCAGCACACCAGGCTTCCCTGTCTATCACCAACTCCCAGAGTTTGCATATATATATAAGTAATTATATACCTTAACAGAAAATGAAGTTACCTGAGGCTTTGTGTGGTTGTGTGGATGTGGATGTGTGTAGATTGTTGTGTGTGTGTGGATGTGTGTGGATCATTGTGTGTGTGTGTGTGTATGTGTGTGTGTCTAAACCTGGATTGCACTCACCGCTGTTTGTGAACCTGGGATGGTCGTGTAACTCCTCTGTGCCATTACTCCAGTCCTTCTCATCGCCCACCTCTCAAAGGTACCATGCTGTTGTTGTTTTGTGCTGTTGGTTAGTTGCTAAGTCCTGTCTGACTCTTTTTTTTTTTTAATTTATTTATTTTTTTAATTACAATACTGCATTTGTTTTGCCATACATTGACACGAATCAGCCATAGGTGAACACAATCTCCCAATGCCGAAGCCCCCTCCCACCTCCCACCCCACATCCTCTACTTGAATCATCCTGTGCATCAGCCCCATGCATGGCGTCATAGACTGTAGCCTGCCAGGCTCTTTGGCTCATGGGATTTCTCGGGTGAATTGCCATCTCCTTCTTCAGGTGATCTTCCTGATGCTGGAATCAAACCCATGTCTGCTGCACTGGCGGGCACATTCTTTACCATTGATCCACCTGGGAAGCCCCAAAGTACCATGAAGTTGAAGTCGCTCAGTCGTGTCTGACTCTTTGCGACCCCGTGGACTGTAACCTACTAGGCTTCTCCGTCCATGGGATTCTCCAGGCAAGAATACTGGAGTGGATTGCCATTTCGTTCTCCAGGGGATCTTCCTGACCCAGGGATCGAACCCGGGTCTCCCGCATTGGAGGCAGACGCTTTAACCTCTGAGCCACCTAAGTTGTGGATCAAAGTACCATATGCTAAGGTAAATCAGAGCTCCATTGGCTATCACTGTTCATCTTCTCACAGAGGTCCCAGCTTGAGCTCTGACTCTGCTGGGGAGAAGAAGAGGCTGAGAAACAGCTGATCCTTCCTGGGATGTGCGACTCACGATAGCCAGGAAATTCGAGAGAGCGAAGCACAGACAATGCAGGGAAAGTTCTGGTTCTAGAAACTGAGGGGCAAAGACCGAGGGAAACTGTGGAGACCCCTCTTCAGCAGTTTTTACCCAATCATGGGAGAGAAAATGTATAAAACTAAAGCCGTTCTGAAGAGACTGTGATTATCTTTCTACTCCACCTCACTTTGAGCTTTAGATTTTATATTGACAGTCTAAGGTTTTTTTGCCTTGAGATAATTTGGCTAGATCATGTTTTTAGAAAAAAAAAAAAAAAAAGAAAGCTTGCCTACAACGTTTGATCCAAAGAAGTTTCATGAGAAGATGGATGAAATGTGAAATATTTGCATTCCTGGGGCAACTACTGCTTAGTTATTTACCTGCCTATAGTCCAGGAATTCACAGATAATGCCTCCTACCAAGACTAAAGCATCACTATTTACAGTTTAAAACTGGCTGATAGTGGAAATCAACTTTACTTGACAGAAGCTTCAGGAGGAAATTGAAGCTTTCATTCTAACAATGTTGGTTAAGGTATTCTCCTAATTTTATCTCTGTTAAGTCACAACTAGTGAATTTCCTCATTGACATATATGTTAAAGATACGTATGTGGGAATGGTTATATACATAAGGGAAGGGTTTATTTTTAAGTGTCTCCCACATTTTCTTGATTCCCAGAATTTTATATTATTTATAGAAACAATGTATTTGGTATCTGATGAATAAAGGTTAAATATCCAACTCCATCAATTACTATGTGACCCAAGTTAGAGCCTCAAATTCCTTATCTGTGAAAATGACGAAAACAACACATTTATAATTTTGGTATAAAATTTAGAAGTAATTGATATAGTGGCTGGTACATTATAGAATCATAAGTAATAATAACTAATATCATAAATATAATGTATAAATAATTATATTTGACTCTTTGTGAATGAATAAAAAGTATTTATATTTCACCAACAAGTAGTTGGTGAAAATTAAAGGAAGTGTTTGAACTCAGATCACACATCTGGGTTACATTCTCCAAATATTTGAAACCAAGATACCTTTATCCAAAAACCAGATATCAATTTGAAGGAATTTTTACATCATCTAGAAAGAAAGAAATAACCTAAAACTAATCCTTGTCAGGATCTACTCTAGGCTATAGTACAAAGTATTTAGCCAGAAGGCATTTAGAAGGAGGACACTTCTCTACCATTGGCCTCCGTTTTTCTGAACCAACATTTGTTCTGGCTGCTTAATGTCAATATATATGGATTATTAAATATTTTGAGTTGTATCCCTATTAGTGCTTTGAAAATGCTACTTGATATTTAAAATTTTATCAAAGCATAGATGATTTACTGTGTTGTGTTACTTTCTGCTACACAACAAAGGGACTCATTTATACACACACACACACACACACACACGTATTGTTATTTTTCATATTCTTTTCTGTTATGGGTTATCACAAGATACTGAATATAGTTCCCTGTGCTACACAGTAGGACCTTGTTGTTTATCCACCCCGTATATGACAGTTTACACCTGCTATCCCGAACCCCCAGTCTATCCCTTCCCCACCCTCCCTCCACCTTGCCAAACACAAGTCTGTTCTCTGTAAGTCTGTTTCTGTTTCATAGATATGTTCATTTGTGTCTTTGATTCCATATGTAAGTGTGATATCATATGGAATTTGTCTTTTCTTTCTGACTTGCTTCACTTAATATGATATCTACGTCTATCCTTGTTGCTAGAAATGCACTGTTTCATTATTTTTATGGCTGAGTAATATTCCACTTTATATATGTACCACATCTTCTTTAGCTACTTATCTGTTGATGGACATTAAGGTTATTTTCATATCTTGGCTTTCAGTAACTAGTACTGTTATGCATGTATTGGGTTGGTCAGAAAGATTTTATGGAATAACCCAAATTAACTTTTGACCAAATCAATACATTTTTTGAATTATAGTTTTGTCCGGATATATACTCAAGAGGGAGATTTGCTGGACTGTATGGCAACCCTATTTTTAGTTTTTTGAGGATTCTCCATACTGTTGTCCCAAAACACTGTTACTCCTCGTTGCAAGCCTTTGACATATCATTGTCCCAATATACGGATGAAGGAGCTGTGAAGCGAGGGGGAACATTTATATCCAAACTGATTTGAAAGCGCTCTTCTGGAGCCAACTTTTACTACAAAACAGTAGCAGAGCTGTATGTTTGTCATCTCTGTGTCCTAGTATCCAGGGGAGTCCTGCCAGGCAGTTGGTGCTCAAAAATAGTTTCAGTTCAGTTCAGTTCAGTTGCTCAGTCGTGTCCTACTATTTGCGACCCCATGAATCGCAGCACGCCAGGCCTCCCTGTTCATCACCAACTCCCGGAGTTCACTCAGACTCACGTCCATCGAGTCGGTGATGCCATCCAGCCATCTCATCCTCAGTCGTCCCCTTCTCCTCCTGCCCCCAATCCCTCCCAGCATCAGAGTCTTTTCCAATGAGTCAATTCTTCTCATGGGGTGGCCAAAGTACTGGAGTTTCAGCTTTAGCATCACTCCTTCCAAAGAAATCCCAGGGCTGATCTCCTTCAGAATGGACTTGTTGGATCTCCTTGCAGTCCAAGGGACTCTCAAGAGTCTTCTCCAACACCACAGTTCAAAAGCATCAATTTTTCTGTGCTCAGCCTTCTTCACAGTCCAACTCTCACATCCAAAAATAGTTTACTCTGTTGAATTGAACAGAGGGTTGTTCATCTTTTGAGAGGCTGAGGAATATTTCACTTGTCCAAATTCCATGGGGAATCAGTTCAGGTTTTCATAGTCCTACCTTCTGTCCCAGGCTACAGCTTTAAGAATTTGAAGATTCCACCATGTTTAATAGGCTTCCCCAGTGGCTCAGGGGTAAAGAACCCATCTGGGATGCAGGAATTGTGGATTCAAGTCATGGGTTGGGAAGATCCCCTGGAGAAGGGCATGGCAGCCCAATCCAGTATTCTTGCCTGGGAAATCCCATGAACAGAGGAGCCTGGTGGGCCACAGGTCATAGGTTTGCAAAGAGTCAGACACAACTGAGCAGCTAACACACACCATGTTTAATACATCAATAAATGCAACTGCAGAAAATTTACTTACATTAATCTCTCTCTATTATGGTATAATTTATTCTCAAGAAAGGGCAAATACTTCTAGAACTCTACCCCAAGTGAATATGATACTAATTAATATACAAGTACTAATGAATATATACAAATGTATTCAGAAAACTATTGTTGGAAATAATTAGAAAGTGATAAACTGAATACCTAACAATGGAAGTATGGCCTAATGCAGTCATTATGAATCATTTTCCATTACTTTATAATTTTTATTAAATAAATATTTTATTCAAGTATAACATACAGAACAGAAAAATACACAAACCTTGACTATGATTTCAATAAGTTATCAGAGAATTACATTTTTAATCACAATCCAATTTTTAGAAATAAATTATTCCCATTATACCAAAAACCTACTTCATGATCACTCTTAAATACTATCCTTACTTTCTCAAAGATATCTATTAACTTGACTTCAAATAGTACAAAGGGAAGCACCTATTATAAATTAAAAAGGTCAGAACAAATTGTTTATTCAATGTTCTCCTAGTTATGAAATTATTGATATGTAACTAAATGTGCAGGAAATTGCTAGAATGAAATAAAAAAATGTTCTCAGTGATCATCTCAGTAAGCAGATTAGGCATTATTTTTATTTTCTTCTTCCACAGAAAGTATAAATTATTCTAATAAATAGTTAAAGGTTAAGTAATATGTAATGGAGTAAAATTTATTATAATTAATTACAAACATGATTTTTTCATATTTGCAAGCAGTTGGCATTATTATTATAGTCCTAAAATGTGGAAGGGCTCAAAAGTTAGCCTAGGATATTAGGCTAGTATATACAATGATATTTAGAATAATATGTTTCTTATTAGAATGTAGTCAATTATCATACACCTTTGGTTACACCGCGGACACCAGTTACCACGAACCCCAAACACATACCATGAAACCACATGTGGTATGGTTAACCCTCTTAGCTGGTGTGAGTTTGAATTTGCTCCCAGTACAAACCTTCTAAGGTTCCCATTATCCTAGCTTTGCCATGTTCCAGATAATTTCTTCCCTATTGTCCTGGCTCTGCTTGGGAAAGAAAAAAGCATAAAAGATGCTAGAGATCAGGGCAGCAGAAGGTTCTGAGTTTTGGACATCAGTTGAAATCCACAAGTGCATAGACAGCATTTTCTGCATTTTGCTCAAAATTAACAAGAAAAAAATTATATATCTGTTACCTTTGTTTTTCCAGAAGGTAGGCAATGTATCGATGTGAGGATAGAGATGTGGAGAAAATTTTAGTTCTCAAAGAAGCCTTAAATATATGGCTCAGAAGGTAAAGAATCTGCTTGTAATGCAACAGACCCAGGTTTGATATCTGGGTTGGGAAGATCTCCTGAAGGAGGGCATGGCAACCCACTTCAGTATTCTTGCCTACAGAATTTCATGGACAGAGGAGCCAGGAGGGCTACGGTCCATGGGGTCCCAAACAGTTGGATACAACTGAGCAACTAACACACACACACACACACACACACACACACACACACAGAGTCAAGAGTAGCTGGATTCCTTTTCATTCCACACTTTCTCCTAATATTTCTTTTATTGCTTGTATATTTATTTTGAAAACAGATTAGAATTTACTATACAGAAGGGATGGATGAGACCTGAAAGGAATGAAACAAGAACTAAATAGAAAAAAATGGAAAGGAATTCAACAAAAATAATTCACAATATCCAAGAGAGAAGCTGACAAATTTCCTAATCACAAAAACTTCCCTCTTGGGAAGTCAGTTTTCCAAGAAGGAGCTGGAGAAGGGAACAAATATTTAAATCATTGATGGTAAAATCCTACTTCTCCATCCAGGCAAAGGACCCTGATTCTGCTCTGTATTGTGGAGAATATTCCAGACAGAGTTGTCCAGGTTACTGAGAAATTGCAAAATTTGAGCTAGGGAAAGGGAATGGAAACTGTAAAGAGTCTGTGGCTGAAACCTCATAAATAGTAATGAAGTTAGCAAATCTTAGGCCTCAAACTGCTCTCTCTATTGTCCAGGAAGATACTATTTTTCCTGGAAAGAAAAGCCCAGGATAGTGGAATGTCTAAAAATCCTGCTGTAATAGCCAGACTGTAGAATTTAGTGTCCAGCAGTGACCCAGAGTGGTAATTTTTCAAACCCTGACATTTATTTAATGCCTTTAATGTGGTTATGTAAAAGTATTTCACATACACACTATTAATATTTAGGTGCCAGGTGGCTGCTAGGCATAGTGGTTTATTATTTATGAGTCTTTTTCTTCTGGTTTGTGAGAAGATGAGTGACTGCCATTGACCCAAGAAGGATTCCTTTAACATCACCCATTAAATTCTTCAGAGAAAGAATAACAGTATCTTGCAGTGGGTGGTATTACAAAGTATACTAATGTACTAGAACAGAGATCAAGAGAATTGCTTTATGGCTGTTCATTTGTAACAAGTAAAAACTGGAAGTGGGGGCATTTGCTTAGCCTCTCTGAGTCTCAGTTTCTTCATCTGTCAAATGGGAATGTTAACAGTGTTTTCCTCAGGGCCACATGCTGTATGCCTGTCAGAATACTTTGAAAATAGAAAACACTTAAAACTCACTTTCTACCTCCATTTAGAGGTTTCAGTTCCCTCATATGGAAAAAAAATAGTCGTTAGACATGAAATGTCAAATAGTTTCATTTCACTTGATAACCCCAGCCAATTGATATTAATTTCTTGGAGTGTGCCCTGAAAAGGATTTGAAATCCAATGTGTCTGAAAATGCTAGATAGATTATTCACGTCTGCCTTGGATAAAGAAAGAAAAATGGCTGCCCATGTGGAACTTATTTTCCAACTCCTACCCCAACTCCAAATCCTAAAGTCTCTGATTTTGAACTTGGCCTTTGTGTTTATGAATTACCTGGGGGAAAATTAAGGAAAGCTAATTAGGATCATTGTTACTAGATCTTTAAAGCAGCCCTAATAAAACTGGGCAGAGCCTGGCAATTTCCCTACTCAGCTTAGGGCCTTTTGCTTGCAGACACTGCACAGAAGCTTGCCTTGCTAACTTTTGACCAGTGAAACTCTAAGTCAGTGGCTGGTATTTGAATATTTGCCAGTAAAAACAACCTTGTGGAGTTTTATTACCTTATATATTCCCAAAGGAGTCATGATAAGATCTCTGCTTATCTTATTTTTTTAAATCATTCCATTCACCTTACTTTACTTCTCTGAATTTCACAGGAGGAAGACAAGGAATTATGTGATTGGGATAAATGAAATGTAGTCAACAGTTTGGTCATTAATAAGTATAAAGAAATTTCAGAAATTAAGTGCATCCTTACATATAATTACTGAATTTACTGAGACTAATGTTTTAAATATTAAGTTCTGTTTTCATGAGTTTTTCACATTCGTGTAAAAATTCTTTTAAATATTGCTTTTTAACTACCCCAAAGGTTGCACACTTAATGGAGCTATTATGATTAGAATTTACTCTATTCCAGGTGTTGTATATTTACATGTGTATAGTTATTTTTAGTGGTTGTAAATATAACAGTTATAATTTTAAATTCTCATTCATGCAGAATTATAAATATTTTCCTCTGTTTTTCATCTTCATTATAAACAGAAGAGGTCATGCTAATTGTATCATAGTATGTCATCAATGTTTGGACAGAACTGATTAGCCATTTGCTTCTCATAGACTTTTATATTGTCACAGCCAAATTATGGTTTGAACTTAGGATTGTCTACACATTCCAACATGTTATACTACACAGACCAATCGAGCTTCACTCTTTTACACTGAAGAAAAATATTTTGTGTAAAGAAACAAGCTCCATAGTCCATCATTAATTGTTTGAAAAATACCAGTCAGAATATGTCCTAGGTGAAATATTTTACATATATCACATTTTGAAATAAATAGTTTCATTGCTTTCAACAATGTCATAGAGTTTTGATATAATGAATATAAAAACATTCCTTTAAACGTTGTGCCATAAAAAATGTCATCATGATATCTGAAACATTCATTGTCATCTTAAATTTTGTTGACATGACTAGCCAACGCCTTTTTAGCTATGGACCTCCACTGGGCATTCATGGAGAATTAGTGGAATGAGTTACCACATCTCTCCCTTTTATACAAGAAACCTCCTAAGTGAACAGTCTTTAAAAAGAGGTGAAATATGATTGAAAAATACAATAGGGTGGTTTTTAAATAAGACAGCGCGGGTCACCTTGCTGTGTGGCCACGGTGACGTCATTTAACTTCTCTGTTTTTGTTTCCTCATCATATAATTGAGATAAAGATTCAACTGCTCTTTGAACAGTGTCTAACATATAATCCCTCAATACATTTTACCTATTGTTATACAAATTTACTCCGAAGACAACGAACCAGGATTGGAGGGAGATAAAATTCCAAGAAAGGCATGATGCTTGCCATCCTCATGGTCTTCTAGTTCATCTCCTAGGAACTCATGACAAACTCTGAGGATGGGAATCTACTGAAATAAATAAACAATGAAAACAAAAGAATCATTTTGTGAAAATTTTCAGCTCATTAGAAGAGAAAGTAACCAGGTGCAAAGACAAAGTCTCCCAGGTGGTAGATGAAGACACTGGTATCCTCACATCAGTCCACACGTTCCTCTTCGATGCTGTCATCAACTAAGATCATTTACAGCAGTGCCTTGATGTGACAAAGAGCCACACGTGCCTATCTGCCACTGGTAGCAAAGAAGACATGATCCTAAAAAGGCTAGACAGAAGATGAAAATGTAAAAAGAAAAAATAAATTGCCCAAAATTCTCAAAGAAGAAATTTAGAGGGTCTATTCCTGATGGTGGGGGATTTGCTACTGAGAAATAATGTTTTGTGGCACTAATTTCACCCACAGACAGTTATGATATATTGTACCAAGTTTTAGTGGTGTGAATAGAATACTGATTTGCTACAAAAATCCAGAAATTGGTTTATTTGACAAGCATTTACTGAACAGCTAGAATTGATGTTTGAGGCATTGTTTACTGTACCAGTGAGAGCCGGATAGGTGATATCATCATAACAAAGTACCCCAAATCTCACTGATTTATAATAACAAACATCATTCTTCATCTATGATATAGGTCTCTCATGGTGACAATGGCTCTCCTCCATCTTCATCTTCACTTAGGAGAGGCAGCCAATGGAGGAACTTATGTGTGGTACACCGATGGTCTTATGCGAGAAACAAAAGAGAAAGGGTAAAGCACTAGTTGAATGATGAAGCCCTTCTGTGCTCAAGGACTATGTGTCAGCCCCTTCCCGACCCTCTGAATTCAACAGGACAGGGTTATGCGATCTCCTATAGAGTGGGAGACCAGGGGTGGGGGAAACATGAATTTTCAGCCAACAGAAGCACAATCGAATTGCCATGTAATCTATCTTGTAGAATTTCATTTGGTCAAATTAGTCTTAAATATGATACTTATTGGAGTAAACATGCAGACATCAGTGATAGCACAAATTTGATAGTACAAAGCCAGTGTGCTTTTAAGTGCTAGTTCCTTGAGATTATTTGGAATTGAGGATCATATGAGTTCAGGGCTCAAGGATTCAAAAATATCTCCAGATTCTTTCATCATTTCCCAAAGGAAAAGCAAGAATAAGTAGGATACCAGACATTTATGCAATCCCTATGAGATCATACAGGTTAATAGAGGAAAGTTTTCAAAAGGCAAAAATATCATACAGTTTCTTTTCAATAGACATTATTCAGTAAATACAACATCATTCATGGCCTGGAGATACACTTCCTTGGGTTGTGATCCTGGCAGATATCGTAGAGTCTAAAAGATGGGACAAGTTACATTCTTACAGAGAAGATCTTCTTTTGGAACACCCAAGGATTACAAAAAGTGTAGCTATCCTTCAGATGAGATTTTATTTGGAGTGTTTCTTGTTCAGTGACCCTTCCTAACTGCACATAGGATACTTTTCATTCATTTGCTTTGGCCAATTTTATCTTCAGCAATCCTAGATTTCTGTAACTGAATTGATCTTGCCCTTTACTGAATTTATATAGATGAAATGGTCTTGTTTTAGACTTCTGAAACTATTTGTAGACCTCTCCCTTCACATGTTTGAAATAAATGTGAGGCATTAATTTTAGTCAGACAACACTGAGCCCAATTCACTTGGGAAAATGCATTTCAATGTGCAATTTATCATTCAGGACCTGTCCACTACTCCCTGAGAGTAAATTAGGCACTTTGAAATATGCATTAAGCTCCTCCTGGCTACTAGGTACCATTTAGGGCTGTGGGGCAATAATTTACTTAGTGGTAACTTGGTGACCTCAAAAAGTTTATGTTATTTGAAAATTCTTAATTTTCTTCCACAAAATAATTAATGCACTAAGAGGCTGGGTATGCTTATAAATATGTTTCCAGACAGGCAACAACTATTGAATAAATAAATAAGATAGTGTCATAAAGCAGATACAGAAATAAAATGTTGCATAAATGTGTTGTCTATCCTATCCACACAACAGATGTTTATCTCACAAAACAATTATTTCTTTGGATTTCTTTTTATTTATAGGACTGTCTTACATTTTATTGTAATTAGTAATGCTTCATAGATATAAGGATTTCCAGATTCACATCACTGGTTTTTCCATAGTATGAAGCACATTTATCCAAAGTTAGAATAATGTGCTAAGTATTTTGAGAGTTCTGACAGCAACTTACATCCTGCTTCTTCCTTGACTCACAGCAAAGCTTCATCTAGATTAACTAAGTTCGTTATTAAGTTTCAATACCTCCTACTTCAGTTGCTCATTTATTCAGTTCCGTTCAGTTCAGTCGCTCAGTAGTGTCCGACTCTTTGCGACCCCATGAATTGCAGGCCGCCAGGCCTCCCTGTCCATCACCAGCTCCCAGAGTTCACTCAAACTCCTGTCCATCGAGTCGGTGATGCCATCCAGCCATCTCATCTTCTGTCGTCCCCTTCTCCTCCTGCCCCCAATCCCTCCCAGCATCAGGGTCTTTTCCAATGAGTCAACTCTTCGCATGAGGTGGCCAAACTACTGGAGTTTCAGCTTTAGCATCAGTCCTTCCAAAGAACACCCAGGACTGATCTCCTTCAGGATGGACTGGTTGGATCTCCTTGCAGTCCAAGGGACTCTCAAGAGTCTTCTCCAACACCACAGTTCAAAAGCATCAATTCTTCGGCACTCAACTTTCTTCACAGTCTCACTCTCACATCCCTGCATGACCACAGGAAAAACCATAGCCTTGACTAGAAGGACCTCTGTTGGCAAAGTAATGTCTCTGCTTTTGAATATGCTATCTAGGTTGGTCATAACTTTCCTTCCAAAGAGTAAGCATCTTTTAATCTCATGGCTGCAATCACCATCTGCAGTGATTTGGGAGCTCAAAAAAATAAAGTCTGACACTGTTTCCACTGTTTCCCCTTCTGTTTCCCATGAAGTGATGGGACTGGATGCCATGATCTTCATTTTCTGAATGTTGAGCTTTAAGCCAACTTTTTCACTCTCTTCTTTCACTTTCATCAAGAGGCTCTTTAGTTCCTCTTCCCTTTCTGCCATAAGGCTGGTGTCATCTGCATATCTGAGGTTATTGATATTTCTCCAAGCAATCTTGATTCCAGCTTGTGCTTCTTCCAGTCCAGCATTTCTCGTGATGTACTCTGCATATAAGTTAAATAAGCAGAGTGACAATACACAGCCTTGACATACTCCTTTTCCTATTTGGAACCAGTCTGTTGTTCCATGTCCAGTTCTAATTATTGCTTCCTGACCTGCATACAGGTTTCTCAAGAGGCAGGTACCCCTTGCCCAAACTCAGGGGCGGTGGCTGAGAGGAGCTACCCTACACCAGAGGTCAGGGATGGCAGCAGGGGAGGAGCTACCCCATGCCCGAGGCTAGGGGCGGCGGCCAAGAGGACCTACGCCACGCCAGAGGTCAGGGGCAGTAACCCAGAGGAGCTACCCCATGCCAGAGGTCGGGGCACCGGCCGAAAGAAGCTATCCATCTCCTAGGAGCGGTGGCTGCACAGGCGCAGGAAGGACAAGAGGAGCTACTCCACGTTCAAGGTCAGGAGGGGCGCCTGTGAGGAGATACCCCTCGTCCAAGGTAAGGAGCAGTGGCTGCGCTTTGCTGGAGCAGCTGTGAAGAGATACTCCACATCCAAGGTAAGAGAAACCCAAGTAAGACAGTAAGTGTTGCAAGAGGCATCAGAGGGCAGACACACAAACCATAATCACAGAAAACTAGTCAATCTAATCACACTAGGACCACAGCCTTGTCTAACTCAATGAAACTAAGCCATGCCCTGTGGGGCCACCCAAGACAGGCGGGCATGGTGGAGAGGTCTGACAGAATGTGGTCCACTGGAGAAGGGAATGGCAAACCACTTCAGTATTCTTGCCTTGAGAACCCCATGAACAGTATGAAAAGGTAAAATGATAGGATACTGAAAGAGGAACTCCCCAGGTCATTAGGTGCCCAATATGCTACTGGAGATCAGTGGAGAAATAACTCCAGAAAGAATGAAGGGTTGGAGCCAAAGCTCATTTATTAAAGTGCTTCAAATTAAGCTTCATCTACCAAGTTAAGTACAAGTTATACCCTCTGGATCTTGCTTTCACCTGGGGAGAGAGAATTACTGATAAAAAGAAATACAGCATTCATCTATTCTAAAGTGCAAAGATTTTCATATGTTGATATCTCTGAAATTTGGATATGTTTTATAATTGATCTGCCTACATTTCTTTGGTAACATCTTTTTCTCTCTTATTGTTATAAAGTGAACGAAGCTCCAGTCTGTGTTCAATACAGGATTCAGGATGCTTGGGGCTGGTGCACGGGATGATCCAGAGAGATGATATGGGGTGGGAGGTGGGAGGGGCTTCGGCATTGGGAGATCGTGTACACCTGTGGCTGATTCATGTCAATGTATGGCAAAACCAATCCAGTACTGTAACGTAGAATAAAGTAAAAATAAAATTAAAAAAAAAATAAAGTGATGGTACGTTTTGTAACTGATGACATATTGGGTTTTGAAACATAAAAAGGCAGTATATTTTAGAATTTTGAAGACAAAGAACCTGAGTGAAAATAGCTCTGAGGCTTCCCAGGTGGCTCAGTGGTTAAGAATCCATTTGCCAAAGCAGGAACTGCAGGAGACACAGGCTCAATCCCTGGATGGGGAAAATCTCCTGGAGGAGGAAATGGCAATCAACTCCAATATTCTTGACAGAGCACCCTGGAGGGCTGCAGTTTATGGGGTCACAAAGAGTTGGACGTGGCTGAGGGACTAAGTACACTCACAAGAAAATAGCATAAGACAAGCAGAAGCTGATAATGTTTTCATACCCATTTCAACTATACTGTCCCTCTGAAGATGAATTTATTCCCACCAACGAGTTTTGCAAATGTTTGAATGGGGCAGAAATTGAACATTATATAAAAGTAAAACGTGTGTGAAATTTTGAGGAAATATATGTATACCATAACAAAGCAGCAGAAATATTTGTTTGAGTAACTAAAAATTATTCTTAATACTCTCCAGCTAATGGGAATTGAAATAGTGACTTGCCAGTAAAGCAGAGTTTTGGTAAGAAGCACTGATCCAAAAAACTTGTGTATACAATTAATATATATCTTTGGTCAGAAGAAACTGGTAAGGGAATGTCTTTTTCAGAAAAAATTCTACTCAAGTCATTTCAGTTGCATCTACTATGGACCTGTTTGGATGAACCATCAAGGTCACATGTCAGTGACAATGGAGACAGGCAGGTAGAGGCACAGGAAACAAGAAAAACAGAGAAAAGAAAAAAAGGAAGGAAAGATAGAAAGAAAAGAAGAAACAGAAGAGATACATGTAATCAAGATATGGAATTCCTCAAATTATACCCTTGATGTTACCCTGAATTTAAAAAGATATTTGCCTAAATATTCTACACACTTTTATTAACAAATAAGTAAAAAAAAATATATATGCTCCATTCTCTTAGTAAAAGATGATGCCCATTAGTTTGTTTGCTATATTATCCTGAAGTATCAACAAACAACTGGAAATCCCACTTCTGATACACAAAATGTCAAAATTCCCAAATGTAATTTCATGAATATTCCAATACAAAGCTCCCAGAATAAGGCATTTTTCAGGAAAGATTTCATTCAAATTTAAACAGTTATGTCATAATTTTCAAATGAAACATATATAGTTGAACATCTTGTGAATTTAACTCCTAGAGTACAGCCTAACTGTAAACTATTATATGATAAGAACTATTTTCTGTATCTACATACCTTGATAGCATTGTGAAGAGAGAAGTTAAGATTAATACACATGATAATATGGAAGACTCTGAGACTGAGGCCTCTGCACTGTTCCAACCAACATCACAACAGATTCACACTGAAGTTGAATGTGAAATATGCATTTGAACTCTGAAAACTTTAATAATATTTATACATCTATAAATTCTGCATTTGTCTGAAATTACTCTTCAGAGTCTCATTATAATCTTTAACTTATAGAGTTAATTGACATATTAAGAAAGTCCCAACTTCATTGGAAATTAAGAAAAATAATATAATTAATTTTTTCCTTTTGATTCACTTCTATTGACTCTGTTGATTCATCTGTACCTTGTGAGTATGACCAGGGTCTGGAGGCAGGCAATAAAAACTATTAAGTTTGAGAAACATGACCCTCAAACTTTTATTTATACTTGCAACCTTTTAAATATCCAGTTAATTACATTACATTCATAAAATAATGATGATTATATTTCCTTTTATAGTTATCAATAGGATTAAATGAACTCATCTATGCAAACATCTGGCACATCAATATTGGTTGGTTAAAATAAGCCCCATATAGCCAAAGAAGCGACTTAGCAGCAGCAGCAGCCGAAGAGTAGTAGTAGCTTACTTTTTAGTTATAGGGTTAGAGTCTGCTGCTGCTGCTACTAAGCCACTTCAGTCACGTCCAACTCTGTGCAACCCCATAGATGGCAGCCCACCAGGCTCCCCTGTCCCTGGGATTCTCCGGGCAAGAATACCAGAGTGGGTTGCCATTTCTTTCTCTAGAGAGGATAGAAATTATAAAGTACCTCGCATAGAAGTGTTCATAGAGAAGGTTGAGATGTCAATAACATTCACATGAGAAGAACCCTGTACCCCTGTTTTGCAGTTTTAGCAAGAAGTGTGGATTTCCTTATGAAAAAACTGTGGTGAAGAAGATGAATGATAGTGGGTACCATAAAACCACTGATGCAAAACATTCAGAAAAAGATGAGCTTGAAGATACTACCTGAAACATAGAAACAGCATCCATAATAAGATGAGGAGAAAACCACAAAAGGTATATTAAAATTCAGATAAATTCTAAGATAGCTTAAAGACAAGAAGACTAGGCAAATATATCTGGAAGAAATATATTCAAATGAAAAGCTTGATCACCTTGCTAATTTGGTAGGTTAAAAAGCAAATAAGCTAAAATCCACATTATCTTTACTGTTAGATAGTTCAGTCACTCAGTTGTGTCCAACTCTTTGTGACCCCATGGAATGCAGTACACCAGGCTTCCCTGTCCATCACCAATTCCTGGAGCTTACTCAAACTCATATCCTGTGAGTCAGTGATGCCATCCAACCACCTCATCCTCTGTCATCCACTTCTCCTCCTGCCTTCAATCATTCCCAGTGTCAGGGTCTTTTCAAATGAGTCAGTTCTTCGCATCACATGGCCAAAGTGTTGGAGTTTCAGCTTCAGCATTAATCCTTCCAATGAATATTCAGGACTGATTTCCTCTAGGATGGACTGGTTGGATCTCCTTGCTGTCCAAGGGACTCAAGAGTTTTCTCCAACACCACAGTTCAAAAGCATCACATCTTTACTGTAGCAGACAGCTAATCAGATATCTAATTTTAGCTTAGTTCACATATTAGGGTCAATGGTCTTCAGGGGTGAGAAACTATCCTTTCTTGCTTGAAGTCTTAGATCCATGAGGCATGATATGATTTATTTTATTGATAAAGGAATGTGAGATGACCTTGAGGAAGACATAAAATGACTTAAGAATCTGTAGGTCATAAGGAGACTCTGGTCACACTCTTTCAGTGGCCCTGACCCCCTCTTCCATTTTTCATCTTCTCCACCTTCCAAAATCACCAAATCTTCCTCTCATTTCCTACCAAACAAATGATCTTTCACATTTGGTTCCCTTAGAATTACATCTTCTAACCCAAACCAGAATATCAGTAACTTTTCAAAAATGACATTTTTTTTTCCTGCATGGAAAAGAAATCCTAGTGCAAACTGTTAAGATAATACTATGTTTGAAACAGACTCATAGACATAGAGAATAAACTAGTGGTTACCCAAAGGGAGAGGGTTGGGGCTTTAGGCAAAATAGGTGAAGGAAATTAAGGACAAACTTCTAGTTATAAAATAAATAAGCCATGCGAATGTGATGCAGCATGGGGAATATAGTCATTAATATTATAATAACTTTGTATGGTGACAGGTAGTTACTAGACTTATGGTGATCAACTCATGATGTCTATAAATGTCAAATCACTATTTGTATACCTGATGCTGAGATAATATTACACATAACTATACTTCAATTAAAATAAAAGAAAATGAAGAGAATACTGTGTTCTCTATTTGAGCACTCCAGAATACATTACAAATTGAGGTAATTCACATATCTTCCTTTTTCTGTCGGCTTAACTGTAAAGCTTTAGAAGGTGGGGGATGTAGAGCAGCTGAAGCTCAGCTATGAATTATGTGACCATCTATCCTCAACTTGTGAATCAAGATCATGACCAGAGTGTTGTTTGGTAATAGTATCCTTGATAATGACACATGGAATAGTTAGTTATCCAGCCTTTCCAAAGATCTCTCACCTTCTGTTGCCAAAGCTTCATCCTTTTTTCTAAAAAAAAAAAGAAAAACACAGTAAAGTTTAAAAGTTTACAAACATTCTAATAAGGAATTAGGAAGACAGGAGAGCTAGTATTTATCCCCTTAAAGAGCAGGTGATATGAAAATTACTCTCTTTTACAAGAAAAAAGGTGTGTATAGTAAGGAAGGTGGTCATGGGGGAGAGCACGTGGTGTAAGTGACCACTGGGATGAGAGAAAGGGGCAGAGACTCAGTGCCTATCAGGAGTGGGAGATCTGGAAAGCGGGAAAGGTCTCTAATGTACATGTGGGCTGTCTAAAACTCCTTCAATGAATCTTTAAAATTTAAGTTTTCTTCAAAGAGCCAGCAAACACTGCTGTTTCTTTATATGTTGCACCACATAAAGATTAGACCATATGGCGCCTCAGGTGTTATATGGGATGCAAATTTATATATAGGAAGGTGTTTTTATATATGTATATACATATCATTTTCAATGCCAAGTTCTTATTTATCCTTACATTTTCCACAACACCCAAGCATAGTATTTTGCATACGGCAGGTACTCAGTAAATATTCACTAAAGTCACACAAATAAGTATGGTTCGCAAACTAGTGTTTACTAACCTGGAAGCATTGTGATATGCTGGAAAGAATATATGTCTGTTGACATGAAAACATCTCAGCTATACTCCTTGGCTTATTAAACTCAATGGTTTTGGAACCTTTAGCAAGTTCTTTCTCTTTCCTAGAATCTCGTTCCTTCTCTTGATCATAAGGGCATTGACTGGGTCATTTCTCATTGCCTGTCCAACAGTATAAGTCCAACACTGTACACTTATAAGTTTCCAGATAATTTTATTTGGCATAGATATTATAAGCATTGTGTAGCCCCGGATTCCATCAGTTCTACTCTAGAGTTCTTCAAGTCTATATTTGGTTTCCCACAGTTTATTGTTTTAAGATAAACAGCTGAGATAATACTGTGAAAGAAGGGTGATGAAAAGCACTAGTTTACAACTCATGTGGTGTGTGTATGATAAGCTTCAGTCACATTCGACTCTTTGTGACCCTATGGACCAGAGCCTGGCAAGTTCCTTTGTCCACAGGATTCTCTAAGCATGAATAGTGAAATGGATTGCCATGCCCTCCTCCAGGGGATCTTCGCGACCCAGGGATCAAACTCGCTTCTCTTACATCTCCTGCATTGGCAGGCGAGTTCTCTGCCACTAGCGCCGCCTAGGAAGCAGCCCCCTCCCAGCGTTGTTTAAATGGCCAGAGGTGATGATGCAGCCCCAGTAGCAATAATAGCTATTGCACATTCAGTGTTTATTGTGGCTCCTAGGCACTGTGCTGGTCATAAAAGAAACTTTCTTTTTGCTTATGATAATCCCGATAAGTGGGCTTCCCAGGTGGCTCAGTGGATAAATAATATGCTTGCGAAGCAAGAGACACAGGAGACATGGGTTCAGTCTCTGAGTTTTGAAGATCCCTTGGAGGAGGGCATGACAAGCCACTCCAGTATTCTTGTCTGGAGAATCCCATGGACAGAGGAACCTGGTGGGCTACAGTCCCTAGGACTGCAAAGTCAGACATGACTAAAGTGACTGAGCAGGCACCCAGGCAATCCTGAGAAGCAAGCCTCATTGTTTTAGTGGCAACACTCCTTGAAATAAGTATAATAATCACAAGAAAGAGTGCTGGTGGTCATCTGGGATTAGGGGTTATGAACAGGTTCTATTCTTCCTTAGATGGTAACCCATAGAATCACAGCAAGATATTGTGCAACTATCCCAAATTAACATTTGTAAATATGCTGCTATGAGTAGTTTTTGTAAGGAATTGGCATCGCTAAAAAAGCAACTTTAAGAATATTTTAATAGATCTTACTTGTGCTAATGAATTTTATGAGATATATCCTTTGTCCTATTTTCATCTGGTTCTATTAGAATTAGCTCTTTCTTACAAGCAAAAAAACTAAAGATTTATTGTCTTCAGAGCATGTGGAAATTAGAAAATGGACTAATGGAATCCATTAATATCCTTTCAACAATTAGATGAATTGTAGATCAATACAGTATATTAATAGAGTCAAACTGATTTATATAAATATCCCATCGGGACAGCCTCAGGAAGCTAGCACTAGTCTGAATTGTCTTGAAAAAACAAGAAAGTCTTACTTACAAGACAAAGGCCTCTTTCCTATCTTGTATTTTAACAATTTTGAAGCGACAAGTGAAAATAAGCTAGTCTATATTGTTTAATGAAACACCACATCTTATTGAAAAACATCTAAGAGTAGCAAAGTGAACAGCATTCTTGTAATATTAATAATAAATTAGTTCTTTGTTGTGTATTCCACACAAATGTATGTATTGTTTTAAAAATGATTTTAGTAATAATTTTAATAATAATAATAACTTTAGTAATAATTCTTATTTTAATTTAAATATCCTTTTTGTTTTCAGGATGCAAGAAACTCAGAATAAATGGACTGATTAAATATGATTGATATAACAGTTACCTTCCCCTGTACACATTCTCCATAAACCTCTAAGTCTAACCTCAAAGATTAAAAACAGAATTCCAAAGGAAAATTACTGCAAAAGTACTTTGTGCTAAACTGGCATCAGACATAAAAATAAAATAATGTCTGTAAAGTTTAAGGGACTAATTAAGATTGTAATGTGGCCTCATTCCTAGGAAAATATTAGGACTCGTGATTCAAGAAGCCTTGTGTTTCACAAATTAAAACAAAAACTATTGAGATAGTTCATCTATTAAAATGTTCCAAGATTGAAATTTAATGAAAATCTTTAATTAATTTATATGTGAATCTCATTTTCTCATTATCAGTGAGAATCATTAGGAAAATAGAGAATGGTATGAACTGCCCACATTCCCATAAAAAAGAGGTCAAAGGTAGAGCATGGCAGTTCAGCAAGAAAAAGAAAACAAACTATAAATTATTTTCTGCAGAAGGACAGCATGTTCAGCCAGACACAACAAGTTTTCTTTCTTTCTTTTTTTTTTTTTATTGCTCACGATACTCTGGCACCCCTGCTTATGAGCTTAGACCTTCAAAAGCATAGCTGGGCGTTGGGTATACTCAGCTCCAAATGAGAAGTCAGGACACATCTGTTCACACGTTACTAAAAGGAGATGGGCACAACTGTAGTAGACATCAGACCCTGTACAATTTGGAGCAGGATGCAGAATAAAGAAGTCAGCTTTAATTCTGGAAGAAAGGGGAAGAAAAGCCCAAACATCCTTTTCTATTTACATTGACAGCAGACAAAAATGGAAAGCAAAAAGAAGCCCAAGATAAGGAGAAAGCTGTTTCTTATTATTCTGACTCTTAAGAGGAAAAGAAATAATGTATATTGGGTCAACATGAGGTATTGATTGTCATATCACTGATTATGAATTTAACTACCATTAACATAGACGCTAGAAAAGCTTTCATTGACCCTCAAAACAATTCAGTTACTTAAATGCCCCTTAGATCCCCCTGCAGCTTCCAAAGACAAGGTTTATAAAATTACATAATGCATAATCAAAGACTTCCCTGGTGGATCAGATGGCAAAGCGTCTGTCTACAATGTGGGAGACCTGGGTTCGATCCCTGGGTCAGGAAGATCCGTTGGAGAAGGAAATGGCAATCCACTCTGGTACTATTGCCTGGAAAATCCCATGGACAGAGGAGCCTGGTAGCCTACAGTCCAGGGGGTCGCAAAGAGTCATACCTTTGACGTTCCTTCCTTCCTAATGCATAATCAAAAGCATCAAATGAAAGATAACTGAGTCATGATGGTCAGTAAGAAGGTAAATTTGCCCTTCCCAATTGGTCACGCGATTCTAAGAACATCTCTAGTCATACGACTGAACACTCAGTGACTGCTTTAATTCTTTGAGGAGGCCGGAAAGAATTGACAGCTCAAATCAATGGGTTCAAACGCAAGCTCATCCCAAAATGAACCCACGAAGAGGGTTGTTGTTCATCAAACTGACTTTTGATGGTTTCTCTAAAAATCTAATCATTCTTAAGAGGGAACATGTAGTTAAAAACAGAAGAAATCTGAATATTGCCAGCAAAGTGTTCTATGAAGAATTTCCACATTTAAAATTTTTTAACAGTAACACAAAATAAAAAAAAGAAAGAAAGGAAAATATTGAGAAGAAGCACAGAGTGTTCAGAAGAAATAATACTAACTTAAGGAAGCTTAGGGGCTTCCCAGGCAGCACGAGTGGTAGAGAGCCGGCCTGCCAATGCTGGAGATGTAAGAGATGCAGATTCAGCCCCTGGGGTGGGAAGATCCTGTGGAGGAGGGCATGGCAACCCACTCCAGTATTCTTGCCTGGAGAATTCTATGGACAGAGGAGTCTGGTGCGCTCTGGTTCATGGGGTCGCAAAAAGCTGGACATGAGCAAAGCGACTTAACGTGCATGCAAGGAAGCTAAGGCCCCCTGATACCCAAGGTCTGCTTAGGAAGGACATTTCTGCCTCCTCAGTTCTTATAGAACTGGAGGTGTTTCCTCTGAGAGAAAAATGGAGGAGAACTCCAATTTTTTGGAGGAGGACTTCCCTCAGGTTCTGCATACATTATTTTAGCATGCTGAATCAGTGTTTAAACCATATTTTTAAAAAAATCCAGTCTCTTAAAAATGAATAAAATAATACCTAAGATGTGTAACAAGTATAATGTCAAAGGCAACATGCCAGGGGTTTTGAAGTATTATCTATTTATCTCACCACGAGAGTCCTAAGAAATAGGCACAGTGATTGTCCTGCATTATAAAGATGTGGTAAAATATCCCCCAGGAACAGGTTTATGAAATAGTCAATCAGAGATGTATTTTCAACTTTTAACAAGTCTCTGGGCCCAGTTCTGCTCATATTACTTCCTGGGACTGTGCTATGAATACAGTAGCTACTAGGCCATGTGTGACTCTTTAAATTGTCAAAAATTAAACTTCAAACTCATTTCCTTAGTCACAGTAGCCACATTTCAGGCATGCAACAGCTACCGTAATTAATAGTGCAGATAGAGCACTTCCATCATCACAGGAAATTCTTCAGACATCACCGCCTTAGGACATTGGCTTTCCTTTCATGGTGCTATCAACTTTCTCTTCCATTTCCTACAATATCCTAAACCAGCATTAATCCACAGAAAATACCTTGATAGGCTGTGATGAGTCTTTCCTTCCACTTCCCAGGAAAGGCGTACCAGCCTCTTATCTGGAGAAAATTGTATCCCACTTCTCAAAACAGAACTGTTTTCATTTCTAAAAAATGATTAGGAATGAAAGCTTAAAATTTTTATCAAATAGAAATGTGATGAGTACTCTCTGGGAGTCAATGTGGGCTTTTCACCAAACCATCTGTATGATCTTTGACGGCTGAGAAAGTAAAGCAAGTAAGATTATTATGAAGTATATTTTATGGTGATGATGTTATTTTGGCTTCACATAAAATAATGATGAAATTTCACTACGGAATGCAGTTATGTGCATTTCTGCCTAAAATGATATAGTAGGACGTTCTGAGTCTAAGAACATACATCAGAGAATAATCAGAATGATTCAGTGCTAAATCATGACAAAGAAATATCCAGTCTTGGCTTAAATCCTGTAGACAAAAAGAAGATGTTAAGGAGTATCACAAAGGTAAATGAGATCCAGAAGGGAGCAGACAGGTTATTGCCAATAATTTTCCAATAATGGCAGTTCACTATAATGTTGCTACTAGTGTAAATTGCTAATAATTAAATTTGGAAAAGTGTTAGGCAGTATATTCAAAATCAAAGTTCAAAAATAATTAAGAAATCAGTTGAGGTAAGACTTCAATTGTGCTTTTGAAGGTAGAGAAAGAAAGCACCCAAAAATACTGACAGAACTAAGATAATGATTTCAACTGATCTAGGAAAATATGTGAGGAATGAAATGAAGACTCAGTATTGTTGGCTAACATACTGGCTTACTTGTAGTTTTCATTCCCAAAGTGAAGATATTGTACTATCTTATGAAATAATATGTTACATTGAGTTTTTACTTTGAATAGTGGCACAACCTTGTTATGCACATACAAAAATCTTAGACTCTTAAAATGTTCTCATGGAAAGAAGCTTTGGGAAGTTCTCTAGCTTAACCTCTAAATTTTATTGATCAGGATCCTAAGACCCAGAAAGGGTCAGTAATTCAACTATGGTTACTTAGTTCACTGGCAACAGAGTTAGGGCTAAAACCATGGCACCGGGTGAATAATTGCAGCTTGTGTAGTAGCCAGCAGCAACATTTCCATATGTGTCTGAGGACCCAAGTAGTTTGGATGTGGTAGATGATCTCTAGGGCTCTTTCAATGCTTATTTTGAGAAGTCTTTTTTCAATCAAAAATAAACATTAAAATTTTTATTTTAGAATAAAATTTTTAATAAAGCAGAAAATAACAAAATGTTTAAAGTCACCATCCAAGGAAAACTAGCATGCCCATCTTAGATCTTACTTTAGAAGGCACAGATATTACATATTGGAAATGCTCTGTGTAGCACACTCAGCAACCATCTCCTTAAAGATAGTAGCCATGTCTCTTTCGTTTTTGTATCCTAGACCTGGAACAGTGCCTAGAACATGAAAAACATTAGTTAAATTGAATTGATCTAAATTATAAAGATGAGGAAACTCAGGCCCATTCTGGCTGGAAATTTGTCTTCTATCAATGTAACTCAAACATTCTCAACTGAGATAATGTTTCCCCTAGAGTGAAAATTGGTTCTTGAGGGGCAAAAACATCTAAGTGTTATCATGTATAAAATACACATATACAGAGAGTACCTAAAAAGATATATAGTATAGCTGGGTATTAAGATTTCATAAGAGAGTGAAAACTAAAAAGGCTTCTATGAGGACAAAAGAAAATTTAAGATTCAGAAACACTGGTCTAAGCCTATAGAAATTTCATGAAAACAATACACATCACAAAATCAGAGGAAACATACCAATATTTTAGACTGATCCTTTGTTAATTTTTATTGTTTTTAACACTAAAACCATTTTGCATTGCGGTATAGCCAATTAACAGTTGTGGTAGTTTCAGGTGAACAGCAAAGGGCCTCAGCCTGGCATACATATGTGCCCATTCTCCTCCAAACTCCCCTTGCATCAAGGCTGGCACATAACATTGAGCAGAGTTCCGTGTGCTATACAAGAGATGTTTGTCAGTTATCAGTTTTACATATAGCAGTGTGTATGTGACCTTCTCAAAGTTCCTATCACTTCCTCCAGCGACCATAAGTTAATTTTCTAAGTCTGTTAATCTCTTTCTGTTTTGTGAGTAAATTCACTTGTATCCGGGTTCAATCCCTGGGTTGAGAAGATTCCCTGGAGAAGGGAATGGCTACCCACTCCAGTATTCTGGCCTGGAGGATACAGTCCATGGGGTCACAAAGAGCCAGACATGAGTGACTTTTATTTTCACTTGTATCATTTCTTTTAGATTCCACATGTAAGGATGTCATATGATATTTCTGCTTCTCTGTCTGACTTACATCATTCAGTATGACACTCCCTAGGTTAATCCATGTGCTGCAAAGGGCCTTATTTCATTCTTTTTAATGGCTGAGTTGGAGAAGGCAGTGGCACCCCACTCCAGTACTCTTGCCTGGAAAATCCCATGGACTGAGGAGCCTGGTAGGCTGCAGTCCTTGGGGTTGCTAAGAGTTGGACATGACTGAGCATCTTCACTTTCACTTTTCACTTTCATGCATTGGAAAGGAAATGGCAACCCACTCCAGTGTTCTTGCCTGGAGAATCCCAGGGACAGGGAAGCCTGGTGGGCTGCCATCTATGGGGTCACACAGAGTCAGACACAACTGAAGTGACTTAGCAATGGCTGAGTATTATTCCATTGTATGGATGTACCCCATCTTCTTTATCCATTCCTCTGTCGATGGATATTTTGGTTTCTTCCATGTTTTGGTGATTGTAAACAGTACCACAATGACATTGGAGTACATGTATCTTTACAGACCATGTTTCTCTCTGGATATATGCCCAGGAAAGGGGTTGTAATTCCAAATAGTGACTCTGTTTTTAGTTTTTAAGGAATCACCATACTCTTCTCCATAATGACTGTACCAACTTACATACCCACCAACAGTACAGGAGGGTTCCCTTCTCTCCATACCCTCTCCATCATTTGTTGTTTGTGGATTTTTTTGATTCTGCCCATTCTGACCAGTGTAAGGTGATATCTCACAGTAGATTTGATTTACATTTCTGTAATAACTAGCAATGTTGAACATCTTTTCATGTGCCTATTGGCCATTTGTAGTATTTCCGCTTTGAAGAAATGTTTAATCAGGTCTTCTGCCCCTTTTTTGAGTTGGTTGTTTGTTTTGATGCTATTAAGGATCATAAGCGGTTTGTAAATTTTGGAGACTAATCCCTTATTGGTCATATCATTTGCACACATTTTCACCCAATCTGTGGGTTGTCTTTTTGTTTTGTTTTATTATTTCCTTTGCTATGCAAAAGCTTTTGAGTTTAAGTAGGCCACATTTGTTTATTTTTGCTTTTATTTTCATCATTCTGGAAGATGAATCAAAAAAGATGTTGCTGCGATTTATGTCAGAGAATGTTGTGCCTATGTTTTCCTCTAGGAAACATAGTGTCTGGTCTCACATATAGACCTTTAATCTGTTTTGAGCTTACTTTTGTGTGGAGCTAAGGAATGATCTAATTTCATTTTATTGCATGTGTATGTCCAGTTTTCCCAGCACCATTTGTTGAAGAGACTGTCTTTCCAACATTGTGTAGTCTTTCCTCCTTTGTCATAGATTAATTGACTACAGGTGCATGGGCTTATTTCTGTGTTTTCCATTGATCTGTATTTCTATTTTTGGTTCAGTACCATATTGTTTTGGTGACTATAGCTTTGTAGTATAGTCTGAAGTCAGGGAGCCAATTCCTCCAGCTTCATTTTTTCTTATTCAAGATTTCTTTGGTTATTCAGAGTCTTCTGTGTCTCCATACAAATTTTGAGATTTTTTTTTTGTTCTATTTCTATGAGAAACACAGTTGGTAATTTGGGATACCATTAAGTCTGTAGATTGCCTTGGTAGTATAGTCCTTTGACAACACTGATTCTTCCAAGCATGGTATATCTTTCGATATGTTTATTTTTTTTTCAATTTCTTTCATCAGCTTTTATAGTTTTCAGAGTGCAATCTTTTGTCTCCTTAAGTATGTTTATTCCTAGGTACTATATTCTTTTTCATGCAATGGTAAATGGAATTGTTCTTGAATTTATCTTTCTGATCTTTCATTGTTAGTGTATAGAAATGCAACATATTTCTGTGTATTAATTTTGTAACCTGTAACTTTACCAAATTCATTGATTAGCATCTTCAGGATCTTCTACATATAGTATCATGTCATCTGCAAACAGTGAGAGTTTAACTTTTTTTTTCCATTTTGGTTTCCCTTTATTTCTTTTGGTTCTCTGATTGCTGAAGCTAGGAATTCCAAACCTATGTTATATAAAACATGGTAAGAGTGGACATCCTTCTCTTGTTCCTGATCTTAAAGGGAATGTTTTCAGTGTTTTACCATTGAGTATGATGCTAGCTATTGGTTTATCATATATGGGCTTTGTTGTGTTAAGGTATGTACTCTCTGTGTCCACTTTCTGGAGAGTTTTTATGATAAATGGATACTAAATTCTGTCAAAAGCTTTTTCTGCATCTATTGAGATGATCATATGGTTTTTATTCTTCAGTTTTTGATATGGTGTGTCACATTGATTGATTTGAAAATGTTGACAAGTCCTTGTATCACTGGGATGAATCCCACTTGCTCATGGTGTCTGATCTTTTTAATGTATTGTTGGATATGGATTGCTCATATTTTGTTGAAGATTTTTGCATCTCTGTTCATCAGTGATGCTGACCTGTAGTTTCCTTTTTCTTTTCTTATAGTCTCTTCATCTGGTTTTGGCATTAGGGTGATGATGGCCTCATAAAATGAGTTGGGATGTTTTCCTTCCTCTGTGAATTTTTGGAACATTTTCAAAAGGATAGGCATTGACTCTTCTCTAAATATTTGATGAAATTCACCTGTGAAGCCATCAGGTCCTGGATTTCTGAGTTTTGGAAGGTTTTTAGTCATGGTTTCAATTTCACTACTTGTGATGAGTCTGTTCATATTCTCTATTTCTTCAAGGTTCAGTCTGGGGAGACTGTAACTTTATAAGAATTTGTCCATTTCTTCCACATTGTCCATTTTATTGGCATATAGTTGTTCATAGTAGTCTCCTGTGAGCCTTGGTATTTTTGTGGAGTCAGTTGTAACTTCATTTTTATTTCTAATTTTACTGATTTGAGTCTTCTCCCTTTCATTCTTGATGAGTCTGGCTAAAGATATATTGATTTAGTTTATCTTTTCAAAGAACCAGCTTTTAGTTTCATTTATCTATATAATTGTTTTCTTTGTCTCTATTTCATTTGTTTCTGCTCTAATCTTCATGATTTCCTTCCTTCTACTAACTTTAGATTTGTTTGTTTGTTTTTCTTTCCCTGCTTATTAAGGTACAAGGTTAGGTTGTTTATTTGAGATTTTTTTTTCTTGAGGTAAGATTTTATTGCTCTAAATTTCCCTCTTAGAACTGCTCTTACTGCATCCCATAAGTTTTGGACCATTGTGCTTTCATTTTCATTTGTCTGTAGGTAATTTTTTTAATTTCTTTTTTATTTATTTAGTGATCCAGTGGCTGCTTAGTCACCATTTTGTTTAGCCACCACGTGTTTGTGTTTCTTAGAGTTTTTCCCTTGTTTGTTTTTAATCTCATAGCATGTGATCAGAAAAGATGCTTGATATGATTTCAATTTTCTTAAGTTTGCCAAGGCTTACCTTGTGGCCCAGCCTCTGGTCAATCCTGGAGAATGTTCCATGTCCACTTAAGAAAAATGTATAATCTGCTGTTGTTGGATAGGATGCTCTATAAATAGATTGATCCTATTTGGCCCTCACAAATGCTTAAATGTTACACATTCTGTTTCATGACAGAATGGCTTTCTTTAAATGGCTTTATTAAAATGGCTTTATAAATAATGGCTTTATTAAAATGGCTTTATTTTGTTCTTATTATTCAGTCATTCATTTAAGAGATTCACTTTCATATCCTATTCAAAGCCATCTTCTCCCTGAGCATCCATTGCTAATTCCTTGGGAGACTCCCTCTCTTCCTCCAAGGGGCCCCAGTGCTTCCTTTGATCTCCCGGCATCACTGGTCCTCTGTCTTCAGCTGACCTATGAGTTCCTCCTTCCCATTCAGTGTATGTGGTCCTACAGAACCCCCTTTTCCCACTTAGAAATCTCCATGTCTCTCTCCAATACTGTCACTCCTACATTAGAAGGAGAATTAAGGTAGCCAAGCTGGCAGCTAGACAGAAAGCATGTGGGGCGCCCTATTACAGCTCCCCCAAATCTGGAGGCACCTCTCAATTGACTTCAATGAGGGGAAATACTACTGTCCTCTCTTCTACCCGGAAATGAAATGAAGGATTGGCTTTTCCTTGCCAGCACTGTACTCCCACAACATACAACTGACTCTTGCAGCCCCTCCTGTCACCCACTTCTATCCAGAAGTGGACTTGCTTCTCCTAACTGCTGGATGAGAGCTGGCAGTCCTCTACAAACACTGCTGCTCTAAACATTGAATATGCAGCACTTATTTGATTCTCAGTGTTTGATTTATTGTGAGCTGTGAGCCTCATTTTCTAAGTCAAGTCTTGGGCCCTAACAGGAAACTATTAGGCCCACTGCCATTTGCCTTGGGGACTAAGCATTTGATGTACATTATCTCATTTATTTCTCATAACCAAGCAGTAAAATATTATCCTCTTCTTTTTAGAGATGAGGAAAGTAATTCTTCAAAGTTAAACAACTTTTTCTAAGGCACATATATTTCTAACAAGGAAATGAAATGAACCACTAACAAATAAGTGGTTCAACTGCTAATGGACTCTAGACAGGTAAACTCTAAAGTCCAGCTCTTAACCAATAATTTTTCAAGTGAAAGTGAATTAAAATTAACTTGATTGGAAGACTGCTTGAGAGATACCCAGGACCTAATACATGGCTAGTAAGGAAACCTATGTCTAAAATTGGGGCTCAAGAAAATATTTAACAATTTGTAACAATAAACTGTGGAAAATTCTGAGAGAGATGGGAATACCAGACCACCTGACCTGCCTCTTGAGAAATCTGTATGCAGGTCAGGAAGCAACAGTTAGAACTGGATATGGAACAACAGACTGGTTCCAAATAGAAAAAGGAGTACGTCAAGGCTGTATATTGTCACCCTGCTTATTTAACTTCTATGCAGAGTACATCATGAGAAACGCTGGACTGGAAGAAAGACAAGCTGGAATCAAGATTGCCAGGAGAAATATCAATAACCTCAGATATGCAGATGACACCACTCTTATGGCAGAAAGTGAAGAGGAACTAAAAGCCTCTTGATGAAAGTGAAAGAGGAGAGTGAAAAAGTTGGCTTAAAGCTCAACATTCAGAAAACAAAGATCGTGGCATCCGGTCCCATCACTTCATGGGAAGTAGATGGGGAAACAGTGGAAATAGTGTCAGACTATTTTTTTGAGCTCCAAAATCACTGCAGATGGTGATTGCAGCCATGAGATTAAAAGACACTTACTCCTTGGAAGAAAAGTTATGACCAACCTAGATAGTATATTCAAAAGCAGAGACATTACTTTGCCGACTAAAGTCTGTCTAGTCAAAGCTATGGTTTTTCCAGTGGTCATGTATGCATGTGAGAGTTGGATTGTGAAGAAGGCTGAGCGCCGAAGAACTGATGCTTTTGAACTATGGTGTTGGAGAAGACTCTTGAGAGTCCCTTGGACTGCAAGGAGACCCAGCCAGTCTGTTCTGAAGGAGATCAGCCCTGGGATTTCTTTGGAAGGAATGATGCTGAAGCTGAAACTCCAGTACTTTGGCCACCTCATGAGAAGAGTTGACTCACTGGAAAAATCTCTGATGCTAGGAGGGATTGGGGACAGGAGGAGAAGGGGACGACAGAGGATGAGATGGCTGGATGGCATCACTGACTCGATGGACATGAGTCTGAGTGAACGTAGGGAGTTGGTGATGGACAGGGAGCCCTGGCATGCTCTGGGGTCGCAAAGAGTCGAACACGACTGGAGCGAACGAACTGAACTGAACTGAACACCAATTTTACTTTTTTTTCTGGGGACATCAGATGTTATTTTTTTAACCTGAACTGAGAGAAGTGTTTCATATACAAAGCTACATAATGGAAAATAACATGGTAGCACCCAGGCATTTGGGGGAATACTTGAATAATTATTGACACTTTTCTTATTATTGAGTTTTTTTCAGTAGATATTAAGTGGAGAAACAGCAAGATGATAAAAGGTTCTTCCAGAGTAACAGGAATAATTCCAAAATAGACTAGCCCACAGTTGGGCCCACCATAGCTGAATCAGAGAACAGCATCATTTCTGGTTGATAGATGAACAATCTGTTGTAAGGCTGGCCAAGAATTCTGGACTCCTGTGCCATCTCTGATTCATCTGTGTCACCAGAGTCTGAATCACAGCTGTGTGACCTCAACTGATTGATGAAAAACAGAGAAAAGAAAAAGATTTGGAGGAGATTGGACTGAGAAGCTGATATGCTTTATTTCTTACCTACAGATCCTAGTAATATCATCTCTATGTGTACCATTTCTAAAATTCATTATTAATCTCGCAGATGTTTATATGGCAAAACTTGCAGATTCCTGTCTGTTCTCTATAAAATATCAGTGTCTTAGGGATATATTTTTAGCTTTCTAGTCCCCAGAGATCATCTGGGGGACTGGTTGACTCCAGTGTTAATGCAACAATCTTCTGATGGGGGTTCTGGGAACGCCCCTGTAGCTGCCTGATTGAGTCAAGGAGACTCCAGATTTCCTACTATACCTCTTAACAATGGCATAGGATATTGTCCGTCCAAGGACACTTTCTTCCTGGTGCTGAGATTTTGTGGTGCTATAGTCTCTCCCAGGTTACCTCCACTAAAACCTACATGAGAGTAATCAAGACTTGTTGGGCTTTTATCAAAAGTTATTAAGACAACTGACTTCTCTAAAGAAGCAATTCTGGGAACAGTATTTCTTTCTCTAAAGTGAGCAGAGAGAGTTGGACAGTCAGAGTTCAAGGTCGGGGTGTCCACTTCAGGGGCCACAAAAGCAGTAGTAAGGGTTCTTTAAATTTTAACACAGCAGATAGCAGAGATGTTGGGATTGCCAGCTTCTTAAGCATTCCCCATGAAAGACACGAAATCAAATTCTTGTTGTCAGAGTGCTGCAGATAGCCTGCACAGAGTCTTCAGAGAAAATCTTCAGTAAACTCTTCTAATTTAGAAATCCATAAAGTTAAATTAGTCTCTGGGGAGAATTACTGGATTATAAAAAAGAAGAGGAAGAAGGAAGTAGGGCAAGGAATAAAGAAAGAAGAAGAGGTAAATCAGAATTCAGGCTTTGTTCTTTCCCATGAGCAGATAAAGTAACTAGGCTATTAAATGTCAGACAGTTGAAACACTTGTTGAAATAAACACGGTCTTTTCGGTCAACAGGTCTGAAAGCCACAAATGATATAGGGACTTCTGTACTTCTCTCTATAACTTTCTTGCTACAGCTCAGTTTCCTCATCCAGGAAACAGAGCTACAGGTGGTCACTGATGCCTGAGAGATTGCGATGCTCCCTGCCTGTGTTTGGGGCCCCCTCTTGAGCAGGCGGTGTTTTCTCCCTGTGGAGGGGCATCCTGCCTCCCATCACCCCTAGAGGCGCCACTCAAACCGCTGTTGAGCTTTGCCAGCAAAAACTTATTTTAGAGCCCTATTACCAGCATTACAATTCCATAGCATAACAAGATAAGAAGAATTGATACATTGAATATTTTAGAAACTTTTTCACACATTCTATAAATACTCTTTGAAGGTCTCCTACACATCCAGCACCGTCCTATGCACTTGAGAGACATCAATGTGCAAAACCAAAATCTCTACTTTCAAGGACCTTAGGCTGCAGCTGTAAAGAACATAAACCTCACATCTTTCTGCAAGGGCTACAGTCCAGGGAACCTGCTTTGAATTATGAAATAATATTCACTTTATTTGAAACCATTGTCTAATGTCAAAAACCTTTTAAGGAAGACAGCGAAGGAGACTGAAAATAAGAGGAACTAAGAGAGGGAAGTAAAAAGTATAAAATATAATGAAGCTTTTTGTAATCCCAGTCTATATCAAATTAAATTTTAGAAATGGAAGAAAATGTGTTGGTGTCAGGTCATAATGGGCTCTTTCATTTATCTTTTTCATCATTCATGTCAATAAGAATGAATAGAGAATGTATTGTATTTTAGTTCTGTTAACTATGAGTGAGTGAAGTCTGAAGCTCAGTCATGTCTGACTCTTTGCGACCCCGTGGACTGTAGCCCACCAGGCTCCTCCGTCCATGGGATTCTCCAGGCAAGAATACTGGAGTGGGCCCCATTCTATTTTAAGAAACATTTGCGAACTTGTTTAGTTTGTCCTATTGTCCACTTATTAGTCCATTTATTGAGCATTCTTTATATTTAAGACATTGTGTTAGGTGATTTTCATAGTAGGTTACATGTTAAATCTTCAGGTACTTATTATCCCCATTACATAAGTGAGAAAACAAATGCTCAGAGATTACATGACCTGTTCAAGATTACCCCACTAGTACATGGAGAAGGCAACATTTGCATCTAATTATGTACTTCTTTGAACCCATATGTCCTAATCCAAAAATAAGGGATAATAGCTCCTACTTTGCAGAGATGGTCTAAGTATTATAAACAATAGATGAAAAGTTGCTATGGCAGTGCCTGTTGCATTGAAGGCTGTATAATTGCTGATAGCTATTATGCTATACACCTCATATGATTTTGGGGGACAACCTGTATCCAAAAATGTAGAGACAGCAGTATCAAAACTCCATTATTTGCCCTATGGCAAATTCAATGTTGTCCCCCATATTTCTGTAATTAAATAGCAGTTGATATTTCCCATGATTTCCTGATTCTAGTAAATTTTTATTTACTCTGTAGCTTATATTAACAGTTGTTCCACTGTTAGAACAACATAAAATCAAATATTGGACATCTCTGTTCTTAAAATCCCCTTGGCTATTTCAACTGAATGGGCTCCAGTTTCCACACTAAAACCATGCTCATTTCTCACACAGAGCAGGATAGTTCTGTCTCCTGTTGCCTTAAGTCTTCAACTTTAGCCCTAAGCAGGTTTCCAAGGCATTTTCCTATGGCAAATGATTTCTTCCTTAGGAAGACCCTTGGTATCAGCTGACAAAATAAGTTTTCAGCCAATTAGATGACTATTAGCTTCTACAATACCTTGTGGGCCCCTCATTTATACCTGATCTGACTGGATTTCTAGCCTGGGGTGATTGAATGACTCTGGATGAGTCATTCTGGTATCTATCCCCTCAGTTGTAAAGAAAGTTGGACTAGATGGTCAGCAAACCCCTTCTTACTCAGTAACTTTATTCTATTCAGAGCTTTCAGATAATTCCTTTTCTCATAAATTTCAGCACACGGGTGGGGTTTGGAGTGGAACTTGAGAATACTTTAAAACCAATTGCACCATAAAAGATACTTTATGCATAAGGAAAAATCATCAATTTTGTTTTTACTCACTCACCATAAATGAAATCAAAGCCACAAATCTCCTTTAGTACATTCAATCATAATATACTATATGCCCACACTAATAATAACAGAGACAAAGGAGATAAAATGTTTTGAAAATGATGGAAAAGGGCAGAAATGTAACTGTTAAGGATAAAATGTGTTACAGGAATATTGATGAGACCAGGAAAGGTTTAGCCACTGAAATTCAGGGAGGTAACCATTTTGCTGTGCTGAGATATTTGGCAGAGACTACAGTACCTGGTGGTAATCTATTTTTCTGGTTAAAAAAGACATATGTGCTCATTTTAAGGAAATTGGAACATTCAGAGGGATAAAAAAATAAACAGTGATTGCTCACTATATCAGCGATGAATAACCATTGTTAATGTTCTGAATCATTTCTTTCTTTTGGGATTGATTGGAACTGTGGTATATGCATAATGTTATAGTCTGAGGTACTGTATTTTCCTTAATATGGGTAACAATTATATCTTTCCCATCAATCTAATATTCTTTTATGAAGTGTCAAGTCATGACTAAGGCCATTAACCAGAATCAAGGTGGGTTGACTTGTTCCTTGGAATGAAGATTATTATTTTGTTTTCAGATGAAATAGTAAAATTGAGCATTTGCTTTCAGTAAGTCTGAGAAAGACTGAAAACCATCTTAGTATCTGAGGACTGTTCTCATCTCTAGTGGCCATATCTCCTAGTTGCACGTCGTAAGCAGTTTCTTTCACATACCTAAGTGAGCACTTCCCTAGAAGGCCCTAGAAGAGCCCATTCTTGGGTGGAAGGCAAATGCATTGAAGTTTAGAAACAAAGCATCCAGGAGCCCTGTAGTGCCATGGAGAGCTCAGGCACTTGTGGGTCTCCTGGGCAGAAGTTCAAACCTGGCTGTTCAACCATGCTGGCTTAGTGGCCGTACACAAGTTGTCCTCTTTGAAACTCGGTTTCTTAATATGTGATATTTTATCCTCTATCTCACTGGGGCTCCATAAGAATTAGCAAATATAACACATGTAAACAGCTCAGAATATAATGTAAAGTGCAAAAGAAATACTAGCTGGGCATTATTGTTGTTGTTATTTCTTTTATTGCCACCAGTCTCATGGTTCTGGAGGCTAGCCAAGTCTAATATCAAGGTGTTTACAAGATGGTTTCTTAGCCTGGGGAAGCATCACTTCCATCTTTGCCTTCATCTTCACCTGGTATTTGTGTGTATTTCAGTGTCCAAATTTCCTCCTTTAATAAGGACATAATCATATTGGGTTTGGGCCTAACCTAAGGATCTCATGATATTAATAACTATTTACATCTGCAGTTACCCTATTTCCAAATTTATTTGCATGCTGAGATACTGATGGTTAAGACTTCAATATATGAATTTCAAGAAGACACCATTCAACCCATAGGAGTTAACATAAGTCATTCCATGCCAACCAGCCTGTCTCCAAGCTCTTGCCTCTGTTAGTGTGCACACTGCAGGCAATGAGGGGGCTCATAGGATGGACCCTTCTCACTGACTCCTGCCTTATTACCCTGTGTTTATGATAGGATACAGCACCAAGGCTCTGTAACCACCCATCTTCTCAGTTCAAGGAGATGTCTTATAGACACCTAGCTTGAATTTACCTACTCTGTGATTCTGAGTAATCATAGGATGTCAGGCATCCAAGGTGATATTCAAGAGGGAAGTATACTTGAGTCCCTAAATTGTTTAACCTTTCATATTTGTTAATGAATTTTTCCAAATCTGGTTGCCTTCCAATGATTAGCATGAAATAGATATTTTACTACCCCATTCCTTAGACCTCATCTGTCCAGAAACTAGTAGAAGGGCATGGGAAGAGAACAATGGCAAGTGGAAGCCTAGTGATGCTTTGGTCAACTCTCTCAAAGCAAATGCAGCTCTTCATCTGTTCTGGGTTGCCCAACATGATGCATGGACTTATATAATTCACTCTGTGCTGATTCTATCATGATTATCCATTTCTTAACTTTAAGTCTTCTTTTCAACTTATTGTCTCAGTGTCTGATAGTTTGGAAAGTTGATTCCAGTATAACTTGCTTGTGGTAGATTTGAGGGTTGAGGTTCACTGAGAAAGAGAAAGAATCACAACCCTAGACCCCATGTGCCTGCCCAGAATAAGTTCTATCTTATATAATAGCATTTCTGGACATAAGATTTATACTTTTCAACTCCTAAAAGGGTAGAGAAGAGAAAACACAATAGAAGTTGATTTTTCCTCAAGTCCCGGCAGAAGTGGCTGGTGGCAGTGGGTTTTGCTACATTTTGGGTCCAAGTTAGAATTAACCTTGTCTTTTTCTTGCTTTCTATGTAGTTGAGTAACATAGAAAATAATAATTTAAGATTATATCTATACTGGCCCTAAATTGCTTGCTTATTACCAGAGTATAGTAATTGGGGACCTCAGAAACAGATTACAAAACATAGTCTTTATTTTTCAACCAGTCTTGAATCATTGTCAAGTCCTGCAAGGTAGCCAGGCTAGTCTGCACTGTTTTTGTGAGACAGGTCAGTGATGGTTAAAAAAAAAAAAAAACCCTGTGCTTTTTTTTTGTTGTCCTTAAACTTGTCAGACCCAGTCTTCAGAGTGTGTTTTAACTTCTCAGTGGCCCAGCCTGGCTTGGGACTCCTAACCTTCTCATTGCTTGGCCCTTATGTTCACTCCTCAGTTGAAGGACACCATCGAGAAGAGATAGTGTTCTGTCCGGGGGCCCCTGGACCCCTCTCAGGACCACCTGTCTGGGGCAGCAGGGCCCATGTCTGTGAATCAGAGCACATGTGACCAGGGGACAGAGCTCACCTGATCTGTGCTCTCCCCTTTTGGTGTAGGTCGGCTCGGGAGCTTCCCAGCACCTGCCTGGGCCAGAAGGAGAGGAGTGTGTTGAGGAGCAGAGTGGACTGTGTGCCCACAGGGTTGTTGCCATATGGTCCTGGTTTCTGAGTCTGCATAGCCCACCTATCCCACTTATTCATCCCTCCTCCATCCCACCCTTGGCCACCACTGATTTTCTCTTACTTCCTTGTAGTTTTTGGACTTCTCAAGTGGCACTGGTGGTAAAGAACCCGCCTGTCAATGCAGGAGACATAAGAGACCCAGTGTTCAGTCCCTGGATCAGGAAGATCCCCTGGAGGAGGGCACAGCAACCCACTTCAGTATTCTTGCCTGGGAGAATCCCCATGGACAGAGGAACCTGGCGGGCTACAGTCCATGGGGTCTCAAAGAGTTGGACACGACTGAAGTGACCTAACACTAGCAGAAGTGATATAATCCTGACCAATTTTTACCACTTCTTCAAAGCAGTGATTCTCAGTGGATTCCCTGATTAGCAAAATCAGTATCCCCTGGGGTCTTCAGACCTATTCAATCAAGAACTCTGGAGGAGGGGTCCAGCCAGCTGTATCTGAGCAAGCTCCGAGGTGATGCTAATACACACTCAAATTTGAGCAGCACTGATTTGAAGCAGTAGTTCTTAACCATAGTTAAGAACTGCATAGTACAGCATCTGGAGCCCTGGCAGTGGCGGGGGACAGGGGATTGTCATCCCTAACCCGTATCTGTTGGATCCGAATATCTGAGCGAGGGTTGTGAGCAGGGATATTTTTAACAAGTTCCGCAGGTAATCCGCAGGTAATCTAACAGGCGAATGGGACTGAGGATCACTGTGCCCAATCAATGGAACCTACAGATTCTCTACTGCTCAGAGGAGCTCTTCTGGAACTTGTGTCGGATAGGAATGGACCCAGTTGCCAGGGCTGTGGGCTCCCATCCTAATTCACCTGGAGCAGCTAAGTTTTATCTGTTTCATCTGTTTTCCACCCTTCGCTTTAGTATAACATTTTGTCTGAACAAAGGTTGCTGTGGCTCAAAAGTACAAACATTAATTCTCTGAAGAGTAATAAATTGTAAAAGCCAAGAGCCCCTTGTTTCCTTCTAATTCCATTTTATGGAGAAGGTGAGACAGTAAAATAAATATATGTGGAGCTTATCAGGAAAGAATAGCAGCAGGAGGCTTTTCGTGAGGTTATAGGAAATCTGAGGTTTTGGAAAGGACTGAAGTACATGGAAACATTTGTGTGGGAAGTCCAGGAATGTGATCTGCTGTTCCAACTGCTCAGTGCTTCACTAATCTGATCCTGTAAGACTCCATGCTCATTAGAACACAAATTATATCATCACAGATTAAAAACATGTTGACCTTTTGGAAAATAATTCATGGTATGAAGGTACAGATTTTGGATAGCCAGCATCAAACCTATTAGCAAAGATTTAACATAAAGTACAGAGATACTTAAAATAAGACGATAGCCAAAGCATCCATTGACTCATACAGCCCACATCGGAAATTTTTAATGGAAAATCAAATGTTGCAAATGAAATGATTTTACAATTTTTAAATATTTTAAATCCATTTATTTTAATTGAAGCAGTGTTTGTACATAAAGATGCCAAGGTACATGAAAAGGAATGAACATAAAATGTGGCCAGCTTCATTAATCAAGGTATATAGGTATTTTAGAAGACAATTTGACTCTCTCTCCTTTCTCTCTCTCTCTCTCTCTCTCTCTCAAGCACAGACACACATACACACCCAGACAAAGACTTGGTAAAAGTCTTTGCCAACTTTCACAATTAGGAACTTTTAAATACCCAGGAGGTCCCTGGAAAAGGAAACTTACTAAGGATAAAATCTAGCATGTTACAGGCAGTTACCAGGCCGATGATGGACATGAGTTCTGAGTAAGCACAAAAACAGTGAACAGTGTTTAAATCCAGAAAGATATGAAAACAAATGCCTGATGAATGTCATGCGTGTCAGCTGAACAGATGGAAAGAAGAATGAACCTGCAGGGTGGGGAGGCAGAGGTGCTGTCAAAGGTGGTGAAAACAGGAAGCTTCGGTTGGTAGGATACATGGTTAGGAATAGAGTAATAACAGCATTCATTACAGGTGCCTCCTTCCTCCTGCCCTGCAACAGTCACTCCATAAAACTCTCATAAAATACATTGTCTTTCCAGCTTTCTTTATGTATACCCTGCTCTAGAAACTCAACAAAAGAGCAAAATTTCTTCTGCCGGAAGGGAGAGTTAAAGTTTTTCTTTATCAGGGAATGAGAAATCAGGAAAGACACACAAAACAGAAAAAATGCCACACTTCTTACATCCTGAAACTTTACCACTGGAAGAGCAGAAACACTGTGACTTGATTTAAGGGGCCTTTATCATGGCTTTTGAACCACTTAAGGATAAGGACTTCACCCATTCATGTTTCCAACACCCCAAAGGAAGCATAGGGCATTTAGTTAGAAGAGGACACAACATACTTTGAATTTTCTGATTCTCAGAGTTCCTACCAGGGCTTCAGTCAAAATTCCCCACCATCCGCTGTGTACGTTTAATGAGATTTTAAATCACAGGTAAGTTATGTATATCTCATGGGCAACTTCCCACAATATTTTCAAACATTTTTAGCAGTGGAATCTGTTTCCATATTAATTCTAATGGCCAAAACACAGTTTATACAACAGATCAAAGTGGAACTGCACGGACCAGTAATGGGCAGGGAGGGACTTCCCTGGTGGTCTAGAGGTTAGGATGCCATACTTCCACTGCAGGGGGCACAGGTTCGATCCCCAGTCAGGAAACTAAGATCCCACGTGCTGTGCTGTAAGGTGAAAAAAATGAAAAAATAAAATAAAATAGGGCAGAGGGCTCAGACTGCTGGATCACTTTTCCTTCATCCTATAAAGTGACCTTGAATATCTTCCATGAAGCATCAGGACTTAAAGTTCTTGGAATATCCCTGTTCTAATACCTTTATTCTTATGTGCACATATATAATTACTGTATATGCAGATATTGTATTTATATTGTATATATATGTTGTGCATAATTATTGCAATATACCATGAGTGCATATGGAACACATTTGTAAAATTAGTACAAATGAAGGGTCGTTGAGTAATAGTAGCTATTTACTATGGAAAGCAGTTAATGTATCCATGTACCTGCTACAAAACAATTGATTCATCTCTCTGTAACCTAGGCACTATTCCCATAGAAATTGACTTGCCCCTCAATTTCTCACCTTACTTTTCACTTAAAAAAGCAGAACTTTCCCTTATTTTTCTTTGTTATTGAGGTACAACTTATAATAATAAAATACACAAATCTCAAGGGTACACCTCCATCCCTGCTACCTACCTATGGACACACCTGTGTATTCCCCACATAGATGACACTGGAGAACATTTCAGCACCCCAGAATGTTCCTTCCAAGTCAACATCATCTCTAGAAGGTAATAATTCTTCTAATCTCTAACATGGAAAGTCAGTTTTGCCTGTTTTTGAACCTATATAATCCAAAGCATACAGTGTGAGATTTTTGCATTGGGTTTCTTTCACTCAGCATGTGAGATTCATCCAAGTGCATGTATGTGATATTGGTGCATGGTGATGACTTTGACTTTCATTTTCATAAGAACAAAAGTTACTTGACCTTTATACCTTTTCCCTATCAAGCTTCGTCTCAGCATACATCATCAGCAGCATTTAGAGGCAAAAAGAACTTTTGTTGTTTAGTCGCTAAGTCATGTCCGAGTCTTTTGCGAACCCATGAACTGTATAGCCCACCAGGCCCCTTGGTCCATGAGATTTCCCAGGCAAGAATGCTGAGGTGGGTTGCCATTTCCTTCTCCAGGAGTTTTTGCTTCTCCAGGGGATTTTCCCGACCTGGGGATTGAACACGCTTCTCCTACATTGCAGGTAGATATTTTTTACCTCTGAGCCACCTGTGAAGCCCCAAAAGAACTTTAGGATCTTAAAAATATCTAGCTCAGTAATGTCAAAGACAAGCCTAAGATCATGCCCTTGGTCCTTGGGAAAGCTAGGACTAGGAGAGCCTGGTCTCTTGACTCCCAACCAAGAGATTCTCCATGACCTCCTGCTCTGTCTCTCTTTTATTTCCTTTCCCTCATTTATATTTCCTTTTTTTTTTTTTTTTTTTTTGAGAAGCAATAGGCAAGCTCATCTTCCCTGTTGGTAATCTCCTGAGCAACATACTGGTGCCTTCCATCCTAATCCATCCTCAGGACTTTGAAATCTCTCTTTCAGTGCATCACTCTAGGAAAATCCCCATCACCATGCTGATTACTGATAATTTTCCAGCTATGTTTTAAACTGGACATCCCTGGTGGCTCAGAAAGAATCCACCTGCAATGCGGAAGACCTAGGTTCAATCCCTGGGTCAGGAAGATCACCTGGAGGAGGGCATGAGAACCCACTCCAGTATTCTTGCCTGAAGAATCCCATGGACAGAGGTGCCTGGCGGGCTACAGTCCATGGGGTCACAAAAGAGTCAGACATGACTGAGCAACTAAGCAGAGCACAATACCAGCTGGCACAGTGGTAAAGAATCTGCCTGTCAATTCAGGAGACGAGGAACATTTGCAACCTTTTCAGGGTTGCAAAGAGTCAAAGACTGAGCACATATGTGTGCTTAAAAGTTTGTTTTCCAGCTTATCTTTCTAGCTACCTAGTTTCAGATTTTTGAGACTTTTGATTCCATCTACTGGAAATACTGTCCTACCTAACTTTCCATAACTTTCACACCTCACTGTAGCTTTATCATTTTTAATCTGGATCTATGTTCTTCTATATTTGCTCCATCTTCAGACTGGTTCTTACTTCACATCATCTAATAGATTAAAATTATAAAATTATAAAGACATCTGACAGTATCAACAGCCCATGGTGACTGCCTACAAATAGTAATAAAAACAACAAACATTTACATAGTATTTACTATGTGTCAAGCACAATTTACTTTACACATACTATTTAATTGTTCCAACTACCCTCTACAATGGGTACCATGGTTAAGAATTCTGTTTTATAGATGAGGAAACTGAAGCAAAAAGAAGTAACTCACCTAAGCTCATAAATCTGGTTAGGATTTGAATTTAGGGGGTGTGGTTCCAAAGTCAGATTTTAACTGCCTTCCAAAGATGAAGACGGTGTGGGTGAGTATAAAAATAAAAGAAGCCATTTTAGGGTGCTTTGAATAAATTTTCAGGAAAATTTGAAGAGACTTCCAGGATGGCCAGTAATATAGCAGACATAGGAATTTAGTCTGGCAAAGCCATCTGGAAGCCAGTGATAGTTGGATAAAATGAAGAAGATTTCTAGAGGCTCAGAAATAGCTGGCTTCATGTTAAGAATAGAAGAAATGAAATTGAGCATTCAACCAGTGTTGCAAGGACAAATTGCTGATGTAAACATGATGATTCATCTAGAGAAAGGGATGTCTGTGGTTAGTCCAGACCAATTACTTAGGCCAAGTTGGTTTTATAGATTATATAATGGCAGCTTATACATTTTAAAAGATAAAAATGCTAGCTCATTGTTTTCTATAATATATTAAATTGGATGAACTAAATGGGCAAAGTGATTGATTTGGCAGAAATTAAACTACATGTAATTTCTTTAAGAATATACACAGTATTTAATTATTTCTATATCATATATTGTGCCTAGAATAGGATTTTCACATTTTTCATATCAGAATTGCTGAGTTCATATGGGATTTACAGTGCAATTAAAATAGTGATGGATGGTTGCAACCTATTAGGACAGTAATAGTCAATATTTATTAAATCTTTACTATGTGTTAGGCCTTCCTCTAAGTGCTTGATGCCATTCAGTCCTTTACAAGATTTTATTTGGAAAATGTTATTCCCATTTTAAAATAAGAGAATTGAGAGTCTTAGAAGTTATACAACAGGTTCATGGTGGAATAAGTAGTAAATCTGGAACTCAAATCAATTTGTTTGCTTCTAGAACCAAAGGTAATATATTATCCCCCATACTAGAGACAGACCAAGAAAGACTGAGACAGAACTGAACATTTGTACCTGGATGTATTATGTTGGTGCAAACATAATTGCGGGTGAGGACTGTGAATTTTAAATCATTATAACTAGGCTCAAACACATCTTTATTAATCAAAATAGGAACCATTGCAATCAACACATTTTTGCCAACAAGAAACAAGTTTCTTTATTCCTGTACCATAAAAATTCATGCTTCAGGATTTGATGAACTCTTAGAAAGCATTTTCTGCCTCCTGCTGGTTGTGGAAGTCTTTTCCCTGCAAAACACTGTCAAGATGCTTTAACAAGTGACAGTTGGCAAGAGGTCAGGTGAATATGGTGGATGATGCAAAATTTCAAAGTCCAACTTATTCAACTTTGGGAACATTGATTGTACGACTTGCAGTTGGGTGGTGTTGTAGAGAAGAATTGGGCCTTTTCTGTTGACCAACACTGGCTACAGGACTTGCAGTTTTTGGTGTATTACATCAATTTGTTGAGCATACTTCTCAGATGTCATGGTTTCACCAGGATTCAGAAAGCTGTAGCGGATCAGATCAGGAGCAAATGACCAAACAGTGACCATTACCTTGTTTTGGTGTAAATTTGGCTTTAGGAAGTGTCCTGGAGGTTTTCTCAGTCTAAACACTGAGTGGGCTGTCGCCAATTGTCATATACGATTCATTTTTCATCACACATCACAATCAGATTGAGAAATGGTTTGTTGTGTAGAATAACAACAGCGATGTTTTTAAGTTGCAGTCAGCTCATGAGGCATCCAATTATCAAGCTTTTTCACCTTTCCAAGTTGCTTCAAATGCCGAATGACCATAGAACAGTTGATGTTGAGTATGTGGGCAGCTCCTCATATAGCTGTAAGAGAATCAGCTTCAGTGATCCTCTCAGTTGGTCACTGTCAACTTCCAATGGCTGGTCACTACACTCCTCTTCTTCAAGACTCTAGTCTCCTTTGCAAAACTTCCTGAAACACTACCACACTGTATGTTCATTAGTAGTTCCTGGGCCAAATGTGTTATTGTTGCATTCTTGGCTGGCTTTACATCCCATTTTGAACTTGAATAAGAAAATCGCTCAAATTTGCTTTTGGACTAACATAATTTCTCTAGTTTAAAATAAATATCAAATAAATAGCAATTAATAAGTCATTAGCAGAAAAACATAAAATCAGAAATATGCATTAAAATGATGTATAACATAACTGCATTTATTTAATAATGTATTCCAACTACAAACAGCAAAGTTCAACAATGCAAAACCGCAATTACTTCTGCACCAACTTAAAATAGAAGCAGTATCAATTTAATGAATGCAAATGAAATGGCTATACAGAGATCTGAAATGTTTTATTTGAGATTATCAGGGCATAATTCTGCTTCCCCCACACATACTTTCTATTGTGAGGCTCAAGATCTACATGAAAAAAATCTCTGGTCAGTGATTATGCCTATGAATCCATTAGAAATGAATAATGCCAAATATATCTTCTGCTGTTTGTGCTTTGTAAACTACTTTCTCTTATTTAATCTCATTTTATGATCACAATCTTGAAATGTAGTTCAGGGATTATTATGCAAAAGCCCAGCCACGGGAAAGGACTTAGAGGTCCTAGTTCACAGCAAGACAATGATAGAAGATCACCACAATAGAACCCAGAGCCACTGATCCTCAATCTTGACCCAGGTCTTGCTCCTTAGTTTTATTTAAATTGAATCTCTTTCCTTACTCAGCTCTGTGTCTAACCCAAAAAAGGTCTACAGAAAACATAAATTGAAAGAAAACAAGCTTTTCTGCCTGAATAGCTGAGATAAAGATACAGTAACATGGGTTTACCAGCTAATTATGACATCATTAATCAAGCTTTATTATCATTGCAAGTGCCCCAGAAAGTACAATACTTTCTAAGTGCAAGCTTTCAGACAAAAGAGAACATGAGTTTGTTGTTTTTTTTTTAAGTTGGTCTATTGCGCCCCTCTTAAAAGATCAAGCTTTCACATCAGCACACCTGAATCCAGATCCTAACTTCAACATGTATCATGAGTGGTAGGGGCAAGTTAGACCCTAGTTTCCTCACCTATAGAAATGATCTAACAATATCTGCTGTTTAGGATAGTTGTGAATATTAAATAAATCATATAAGCTATTCAAATAGTACCTAAACTAGTATAAATAATAACTGGTATTTATTACATTACCATCATCATTATCATAGTTTTATATTTTATTTATAAGAGCATTGGTTGTAATACTTCCTATTTTATACCATAAAGAAAGTATAAGGTTTCAATCCAACCATGCCTTGCCATTGACTATAAGATGCATCAAATTCAATAATTTTAACAAAGTGAAAAAAAACTTTCACCTTAAATACATAAAATACAGTACAGATGTGTGTGTGTGTGTGTGTGTGTGTGTGTGTGTGTGTGTGTGTGTGTTTTCAAAGATTTAACTTCAAAGGAGATCCAACCAGTCTATTCTGAAGGAGATCAGCCCTGGGATTTCTTTGGAAGGAATGATGGTAAAGCTGAAACTCCAGTACTTTGGCCACCTCATGCGAAGAGTTGACTCACTGGAAAAGACTCTGATGCTGGGAGGGATTGGGGGCAGGAAGATAAGGGGACAACAGAGGATGAGATGGCTGGATGGCATCACTGACTTGATGGACATGAGTTTGAGTGAACGTCGGGAGTTGGTGATGGACAGGGAGGCCTGGCGTGTTGCAATTCATGGGGTTGCAAAGAATTGGACACGACTGAGCAACTGAACTGAACTGAACTGGATCATTTAGTTTTAACTAAATTTTCCCAAGGAAAGTTTAAGACCAGTTTTCTGTCCAACAAAGTGAAATTCTTTCAACAGTACAATCAAAATGTTCTGAGGTACAGAGCACTCTGTGTGCTTCTCTAGCTAGCGTATTTTTAAACTTATGAATGCTATTTTCATAATGGGCATGTGCTCACAGGTTTTTGTGATGGGCTAATGATACATATTGCTAGTAACAAATAAATATTTCTGCTATGTCATTTGAAGGGTAAAACATATTCTTGTTTATAACCAGATAAATACACTTGCAGATGTTTTCCCGTAAAAAGAAGGGCTATCTAGTGAATGTCAGGAACTTTACTGGAATGACAAAGTTCAAACTGCTGCCAAAGCCAACACATAAGGTTTATATATAGACAGAGAAGAACAGATTTTGCTGTGTTGTTGAGGTTTTTATTTCTTGGTTCACGTTTTCCATTACTGCTTGGTCAGTAGCCATGAAGGATTCAGGGTGATTTCACTCAATAAACGCCTCTAGTCCTCTATCCTCCTCTCCTAACTTTATTCAAAACTAAGCACAAATCTGAACAAAGATTAAATATCTAGAGAACATAGCAAATCATTAGAGAGCAATAGTAAACTTGTCTTGCATATTTGAAAATAATCTAATATATAAGCTATCTTTGGAACAAGGACTTTGAGGTTTAATGATATTATGACATGACTCTAGTATAACTAAATCTCTCATGACAGTTGATTCAGAATTGTACACACTTTCACTATCACAGTAATTGACAAGATCAAATGCATGGATCCAATTCAGGATGTTCTTTTGTTGGAAGTAAAGATACATGATATAGCAGTAGTTATTTGACTAACATGGCTCACCATCCTCAAATGAAGGCCTCATTTATTATGGACACTTGCAGTGAGTTTAAAAGGAAAAGAGCTTTCAGAACAACAACTTACAGTAAATGACAAAAATTGAAACATGAAATGTTTTCTAAACATTTTGTGAGTTTTTAAATTTGTTTTATTTTAAAGTGTGTTTTAAAATGCTCTTCTGTGGGGAATAGAATACAGAGATGGCCAGGATTGTGATTCCTGTTGTAATTCTAGATTTGAAAGGTAGACAATCTTTGAAGGTGCACTTAAAGAAGTGACTGTAAATCACTGAATCTAAAATGACTTTGATTATAAATGGAACCTCAAACATATGTGCCACTAAGAATAAAAATATACTGGCAATCAAATTATGATGCACCATCAATTATTGCATGCCAATTTCTGAGAAGTTAAAATGTGAAAATATGAATAGCTTAGATTGATAAAATATGGTAGTTTCTATGACAAAATGTAGCCACATCACTTCAGAAGCATGCAAAGAAAACCACATATAGAGATAGTCAGGGAGCTTGATTACTTCAGGAGGCATAGAGGAGCTCCCACATAACTATGGATGCTTTGGAATTACTCTATGAAATAGATCCTTGATTCTGTGCCCTAGAAGTTCAAGAGATCTTCACTACTCACTCTCTTCTACCTGCCAGTGCAAATTCCAGAGCAAAGAAAATATTCACAGCTTACAAGACCGGCTGCTTGAATATCCTCTGCCACTTTTGCACAAAGAAGGTTCAAAAAACAATTCTATTTCTCATTTATGTAAAATTACTTATAAAGGCATTGCAAAGGGAGGTCTAAAGAATGATAAATCACTGATATCTTAGAAGAACCATGACCTATATAGGCTTTCATATTCTGAGACCATATGAGAGTTTTCTTCCTTCAAGGCAAGTGAATGTTTCAAATCTCCCTTTTTCCCACCAGCCACATTTTAATTCATTAAGCCACATTGGGACAAGTATAAGGTACTATGGGGGATAGGGAGATAGAGGACAAGTACTGAAAACCATATTCCAAAGGACTGTGCTATGTGCTTAGTCGCCTCAGTCATATCCTACTCTTTGTGACTCCATGGACTGTAGCTCACCAGCCTTCTCTGTCCATGGGATTCTTCAGGCAAGAATACTGGAGTGGGTTGCCATGCCCTCCCCCGGGTTACGTTCCCAACCCAGGGCTCCAATCCACTTCTCTTGCGTTGACAGGTGGGTTCCTTACCAGTTGTGCCACCTGGAAAACTCAAATCAAGACAGTTCATCCAAATAGTTGAGTATTCGAGGGCTAGCTTGACAACAGTGAAAGAGCCATACACACACCACACACATGCAAAACAGGTCAGGGAAACAAGAGTGTTAAAAACTAGTGGTAAAGGAAGCAAACGAAGTTTATTTGAATGTATTGTAGATGTAATACAAGAATCTGAGAACCTTTTTCCATACATCTAGCATGTTTGGATGGAGAAGGCAATGGCACCCCACTCCAGTACTCTTGCCTGGAAAATCTCATGGACTGAGGAACCTGGAAGGCTGAAGTCCATGGGGGTCGCTGAGGGTCGGACACGACTGAGCGATTTCACTTTCACTTTTCACTTTCATACATTGGAGAAGGAAATGGCAACCCACTCCAGAGTTCTTGCCTGGGGAATCCCGGGGACAGGGGAGCCTGGTGGGCTGCTGTCTATGGGGTCGCACAGAGTCGGACACGACTGAAGTGACTTAGCAGCGTATTCTCTTTCCAGGTGGAACAGTGGTAAAGAATCCCCCTGCCAATGTAGGAGACGCAAGAGATGCAGGTTTGATCCCTCAGTTGAGAAGATCACCTGGAGCACAAAACACCAACCCACTCCAGTATTCTTGCCTGGAAATTTTCATGGACAGAGGAGCCTGGCAGGCTAAAGTCCCTGGGGTGGCAATGAGTTCAGACAGGACTGAGCGTGCACACAGTACAAGCCCTATTCTACAGGGTGAGAAATACGACAATCAGCAACAGCATTCTTAACTAGCTCCTTCTTTTCACCTCCCAGTAATAAATGAGATTTCTGAAGGGAAGGAAATTTTAGCACATCATCTCTCCAGGATATACTTGAAAAAAACTTCTTCTAAATTTTGTAGACCTTATAGAAGTGTTGTTCATATCCAGACATCTTCATATTTGAATACATCAGTGAAGGAGAAAAAGACTAAATCAGCTTATATTTACATAGTCCACCAAACTTCCATAAAGCTATGTGAGCAGAAAGTTAAAAAGTCACCCCCAAACTGTGCAGATTCTTTACTATTTCTTTTTCTTTTCTATAGTTTTTCTCCTCTCTTTAAAAAAAAAAAAGGAAGTATCAAGAAAAAATGTGCAGAAACTGTGTACCTATTTGATATGTGCAAACAGCAAATCACAATGAAACCTAACTTACAGTGTGCCAAACCACACAGAACCCTGAAACAACTTCAGCTGAACTGTGAGGCAAAGAGCTTAGGTTGCTTTTAAGTTTAATGTTTAAGGAGTGTGAAAAGAAGGTAATAACATTGTGGGATATATAATAGCTTTTTCAAATTACTTTTAAACTCTTTTTTATTTTAAACTATATGTACACTTTTATATGCATGATTCTATCATTTTTGATAGATTTCAGTCACTTACCTGAGCTGTGGAACCTGAGGATTTCGCATATATTTGAAGTCCATGTCCTTTAACTCACTGGGTGCCTAGTAGAGCAAAGGAGCTGTATGCCTAACCAGCATTTCTATTGTTCTTTGTGTACCGCACAGTGGCCCTGAGAACCAGAGGATAGAAGAGGCCTCACAAACACTGCTGGGCCTTCCTGCCATGAAGAAGGAGCACTCTCTCCTACATAACAACAGAAGGCAAATTTCTGCTCACTGACCTCATTTTTTTGTTAATAAAATTGGTGCTATGCTCCCAAGTAAAGAATTAGCTCTGATATGAAATTAAAATTCCTCTTAAGACTGGGGCAACATTCAAAAAAAATGATGTGATTAAAAGGACAATATTTCTTTCAATTCATGAAAAATATCCTCCTAAAATAATATTTGTACTGCCCAAAATGAAACTAATGAAGTCTAAGAAACAGAGCCCTCCTAGGGCTTGTTCCAAGTCTTCTAAATATAGAAGATATTACTTTAAATACAGTTTGAGCACCTTGCTTTCCCCGAAGGCAGCCATTGTCTCTCATCCCTTTAAATGCAGTGGGTCTTCTGTGTGAGTTTCCTTAACTTTGACAGGAAACATCCTGTTGTAGGTCAGTTAGTTTTAAATCTGTTGAGTACCTATTATGCTTTTTTGTATCTTGATTTTATTTAATCTTCATAACCCTGAGATACATCTATTAATATCTTCATATTTAAGGATAAGGAAACAAAATATCACAGAGGTTAAATAAAATGTTTAGAGACAAATTATATTTCTTTATTTCTATGTTTTGTTGTTCTTGCTGTCATGACCTTTTGGTTTTTAATTGAAGTATAGTTAATTTATAATGTTTCAGGTATATAGCGAGTGATTCACTTCATAGATATGTACATTCTTTTTCATTTTTTTCTTATATGTTATTACAAAATATTGAGTATAGTTCTCTTTGCTGTACTCTAGTCCTTGGTTACCTATTTTATGCATGGTAGTTTGTATCTGCTTATCCCAAACTCATTTATTCCTTCTCCCTTTCCCCTTCAGTAACCATAAGTTTGTCTTCTATCTGTGGGTCTATTTCTGTTTTGTATATGAGTTCATTTGTATCATTTTTAAGTTAAAGGATTACCATTTGGACTCAGTTTTGTCTAATTCCATAATCTATCAAATCTATTCTAGTTTCATAAAATTCTGCCCCTAACAATGCATGATTCAGTGGAATTTTGCTAAGAACCATGGAGCACAACTAACCTTGAGCAGTGGTAAATAAATTCAACATATAAATATAGGAATAAAAAATGAGAGACAGAGAGAGAGAAAATAATAGAAACAGTTCAACTAGAGACAAATTAGCCACCAGTCCTGAGAGTTAGCCTCTAGGCTGTACACTTTACAAAGAAGAAAATAGAGCCTAAAGTATTGAAGATATATCCTTCTCTGGGATAATGGATGTTTCTATAGCAAAAGACTGCATGTAGATGAATCTTTAGCAGAGCTTTGATTGGGTGAAGGCGAGTTCTGTGGTACTTCTCAACTTTTTGTGCATAGCAATCCCCTGGGATCTTGTTCACCTATAGATTCTGGCTCTGGAGTCTGAAACAGACCCAGGATTCTGCATTCTAACAGGCTCCCAAGTGAAGCTGATGCTGCTGTGATCCAAGAACTGCACACTGAGTAGCAAGGGTCTAGAGGAAATCGTTAACCAGGGCTTCGGAGAGAATAGTACTACAAATCAAACTCCACCACTTAATCAGCATATGAATTAAGGTAAATGTATTTACCTCTAAACTGTTTGTCAGTAAAGTGGAAATTATGATAATATTAATTAGCATTCTATGCCAGGCACTGTTATAAATGCATAATATTAATTAACTCTTATATATTTACAATACTTTAATTTTACTATTCGTGATGATGAAAATGTTATCACAGAAAGCTCAAATACCTGCACCCAAGCCATGTGACTAGTAAGTGGCCAAGAGTAAATTCAGATCCTAGTCAGCTTAGCTTAGGAGTCCACTATTTGCAACCACACCTTAGTGGAACATGTATGGAAGTCCTGCAGCCCTGCCAGCAGGCATGTGAAGTACCACATTCAGTGCCCAGTAAATCTGAGTTCTATTTCCCTTCTCCTACAGCAAGTTTGGTTGTCCTTAAGCAGAATCTACTTACAACATAAAATTTAGAAAATGATACCACTTCGTAGGATGCATTTTTCACATTGATCTCTCTGGTGGACTTTTCTTTAGCTATAGAAAATCTGCAATGTTTAGAGATTTGCATGAATTGCTACTGTTGACAGAAGGTGCTGTTTTGATCTCTCTTGCATCATTACTGGATCCATATGTTTCCCTTCTTTCTAGAAGTTGCAAAAATTCTGCAATACATAGAAAATACCATTTGCTACAGTTATGACTTTATACGTTGCCCTTAGAAAAATAAAGATCTAGCCGTATTAAATACAAAACAGTGGTAGCTTATTGAACAAAGATTTATCAAAGTCTTGTTTTATAGAAAGCTTCCCTGATTTTTTTTTAAATTTTCATTAAGGTTTTTATAAATTAAAAACTACCTCTTTTTAAAAGTGTAGCTGTTATGTTAAAACTAGAAACAACAGAAAAAGTACTTCGCATCCACTGCATTGCATATAATCTATCATGAACAGACTTATATAGGAAATATGACTGAGTGAAAATGATATTATATACCATAATGGCAGAATAGTTTGCTTCTAGAAGGAGCTTCAAACATTTCATATTCAAACTTTATTATTAATATATTCTAAAGTATGAAAGTTGTTTATCTTCTTGATGTTACTTCTAAAGAATGATGAGGCATTTTTGTGGAGGGAACTTTCTGGAAACAGAGCTTATATTTCTGGAAATATTTCTCTCATATGATAGAATTGTTTCTTTTTTTCTTTTCTACAACAGGGCTGCTTCTTGCCACATCTGTCATTTGATAAAGCACACTGCGGCAATTCCCAATTTTTACAGTAAAAATGTCCCGGGTAAATGTTTATGTGGAGAAACAGATGATGATAATCAACTAATTGTCTTTAGGGGAAAATATGAAAAATAATAAAGAATTTGTCTTTTAAGAGTATGAGATGCAATGATGATCTAGAGATAAGTGATACCAGATTTATTACTTTATTTTAAATTAATTAACGTATTTGGTTGAACTGGGTCTACATGGCTGCACACAGGCTCTCTCTAGTAACAATGATGGGGGTGTTACTGTTTGTTGCAGTGCACAGGCTTTTTATTGCAGTGACTTTTCTTGTTGCAGAGCACAGGCTCTGGGCACACAGGTTCCAATAGTTGTGGTGCAGGCATAGTAGTTGTGGTACATGAGCTTTAATTGCTTCGAGGCTTGTGGAATTTGTTCAGACCAGGGATTAAAACTCCATCTTTTGTACCACCAGGAGCATTTGAGGTTTTTTTTTTTAAATTTAAATTCTAATGATTGAAACAGCATGGTACAGATGCATGAGGGGCAAGGATGTACAACAGAGAACACAGAAATAAATTCAAAACCACACAGCAATTTAGAATATAAAAGAGGGGCAACTTAATCCAGTTGAGAATGTCAATAATGTTCCGTAAGTAGTGTTGAGACAGTTTTGTAGTCACTTGAAAACATAAACTGGATACACACAGGACACTTTACACCAACTGTAAATTTATTTATTTATTTTATATATATTCAAAGCTTTATTTTCAAATATTTGGCTATCTTTTTTTTTTTTTTTTACAATATTGTATTGGTTTTGCTATACATTGACATGAATTCACCACAGGTGTACATGTATTTCCCATCCTGAACTCCCCTCCCACCTCCCTCCCTGTATCAACCCTCTGGGTCATCCCAGTGCACCAGCCCTGAGCATCCTGTATCATGCATCGAATCTGGACTGGCAATTCATTTCACGTATGATAATATACATGTTTCAATGCCATTCTCCTAAATCATCCCAATCTCACCCTCTCCCACAGAGTCCAAAAAACTGTTCTGTACATCTGTGTCTCCAGTATTCTGGGAGGTGGGTCACAGAAGATCCTGCTGTGATTTATGTCGGAGAGTGTTTTGCCTATGTTCTCCTCTAGGAGTGTTATAGTTTCTGGTCTTATGTTTACATCTTTAATCCATTTTGAGTTTATTTTTGTGTATGGTGTTAGAAAGTGATCTAGTTTCATTCTTTTACAAGTGGTTGACCAGTTTTCCCAGCACCACTTGTTAAAGAGATTGTCTTTTCTCCATTGTATATTCTTACTTCTTTTGTCAAAGATAAGGTGTCCACAGGTGCATGGATTTATCTTTGGGATTTCTATTTTGTTCCATTGACCTATATTTCTGTCTTTGTGCCAGTACCATACTGTTTTGATGACTGTGGCTTTGCAGTAGAGCCTGAAGTCAGGCAGATTGATTCTTTCAGTTCCATTCTTCTTTCTCAAGATTGCTTTGGCTATTCGAGGCTTTTTGTATTTCCATACAAATTGTGAAATTATTTGTTCTAGCTCTGTGAAAAATACCACTGGTAGCTTATTAAGGATTGCGTTGAATCTGTAGATTGCTTTGGGTAGTATACTCATTTTCACTATATTGGTTCTTCCGATCCATGAACAGGGTATATTTCTCCATCTGTTAGTGTCCTCTTTGATTTCTTTCACCACAGTTTTATAGTTTTCTATATGTAGGTCTTTAGTTCTTTTAGGTAGATATATTCCTAAGTATTTTATTCTTTTTGTTGCAATGGTGAATGGAATTGTTTCCTTAATTTCTCTATTTTCTCATTATTAGTGTATAGGAATGCAAGGGATTTCTCTGTGTTGATTTTATATCCTGCAACTTTACTATATTCATTGATTAGCTCTAGTAATTTCCTGGTGGAGTCTTTAGGGTTTTCTATGTAGAGGATCATGTCATCTGCCAACAGTGAGAGTTTACTTCTTCTTTTCCAATTTGGATTCCTTTTATTTCTTTTTCTGCTCTGACTGTTGTGGCCAAAACTTCCAAAACTATGTTGAATAGTAGTGGTGAGAGTGGGCACCCTTGTCTTGTTCCTGACTTTAGGGGAAATGCTTTCAAATTTTCACCATTGAGAAAAATGTTTGCTGTGGGTTTGTCATATATAGCTTTTAATATGTTGAGGTATGTTCCTTCTATGCCTGCTCTCTGGAGGGTTTTTATCATAAATGAATGTTGAGTTTTGTCAAAGCTTTCTCTGCATCTATTGAGATAATCATATGGGTTTTATTTTTCAATTTGTCAATGTGGTGTATTACATTGATTGATTTGTAGATATTGAAGAATCCTTACATCCCTGGGATAAAGCCCACTTGGTCATGATGTATGATCTTTTTAATATGTTGTTGGATTCTGATTGCTAGAATTTTGTTAAGGATTTTTGCATCTATGTTCATCAGTTATATTGGCCTGTAGTTTCCTTTTTTTCTTTTTGTGGCATCTTTGTCAGGTTTTGGTATTAGGGTGATGGTGGCCTCAAAGAATGAGTTTGGAAGTTTACCTTCCTCTGCAATTTTCTGGAAGAATTTGAGTAGGAATGGTGTTAGCTCTTCTCTAAATTTTTGGTAGAATTCAGCTGTGAATCTATCTGGAGCTGGGCTTTTGTTTGTTCGAAGATACCTGATTACAGTTTCAATTTCCGTGCTTGTGATAGGTCTGTTAAGATTTTTTATTTCTTCGTGGTTCAGTTTTGGAAAGTTGAACTCTTCTAAGAATTTGTCCATGTCTTCCAAGTTGTCCATTTTATTGGCATATAATTGCTGATAGTAGTCTCTTATGATCCTTTGTATTTCTGTGTTGTCTGTTGTGATCTCTGCATTTTTATTTCTAATTTTATTGACTTTTCTTCCTTTGTTTCTTGATGAGTCTGGCTAATGGTTTGTCGATTTTATTTATCCTCTCAAAGAACCAGCTTTTGGCTTTGTTGGTTTTTGCTATGGCCTTTTTGCTTCTTTTGTTTTTATTTCTGCCATAATTTTTAAGATTTCTTTCCCTCCTCTAACTCTGGAGTTCTCCATTTCTTCCTTTTCTAGTTGCTTTAGGTGTAGAGTTAGATTATTTATTTGGCTTTTTCCTTGTTTCTTGAGATATGCCTGTATTGCTATGAACCTTCCCCTTAGCACTGTTTTTACAATGTCCCACAGGTTTGAGGTTCTTGTGTTTTCATTTTCATTCATTTCTATGCATATTTTGATTTCCTTTTTAATTTTTTCTGTGATTTGTTCGTTTTTCAGCAGCATGTTGTTCAGCCTCCACATGGAATTTTTAATAGTTTTTCTCCTGTAACCGAGATCTAATCTTACTGCGTTGTGGTCAGAAAAGATGCTTGGAATGATTTCAATTTTTTTGAATATACCAAGGCTAGATTTATGGCCCAGGATGTAATCTATCCTGGAGAAGGTTCTGTGTGTGCTTGAGAAAAAGGTGAAATTCAGTGCTTTGGAGTGAAATGTCCTATAGATATCAACTAGGTCTAACTGGTCTATTGTATCTTTTAAAGTTTGTGTTTCCTTGTTAATTTTCTGTTTAGTTGATCTATCCATAGGTGTGAGTGGGGTATTAAAGTTTCCCACTATTATTGTGTTATTGTTAATTTCCCCTTTCATACTTGTTAGCAATTGTCTTACATATTGCGGTGCTCCTATGTTGGGTGCATATATATTTATAATTGTTATATCTTCTTCTTGGATTGATCCTTTGATCATTATGTGGTGTCCTTCTTTGTCTCTTTTCACAGCCTTTGTTTTAAAGTATATTTTATCTGATATGAGTATTGCTACTCCTGCTTTCTTTCGGTCTCTATTTGTGTGGAATATCTTTTTCCAGAACTTCACTTTCAGTCTGTATGTGTCCCTTGTTTTGAGGTGGGTCTCTTGTAGACAACATATATAGGGGTCTTGTTTTTGTATCCATTCAGCCAGTCTTTGTCTTTTGGTTGGGGCATTCAACCCATTTACATTTAAGGTAATTATTGATAAGTATGATCCCATTGCCATTTACCTTACTGTTTTAGGTTTAAGTTTATACACTCTTTTTGTGTTTCCTGTCTAGAGAATATCCTTTAGCATTTGTTGGAGAGCTGGTTTGGTAGTGCTGAATTCTCTCAGCTTTTGCTTGTCTGTAAAGCTTTTGATTTCCCCTTCATATTTGAATGAGATCTTTGCTGGGTACAGTAATCTGTGCTGTAGGTTATTTTCTTTCATCACTTTAAGTGTGTCCTGCCATTCCCTCCTTGCCTGAAGAGTTTCTATTGAAAGATCAGCTGTTATCCTTATGAGAATCCCCTTGTGTGTTATTTGTTGTTTTTCCCTTGCTGCTTTTAATATTTGTTCTTTGTGTTTGATCTTTGTTAATTTGATTAATATGTGTCTTGGAGTGTTTCACCTTGGGTTTATCCTGTTTGGGACTCTTTGGGTTTCTTGGACTTGGGTGATTATTTCCTTCCCCATTTTAGGGAAGTTTTCAACTATTATCTCTTCAAGTATTTTCTCGTGGTCTTTCTTTTTGTCTTCTTCTTATGGGACTCCTATGATCCAAATGTTGGGGCATTTAACATTGTCCCAAAGGTCTCTGAGATTGTCCTCATTTCTTTAAATTCATTTTTCTTTTTTCCTCTCTGTTTCATTTATTTCTACCATTCTATCTTCTATCTCACTTATCCTATCTTCTGCCTCTGTTATTCTACTGTTGATTCCCTCCAGAGTGTTTTTATCTCATTTATTGCCTTATTCATTATATACTGATTCTTTTTATTTCTTCTAGATCCTTGTTAAACCTTTCTTGCATCTTCTCAATCCTTGTCTCCAGGCTTTTACCTGTAACTCCATTTTGTTTTCAAGATTTTGGATCATTTTTGCTATCATTATTTGGAATTCTTTATCAGGTAGATTCCCTATCTCTTCCTCTTTTGTTTGGTTTGGTGGGCATTTATCCTGTTCCTTTACCTACTGGGTATTTCTCTGCCTCTTCATTTTGTTTATACTGCTGTGTTTGGGCTGGCCTTCCTATATTTTGGCAGTTGGTGGTTCCTCTTTATTGTGGAGGTTCCTCACTATGGGTGGGGTTGGATGAGTGGGTTGTCAAGGTTTTCTGGTTAAGGAAGCTTGTGTCAGTGTTCTGGTGGGTAAAGCTGGAGTTCTTTCTGGAGTGCAATGAAGTGTCCAGTAATGTTTTGAGATGTCAGTGGGTTTGGTGTGACTTTGGTCAGCCTGTGTATTGAGGCTCAGGGTTATGTTCCTGTGTTGCTGGAGAATTTGTATTGTATGTCTTGCTCTGGTGCTTGTTGACCCATGGGTGGTGCTTGATTTCAGTGTAGGTATGGAGACATTTTATGAGCTCCTATCGATTAATGTTCCCTGGATTCAGGAGTTCTCTGGCATTCTCAGGATTTGGACTTAAGCCTTCTGCCTCTGGTTTTCAGTCTTACTCTTGCAGTAGCCTCAAGACTTCTCCATCTATATAGCATTGATGATAAAACACCTCGGTTAATGATGAAAAGTTTCTCCACAGTGAGAGACACCCAGAGAGGTTCACAGAGTTACATGGAGAAGAGAAGAGGGAGGAGGGAGATAGAGGTGACCAGGAGTAGAAGAGGGGGAATCAAAAGCGGAGAGAGCAAGCTAACCAGTAATCACTTCCCTATGTGCTCTCCACAGTCTGGATCCCTCAGAGATGTTCATAGAGTTATACAGAGAAGAGAAGAGGGAAGAAAGAGACAGAGGTGGCCAGGAGGATAAAAGGGGGAATCAAAAGGAGAGAGACAGATCCAGCCAGTAATCAGTTCCCTAAGTGTTCTCCACAGTCCGGAACACACAAAGAGATTCACAGAGTTGGGGAGGGAAGAGAAGGGGGAGGGAAGAGATAGAGGTGATCTGGTAGAGAAAAACGAGAGTCCAAAGGGGAGAGAGCAGTCAAGCCAGTAATCTCACTCCCAAGTAAAAATGGGTACTGAAGGTTGGGTTCTTAAAAGTACAAGATTGATAACAAATACCAAAAAGCAAAGATTAAGAATCTAGAGTAGAGGTTGGATTCTCAAAAATACAATTTTAAAGGGGAAAAAAGTCACAAAAATTATAAAATATGTATATGAAGTTTGCTTTAAAAATAGGGGGTTTTTTGCAAAATAATAGTAGGTTATAAAAATGAAAATTAAAGGAGTAATAGAGGACTTAAAATTTTTTTAATTTAAAAAATTTTAAGAATGATAATAGTAAAAATATATCTAGGACTTTCTCTGGTGTTGTTGTGGACAGTGTGGGGCCAGTTCATTTTCAGATAGTTCCTTGGTCCAGCTTATATTTCTCAAGCTCTATAGGCCCCTTCCTATGTAGTCAGTACTAATGACAGGGTTTTAATCTATTGCACCTGTCACTTCCAAGGTGGTTCCCTCTGTTTTAGCTTCTGTTTGCTGGTCTCTTCAGTGTCTAATTTCCACCCTGACACAAGGGGGCAGTGGTGGACACTTTTTAGGCTCACTTGTTTAGTCGTGCTGTGGTGAGGGAGGAACACTGCAAACTAATATCACTGGCCTCTGTGGGGAGTGCTCGCAGTGTTTCAGCCGCACTGGGTTTGCCGCTGCTCACAGCAAGTGTGCTTTCCCAGTCTACACTGCACAGGCTCTAGGTTGCTCTGCCAGGAACTGTCTGAGGCCGGCCCTCCCTTTCATGCACTTTCCAGGTCTAAGCCGCTCAGGTTCAGGTACTCGGATACTCCTCAAAGGCGCAGACTTGGTTGGGCCTGCATTTTGTGCCCTTCCCAGGTCCAAGTAGCTCAGGTGACCAGGTGCTTGGAGAGCGCGGTCGCTGCAACTTATCGCCTTCCCCGTCCCTGCTGCTCTGTTTTCTGGGTGTACAACCAGAGCACCGTCTCAGGTGGATGTTGACTACCCAGCATCCCAAGAAGTCTTGGTTAGCAATGAAGCCTGATTGCAGTTTGGTATAGGGTACCTCCCTGGGGCCACGATTGCCCCCTTCCGGCTCTGGCTGCCCTCGCCTACCTGTCTCCAGTGGGGGATGGGCCGGTACACAGCCAGCTAGCTCTGCACAGTCCTTTGTTCTGTGAGTGAGCCTGGGGGTGTCTTAGGTTAGGGCTTTTCGGGGGTAGCTATCCCGCAGTCTGGTTTGCTGTCTGAAGTTAGTTCCCTCAGATTTTCCCCGGGGCATTCAGGCCCGGTCCTCACTCTGAGCAGTGCAGTACGAGGCTCCCTGCCCAGCTCCCACTTACTAGTGGCACATGCAGGTGTTCTGCTTCTCTGCTGGGAGTTACCGTTGGGCACGTAATCTGTAGGATTTAATTATTTATTTATTTTTCCTCCCGGTTATGTTGCCCTTTGAGGTTCCAAAGCTTGCCACAGATTAGGCAGTGGCAGTGAGAGTGTTTCCTGGTGTTTGGAAACTTCTCTCTTTTTAAGATTCCCTTCCCAGGATGGATCTCCATCCCTACCTCTTTGTCTCCCTCCTTTTTTTTTTTTTCTTTTTTAAGATATAAATTTATTTTAATTGGAAGCTAATTACTTTACAATATTGCATTGGTTTTGCCATACATCAACATGAGTCCACCATGAGTGTACATGTGTTCCCCAACCTGAACCCCTCTCCCACCTCCCTCCCTGTACCATTCCTCTGGATCATCCCGGGGCACCAGCCCCAAGCATCCTGTATCATGCATCAAGCCTGGACTGGTGATTCGTTTCATATATGATATTATACATGTTTCAATGCTATTCTCCCAAATCATCTTAATCTCACCCTCTCCCATAGAGTCCAAAAGACTGTTCTATACATCTGTGTCTCTTTTGCTGTCTTGCATACAGGGTTATCATTACCATCTTTCTAAATTCCATATATATGTCTCTCTTATTATCTTTTATATTTTTTCCTACCACCTTTTGAAGACAATGGGCTGCTTTTCTGGGTGCCTGATGTCCTCTGCCAGCATTCAGAAGTTGTTCTGTAGAATTTACTCAGTGTTCAAATATTCTTTTGATGAATTTGTTGGGGAGAAAGTGGTCTTCCTGTCCTATTCCTCTGCCATCTTAGGATTGCCCTTGCAAATTTCTAATAAATCAAAAATTTAGCTTATGTTTACTAGAGGGGAAGGGTGAGGAGGAGAGATAGATTAGGAGGCTGGGACTGACATGTACACACTTCTATATTTAAAATAGATAACCAACTAGAACCTACTATATAGCATAGGGAACTCTGCTCAATATTCTGTAATAAACTGAAAATCTTTAAAAGAATAGATACATGTATATGTGTAACTTAGCTGTACACTTGAAACTAACACTACGCTGCTAATTAACAATGATATAAGATTTTAAAAATTTAATGCATACCATACTTTAATAATCAAGACAATTCAGCTATTTTTCTTGAATATATTTCAAACAGAGTTAGCATATAACCCGTACATAACAATATTGCTATGTTTTTATTCATTTTATATTTAAGGGCCCAAAATATATTATATTCACAAAATAGTACTATCAATGAACATCAACCAGTTTTTAATGTCTGTTCCATCAGAAATACACCACTCTAGGGAAAAAAAAGAGGGGAGGGGGAAGAAATATGCCATTCTGGCCATATACGCTAATCTATATTACTGAAACTAACCAAAGATGATAATTCAGAGTCTCACTCCCACACAGAAGTTCTAATTGCCTTGAAAACCTGTAGGTCAAGTTCTCAACCTTTGAAAATGAGCAGAAATATTCCAGAGCAGTCACCATAGCCATGTATTTGGGCTTTGTATTTACAGATTATTTTGTATACTTATATGTATTTATAGTGGTGGATTTGAGACATAAAGGTGACCACACACAAGAAAGATAAGTCCCATATCAAAAACAAAATGAAAAAGGAATTGAAGAGATTTTGTGATTCCAAAGGCAGACTTCAGAAACTGAATGCTTAGACGTAACTCTATTTTTCTTTAACTAAGAGGTCATTGTCATGCTGAAGGCTTTGAGGCAGTAGTCTATTTATTAGTATGTCATTAATGAAAGAGCAATGAAAGAGTGCACTACTACTACAAACTTGGGTCTGATACAATAGCATTAACTTTGCCTTTCCCCCAGAGAATCATTTGTGTTTGAAGTAGTAGTCATCAAGTCACATTTTATCAAAAACCCATCATATACCTAGCTTAAAAATGGAAGCTCCACCTGGTTACAATAATATATATATATACCTAAGTAATGTGTGTTTTACCAGTTAGGCAAATGTCTCTATCTTGAGGATTAAGTTGTTTTAGGAAAGTGATTCTTTAATTTCCTATTTAGCGTTAATGGTTGGGGCATAGTTGGATAACTGTGATGTTGAATGGTTTGCCTTGGATACGAACAGAGATCATTCTGTCATTTTTGAGACTGCATCCAAGTACTGCATTTCAGACTCTTTTCTTGACCATGATAGCTACTCCATTTCTTCTGAGGGATTCCTGCCTGCAGTAGTAGATATAATGGTCATCTGAGTAAAATTCACCCATTCCAGTCCATTTTAGTTCGCTGATTCCTAGAATGTAGACGTTCACCCTTGCCATCTCTTGTTTGACCACTTCCAATTTGCCTTGATTCATGGACCTGACATTCCAGGTTCCTATGCAATATTGCTCTTTACAGGACTGGACCTTGCTTCTATCACCAGTCACATCCACAACTGGGTATTGTTTTTGCTTTGGCTTCATCCCTTCGTTCTTTCTGGAGTTATTTCTCCACTGACCTCCAGTAGCTTATTGGGCACCTAATGACCTGGGGAGTTCCTCTTTTGATATCCTATCATTTTGCCTTTTCATACTGTTCATGAGGTTCTCAAGGCAAGAATACTAAAGTGGCTTGCCATTCCCTTCTCCAGTGGACCATATTTTGTCAGACCTCTCCACCATGACTCTCCGGCCTTGGGTTGCCCTGCAGGCATGGCTTGGTTTCACTGAGTTAGACAAGGCTGTGGTCCTAGTGTGATTAGACTGACTAGATTTCTGTGAATATGGTTTCAGTGTGTCTGCCCTCCGATGCCCTCAAGCAAAAACCAACTATCTTACTTGGGTTTCTCCTACCTTTGGCGTGGGGTATCTCTTAATGGCTGCTCCAGCAAAACACAGCTGCTGCTCCTTAACTTGGATGAGGGGTATCTCCTTACCGCCAAAAAAATATCCTTTTCATTATAGGGGACTGGAATGCTAAAGTAGGAAATCAAGAAACACCTGGAATAACAGGCAAATTTGGCCTTGGAATGCGGAATTAAGCAGGGTAAAGTGTAATAGAGTTTTGCCAAGAAAATGCACTGGTCATAGCAAACACCCATGGTCAACACTGAAATCAGATTGATTATATTCTTTGCAGCCAAAGATGGAGAAGCTCTATACAGTCAAAAAAACAAGACCAGGAGCTGACTGTGGCTCAGATCATGAACTCCTTATTACCAAATTCAGACTCAAATTGAAGAAAGTAGGGGAAACCACTAGACCATTCAGACATGACCTCAATAAAATCCCTCATGATTATACAGTGGAAATGAGAAATAGATTTAAGGGCCTAGGTCTGATAGATAGAGTGCCTGATGAACTATGGTATGACGTTCGTGACATTGTACAGGAGACAGGGATCAAGACCATCCCCATGGAAAAGAAATGCAAGAAAGCAAAATGGCTGCCTGGGGAGGCCTTACAAATAGCTGTGAAAAGAAGAGAGGCAAAAAGCAAAGGAGAAAAGGAAAGATATAAGCATCTGAATGCAGAGTTCCAAAGAATAGCAAGAGAAAAGAAAGCCTTCTTCAGTGATTAATGCAAAGAAATAGAGGAAAACAACAGAATGGGAAAGACTAGAGATCTCTTCAAGAAAATTAGACATACCAAGAGAACATTTCATGCAAAGATGGGCTCGATAAAGGACAGAAATAGTCTGGACCTAACAGAAGCAGAAGATATTAAGAAGAGGTGGCAAGAATACCCAGAAGAACTGTACAAAAAAGATCTTCACAACCAAGATAACCACGATGGTATGATCACTCACCTAGAGCCAGACATCCTGGAATGTGAAGTCAAATGGGCCTTAGAAGCATCACTACAAACAAAGCTAGTGGAGGTGATGGCATTCCAGTTGAGCTATTTCAAATCCTGAAAGATGATGCTGTGAAAGGGCTACACTCAATATGCCAGCAAATTTGGAAAACTCAGCAGTGGCCACAGGACTGGAAAAGGTCAGTTTTCATTCCAACTCCAAAGAAAGGCAATGCCAAAGCATGCTCAAACTACTGCACAATTGCACTCATCTCACATGCTAGTAAAGTAATGCTCAAAATTCTCCAAGCCAGGCTTCAGCAATATGTGAACCATGAACTCCCCGATGTTCAAACTGGTTTTAGAAAAGGCAGAGGAACCAGAGATCAAATTGCCAACATCCGCTGGATCATGGAAAAACCAAGAGAGTTCCAGAAAAACATCTATTTCTGCTTTATTGACTATGCCAAAGCCTTTGACTGTGTGGATCACAACAAACTGTGGAAAATTCTGAAAGAGAAGGGAATACCAGACCACCTAACCTGCCTCTTGAGAAACCTATATGCAGGTCAGGAAGCAACAGTTAGAAGTGGACATGGAACAACAGACTGGTTCCAAATAGGAAAAGGAGTATGTCAAGGCTGTATATTGTCACCCTGCTTATTTAACTTCTATGCAGAGTACATCATGAGAAACGCTGGGCTGGAAGAAACACAAGCTGGAATCAAGATTGCCAGGAGAAATATCAGTAACCTCAGATATGCAGATGACACCACCCTTAAGGCAGAAAGTGAAGAGGAACTAATAAGACTCTTGATGAAAGTGAAAGAGAAAAACGAAAAAGTTGGCTTAAAGCTCAGCATTCAGAAAACGAAGATCATGGCATCCAGTCCCATCACTTCATGGGAAATAGATGGGGAAACAGTGGAAACAGTGTCAGACTTTATTTTTGGGCTCCAAAATCACTGCAGATGGTGACTGCAGCCGTGAAATTAAAAGACGCTTACTCCTTGGAAGAAAAGTTATGACCAACCTAGATAGTATATTCAAAAGCAGAGATATTACTTTGCCGACTAAGGTCCATCTTGTCAAGGCTATGGTTTTTCCTGTGGTCATGTATGGATGTGAGAGTTGGACTGTAAAGAAGGCTGAGCGCCGAAGAATTGATGATTTTGAACTGTGATGTTGGAGAAGACTCTTGAGAGTCCTTTGGACTGCACGGAGATCCAACCAATCCATTCTGAAGGAGATCAGCCCTGGGATTTCTTTGGAAGGAATGATGCTAAAGCTGAAACTCCAGTACTTTGGCCACCTCATTTGAAGAGTTGACTCACTGGAAAAGACTCTGATGCTGGGAAGGATTGGCGACAGGAGGAGAAGGGGACGACAGAGGATGAGATGCCTGGATGGCATCACAGACTAGATGAATGTGATTCTGAGTGAACTCCAGGAGATTGTGAGGGACTGGGAGGCTTGGTGTGCTGCCATTCATAAGGTCGCAAAGAGTCGGACACAACTGAGCGACTGAACTGAACTGAACATCTATCCTACTCAAACTCTTCCAGAAAATTGCAGAAGTTAAACTTCCAAACTCATTCTATGAGGCCACCATTAACCCTAATACCAAAACCTGACAAAAATGCCACAAAAAAGAAAACTACAGGCCAATATAACTGATGAACATAGATGCAAAAATCCTTAACAATATTCTAGCAATCAGAATCCAACAACATATTAAAAAGATCATAAACCGTGACCAAGTGGGCTTTGTCCCAGGGATTCAAGGATTCTTCAATATCTGCAAATTAATCAATGTAATTCACCACATTAACAAATTGAAAAATAAAACCCATATGATTATCTCAATAGATGCAGAGAAAACCTTTGACAAAATTCAACATCCATTTATGATAAAACTCTCCAGAAACCAGGCACAGAAGGAACATTCCTCAACATAATAAAAGCTATATATGACAAACCCACAGCAAATATTATCCTCAATGGTGAAAAATTGAAAGCATTTCCCCTAAAGTCAGGAACAAGACAAGGGTGCCCACTCTCACCGCTACTGTTCAACATAGTTCTGGAAGTTTTGGCCACAGCAGTCAGAGCAGAAAAAGAAATAAAATGAATCCAAATTGGAAAAGAAGAAGTAATACTCTCACTGTTTGCAGATGACACTGTCCTCTACATAGAAAACCCTAAAGACTCCACCAGGAAATTACTAGAGCTAATCAATGAATATAGTAAAGTTGCAGGATATAAAATCAACACAGAGAAATCCCTTGCATTCCTATACACTAATAATGAGAAAGTAGAGAAAGAAATTAAGGAAACAGTTCCATTCACCATTGCAACAAAAAGAATAAAATCTTAGGAATAAACGTACCTAAAGAAACTAAAGACCTATATATAGGTCTGATGAAAGAAATCAAAGAGGACACTAATAGATGGAGAAATATACCATGTTCATGGATCAGAAGAATCAATATAGTGAAAATGAGTATACTACCCAAAGCAATCTACAGATTCAACGCAATCCCTATCAAGCTACCAGTGGTATTTTTCACAGAGCTAGAACAAATAATTTCACAGTTTGTACGGAAATACAAAAAGCCTCGAATTGCCAAAGCAATCTTGAGAAAGAAGAATGGAACTGAAGGAATCAATCTGCCTGACTTCAGGCTCTACTACAAAGCCACAGTCATCAAGACAGTATGGTACTGGCACAAAGACAGAAATATAGGTCAATGGAACAAAATAGAAAGCCCAGAGATAAATCCATGCACCTATGGACACCTTATCTTCGACAAAGGAGGCAAGAATATACAATAGATTAAAGACAATCTCTTTAACAAGTGGTGCTGGGAAAACTGGTCAACCACTTGTAAAAGAATGAAACTAGAACACTTTCTAACACCATACACAAAAATAAACTCAAAATGGATTAAAGATCTAAATGTAAGACCAGAAACTATAACACTCCTAGAGGTGAACATAGGCAAAACACTCTCCGATATAAATCACAGCAGGATCCTCTATGATCCACCTCCCAGAATACTGAAAATAAAAGCAAAAATAAACAAATGGGATCTAATTAAAATTAAAAGCTTCTGCACTACAAAGGAAACTATAAGCAAGGTGAAAAGACAGCCTTCTGAATGGGAGAAAATAATAGCAAATGAAGCAAATTACAAACAACTAATCTCAAAATATACAAGCAACTTATGCAGCTCAATTCCAGAAAAAATAAACAATCCAATCAAAAAATGCGCCAAAAAAGTAAATAGACAGTTCTCCAAAGAAGACATATGGATGGCTAACAAACACATGAAAAGATGCTCAACATCACTCATTATCAGAGAAATGCAAATCAAAACCACAATGAGGTATCACTTCACACCAGTCAGAATGGCAGCAATCCAAAAGTCTACAAGCAATAAATGCTGGAGAGGGTGTGGAGAAAAGGGAACCCTCTTACACTGTTTTTGGGAATACAAAGTAGTATAGCCACTATGGAGAACAGTGTGGAGATTCCTTTAAAAATTGCAAATAGAACTGCCTTATGACCCAGCAATCCCACTGCTGGGCATACACACCAAGGAAACCAGAATTGAAAGAGACACATGTACCCCAATGTTCATCGCAGCACTGTTTATAATAGCCAGGACATGGAAACAACCTAGATGTCCATCAGCAGATGAATGGTTAAGAAAGCTGTGGTACATATACACAATGGAGTATTACCCAGCCATTAAAAAGAATACATTTGAATCAGTTCTAATGAGGTGGATGAAACTAGAGCCTATTATACAGAGTGAAGTAAGCCAGAAAGAAAAACACCAATACAGTATACTAACACATATATATGGAATTTAGAAAGACGGTAATGATAACCCTCTATGCGAGACAGCAAAAGAGACACAGATGTATAGAATGGACTTTTAGACTCTGTGGGAGAGGGAGAGGGTGGGATGATTTGGGAGAACGGCATTGAAACATGCATACTATCAGGTAAGAAACGAACCGCCAGTCTATGTTCGATACAGGATATAGGATGCTTGGGGCAGGTGCATGGGGATGATCCAGAGAGATGATATGGCATGGGAGATGGGAGGGGAGTTCAGGATTGGGAACTGATGTACACCCGTGGCTGATTCATGTCAGTGTATAGCAAAACCAATACAGTATTGTAAAGCAAAATAAAGTAAAAATAAAAATTTTAAAAAAGAAAATATCGTGTATATGCATACAGAGTTATACTACACAGCCATAAGAAGGTGAAATCTTGCCATTTGCAGCAACTTGGATAGAACTTGAAGGTATCATACTAAATGAATATGTCAGATACAGAAAAACAAATACCATATGATTTCACTCATATGTGGAATACCAAAAAAAAAAAAGCAAAGCAAAATAAATGAACAAACAAACAAACAAAAAATACAGAGAACAAAATAGCAGTTACCAGAGGGAAGGGGTGGAGGAGAATGAAATGGGTAAAGGGGAACACCTGTAACGTAGAAGTTGGAAACTGAATTTTTGGTGGTGAGCACGCTATAGATAGATACTCATGCATGTATGCTACTCATGTCCGAATCTTTGTGATCCCTTGGATTATAGCCTGCCAGGCTCCTCTGTCCATGTAATCTTCCAGGAAAGAATACTGGAGTGGATTGCTGTTCCTTCCTCCATGGGATCTTTCCAACCCAGGGATCGAACCCATGTCTCTTCTGTCTCCTGCGTTGGCAGGTGAATTCTTACCACTGCACCACTTGAATATATTAATAGTATATGCAGTGTATTATATGTTTCACATGTATAATATATTTCTACTTTTGAAGTAGAAATATAGTGTACATATGAAATGCATATAATGTTATAAACCTATGTTTAAAAAATGTCCTTGAGTCAGTCTCCTGTTTTAATTGAATATATATGAGTCAAATACTACTATATCCATGCTCACCAAAACATAATCTTTACCTAATAAGATAAGTGTTCTATAATCTTATATATTTCTTCCACTTTTCCAAAGTAGAGTCCATTCTTAGATTTAAATATATGTATATAACCTAACATTAACTCATCACTTTTATGAGTCCATATTAACAAAATAAGAATTTGAACATGGATCTGATTCCAAGTCAAAGTGCATCTGTCTGTTCACTTGTTTGTGCAAATAATGCTCATGCTGACTGGTTGATTATAACACAGATTATTTGGTCATAACACATAGGCAGCTATAAGATCAGATTGTGCATAGACTCCTTCTACATTTTTAATCTTCTAGAAAATAAAAGTCCTGCCCAAATAAAATCTGGCTCCCTTAATGAATTCACTAGGAGAGTCACCCTGGCTTGCAGTTGTTTGATTAAAAGAGCATAAATTGGGATATTTGAAGGCTCAGAGGCATTTCCTATTGTAATTTAAATAAAGCAATCTTGGGGTAAGAGACATACAGAGGGGAGCTCATAATGGGATTAGTAAAGGTTTCACAAGTAAACCCAAATTCACCAAATAGCCAAAGTTTTAAAATATCACTAAAAACTATAGATAAAATATATACTTTCTTGAGAATGAACTTACAAGGGCTAGAGAGTGCTGGAAAATAAGAAAGGCAGATGCAAAATTAAAATTTAAAACGACAAATAAAATAAGTTATTGGATTTTTTTAAAAATCACTGCACACATTTAAAAAAGAAAGACCCCCAGTTCATGGTAAGTCTAAATTACAGTTGGAAGCATGCCAGCTAGTTACAGAGCACAGAAAAGGTGAAAATCTCTCAAACTAGAGTACAATTAATGCTGCCTGGGCTTTCTGGAATCCTTTCCAAATGTATTTCCAAATAAAAGTACTCTGTTTCTCTGTTGGATGCCAATAAATGGTAAACCTTAAACTTGGGAACTCACTACCCAGCAATAGCCAAGAGCTCATTTACAAAATGCCATGGAAGGATCCTTTTTCCCACTTGACAGGAGGGAGAAAAGATTCTCTTTCTTTAAAGGGTCCTGCCACTTAATGAACATTCTACCCATTACAGTCAACATTTTGTCTCTGTCCTTGGTAACAGAATGATGAATGGATAGATTTGGTTATGAAGCCACATGATGAGGTTTCCACATTGCCTAAGTATAGTAATTTTCTTCTTTGGTGGGTTTTGAGCTTTCTTTTTTTCTTTTCCTAGACCACTGAAGCACGCCCAGGGATATCACTGATCTTTAAGGCTTCAAGTGATCTCCGAGATTCTAGCACACCTCCCACCTTTAACAGAAGTGGAAAATGTGGCCCTGTTTAGCATCTTAGCTGAAAATACACAGCTAGCTAATGTGAAAAGTAAGCCTTAATGTCCATTCAATAAATATATTTGGTTCTTAATAATAACTAATATGTATCGGACACTTTCTTTAAGTGACACTGCACTAATTTTTTTACACAGATTTCCATATTGTATTCACACACACACACACACACACACACATATACTCAGCCCTCAAGGCAAGTGTTATTACATTCCCAGATCTATGAATAAACTGAGATCAAGTAACTTGCCCAAGGTCACACTAGTTCTGAGCAATGGAGCTAGGATTTGAATCCATGCCCTGTGAGAGATACAGGAATAAAACTGACAGTATCCGTCTTCCGAAGAAATGATATAGAGAAGGAGTTAAGACAGATTTAGTACTATGGACTGCATAAACGACTATCCCCACACCTTGCTCTGCAATGCAGGAACTGGCCCATAACTGGGGATCACCCACGACCTTAGCTTCATTACTGCTGAGCATCCAGTAATCCCAAAATCATACACAGGATGCTCTGTGGGCACTTGCAACACTTACCGCACAGAATGCAAACTATTCTGCTGCAGTGTCTGTAGTTTTTCAGTTGATATTTGGAAATTAGCCTCAGTGTCAATTGTCTTAAGCTGAGAATCCATTGTCCTTGAAAAAAAGAGCAATAAAATTTTCTCTAAGCCTGAGTTAATCCATGGCAGGCTTGGCAAGCAGCAAAACAGCTTGGACTACCTAGAACTCACCTGAGAAACCCTAAGTAGCGTACAGAATCTGCACTTACAGAACTAAAGGAACTCTCATCTCAAATCATTATCTAGAGAAAAGTCAAGATAGTGAGAAATGTCAAGACTTTTTCCATCATATCATTTTGGTAACCTTTTCCTTTGAAGAAATAATGTTTCTTCGTTGGTTTCTGAAACTCTATATGGGGTCAAAGACTTTATTGGTTGCCTAACTGTCAATTTCTTCCCCTCAATACATAAAAATATAGTCTTTAAATGCCAGATACTCATTTTCCCGACTTGTTTGCAGGTAAGGGTAGCCATATGATTTCTGGGTAGCAGTCTGGATCAGACAACAAAGACTAGTTCAGGTGAAATTATAGATGAGAAGAGTGATTTGGACTGGGCTCAAGTTTACTTTTACTTTGATTTATGCCTGAATGAGGAAACAAGCATACATTAGACTTATCTAATACATACATTAGATAAGTACGAAAGTGTGCAAGCAGCTTCCAGAGCCTCTCTGAAGCCAGTGCTTAGAGGAACCCACACAGAATGAGAAACCCAGCGGTTCTGAGGTGCCAAAAAAACTGCAGTTTCTAGTACTTTGCACGATTACATGCGATGCTGGTTAGAGGGTCCACCTACTACATTGTAAGACAATTCCCTTCTGCATCATCTCCACGTTCTCTTTTTAACTACATCATGTAGCCTATAAAAGACCTGGTCACAGACTTCCACAGAAAAAGGAATATTCTTAGGGGCAGGGTAGAGAATGTTACCTGTAGCTTCTGGTAACAATTTTTGTTTTCTAATTAAAAAAGAGAAGAACGTTTGCATCCCAGTTCCTTCCTGCCTTTGGAAGCTGTGTGTGAAACCTGGAGTACAAGCAGTCATCTTATGACTGTGCAGACCTGAGGAGAAAGGCCAGCCTGCTGAGGGTGCTGGAGAAGGATGGAAAATCCTAGATCCTTGACAGCTTTGATAAACTGCTAAAATCATCCACCCTGAATTTCTCACCTCTCACCTACTTCTTTGGAGAATAAGGGATATGTTTGGGTTTATTTGGTATCTTGTATTAACACCTCTTAAGTGATGCAACTGGCACACTAATTCATTGAGGAAATCAGTCCTCAGAAAGGAAAAAATGTCTTAAGGGAAATATTCTCTATGAAGAGTGTTCCGTAAACAGAATCTTACCTTCTGTAATTCATCCTTTGGATCTCAGTGTATATAGCCCTGCTCCCCAAATCTAGGATATTTGATGAGGGGCCTATTTGCCCTCATTGTATCACGTAAGTTACCATTATTTCTTAAATGTCTTTGTTTCTTTACCAGCATGTAACTTACCGTTATTTTTAAGTGTCTTCATGACTGTAACCTTCAGAAAAGCAGGGGCGATAACTCACATAATATGAGTTATAGATTATATGTTTGTTACACCACATCCAGCATATAGTTTTGTGTAATTTTTGCTAAGTGTAAACTTCCAAGGAGATTACTTCAATCTCTAAAGGCCAACCCGAAATAATAGACATTCATTATGTAAAACTGTTTTTCGTGATTCTTTCATTTTAGTTCTGTGACTTTCCTTTCATTAAAACATTCTGCTCCCCCAAACCTCCCATAACTTCAGGCCTGCCTGACTTCCTCAAGACTTTATGCTCCCCAGGGATTATAATTTTGTGTTTACTTTTATAAATCTACCTTTCTTTAGCACCAGACATAGTCTAGAGTTCTGATCTTCCATTAATTACAACTGGATGATAATAGCTGAATACTTACTTACTAGCTGTTGAATAAATGAAATCATGAATGAGTCTACTGACTCAGTGACTATGACAGGGTGGGGTAATATTCTGAGCCTTCTTAATTACATGGGCTTCCCCTAATAGCTCAGTTGGTAAAAAAAATCCACCTGCAGTGCAGGAGGCCCTGGTTTGATTCCTAGTCAGGAAGATCCACTGGAGAAGGAATACCCACTCCAATATTCTTGGGCTTCCCTTGTGGCCAGCTGGTAAAGAATCTGCCTGCAATGCAGGAGACCTGGGTCTAATCCCTGGGTTGGAAAGATCCCCTGGAGAAGGGAAAGGCTACCCACTCTAGTATTCTGACCTAGAGAATTTCATGGAATGTAAAGTCCATGGGGTCACAAAGAGTCAGACACGACTGAGCAACTTTCACTTTCACTTTCAATGTGTTACATAGGAGTTTAGTGAGCCTTCATTTGGCACCTCATGTATACAAGGCACCTAATCCTCTACCTTAAGTATTAAATGAGTTTAATTGATTTAATTTAAATGATGTACTTGGGCACCCTTAAAATTTTCTTTTTTTCAATCACTTGGGGGTTCAGGATGGGTAACATGTGTATATCTGTGGCAGATTCATGTTGATGTGACTTTACAATATTGTAAAGTAATTAACCTCCAATTAAATAAATTTTAAAAAGAAAATGTTCTGAGTTTATAAGATAAAACTGATTAGCCCATTTACTATATATTCATATTATATTGCTTCCCTCATAATTCAGTTGGTAAAGAGTCCACCTACTATGAAGGAGACCCCAGTTCAATTTCTGGGTTGGGAAGGTCCACTGGCAAAGGGATAAGCTACCCACTCCAGTATTCCTGGGCTTCCCTTGTGGCTCAGCTGGTAAAGAATCCTCCCACAATGCAGGAGATCTGAGTTTGACCCTTGCGTTGGGAAGATCCCCTGGAGTAAGGGAAAGGCTACCCACTCCAGTATTCTGGCCTAGAAAATTCCATGCACTGGATAGTCCATGGGGTCGCAAACAGTCAGACACAACTGAGCAACTTTCACTTTCACTTTGATATTATATTAATTAATCAGTGTCCTGATCTGGAAGGAAAAGATAGCTTAGCCTAGGATAGCCATTTTGGAGTTCCAGTTTCCTTGACTTACTGTTACTTCAGTAAACTCTAGAATATGAACCCATATATATTAGCTTTCTCTTGCTGCTGTAACAATTTTCCACAAACCTTGTAGTTTAAGCATCACAAACTTACTATCTTACAGCCATGGAGACCAGAAGTCTGACAGAGATCTCACAGGCTAAAAGCAAGGTTACACAAAATGTTGCCCTTTGTAGTATCTCTGGAGAGAATCTACCTCCTTGCTAGTCCAACCTTTTAGAGGCCACGTCCTTTGTGGCACCCTTCCTCTATCTTCAAAGCCACAACATCTCATCTCTCTGAGCCACCTTCTGTCCTCACATCTCTCTGACTGCAGTAGACAAAGATCCTTCACTTTTAGGAATTCACAGAATTAGATTACACCTACCCAGATAATCCAACATGAAAGAAAAAAAAAAAGTGAAATTGCTCAGTCATGCCCAACTCTTTGTGTCTCTGTGGATTGTAGCCCACCAGGCTCCTTTGTCCATGGAATTCTCCAGGCAAGAACCCTGGGATGGCTTGCCATTTCCTTCTCCAGAGGATCTTCCTGACCCAGGGATCAAACCCAGGCCTCCTGCACTGCAGGCAGATCCAAGCCATTAATCTTGGGCTTTCCCAGTGGCTCAGTGGTAAAGAATCCATCTGCAATGAAGGAGATGTGGATTCAATCCCTCGGTCAGGAAGATCCCCTAGAGGAGCTCATGGCAACGCCCTCCAGTATTTTTGCCTGAAGAATCGCATGGACACTGGAACTTGGCAGGCTACAGCCCACAGGGCTGCAAAGAGTTGGACATAACTGAAGCAACTGAGGGCAGCACCCACACAGCTTTAATCATGTCCACAAAGTTCTTTTTGCCATGTAAGGTAACATATTCACAGATTCTGGAGACTGAGATATGGACATCATGTGGCTGGGGAGAGGGCAATATTCTTTCTACTACACCAGGATTCCTAGCAGAACATCACTTTATGCACATGAGACATAAACTGTGTTTACAGAGAGACAGAATATAATTGTTGAAAGATACTGGGTAGAATTTTAAAAACCTGACTTCAATTTCTGATAATATTTCAGAAAGGGTATTTCAAGGTAGAGGAAATAATGTGATCCAAGAGGTATGAAGGCACACAGCATATTTAAAAAACACTAAATTATCTGATTCAACTGGAATTGAAGACATGAAGAACAGTAGAAGTGTCTTTGGGGGAAATAGGCAGAGGTACTGAATGTCAGACTAAAGATCGGACCTTCATCAGAAAGCAGTTTGAAAGTCACTGAAAGTTAGTGACAATAGCTACATTTGCAACTTATAATGGGTCACCTGGAAGCAGAATGGAGAAAGGGAGACAGAAGGTAGACAACCTAAAGATCATTGCTTCCTTCTAGGAAAAAGGTTTGAACATGAGATAACAGTGATGAAAATAACAGGAATGGAATGGCTGGTGAAGTAATAGAGCTAAGTGATCATTTCAGTTAGGTTTGATGCAGCTGAATATCAGCATCATGTGATAACAATCATGGTGATAACAATCATGGTGATAACCATGGGCGTTAGTATTAAAAAATCACATCTGAATAGTTTTAGGAAAAAGCTAAATTCAGTTAACTGAATAGTTTTTAGGAAAAATCTAAATTTTTTTCTTAAGTATCATGTTCACTTGCTCTGGATGACTTTAGTTTTGGGGTCCTGTACTTGTATGATTGGAGAAGTGAATTCCAGTTTAGTACAGGTAAGAAATGGAGTCTTCAGAGAGCTTCATAACTGGAAGATGTATCAGTCTAAAAATTTTCCCTGAAGAAGTACCAGGAGAGCTTCTGGAAGTGAGAGAATGATATACAGTAGTGGGCAAAATAAATATCATAGTAGATTGAAAAGATAAATTGTTGATAGGCTGATTAAGCAAACACAATCTCCAATTTCTATAATTTCAAGAAAAATTCACTAAATTTTAAGATTGCTCTTAAAAGCAATCTGCGTATAGAGCAGCAAAGCCCAGGTTAAAGGTGCCCATGCTAGAAGAGGCTACTGAATTGGATTTTGTCTGGAAAAAATTATCTTAGGAAAGATGGAGGCTACTGTGGAACCTCTTCAGACTGTGACCACACAATATGATTATATCTTAGAGACTTCAGTTGTCTAGAATCTGTTTATTCTGACATCTTGTTACTTTCCTGACCTGATATCTCAGAGTTAACTTATCCGGAGAAAAGCTGGCCTAACTCTTGCTTGTGAGCCTTGGCAAGTTTGTAGTCTGTTGGTGGTATGGCTGTAGGCCCAATTCCGATCTAGTGAATGTAGCTGATGACTCTATGTTTTTGGTATGCAGTCCTGTTTATGTGTACCAGAGCAAGAAAGTCGACATAAAGGAAAAAGCCTGTAAGGTATTTGAGCCTTACAACTACTGTTAAGCATGAGGTGGGCTACCTTCTTATTACCGCACAGGTTTCTCTCATTTTGTTAATAAAAGCCAGACTCCATTGCTATAGTTATGACTGGACAGTGATGGGTAAGAAGTGGAGCGAGCAGCTGTGCAGAACTGCAACAGTGAATCATGATACTTACCTTTTGGTACTGGTTTTAGATGTTTGCTATTAAAAGATAATGAAAAGAGATTGAAATAGTTTCTGATTTGTTAATTCGGTGTGGCTCAGGTGAACTGCATTCCTTAGAGAGCAGTTAACAGTACCATTTCACATTTCTGGAATTAAATCAGAAGTTCAGATGCAGACAGTATCTTCAAAAAAATTAAACACCTTGAAAGACTGAAAAATTTAGTCCAGTATCCAGATGTTTGACCATATGGTGCCAAACAGCTGCATATTCATTCTACTTTGGGCTTTTATTGAAATGTTTGGAAAATTATGGATAAGTGAACTAACTCATTGAGAATATCAGACCTGGAAAGAGGCCTAGAGATCCTCTGCTTGCTTCATTTTAGAGCTGACAGTGGAGTGAAGATAGCTCTGTCCAGCACGGGGGAAGAGAGATAAACAGTGATTAGGAACCCAAGAGGTAAAGTCATTTTTATCGAATGTTGTTCAATTAGTCATGTTGGTTGTTTGGAAGATAGAGTTATTATAATATTTTTAATTTTTAGTAATTGATTGGTTGGGTCTTTGGGATAGGGCAAAAATGAAAAGACACAGAAAAGGTCTTAAGAGTCCTCAGTTTGCCCCAAAAGGGAAAAAAATAAAAGACTTTTTCATTTACCTCTCTAGAGTTCTACCACTTTCCAAGGACAATTGTTCATTCGTGCAATATACATGTGAAAACAATTTAGAGTGCCTATCAATGGAAAATGTATTAGCTAAATTCCCCGGACCTGAAATTAATAGGAGAGCTTTTAGATTAATGGGACTAGAAATATCATTGCTTTCTTTTGGCGAGATTTTTATGGCATCTTCATATTCTTAAAATAAAATGTACTGCTGTGAATCTAATCTGCCTCAATCCTTCATATGATTTGGTGAATTCTTAAGATCATAGAGACAACAAAAACTAAGATGGCTCTTTTTCTCTTTGCCACACAAGTCAAATGATACCTAATTCTGTTCATGTAAATACTTTTAGAGACTAGTGGTGCAAAATGTATGAACAATTATGAATAGCGACGTTCCTTAAAATTCAAAAAATGGATCAAATAAATCTAGGGAAATAGTTTTTTTTTTTTCTAAAAATACATATTAGCTTCAATGCTATTCTTTCAGTATTAAAAACTTAATTATTAAACTTTTCATACAATCAGTCTTAGGTATTTACTGAGGATAAAACTATAAGTCAAGAAATATAGACTTCTCTTTGAAGCATGTTATTTTCTTTTTTTTTGACTTCACAATCTAGACGAAGAAACTAGAATTAGATAAAATAATAGCAATAAATGGAGAAGGCAATGGCACCCCACTCAAGTACTCTTGCCTGGAAAATCCCATGGACAGAGGAGCCTGGTGGGCTGCAGTCCATGAGGTCGCTAGGAGTTGGACACGACTGAGCGACTTTACTTTCACTTTTCACTTTCATGCCCTGGAGAAGGAAATGGCAACCCACTCCAGTGTTCTTGCCTGGGGAATCCCAGGGATGGAGGAGCCTGGTGGGCTGCCGTCTATGGGGTCGCACAGAGTTGGACACGACTGAAGCAACTTAGCAAAATAGCAATAAAAAGTGTTACAGTTAAGTTCTTAATTTGACAGTTTGAACTTCAAAAACTTTATATTTTAAAGTAAATTAAAACCATTTATTCAGATTTTTAGATTCCAAGTTTATGCATCTATCTCTCAACATGTTGTGTCAACTGTGCACTGTTCACACACAGGATGAAGAATGACAAAACAGCTATCTAGGTTAGACTCCTGACACTTCCACTTGCATAAATGTAATCTTACCAAAATAATGAGTCACGGTTAAAAATGGTAAGATTCACTGTGACAGTAATAGATAGGAACAGTACAGGAAAGAGGTTACCATTTGCTTAACATTTAAAATTACCAGGTATTTTCCATAAATCTTCTCATTGGGTTCCCGTAATAGCCTTATGGAAAAGATAACTGAAATCTAGAGAAATAAATGGGCTACCTTGATAACTCGGTAAAGAATGCACCCGCAATGTAGGAGACCTGTTGGATTCCTGGGTTGGGAAAATCCTCTGGAGAAGGGAAAGGCTACCCACTCCAGTGGCCTGGAGAATCCCACGAACACTATAGAGTCCATGGGGTCGGACAAAACTGAGATATAAAATAATTCTCCCAAAATTACATATCTAGGAAGTCGAGGCTAAAAATTCAAATCTAGATCTAATTCCAGATCCAGTATTCTATTACAGCTGACTAATGTAAGTGTTTATGTATTGTGTTGTATTCCCATGAATATTTACAATTATAATTATCCTGTGATTGAAATCAGACTGTGGGACATAAAGAAATGAGATGAATACAACCTCAACTTTGCTGTTGATTCAGTGAATAATAGTGTCTCAGTCACTTAAACAGAGTGGCCTCTGCTTTCTCATTTACAGAAACAACAAAACGGAAAATTTAGATTGGTCATTTGGAAAATGTATGGTTTCCAATAAAATGATTGTTTATATCTCTTCTGAGATGACAAATGATAATGACCAAACCTATCCATATGCCAAAAGGATAAACATATTTCAAGACAAAACCAAAATTCAAAATAATATATTTCTCCTGTGTCCACTTGATATATAAATCTAAATAACAAATATGTGTTTTTGTCCTTTTTTTTTTTTTTACCATATTGTATTTACAGAGTTAGCAAAGTGGGGGCATATTATTTCAGAAGAAATTCTCAGATCTTTATGTATGGTACTATTTTTCTCACTCTTTTGGAATTTAATTTTTCAAGTAGCATTTTTAGAAAACAATTTTCCTTTGTCGATTCTAGAGAAATCCATGTAAGCTAGATGGAAGGAACTTCAGGGAATTTATAAAGATAAGGAGAAAAGATGATCATATAAAATTATTGAGATGTGGAGGAAAAGATATTTAAATATAGAATTCGTTCCTGGGGGTGAAGGCTCCTATCAATCAGTTGTCCAACGTGTCAATAGAACAATAAATATTTAATAGGAAATCCACTATTAAGAGCACTTATCTACCCATCATCCTTACTACTCACTCTATTACTAAATTCAAAGAAATCTTTTACTTCTATTTTGACAATGTCTTTCCCTTTTCCAAAATCATTCAAATGCTTTGTATGTGAAGACTAGTTTCCTGTCTCATCTTTAGCAAGTTTTGCCAAAATACCCTGAATCCAAAGTCAAATAACAAAACCATAATGCTGAAAGGGACCTCAATGCGTCGCTTTCCCTTCCCCTAGACCTCCGTCTTATCTTTCCTCTCCATCCAGACCTGCCTTTATCTCCCCTATTCAGCTGCTGCTTCTCCAGCAACACATACACTGAGCCTAGAAAGGTTACTCCTTTCTGACTCAGTGAAGTTCTTTGCTTTTATAATTCATAGATGCCGTAACGGAGAAGGCAATGGCACCCCACGCCATTACTCTTGCCTGGAAAATCCCATGGACGGAGGAGTCTGGTGGGCTGCAGTCCATGGGGTCTATGGGCATGACTGAAGTGAGTTAGCAGCAGCAGCAGCAGCAGGTGCTTGCTGTAAACTTCAGTCTCACACTTTTAAACTATTTTAAAATACCTATGCCTACTTCTTAAACTCCAACAATATATTACTAATCTCAAGAGCTCCTTTTCTAGTATAACAGATCCTCTTGCTTTAAGCTGAGGCAGTCCTACTGTATGTCTTTCAAATTACTGGGAAAAAATAATTATTGAATGGATTCCAACTCCTCCTCTAATGGACCTATAATCTCCATTCTTAGTATAATTTTATACAGCATAAAAAATGTAAGTATTTTTCTGAGTGTTGCTTATTTTTTTCTTTTAGCTCTGGGAATATCCCTTCATATTTTTATTGTAAACTCTAGAGGTTAGGGTGTGATTAGCTGTATGACTTTTAGATTATGGTCTATTCTGGAAACATATCTTATTAATTTTTTTGTATTTTGTTTTCACTATTACTCACTTTGTCCCCACATTACCAGAGCCTACAAGGATATATAATATATAGCAATATGAGAGGAAAAGTATCTGAGAAAGAATGAAAACAAAGAGTGCTTAGGAATGAAGGTATTCTAAAAATGTAAACCATAAACGTCATTATACTTGATATAGGACCATAATTTTGGCTCTATGCTTACTTATAAGCCAAAGGTAAAGGAGAGAAAGAGAGGATTCTGATTTTAGACCATCTACTATGTTATAAAATTAAATAAAAAAGAATTGTAAAGGGCTCAGAGAAGCAAAACTCTATTAACACTAAGATTGAAAGCTGGGATCCCATGAAACATAACAATCAGAATTTTCAACAATGTCCTTACTTTTAGCACAAGGAGTTTCCAAAATTTACTTCCTATGCTGGTTTTCAAAAAAAGCCAGAGTCATCTCAAAGAATGAATTAAGTAAAAAGAAGGGCACTAGGTACCACAATGATATGATTGAAGTATATTGATCTCTGAAGCCCAATTTAGCATAGATGCTAATTTTAGAATATCTGGAAGTTTGGCTTTTTGAATGACCATGCAAAAGACTTCACATAAGAATGCTACCAAAAACACTGCAAATACTATGATTTGTGAGTCATACAGTTGATTAACAAACCTATTTGCTCTGTCCTCACTGTATGATCTATGATATGGGTTCAGAATGTAGGCTTCTATAGCGAGCAGTGTCTTCACCTTGTAGTTAGGAAGGATGTATTGTTATGTCTTAAGAAGATACACATAGTTGATATTGCTAAGTAGTTTCCAGGGGTCTGGATTTTTATTCTAAAATATTACGTCTTTCATCGAAACCCCATTCACATTATGAAAGTCCAGTAATCTAACAGGTCAAAAATATTACCATAGATGGTTTACTTACACAAGAAAAAGCAAGTGGCTCACCAAGTCCCTGTTAGTATACACAGAGAAGAAGGCAATGGGATGTTCCTAAAATACTTTCGATTTTATAGGGACATGTTACAATATAAGGCATCTGGCAATGTCTGGTCTAGCCTAATGAAATCAATAGAGGTAGGCCAGGGCAGGAGAATCCTTATGGCCTGCAGATATGTATTTTGTGCTGCTGCATCTGATTTGAAAACTGGAATAGATTTTTAATTTATGATTGAAAAGATTGAGTTCACCTTTGAACAGCTTACATAAATTAGATTGCCCCCAAGTCACACTTGAAAACTACCATAACCACCATCATCAGTTTCAATTTGTAAAATGGAACCAATGAAATAGTCGCTAGGGGCACATTTACACACCTAGCCCTTAAATTTTGCATAAATAAGAACCACCACCACCTCCAGCAGGCAAATTAATTTCAGACTGCAAAGATTTTTCTATTGAGAATATTCTGTTCAAAAGTTCAACTTCACAATGCCAGCATGACTGTACTAATGAATCAGCTGTAAAGCCATAGTGGAAATGAAACAGAGATCACTGTTTGGTTATGACCAATATTTCTGTATTTAGTGCTTGGAAGCCACTAAATTGTGCCTCTCTAAAATACCTTACTGATTTTAACTTCCTGATATCAGATACTAGATGATATCAGATCAGATGTTTAAAGGGTTTAAGAAACCCAAAAGATGGTAACTAATATAATTCAAGCTAAAATTCTTAATTTCCTTCCCTTGACTAGCAAAACTTACAAGAACATTGTTAAGGGGGAAAAAATGTCAATTGTCCAAAGATTTAGAAGGCAGCAATTGAGTCTATGAATTCTCATTAAATTAGCTCCATAAATCAGACTCTATGGAATAACTCTGAAAAGCAAGCCTTATCTTATCCAGGAAAACCCACTGTATATATTTAAAACCTCATAAGATTCTATTACTTACGCTGTATATTGTATTAAGTAAGCCCATTTAAAGTATACACTTTAGCTTCCTTAAGCCAATGTTTTTACAAGTTCATGACCATGATAAAATATATTGCTTTTCAAAATGCATATCCTTTATGCCTATCATAACTATGTTCTACCAATTAAATTACACCAACATTTATGGGACAGAGTTCTCCAGAAACAAAGACTGTGTTTAATGCCTGCAGTGACACCTACTGGTAATGAAGTACAGCTAATTCTTAAAAATATTTGAAGTAATAATATCACAGGCCCATACTTTTCATTCTCAGGGCCCAAATTCACCATCCGCAGCAAATTCTTCCTTTTCATCAGAAAACTTGCTTGATTAGCTTTTTGGTAACAGAAAATGAATGCAAATCGTATCTTAGAGAGTGAGGATTTGGCATGCAGTAGTTTGTGTTATCTTTTGAGCATGATGAAGACATGCCCTTTTATGTTGGTAACAGATCATCACAAATCATTTCATTTATGCCTATGCAAAACCAGATGTCTCTTCTTAGCCAAGATGCCCATGAGAGACAGCGTTTCTGACAAACTGAGAAGATGAAGGGAAACGAAGGCTGTTGCATGAATGTCAGGTTTATGGGACAGTCTTCACTACTGTCATCTCTGAGGGCCCCTGAATAAAACCCATATCCCCTTTTAACAATGTGGTCCTTTCACAGAGATTTGGCCCACCTGATAAGCATCAGCTCCTCAAGACCAAGTTGAGATCTCCTTGAATTCTGTGGCCCCATATTTCCCATAAGCCTGCTGCATGCGGCTTTGTCTCGCACGACACGTGTCCCCCAAACACATCATTCAGTCATATCCTTCTCTCCCTCACTCCTTTATAAAGCTGTATAAAGTATTCAAATCCTAACAGGCCTTTCCTGACTGTTCTACCACCCATACTTTCCCTGAGTTTGAACTCTCATATTCTCTGGTCTGTATTGCACCACTAAGAAATTGCTTCCATACTCTTCTTTAATCACTACTACTAATATTTACAATAGAATCCATGTATAGTTGATCCATAAAGTTCTGGAAATATGCTAAACTAGAGGGAATGACTTGAATTTTATAATGACCCTTCAATTTTGGTACTACCGTCTTCATTCCTCAGATGAAGAAACTGATGCTCAGAGGAGTCAGATCCTCTGTTCCAGTTGACACATCAGACAAAGTTAGGATTAAAAACCAAGTCTGTCATGTGTTTCAAACCTCTTCTTCAGTGAAGACACATGTGTGTTATCTGTGAGTCCTATCCCCGCCCCCATCCTCCAGCCCTTGTGGCTGTTGGGACCATTCCATCCTCTGCATGCTGTTCCCATTCTTTCCCACAAGGAGTGATAACTTTCTAGCAAGTCATCGCACCCTCCATCAATTGGGGGAGTTTCAGAAAAACTCTTTGCTTTTGCCTAAAAATTAAAGATAATAGAGGGTGACAGACCTTTTGTAATTTTGTTAACAGTGTCATATGGCAGCTTCTGAATGTCACACCTGTCTTTGTGGCTCCTTACTGGTAGTGCAGTGGTTGACCAAAAGCCTTTATAAAAGCTGCTAAGCCAGTCTGTATGATCCTACAATGTCGTTACATATTTGCCCGAAGCCATAGAATGTACAACAAGGGTGAGACCTAGTGCACCCTGTGGACTTTGGGTGACGATGATGTGTCAGTGTAGGCTCGTTGATTGTAACAAAGGTACCTCCGTAGTTCAGGATGTTGATAGAAGGGGAGGTTGTGCCTGCATATGAACGAGGTGTGTGTGTGCATGCCAAGTCGTGTCCAACTCTGTGCGACCCTATGACTACAGCCTCCCAGGCTCCTCTTGTCCATGGGGATTCTCCAGGCAAGAATACTGGAGTGGGTTGCCATGTCCTCCTCCAGGGGATCTTCCCAGTCTAGGGATCAAGTCCGTGTGTGTCTCTTGCATGGGCAGGCAAGTTCTTTACCACTGCTGCTGCTGCTAAGTCACTTCAGTCTTATCCGACTCTGTGCAACCCCATAGACGACAGCCCACCAGGCTCCCCCGTCCCTGGGATTCTCCAGGCAAGAACACTGGAGTGGGTTGCCATTTCCTTCTCCAATGCATGAAAGTGAAAGTGAAGTCACTCAGTAGCATCCGACTCTTCGCGATCCCACGGACTGCAGCCCACCAGGCTTCTCTGTCCATGGGATTTTCCAGGCAAGAGTGCTGGAGTGGGGTGCCATTGCCTTTACCACGAGTGCCACCTATATGTAATAAATCTCTGTGCTTTCTGCTCAATTTTTCTGTGAACTAAAAACTGCTCTAAAATTAAAGTGTATTAATGAGGGGAAAAAAAAAAAAAACCTGCCAATGCCTAATCTCACTCCACACAATAAATTCCGAATCTCTAGGGGTCAGCTGTGCTTTAGTTGCTAACTCTTTGCAACCCTATGGACTGTAGCCCACCAGGCTCCTCTGTCCATGGAAAGATTACTGGAGTGGGTTGCCATTTTCTTCTGCAGGGGGATCTACGTGACCCAGGGATCAAACTTGGGTCTCCTGGGGTCAGACCTCTATATTATTACCTGTTTAAAGTTCCCCGGGAACTCTAACATGCAGCCAGGGTTGGAAACTGTTGTGCTGTGTCTCCCGTGTATCTGGCATGCCTCTGCCACTCAGGTTGCTGAGTTCACTCTAATCACAGACACGCTACAGTTATCCCCAGGGTGATTCCTCAGTCAGGAAGCGATATATGATATATAAAAGTAATGTAATCATATATACAGGAACATATATACTGTGTGTGTATTTTTAGAAAATATGTTATATAAAGCATATTTTATTTAAATATATATATATATATGAAAATACGTGTGTCTAGTAGGTGACCAGGTATGCACGTAACAGCATCAACCACTCACCTCACTTCTGAGTCTTTGCCCCAGAGGCCCTGACGTCTGATTTTTTTTTTTTTTTTTTTTTTTTTGGTTCCCACTAAGAGACTGGAGTTGCCAATTTCTACACTGTGAGTTTGAGTTCTGGCCCCAGATTTGGCCTTGAAGACCTACAGCTATTGTCTGCTCTCCTGCCATCCTTTTCCTTCTTGTGTGTATTCACATGTGTTCATAGAAATCAAGAACTTCCTGCAGTGTTTTTCCCTGCCCATGGGAGCCCTGAGTATGCTGCTTCCTGGACTGTTAACCTGGCAAATATTAACTCCAGCTTTAGCAGTCATGACAGTGTTCATGGACCTTGGTGCTAAAGATAACACAGACCTCTGAGCGCATCCCCTCCCCACCTGTACACTCCTCGGCAGGGGTGAGCATACTCAGTCCTACTTCGTTTCACTAGACTATAAGCTCTTTGAGGGGAAAAGGCTTACCTTCTTCATCTCTATCACTTAAAACAGCAACTAATGCATCTAAATAGATATTTAAATATTGGTACCGTGGTGAACAATTCACTTGCTAAAGGAGAAGTTGTTCAGTCCTTCAGTCATGTCCGACTCTGCAACCCCATGAACTGCAGCACTCCAGGCTTCCCTCTTCTTCACTATCTCCCAGAGTTTATTCAAACTCACGTCCACTGAGTTGATGATCCATCAAACCATCTCATCCTCTGTCATCCTCTTCTCCTCAATCTTTTCCAGCATCAGGATCTTTTCTAATAAGTTGCCTCTTCACATCAGGTGGCCAAAGGATTGGCGCTTCAGCATCAGTCCTTCCAATGAATATTCAGGGCTGATTTCCTTTAGGATTAACTAGTTTGATCTCCTTGCTGTCCAAGGAATTTTCAAGAGTCTTTTCCAGTACCACAGTTTGAAGGCATCAATTCTTTGGTGCTTAGCCTTCTTTGTGGTCCAACTCTCACATCCACACATGACTACTGGAAAAACCATAGTTTTGACTACATGGACCTTTGTCAGCAAATGGAGGTGCAGGTCCAATCCCTGGGTCAGGAAGATCCCCTGAAGGAGGAAATGGCAGCCCACTCCAGTATTCTTGCCTGGGAAATCCCATATACAGAGGAGCCTGGTGAGCTACAGTCCATGGGGTCGCAAAAGAATCAGACATGATTGATCACCCATGTGCTCTTTAAATATTATAAATAATAGTCTTTCATGTTTCTTTCCTGAGGCTCTGAAATATATTTAGAGAGCTTACACTACCTTCTGCCATTTTAAAAATATTTACTTGGGCTATTTTTTCCAATTTGTGATTATGAGAGTTTCTGCTAAGTTATTCCTATGCTTCCTTTGAACATTTTTGAGAAAAGTCAGATGTGAGATAGTTACATAAACTATTTGTTGTCATTGGAGCTTCATTCTAAGCAATAAAAATGTGCACCAGAGGGTCATAATATGTTATTTTACTGAGCGCTTCATTTGATTTGGTAATAGATGATAAATTACTCCCCAATAGGAAAAGGCATTCTTTTCTTAAGGCTGAACATAGTGCCCATTATTAAGTTCAACTTGACTATTTCTTAGCTCTCTGACCACTCCTAAGTTACTTAATGGTGTCATTGTGGGGTAATTAGTATGTATTTTTTTGTACTAAGATTTATGTACCAGTTGCAATGTATGTAACAATAATGGTAATCATTATAGTCATCATTATTATTGATTTTAGTCACTTTTCCATAAAAAGTTAAATGTTGATTTACCCTATAATTCAAAAAATAAAATCTGTCATCAATCTACATTGTATTTGATTAAATTTGCAATTTGCTAATCAGCCAGTAGCCTTAAAAAGCAATCTTTCATTGCCAGGAATGCATTATTCAGAAGTACATTGGCCACCATGGCTCAGAAAACATTTTGGTTATGTCAGGAAAGTTTCAACAAAGCAAACTGTATATGTTTGTCATCTGTGCCAATCAACTAATATCCAAAGAGCACCATTGTGTTCTACAGATGTGTTATGAAGAATGGACAATCCTAGTTCAGTTTAACTACCAGATTTCCATAATTTATGCCAATACCCTAATTCTTGGACAGTTTTTATAATTTCTGCTTCACAATAGAAAAGAAAGATCAAGTCAGCTCTACTAGATACAGAAGAGTCAGAGTTTGGATCCAATACTGGTGTATTTCATATGTCCTAGATTGTTTTGATGCCCTCTAAGTATAAGTCTATAACATTTTAGAATAGGAATGATGCAGCCAGACAAACCAGATGTTTGTTTCTGTCTGTTTCGGACTATGATTTTTTAAATACAGCCTAAGGTAAAGTCTGATGAATACTTGATATGGTGATGAAAGTTCCCAGAGTGCTTCCAGGGTTGCATTATTTGATTTGAATTTCAGCCTGATGTCAGGACACTGGTGGGGTCTTATTGTGCCATTTTATAAAACACTTTCTATGTGCCTAATGTGGTATACATTGAAGTGTATATATGTACACACATAAATGTTTGTGATTGTTATTTAAGGTATTTCAAGTAAGCATTAAAACATCGAAACCATCTGATTTGCATTTTTCAACAAGAACCAACATATGTATTTATTTATGGGAACATTTTTGGCATAAGACTTTCTATTAAATTATAACAAAAAGCTTTCTCTATCACCCTGGGGAATCTGGCAATCAGCCTACCTCCTACCTAGATCAATCTTCCCCATCTACCCCAGTCTTCTCCCACCCACCATATGCATACCTTAAAGCTGTAGTCTTGCCTGGAACTAGTGTTGTGGAGACACAGAAAGTTGTATAAGGCAGTACTTGTTAACATGGCTGCAACCCCCATGATCTCAGGTCCCCTAGGAATCCACGGATTGACTGTCTGTCTTTTACACAGTTGTGTTTTCATTTTCTGTAAAATGGGTACAAATATATTTTATATTACACAATTTAATAACTCCCAATAAACTGCTGCTGCTAAGTTGCTTCAGTCGTGTCTGACTCTGTGTGACCCCATAGACAGCAGCCCACCAGGCTCCACTGTCCCTGGGATTCTCCAGGCAAGAACACTGGAGTGGGTTGCCATTTCCTTCTCTGATGCATGAAAGTGAAAAGTGAAAGGGAAGTCGCTCAGTCGTGTCTGACTCTTGGCCTACCCCATGGACTGTAGCCCACCAGGCTCCTCTGTCTATGGGAGTTTCCAGGCAAGAGTACTGGAGTGGGGTCCCATTGCCTTCTCTGCCCAATAAGCTAATTGAATACAACTGTTTGAATGCCCTAAGGCTGGGAGAGCCACACTGTAGTCAGTCTTGCAATTTCCTAATTTAAAGTCAGCCTATCTTACCAGTTTAAACTTGATCAATTTCTGGTCTTTCAAATAAAGAGCATAATTTTTAAAATTATAATTATCACTAATTATTATCACTATTATGATGATGGTAATGATGGGGAGAAGGAGGAGATGGAGAAGAAGAAGAGCCTATTATCTTATAAGCAATATCGTAATTTAGGTATCTACATTCTGTATCCATGATTTCACTAAATTGTGGAAATTCTAATCGGTTAAATATAATTGAGGGGCTTCCCTGGTGGCTCAGATGATAAAGCGTCTGCCTACAATGCGGGAGACCTGGGTTCGATTCCTGGGTCAGGAAGATTCCCTGGAGAAGGAAATGGCAATCCACTCCAGCACTCTTGCCTGGAAAATCCCATAGACGGAGGAACCTGATAGGCTACAGTCCATGGGGTCGCAAAAAGTTGGACGCGAATGAGCGACTTCACTTTCAAATATAATTGTGATAACCATTTCATAGTAAATTTGAGAATTTGAGAGGTTAAACTTACTTGTCCAAGACAACACAATTAGAAAGTGGCAAAGCAGAGACGTTAAACCAAGAGAATCTGATGATGAATCTATCTTTCTAATGACTATCCTGCTGCTGCTGCTGCTAAATCACTTCAGTTGTGTTCGACTCTGTGTGACCTCATAGACGGCAGCCCACCAGGCTCCCCCATCTCTGGGATTCTCCAGGCAAGAACACTGGAGTGGGTTGCCATTTCCTTCTCCAATGCATGAAAGTGAAAAGTCAAAGTGAATTTTCTCAGTCGTGTCTGACTCGTAGCAACCCCATGGACTGCAGCCTACCAGGCTCCTCTGTCCATGGGATTTTCCAGGCAAGAGTACTGGAGTGGGGTGCCATTGCCTTCTCCACCTCCCATAAAAATCATAAATTTGCCCTAATAATAATTAATACAGACAATTCCTGTTAACCAGCCTCAAGGTTCTCTTGAGATCGCCTCCTCAATACCAAGCGCCTGTGTCTGGCAGAGCCAGTGTGAGACTGAGACAATTCTTCCAAGCCGCCAGAATAATCAAGAGCTTTGACTGGACCTTCGAGCACAAACCAAGATAGTGAGGAACCAGACAAAAAGCAGACTATGATGCTGTAAAGGATTAATAATGAACTTAGTGATTTGGCCCGTGACCCTCCAGCACAATGTTCTGTAGGTCCAGTTGGGGATGATATGTTTCATTGGCAAGCCACAATTATGGGACGTAATGACAGCCCATATCAAGGAGGTATATTCTTTTTGACAATTTATTTTCCTACCTGACTACCCATTCAAACCACCTCAGGTTGCATTTACAATAAGAATTTATCATCCAAATATTAACAGTAATGGCAGCATTTGTCTCAATAGTCTATCACCGCGGTCTCCTGCTTTATCTATTTATAAAGTTCTTTTATCCATTTGTTCACTGTTATGTGATCCAAACCCAGAGGAACCCCTAGTGCCAGAGATTGCATGGATCTATAAAACAGACAAAGCTAAGTACAACAGAACATCTAGGGGATGATCTCAGAAGTATGCCACGTGATGCTTCCTTAACTTCAGCATAACCTGCCTTGTAGCGGGAATAAACTTTAAATTACTGTTCCTTTTTAATTTTCTTATCCAGCTGCTCCCCATCAGACCTCATCTTTTTAATTTTATTTTTTGTTTACCTTCCTCCCTTCATTCACATGTTCATCTGAGAAGACTTAAGTTCTTCCAGCTTCAGACAATATTGGCTTTTAGAAACTGTAATGTAGTTACAAGAGAAGAGTTGCCCAAGATTCAGAATTTTTTTAAAAATGGAGCATGTGTATTATGTGGCCAATGTCTTCACTCTAACTTGATTATGAGACTAAAACCATTCCTCACTGCTCTAACATGTTGAAGAATCATCTGAGAGGGAGGAAGATGGATTCTGAGTTGTCACATCAAAGGAAGCAGCATTATTCTAGCAGCATCCATTCTGGTTTAAGCCTTCCACTGTTAGAGATTTGATGTTACACGATATACTTTACACTCATAACTGATGTGGCTGCAGAACTGATATTGAATTTATAGCATCAGAAGAACAGAAAATGTGATGTATTTTATGCGTGTCAATAAAGAAATGAACTGTTCTTGTTCTACAGAGAATGGATATTGGAAGTCAAACATCCTTTGTATTCCAAAATAGGGTCTCAAAACTTGTAACTTCCATTTAAATTGTTAGGAGGCTTGGAGCTATTAGTTAATCTGTCCTCCAATACTCTGTTTAATATGTCACTGAATAAATGATGCAGGTTGTCAATGGATGAGTGATCAACTAATAGCTCTGCTAGTGATTCATTTATATTTCTTCAATAAAATGGCATAAACCAAAAACAAAAACAATCTGTACGTATTTTTCTCATTGCTTGAACATGTATTGTGTGTGTTATATTAAGTACTTTCATATTTATACACAATGCTTTATTTCATGTTTATATCCCCTCAAGTTGGGGTTTATTAACTGCACATATACACTTTTCTCTGCCCATAATGACACATATTTAGGGTTTTATTAAAATGTATTTCCCTGATTAACTACCTCCATATATTTAAGAAATTGATAATTTTGAAACTTTCTGAGGAGAAGGGAACTGGTTAGATAGAACAAAAATGATGGAGAAATTCACCATAGGCCCTTTTCTACATTTTTAATTTTGAAGCAGATTTTTTAAATCATAAAACTAATGCTCTGAAATAATAGGAAAATACATGGAAAAAATAATGGTTGATTAAAAAAGTAAAATATTGTTAAATGAGACAGTAAAGTACAATGTTGGCAACATTAATGGGGAAGCTAGGTAGAAAAAGGTTAAATGAAAGCATTCTAGCCATTACTGCAATTAAATTAGCAATAAATTATATTTTTAGTTTGAACATGTATTTTGAAACTATGAATCACATCCACAAATAACTGACAAATTAAAGTGGAAATTGTAAAATATACAGAATAAATAGCAAAAATTAAAATTGAAAAACTAGAAAGAAAACCTATAGAAGATAAAAGAGCAAAACAATCACAAACAGAGCAAAACTGATAAACTAATGAAGAGTCAACCAAATAAGCAAATATTAGAGCAATTTATTTGAAAAAGTCAATACAATCAGAAAATAATTCAGTAAATCAACCAAGAAAAATAGTTTAATACAAATAACAAATTATAGTAGTTAAAAGAAACATGGTTCACATACAGTGAACAATTTTACGTCAAGAAAACTTCAGACAATAGAAATAGAAGTTCTCTTCACAATACTTATTAATGTTGACTTAGAAAGAAATTCAGAAACCCTGAATAATCAACTACCAAACAATTAGTAGTCAAATCCTCTTGCCTTACAATGTACTGTTGCAAGATAATCTGTTTCAGTATTTTTAATAAACCAAAAAGAAAGAAGGAAAAGTATGAAAGAATAAAAGAAGGAGGTAAAGCTACCTAATTCATTTCATGAGACTAATGTTAAAAACGGGCAGTTGTAATAAATAATAAACTAATCTCACTTATGAATACAGACATAAACATATTAATATAATAGCAAGACCCAACTGTAAACTAAGAATAATAACAATTTATCAGAATCATATATATGATAATGATGTGCATTCATAGTCATGTCCAACTCTTTGTGACCCCATGCACTATAACCCGCCAAGTTCCTCTCTCCATGAAAATTTCCATGCAAGGATTTTGGAGTGTGTTGCCATTTCCTACTCCAGGGAATCTTCCTGATCAGGGATCAAACCCACATCTTTAGAGTCTCCTGCATTGGTAGGCAGATTCTTTATCGCTGGTTTATTTCAGCTTTATAAAGATGCCTTTAGATGATAAAAATCAATAAATGTGATTAGTATTAATGGATTAAAGGGAAAAAACCTCAATTGTCTCTACTGATGCAAAAACAATCAGTTGATAATATTTTACACATATTCACAATAAAAATTCTCAGAAAACTTAGAGTAGACTTCCTTAGTCTAGTAGAGAATAAAATCCATGGCAAGCATTACATTTAACGTAAATCAGGAAAAGGTAAGGATGACCCTACAGTAAATGAAAATATATAGAAAAGTAAAGATAAAATGCATTATTTGTAGACAACATGAATGTCTACCTAGAAAATTCAAGAAAATCTATAGATATTAATAGAATTTGTAAGTTGTTCAACATTGTTGAATATAAGATCAGCAGACAAAAATCCATGATGCTTTTAACCACTATCACTAACTAAATATAAAATTTAATAGAAAAACATCTCATTTATCATAACAGCAAAATATAATATGTTAAAAATAAATGCAATAAAATATATGCCTGATCTTAATGTGGAAATTGCAAAATTTTATAGGAAAACATTAAAAAGCTTGGAATTAATGACAAGAAATGATGAGCAGAAATACTTGGCATATCAAGATGACTAATACATACAAGTTCTAATAAAAATTATTAAATAATCTATCTTGACACACTTTTACTAAAAGTTTTATGGAAGCAAGCCTAAGGATAGCCAAATACACTTTGACAAAATGGAACATTTACATTGAGACATACAAATCTATATTGTTTAATAAATAGTACTCTCAGTACTATACAGTACTATACAAACAAATGGGTTAATGAAACAGTAGAAAGCTTAGAATTATCAAGGAGGCTTAATATATAACGAAAATATTACAAAGTAGTACAGGAAACACAGATATAGCAATACACAGTACTGGGACTATCAGCTTGCCATAACAGATTTAAAAACAAGAATAACTCTCTACCACAAAGAGCAAGACAAAATGCTTCAAATGAGAAAAAAAAAACTAAATGTAAAGATACATACACATTTTTTTTAACTACAGGAGGAAAATTATCTTAGTGATTTGGATCAAGGAATGGTTTATTAACCAAGATACAAAAAACCCAAAACCCCAAAGAAAATATTGGTATGCAAAAACATTTATGACTTCTAAACTGAAAAGTACCCAGGATATAATGATAAACTTAAAAATGTGACAGATGAGTTATATTTAGTATCTAGACTACACGGTGACTATAATAAGAAGAACAAAACAATAAAAAGCCAAACAGGAAAATGATCATTCAGAGAAAAGAAAACCAAAAGCCTATAAATACAAAATATTCATCTTCTCTAGTAATCAAAAACTACACATTTAAGCATGATGCATTTCATATTCATCAGATTGACATGGAATTCAAAGTTGACAACATATAGTATTGATGAATTTGTTGAAAATGGAAGCTATCATATATTTCATGAAAGATATGAATAATTCAACCATTTAAATTTAACTGAATCACTTGTTGTACAGCAAAGATTGGTACAACACTGTAAATCAACTACACTTCAATTAAATAAAAGGAAATTTATCAATATCCAGTAAAGATGAAAAACAAATTCCCTATGACCTAGCAATTTGGTTTCTAGGTAAATATTCTCCATAAACAAGGAAATAAGCCTAAGTAGGTCGGGAAGGTTAGACTAAAGGAAATCGGTCCTGAATAGTCATTGGAAGGACTGACGCTGAAGCTGAAGCTCCAATACTTTGGCCACATGATGTGAAGAACTGACTCATTGGAAAAGACCCTGATGCTGGGAAATATTGAAGGCAGGAGGAGAAGGGGAGGAGAGAGGATGAGATGATTGGATGGCATCACCAACTTGATGGACATGAATTTGAGCAAACTCTGGGAGCTGGTGATGGACAGGGAAGCCTGGCTTGCTGCAGTCCATGGAGTCACAAAGAGTTGGAAACGACTGAGCAACTGAACTGAACTGACTGAGCTCAGGAAGGTACCCTGGAGGAAGGACCTATTTCAGTATTGCACGGTGAATTCCATGAGCAGAAGAGCCTGGCAGGGTACAGTCCATGGGATCGCAAAGAGGCAGACACGACTGAGCAACTTATACTTTCACTTTCATATCTGTGTAATGTTGTATATAATAGTACATCTTGGAAATGCTTCAAATCTCTAATATTACAAGCCAGGATAAATAAATTTAATCTCAATTAAAGTGACCAGCTGAGAAAAGAAGAGAAGCAAAAGGCAAGGAGAAAAGTAAAGATACATCCATCTGAATGCAGAGTTCCAAAGAATAGCAAGGAGAGATAACAAAGCCTTCCTCAGAGATCAATGCAAAGAAATAGAGGAAAGCAATAGAATGGGAAAGACCAGAGAGCTCTTCAAGAAACTAAGAGATACCAAGGGAAGGTTTCATGCAGAGATGGGCACAATAAAAAACAGATATATTATGAACCTAACAGAAGCAGAAGATATTAAGAAGAAGTGACAAGAATACACAGAAGAATTGTATAAAAAGATCTTAATGGTTCGGATAACCACAGTGGTGTGGTCACTCACCTAGAGCCAGACATTCTGGAATGTGAAGTCAAGTGGGCCTTAGGAAGCATCACTAGGAACAAAACTAGCGGAGACAATGCAATTCCAGCTGAGCTATTTAAAATTCTGAAAGATGATGCTGTTATAGTGCGACACTCAATATGCCAGCAAATTTGGAAAACTCAGCAGGGGCCACAGGACTGGGAAAAGTCTTGTTTCATTCCAATCCCAAAGAAAAAAAGGCAAAGAATCTTCTAACTCCCACACAATTGCACTCATCTCACATGCTAGCTGTGTTCAAGCTGATTTTAGAAAAGGCAGAGGAACCAGAGATTAAATTGCCAACATCCGCTGGATCGTGGAAAAACCAAGAGAGTTCCAGAAAGACATCTATTTCTGCTTTAATGACTATGCCAAAGCCTTCGACTGTGTGGATCACAATAAACTGTGGAAAATTCTGAAAGAGATGGGAATACCAGACCACCTGACCTGCCTCTGGAGAAATCTGTATGCAGGTCAGGAAGCACCAGTTAGAACTGGACATGGATCAACAGACTCTTTGGAAACTGGGAAAGGAATATGTCAAGGCTGTATATTGTCACTCTGCTTATTTAACTTGTATGCAGAGTACATAAAAACTAAAGATCATGGGATCTGGTCCCATCACTTCATGGCAAATAGATGGGGAAACAGTAAGAGACTTTATTTTCTTTGGCTCCAAAATCACTGTAAATAGAGACTACAATCATGAAATTAAAAGACTTTTGCCCCTTGGAAGAAAAGCTATGACCAACCTAGACTGCATATTAAAAACAGAAACATTAATTTGCCAACAAAATTCCATATAATGAAAGCTATGGTTTTTCTGTAGTCATGTGTGGCTGTGGGAGTTGCACCATAAAGAAGGCTGAGCACCAAAGAACTGATGCCTTTGAACTGTGGTGTTAGAGAAGACTCTTGAGAGTCCTTTGGACTACAAGAAGGTCAAACCAATCAAACCTTAAGGAAATCAACCCTGAATATTCTTTGGAAGGACGGATGTGGAAGCTGAAGCTCCAATACTTTGGCCACCTGACGCAAAGAGCTGACTCATTAGAAAAGATCTGATGCTAGGAAAGATTGAAGGCAGAAGGTGAAGGGCACGACAGAGGATGAGATGGTTGGATGGCATCACCATCTTGATGGACATGAGTTTGAGCAAGCTCCGGGAGTTCATGATGGACAAGAAAGCCTGTTGTGTTGCACTTCATGGGGTCCCAAAGAGTCGGACATGACTGAGCCACAGAACTGAACTGAAAGTGAATAAGTAATTCACATCTCAAAATACATATGTTTATAGGATGAAATATATGTGAATATATGAAAACAGAACCTGGATATGTTTTGAATTCATGACAGGTTAGCTTTGGGGGCAGGTCAAGAATTTTTCTCCACAATGGGAGAAGAAAGGTTTAGTCTTTGTAATGAGGAATCACTTAGACTAAAACAAAATGGCAAAATTATCATCATTTGTTAATTCTAGATATGACTAAAGGTGTATTAGACTATGCCCTCCAGAAATAAAGTGGAAAATTTGTATCTTCCTATGGATTTCACCAGCACCAGCAGCAGCATGGATTTCATATATTTAATTCTTATTTTGCAACAGCACTCCTACTTCTGATGAGCAATTTCAGCATTTTGTTTTTTAAATCAGTACATTGAAATTAATTTTGTTGAGACTTAGAGGCTAACCCTAGAGATAACTGAAGAAATAGAGGCTGAAAGTCATCAGCTAGAAATTAATATTAAAAATTTCACTCTAGCTTTTGGAAGTTTAGTATAATAAAAAAATTAAATGTGCTAAGCATATTTTTAAGATCTATTCTTTCATACCTATACTGATAAAGCCTTTTCCTATGTCTATATTAATACAAAAATAATGATGTACACTGTGTTACAACCACATATTTTGCTAATTATTTTACATGAAGCTTATCATTTAATTCTCATAACATTCTATAAAAATACACTTTCATCACAGTCTTAAAGATGAGAAAACTATTCACATCTGTGAAATGAAGATGCTAATAGCTTGTTTATAGATTTGTTGTAAAGATTGAATTGATGTATATAATAGTAATTACACATAGTAAGTTATTAATATTCCTGAATTGAAACAAGGAAATAAGATTTAGAGAGGCAAAAAAAACACGCCTGAATGCACAATACTAGTAAAACTAGTGAGGAGTGGAATTAGGAGCAATCAGGACTCATTGACTATGCCTACACACTCAGGAAGATCACAGTTTGCCTCTCTGCTCTCTTAGTGCATAACAATGAAATAACAATGTTTATGACTCGCACAAAGACCAACTGTTTCATTGTAAAATATGCATGATGTTGCTGAGGTTTAGAGAAGCCAGCCACTCATTGTAAGGGGTATAAATTGCTATGATTTCTAGCATGGGGAATTTAACAATCTCTACCCAGATATAAAATTCACATATCTTTTGACCCAGTAACTTCCCTTCTCATTTTCAACTTTTATCGAATAGCAAATACACGAAGATACTGACTACATCATTGTAGTACTAAAAGACTGGAAAGAAGCATCAGTGATCATCAGTGAAGGATTGTTTTTAAAATATGGTACATTCATGCAACAGAATTCTCTAACTACTAAAAAGAATAAAACACACCTGTGATACTGATATGAAATTATTTCTATTGTATTTTACAAACTTTAAAAAGCAAAATGAGAAAGAAAATATAAAGCATACTAGCATTTGTATGAAAATCATAAATATGCTTGTGTGTGTGTGTTTGTGTGTGTGTGCACGCGCTCAGTCATGTTTGACTCTTTGGGAGCCTTTGGAGTGTCCCATGGGATTTCTCTTTTGTCCATGAAATTTCTCAAGAAAGGCTCCTTGGTCCATAAAATTTCCAGGCAAGAATACTGGAGTGGGTTGCCATTTCCTTCTCCTTATATATGTATATCTTCTACCTATCTCTAGAAATGCACATAGAAAATTAAATATAAGAGTGTCCTCTGAGGTGAAGAAGCACACAAATAGAGACCAAAGATGGGAGGAAAATGCACCTTTAATACTAATTTATTACTTTCAGTGTTTACCATGTGCTGAGTCAACTATGTACAAAATTTAAAACAGAGAACAACAACAACCACTTGTACACAACTGCACATAGTATCATTATTTGTATAAATGCTACATGGAAATACTCTGTATCTAAAGTCAGCACTGCTCTGTTTCCTTTCCGAAAGTAAGACTGGGAAAATACTGGCAATGTATTGAGTTTGTCTGCCATCTGTGGGGTCGCACAGAGTTCGGATACGACTGAAACGACTTAGCAGCAGCAGCAGCAGCACTGTGTTTGTCTAGAATGAGGATGGAGGAAGTTAGTTGGAGCTGGGGTAACCCAGGAAGGTGGAGCAAAAGGGCTAGAGCTTTCCCTGTGTAAGAGAAGACGTGAATGGATAGAACAGTGAAATCTCCTGGGAATTTGTCTCAACTTCAGCCTAGAGCCTAGATAGCTAAAAAAAAAAAAAAAAAAGGTAAGGACAGATAACAACATTGCAACTTGACCAGGCATGGAAAGAGCATCTGGATAAAAGTGAACAAGTGGAGGTATCCTCATGGAGAGCCTTGTTTCATGACTTGTAGCAGAGGTCTTTATGTTTCCAGATGGTTTCAACAAAAATACCTGGCATCCTTGAGGAATCTAGAGCTAGGAGCTCAAAAACCAGAGGGCTTGAAACTGGACTCCAGATAGCCTTATTTGCAGCACCTGATATCACAAAGAACAAAATCAAAGGCCAAGGAGAATTTTGTGAGCATCCCAACTTCCTTTGTTCTGCTTCAAGTGAAAGTGATGAGAGTGGGTGGCATAGAGCTGATGTTTTAGAACCCTAGATGATAAGAGTCAGCTGCAGAAGGGGTACTTGATACCATCTGACACCTATGCTGGTGTGGCTTAGGTACTTTCAGTAATGAAATCATATTCCATAATAAAGCATGCAAAATCAATCATATATTTCTTTCTTACTGTTTTTAAATTTGCCACCACAAGAAAAAAATAAGAATTTCTGGAGTAGAGAACACAGATATCACACCTTAATCTGGAAGTCAGAAAAAGATCAATGATTAATTATGATAGGACTGTCAGGCATTTGTTCCTAGAAAGTAAAAGGGCTTACCAAGTAGTACAGTGGTAAAGTATTCTCCTGCCAATGCAGGAGTTGCAAAAGAAACGGATTTGATCCCTGGGTCAGGAAGATCCCCTGGAGCAGGATATGGCAACCTGCTCCAGTATTCTTGCCTGGAAAATTGCCTGGACAGAGGAAGCTGGCAGATTACAATCCACAGGGTCACAAAGAGTCAGACACAACTGAGCAACTGAGCGCACACACAAAGACTGTAAAAGTTAAACATATTGTTTACACCAGTACTGGAATATGTGATACTTTTTGCATGTACATGATATATATTGTATAAAAACCTGATCTTTGGTGAAATCCTACAAGGATTTCATCTTGTCATTATGAGGAAAAACCAACCATAAAGCATAAAGGAATGCTGAGGAGAGGAATGAAAAGTAAGTTAACAAAGCCATTCTTAGAGTGGGGGAAAGTAGTTTGTAAAAATAAAGCTTAAGTAAACAAACAATTTTAAACTAAAGACCAAGCTTTTAACTTACCTGGTTAACTTAAAATATTTGCTGATGAAATGCATGTCCAGTTGATTTTTCTTCTTTTTCTTTACAAATAATCTGGCTGATCTTCATCATTTTCCATCACTTCTTAAAACTTATGTGACTACAATTTCTCAGGCTCACTTTATTGTTGCTTGGGAATTTTCTTGATTTATATTCACTTTTCAAAGAAATTAAAGAAACTTTCCAAGAATTATCCCAGATCCTAACTTATTGAACCATCTGCTAAATAAATTTTACTTATCAAGATCTTCTGTTTATTCTTTTATGATGCTACACTGAGTTAATCAGATTTATTATTTTTCTCAAAGAAGCACAAATTAAATTTTAACAGATGTTCCCATGTTTTAATTTTCAGAGTTTGCAATCCCCAGTTGGCTTTAGTGATTTCATTCAGTAATCCTGGCATTTACTGGATATTGTATGTTCTCATGCTTGGTTTTTCAGCTCTAAACCACAACAGAGTCCTGGAAAGGAAAGTCTGTGAATCAAGTAGATTGTGGGAATGGAATGCTCAAATCCCAGTGTGTTCAGAGTGAGGGAACAGCCCGGTAAGTGGGGAGTGGGAACTGAGGAGAGACAATAAACTAGAAAACACTTCTAAAGGTAAACTCTCCACTTGGAATTTAGCAACTTGCCCCTTCTCAAACAAATTCTAAAACTTCCTTGAAAACTACAACTATCTTTGATTATAAATAATGACATTTTGTCTTGACTAGGGATTTGCCTGATAAAATTTGAAATGAATATGTATAGCTTAGTAATTACAGATTCTATTCTTAAGTTAGACAAAGTCGGATAGCCATCTAGAAGTTCAGATAGAATCCTTGTAGTCTCATTTCTGTTTGCTTTTTAAAAATTTTTTTGCACAATTTACAAGGTTACTTTCTATTTACAGTTACTACAAAATACTACCTATATTTCCCATGTTGTACAATACTTCCTTGAGCTGATCTTACAACCAATATTTTGCAGCTCCCAGTTCCCCACTCCTACATTACCATTTTCCCCGGTAGCTACTAGTTTGTTCTCTAGCTGTGAGTCACTTCTTTTACATTACATTCACTAGCTTGTTGTCTTTTTCAGATTCCACAAATAAGTGATATTCTACAGCATTTATTTTACACCGATTTATTTCACTTAGCATAAGCTAACTTCTGTTTACAACGTCAAACTTTTCAAGTAGAACTAAAAACAGCCTGTATTTCCTTACATCAGTGACTCAGCATTATATCAGTTTTGATTCTAATGTTTCAAGGGCTAGGCACCAAGTTTATAAGCACTATTAAAAACTTAAATAAAATATTTGTATCCCTATGAGATTTTTGTGCTCAGGATTCTGCTGTGATGCAACTGATTTATGGGAATCAAAATTAAAATTCATGTTTAAAATGGTATGGTATAGCATGGCATAACAGGTATAAAATATTGGAATTATCAATTACTATAAGTTGATGTTCTAGATTTTATGATCTAATACACATTACAGTAATCACCTAGGAAAGGTTTTTATTACATAGGCTTTCAAGCTATTGCCATATTCTGAATCCAAGATTGACAGAATTAGAAACACAGTTGAAAGAATACAGTAATTTTTTCTAGAAAAAAATGAAGGAAGGGGAGAAGACATTCTAATCATTTCATACTCTCTTCTCTCTGCTTCAGACTTAATTTTTAGATACATTTTGGTCTGCTTTATTCTTTCCTTTTTCATTTTTCTTTTTCATCTTTCTTTCTACCACCCCTACTATATCCCACCAAAACACTGTACCTTGAAAACTTGGATAAACAACTTTAATCTGAACTCCAAACTGAAAAACACACAAAAGGACTTTGGAAGATACAGGGCTTCTAAGACTTTCAGTCACTCAAAACAGTTTGTGCTTAAGCAAAATGTGTATTTAAGCGTGCTACTTGTTCATCTATTATTTGAATGACCTGCAGTTGTTGCTGTTTAGTTGCTAAGTCATGCCCAACTCTGTGACCCTATGGACTGCAGCATCCGAAGCTCCTCTGTTCTCCACTCCCTCCCAGAGTTTGCTCACATTCATGTCCACTGAGTTGGAAATGCTATCTAACGATATCATATCTGCTGTCCCCTTCTCTTTTGGCCCTCAATCCCAGCATCAGGGTCTTTTCCAATGAATCAGCTCTTCACATCAGATGGTTAAAGTATTAGAGCTTCAACTTCAGCTTCAGTCCTTTCAAAGAATATACACAGTTGATTTCCTTTAGGATTGACTGGTTTGATCTCATTGAAGTCCAAGAGACTCTCAAGAGTTTTCTTCAGCATGACATTTTGAAAGTATCAGTTCTTCGTCACTCAGCCTTCTTTATGGTCCAACTCTCACATCCAAACATTACTGCTGGAAAAGCCATAGCTTTTTCCATAGCTGGAAAAACCATGGTAAACCAACACTTAACCATGTTTTCAAAGTGATGTGTTTGCTTTTTAATATGCTATCTATGTTTGTCATAGCCTTTCCTCCAAGGGGCAAGAATCTTTTTATTTCATGGCTACAGTCATTGTCTGCAGTGATTTTGGAGCCCAGAAATATAAAAATCTATCATTGCTCCCACTTTTGCCCCTTCTATTTGCCATGAAGTGATGAGACCAGATACCATGATCTAAGTTTGTTGAATGTTGAATTTCAAGCCAGTTTTTTCACTTTCTTCTTTCACTTTCTTTAAGAGGCTCTTTAGTTAATCTTCACTTTCTGCCATTAGAATTATATCATCGGCATATCTAAGGTTGTAGATATTTCTCCCACCAGTCTTGATTCCAACTTGTGATTCATCCAGGTCAGATTTTTGCATGATGTACTCTGTATATAAGTTAAATAAGTAAGGTAACAATATACAGCCTTGTTGTACTCCTATCCTAATTTGAAACTAGTTGGTTTTTCTATGTTTGGTTCTAACCATTGCTTCTTGACTTGCATACAGGTTTCTCAGGAGACAGGTAACGTGGTCTAGCACTCTCATCTCCTGAAGCATTTCCCACAGTTTGTTGTGATCTGCATAGCCAAAGGATTTAGCATAGTCAATGAAGCAGTATATGCTTTTCTGGAACTCCCTTTCTTTCTCCATGATCCAACAAATGTTGGCAATTTGATCTCTGGTTCCTCTGCCTTTTCTGAATCCAACTTGTGCATCTGGAATTTCTCAGTTCACATACTACTGAAGCCTAGCTTGAAGGATTTTGAGCATAACCTTGATAATATGAGAAATGGGCACAATTGTATGGTAGTTTCAACATTCTTTGGCAGTGCCCTTCTTTGGGACTGGAATGAAAATGGACCTTTTCCAGTCCTGTGGCTGCTACTGACATATTGAATGCAGAACTTTAAAAGCATCATCTTTTAGATTTTTCAGTAGCTTAGCTGCAATTTCATCAACTCTACTAGCTTTGTTCTTCATACTGCTTCCTAAGGTCCACTTGACTCCACACTCCAGAACATTTGGCTCTAGGTGAGTGGCCACAAAATTTGTGTTTATTCAGGTTATTAAGACCTTTTTGTATAGTTCTTCTGTGTATTCTTGCCACCTTTTCTTAATGTCTTCTGTTTCTGTTAGGTCCTTACTCTTTCTGTCCTTTTTCATGACCGTTCTTGCATGAAATGTTCTCTTGGTATTTCCAATTTTCTTGAAGAGATCTCTAATCTTTCTCATTTTATTGTTTTTCTGTATTTCTTTGCATTGTTCATTTAAAGGTCTTCTATCTCTCCTTGCTATTCTTTGGAACTCTGCATTCAGTGGAGTGGATCCCATTCTCCGTCACCTTTCACTTCTCTTCTTTTCTCAGCTATTTGTAAGGCCGCCTCAGAAAACCACTTTGCCTCCTGGCATTTCTTTTCTTGGGGATGGTTTAGGTCACTGCCTCCTATAAAATGTTACAAAACCCCATCCATGATTCTTCAGGTACTCTGTCTACCAAATCTAATTTATGGAATATATTCATCACTGCCACTGTATAATCATATGGGATTAGATAAAGGTCACACCTGAATGGCCTTGTGGTTTCCCCACTGTCTTCAATTTAAGCCTGAATTTTGTAATAAGAAGCCCATGATCTGAGCCATAGTCAGGTGCAGGTCTTGTTTCTGCTGAGTGTAGAGAGCTTCTCCAACTTTGACTGTAAAGAACATAATCAATCTGATTTTGGTATTATCTGGTGATGTCCATGAGTAGAGTAGTCTCTTGGGTTGTTGTCAAAGGGTATTTGCTATGATCAGCATGTTCTCCTGACACAACTCTGTAAGCCTGTGCCCTGCTACATTTTGTACCCAAGGCCAAACTTGCCTGTTATGCCTGGTATCTCTTGAATTCCTACTTTTCAATACCAATCCCCTATGATGAAATGGATATTGGGGGAGGGGAATTCTAGTAGGTGTTGTAGATCTTCATAGATCTGATCAACTTCAGATTCTTCAGCACCAGTAGTTAGTGGCATAGTTTTGGATTAATTTGATATTGAATGATTTGTCTTGAAAACAAACCAAGATCATTCTGTCATTTTTGAGTTTGTATGCAAGTATTTCAGACCCTTTTGTTGACTGTGAGGGCTCCTGAAAGCTGATGATGTTAAAGTGCTGCACTCAATATGCCAGCAAATTTGGAAAACTCAGCAGTGGCCACAGGACTGGAAAAGGTCAGTTTTCATTCCAATCCCAAAGAAAGGCAATGCCAAAGACTGTTCAAACTACTGCACAATTGCACTCATCTCATATGCTAGCGAAGTAATGCTCAAAATTCTCCAAGCCAGGCTTCAACAGTACATGAACCATGAACTTCCAGATGTTCAAGCTGGATTTAGAAAAGGTAGAGAAACCAGAGATCAAATTGTCAACATTTACTGGATCATCAAAAAAGCAAGAGAGTTCCAGAAAAATGTCTACTTTTGCTTTATTGACTATGCCAAAATCTTTGACTATGTGGATCACAACAAACTGTGGAAAATTCTTAAAGAGATGGGAATACCAGATCACCTTATCTGCCTCCTGAAAAATCTGTATACAGGTCAATAAATAATAGTTAGAACTGGACATGAAACAAGAGACGGGTTTCAAATCAGGAAAGGAGTATGTCAAGGCTGTATATTGTCACTCTGCTTATTTAACTTATATGCAGAGTACATCATGAGAAACGCTGGGCTGGATGAAGCACAAGCTGGAATCAAGATTGCCAAGAAAAATATCAATAATCTCAGATATGCAGATGACACCACCCTTATGGCAGAAAATGAAGAAAAACTAAAGAGCCTCTTGATGAAAATGAAAGAGGATAGTCAAAAAGTTGGCTTAACACTCAACATTCAGGAAACTAAGATCATGGCATCCATTCCAGTCACTATGGTGGATAGATGGGGGAACAATGGAACCAGTGAGAGACTTTATTTTTATGAGCTCCAAAATCATTGCAGATGGTGACTGTAGCCATGAAAATAAAAGATGCTTGCTCTTTAGAAGAAAAGCTATGATCAACCGAGACAGCATATTAAAAATCATAGAGATTACTTTGCCAACAAAGGTCTGTCTAGTCAAGGCTATGGTTTTTCCAGTAGTCATGTATGGATGTGAGTGTTGGACTATAAAGAAAGCTGAGTGCTGAATAATTGATGTTTTTGAGAGTCCCTTGGACTGCAAGGAGATCCATCCAGCCCATCCTAAATGAAATCAGTCCTGAATATTCATTGGAAGAACTGATGCTGAAGCTGAAAGTCCAATACTTTGGCCACCTGATGAGAAAACTGAATCACTAGAAAAGACCCTGATGCTGGGAATGATTGAAGGCAGAAGGAGAAGTGGATGACAGAGGATGAGATGATTGGATGCCATCACTAACCTAACGGACATCAGTTTGGGTAAACTCCGGGAGCTGGTGATGGAGAGGGAGGCCTGGCATGCTGTAGTCCATGGCATCACAAAGAGTTGGACATGACTGATGAGGGCTTCTCCATTTCTTCTAGGGGATTCTTGCCCACAGCAGTAGATATAATAGTCATATGAATGAAATTTGCCCATTCCTATCCATTGATTCATTGATTTATAAGGTGTCGTTCAATCTTGCCATCTCTTGTTTGACCATATCCAATTTACCTTGATTCATAGACCTAACATTCCAAATTCCTATGCAATATTGTTCTTTAAACCATCAGACTTCACTCTCACCACCAGACAGATCCACAACTGACCGTCATTTCTGCTTTGGCCAAGCCACTTCACTCTCTTCTCACTGGAGCTCCACTCTTTCTGGAGCTATTAGTAATTGCCCTCCCCTCTCTCCAGTAGCATATTGGACATCTTCTGACCCGGGTGGCTCATCTTCAGGTGTCTTATCTTATTGCTTTCTCATCCTGTCCTTGGGGTCCTCCAGATAAGAATACTGGAGTGGGTTGTCATTTCCTCCTCCAGTGGACTATGTTTTGTCAGAACTCTCCACTGTGACCTGTCCATCTTGGGTGGCCCTGCATGACATGGCTCATAGCTTCACTGAGTTATGCCAGCCTCTTCTCCACGACAAGTCTGTGATCCATGAAGGTGCCTGTGGTAGCCAGGTGAAAGATGTTTTAAATTTAAGATAAAATATTAGTAAAGTGAATTTAAATTTTATTATTCCAGGAATAAAAGGATTTTATTGACTAATAAAACTTCTACAATATAAAAGAATACCTCAATACATCCAAAAGAAACTCAATATATACCACATATATGCAGAATATAAAATATAACTAACAAAAAATCAAGGAGAAGGGGACTTTTCTGAACATAATGTAGAACACCTATCTTACAGCAATTGCCAAAACTATCCTTATGATGAAAACTAAGAGGCATTCTCAGTAATATGAGAAAAAAGGGCCAGAGTATGTGCTTCTTTCTCCTCTTGGTCAAGTTCCTACCAGGAGACGGATGACACACTCAGGCTGGATAACAGGTTTAGAGAAACACTAAAGGATTCTGCAGCATCCGAAATGAGCAGCAGCAGTGAGCCTGAAGCCATTGACAAGGCTGAAGAGGCTAGTGGAGGGACGCTTTTTCAGACTGGGGTAGGGTAACAATGTGGAGAGGACTCCTGGCAGGACCTCCTGCCTTTGGCAAGACATGAGTCAGACAGCTAAGCAGAAAGGGAGTGTGGAAATAAGTACCTTTTCCTCACTTTCTTGTCACTCTCATTTCCTGCCAGTGCCCTCGCTGGCTGAATCTACCTGGAAGCCAGGAAGCAAGGGAGCCCTAGTCAGAGCAGACTTCCTCTCTCCCCAGACATGGAGCAGGGTGCAGAGCTGGGAGAAGTCTCTGAGGGTGGGACAGAGATTTAAGAGAAATATTCAGCACACCAGCTTGCCGAGTTATATTCTAAGATGTGCGTATAGACACAGATGAGAAATCTAGATACAGAACATGAGCTTTCAGTGACCACATTTACTGCTTCTCCCTAATCTCAAAATGGCCCTTTAGATGATCGAAGGCGAAAAAGGATTCCAATTTCAGTGGCAGCAAAAATCATAAAATACCAAAGTACATGAAATTTAAAATATATAGAATAAATAAAAAACATTCCTTGAATAAGAGGGAAAGGATAGCATATTCCTCAACTGGAATAGTGTGAAGATATCATTTTGACCCAATTCAGTTTTAGACTTGACCTAATCCCAATTACGTTCAAAAAATTTTTTAAATTAAAATTTATTTTTAAATTGTTTTGAAAGAAAACTGGCAAAAAAAAAGACCTAAGATTTTTCTAAAGATTATTGAAGAATGTACTCACCCACTCAATTGGGAAATTTGATAAAATAAAATAGTATTCTAACTATGAAATACACATTTTACTAATTAAATTAACAGGGTTTCTACCTCTCTCTGTTTTAAACATCTGATGCAAAGTCAGCTGTAAAGAAAAGATCATTCTTATAGCTGCTGAAAGCGTAATTTGTGTAAACTTTGTGAGGTGTAATCTAGTAACATGGAATAGAGCCTTAAATATGTCCATACCCTTTGACCCAGTAATTCAGTTTGTAGTGTTTTATCCTCAGAAGGTAATTAGACCACATAGGGATCTATAGACAAATATTCATAGCATTAATAGCTTTGTAAAGTAAGCAAAATAAATATTCAATAATATGGAATTCAGTAAATTGTGGAACTATTATGTACTAAAATGCTATATAAACTCTAAAGGCATTTGTTGAAAAATATTGGATAGAATAAATTTGTTTCAAAAAATTGTCTCTTTTAACTAAGCATTCACAGGAAAATTGTGGGGCAAAGGCAGAGAGATGTACCAAAATATTAACATCCAGTTTTCCCTGGTGGTTAGTTTTGAATAACGTTACATTTTCTTCATTCTTGTCTTTGTGTTGCTTAGATTTTCTGTCTTCACAAATTGTTATGTAGTCAGAAGGAAGAGTGTGTGTGTGTGTGTGTGTGTGTGTGTGTGTGTGTGTATGATTTAGAAAATATTTAATTTTTAATGATTAAACTGCTAAAATTAAAACTCATTCAGGCTAAAGTGTTACTGTACACTGCTGATGTCCGATGCATATATTTTTATAAAAGTAGGGATAAAGTAGATCCTAAAGTGAAGAAAAATTTAAATTAGAGGGAGAAAAATTATGCAGATGACAAAATTTCAGTAGTTTTAAAATAAGATCAATTCTGTTAACTATGCCCTAGATAAAAGCAAGACAGAGTTATTTTACCTAACAAAATAAATTTCACAAATATAGGAACACAATTTCCTTCAACTCTTTTTCATAGGAAAATAGGAACTGATTAATTAGGGAGCTATTTAATAAGCAATACTACTCTCCTAGTGCAAGGTCACTGGCATAAATTATAAAAACCTATTTTCACAAAGCATACATTTAAAAATATCTGCAACTAGTATAAATTTTACAAATGGAACAATGAAAGAAAATGTATGTGTATAAGGGGATATTGCAAGCCAATCAGAAAATGCTAGATTATTAAGCAAATAATGATGGATAACTTACTTTGAAAAAACACAATGTTATATGATCACCAAACTTGTTTTCAGGTGCTTTAAATATCGAATAGATAAAATAAAAAAACCAAGAGAAACTGTAAATATGTAAAAAAATCTTTAGGAAATGGAAGTAGTTTCTTTCTTGTCATGAAAACATTAGAAAAATCATCAAGGAAAATATATAGGAATTATAAAATTTAAGTTTGTCTTTTTAAAAGAATATAAGAAATCTCAAGTGTAAAATTAAAAACGAAACCCATTTATTACAAATCTAATAGATAATGGACTATTATCCTTTATGCATAAAGAATTCTTCAAAATTATAAGAACTCTAATAATCCAATAAAATATGGACACATATATGGTATAAAATGACAAATGTCAAAATTCATTAATAGACTAGAAACTAAACATAAGATACTTTTTCTCTTATCAAAGAGTCAAAGTTGAAAAATATAGAGTATAAAATGTATGTTGGCAGAAACTAATTTCAAGAGAAAGTATAAAAACAAATTATATTTCTGCAAAGAAAGTTGGCAGCATACATAAAGTTTTAAGAATATCCATTCTTTGAGTTCTATCTTGAGGAATTAACCATAGGAATTATTGAATATACAGTAAAACATGACCATTAGCCTAGCTTTACTTATCAGCCTGAAAATTAGAATGTCCACACTATGCACAATAATAAAATAACTAAATATATTATGATATCTCAACATGATGGATAATTAAATAGACATGAAATTGAGATTCCAAGAAATGTTAATGAAAACAGCTATAGAAGATGCTAAATAAAAATTCAGGATTCAAAATATGTGTCCAGCAGAGGTGAGCCCATATTTTCACACATGTATGCATATGTGACTGGAGAAAGTAAAACTAATAGTTCTTGAGCATTTACAATATTCTAGTCATTGTTCTGTTTCACAATCTGTCAGTTATCAATATATTGCCTCTCAGCTCCAAATTTACCCTTTTTGTCTGCTCTGTGAAAAAGGGACTAGGCCCTTAAACATTTTTTCTTTTACCATCTGTCACACTGTTAAGCTTTGGCAGTAGAGGGTGCTAGAGAGAGGGTGCTGGAGAAAAGGGACTTCCTGTTTCATAGGTTTCTCTAGCACCTAGGTCCTGCAGTACCTTTGAGCAGTGGCATCCCTTGGAACCTGCCCTTTCCCCAGTTTTGTAGCCAAGCTTCCTGTGAGACATTTTCCTATGAAAATCTTACACGATCACAGGGGACCCTAGAGGGCAGATTCCTGGCAACTTCTGCTAATACTTCAATGTGTCACCACAGAGCGTTCTCTTCCATTCAATGACCCACAACCTGGCCCTCTTTAATAAGGCTGGGCTGAGAGAAGGGTATGAACTTTTTCTTGAGAGCTCTAATGAGGATTATGTCATTTAACGCCTATACAATAAAAACTCTAGGTAATAATTATTGTCTCTATTTTCATACAAATGAGACAACTGAGGCATCATATAAGATCAAGTAGATAAAAAGCTAATGAGACTAGAATTTAATCCGAGTACTTTGGCTCCAATATGCTATACTAACTTCTTGTACTTGTAACCACTGTGCTATTCTCACTTCTGAAATATTGAGAGTATTCACACAGATATATAACATGAGACATTGAAAGGAAAAGCAGATACTTGTAAATGATGGCTTTCCTGAGAGGTGGTAAATATTGCATGTCTTATTTTACTCTTGGAAAATTTCCAAATTTCTTTCAGTAGGAAAATACTAATTTTAGAATCAAAAGCATAGACATATTTAGGTTAAGAACAAAACTCTGAGCAATCCTCCCTGGATAAAAGATATTTCAGTCTTTCTAAGAAGTCATGTTCAGAGAAGGCAATGGCACCGCACTCCAGTACTCTTGCCTGGAAAATCCCATGGACGGAGAAGTCTGGTGGGCTGCAGTCCATGGGGTTGCTAAGAGTCAGAAATGACTGAGCCACTTCACTTTCACTTTTCACTTTCATGCACTGGAGAAGGAAATGGCAACGCACTCCAGTGTTCTTGCCTGGAGAATCCCAGGGACGGGGGAGCCTGGTGGGCTGCCGTCTATGGGGTCGCATAGAGTCGGACACGACTGAAGAGACTTAGCAGCAGCAGCAGCAGCAGCAAGAATTCATGCTACCAATACAAAAAAGTGCAGAGTCTGAAACTACTCTGATAACCAAAGTGAAAGTGAAAGTCGCTCAGTCGTATCCAGCTCTTTGTGACCCCGTGGATTATTCAATCCAGGGAATTCTCCAGGCCAGAATACTAGAGTGGGTAGCCTTTCCCTTCTCCAGCACATCTTCCCAACCTAGGAATCAAACTGGGGTCTATTGCATTGCAGGCAGATTCTTTACCAACTGAGCTATCTGACAACCAAAGCCATGCTTATTTCTACATTTTCACTTCAAGCCCTTTCCTGGCATACAGGTGCTATGCTGCTGCTGCTGCTGCTAAGTAGCTTCGGTCGTGTCAGACTCTGTGCAACCCCATAGACGGCAGCCCACCAGGCTCCCCTTCCTGGGATTCTCCAGGCAAGAACACTGGAGTGGGTTGCCATTTCCTTCACCAGTGCATGAAAGTGAAGCTGCTCGGTCATGCCGACTGTTAGAGACCCCATGGACTGCAGCCTACCAGGCTCCTCCGCCCATGGGATTTTCCAGGCAAGAGTACTGGAGTGGGGTGCCATTGCCTTCTCCCATACAGGTGCTGTATACATCACTAAAGACATAATTCCAATCTTCCCTAAGATCTGTGCTTATAGCCCATTAAACAACAAGGCAAGAGTAACTATACCTAAGTGTTAATTTGCATAATTATAATTCCATATAAATAAAAACCATTCATTTGGTTATTCCTGGCCTGCCTCCAGTATGTTTCATCCCCCACCATACTATACAGCTAGTATTATTAGCAATACAGAGCAAATTTATCATAGTTCTCAGAAAGCGAAAGTATGACCATTGTTTCCCAATTCTAAGGTATGTAAAGTTATCTATCACTACCCAGGAAAGTCTCTTTTTAAAAAAATCAATTTGTCCTGATTTATAATCATGTTTGACAACTTGCTCTCTCCTTTTCCATTTACTGTATTACAAACTGTGACATTTCCCCTTTTTACTCCTGAAATACAGTTCCTTCATGGGACACCTGCCAGTCTGAGAGACTCAGTCTCCTAACATGTCTGATATTCTTACACCCCGGAACATTCAGGATCAACACCAACATCATTTATATTTCATAAGAAAAAGAGCAGTATGCACTTTTCCTATATACTTCAACACATTCTGTCAACATCATTGGGATAATTGTCTCTCAGATATTAGCAAAATGCAAGCAAGTCTCTTGGTACAATCCCTCTTGGGACCCTGGCTAGTCAGGTAAAATACCTGACTATCCTGAGACCACCATTCTGGAGATTCCATGTGTAGATGCTCAGGCAACAGTATCCAGGGAGCTCTGCCTTCCAGTCATCTCTGCCAAGGTGACAGAAATGCAAATGAAGCCAGCTTAAACTCTGCAGACCATCCTACTCATTGAGGACTACGGAGTACTCAGTATTCAGGAATGTGGAACAGAATAATCACCCAGGCCAGCCGGAATTCCTAACCTACAAAATCCTGAGATAGTAAAAAATGGTTGTTGGTTAAGCCACTAAGTTTGGAGATAGTTTGTTATACAGCAACTGATAACTAGAACTTTCCTCTCTCACTGAAGAAGTTTGGTAGTTTTAATCTTTAAACACTTCGTGACCATTTTAATGTCAGTAACTCTAATATGGTAGATCTCATGAAAATTCTACCTTCAACAGAGCAAATTGGGGTGAAGAGACGTTGGCTCATCAGGTGAAGTAGAATTAAAGAAAGTCCAGCTTTCCATTTTATTAAGTGAATTTAGAGTCACTTCAACTGGAAAAATATCTCCTGACAGAAGAAATAGATTCTTCATAGAATGAAGGGTGAAAGTTCATAATAAAGTTCATAAATAAAGGGTGGATCTTTATATATACAGAATAAAACACAAAGACATTTCTCCAGGGTGAAGGCAGGAGAGGTGAAAGAGTATTAGGAAAACAGAAAAGTTCAAAGAACAATAGGCAGTTTATAAGTTTATCAGATAACAAAATTCCTAATTTCTTCAAGTTCTTTGTTTTTGTGTTTTCCCCTAAGAAAGCAATGTGTTTCTTGCTACCGCCATCATCACTATTTCATACTTGAATATGTAAGATAAAATCTTACCTCTGAATTGAAGATAAGAAGAAATGTCAAGAGCTGTACTGGAACATGAGCTATCATTTCCATCTGAATTTGAAAGATGAGCTCACTAGAATCCTCATTTAAGAATACAGATCATTGCTAAGAATACTGTTCTTCAGAGGGCTGATGCTCAACCAGGCTGTGCATCAGAATTACCCAGAGAGTTTTTCAAAATACCTTTTTCCAAAAATTCTGATGTGGAATCTGAGTGTGTGTATATATATATATATATATATATATATGTATTGAACAGGACTCTTTCAGTGTAAAAATAAAACAGAAACAAAAAGCAAAAAGTTTAAACAAAAAATAAAAAGAAAATAGAAACTACAACTCAAACTGACAGAAAAAAGGAGGGAGATTTATTAATTTACACTCTTTTGATGTTTTATACTGGCCTATGCATTCAAATGGGTATATCTTTCCTTTTCTCCTTTGCTTTTGGCTTCTCTTCTTTTCACAGATATTTGTAAGGCCTCCTCCGACAGCCATTTTGATTTTTGCATTTCTTTTCCTTGGGGATGGTCTTGCTCCCTGTCTCCTTTACAATGTCACAAACCTCCGTCCATAGTTCATCAGGGACTCTGTCTATCAGATCTAGACCCTTAAATCTATTTCTCACTTCCACTGTATAATCGTTAGGGATTTGACCTCAGTCATACTTGAATGGTCTAGTGGTTTTCTAAAAGCAGAGAAAAGGAAAGATATACCCATTTGAATGCAGTGTTCCAAAGAATAGCAAGGAGAGATAAGAAAGCCTTCCTTAGTGATCAATGCAAAGAAAAAGAGGAAAACAATAATGGGAAAGACTAGAGATCTCTTCAAGAAAATTAGAGATACCAAGGGAACATTTCATGTAAAGATGGGCACAATAAAGGACAGAAATGGTATGGCCCTAACAGAAGCAGAAGATGTTAAGAAGAGGTGGCAAGAATACACAGAAGAAGTATCAAAAAGATCTCTACAACTCAGATAATCACAATGGTGTGATCACTCACCTAGAGCCAGATATCCTGGAATGTGAAGTCAAATGGGCCTTAGAAAGCATCACTATGTACAAAGCTAGCGGAAGTGATGGAATTCCAATTGACCTATTTCAAATCCTAAAAGATGATGCTGTGAAAGTGTTGCACTCAACATGCCAGAAAATTTTGAAAACTCAGCAGTGGCCACAGGACTGGAAAAGTCAGTTTTCATTCCAATTCCAAAGAAAGGCAATGCCAAAGAATGCTCAAACTACTGCACAATTGCACTCATCTCACACGCTAGTAAAGTAATGCTCAAAATTCTCCAAGCCAGGCTTCAGCAATATGTGAACCGTGAACTCCCTGATGTTCAAGCTGGTTTTTAGAAAAGGCAGAGGAGCTAGAGATCAAATTTGCAACATCTGCTGTATCACTGAAAAAGCAAGAGAGTTTCAGAAAAACATCTATTTCTGCTTTATTGACTATGCCAAAGCCTTTGACTATGTGGATCAAAATAAACTGTGGAAAATTCTGAAAGAGATGGGAATACCAGACCACCTGACCTGCCTCTTAAGAAACCTATATGCAGGTCAGGAAGCAACAGTTAGAACTGGACATGGAACAACAGACTGGTTTCAAATAGGAAAAGGAGTACATCAAGGCTGTATATTGTCACCCTGCTTATGTAACTTATATGCAGAGTACATCATGAGAAATGCTGGCCTGGATGAGGCACAAGCTAGAATCAAGATGGCTGGGAGAAATATCAATAACCTCATGACACCACCCTTATGGCAGAAAGTAAAGAAGAACTAAAGAGGCTCTGGGTGAAAGTGAAAAAGGAGAGTAAAAAATAGACTTATAGCTCAACATTCAGAAAACAAAGATCATGGCATCTGGTCCCATCACTTCATGGGAAATAGATGGTGAAACAGTGGAAAAAGTGCCAGACTTTATTTTTGGGGCTCCAAAATCACTGCAGATGGTGATTGGAGCCATGAAATTAAAAGATGCTTACTCCTTGGAAGAAAATTATGACCAACCTAGACAGCATTTTAAAAAGCAGAGGCATTACTTTGCCAACAAATGTCCATCTAGTCAAGGCTATGGTTTTTCCAGTAGTCATGTATGGATATGAGAGTTGGTCTATAAAGAAAGCTGAGTGCTGAAGAATTGATGCTTTTGAACTGTGGTGTTGGAGAAGAATCTTGAGAATCCTTGGGACTGCAAGGAGCTCCAACCAGTCCATCCTAAAGGAGATCAGTCCTTAATGTTCATTGGAAGGACTGATGCTGAAGCTGAAACTCCATAACTTTGGCCACCTGATGTGAAGAGCTGACTCATTTGAAAAGACCCTGATGCTGGGAAAGATCGAAGGTGGGAGGAGAAGGGGATGACAGAGGATGAGATGATTGGATGGCATCACTGACTCAATGGACATGAGTTTGAGTAAACTCCAGTAGTTGGTGATGGTCAGGGAGGCCTGGCATGCTGCAGTCCATGGTGTCCCAAGAGTCAGACACAACTGAGTGACTGAACTGAACTGACTGGGTTATGCTTCCTACTTCTAAATAACATGAGTAGTTACAGTTCTTCATGTCTTGGCTGTAGGACTTATCTATTGACTTTCCACTGTGGAAGATGAGGACTTAGTTTAATCACCAGTTTCTTTCCCTTCCAGGCCTCCTTGAACTCCTCTCTCATGCTTCCTCCCTTGTACTTTGCAGTACAGTTTAATATTCAAGGTTTCTGCAAGCTATGTAACTGCCATTCAGACATGAGCAATGTAAGTACTCATTTTTAATTCACACGCAAACTCTCTCTTAGAAGTCTTTATCTTCTCTGTTTGTTCAAATATATTGTCTTCAATGAGTTGTCTTTTTTTTTTTCTTCTGAATTGTTTGTCTTTTTAAGTCAGACCTTATCTTGGATCTCCTTTTACCTCTGAATCAGTCTTTTACTTTCTGGCTCCCATTTATTTCTCTTTTCTGATTTATTCCCTTAAATATAAGATCAATGGAGGATAATATTTTGAGACACTGCACACATGAAAACTATTGTTATTTAACAATAACAATACCCTTCTAAACATTCCTTGGATCAGTTAGATAGCTAATTGAGTTTAGAATTATAGACTGGAAATTTCTTTCTCTTAGAAATTGAAAGCTAATCGCATAAGTTCCGTGCCATTGTGATCCTTGATCTTTTATATGAAACATCTTTTCCTCTTTAGAACTTGTAGACTCTTATCTTGTAAATTTCTGAAATTACATAATGTGTGTCTTAGTTTAAGTCTGTTTTGATCCATTTTGCTGTCAGGGGACTTTAGAGTTTGAAACTCATGAACTTTAGTTCTGGGAAATTTTCTTGGATTATTTATTTAGTGATTTTTCCTCCCTCTATTTCTTTTGTTCGCTATCTTTGCATCTCTGATTTCTCTAAATTTGGACTTCCCAGACTGATGCTCTTGTTTTCTTATCTTTTTCCAATTATTTTCCACTTTTAATACGTGCCTTATCTCCTGGCAGATATCTTAATAATCAAAATGTCTAATGCAGTTTTTCATTTCTACCATTGTTTTAAAATTCCAAAACCCTTTTTGCCTTCTCTTTTAAAAATCATGTTATCTTTTTATGGATGAAATCTTTTTTTTTTCCCTTTGAACTTTAAGTGGGTTTTTCTGTTTGTGTTTTTACAATTTCCTCTTTCTATGTGGTTTCTTCCAAGCTGTTTTTCCCATTCAGTGTGTTTAGGTTTCTGTCTCATGTTTGAGGTTTCCTCAGACACTTGATTTCTGTATCTCTCCAGTGAAAAATATTATGATCAGTAACCAAGTAATTCTGTCTTCCCACCTGTTAAGAGTAAGTAGAATAAATGGCCTGCAATGGCAACTGCCAGCAGTTCCTCTCATTGCTGTCTACATCTCCTCCCTCGAAAAGACTGACCCATGTCATGCAGCAGATGTGATGGCAGTTTCAGACGCAGGCCTTAAGACATCGAAGCAACCTGAGGTCCATCAACATGGATAAAGAAGATGTGAGATACATATATAGATATATATGTGTGTGTGTGTGTGTGTGTGTGTGTGTGTGTGTTATTGAAGTAATTTACAATGTTGTGTCAGTTTCAGGAATATAGCTATGTGTGTGTATATATATATATATACACACATATATATTCCTTTTCAGATTCTTTCCATTACACATTTTTACCATGTACTGAATACAGTTCTCTGTGCTATATTGGAGGTCTTTGTTGTTCATCTATGTTATATATAACAGTGCGTATCTGTTAATCTCAGAATTCTAATTTATCCTTCCTCTCTCCCTTCTATTTTGGTAACCGTAAGTTTGTTTTCTGTATTTGTAGGTTTATTTTTGGCTTGTAAATAAGTTCATTAGTGTTATTTTTTTAGGTTTCAGATATACATGATATCAAATGATATTTTTCTTTCTCTGTCTCACTTCACTAGGTCCATCCATGTTACTGTAAATGTCATTATTTAATTTTTTTCTGTGGCTGAACAATAGTTCATTGTAGGTATGCATATGTGTGTGTGTGTATATATATATATATATATATATATATATATATAAACATCTTATATATAAGTAATAAGCCCAAGAGGTAGGCTTTGGTGTTTAAGAATTTTATCTTATCTTATATATCAGTTCAGTCAATTAGTTGTGTCCGAGTCTTTGTGACCCCATGAATTACAGTACACCAGGCCTCCCTGTCCATCACCAACTCCTGGAGTTCATTCAAACTCACATCCATCGAGTCAGTGATGCCATCCAGCCATCTCTTCCTCTGTCGTCCCCTTCTCCTTTGGCCCCCAAGCCCTCCAAACATCAGAGTCTTTTCCAATGAGTCAAGTCTTTGCATGAGGTGGCCAAAGTATTGGAGTTTCAGCTTCAGCATCAGTCCTTCCAATGAACATTAAGGACTGACCTCCTTTAGGATGGACTGGTTGGATCTCCTTGGAGTCCAAGGGACTCTCAAGAGTCTTCTCCAACACTGCAGTTCAAAATCATATATATATAGCATCATATATATATATTTATGGTGGCCTTAGGCCATCATATATATATAAAACATCCTATATATATATATAAAACATCTTATATATATTATATATGTATATAAATTATATACATATGTATATATATTATATATATTATATTATGTATATATTATATACATATATATATATTATATACAATATATATATATGTATATAAAACATCTTCTTTATCCGGAACTGTCCAACTCTTTGCGACCCTGTGGACTGTAGCCCACCAGGCTCCTCCATCCATGAGATTCTCCAGGCAAGAATACTGGAGTGGGTTGCCATTTCTTTCTCCAAGGGATCTTCCTGACCCAGGGATCAAACCTAGATCTCCCGCATTGCAGGCAGACACTTTAACCTCTGAGCCACCAGAGGAAGGCACATATATATATTTAAGGTGGCCTTAGGCCATCATGTATATATAAAACATCCTATATATAAAAAACATCTTATACATATTATATATGTATATAAAACATCTTCTTTATCCACTTGATGGAACTCAGGTTGCTTCAGTATCTTGGTTATTGTAAACAATGCTGCTGTGAACATTGGGTTGCATGTATCTTTTTTGAATTAGAGTTCTCCTCTTTTCCAGATATATGCCTAAGAGTGAGATTACTAGAACATATGGTAGCTCTATTTATAGTTTTTTAAAGAAACTCCATACTCTTCTCTACAGGGCTGTACTAATTTGCATTTCCATCAACAGTATAAGAGGGCTCCCTTTTCTCCATACCTTCTCCAGCATTTGTTATTTGTGGACTTTTTGATGATAATCATTCTGACTGGTGTGAGGTGATACCTCACTGGAGTTTTGATTTGAATTTCTCTAACAGTTGGTGATGCTGAGCATCTACAATAGTTTGTCTTAATTTTTATTATTAAAAATTTAGAAAGCACATAATATCACTGTCTTTAGCAATTTACTTTGGGTTGATTGGAATTCTCAATAAAGAATTTTAATATTAGTACTCTAATAGGTCAGGCTATTAGTAATCTGGAAGCTGAAGTGAGAAGACTGTTGTGTATTAACAGTTACTTTCTAAGCCTTCACTTTAATATCCCTATTTTCGGTACAGTGTCCTGTCTCTCAGCTCTACCCCACCTTCTCCAGGCCAGAGTCCTTTGGTTCTACTTTCCACAAAGAATAAAGTGCCTGTCTTCTGCCATGATGGGAAAATGGCAACAATCCCAGCTTTGTGGAGTGGGGCAGATGAGGGGAGCTTGCTTCTGCTACAAGATACTCTCCTACTATTTTTATGCTGTTTTCCTCTCCACAATTCCCAGGTGCCCAAGTCTGTAAGAAAAATCAAGTGTTTTTATAGTTTGCCATCTCTTTTCAACTTACAGAATTTTGTTGTCTCATCTCCCAATTACCCACAATATATTTACTTCCATTATATTAAAAGAAGTATTTATGACTTCTTTTAATGTGGTCATATCTGTTTACCCTCATTTTTGTGTGCTTCAGAAATGGAGTGAAATATGCATGTTATTATCAACTGTCTTAAATTAGAAGTTCCATATATTTATCCTTTCATATATGCATTAGCATTATCAACTTTGCTCTTAAAAATATGGAAATCTTTATTAGAATTCCATTTAAATTCTAAATTAATGTCGGCACAGACATGATGTTGAGTCTTCTTATTTAACAACAAAGCATAACTCTCTATTTATTCAAGTCGTTTAATGTATATCAGTCAAGTAATATAGTGTTAAATATACGTCCTATGTTTATAAAACCTTATTCCTAGTTTGTTAATACTTTTGATTGATGTTATAAACAGTATCTTCCATAATATTTACTGAGAGATTGAGTTTGGGAAATTAATTTTTTATTTGATCATGCTATTTATGAAGCTTTGTTCAGTAACAGGAATATTTTCACCTAAGAGGCAGGAGAAACTCCCATCTTAGAGACAACATAGATGACACCTGAGAAATGATAGACAAGTCATAGGGATCACATTATAAGTTTTCCTGTCTACCACACTTTATAATGCTAAGTCAAAGATAGTAGAATTCAGTCTCAGATTTCCACTGTGGTTTCTTGGTTCTTACTTGCTGGGGGACTATGGCTTGTGCTTTCTTGGATCTTTTCAGGCATTTTACCATAGCTTATGTGGAATCTTAAGAATATCTCTTATTTCCAGAAGAGAATAATAGTATATGCTTCTTCTCCTAGCCCATCTTTGGAGAGTCTTTTTATTTGCAGATATAAACCAATTGGAGCAACAAAAGCTGAGGAAATTACAATAGTCCCTCTCATATCATGTATCATTATGCATGAATGAATACATGACTCTTCCCATAAAGAGGTGCAGTCTCTTTTCACTGTCTCCCTAGTGTTCAGGTCATACCAATTATTAAGTAGTTAGAATAGACCCCTTCTCAATCTACTGTTCATTCTCAATCAGTTGCTGATTCTGAATCACTCTGCTACATAATCTTCCTTTGGTGGAAGGAAATGGAGCCATTTTAAATGTTTCATGATAGCATCTTTTCTGTTGGCCATCTAGATGACAAATGGTCTTATTGCTATTTTACTAGGCCAACTGTTAGAAACACCATTGTAATTTTTTGAAAAATTCTTACTATCCATAAGACCTCATGGTGCGTTCTTGAGACTAGCTGGTTTATTATGTAGCTGCTTCCTCCTTCTCATTATTGCATATTAGATCTGAATTCAAAAGAAATAAATACATGACTACTTAAAAACAAAATAGAATAAAATTATATTCTACTCCAGAAGTTAGCACCTTAAAAAAATCTTTTGTGCTTATTTAACCTGCTATGTATTTTATCAGAAGTTTTGCTGAGTTTACTATGATAAATGCTGAAGCAATTATTATAAGATTATTTTTGTGCAATAGTAAAACTATTTTAATGTGTTGTAATTGCAGAGTCCTCTTAGTTGTTAAAAATTTCAAAAATGATAGCATTATAATCCCTGGTCCTACATTAAAGGCCATATTCTTCCCAAGATATTAATGAATAAAGTAGAATACTACTTGAAAATGTGTACTCAGGGAAGAATATAACCTTTAAAATTGCTTACAAATGGAAATCCATGCACTAGAATTGCCAAAACACATTTCATCACAACTAAAACTAATTTTCTATTCTTGCAGACTCAATTATAAAAATATCAAATAAAGTCCAAATAGCAAACTTAAGATAAATTTTCCTAATTTAAAGTTCACATAATAACATGAATGTATTCCATAAACTATTTCTCTAGCACAGTAGTTTTCAAATTTTCTTATACAGGTGGACCCTTACTTCAAATAAAAGCTTATCAAGAAGATCAGCTGATATAAAATAGAAGCCTACCCAACAAACACTCTGACTCCAAAATTTTATTAGTTGTTTTTTCAGAGGGGTCCATGAGGCATTTCTAAGAAATTGTTAATGCCCTGGAGACACTTAAGTCCACTGCTCTCTCATTTATTAGATGTTTATAATTTTTTAAATATTTAATAATTCTGAAAGTAGAAGAGCGCTAAGGACTAACAGAGACATACTTCTTTATTCTGTTATCAAAAATAGCCATCTAGAGACAGGGAAGTAGACTAAAATAGGTATGAAGACTCCACAAAGGTCCACAGAGACCCGAGGCTCTTCTTTCTCCTTCGCCATCATTGGCGTAGGCTACCATCCTCAAGGTCACTGTGTGGTCCAAGATGGCTGCTAGGTCTCCCCCATCTTACCTTATCTCTCACAATAGAAAGAAAGAGGAGATAAATCACAAAAAGCAAGTATATCCTAGACATCTATCTGCCTTTAGGCAGTCTTTGCACAAATTACTCCCAGTAATTTTTACTTACAGGTCCTTGCCCTGAATGTAGACACCTGGTCACACTAGCTGCGATCTACTTTTTCACAAGTCAGGTCTGTAAGTTAGATTTTTATAACTTAATAACTTACAACCTATTAAGTTATCCTGTTACTATTTCATGGTGGCTAAAAGAAGACAAGAAACTCTTGGGTTTTATTAATCATCTCACAGCATTTTCCTGTAGAATACCCTGGTCCTTAAGTCCCATGGGAATTATGCCATGGGCCTGGATGACTGAGCCCATGCATTATTACAGGAGAATAACATGAGGTTTGGAAAAATACATTTTATGGCAAGCAGTAAGCCAGCCTGCTCTTGACCCTATTTGTTGCAAAAGCAGCACTGAAAAATGGTCTAGGTCAAGAGCTATCAGGACCTTACATTCTTGGCATACCCAGCAAGAATGTGCAGGTCTCATGGTGGACTGCCTCTCCCAACAAACAATACCACCCTGAAAAAATTCAGGTTTCTGTCACCAATGGAAAAGAGAGGAATAAAGTTGAATACAAATAAGTAATGCCTATAGTACAACCTATTTCCCGAGATAGTTATTTTATATGGTAACATTTATTTTAGTAAAGCTTTAAATAACCCAATATATTCTAAAATATTATAATAAAGTATTTCATTATAATATAGAATTCTGGCTAAATTTAAAATGGTACCTAGATACTTTGAATAAATATATGAAAAATATCACTTCCCTGAAAACCTTTTAATCCAGGAGGTATATAATTTGAGGTGAGAAGTTTTTGTGCATATATTTTCCCTTTATTTTGTGGGAAGGGATTGTTTTGATGATGCCTTTGAGGCTAGCGGAGCAGAGAAATTGAGAAACTTAATAGAAATATTGAGAAACATCATAGAGAAACTGAGATGGCATCTCCTCATGTACCCAGCCTCACTAACTGGTTTAGAGTCTCTATCCTTCAAGGTATTCCTACTTCCTGTCTACTGTTTATTTATTTATGCCATTTGTCTCCTGCTGGAACTATGACTGATACTACATATGTCAAACATATTTCAGTACCAGGGTCTTTCCTTTGGATGACCTCTCAACCTGGATATCTGTAGTATTTGTTTTCTTACATTATTCAGATCTCTGTTCAATATTATTTTATCCAAAATGTCTCCTAGACCAGACTATTGAAAGAGACCTCTTGCAACTCTACCCTTCCTCTCTTATATTTGGATTCATTTTTTGTCATCCCACTTATTACCACCTGACTTTTTAAAGATCTATAATTTTTGCCTTATTTTTGATGGGATTCCTTGGGAACCCCATGAATGGTATGAAAACGCAAAATGATATGACACTGAAAGATGAACTCCCAAGGTCGGTAGATGCCCAATATTCTACTGGAGAAGAGTGGAGAAATAGCTCCAGAAGGAATGAAGAAGTTGAGCCAAAGCAAAAACAATGTCCAGTTGTGGAAGTATCTGGTGGTGAAAGTAAAGTCTGATGCTGCAAAGAACAATATTACATAGGATCCTGGAATTTTAGGTCCATGAATCAAGGTAAATTGGAAGTGGTCAAACAGAAGATGGAAAGAGTGAACATTGACATTATATAAATCAGTGAACTTAAAGGGATGGGAATGGGCAAGTTTAATTCAGATGACCATTATATCTACTACTACGGGTAAGATTTCCTTAAAAAAAAATGGAGTAGCCCTCATAGTCAACGTAAGAGTCCAAAAGGTGGCACTTGGGTGCAATCTTAAACATGACAGAATGATCTCTGTTTGATTCCAGGGCATAGTAATCCAAGTAATTGGATTACTTGGATTTCAGGACAGGAAAGCCTGGTGTGCCACTGTCCGTGGTGTTACAAAGAGTTGGGCATAACTGAGTGACTAAAAACAACATCTGCTGATGTCCATGTGTAGAGTCATCTCTTGTGTTGTTGGAATAGGGTGTTTAATACGACCAGTGCATTCTCTTGGCAAAACTCTGTTAGCCTTTGCCTTTGCTTCATTATGTACTCGAAGGTCAAACTTGCCTGTTATTCCAGGTATCTCTTGACTTCCTACTTTTGCATTCCAGTCCTCTATGTTGAAAAGAACATCTTTTCTTGGTGTTAGTTCTAGGAGGCCTTGTAGGTCTTATAGAACCATTCAACTTCAGCTTCTTTGGCATTAGTGGTTGGGGCACAGAGTTGGATTACTATGATATTGCATCACTTGGATTACTTGGATTACAATGTTAGGAACTTCCATTCATACTTCTTTAGGCATTCTATCAGATCTAATCCCTTGAATCTGTTTGTCACTTCCACTGTATAATCTTAAGGGATTTAACTTAGATCATACCTGAACGGCCTAATTGTTTTCCCTACTTTCTTCAATTTAAGTCTGAATTTTGCAATAAGGAGTTCATGATCTGAGCCAGAGTCAGGTCCCAGTCTTATTTTTGCTGATTCTATAGAGCTTCTCCATCATCAGCTGCAATGAATATAATCAAACTGATTTTGGTATTGACCATCTCATTTCACATCTAGCAAAGTGATGCTCAAAATTCTCCAAGCTAGGCTTCACCTAGCCTAACTTGATGCTGTGGTGTTGGAGAAGACTCTTGAGAGTCCCTTGGACAGCAAGGAGATCCAACCAGTCCATCCTAAAGGAAATCAGTCCTGAATATTCATTGGAAGGACTGATGTTGAAGCGGAAACTCCAATACTTTGGCCACCTAATGCAAAGAACTGGTTCATTTGAAAAGACCCTGATGCTGGGAAAGATTGAAGGCGGGAGAAGTGGACACCAGAGGATGAGATGGTTGCATGGCATCACCGACTCAAAGGACATGAGTTTGAGTAAGCTCTGGGAGTTGGTGATGGACAGGGAGGCCTGGCGTGCTGTAGTCCATGGGGTTGCAAAGTGTTGGACACGACCAAGAGACTGAACAACAGCAATATATTTCTTAACTATCTTCCCACACAAAGTTGACCAACTTGCCCCAATTACCTAGAATTTTCCCTGTTTTAGTACTGAAAGTTCTGTATCAAAAACAAACAAAAAAACCCTCGGTACTGAAAGAATGGCTCACCTGACATTCATGGTCATAAATTATCTGTGTGACTGTTCTCCAGCATGAGTGTAGGTGCAGAGTAGGTGAATCACAGACATAATTAAAGCATTTTGTGGAGCAATTATGATAGTGAGGTTTTGGTTATCAAAGGTATATGCAAGAGTGATTATAGTCTCTGAAATTTGATCTTGTTTGTAGACACTATAAATGCAGTATTTTCAATTTTTAAATGAGCAATAAGATATTATAAAATGTTACAAACATGATGGCATAAATAATTAATGAAAGAATTAATTGGATGCTGGACGGAAAGTCATTCATATGTTCCTCGTATTTCCCCATTACTATTACATCCCATCCCTTTCTTATTTCTACCAGTTCATGTAATAAATTTGAAAGGAAATGTACTCATTAGATTTTAGATAACTTAAGTATTTACACATTAGATAATCCCACCGACGAGTTCATGAGGGCAGGGATTTTTTTAAATTTTTAATTGGAAGATAATTGCTTTGCAATGTTGTATTGGGCCTTGCCATACAAAAGTGGAAATCAGCCGTTGTTGTTTAGTCGCTTAAGCCATGTTTGATTCTTTTGAGACCCCGTGGACTGTAGCCTGCCAGGCTACTCTATCCATGGGATTCTACAGACAAGGATACTGGAATAGGTTGCCATTTCCTTCTCCAGGGGATCTTCCCAACCCAGGGATTGAACCCACATCTCCTGCATTGTCGGTGGATTCTTGTAGCCCTGAGCCACTGAGGAAGCCCTTAAATTTTGATGGCTGTGGAATACTCTCTTGCATGGACAAAACATTTACTTCAGCACCTCCTTACCTTTGGATGTTTTGTTAGGTTCTAATTCTTTCCCTATTTGTAATAAGGGTGCACTGATCATGTGACTTCATGTTTCATCAATATCTTATTTTCTGAGAACAGATTTCATATTTGATATTAGAATGTATAGATTTCAGTATTTTTTAAATGTCTTAAATTTGGTCCTTTGCAAAAGTGAATTATAATGCATGTATGAAATTTTCAGACACACCTGTAATGGGCAACCATTTATTAATGTATTTTACTATGATGATTAAGGATATGGATTAGATTAGTCATATGTTTTAGGAAATTTCACATAGCATCTTACCAGTGGGAAATTTATGAAATGTATAAGTATATACTTAACAATTTGTACAAAATACAGTACAAAAAACTGTATACTTAAAGTTGAAAAATAAATAAAACCTCAGTACTGATGAAACTGTAACGCTTGTTTATCCTCCCCCACAATAGGATGCATGCTCTTTGAGAGCAAGACTTTGTTTTCACTGTTGTTTGTTTCCTCAGGAGCTAGAATAGGGCCTCATATTTGATAGTCAAAAGATCAGTATTTGTTAAATGAATGCATGAACAGGTGTACTAGATTGCTGGGAAAGGGATGGTTGGCAGTAATCTGCAAAACGCTGAAATGACCTTAGAAGTCAATGCAATCCTCATTTTGCGCAAGGGAACAGAAGAAATTAGAGGGTCTATCAAGGTCCAGAAGGGAAACAGAACTTATGCCAGCTGGTTTAATTAAAAGACTTTTGCATGAGATATGAGTTACAAGTATATTGGAAAAGCAGACAAACCAAGGTGGGGATGGTGAGACCTCTCAAACCTAAAACAATAAGTCTCTAGTGTGCCTAAGGGTGAAGAGAAAGAAGGATAAGGCAGTGTTTACCAGAACTCAAGAGCATGATGAATGGCAACCTCTGTATCCATCCAGAAGGATCAAGAATCTACAAGGAAAAAGGCACTTGCCAAGGCTGCCCAAAGCAAAGAGAAAGAGGAAAAAACCTGGTTTCTCCCATTTTTTTCTTTCCTTCCATTCTAGAATTGAGCTGGTATCCAGTTGACCAAGGAACCTAAAAAATAACTGTTTGCAGAGATGGGTAAGAAATGTATCTTTTGCAGTTGCATACAAACTGTAGGATTATGTGTTCTATTTATGTAAAGATGCCATTGGAATTTTGACAGAGATTACATTGGATATGTATTAAGAGATTGTTTTGAGTGGTTTGGACATTTTAATGATATTGTTTCAGTCCATTAGCATGAAGTATCTTTCTATTTGTTTGTGTATTCTTCAGTTTCCTTCAGCAGTGTCTTAGAATGTTTTTCTAGGTATTTTATTCTTCTTGATGCAATATAAATGAGACTGTTTTCTGAATTTCTCTTTCTGATAGTTCACTATTAGTGTATAGTAATACAATTGAATTTTGTATATTTATTTTGTATCCTCCAACTTTACTGAATTCATTTATTAATGCTAATAGTTTTCTGGTAGAGTTTTTATAGTTTTATTTACATAATATGGTGTCATATGCAAATAGTGACAGTTTTACTCCTTTTATGATTTGGATAACTTTTATTTGTTTAATTACTCTGGTTATGGCTTCCAATACAATGTTTAATAGCAGTGGTGAGAGTGGGCATCCTTGTCTTATTTCTAATCTTAGAGGAAAAGCTTTCAGTTTTTCACTGTTGAGTATTATGTTAGCTGTGAGATTGTCATATATGGCCTTTATTACACTCAGGTACGTTTCTTCTACACTCACTTGTTGAAAGGTTTTATCAAAAACAGATGTTCAATTTTATCAAATGCTTTCTCTGCATTTATTGGGAGGATTATATCATTTTATCCTTCATTTGGGTTGATATGGTATATCTCGTTGATTAATTTACAGATGTAGAACCATCCTGACATCCCTGGAATGAGTCCCATTTGATCATGATATGTGATTCTTTTAAGCACTGTTACTTTTGATTTGCTAATACTTCGTTGAGAATTTCTGCATCTATATCCATCAGGGATATTGGCCTGTAAATTTCTTGTTGAGTCCGTGTCTGATTTTGGTACCAAGGAAATGCTGGCCTTGTTTGAAAGTGTTCCCTCATTTTGTATTTTCTGGAGGAATTTGAAAAAGATTATTATTCGTTTTCCTTTTAATGTTTGGTAGAATTCACCAGTGAAGCCATTGGGTCCTAGGTTTTTAATTCTTAATTTAATCTCCTCACTAGTAATAGGGCTGTTTAGGCTTTTTATTTCTTCATAACTCAGCCCTGGTCCATTTCTCTTGAAATAAACCCAAATATTAAAATCCCTCCTTTCTGTGTCTTTTTAAGCCATGCTAACAACTCCATTTCTCCACATAATGTGGACTGCTATTGCTGCTGCTAAGTCGCTTCAGTCGTGTCAGACTCTGTGTGACCCCATAGACGGCAGCCCATCAGGCTCTCCTGTCCTTGGGATTCTCCAGGCAAGAACACTGGAGTGGGTTGCCATTTCCTTCTCCAGTGCATGAAAGTGAAAAGTGAAAGTGAAGTCACTCAGTGGTGTCTGACTCTTTGCGACCCCATGGACTGCAGCCTACCAGGCTCCTCCATCCATGGATTTTCCAGGCAAGAGTACTGGAGTGGGGGTGCCATTCAGTTCAGTTCAGTCGCTCAGTCGTGTCCAACTCTTTGCAACCCCATGAATTGCAGCACGCCAGGCCTCCCTGTCCATCACCATCTCTCAAAGTTCACTCAGACTCACGTTCATTGAGTCCGTGATGCCATCCAGCCATCTCATCCTCTGTCGTCCCCCTTCTCCTCCTGCCCCCAATCCCTCCCAGCAGCAGAGTCTTTTCCAATGAATCACCTCTTCGCATGAGGTGGCCAAAGTACTGGAGCTTCAGCTTTAGCATCATTCCTTCCAAAGAAACCCCAGGGCTGATCTCCTTCAGAATGGACTGGTTGGATCTCCTTTCAGTCCAAGGGACTCTCAAGCGTCTTCTCCAACACCACACTTCAAAAGCATCAATTCTTCGGCGGTCAGCTTTCTTCACAGTCCAACTCTCACATCCATACATGACCACAGGAAAAACCATAGCCTTGACTAGATGGACCTTAGTCGACAAAGTAATGTCTCTGCTTTTGAATATACTATCTAGGTTGGTCATAACTTTTCTTCCAAGGAGTAAGCGTCTGTTAATTTCATGGCTGCAGTCTCCATCTGCAGTGATTTTGGAGCCCCCAAAAATAAAGTCTGACACTGTTTCCGCTGTTTCCCTATCTATTTCCCATGAAGTGATGGGACCGGATGCCATGATCTTCATTTTCTGAATGTTGAGCTTTAAGCCAACTTTTTCACTCTCTTTCACTTTCATCAAGAGGCTTTTTAGCTCCTCTTCATTTTCTGCCATAAGGGTGGTGTCATCTGCATATCTGAGGTTATTGATATTTCTCCAAGCAATCTTGATTCCAGCTTGTGTTTCTTCCAGTCCAGCGTTTCTCATGATGTACTCTGCATATAAGTTAAATAAGCAGGGTGACAATATACAGCCTCAACGGACTCCTTTTCCTATTTGGAACCAGTCTGTTGTTCATTGACCATTAAAAGCAAACTGTGCTAACTGTGTGCTGTTTGTAGCAACTGCTTTGTTTCTGACCTATTCTTGCTCTATTCCAATTTCTTCCCTGGTCCAGTTTCTATCCTGTTCCTGATACCCAATTGTTTCCTGTTTGTTACCCTGCTTCTGCCTCTGGATTTCATATTATACTTGCTTTCCTGGGCTTGAGTTAGTCATGGTATTGGTATTTGTCTCTTTCCATTTGAGGATACCTCAATGAGCTGATTGTACTCTAATCTTGCTGTACTCAGCACTGCATTTTTTTGCACTATACTTTTGTGTGTAGAGAGAAGGGCAATTGAGCAGACTCCACTAAATATATATATATATATATATATATATTTTTTTTTTTTGGAGAACAAATACAGAATTTGGAAAATATCTGAAAAACATTAACAAACAAAAGTAAAGCCCACAAAGATACAGGCAAGGATGATGATGTTGAAACAATCTTTGGAAATACTGTTAATAAGTTATGCAATTTCCATAAATTTATAAAAGGCCAATCCCTTTCTTCAAGGTGGGGCCACTCTAAAGGGCCATTTTAGTTTTGGAGCAGCCTGTAGAATCTACTGAGGGTTTAACTGAAATTGTATAACATTCACCACCTCCCTTTGCCCAGCCCTACTTCTGTCAGGACCCCCTCATCCAGATGTTGATCCCAAGGGCATTCCCCAATAAAATTTATGCTTTCCAGGGTATTTGAATGGTAGCAAAATGTATACATTTAAATTTCACTTTGGTTGTTAGGATGATGTTGGTGTTGATTATAAGGGCGCACGGTCGAGGAGATGATTGCCGAAACTGTGGTAGTTGTGGTACTGGTAGTAGCAGAGGTGGTATAGGAAAGTGTTCACAGTAGAGTCCTTGCTGTAAGTAGGATGTGTAGGTATTGGGACATCACTGGTGGGGACCCTGAGAAATCTAGAAATCTGAGCTAATAGATCATTGGTTGTAGATATGCCTTTCAGTTAGGAACTGGGACAATTTTTATAAGCAACAGATAGATACTGGGCACGTGATAGGTGGAAGTCAGATTTTTATTGAAAACTGTTGTGAACATAGCCATGTGCTTGTGCATAGTTGCTCAGTCATGTCTGACTCTTTGTGACCACATGGACTTTAGCCTGCCAGTCTCCTCTGTCCATGGGGATTCTCCAGGCAAAAATACTAGAGTGGGTTGCCATGCCTTCCCTCAGGGGATTGTCTCAATCCAGGGATCAAACCCAGATTTCCTGCATTGTGGGCAGATTCTTTACTATCTGAGCCTCCAGGGAAACCAAAGAATACTGGAGTGGGTAGCCAATCCCTTCTCCAGGGGAACTTCCTGACCCAGGAATAGAACCAGGGTCTCCTGCATTGCAGGTGGATTCTTTACCAAGTGAGCTACCTGGGAAGCCCTGACAAGGCCATAGAAAGGGACTAATATTCCTGAACATTTTTGATGTACATATCACCCTATATGTACATGATGTACATATCATGTATGTAGTCAGCTCTCTGTGGTAGGTGCATTCCTTCCCCTCTTTGCCTCAGAACCCTAAGTCTGGGTCTGTCCAAAGACTTCAAAAAAAAAAAGCCTCAACACAAAGTGCAAAAAAGCCTTTTGCACTTGACCTCAAAAAGAAGAGACAGAAGGTCTTGTCCTGAAAAGATAATTTCCCTATACTCTTTTGGTCTCTGAGATTTATCAAGTTGATAATGTTCTTCTTCATCTTAAAGCTCTTCGGTAGCCCTCTAATATCTTTGCTGCTGCTGCTGGTGCTAAGTCGCTTTGGTCGAGTCCGACTCTGTGCGACCCTATAGACGGCAGCCCAGCAGGCTCCCCCATCCCTGGGATTCTCCAGGCAAGAACACTGGAGTGGGTTGCCATTTCCTTCTCCAATGCATGAAAATGAAAAGTGAAAGTGAAGTCACTGAGTCGTGTCTGACTTTTAGCAACCCCATGGACTGCAGCCCACTAGGCTCCTCCGTCCATGGGATTTTCCAGGCAAGAGTACTGGAGTGGAGTGCCATTACTTGCTCTAATGCCATTACAGAAATGGTAATGAGGCCTTGTCTGCATGGACAATATAGCCACACTGCTGTCATCCTACTGGCCTTCCCTTTAGCGATATGAGTGCCTTGGGAGGAGGACCTACATATTCTCTGTTCCTGCAAGGAACTCGGAGTGGGGCTCTTACCAGGTACTTAGTTATCATTTACTAAATAATGAATGGCAGTCATCCACTTATCATCTAAACCCTACTGTGATCAAGGATATTCATTACTTAATTAAAGTGAAACAACAGAGCAAAAGATATAAATCTACTTTAAAAAAATGAGGCATTTTTTCCAGTGACCTAGTACCAAATTTCTCTGAGCTCTATATCCAACTTGTCTTTCAAGTGAACACAGAACAGTTCTTAACCTAGTTCTTCTTTCTCTTCCAAGTTTACCTGATATGTCTAAGCCAAAAGCCCTTCAAAATATTTCAATGAACTTGCCTGCTACACATATATAATCATCATATAATACACATTCCCACATATGTGCCAATTAATCTTTTAAAATTTTCTTATTCTAAAAATGTTAAACAATATACTAAATGTACTGAATATTGTTCATGTAAGCTTTGTCTTCACATGTTGTCAATCATATGTAATATAATTGAACATAAGATAAAAGAGAAAACCCTCAAACTTATAATTGAAATCAAATACAAGTAAACCTGTACTTACTGAGACCGACCAAATTTTCTTCAGTCATTGAACTACTTCATAAAGGCTATGACATTTATCACAGAGATAAAGAGCCAAAATTCAGAGAGTATTATGAAGAGGCAAATCCCTGCAAAGTTTGAAATATCTCAACTATTCCTTTGAGATAATGTTACTGATGGGTTAGTTTGCTCTTGTCAAATTTTTCACCTTGCCCTTTTCAATTTTACAGTCTTATTACTGAACCAAGATTACTAAGAATGTTCCATGTTCATTCATTTTATAAACCTTTTTAGAAAATATAATCTCTGTATTCATTAATTGCATCATTCCTGAAAACAAAGATAAGACCTTTCATAGGTGAATTATTTAGTCTACAGATAATTTAAATCCTTTGCTTTATCCATGGATAAATATTTTTTAATTTCAGTTATCATTACCATGCTGAGAAGATTAAGAACTAATAGTGGGAAGCAAAGACTTTAAAAGGTATGGATGATAATATAGATGCAGCATATAGTTTAAAAGTGTTTCGCTTTTCTATTCTCCTCTTCATCACTGTTCTTCAATTTCCAACTTCCCCTAGGTAATTATGTATTTTTAAACTATAAATGACAAAGCAGATCTCATAACTCACATAATATCTATATAGTGAATTAATGTGGTAGTTGACCTCTGGCTGACATTACATTTTTAAAGGGAACTTGGGGGATGGGTAGAGAACTACATCTCAAAGCCACTACTGCTTTTTGTATTTGCCTGTAAAATATAGATTTCATAAAAGACTGCTTATATTGTTAGTTTTAAAAGAGATGCAAGTAACTTTAGACTCTATTAAAAGAAAAAAAGTACAAATTCCATTTGGATTTTCTAATATTCTTGATTTCCATAAGTTAAGGTATATATTTTAAAAATTCTATCAAATGAGGAAATCCATGAGAATTTTGAGGAAAAATTGTAGTGGAGGGTACTAGTTATTAAAATACAATATAAAGCTTTATCAGTTAAAACAAATTGATATTGATGCAAGAAATGAGACAAATGGGACATGATAAAACAACATATACTGTAAGATGTGACCCTTAATATGAGATAACAGGATCTGAATCAGTGTTAACTGGAATATTTTTGTTGTCTTGAAACTTTGATGAAATCCTAATCTCCGAACCCTAGGGATATCTGATTCACATATTCTAAACAGAAGAACTAGACATATTCCCATGGCACTTACTAAGAAATCAACACAAATCCTGATATGCTTCACTTATCATCTGTTTTCAAAGCCATCAAGTAGGAATTCATAGCGGTTTCAGAGTGAGGCTTTCTTTGGAGAAAATTGTACCCTTGGTAGAAAATACTACACATTTCTCTTCTATTGCTCATACTGGGCAAAGTCATGCTTTTGCAAAATCTTCCACCAAAGTGAATGGAACTTCAAGAGAATTACTCACCAATTCTGATTTGTGTGAACAAAAATCAGTTCAGTTGCTTAGTCATATCTGACTCGTTGCCACTGCATAGAATGCAGCACGCCAGGATTCCCTGTCCTTTGCTAACCCCCAGAGCTTGCTCAAACTCATGTACATCGAGTTGGTGATGCCATCCGACCACACCATCCTCTGTCGTCCCCTTCTCCTCTTGCCTTCAGTCTTTCCCAGCATCAGGGTCTTTTGCAAGGAGTCAGTTCTTCGCGTCCGGTGGCCAAAGTATTGGAGCTTTAGCTTCAGCATCAGCCTTTTCAATGAATATTCAGAACTGATTTCCTTTTGGATTGACTGGTTGGATCTCCTTGCAATACAAGGGACTCTCAAGAGTCTTCTCCAACACCACAGTTCAAAAGCATCAGTTCTTCAGCTCTTAACTTACTTTATAGTCCAACTCTCACACCCAAAATAACTACTAGAGAAACCATAGCTTTGACTAGATGGACCTTTGTCAGCAAGGTAACATCTCTGCTTTTTAATATGCTGTCTAGGCTTGTAATAGCTTTTCTTCCAAGGAGCAAGTGTCTTTTAATTTCATGATTGCAGTCACCATCTGCAGTGGTACTGGAGCCCAAGAAAATAAAGTCTGTGGCGGGGAGGCATTTCCTCACGCAGACTGGATGTTTCTGAGCTGTGAAAATTTAGGTCTGATCTGGTGGTGCTATTAAAACAGAGTGTGGTGTGAAAATCTTTTAGGGAAGTTAATCGAGGTTCTCCAGAATATGAGAAGTGTATCATAGAGATGAGAGCCTGATTCTCCCTAGAAAAGTTTGAATGTGACAGGCTGTCTTGAATTGCCTGAGATGGTAGGTCCAAAACCAATTTATAGATTTGAATGGATAGGGAGTTTGTCATAAAGAGACCTTGGAAAGTAATGCTTCTAGACTAGCCCCATTTTGAAAGGCTTTCTCCAAAGAACTTCCTGCCTGGATGAACAGACCCTCAGAGGAAGGGGCTGTAAAGGGTGTGCCAGGAAAGCAGGAGCTGACTGGGAGTCTTAGGAGGTCAGCAGGAATGTACATCACTCTAAACTGGGCAGAGGTCCAGGGAGCCAGAGTGGAAGAGGTCTTCAGATCACTAAATCACCCCTTAAGAGATGGAGTTTGCCTTTGGCTACCTGCCATGGAAGAGAGTTTTCAACATCTGGCCAAGTAAAAAAAAAATACGTTTGTGTTCTTTTTGTCTGATTCCCAGCTTCTCTTATCCTTAACTTGGAAGAGTCAGAAATAGCAGTGAGTGAAAGGAAAGGAAGTAATGAATAAAACCAAAACCATCCAACTACACCTTGGAGCAAAGAGGATACTTTAAACTGAATGTAAAGTAAAATTTTTAAAAATTCATTTGGTTGGGAAATTTTAGTACTTGAAAATAAGGTCTATTTATTAATACCTCAAATTGGCCATAAACGCCATCAGGCTTCATGACAGTTTTAAAATACGTCTTCATATTCTTTGACATTCTTCCTATCAAGAGTAGAGTGTCTGTCCCTTCTCCTTGTACCTGGTGAGTCTTTGTGACTGTCATTATGAATGAAACATGGCAGAAGTAGCTCTGGGTGACTTCTGAGCCTAAATCAGATAGGGAATGCCCCGGCCTTCTGGCTTCTCTTGAACACTTACACTGTGAGCCTTCAGCTACAATGGGAGAAGTTTGGCCATTCTGAGGTCATCATGTAGACAGGTCACATGCAGAAATCACATTGAGACAGAAATAGCAAGACAGAGAGGGGTTCACTGAACACAGGGTTGCAACAGAAGAGGTGAGTGAAGTGAGTATGGCATTCGCCTTGGCACAAAATTTAAGGGAGGAGTACCAAAAAAACCTAATGATCAAAATAAATCATATTTTAATGCAATGTTAAAAAAATAAATTTGAGGTAAATAATGAATAAAACATCAGCATTTTAAATAAGGGCAGGATCAGTATTCCCGATTATTCCTTTTTCTTCCAACTTCAGTATGGCTCACTCAGGAAGGCTGGTACTCATCTGATTAACTACAAAGGACCCAAGGCAACTTTGTGGGGTGATGAAAATATCTGACATCTTGATTTGCTTGTGTTTATATAATTATCAAAATGGACTGAAATGTACACTTGAGATGTGTACATTTTATTGCTTGTAATTATACCACTATTTGTGTATAAGTATTTTGAATTGTGACTAGACAAGTAATCTAATTCACTCTAAGGAGTGTTGAAGGAATGCTGCAGGAGATGCAGAGTTTAATCTGTTTTTAAAAGCAAGTGAGCACACTGGATGGTCTGTGAACAGCATTTGTGTGTATGTGACATCTGGGACTGCCCTGTTTACCTAACTGCCAGCCTGAATATGAAGCTGACACATGGAGATGGGTGGGGTCAAAAGAGTCAGAGCCAAAAAGGCCAAAGCCCTAACTGATCTATGCCTGATTACTGGTTTCCTCTGGACATGAACCAGCATCCATTTTATTTAAAAGTCAGTTTATGTTGGATTTTCTATTACACACAATGAAATGACACACAATGAAAACAATATACAGAAACAGGAGGCAAGAGGAGCCAGTGGTGGGCAGAAGTCTTGAGTCAACAGAAGTAATACACCTAGCGTTGTCAACAGAACCTACCACTTTCCAGGCACTGTGCTCGCACAGGTTGAAAGACAGGACATGAGACAGACAAGATCTCTGCTCTCATAGGGTGTAGAGTCTAGCTGGGGTTGGGAGAGAGGAGGGAGGACAGTAAGCATTCTGGATAGTGATAAACACTTAAAAGGAAGTAATACAGGATAATGTGGCATGAGACAGACTACTGCTTCTGTTGGAGCAGAAGAGAGGCCTTCTTCACAGAGGTGACATTTGACCTGTGACCTGAATGAGGAGGAGATGCGAGCTGTCTGAAGCTCTGAAGAGAAATCTTTTCAGGTAAAGATACTGCAGCACATTCCCAGAAGAGAAGAAAGAGATGAGAGTGGAAACTTCCTAAGAACGTTAATGTGCACTTGGAGGTCTGGTTAAACTGAAGATGCAAATTCAGAATTTGGGGGTGATGACTGAGATTCTGCATTTCTGACAAGCTCCCAAGCAATGCAAATATTTCTGACTTATGGACCATATTTGGAGTAGCAAGGCCCTGCAGAGTTGCTCCCCAAAGTGTGGTCTACAGCTTGGTCCACACTGACATTTCAAGTTGCTTTGAATATCTTTATATTAATTTAACATTGATGCAACATCCATGCATGTAATCACTTTTTAGTAATCCATTTTAAGCACAATGGGCAGAGATACACTGGGAGTTTAAAATGCAAAATCGGACTCTGCATAGACAGTTTGAGAAACACTACCCAAGAGCCTACAGTGCTATAGCTGGAGAGAACTGAATTATCTTCTATAACTGCTAAGAAGCTGGAAACTGTGAAGAAGCTACAAAAACTGCAAAGAAGCTGGAAACAAGGTACGATGGAGAACAGAAATGAAATGTCAGGTCCAAAAAATGGGGATTAGGACAATCAACATTACTATTATCACCACACACATGTATAAAGACAGACAGACAGATACACACACACACACACACACACACACACACACACACACACACAGCTTCCATACAGAACTGGCAGCCAGGCATCTATCATCTATTTCTCAGATAAATACCCAGAAATGTCGTTTGTAAACATTTCAATGACTATAAGCTGAGACTTCCTCCTTCTGGAAATTAGGGTCTCCTACGTGCTATTTCCTCAAAAGTGAAACACATGGGTCAAGAAGGCTTCCCAAGGATAGAGACTAGAACTGTTTATTGCCTCTTTATTAAATAGATCAGAACATTAAGGATCTCTAGACTTTCAAGGAACCAATTTAAACAAATATTTTCAGAGGAAGAGGGAAAGCAAGAGAAATAGGGAAAGGACTACAGTGAATCATAATTATGGTAGAAATGCAGAAACTCAAAGAAAACCTGGTCTGTAGAGCTACATCCTCTGAAACAAGCTTACAGTTTTCTCTGCACGTTTGTAGTATAATCAGAAATATATCACTTTTCTCGATGAGTTTCACCTATGGAAACTCTTGTCTTTCCCATATTCCTAGCTATTCTTTAACAACTCACACTAGATGATGGAACCCAGCGTGTTCCTAGGAAGTTGAAAGTACTGTTTAGATCACCGTGAATGGCTTGATATGTACGTTTCATCAGTTTGAAAGCTTTTAGTCGCCAATAACAGAAGACACAATTCACACTAGTTTAAGAACTAAAGGATATTTTTGTCTCATGTAAATGAAAGTAGAAAAGAGGGCATAGACTTCAGGTAAAGTGTGATCTAGTTATCCAGTGGCACTCTCAAAAACACAATTTCTTTTCTCTATTCTTTCTGTCATCACAAAGGAGGTGTATTACCTAAAAATTATGATATGACTTAAGCAAGTTCTCATTATGGTTATTGCTTATTTATTTTGACTTCTTTTTTGGACAACTGATTTATATTCTAATAGTATACATGATGCAGAAGAAATACTTTATAGGAGAGAGATTCCAAATGTCATTCTAGCTGGTATAAACTCAAGTCAGATTATTTGGATGTGTTCCACCCAAAAACAAGCTCATCCTGAAGCTTTCTCCTAGCTTTTCCTCACTGCACCATAATTCTGTGGGTCCATGAGTAAATAGAGTCAAGGTCAGATGGTCATGACCTCCCAATGCCCTTTCTTTCTTCCTCTGATAAGACCCAGTCAAACACAGTATGCAGTGCCTCTGTTCTTCTATAAACAGTTTGTTATATGAAGAGAGACAGATTACCCTACATGTTCTCAAAAGAGATATAATTTTTACATTTTTCACATGCCTGGGATTCTCTCCCAGCCATTCTTTCCTCCTAATGGATTTCTTGTAGACATATATTTATTATCCTAACATTCTTCTTTTTCAATCTTGTCTGTTTTCAGTTATCAAAAGAAGTTAAAGATTGTTTAAAATAGCCTATTTTTTCCTAACATTGAACAAACAGAAAAAAAAAGTATCCAAACTCCTTTCTTTTAGTTGAGAAACTGCTGCTGCTGCTAAATCACATCAGTCGTGTCCGACTCTGCCATAGACGGCAGCCCAACAGACTCCTCTGTCCCTGGGATTCTCCAGGCAAGAATACTAGAGTGAGTTGCCATTTCCTTCTCCAACTAGAGGCCAGTTAAAATCATAGTTATCCAGCCAACACTGAATATAAAAACCTTTCTGCAAACTATAATAAATAAAAAATGAATATTTGTTATATATTAGCTAATCCTTAGGCAGGAAGAGATGTAAACACATCATCTAGTTTGCATTTAAATAGAGCATTATTAGTTAATAACAGACACAGTTGTTTAAAGATATGGAAATAAACCATTGGCCTACAATTAGAATTCCTCCAAAGTCATTTAGTCCTGGGAAAAGGATCTGGTTCATACACAATACTGACCTGGGGCCCCTGTAGTAACGTCTACCAAGTGAGGGAAGGACTGGATCACTGTCAGGAAAGCAGAACAAAGACTCTTGCCTGGGAGGCAACTTTCTATCTTGATGGATCATACATGGAATTTCCAGGATTTCTTTCTGGCAGACACTAAGGGTTTTGAGTAGACAAACTGGACCTTTTGCCAGTATCCAAGTTTTATATACTTAATTGATATTTGTATCAGTACTTGTTAAATTATTTTTAAAAAATCTAGCTAATACTGGGAGTCCACAGAATTTTTCCCTTATAAAATTGGTCTGAACATTATTCAGGTTTGATAGAAACAATTAGTGTGCAGAATGCTTCCCTGAGAAAACAACTGGGATGCAGACAATGTTCCTAATTCCCTCATCATTAGATCCGAAGACTGTGCTTTACATGAAATAGAAAGAATAGAAAGAATCATTAGTCTATACACAGGGAGTGAGTTTAAACCCACCTCATGGAGGAGAGCAGCTCTACTTTATCTGCTTTATACATGGGCTTTTTCTGTAAGATTTTTATTTTAATTAAAAAACATTGTTTAAACCAGTGCAATAAACCACAGTGTCTTGTTACTACCAGAAAGCTTGTGTCTGGGTTAGAACAAGTGTAAGAGAAAACAGCAGTAATAATACGAGTTTACTTCAAAAGGAGATGATCCTGAGTGGAATCATCCCAGTGCTGGATAGTTTCATGGAAGAAGCAATGGAAACAAAATGCTTTTTTGACCTCTGATGTATTACCATTTAAGGTGGGGATGTACAATTTGCTTTGCTAAATGAGACCGGAACAACAGTGTCTTTTAAACCAATCCATTATTTTAATCTCATGTATAGATTTGCGACAAACAAAAATATTAAATTTGTGTACACTTGAAATGCCATTTTGCCTTTCAAGACTCTCAGAATACCTTTAGTAGCCAGTTATAGCATCATTTTCCTTCTGTACTTCTACAAACTAGTATTTCATGCACTTTCTTTACATCTGAGAATAACCAGATTTGGAAAAGGACAAATGGAAGGGCTTTGCTCTTCAAAGAGGAGCAATCATCTGGAATTTTTAAGCAATAAGAGAATTCTTTCCAAATGGGGTGCCTGGAGATGACTCTATGACAAGAAAACAAAAGTTATATAGATAAATCATTCATTTTTGCATTTGTGTATTTAGCCCATGTCAACTGAACACTAATTAGATATGAAATATTTTTCTGTGGTCTGAGGATAAAATGGTGATGCAGGCACATCTCTCAAGTAGTTTATGGTCTTAGAGAGAACGGAAAGATTGCATATATAACTAAATGCATAAACTGAATGTATAATTATAGAGTTGGATGAATACTATGGAACAAGCATATAGATGAGAATGTATCTCAGTGGGTTTATCCTAATTATGGGGAATATGGAGTAAAGTCCATGGCAGTGCTATTCACCGAAATACTGAACTGTGAAAGATGGCCTGAGCAGAAATATCATGGCTCCATTTTGAGTAATCTAGGTTTGAGACAGATATATACAGGAAAGTCAAACATTCAGATAGATGAAGACGTCTGGATTGAAGATAACAGTTTAGGAATCCTTAACCAATAAATGATAAACTAGAGGTGAGAATGAACTGACTTAGAGATAGAGTTAAAAGAAAACAGGGCCTATCATTGAGTCTTGAGGAATTCCATTTAAAGATTAAGGAGCAATTAGTTGGCAAAGAATATCGAAGAGTGGTCTGACAGAGGCAGAGCAGCTTTGCAGCTAATAAAGGTGATGATTCTGGGTCCTTCTTTTGTCTGGGAAAAGTCCTAGCAACAGGTTTACAGGGTACCGTAGTTCTGAAAAAAATTCACAAGAAGGATATCTTTGTTTTTCTTTTCTTAAAGCAGAGTCTCAAATTGTACGAGCTTCAGGACTCACTCATCTGCCCCTAAGAGGAAGGCGTAAAACCAAGAGAAGGTGATTGCATGGAAAGACAAGGGGAGGGGAACAGTTCAGGGAGAGAATGTGCAACAGTTATGGACGCACCTGAGAAGACAGGACTAGGAGGTGAGGAACATATCCATTGGATTTAGTGGATGGAAGCTCACTGTGTCCCTAGTAAAGTCCCTTTAGTGCCCTGATGGGCCAGGAAGCCAGATTCCGTTAGTTGGTTTCAACAAACTTAACTGTGAAGGAAAAGGGGGAAAGCGTGGTAGCTGATGAGAAAGGAGCTGCTCAGGAAGGTTATTTTCTTTTTCCTTTGTCCCTCCATCCTTTCCTTTCCTTTCTCCCTCCTTCCCTCTCCCTCTCCTCTCTTTCTTCCTCCTCTTCTGCCTCTTTTTCAGAATGGTGAAGACTGAGAGTGTTGATTAAAGGTTACACAACACAGAGGTGTGCGGAAGAGACAAGGGGAAACCTTAAGCTGGGATGAATTTCCACTTACTATATCTCAACTTTTATTTTCAAAAGAGTCAGAGGAAATGACTATCCATATACTATGAAGAAATCTAGTCAGTATTTTTATTTCACTGGTGGGAAAAAACTAGGTGGATTCATAATGTTTATAAAAGCACAAGGGTGCTTGGGCTGAGGATACTCCATTCAGGGCATTGAGGTCACTTTACTCAATTCCTAGTCATTTGCAGGCAAATGTTTTATTTTGTAGCTTTCTGAAAATATCCATTTAAAAACTCAAACCAATTTCCCCCTGAAGTCTTGTCTATTTTATAACCTATTTCCCCTCAAACAGTTGGTGAATATTGTAGAAATATATACAAATCGCTTTTTAAAGACAAATCAAAAATTACAATTCTGCCAAGGAAAAATAGATCTTTAATTCAGGATATTAAATACATTCTTTAAACATTTTGATTGGGCTTCTGCGTATCCTTTGATGTATGCCCTAACGTTACATTTATGTATTGAAAAGGGAGCAATTTTCTTTCCCAGACAAGATTCCTGGGACTCATGAATCGAGGATTTCAGAAAGATAATCTTAATCGGCACAAGATAGAAATAAATATGCTTTTTCTGGCACCTTGTAATTCTGAAGTCTTCTTACATTTTTTTCCTTTGTGTCTTTTAGTTCGATTGTTGTCAAAAAATGGACACTGATGCGCTAAAAGTTACTTTTTACAAAGTGAGGTTAGCGCCCAGGCATCCTCATTAAAGTGCTTCTCATCACTTTAACAAGCAGAGAGAGAGACAGACTGTGACAGTGTGAGGGAGAGAGAGCGAGAGAGTGTGTTAGTCGCTCAGTCGTGTCCACCTCTTTGTGACCCCATGGACTGTAGTCAGTCCATGGAATTCTCCAAGCAAGAATACTGGAGTGGGTGGCCCTTTCCGTTGGGATTAAAAAGGAAAAAAAAAAAAAAAAGACGTTCTCAGATTTAGAAATAAGGCCTGCCAGTTCCCAAAGGTTGCCAGATTCAGCAAATAAAATCAAAGCCTTTCAGTTAAATCCGAATTTCGGATAAACAATTTTTAGTGTACAGAAAGTGAAAGTGAAGTCGCTCAGTTGTGTCGGACTCTTTGCGACCCCCTGGACTGCAGCCTACTAAGGTTCCTCCGTCCATGGGATTTTCCAGGAAAGAATACTGGTGTGGGTTGCCATTTCTTTCTCCAGGAGAACTTCCCTACCTAGGGATTGAACCCAGGTCCGTCGCATTGTAGGCAGATGCTTTACCGTCTGAGCCACCAGGGAAGTGTATAGGAATTTAGTGTAGAAGAATATTCCAAATAGTGCATGGGGCAGACTTGTCCAAATGAACGCTTCTTTTTTAAAAAATTGACATTGGAATTAAACGGGGCTTCTCCCCAGCAACCTCGCGGAGCCCACTCCCCCACATCCCAGCCGAGCGCCCGCCGAGCTGGTTTAAACCCCGGGCCGGCCGGCTGGGCCGCGCCCCCTGATTGGCCGAGGCGCGCCCGCCGCCCCGCCGGCCGCAGGCGTCCACGCAGCCCGGGCGGCCCGAGCCTCGCAGCCGCCAACGCCTCCGCCTCCGCGGCAGCCCCGGTCGGCGCAAGTGCGGCGCGCGCAGGGGGAGGGGCGGCGGAGGCTGAAGCTGGCTTCGGGCCGCCGGTGCCCGGGCGGGATTAAGTTTCTCGGTCGCGCGGGGAGCGTCTGTGCGCGTTCATCCCGAAGCTCCTCGCCGGGCCGTTACTTCGGGACAGGAGAGAGCAAGCGTGGGCGAGGCGAGGCTCCTCGCGTCCCCACCCTCTGCCCCTTTAGCGTTCCCTCCGGGGGCGGCCGTCGCGAGCCGGGTAAGCGGCGCCGGGGCCCGGGCCGGGAGGCCGGAGCGCGCCCCCGCGGCCTGCGCGCGCCCCGGCTGGGAAGGTGCGAGGGTGCCGGGGGCTGGGCGCTCGGGGCGGGCGGCGGGAGGGGTGAGCTTGCCCCACCCCGCGCTACCGAGAAGTCGCTGCTGCTTTGGCTCTTGAAAAGAATGGGAGTCTGGAAGTTTCCTTTGCGACTCGCCGGCTGCCCGAGCCGTCGTCCTGGTTCTTTCAGCCACTTCCCTCCTCTTCTGCTCTTGTTGACTCTAAGAGGCTGAAAAGTTTCATCTTTTCGTTCGCCTGGAAGGGCATAGTAAGGGTGCCGGGAGGGGGAGCCCCGGGCCTGGCACGGGCGCCTGTTGCTGTTCGCTGCACTGGCCGCGCCCCAGGCCGGACGCCCACTCCATCGCTCCGCGAGGGTCTGCAGGGGATGGGGATGCGCCCCTAGACTGGCGATCCTCGCCTCGGCTGCACCGGGGCACCCAGAACGGGCGGTTCACTGGTACCCGCCCCCACTCCTCACCCCCTCCTCCTAGCGCCCGTGCCCTAAACATCTCGTGTCCGCGTTGGTGGCAGCATTTTCTCTCGCCTCCCCTCCTCTGCCCCCCACCCCTAGCCCGCGCCAGTGGGCGCCTTTGTCTGCAGTTTCGCAGCCTCGGGATGCCGGATGTTTCTAGGGAAGCGCTGCTCTGAATACGCTGTGCGTGTATGTGTGTGTGTTTGTTTCACCGGTGGTGATGGTGTAAATTCTTGCTTGCGTTCTTACAGAGGCACAAAGGCTGGGCTATTCTTTCCTGTAGATCGCGTGGAAATTCAAGCTGGGACTGCGGAGAGGAGGAGGGGCCGTGCGAAGGCCGGAGGTGGCCGCCGCTCCTCAGTGTCCGGGGGCGAGTCGAGGGCGGCGGGAGGCCCCCTCCATCACCGCGGCTGGCGGTGCCGAGGTCGCTCTGCTCGGGCAGAACCTGGGTATGGGCGCTATGTGCCTTGGGCGGAATGGGAGCTGGTGGGAGTGTTTCAGAGATACCAGATGAGGGGACCTTACTTCCACCAGCCTAGAAGGAAACCTCTCCAAGTTCTTTTGATGTCGAGAGGAGAATAATCTGAAAAGTGGCCAAACTTGTCATCCAGCTTTGTTGGACAGCCACGGTGTAAACACTCCTTTTCTTTGGACATTTCTCATTTAGGTTGCCTTTTAAGAATAAATAACATCTAGTCTGAAAAACTTACAAGGTGATGCAGTGGGATTTCAGGATTACATGTACATTTGGGTATAGGTGAGTAAAGTGAACTTTATATAAAAAATTGCATCATCTAAATTTGCTTAATACTTGCTTTAGCTCTTGGTAGAATTAGGCAGTTGAATTAACCACCCCCACGAAACTTGAAGTTCCTTGGCTAGAGTTCTAATGCAATGCAAAGCTCGAGATGAATGCACCTGCACCCTTGCCTGAGGGAGGGGCTGGAAGCTTTGGAGGGTGGTGGAGATAATTTTTTCTGGGATGCCCAGATTTCCTACTTGCTAATGGGCTAGTTTATAAATGGGCGACATTTATCTAGACTGGGCTGTACTGCACACTCTGCTCCCTACAGTTGACAGGAAAATCCTTAAAAGCAGAGATTTGTAAACTTAAGGGCCATGGGCCAAATCTTTCTGCCGCAGCCTGTTTTTTTCTCCTGAAGTTTAAGAGCTTTGGATGGTTTGTACACTTTTAAATGGTCGAAAGACGCAATCAAAAGAATAACACTTAATGACGTGAAAATTACATGAAAATCAAATTTCAGTGCCCATAAAGTTTAATTGGAGCACAGCCACACTCATTCCTTTTGTCTGTGGTGCATTCTTACTGTTGGTATCTGGTTTCACAGTAGCAGTGACATAGTTGATTGGTTGCATAGTTGAGATAGAGATGGATAGCCTTCAGAGTCTGAAAAGTTTACTGTCTTACTCTACAGAAAACGTTGCCAATCAAGATCAGGCTTCAGAAGTATTGCTTACATACTCCCTCTTGTGATGATCGTATTGTTTAATTTCATTGCCTTTTACGCCCTGTTTCTGGTATCCTAGGAAATGGCAGACTGTTCCCCAGTAGTTGGACAAGTTAATGTGTTGGATTTTCTCATTTCCATGTTTCACTGTCAAAAAGTTTTCTTAAACTTTTGGCATCTTTCTTGTTTAGAATCTAGCCTAAAATGGGATTTCTCGTTAGCAGAAACTATATATTATCTTAAGTTTTTATATAGATAGCTATATCTCAAGGTGCTCTGCAGTGAGTTCTGGTGACTTCTAGTTACTCTGCTACCTGAGCAGTTTTGATAACTGTATCTTCGTTTATTTATGTAGAGAGAAGCAGAGGTTAGGGGGTGTCATAAGTTCCTTTCCATAGGCAAGTTGTCACCTATGCAAAGGTAGTTTGGGGGGCTCCTTGACTCATCATTGCTTGTCTTGCCTACCTTATTTGTAAAACAAACAAAAAATTGATGAAGTTTCTCTCAATGTCTTACTACTAGATTGCTCACATGTGATACCTTCTCTCCCATTTCCTTGGCTCTTTTCAGTATTTCTTTCCCTTCACCTGTTTCTGGTTACCTTTCTTCCTTTAACACACTGCTTCATTGTAGTGCCCGAGCCCAGTGGTGGTTGTTGCTGGGGAAGGGAGAGGTGGAAGTCAGGTTTTGTTGTGTTGCAAATTTCTGGCATGTAGGCAGTGCCCCATTTGGTCCCCGCAGTCCTCTTTGCATGTCAGATAACTTTTGAATGCATAAATGTGGTGTCAGAGTAGAGGCTGTCCCCACAGTTGACTACATGTCTGCAAGGCTTGGTGCTCTGAGATATTTATGGAAGGCCTTGAAATGTAATTTCACATTGATTCAGGTCTTTAGCTGCTGTGGTGGAGGGGCTCTGCTTTCCAAAGAAATGCACCCATTGTCTAAGTTTTAGATTAAGGGACTTGAAGCTGGAGAGTAGCAGTGAATTGCCTGGAAGATACTGTCCTGCGTTAAGAGCAGATGATTTTCTCCAGATGACATCTGAAGTCTGATATCATAGACTTGACTCAGGATAAGTTGCTCCATTTTGTATATTTACAATATTCACAAAGCCGTCTGTGCTTTTCACAAAAGATCTTTGGGCAGAGATAACATATTGGATTGGAAATGTCCCTGTATGTTATTAGAGCAAACTACACATCTATCAGCCAAAGATTCTGTAATTGAGTGAAGAAGTAAACACCTTCCCATACAATTCAGGACTGCTTGATGGTGCATGTGAATGATGATGTTTTCTACACAGTCACATGTGCTCTTAAAACACATTTGGCCCTAAAGTAGCAGTTCATTTGATATTGTTATTAATACATTGTTACATAACATTATCAACCCCATATTTATAACAAGAACAGAATTATTTTCTCTTGTAAATTAGTTTCCTGCATAAAAGAGCATCAGTATAAATACAATTGGAAATGACATGTAGTATGGTAAAGTTGATATACTGTGCTTAAATAATTATAGTGGATTCCACATGGGTGAGGGCTTCCCTAGTGGTTCAGACAGCAAAGAGAATGCCTACAGTGCAGGAGACCAGGGTTCGATCCCTGGGTCAGGAAGATCCTGTGGAGAAGGAAATGGCAACCCACTGCAGATTCCTTGCCTGGAAAATTCCATGGATGAGAAGCCTGGTGGGCTATAGTCCATGGAGTTACACAGAGTGGGACACGACTGAGCGACTTCACTTTCATTTTCCACATGGGCGGATAAGAATAAGGAGAGGAACTGTTTCTAGACAGAGAAAACTGATATCCTTGCTTTCCTATGAGACACTTCCCAAGAAGGTCTAAGATAGTCATTCATTGAGAAGATAGTAATAGATGAGGAGATAGGAGGAACTGAATTAGGCACTGGAGACAGCACAAATAAATACAGTGTTCCAGAAGAGTACTGTCACATCCTGAAGTACTGGAGGTTAGAACTTCAGCATATAAATTTGGGGGAGGCACCATGATAAATTCTTAAGGACACCATAAGGCGCTCTCAGACTGTGAGCTGTAAATTCGTCAGACCTTGAAGAACTGGACTGTTTGGGAGCCAGGGAGGGAAGTCTTCTAGGAGGCTGCTATGGTGGTGTAGCTAAGCATTATTGTAATTTGATGTTTGGAAAGAAGGGAAAACTGTTATATGAGGAAAAAGGTATTTTATCTTTGGTCTGAGGCCACTCATTTTGTGTCTTTTGATGTTCACTGGGAAATTGGCCTTTTTTGGTAGACAGAATTAGTTTTCTTTTGAGTGTTTCATGAAAGCATCAATTTTCTTAAAATATTTCTTCTCTCGCAAAATGAGTAAAACATTAAATTTGGCAAAGATGACCTGTTAGCATTGTCAGCATCTCATGATGGTTTTGGAGTGTGATTAAAACAGTATTATTTGTTATTTAGATTATATTGGCCTGACAGTTGTGTGCATAGCCTGTGCACATTTTGTGGGCAGATATTTGGCAAAGTCTTTTTCCCCCTAGAAATTTAGTCTCCATTTGGGAAAAATATAATTTAAAAAGTAATTTATATCCCATATCATAAAATGAAAACTTTTTGAAGTGATGAAATTATATTTGTTAGCGAAATGTTAAAGTAGTTCTTCCAAATTTGGAGAGCTGATTTTTTTTTAAAAAGGTAAAACAATACTTAAATTCCTGCTTTTTAAAAAAATTCTTGATGTGGTAGTTAAACTTGTTTGGTCTAGGGAATTGTTATCTTTGTCTTCCTTTCAGTTTTAATTACATCTGCAAAATCAGCATTCATTATAAGTGAAAAGTAAAACACTTGTAAGAAAGGAAAAAACAGAAACATCAGTTACTAGACAACAAAAAACCAAAACAAAAACTTAAGGAAAAGCCTGTTTCATTTGTGCTGATGATTTAATGTTGACAGTAAGAATACGTTTAGGAATGCTTTTCATTTACTCTATTACTTATGTTTTAAAACTAGTTACAGTAAAATACATAAGATAGCTTTTTTTCTTTTAGTAACTTATTTTGATGATTAAGAAAGCACATTGAAAAATATGGATGACATAGGCAGGGTGCAAAGAAGCTGAAAACTTAGCTATAGTTCTCTCACCTAGGTGCTACTGCTAAGTCACTTCTGTTGTGTCTGACTCTGTGTGACCCAGTAGATGGCAGCCCACCAGGCTCCCTCCTCCCTGGGATTCTCCACGCAAGAACACTGGAGTAGGTTGCCATTTCCTTCTCCAATGCATGAAAGTGAAAGGTGAAAGTGAAGTTGCTCAGTCGTGTCCAACTTTTAGCGACCCCATGGACTGCAGCCTACCAGGCTCCTCTGACCATGGGATTTGCCAGGCAAGAGTACTGGAGTGAGTCGCCAGTGCCTTCTCCCACCTAGGTACTAAAGAAAACAAGTATTTTGTGAAATGAGGACCCCCAGCTGGTTTTGATATAAAATGAAAAGTACAACTGTTGATCAGTAGTTGTCACTAATTGTCATTCTTCTCAGTGAGGATAATTTGAGATTATTAAACATCCATGCATTTGAATTGATTTTAATAGCATCCGTTAGAGCTAGTGTCTCTTGACTCTTTAAGGAGGTATAATATGGCTGAGCATCATGTGGTACACAGGAGGCCAGTGGAAAAGGCATGTTTAAATCTTGATCTGGGCTTAAAAGTAAATGTTTTTATAGACCTATAGTTAATTTTGGATTAACTTTACAATATGTAATTAGGTGGGCCCTAGTATGCCTTGCTTCAGGGACCTAGCTGAAGAAAACGATAATGGGAATCTGTTATCCACTGCTCATAAGACTTCACTAAACTAACAAAACTGTGACAACAGAACCATAAATACTAAAGATTATTCTACAGTTAAAAGGTCCTCCTATACAAGGAATGGCTAGCTTCTCTTGTATGTTACTAGTTCTGCCCTTCACCAACAGGTCCAGTTTGTCTAAGGCTTTACTGGATAATGTTGAAAAGGTTTAAGTCAAGTATCCCCCCCAATCCACCCGAAGCTTTCAGAGTTATTTGTTTTAGTAAGTCAAACATGAAGTCTGCCTCTGGGCAACATTTATTTCCCTACTGTAGCACTGGAGGGCCTCATCTATAGGAGTCAGTGGACTTTTGACTGACACTGACCCCCTGCTTGGCTACTTCATTCATGATTTATCTGGGAGTGGTGAATGTAGTCATGCTGTTCTCTTTTAGAAAAAGTACAGTGCTGGAATGCCTCTTTATACTGATTAAATCTGCAGAATATACATATATATGTGTGTGTATTTATCCCTCTTATCAATTCAGTTCAGTTGCTCAGTTGTGTCCTTCTCTTTGCAACCCCATGGACTGCAGCATGCCAGGCTTCCCTGTCCATCACCAACTCCCGGAGCCTTCTCAAACTCATGTCCATTGTGTCGGTGATGCCATCCAACCATCACATCCTGTGTTGTCCCCTTCTCCTCCCGCTTTCAGTCATTCCCAGCATCAGGGTCTTTTACAATGGTGGCCAGGTATTGGAGCTTCAGCTTTAGCATCAGTCCTTCAAATGAATATTCAGGACTGATTTCCTTTAGGATGGACTGGTTGTATCTCCTTGCAGTCCAAGGGACTCTCAAAAGTCTTCTCCAACACCACAGTTCAAAAGCATCAATTCTTCAGCACTCAGCTTTCTTTATAGTCCAAATCTCACATCCATACATGACTAATGGAAAAACCATAGCTTTGACTAGACAGACCTTTGTTGGCAGAGTAAGGTCTCTGATTTTTAATATGCAGTTTAGGTTTGTCATAGCGGAAATGGCAACCCACTTCAGTGTTCTTGCCTGGAGAATCCCAGGGACAGGGGAGCCTGATGGGCTGTCATCTATGGGGTCACATAGAGTCAGACATGACTGAAACGATTTAGCAGCAGCACCAGCAGCAGCGGCAGCTTTTCTTCCAAGGAGCTAGCATCTTTTAATTTCATGACTGTAGGCACCATCTGCAGTGGTTTTGGAGCCCATAAAAATAATCTCTCTCACTGTTTCTATTGTTTCCCCAACTATTTGCCATGAAGTGATTGGACTGGATGCCATGATCTTAGTTTTCTGAATGTTGAGCTTTAAGCCAACTTTTTCAGTGTTCTCTTTCACTTTCATCAAGAGACTCATTAGTTCTTTGCTTTCTGCCATAAGGGTGGTGTTATCTGTGTATCTGAGGTTATTGATATTTCTGCCAGCAATCTCGATTCCAGCTTGTGCTTCACCCAACCCAGCATTTTGTATGATGTACTGTGCATATAAGTTAAATAAGCAGGGTGACAATACACAGCCTTGGCGTACTCCTTTCCTGATTTGGAATCAGTCTGTTGTTCCATGTCCAGTTCTAACTGTTACTTCTTGACCTGCATATAGTTTCTCAGGAAGTAGGTCAGGTGGTCTGGTATTCCCATCTGTTTAAGAATTTTCCACAGTTTGTTGTGATCCACACAGTCAAAGGCTTTGGCATAATCTGTAAAGGAAAACTAGTTTTTCTGGAACTCTCTTGCTTTTTCCATGATCCAGCGGATGTTGGTAATTTGATCTCTGGTTCCTCTGCCTTTTCTAAAACCAGCTTGTGGAAGTTCATGGTTCACGTACTGTTGAAGCCTGGCTTGGAGAATTTTGAGCATTGCTTTATTAGTGTGTGAGATGAGTGCAATTGTGCTGTAGTTTGAACAGTCTTTGGCATTGCCTTTCTTTGGAATTGGAATGAAAACTGACCTTTTCCAGTCCTGTAGCCACTGCTGAGTTTGCCAGATTTGCAGGCATATTGAGTGCAGCACTTTCACAGCATCATCTTTTAGGATGTGAAATAGCTCAACTGGAATTCCATCATCTCCACTAGCTTTGTTTGTAGTGATGTTTCCTAAGGCCCAATTGACTTCACATTCTAGGATGTGAGACTCTGGGTGACTGATCACACTATCATGATTGTCTGGGCCATGAACAGCTTTTTTGTATGGTTCTTCTGTGTATTCTTGCCTACCCCCTCTTAATATCTTCTGCTTCTGTTTGTTCTGTACCATTTCTGTCCTTTATTGTGGCCATCTTTGCATGGAATGTTCCCTTGTTATCTCTAATTTTCTTGAAGAGATCTCTAGTCTTTCCCTTTCTATTGTTTTCCTCTATTTCTTTGCATTGATCATTGAGGAAGGCTTTCTTACCTCTCCTTGCTGTTCTATGGAACTCTGCATTCAAACAGGTGTATCTTTCCTTTTCTCCTTTGCCTTTAGCTTCTCTTCTTTTCTCAGCTATTTGTCTATAGCCATAGCCATATATCTATCAACATCTTTGTCTAAACAGTCCCCCTGGCCTGGATTTTTCTCCCTAGGCTGCTCTGTTAAATTCAATGAATAATCTGTTGGTTGCTAAACTCAGGATGTTTAGGCTCTCCACTTTTCTCAAGGAGTAGGGAGGGCTTGTTTAGTATTTTACTGAGGTATTAATATGATCGAAGTTCACATATGATAAACTTCATGTATTGAAATTGTATAGTTTTGTTGGGTTTTGACCCTTGTGAAACCATCCTGGCAGTCAAGACTGAGCATGTCCATCCCTGGCAGATTTTTTTCTCATGCCCCTTGGTAATCCTTTCCTGCTTCTCCTGCTTCCCCATCTCCAAGTAACCACTGATCTGCTTTCTGTCACTATAGATTAGTTTGCATTCTCTAGAGCTTTAAATAGATGGAGTCATACAGTGCGTTCTTAGTGTCTGACTGCTTTGACTCTATTTTGAGCTTATCCGTGTTGCCCCTACTCATGGTTTTTACTGTTTATTGTTGAGTATTAATTCACTGTACGAATATACCATTCAGAGGTTTTTTTTTTTTTTTTTTTTTAATAGTTCAGGATTCTCATATACTTTGTTGTCTTGTAGTGTGCTTGTTTGGTTTCAACTGTGTTGGGTCAGACTTTTGTATTTGATAGCTTTATTCTATCTTCTTAAATTCCTGTCCCTTTGGATCAACATAAAATTTGAATACCCTTATTTAATGTTAGTTGAAGTTTCAAAATATATGTTATGTTTTGTTTTTAAAAAAAGCCTAGTAAATTATAAAATAAGGAGGTTTAAATTTTTCTAATTTTTGAAGCTATCAGGTAATATTAAAAAAAGTTGCATGAGTATTGAGGCTTTCCACAAGCTTCTGTATATGACGTTGTGAAGTCACTCTTAATATTGAGCCCCACGTTTTATTCCAGAGTGCTTGCCTAGTTCTCCTGACCCTTGTGCATATTTTTGGTAGCTCTTACAATTTTGAAAGATTTATTGGTAACTTCTTTTGACAACTTTATGTAACAGTCATATAATTAATTGGATAACAAAGGAATAATTTGGTGCCTGAATTATCCAAATAATTCCCTCCCCCCCAGTGTATGTTACGCCTAAGATCATTGGACACACCAGGAATTGGAGAAAGGATAGTCATTATTTTATGAAAACATGTTATTCTTACTGGGGTCATTCAGATTTCTCAGGCCATTTTTAACATTTATATGTTTGTCGCTACTTTCTCATCACTTGATTGAAATTATGTGTAACAACAAAAACTACAAACCCCAGAACAACACAATTTAAAGCAGGTACACTCTCTGGATTATTACAAAAGTAAAAGTTGGCTTACAATCTTAATTTTAACAGCCCTTTGAGTGCCTAGTAAAATACAGTTAATGTTTGTGATTAAATAGTACATGGGTTAATTAAGAAGCAAATAGTCATGTTTATTGAAAGAATAAGATCTTTTAATTTGTTTTTAGAGAGAAAATACCAGGTTGTTAGGATGGCTTTAGTGAGTCCTATGGAATTACATAAGGTAACTAAATAGTGTAGCCTGTTATAATTATTTCTGAATTAGTAATTAGGGGGTTGAATTGGCCCACACTTACTTATCTTATATGGCTAAGGTTTGTGCTTGAGTAAGTTCATATTACTTTTGACTTCTTTGTATAATTTTCCCTTATCTGAGCAGCTTGGAATCTGGCCAGCATGATGGAAATTATCAACTGATTTTCCTCAGTGTGTCTTCAGCAGTGTAGACTACCACTGCCCGATGAGCTTACCAGCTGGTTTAGAGAGTGGCATCTCTTTTCTGTCAGAGGGATACAGCATTCTCTCTAGAGAGTTTTTAGTACAGGTTATGAAAAACATTGGTTTCAGTTACTGTGGACAAACTTTGATTTATTTTTGAGTGTTTGCCTGTTCAGTTAATGGAAGATCTAGAGGTGAATTTGTTTTGGTTTAGCATGGAGGTCGGAGAAGGTACTGGCACCCCCACTCCAGTACTCTCGCCTGGAGAATCCCATGGCAGGAGGAGACTGGTGGGCTGCAGTCCATGGGGTTGCCAAGAGTCGGACACGTCTGAGCGACTTCACTTTCACTTTTCACTTTCATGCATTGGAGAAGGAAATGGCAACCCACTCCAGTGTTCCTGCCTGGACAATCCCAGGGACAGGGGAGCCTGGTGGGCTGCTGTCTATGGGGTCGCACAGAGTCGGACACGACTGAAGTGACTTAGCAGCAGCAGCAGAAGCATGGAGGTAAATAAGAGAGCCCAATCACTGATTTTTTGATTTTTTTCCTTCCATGTTTTGCATGCGTGTGTGCTCAGTCTTGTCCAACACTTTGCGACCCTGTAGACTGTAGCCCACCAGGCTTTTCTGTCTGTAGGATTTCCCAGGCAAGAGTACTAGAGTGGGTTGCCATTTCCTGCTCCAGGGGATTTTCCCTCAGGGATTGAACCTGTGTCTCTTGCATTTCTTGCATTGGTAGGCAAATTCTTTACCACTGAGCTTCCTGGGAAGCCCAGATTTTCCATGTATGTAGAAGTCAATGGCACCCCACTCCAGTACTTTTGCCTGGAAAATCCCACGGATGGAAGAGCCTGGTAGGCTGTAGTCCATGGGGTCGCTAAGAGTTGGACATGACTGAGCAACGACTTCCCTTTCACTTTTCACTTTCATGCACTGGAGAAGGAAATGGCACTCCACTCCAGTGTTCTTGCCTGGAGAATCCCAGGGACGGGGGAACCTGGTGGGCTTCTGTCTATGGGGTCACACAGAGTCGGACACGACTGAAGAGACTTAGCAGCAGTAGCAGTAGCAGATATTATTTCATCTTGGATCTGGCTGGAATATTTTGATTCCACTAGGATTTTGAATTTTTCTTACAAATAATTGTTTGATGTCTAAGATATTTTGATCTTCTATATTTAATGCGACTTGATTAAGGTTATCTTCCATAAGTCAAGGACTTCCTTGTGGTTCATCTGGTAGAGAATCTGCCTGCAGTGCCAGAGACCTGGGTTCGATCCCTGGGTTGGGAAGATCCCCTGGAGAAGGGAAAGGCTACTCACTCCAGTATTCTGGCCTGGAGAATTCCATGGACTTTATAGTCCATGGGGTTGCAAAGAGTCGGACTTGACTGAGTGACTTTCACTTTCCATAAGTCATTTGTTATCACATTAGCATAGGAACCAAAGTGATGTCAAATGTGATGTCAATGATGATCCTTATTTAGGGTCAGCTAAATAAACAGTAACCTGGCCTAGAGTGTTGGCCCTGGTGGGAGTTTTGTAAGTACATGTTGAGAGTGATAAAGCATGAAGAGTCCTTACTTCTAATGGATTTTTACCCATAAAGTAATTCTTATATTCTATTTTTAAATGTTTGTGTTTCCCAGAGTTCCAGTCTCTGTTCTCTCCTTAATCTCTATTTTCTCCCTGATTAATCTTCTTTATCTTCAGCAACATCTTTAGGCCAGTGATTCCCTGATTTATACTTGCAGATTTTTTTCTCCTTAGATTCACTTATGTAATTGATTCATTCTTTCAACAAATATTTATTGAGTGCCCATTTTGGGCCAGCCACTGTTTCTAGGGCTGGTGATATAGTCCAGTGAGAAAAAGAAATCAACAACATTGAAAGAAACAGAAACAAAAGTTCCTACCCTCATGGAGCCTAAATTCTATTATTTCCTGTTTTCTAGACATTTCAAGCTCAATATGCCCAAAAGGAATGCATTTCTACCCCTTTTCTCTAAGTGACATTTCTTTTTCTGCTCTTTAAGCTAATGATGCTCTGGTATTTTTAGTTTCCCAGATTAGAAACACTGAGAGTTGACCTCTGTTGCCGTCATTCACTCATGACACCTGTCCCAAACACACAACTAGTGGTCACTGGTCCTTTTAAGACTCTCTAATGTGTGTGTCTGTATCACCTCTCGTTTCTTGGCGTTAATCTTGCTCACATTTCCTCATCCCCTGCCCCACCCCACACCCCACCCCCTGGACTGGGCTGTTTTAACAACCTAACATCTGTTTGTACTATTATTAGTTCTTTACTATTAAAAAAAAATTTTTATTTCTTTGGCTGTGCCAAGTCACAATTCGGTTGAGAATTGTGGGATTTTTTTTCTTAGTTATGTTGTAAGGAATCTTCGGTTGAGGCTCATGAACCCTCGGTTTGCAGGATGGAACCAGGGCCCCTTATGTTGGAAGCACTCAGACTTAACCACTGGACCACCAGGGAAATACCTAGTTCTTTTCTATTTTTGATGAACTATGTAGCATATTGCCAGAATTTTTTTTTCCTCAGAAAATAAATTTTAGTAACCCCCCTCTTCCTGCCACCCCTGCCCCCATGTATCTAAAATTCGCTGCTCTCCCCTGTAGGGCAAAGTCCCAGGAAGGCCATGAAAACATGGCTTTCCTCTTCTGTCTAGTGTGGCAGCCTTGTACTACAGAACCACTGTCATTAAATTACGTGGTTTTGTTGTCTTAGCAGGTATCTTTCCATTTGTAAGAGATGCCATTCCCTCTCCTGGCTGTCCCTCATATCCCCAAGTTGCAGGTCTTTCAGGACGATTCACATGTCACGTTCCCAGTTGTTTTTTTTTTTTTTTCTGACTCATTCTGATAGCACTGGTTTCCTTTTACTCTCTCCAAAATTAGCACATCTTGTTGCAGTGTAATTATGTACTGTTTTCTACAAAATTAAGAGCTCGGAAGCAAGGTACCTGTCTTTATTTTTCTTTGCCATATGGTTTAGTGATAGAGGCAGATAGTTTGTTTCTTTTGAAGGGGGCTTAAAGTTTATAGAATTTAGGATGGCCTTCTTAAAAACAACAAAAAAAATTATGAAAAATAGATGTAAAAGTGCGTATGAATTTGTATGAGAACGGAAGCATCTGATGTAAGTATCTTCCTGCTGAATCTGCCTGTGCCTTATGCTTCGGGAAATGTAAGTGCTTATTTAAAACTTGCTAAAATAGTGCTGTGTATATGTAATTTTTTATCGTTATTGATTTTCTTAAGTTAGGGATAGGAAACAACAGCATCAGTTAGCCATTCTGATGCTAATACCGTTGATAGTAATCATAATGCCTAATGCTTCTATAACTTCCCATTTTCTAACCATTTTCACATACTTTATCTCAGGAGATTCTGATAACTGACTCAAAGGATAGTGACTCAAATGTAATGAGTTTTACTGTGTTTGGATACAGGAAGATTGCGTTGCAGTTATTCCTCTGAGATCAGATTTCACATTGGCAGGGAGATGATTCAGTTCTTCTGGGCATCTGTGACCTTAGTCAGCACGCCCTCCACCTCCTGTTAGCCTGGCAAATGCTAAGGACTTTTCTCAGGGCTTTCTAACTTGCTTTGCTGTCCTTCAGCTTTCTATTTCTTCCCCCTTTCAGCTTCCTCACCTCAATATTTCTTCTTCCTTTCTTCCTGTTCATTTATATCTGTCTTGTCAGACACCACATCTATTCCCTCTCTGTCTGTCTCCTCTGGTTGGTAACTTAGCACTTTTAAAGTGTCAATTCTTTGACTAAGCTGAATTTTGGATTACACTTTCTTTGGGTTCATTTCTACTTCTTTGAAGTATTTTAGAGGGAGTGATTTGGAGGATCTTCAATAGTACAAAAAGTATGTTTATTTTTCAGCAATGGGAAAGCTGACCTAAAGCTAAATGCTTTATTTACTACATAGGTAAGACATGGTGTAACTTACAAGACCAAGGTCAGAAATGATCAAATTTTCACTCCTGTTAAACAGTTACGTTCAAATTGGAAACAGCAGACACTCAGTTCAGTTCAGTCACTCAGTCCTGTCTGATTCTTTGCTACCCCATGGGCTGCAGCAAGCCAGGCCTCCCTGTCCATTGCCAACTTCAGGAGTTTACCCAAGCTCATGTCCATCCTAGGTGCAGACACTAGAAAATGGAATAATGATAGCAGTGGCTTTCGTATGCCTGTTTCTTCTAGGCATTTTGCATATGTTATTGTTAATGCTTACTTTACAACAGCAGCTCCAAGAAGTTAAGTGACTTGCCCAAGATCTCAACTAATGAAATGTAAGAATGTTTTTTCAAGAGAGCCTTATAGTAGCAGTTTGGGACCTCTGAAAGGATGGCTGTCTGAGGCTACTTATCTGAAGGTAAGTAGCTATTTTCTTTCCTGTAGTATTATTATTAGAACACAGAGCTATGATTTGGTGGAAAGCACTTGGCTTTGATGTCAGTCAAACTCAGATTGGCTTTTAATGTTAGCTTTTAATGTTAGCTCTGGTGCTTACATACTTCATGAGTATAGGAGAAATACTTTAATCTTTCATCATCAGTTTTCTTACTTGAAAGTGGGTATATCTAATATTGAGCTATTGATAGGTTTAAAATATGACAGCTGTTTCATAAATGGTTTCATTTCAAAGAGTGAAAATAAATGCCAGTTCATTGTCTAAAAACTCACTTGTGGAAGAGTTATTATAGTAGATGCAACAGAAACCAATTCTTATATACAGTTTTATTATCAGTTATTATTGAAGAGTATGTTTTAACAGTCTTAAATGACAAATTATTGGCTTAGTTGTGGATTACAACACACCTACATCTTAAATATTCCAGTGGTGAATATATATTAGGAAACCTTTGGCTCTTTAAGGGAATATTTGGTGGTTAATTTGTACCTGAGCAATAAAGTTGCTTTAAAAAAATTCACAAAATGACATGGAAAATGAAACAGTTCATTGTTTAGGGAATTTAATAGACACCCAATCTAACAGAGTAAGATTTTTAAGCTTATTATTTCTCCCTTTTCTCCTGCCCCCATATCCTCTTGTAGATGAATTAAGACTACCTTCGGTTGAAACTTTTAGATAGTTATTGATGTTTTATTATATAAACTTTACAGTGCCCCTGCAAAATAATGGCTATAGAAATAGGATTGCTTAATAAAAGATCTGAGTTATGTGATCTTGGGAAAGTTAGTAATCTCTCTGGCCTTTTACTCCTTATCAGCAAAATAAGGTTTTAACAAGTTGTTTTGGTAAAAGGTCACAAACTTTTCTGATGTCTTTAAATATGACATTTGAAATTATTAAGCATTAATAATTGCAAAAATGCATTAATTTATTCTGCCAGCTGAACTTAAGGGTTCTAAATGCTCCATGACAAATATTGCAAAGAATGGACTCAGAGCAAGAGAGTGTGATCTTTCGTGAGCCTTTCTCAGCACATGCCTGGTACTTCTCAGCACAGCAAAGGGTTGAAACTGAGTCAACATGAGTGGAGACCTCTAGACCACAAGCATAGTCCAGGAAAGAAAAACAGCTAAATTAAATCACATTTCAGTATGCTGTTTTCTTCCCAGAGGGTTTCCTGTTAGAAATTTGAGGCTGCCCTTTTCTGGTTAAAGTTTGTAAACGTTGTCTTTGTTTCCATCCAGATTCAGCAGAGGGAAATCATGAAAGCCACAGGCTGAATTTAGGAAGCACTGATTGATGGGGAAAAATAAAAATATCTAATTACATTTAGTACTTACAGCTAAATGATAGCTAAGGGGCGATATGATAGACAACGCTTCATAATTTTTTGTAGAAAAGATTGCAGAACAGGAAAAACTGTTTGGGAATGGTGGATATAGAGTTATTATTTAAATTATGGGGCAAAGGCCTTGGATGACCTTTGATGAAGAGCATGAACTAGCTGGATGGGGAGGTAAGTTGAAGCAGTATGGTTGTAATATTCTGACCTTCCATCTCCTAGTTCCACAGTGTATCTGTGTTGAAAAGTTTGTCTTTCTTTAGGGTTTTTCCCTAAGGAATCATTGAGTCACAACTGACAAAGCCATCAGTTGTTTTGTTATATGCTAGTATTGTTACTGAGATCTCACAAACTCATCTCTGAGAGGGCAGCCAGGAACGACAGAGATTTGTCTGTCACCTTCTCTTGCAGTTGGTCAGTCCTAACACAGAACTGACTGGCAGCTGCTGGGCCATGTTACAGGGTCCTATGGGGATGCTTTGTGTATTTGTGCTTTTTCTAAGCGCCAAGGACACCATTGGCCCTGCCCACTGGAGAATTGCTCCGTTCCAGGCAGGCAAAGGGCAGGAGGCAGGCGCCTGGAAGTAATTTCTCTGGTGGATTGGTTGCCAGCTGTGGAATTACACCTGAGGATTCTGTGGCAGAGTTAATTCTCCTGTCCATTTTCGGTTTCCCTCAGTTCAGTTATGTGGCTGGAGGGAGTGCTGTGTGAGCAGCTGGCTGCCTCTGTAGTCTGATGTGGACCCAGTGTTGTTTGCCTGCAGGGGCGGCCCTTGTAGGGATTCCCCTGCCTCAGTTCAGTTCAGTCGCTCAGTCGTGTCCGACTCTTTGCGATCCCATGAATCACAGCACGCCAGACCTCCCTGTCCATCTCCAACTACTGGAGTTCACTCAGACTCACATCCATCAAGTCAGTGATGCCATCCAGCCATCTCATCCTCTGTCGTCCCCTTCTCCTCCTGCCCCCAATCCCTCCCAGCATCAGAGAGACAACTCTTCGTGTGAGGTGGCCAAAGTACTGGAGTTTCAGCTTTAGCATCATTCCTTCCAAAGAACACCCAGGACTGCTCTCCGTTAGAATGGACTGGTTGGGTCCCCTTTAAGTCCAAGGGACTCGCAAGAGTCTTCTCCAACACCACAGTTCAAAAGCATCAATTCTTCAGTGCTCAGCTTTCTTCACAGTCCAACTCTCACATCCATACATGACCACAGGAAAAACCATAGCCTTGACTAGATGGACCTTTGTTGGCAAAGAAATGTCTCTGCTTTTGAATATGCTATCTAGGTTGGTCATAACTTTCCTTCCAAGGAGTAAGCGTCTTTTAATTTCATGCCTGCAATCACCATCTGCAGAGATTTTGGAGTCCCCCAAAATAAAGTTTGACACTATTTCCACTGTTTCCCCATCTATTTCCCATGAAGTGATGGGACCAGATGCAATGATCTTCGTTTTCTGAATGTTGAGCTTTAAGCCAACATTTCACTCTCCTCTTTCACTTTCATCAAGAGGCTTTTAGTTCCTCTTCACTTATGCCATAAGGGTGGTGTCATCTGCATATCTGAGGTTATTGATATTTCTTCCGACAATCTTGATTCCAGCTTGTGTTTCTTCCAGTCCAGCTTTTCTCCTGATGTACTCTGCATAGAAGTTAAATAAGCAGGATGACAATATAAAACCTTGACATACTCTTTTTCCTATTTGGAACCAGTCTGTTGTTCCATGTCTAGTTCTAACTGTTGCTTCCTGACCTGCATATAGGTTTCTCAAGAGGCAGGTCAGGTGGTCTGGTATTCCTATCTCTTTAAGAATTTTCCACAGTTTCTTGTGATCCACCAGTCAAAGGCTTTGGCATAGTCAATAAAACAGAAATAGATGTTTTTCTGGAGCTCTCTTGCTTTTTCCATGATCCAGCGGATGTTGGCAGTTTGATCTCTGGTTCTTCTGCCTTTTCTAAAACCAGCTTGAACATCTGGAATTTCATGGTTCACGTATTGCTGAAGCCTGGCTTGGAGAATTTTGAGCATTACTTGACTAGCATGTGAGATGAGTGCAATTGTGCAGTAGTTTGAGCATTCTTTTTCATTGCCTTTCTTTGGGATTGGAACGAAAACTGACCTTTTCCGGTCCTGTGGCCACTGCTGAGTTTTCCAAATTTGCTGCCATATTGAGTGCAACACTTCCACAGCAGCATCTTTCAGGATTTGAAATAGCTCCACTGGAGTTCCATCACCTCCACTAGCTTTGTTCGTAGTGATGCTTTCTAAGACATTTCCCCTGCCTGGTTCTGTCCAAAAAGTTTGCCCAGCCTGTTGCTGCTTGGCTTTCAACACTGACAGTGTGGTGGCAAACAGGAACAAACTGCCCACCAACCTAAATTCCTGAGTTTAGCTAGAGGATGAGAAAACAGAAGAGGCTAAATCTTTATTCTCAGAAGCATCTATTTTTTTTTTCTGTGTCACCATATTTGGTGTGAGTAGATTTAGAGAGGGTCCCTTTCCTGTAGGAATGATTGTTTTAAGAGAGAACAAAATGGATGGAAAATACATAAAAATACTTGCCCAGTGAGAAGGTATTGGAATCTGTAGTTCTCTAGCAGTGTGTATGTATGTGTCTCCTTGGCTGTTCTTTAAAAAAAAAAAAAAGGATGATGGAGGAGGAAGGAAATGAATATAGTACAATGGAATATAAAACTTAATTGGTTTGTAGTATATTTTTAAAAATCCAGCCTTTCAAAAAGTCAATTGAGTAATAAAGCAGCCTGAGGTTCTAATGCCAGACACACTGCTGATTCTTATTGTTTAAATTGCTGTAGTTATTTTTTAAATTGTAGTTCACCATACCTTAGCTAACCTGCATTTGTCTGTGCCCTACGTGTTTTTTAAGGCTGCTTTCAACCATAAAATTGACTTCAACTTTGAGTGTGAGCAATAAATAAGGAGCTTGACTCAAAAGCATCACAAAATATAATTTATGTGTGTGTTACTGGAAGTGGATATGAATCTGGTAAAATGTCTGTATAAAATTAGTATTTTTGTGCTTTTAGAAAATCTGCAGTAAAGGACAGAACATGTTATACCTTTTGAAAGGACAATGAACCTTTCACTTCAGGCCAACAGTCTTAAAAATAAAAGGAAGTAGCTTTCAAAACCAAAATAAAGTTAATGAACATTAAATAAAGTTAATGTTTGTTAGTATAAACACATTTCTGTGTAAGTGTGTCTGTCAGTCAGTTCAGTTGCTCAGATGTGTTCGACTCTTTGCAGCCCCATGAACTGCCGCACGCCAGGCCTCCTTGTCCATCACCAACTCCCGGAGTTCACTCAGACTTGAGTCCATCGAGTCAGTGATGCCATCCAGCCATCTCATTCTTGGTCGTCCCATTCTCCTCCTGTCCCCAATCCCTCCCAGCATCAGATTCTTTTCCAGTGAGTGAACTCTTCGCGTGAGGTGGCCAAAGTACTGGAGTTTCAGCTTTAGCATCATTCCTTCCAAAGAAATCCCAGGGTTGATCTCCTTCAGAATGGACTGGTTGGATCTCCTTTCAGTCCAAGGGACTCTCAAGAGTCTTCTCCAACACCACAGTTCAAAAGCATCAATTCTTCAGTGCTCAGTCTTCTTCACAGTCCAATGCTCACATCCATACATGACCACAGGAAAAACCATAGCCTTGACTAGACTGACCTTAGTTAGCAAAGTAATGTCTCTGCTTTTGTTGCTAAATAGCCTAATATCTATATGTATTTTCAGTAGGTTCTTTTCTCCGTATTAGAACATTCCTAGGAAAAGGAATGAGATGATGATTATCACCAAATTTGTTTAGAGTATGTAGATTCCTGATCAGAGTAATGGTTATAATTTATGTATTTCCAAATGTGGATTAATATGCCAGTTGCCCATATTATAATTTTAGCTTAAATATATTGTGTGACTGTTCATAGTACTGAATCATCATTTACATATACATGAAAGATAAGTTTTCTTTCAACTGAAACAGATTTATATTTATGTACTCTCTTGGGTTGACCCATCATTTCCAGTGGTGGGGGTTTTAGTTTGCTCTGTGTGTGTGTTCGGAAGTCGAACAATAATAGTCATTTATCACTTAGTGCCCTGCTGCTCAGTCTCACTTGGAATTAGCTAATCCGGAGCCATAGATCTGCTTCTAAGGCTCTTATCTCACAGGGCTCGGTAAAACTAGAAGCAGTACTTCTAGCCATCAGAAAATCAGAATAAATTTGTTTTTAATGGTACAAGTAGAGCTTCCTTATGAAATATTAATTTTGAAGAAATCTTTTCATAATATTTCCTGTCATTTTGTGGGAGTTAAGTGATCTAGCCTGAAGAAATTATCTTTTGGTAGCATTTGCCAATAGTAAAATATTTTTCCAAGTAATTTAGTAGTTCAAGGTGAAACCTTTTTTTGTTGGGACAGGATGATAGGGAAAATTTGAAAAATATTGTGAATAAGGAAGAAATTAATCAGCTCTAGTCTCATCCTCCAAAATCAGGTAGGTATTAACATTTTTACATGTTTATTGTCAATTGCTTATTTTTCTATTTTTTGTTATGAAAACTTTATAATGTACATTTTATTATGTGTATATTATAGTGAATCTTCATGTATCCATTATTCACTTTTAATAGCTACTGTTTCATGTCCAGTCATATTTCTTCTGTCCTCTTCCATTTTTTTGGAAGAAAATATCATGCATTTGACCACTTTATCCATAAATATTTCAACTCAATTAATTTTTATAAATATAACTTTAAAACATTCTAAAATTATAGTTTCCTTAAAAAAATAGAAAGCTAAAGTCACCTTTTGATCTCTCTCTGATGAAAAGCTACCACTTCTGTCTGTCCGCTCCTAAAAGTAACTATAACTGTAATTGATTTTAGAATGTGTCCTTTTATGAATAACTCATTATTGTAATGATAAAATAACATAAATACCTTTTTATGTGTAGCATATATTATTATTCTATATATTAAAAATTATAGGTTGACATCAGACTGTTTACAACTCTCATTTTCAATTTAGAGATACAGATTGTGAGCCTGTTCTTCAATGAGTCTAACCCGTTTATATTTATTGTGAATATGGATATCTGAATTTATTTCATTTCTCTTTTTTAATGGTGCTTTTTCCGTTTTCTTTATTTTCTGTATTCCCAAACTCTTAGATTGCTTGAGTATGGTTTGTTCCATCTTTTTTCCTCCTGGTTTATAAATTGTAAATTCTATTTTGTTTTTTAGCGTTTTAATTTTAACATAGATGTTTGGCTTATTTTTCTAGTGGAGTTTGAAGTGAAAGTATTTCTCTTCTCCTTTGACTAGAATATTTTAGCCAGAAATATTTTCATTACTTGTGAATGTTTTCCACAGTTACTGTGGTTTCATTTATAGAATGAAACCTTGTTAGAGCTCACATTCCTGTATCAACAGTAGATTTATGATTTGTTCGATTTAAACCCGATGACTTTTCTTAGGCTCTGATCAAAACTGAGTTCTTTATAGTATTTTATTCACCTCCGTATAGAAGTTCCCCATGCTTTGTTTTTTTGAAATAACTCTCTCTCTTGTAAAATTCTTAATTGTCTCAGTTTTCATATTAAAGTTGTATTTGCTTGTAAGTTCCCTCAAATCTTTATTGGAGGTAGAGTATTCACATGAATTGGTTAAAGGAGGAAGGGTTCATCTTAAGAAAGATAGTGGTTTATTTGGGATGTGATGGTGTGGCGCTGTACCGAAGCAGAGTGTAATAGGCGTGTTTGATTGGAACAGAGAGCCTCATACAGATTAGCTCTGGCAGAGTGGAGTGCACTGTAAAAATGGATGTCAGTGGCTGTTTCTTGGGGGCCAGTTTTACCTAGTTTTCTGCTCATTAGCTGTGCTGGGTCTCCCGGGCAGTACTTGCCTCTCTGCTAATGTCAGCTGTGTTCTTCTGTGTCTGTCCACTGATTGGTTTCTGTCTCTCATGACTCAAGCCTGTGTGTGCCCCTCCTTAGCTTCTGCATTCTTACTCATGCTTCTTCTGTGTTTTCAACTCCAGCTCCACTACTAATTGGTTTATTCTTTCAGATTCTCAAGAGAGAGGCGCTAGCCCAGGTTTACCTCCTAGGTCAGCGCTTAGATTGTCTTCCCCTGAGTGAGGGGCCCACCCTTTGCTTCCTGGGTTATGGCGGGAGGGGAGGGGCGTAGCATAGTGTGCAGTGGCATGTTCCTTGGAGCAGGGGCTGCGGGAAGGTTGCAGTCTGCAGTAATTAGTGCAGGCTGCTGTAAATCATGCCATAGGCTGGGTGGCTGAAACAGCAGAAATTTATTTCCCCACTGCTCTAAAGGCTGGGAAGTTCACCCTTGAGGTCTAGCAGGGTTGGGTTTCAGGTGAGAGATCTCTTCCTGGTTTTGTGGATAGCCACTTTCTCACTGTGTACTTCCAAAGAAAAGGCATGGCCTTTGTTGCTTGCGTATGATGAGAGGGGGAAAAGGAAGGAGGGAGAGGAACATAGATATCTCTTTGTCTTCTTATAAGGTTTTCAGTCCTCTTGGTTTAGGACCCCACCCATACACCTCATTTAAACTTGATTATTTCCTAAAACCCTATCTCCAAATATAATCTCATTGAGGGTTACAGCTTCAACATACGAATTTTGGGGGCCTGGTAGTGTTATAAGGCATTGTAACACTCAGCCTTTTAAACTCTTGATCAGGACAAGCATATCCCTTACTATTTCTTTTTTAATATTCTCAGTCTTGACAGTGTTAATATTATCATCCAATCAGTAACTCAAGCAGGAAAGCTGAGATTCTTCCTAGACTCATCTGTCTTATCTTCACATCACCAGATCCTGTTGCTTACAGCTCTTATTCCTAAGATCTGTCTCCTATTTTCATTTACTTTCCACTTTGATCTCTTTGAAAATGCTTCTTAACTGGTCTTCTTGCTTCCAGCTTTTATTTCTTTTATAGATATTCCACACCATCACCAGAGTGATCATTTTAGACCAGAGATTGGCTGTATCACTCACTCTGCCAAAAGAAGCTGCCGTTTTAAATAAACTCTTGTCATATAAACAGCACCCAGGGCCCTAAGTGACACCCTGTAGCACATCTGTAGCCTCGCCACCTCTTCTTCACTTGGCCCTCAGGTCCAGCCCAGGCCTAAGTAAGGGTTTGCAGTGATCAGAAGGTGCTGTGCACTCTTGCCTCTGTGTGGGCAGCCCTCCATCACCCCTTCTGTCCTATCTCCCATCTGTTTTTAAAATTCCATGCAGGGGTCGCTGCCTCCAGGAAGCTTTCCCTTTTCTCTTCAGTTTGGGTTTGATGGCATCTCTCTTTTGTATTCTTATTATTTCCAGTGTCTGTTTACTTGTTTGTTGTTGTTTTTTTTTTTCCTTCTATTCACTTGGCCCATAAGTTCTCAGACTGTGTCCTCATTCTTCCAATTCTCCCACCCAGAAACATGCTTATCATGTAGACACTCTGTGAGTTGCTGAATCAATAAATAAGAGAATGTGAGTTCTTTTGTAAGCTTCTGACCCCTCTCAGCATATTCCTTTTGGACAGGTAATTTATCTTTCCATTTTATAAAGGAAGGATGAGACCATCAATCAGTATTTGACTTAGATTAAAGGCAAGGTTCCTGAATACTAGATTTACTTTGATTTGAAAGAGCAAAAAAGAATGAATAAATTCTATTATTATTGAAGGAGTTTGGAGAGATTCATAAATGTAAGCCTCAAAAGAAAGATTTTGTTCACAAATGCTTTTCTGATCAAGCCTGTAAAAATGAGGGACAAGTCCTACAGAACAGATGCTAAAAAGAGTTGACTATTTTCTGTTGGATGATTGCATGATGCTGGTGGGTAGTTGGACGTTTTTGTGCCCTTGGAGCAGTAGTTCAGTAACCCTAGAATATGAATTATGACTGCCAGTGTCAGTTTGTCTGTCATGGCCAGTTGACTTTATGACAGATTGCCTTATGACTATAGCCTTGCCTTTGTCTGCTAACTTCAGGTAGTGCTGAGGCAGCTAAGAATGAGATGAATGCTAAATTTAAATGCATTAACGGATGCTGAGCAACTTTGACAAGTCGCGAACCGTTGCAGCAAGCTCCTCTAATGGTGTACTCCTTTTACATTCAAAATAGTTAAGATATCTAGAAAATTGTATGAATTTGGGGCAGTTTCTGTTAGTAGAATTATTTTTAGCATAAGACATTTTCACTTGTTAGTTGCCATATAATCTGTGTTGGGCAAGAATGATTTATATTTCAAGTAATGATTCTCAACTATACAAAAGCTGTGCCTACAGATTACCAGTACAACTTGTTGAAAAGTAAAGTGATTCCAGAGTGAAGTAAGCCAGAAAGAAAAACACCAATACAGTATACTGACACATATATATGGAATTTAGAAAGATGCTAATGATGACCCTGTATGCGAGATAGCAAAAGAGACACAGATGTATAGAATGGACTTTTAGACTCTGAGGGAGAGGGAGAGGGTGGGATGATTTGGGAGAATGGCATAGAAACATGTATACTATCATGTAAGAAAAAAAAATGACAACTCTAATTTGAGGATGAGATTAAAGTGAGAATTGACCAGAAAAAAAAAAAAAAGAAGCTGTTTGATTTTTATCCTCATTGGAACCAGTATTATCAACCACTTGTTGGAGAATCAAAAGGTCACAGCTAAAATCATTAAGAGAATTTTTAAAGGATTTGTCATTGAAGTTCTTCAGGAAGCACAGACTCCTTAGATTAAAAATGGTTTTTAAAATTTGCATTTTCCTAAGCTAATATACACATAAGTAGGCTTGCCAGATACAATAATGGATCCCTGGTTAAATTTGAATTTCAGATAATCAACAAGTTAGTGTTTAGTGCGATTATATCCCAAGTGTTGTGTGGGATATACCTGTACTAGAATTCATTCATTTATCTGAATTTCAGATTAAACTGGATGTCCTGTATTATTAATTGCTAAATCTGACCACCGTATACTGAACCAGAATTTTAAAATTCAGAAGAAATGCAGCTCAAAATTTCCTTCTATTATTCTTTACTTCTTGACATTCCAACCACTAGTGTCTTTGGAAAGCTTGCAGAAATAGTCTAGGCATATATAATGATAAGGGTTTCTCTGAAAGAATAAGCAATTCTACTTCCACATAACTGACTTGTAGGTGAACTCTTGGATGCCAGGGTGTTTCACAATTGAGAACTACTTTGTGGTTTCTCTAAAGACTCCTCATGAATCAGTGGGCCTCTGAATCCATAGGGCAACCTCCATCCCCCACCAAGCAATGAATACTATTTATCTTTCGAAGTTAATTTTTCATAGAGGAAAGAGCATAGAGCTAAATTTTATTGTGCATACCAAGCACTCATGTAAATAATTTTACTCTTTCAAAATTCTTCTGAATTTTAAAATTCTGGTTCAGTATACGGTGGTCAGATTCAGCAAGTAATAATACAGGACACCCAGTTTAATCTGAAATTCAGATAAATGAATAAATTCTAGTACAGGTATATCCCACACAACACTTGGGATATAATGCACTAAACACTAACTTGTTGATTATCTGAAATTCAAATTTAACCAGGGATCCATTATTGTATCTGGCAAGCCTACTTATGTGCATATTAGCTTAGGAAAATGCAAATTTTAAAAACCATTTTTAATCTAAGGAGTCTGTGCTTCTTGAAGAACTTCAGTGACAATGTTGTGTTCTCCTTTATTCAGTTTTTCACCCATGGTTTAATATATCTTGCACTCACTTGCTGATTGAGCATCACAGTTCATTTCTTAATTGGTGTGTCTGAATTGTCTTCCCAGTTAAGACTAGGAGCAGTCAACGGCAGGGTCATGTCTTCTACTTTTTATCTTAAAAATATTTTTTTGCCTACAGAATTTATCATTCAGAGCCCAGTAAGCTCCTTCCACTTTGGGTAAGGATCTGTAAGTGAATCCAGAGTTATACTGGTCTCTGCTGAGGAGCTTTAAAGGAAATATTTTGTATACTTCTACCAGAGAGTTGGACTGTGAAGAAAGCTGAGTACCAAAAAATTGATGCTTTTGAACTGTGGTGTTGGAGAAGACTCTTAAGAGTCCCTTGGACCACAACGAGATCCAACCAGTCCATTCTGAAGGAGATCAGCCCTGGGATTTCTTTGGAGGGAATGATGCAGAAGCTGAAACTCCAGTACTTTGGCCACCTCATGCGAAGAGTTCACTCATTGGAAAAAGACTCTGATGCTGGGAGGGATTGGGGGCAGGAGGAGAAGGGGACGACAGAGGATGAGATGGCTGATGGCATCACTGACTTGATAGACGCAAGTCTGAGTGAACTCTGGGAGTTGGTGATGGACAGGGAGGCCTGGCATGCTGCGATTCATGGGGTTGGCAAAGAGTCGGACACGACTGAGCGACTGAACTGACTGACTGACCAACTTATTTGGGTCTCCCAGGTGGCTCAGTGGTAAAGAATCCCGCCTGCCAATGCGAAAGATGTGACTTTGATCCCTGCTATGGGAATATTCCTGGAGGAAGAAATGGCAACCCTCCCCACCCCACCCCATTCTTGCCTGGAGAATTCCATGGACAGAGGAGCCTGCCGGGCTACAATCCACTGGGTCCCAAAGAGTCAGACATGACTAAGCAACTGAGCACCAAGTTAATTAAAGTAGATTTTATGCCTTTTTCCTTATTATAAAAGTTTTACCTGCAAATATAAGATAATTTTGAATGAATCCTAAAATGAATACTTAAAAAAAAAATTTTTGCCTATACAGAAACCTGTCTTATCTCCACAGTATCTTAATGGTCAGAGGAATCATAGTGGTATCAAGTGCTTTTTAAAATATTTAGTTTTAGAATATAACTTTAAAGTTGTAAAACACAACCATTTCATTTTCTTCTCTCCCTAGATTTCCACTGTAGTTGTTGGTTTATAATCATTCTAAAGAAGAACATTGAAATTTGGGGAAAAAAATGTTAGAAACTATAGGTAAGACCTATTTCTTCCTGTTTTCATAATGATTTAAACTCCTTCCATTGGGATCTTTGAAATATGTTCTACGTGTTAAGATTCTGTCTATAATAATTTGGTTAATTTTTAAATCCACTATCATTGTGCTAGGGCAATGTGTTTTGATATTTAGATGATTTCATATGAAGTGTTATCAAAACACATTAGTTATAAGCAAAAGTTACAAGTATATGAAATGTTCTACCAAATATGGGTTTTAAGAAAGCTTATCATGTACACCTGTGGCTGATTCATGTCAATGTATGGCAAAACCAATACAGTATTGTAACGTAGAATAAAGTAAAAATAAAATTAAAAAAAAAAAAAAAGAAAGCTTAAAGTAAACCCAGTTCTGATTTATGAACGCGATTCTGGTTAAAGTTTGTTTCTGGGTAGACCAGAAGTATAACAGTATTTTTAATACTGAAGGTCATTGCCTATGTCTTATTTTTACTTTACTCTTGGCAAGTTAAATAGTACTGAGCTTTTAATTTTAAGTTGGTAAAACTATTATAACAATACCGAACAGGTTGACAAACTTGAGTGACAATTTATGGCAGTTTAATTTCTGCAGTAGATAATTTAGGTTGAAACAGCCAACAAATTTTCTAAACATGTGTTGATATCTTTTCTTTTTTTCCCTACACTGTACTGCTTTTTAGTTTTAGAGCAGCTGGTTTATAGAGCTGATTTTAAGTATGTCAGTTATGGAACATACTGTCTGTCATGGTCCTTTATCTGACACTGCAGTCTTCACCTTTTCCAGGGAACTCTTTGGGTGTGATTTTTGGAAGGTGTTGGAAGGTATCTGTGATGCCTTGATGATCATGGCTGATGCCTTGATGATCATGGCTGATGCCTTGACACCTGCAGGTTTTGAGGGGTAGCGGGAAGTGGGTGGCAGGAAAGGAGGAGCTGTTTTTGGGGTCATGAGGATCATTACTTTTGACTTTTGTTCCTGGTACTATGACCGTGATAAGAATGCATGGGTGCACATTTCCTGCAACACCTATTTTATACTAAAGTCACACAGAGGAAAGACTAATAGTTTACATAGGAAAGTTCTTCATTTAAGAAAGTGGACAGCAAAGGGGAAATATAGAATTATTTAAACTATTAACTGATAATCTTCATTTTGTAAGTTATTACTGAGTTGTACACCTTTCAAGAATTGATGTGAGAATTCATACTAGATTTATTTTTTGAGATAACATGGGAAATATGACCTAAAATCAGTTCTTAGGCTTACCTTCATTACTGTTTGCTTTTGAAATTCTGCATATGAGTGTTCACCTTTGTGCATGAACTCATGGTCAGCATTAGTTAATATTTTTATATGAGTTTCTCCATTCCTGTGTAATCATATTTTTGCTATCAAAAAATGTCTGTAGTGATAGTTCTCACTCTTTTTTATTACTATGATATGGCAATATATTTTAATAGATATCATCGAGAATATGTTAGAGCATGTATCTTAGCAGTCTTTAGTAGTTTTTAAAAATTGTAGCTTCACTTACATAGAAGGCAGAGAGGGAGTGAGAGTGGGATTTTGAGAGATGTTTTTAACTATTATTTGTGGTAGCATTTAACTGTCTAGAGTCTTGCATGTGAGATGTTAGGATTATTAAGGATACACTTATGGAAAATACTAACTTTGGCACCTTTGTACCTTATACAAGATGATTAATAAATAAATTATATTCAGTTTTATGCTATGTACATATGCTATTTAATTTGGAGGTAAGACATTTCAAGCATTAAAAAATTGTGTTTTTGAAGGAATATGTGTTATTGTAATGTATTTTCAAGTAAATACAAAAGTATGTAATGTATTGCCTCTTAATACATGAAATTATTATATTTTGACTGTTATAATTCATCAGTGACATTATTTACCTCTACTTATTAGTTATAGTTCTAATTTTTCTTATATATACATTTTAATAAAAAGAAATAGCATTTATAAGATCACAGAATGTTTGGTTTTAATTAGTTTTTATAAGAGTTGAAATAGCTGGTATTAGAAGCATATCAGATATGCATCATCTGAATTTGTTTCCATACTTACAGTTAGTTGCACGTACCATACACTATAACCAGTTGGCTGCTTTTAAACAAACTTTCTTATTAGAGGCTTCAAGGTTTGAAGAATATATTTAGAGTGACATGTTTTAGTCCCTTCTTTTTCCAAGTCAATTTTCAGCTCTCCCAAGAAATAGTTTTAAAATTTCTATAAGCATGGTTTAATGCCTGTCTTTTGAATCCTGTTACTGACTAATGCTGCTTTTTGGTTTAGACAAAAATCGGGCCGTGCAGGCAGCAGAGCGCTTGCAGGCCAAGCTGCGGGAACGTGGGGACGCAGCAAATGAAGACAAACTGAACCTTCTCAAGTCAGTGCTGCAGAGCCCACTCTTCAGCCAGATTCTGAACCTTCAGACTTCCATACAGCAGTTGAAAGACCAGGTAAGACATGGTGTGTACCCACAGGAGGCCTGCATAGCATGGTGTAGAGCTTCTAAGTCTCCTGTTTTTTCTGAAAGGCTGATTTTTGTATGTGTGAATTAATTGTTAATGAAGTCATTTAAACCTCCAAGTGAGACTTCATATTCACTGTGGCTCCCCACTCTGCTGTGCCCTCAGTTATTTTCTTAATGGTTGTGGCTGTATATTGTAAATGATATGACAGTGTGTTGAAAGCTGTGGGAGAATGGAAGAGTGAGTTCCTGCGGGAGAGGAAGATGATAAAAATATGTCAGGGTGGATGGCTGTACCTTGGTTTCCATCATCACTGTGACGCATGGTTCATGTGATTGTGCTTATTCAAATTCAGACATTTAGCACGCTTAGATTTCACATGAGCCTGGATTTGCATGTGTAATCATGTATGGAGGAAGGGAAATCACCTCTGTGTTGACAGTAGAAGGAGTAATTACATTGTCATCAGTTAGAGGAACTGCAGTTCTCACTTCTAAAAAGAGTGTAAGTAGCAGTGGCTCCCATGACAGCATCAGATGGTGATAAACATTAGGACTTCTAAATGTAGCACAGTGTTTATTTCTGTAAAAATTATGAGCATTAAAAAGTCCTAGCGTTTATATTAAAATTGAAACATAATGCAATGACAGAATGAAAACTGAAATCAGATGGTCACTGAACTTACTTAATGTAATCACCACTTCTCAGGTTTTTAAAAAAAAAGTTTTTCAATGGTTGTTATCCTTACAAGGTTTGAAGTTAATCTAATTATGTCTTCAGTCCAAGTTAATTCTCATTCTGATGTTTTTAGCATTAATCTAATGGTTATGGATGGCTGGCTAGCCAGTATTCTGCTTTAAAAGTTTAACATGAAACCTGAAGACTAGTTTCATAATTCAGTTGAAGAACAACTTCAGTTAACGACAACAAAAACTCCAAAATCTGCCAAATGGAAAAAGAACAGTAGTAGCAGTAGAGAAGGAATTTGTTAAATGTCATATAACTTCTTAATCTAGCTATTTTAATGACCCCCCAAATTAAGTACATAGATCAAGAAGAATCTTTAAAAATATTTCTCTCAAATGAATTTGTACCTAATGATTTTAAAAGTTATGATCATGAATTAAAAAAGGAGGTGGTTTCATTATATATAATTCCTTTTTTTTTCTTTGTAAATTATTGAAAAAATTGGTTTCGGGTATTCATTTTCAGAATGGATTGGCATTCTTTTGGAGAAAACAGTATTATGGATATTAGTGTAATTATGATATAGAAAATTACCTGGTTTTTAAACAATGTGAAGATGTTTTACAGATATCTTCTCCCCTTATTGTATTATGTGGAAATATGACTCGAATGAGAGGGAAAGTTGAAAGAAAAATTACTAGTGATTATGTTAGGAAATGCTGTTAGTCTAGTGAAGCAGCTGTCAAAATGTCCTTGCTATCTAGTCTTATGTAAGGGGAATAGCTTTTGTACTTACCAGGTCTGCTGAAAGGAGGGGAGAAAAAGGACTGCTTGCTGAGCTTGTTTTACTCTTTCCAAATGGAACTAGGATACGGGATCTAAAACTATTTGGGTCCCGTGTAATTCAACTTAAACTTCTTTGGAAATTATTGAGGATAATATTATGGAGCCTTGTAGTCTAGGACTACGGACAGTGTGATCTCATTTTATTAATGACAAATGCTGTTATACAGTTGACCCTTGAATAACCTGGGTTTAAACTGTACAAACTTGTATTTTCTCTTCCTTTTGACGTTTTTAATAACATTTTCTTTTTCTAGTTTGCTTTATTATAAGAATATGGTATATATACATATAACATACAAAATATGTGTTAATTGACTGTGTTATAGATAAGACTTTAGTCAGCAGTAGGCCAGTAGTAGTTAACTTTTGGAGGAGTCAAAGCTATAATACTTGGATTTTTGACTGCATCATAATTGATGTCTCTCCCCACTCCTCACCCCTGTGTTGTGCAGAGGTCCACCGTATTTCAAGGCTGTGATGTTCGTGAATTGTGTAGGTGTGTTTGACATGAGTTTCCTGTTTTTGGCTCATTGGTCACCTCTTCAAATACTGAAAGGGACCCTGGAAACCATCCGTTCATCCCCCAGCTGATTAGAGCAGATTAGAGAGTAGAGCCAGAGGTGGAATTTGGACTTCTTGGCTCCCAAGGCGCAGTCCTTTCCCTCATTTGACCCTGAAGCTTGTCTCACAGCTCCCCCAGACCAAGGTTAACAGTGCCTAGATGCCATGAGTTTGGTGTCTGTTGAAACCATAGATACCGTCCCACAGTTTTTGTACTCTTCACTTTACTCTCCATTCTGTACCAGTTCAAAATCGTCTGTTAATTTTTTTTTCCCTTGCCTGACTAGAGAAAATTTTCAAAAATTTGTAATATTTTCTGTTTTAAAGTTAAACGTATATATTCTAAGTGTTAACATGTTAGATTTAAATTTTCTATATCATTTACCAACTGCTAATTTATTACTGTTTGTAATTTAATATTTAAGTAGTGCATCTAAGGAGTGAAATTTGTGCTTTTAATCCAGTAGCTATACAAATCTGATGAATGGCCAGCTTTTGTTTATTATCTTTCACCTAAATTACATTTTCAAGTATTTAATTTTATATGCATGATAGGAGCAAGTTACTGTCTCTGTCTCTTAGTGTTACTGGAAAGTTTGACCCCTTTAATTTTTCTCTGCCATCATTCTGCCTTTTAAAAGCAAAGGGAATGAATAATTGAAAAGCCCAAGGTATATTCACCATATGGGGAACATGATCATATTGTTGTATTAATGACAGATGCTAACATGCCTTGTTGAATTAAACCTACTCTTTTTTTTTTTCCCCTCAGATCCTTTTCATTACTTCTTTTCAATAATATTTAATTTTTCCAGTTTGCTTCTTCAGTATTAAGACAGCCCTTACAAATCAAACTGTTTCCCTTTGGCAAATTAAACACTTGACAGGTGTGTAACTGAGAGGGCAAAAAAGCCATGCCCTGAAGGGATGTGCTATTTAAATATTGTCAAAAATATTAACAGGTCTGAGAGTATAATTGAAGCCTCTGTTTAACTCTGCCACATTGTGTATTGTTCTAACCACCAGCTAAAAAGATGTGTGCTATTAAACCTGAATAATCTCTAATAGCTCCAGTTCATTTCCTATTGCATGATTCCTGTTTAAGTGTGTGGGGGGAGGGGGGTGGATAACTGTGACCTTGTGTCAATGACCTGTCAAATGCAAACTCTCAAGTAGAGTCCTCACTGTCACCGAGTCATCCAGGCTAATAACTGCAGGGCTTAATGCATATTCATGACGAAAATCCAGCTATTGTGGAGGAAATAAACACGTTAGCAAGTTAATAATAGAAACTTGTCAGACGAGAGGATATTGGATTAGCATATTTATTCTGTGACGTTTGTCCAGCCCAATATAAGTGGATGCTACTTTCATGATTAATTAATTGCCTTACCTTCTGAATTGACTAAGGGTACTAAGTTAAATGTCTTTTTATCTTGAGTTATTTGTAGGAAAAGTATGAATTAAAATTATTACCTTTATTAGGAAGGACTGAAAATTGTCATTGCTAAGATTTTTTAAAATTATGGTTACAGAGACCAATTCTAACATTGAAGAAATGATGTGGATATCAGGCTTACAAAAGCTGCTGATCTGGACAGTTAGCTTTGGGGCACAGTATTCTGGATGCTTCTGCTTGTCAGGGATTTCCAGCCTTTTGGAGTATGGCACTCCTTATTTTGTTGTTGTTTGATTTCCAGGTTCCTGGATTGTTCACCTTTCTCACAGGAAAGTGTTGGCTTACCTGTATATCATCTAGATGCATATATATATATATATATACACAAAATTAAGCTAGATTTTTCTAGGGATTTTTTTGGAAATTTTATGAAATGTCTTGTAACTATTGGAGAGACATTGATTGAACCTAAAACCAGTATTGGAATTTACTGTTCAGTGTTGATTAGAGTAAGTCAGTCCTTTTTCATTTTTATTCTCGAAAAATATGGTCTTCATAGTATAAAAGTCATGGTTTTATATTTCTGTGTTTCTAAGTTTTATCTGTTCACATTCCGAAAAAAAGTTTGGGACAACTCCTGAGGGCAAAACATCCTAATAGATGATTCAAAGGTAAATCTAAATAAAGATCAAATAAAAATATTAGAGAATTAGATATACCGAGTCTCTTGGGTGGCTAAAATTGAATATATAATTTAATTCTCATTTCCCAGGACAAAGGCAAAAAGAACCAGATGACTGTATATAGCTCAATATGAGACATCATTCAATAAACCAAATTTCCCCTTGGCAGTGGGAAGGTAATGGGAACTCATGGCTTTTTTTTTTAATAGAAAGCTCATAATCATTTAGTAATAAACCTTTGTTGAACACTTAAAATAAGTAAAAATGCAATGAATAAGTAAGATGGAGATTCTTACCTATCTAGAGGGAAAGAACATATATAGTCTTATGTCATTAAATAGAAAAACAAGCTAAGTGGTATAAAAGGAAGAGAGAGGAAGAAATTACTAACTTTGACTAGAGGAAAGCTTCACATTGGAGGTGACATTGAAGATGGGTTTTGAAAAATGGGTAGAAGTTTTCTGTAGAGATAGAGGGAATTATTTCAGGTAATGGGAAGAGTGTTTACAAATGTAGAGCTGTTCTTAGTTCCAGTCATTTTACACTTTCTCTCCAGGAGACACTGAACAGTGTCTGGAGACACTTTAGATGGTCCCAGTTTGTGGGTTGGAGGGGTGGGACAATGCTAGAGACGTGTAATGTATGGAGTCCAGGGATGCTGCTCAACATCCTCAATATAGAGGACAGCCCGTCAAACAGGGAATTGCTGGGTTTAGACAGTCTTCAGTGCTGAGGTTGACAAATCTTGACAGAGAGTCACAGATGTACCTGTGTTATCAGAGCAATAGGGTATGGGAGGCTATTGACAGGAGAGGAAACTTTGGAGCCAGACTATGAGGGCTTTAGTAAGGTTTTCTGTTTTTCTCTTTCTGTTTTTTATCATCATTGCTCTTTTGCATTCAGCTTCCCATATAAATTTTTTTGTAACAAATTGAAGTTGTATCAACTTTATCTCTTAACTATACTATTTAATACAATATTTTAGCAATTATTTATTTTTATTTCTGCACATTTTAAAGACTCTAGTAAAATACATACCACATAAAATGAAGGTAAAGGTCTTGATGACATTTTGATGGATAAGACCCTCACACATAGTTGTAAAATACATGAATCATTCTTCTAAGGGCTGTTTCTTTCATCTTTTGAAGTCTGAAATACACTAAGGATACACAGTAATTTAGTAATGAGTTTTCTGCTAAAGCATGCATGAGATAATGTACCCCATGTGTATTTTTCTGATCCTCTGTCTTAAAAGCACACTTTATAGAACCTAGAGAAGCAGGCAGGCAGTGTATACTTCAGAGTTTTACGTGTGTTAGTTGCTCAGTCGTGTCCGACTCTTTACCACCCCATGGACTGTAGCCCGCCAGTTTCCTCTGTCCATGGAATTCTCCAGTCAAGAACACTGGAGTAGGTTGCCATTCCCTTTTCCAGGGGATCTTCCTGATCTAGGGATCGAACCTGGGCGCTGCACTGCAGGCAGATTCTTTACTGTCTGAACCACCAGGCACTGACAGTAAACTTCAGAAGGCCGCTTTCAAATACCTGACATCAGCAAAGGGTATTAGATGGAACATCACCATGCTGGGGCCTGCCCAAAGAGCCACTCTTCTGTATTTGTAGGACTGATAAATCAAGTTTATGGCCAGAGTGTTGAGGTATGCTGCTTTTAAGCAGTAATATCAGCACCTCTGACAATTTCTTACATTTATGATTTTTAGATTGATGAAAAGTTGAAAATTTTGATAATTGAGCACTTGATTGCTCTGTTTTGACTTAGGTAATTAATAAACCCCCACTATTTTGTGTAATTCTTGTCTCAAAGAGCAGAAATGCCTGTCTTTCCTCAGCCTGATTTATTACCTATATAAAAGATGAAAATGTAACCCTGTGTTGATGGTTTCTAATTTGAGACTGAAATGAAGATGATTCATCTGTAAGCTTGCTGTCAGGAAAAGGGAAATGACTACTGTCTCTCAAGAATGCTTAGGTTAAATTATGACTTGGTGTGAAGGGAGGGGAATGGAGAGAAAGAATATATGCCTCAACCCATTAACAAGAATTATCTAGAAGTCAAATAGAATTCTTCCCAGTTGATGGTGCCCATGAAAATGAATAAATATTTTTCTTACCCTTAAAATGGTTTTACTTTTATGATTGAGCATTACAGCAGCCTAACAGAAAGTGTCTGTAAGACTTCAATGTACATTATCTAGGAGAAGTTACGAGAGGAGTTGTCTCATGTTTTTGCATTTACCATAAAGTTTATTTACTGTTGGAATTTCAAATACTTTATTTTTGGTACAATAACAGCTTTTAAATGTTTGTTCCTTTAACTAAAAGTTTGTAAATATAGAGCCTTTGAAGGGACTAAAATTCTTGTTTTATCTTGGGCAAGGAGGCAATGTTCAAGCTTTTTATACAGTGCTGGATTAAAATGCAACACCATCTTGCCATTGAGTATGCATGTGTGTCTAAAACAGCAAATGGTGCTAATTGTATGGTGTTTTTGTGACAAAGTTAAATGGTCTTTGGAGAAGAGGGAAAAAAAAATAAGAAATTTCCTGAGTATAATCTAAATCAGTTTTTAACCCACGAATTTAGAACAATAGATGCCGATTTGCATTTGAAGTATGGCAACAGTAAGAACAGTTCCTTTTAGGAAGCCCTTGTGTGCTATGGACTCTGTCTCATTTATTCAGTCCATCAGCTTTTTGAGGTGGGGTTTCTCCCCACTTTGTCCAGTGAAGAAATTGGGGCTAAGAGAGATTATATGACTTTATCTAGACCATACAGTTATTCGTTGGTAGATTTAGGGGAAGAATCTAGGTCTGTGTGACCCTGAAGCCAATGCTGTTTTTTTCTTCTAATTTACACTTTTTCTAAATCCTTAGTTCTAAACATAAAGGAAAAAATAAGTTTAAGAAACCAGTTAATAGCATTCATAAACAGAAATGAACTTAAACTAAATCTTTTGTAAATTCAAATGTATTAAGATTTGCTGTTTCCCTTGAATTATCCCTCCTAAATTTTAATCAGAAATCCTTTTAAATATAAACCAGAAGTTTCATTCTGCTTTTATTTATAATTAGGTAAATGGACTGGGTAGAGTTAATAGTAAGATGGAGAGGCAGCCTGGTAAAGTAACATCAGTCTTCATGTGCCCATTTCCATATATTTATGCTTGTCTAGAGGGTTTTATTTTTATTTTTCTCTAAGCAGACTGTGAACAGTGAATCAATTTTATCTTCTAGAAATGTGGGACTGGTAGAAAAAACACTGCAAACATTCTAACATGTCATTTGTCTAAATTTTCAATTTCTAAAATTTGTGGTGACATTTGAAATAAAGTTAATTTTTATAGCGCCTTTGCCCCCTAAATGTAGAAAATTCCAGCATACTTTGATAAGAATATTATTTTTGGTGAAGCTACATTCTTTATCCTCTTTTTCTTTGGAAATTTTGTTAAGAAAGCACAGAAGTGTTGAGATTTAAATAAAGGAAAGACATTCTGTAAATACACATCAACACACATGCCTAGACTAGTGGTGTATATGCTGCGCGCCACTGCGCCATTTGTTCTCAGCAAGCGTGCAAAGGGGCTGTAGAATTCATTTGTTTGGAGTCCATTTCCCACTTTTGGGATAAAATCCATGACACATTCATCTTTGAATACTTCGTCCCTAACACGACACTTAACTCAGATTCAGTAAACAATTTTGTAATTAATGATTACATGAGTGTTCTTGAATATTCAGAACTGTTGTGCATTAATAATTTGTCTTTCCTTGCTAGAGAACTATTTTTTTATATCAACAGACTAGCCAAATAACTAAAGTTACTTTGAAGAACCCTCATTTTTCTCTTAGGAACCATATTAAATAGATATATCACTCATCATTCATCATCATCATAATTAACTTGGAAGGAGTTCTTATTATGTGCCAGGAGCTCTTCCATGTTTCATCATTATGACAATACTATAAAGCAGAGGATAATATTTTCCTCATTTTGTAGAGGGGTAATGGAAGCACAGAGAGGTTAGGTGAGGGAGTTAGTATTTGAATGCAGGCAAGCTGACTCCAGAGCTCAGGTCTTAATCACAAAGCTGAGTTGCTTTTTGTTTCACTGTCCTTGTAAACAGTATAATGAACATAATTTAAGGAATTCCTGGTTATCTCAAGGCCTTTGTTTTGATTATCTGCTCTCAGATGCTGGCAGTGTTGTAGTGTTATTCAGAGACCAACAATGATCTTAAGCATGAATTTATTTCTTAAAATGAAAAAATATATATATTAATCTTGACTGAGCTCTTTTTGCTCCTCCTCTAGTTATAAAATGGGAGCTAAATAGCATGGATTTTAAAAATGTAAGGCCTAAGCTCAGTGCTTACCAAGAGCTCAGTAAATAGCAGTTCTCTGTTTATTGCTTCCTCTTCATATGGAAATTTAATGTTTTAAGGCAGTGGCTTTCAGTTTCCTCTCATGACCCCATTACAGTCTTAAACATTTTTGAGGACCTCAAAGAGCTTTTGTTTTTGTGGTTTTATCCATCAATATTTATATCAGGTTAGAAATTAAAATTGAGAACTTTTGTAAATATTTACTTAGTAGTACATAGAAAATAACAGTAATAAGCCCATTACATTTAAAAATTGGTGAAAAGAGTGGCATTGTTTAACGTTTTTGCATTTTTCTTTAACATGGCTCTGTGGAAGATGTCGGATTCTCATATCTGCTTCTGGATTTGATTTGTTTGGATTTGTTGTTTTAGTTTATGAATATGAGAAAATCTGGTTTCACACGAGTATGTAGATGGAAAAGGAGAGGGGTGTATATAGCCTTCAGATAATTGTGGTTATCCTTATTTGATAGGGCACCAAAACGCTTGTTAGTTTCTTAGATGCTAGTTGCAGTGTGGAATCTGAAACCAAAATAGGGAACACTTCCCTGTGCTTTGAATTTTTACTTTGATTACCCACGCATAATTTTATATTACATTGGTCATTTGGAAAATTTGAGAAATAGAAAAATTACACTTTACCTTTTATTACATAGTATCAGAAAATTATACTTGCTGGTATTGCTTTTGATCTTATCAACAGAGTCTTTAAATTATGGAAAAGTGTCAAGCCCAGGCTGGCAGATGCAAGTTTTTAAAAATTCTTAATTTTTACTTGAAAGCTCAAATTTTACTACTGGCAACAATTACTGTCAGTTGTTTTCTTTAAAGTGTCAGGCATACTTTATTTTTGAGAAAGTGTCTGCCATATACCAAAGTCTATATAATCAGTTTTTGGATTTAAGTCATTTTTTTCAAGTAATACAGTGCCCATGAAAAAAAAAGCCTAGTTTAGCTTGCAACTCAAACAATAGTACTTTTCTTGTGATGATTGTATTTTTAATATATGAGAAGTACTTCATATTTACTTAACACTTTGAAACACAGAATTTTAAAAGACATACTTTTAAGAATCAATATTGAATAAAAATATTTTTACTAATTCAATATTGAATAAAATTAATAGTTTTTACTGCTACTACTTTACTACTGATTACTTTTCACACAAAAAGGACTTTTGTGTGTGACTCTGTGGTAGGGAATAGGCTTGTTCTTGCGAAGAGGAGCTGAAAATGATTTGTTGCCTTTTTCACAGCCTTCCACAGCCACCTCTTTTATTACTGTCCCATCCCCTAGAGCCGAGTGTCTTGAACATTTCAGGTGCTGAATAAGTATTCCAATGAAAGAAAGGAAGGTCTCATAGAAAATGTAAAATTATACACTGTTTTGTCTGAAAGCCCTGCTCCCCCAAGCCCTTTCCCTTCCTTAAAACTCGCTGCTCCATTTTGTAACTTGTTTAGTTCGGGAACTGTGAGCTACTTTATGTCCAAAATAGTCTCGTCACATTAAGCAAATCTGCTTTGAACATGCAATTCAATTTCTTTAATTAGCTTTAAAAATAAGGATCATTAAATCAGAGTGCCACCATCAATTACTGTGCTAGGGTTTGCCTGTTCAATAATGCATCAGAGTTGTGCTCTACTCAGTATTTCTCTGAAAGATTTATGGAAAAGGAGACCTCCCCTCTCTTGGTTCCAAACTTGAAATAGAGCTTTATTATGTATAAAATTTTTTCCTATTCTGCCATTTTAGGTGCTATATTTCATTGAATACTCTCAGGATTCTATCCCTCTTTGCATTTCATATTTGGGATCAGTTCCAGAGAGTGTTTTACAGCACTTTTGTACATTCACGAGAAAATAAGCACTTTTCTTCCTTTGCGTGGAGAAAAGACAAGGTGTGGAATTAAAAAAAAAAAAAAGCCCACAGTTCTGTGAGGTGCACCTGTTACAGCAAAATCCTCAGAGTGCGCCTTGCTTCTTTTTCACTATGTTGAGGAGTAACAAACAGAGAATTGGGAAATTGAACTAGCAATATATATTTAGAAATTTGTTTAAAATCTAACTAAAACTGGGATTGTAAAAGCAGTGGTCATTTTTCTTGCTTAATTTAAATATATTTTAGCTTGTAAATGATAGAAATATATTCATCAAATGTGTGTAAGTGTTTAGGTGATTTTATTCTCATTGCTGTACTATGAATTCAGATTAAGTCAAAATAACAGGACCACAAATTAGGTTTGGGTAATTTATATAGTAATGCTTTGGGAAATTCAGTTTGATCCTAAGCAGTAATTTTAAGTGAACAACTACACAAGTATTTCTGGAAAGATTGATGTTTGCCATTAAATAGAGCTAGTAATGTTAACATCTTTTCAGTTAACAGCCTAGAAGGGATAGATAAAACGTAACAAGTCAGTATTTCAGCATTTTGAAGCTGTTTTAGTTAAATGAATCTATATATTTGAAAATTTTCTATTGATCTTTTTGACTATTTTGGAATGATGTTTATTTTGAAGAATAGTATATTTATTATTGAAAATATAATAAGCAGTTTATAATTTAAAAATCTTACAAGTTTATCAGCCTTGTACCAGGGTGGGTCAAATGCCTTAGTATAAAAGTATAAGATAGTGTAATGATTGTTTTTCTTCTAATTTGATGTGCAGTTAAATGATACGAGTGTTAAAAATTTATAATCTTTAAGGAACAAATTTAGATGTGCTTCAGCAGTTAAGACATGTTTGCTGAGGATTCATCTTGACTTGAGCACTTGTAAAAATTTGTTTTGGGAATGGGAATTAGCCTCTTGAATCTATATCAAGCCTGTGGAAGGTAATCTATCACAGTAATAGACTAAACTTCATCTTCAGATATCCACTTCTTCATTTTCCTTTGTTTATGGTGAATGCTAGATAACTGAACTTTCAGTTTCTGTCAAAAAGATTTAGCTCGATACATAGAGGCTATTCCTAACCCCTGCATTTAAAAGAAGTGTCTGTTTGTATCATTCATCGGGGCACCCCAGGTTCTCTGCTCTTATTGTAACACTTACTTTGTAAACTTTAAAAAATATTAAGAAAACATATTCAGTACAATCAAAGGAAAATTACATAGCTCAAGGATTTTTCACAAATTGAATGTAGAAGTATAACCCTTTCCATAAATCACAGGGTAGAAAGTTACCAGCACTTTATAATACTCTCTGTTCCTGCAGTCAGTCCTAACAATCCCAAGTAAGTGTAAGTGTAAGTAAGTGTTACTCGCTCAGTCGTGCCCGACTCTTTGCGACCCCATGGACCGCAGCCCTCTGTCCATGAGATTTTCCAGGCAAGGATACTGGAGTGGGTTGCCATTTCCTTCTCCAGGGGATCTTCCCAACCCAGGAATCGAACCCCAGTCTCCTGCACTGCAGGCATATTCTTTACCAACTGAGCTACAAGGGAAGCTCAAAGGAATCACTTATTTTTTCCAGACTATTTAAGTTACAGTTGACATGTATTTTTGTATAAGTTTAAGATGTACAATGTGATATTTGAAATATCTGATACACATGTATAGTGCAAAATGATTATCAATGGTAAGGCCAGTTAATACATCTGTTCCCTCACATAATTAACCATTTATATGTGTGTGTGGCAAAAACTTTAAAAATCTACTGTCTTAGAAGCTTTCAAGTATATAATACAGTATTGTTAACTGTAGTCATCATTGTTGTACGTTAGATCCTGGAATTTATTCATCTCTTACCTGAAAGTTTGTACCCTTCAACCAACATTTCCCCATTTCCCATACCCTGCAGTCCCTAGCGACCACTGGTCTACTCTGTTTCTATGAGTTTGGCTCTTTTAGATTACACATGTAGGTCAGATCATGCACAGTTTTGACTTCCATCCCATAGATAAGTATTTGAATTTTTTATATTACAGTCTGTTATATATACTTTTGTACCTGGCTTCTTTGTCTTCGCTTAGTGTCTAGGAAATTCATTTATTTTGTTGTTTGTAGCTGTCTTTCATTTTCAATTGCATGAGTACACTAGAATATATTTTTCCTTTCTTCTGTTGACTGTGAAAGAAAGTGAAAATTGCTCAGTTGTGTCCGACTCTTGGCGACCCTATGGACTATAGAGTCCATGGAATTCTCCAGGCCAGAATACTGGAGTAGGTAGCCTTTCCCTTCTCCAGGGGATCTTCCCAACCCAGGGATTGAACCCAGATCTCCCACATTGTAGGCAGATTCCTTACCAGCTGAGCCATAAGGGAAGCCCAAGGACACTGGAATGGGTAGCCTACCCCTTCTCCAGAGAATCTTTCCGACCTAGGAATCGAACTGGGGTCTCCTGCATTGCAGGCAGATTCTTTTGCCAACTGAGCTATCAGGGACTGTTGACTATAATTTTGCCTTTCCCCCTCAGTTTTTGACTGCATTATAAATAAAACTGCCACAAATGTTCTAACATGTATCTTTTGACGTTCACAAGTGTGCATTTCTCAAGAGTGAAATTTCTTGGTCTTAAGGTATATATTCAACATGTGTATATTCTGTCCAGCTGTTTCCCAAGTCAGTTGTCAATCTCTCCTTATACTGTATGAAAATCCTCATCCATACCATTGCCTTTACTTGCTACTGCCAGCTTTAGCCTTCTTCCCCCTCCCCCATTAACTACTCTAGGGTACTTCTACTATCACATTATTGATTTAATTTGCATTTCTCGATAGTGTTGAATACCTTTTTGCATGTTTGTTGATCATTTAGAAATCCTCTTTTGTGTAATTTCCATATAAGTCTTTTGCCCACTTTTTTGTCTTGTCAGTTCAGTTCAGTTTGGTTGCTCAGTCATGTCCAACTCTTTGCAACCCCATGAACCGCAGCATGCCAGGCCTCCCTGTCCATCACCAACTCGCGGAGTCTACCCAAACCCGTGTCCATCGAGTTGGTGATGTCCATCCAGACATCTCATCCTCTGTCATCCCCTTCTCTTCCTGACCCCAATCCTTTCCAGCATTAGGGTCTTTTCCAATGAGTCAACTCTTCACATGAGGTGGCCAAGGTATTAGAGTTTCAGCTTCAACATCAGTCCTTCCAATGAATACCCAGGACTGATCTCCTTTAGGATGGACTGGTTGGATCTCCTTGCAGTCCAAGGGACTCTCAAGAGTCTTCTCCAACACCACAGTTCAAAAGCATCAATTCTTGGGCACTCAGCTTTCTTTATAGTCCAACTCTCACATCCATACATGACTACTGAAAAAACGATAGCCTTGACTAGACAGATCTTTGTTGGCGAAGTATGTCTCTGCTTTTAAATATGCTACCCAGGTTGGTCATAACGTTCCTTCCAAGGAGTAAGCGTCTTTTAATTTCATGGCTGCAATCGCTATCTGCAGTAATTTTGGAGCCCCCTCAAATAAAGTCTGACACTGTTTCCACTGTTTTTCCATCTATAGACATTGTCAGTCCTTCTCTTATTGACTGACAAGGTTTTTTTTTAATGTATTCTGAATACAACTATTTTGTTGAACATATGTATCACACCTGTCTTTTTCTGCTTTGTGTTTTGCGTTTTAACTCCCATAATTGTATCTTTTGATGACCAGAAATTTAAAAAATGCATATAATGTCCAATTTCTAAAACTTACTGGAGGTTTATCTGTTTTGTTAATTAATTTCTTTCAAAAGACCAACTTTTGCCTTTCTTGAATTTTCTTATTTATATTTTTAAAAAATTTTCCTCAATTCTGTCCTAACCTATGTTGTTTTCTTCCTTTTTGGGTTTTGCATATGTTCTCTATTAGCTTATTTAGCAATATGCTTAGCTCATCGTGTTTTACGCTTTGATTTTTCCAAATATATTAAGTCTGAATCTAAGCATTGTGTTAGCTGCATCCCATAATTTTGATTTGTTGTATCTTATCATTTGATTAAAATGTTTAATTTTTAATATAGTTTCTTTTATCCATGGTTTACTTATGAGTGTATTGGTTAATTGTCATGCTTTGGTTTTCATGTTACCTTTCTGTTGTTGGTTTCTAGCTTACTTTACTGTATTCAGAGGTCTCTATTTGAGGTTTGTTGACACTTGCTTTGTGAACTGCCTATAGTCTACTTATATAACGATTTCTTTTATATTTGGAAAGAATTTAACATTCAGCAATTGTTGAGCACACTGCACTGTTCTATGTATGCTAATTAAGTCAACATTATTTAGAATGTTTCCTTATTGATTTTTTTCATTCTGTCACATCTGAGACAGACATATTATAAATTCTAATTGTGACTGTGGATTTGTCTATTTCTCATTTGCCCTGTTTTTTTTTAAATTATTTTTTAATTGAAGGATAATTGCTTAACAGAACTTTGTTGTTTTCTGTCAAACATCTCCATGACTCAGCCATAGGTGTACATATATCCCTCTTTCTTTACCCTCCATCCTATCTCCCTCCCCATCCCATCCCTCTAGGTTGATACAGAGCCCCTGTTTGAGTTCCCTGAGACCGACAGACTGAAACCACGGTCATAGAAAACTAGTAAATCTGATCACATGGAGCACAGCCTTGTCTAACTCAGTGAAACTAAGCCATGCTATGGGGCAACCCAAGACGGGTGGGTCATGGTGGAGAGGTCTGACAGAATGTGGTCCACTGGAGAAGGGAATGGCAAACCACTTCAGTATTCTTGCCTTGAGAAAACCATGAACAGTATGGAAAGGCAAAAAGATAGGATACTGAAAGAGGAACTCCCCAGGTCAGTAGGTGCCCAATATGCTACTGGAGATCTGTAGAGAAATAACTCCAGAAAGAATGAAGGGATGGAGCCAAAGCAAAAACAATACCCAGCTATGGATGTGAATGGTGATAGAAACAAGGTCTAATGCTCTAAAGAGCAATATTGCATAGGAACCTGGAAGGTTGGGTCCATGAATCAAGGCAAATTGGAAGTGGGCACACAGGAGATGGCAAGAGTGAACATCGACATTCTAGGAATCAGTGAACTAAAATGGACTGGAATGGGTGAATTTAACTCAGTTGACCATTATATCTACTACTGGGGGCAGGAATCCCTTGGAAGAAATGGAGTGGCCATCATGGTCAACAAAGAGTCTGAAATGTAGTACTTGGATGCAATCTCAAAAATGACAGAATGATCTCTGTTTGTTTCCAAGGCAAACTATTCAGTATCATGGTAATCCAAGTCTATGCCCCTGACCAGTAATGTTGAAGAAGCAGAAATTGAACGGTTCTCTGAAGACCTAGAAGACCTTTTAGAACTAACACCCCAAAAAGATGTCCTTTTCATTATAGGGGACTGGAATGCTAAAGTAGGAAGTCAAGAAACACCTGGAGTAACAGGCAAATTTGGCCTTGGAATACGGAATGAAGCAGGGCAAAGACTAATAGAGTTTTGCCAAGAGATTACACTGGTCATAGCAAACACCCTCTTCCAACAACACAAGAGAAGACTCTACACATGGACATCACCAGATGGTCAACACCGAAATCAGATTGATTATATTCTTTGCAGCCAAAGATGGAGAAGCTCTATACAGTTAAAAAAACAAGACTGGGAGCTGACTAGGGCTCAGACCATGAACTCTGTATTGCCAAATTCAGACTGAAATTGAAGAAAGTGGAGAAAATCACTAAGCCATTGAGCTATGACCTAAATCAAATCCCTTATGATGGTACAGTGGAAGTGAGAAATAGATTTAGGGGCCAGATCTGATAGAGTATCTGATGAACTATGGATGGAGATTTGTGACATTGTACAGGAGACAGGGATCAAGACCATCCTCATAGAAAAGAAATGCAAAAAGACAAAATGGCTGTCTGAGGAGGCCTTACGGATAGCTGTGAAAAGAAGAAAAGCCAAAAGCAAAGGAGAAAAGGAAAGATATAAGCATCTGAATGCAGAGTTCCAAAGAACAGCAAGGAGAGATAAGAAAGCCTTCCTCAGCAATCAATGCAAAGAAATAAAGGAAAAGAACAGAATGGGAAAGACTAGAGATCTCTTCAAGAAAATTAGAGATACCAAGGGAACATTTCATGCAAAGACGGGCTCAATAAAGGGCTGAAATGGTGTGGACCTAAGAGAAGCAGAAGATATTAAGAAGAGGTGGTAACAGTACACAGAAGAACTGTAAAAAAGATCTTCATGACCCAGGTAATCACTATGGTGTGATCACTTACCTAGAGCCAGACATCTTGAAATGTGAAGTCAAGTGGGCCTTAGAAAGCATCACTACAAACAACCTAGTGGAGATGATGGAATTCCAGTTGAGCTATTTCAGCCCCTGAAAGATGATGCTGTGAAAGTGCTGCACTCAGTATGCCAGCAAATTTGGAAAACTCAACAGTGGCCACACGACTGGAAAAGGTCAGTTTTCATTCCAGTCCCTAAGAAAGGCAATGCCAGAGAATGCTCAAACTACCACACAATTGCACTCATCTCACGTGCTAGTAAAGTAATGCTCAAAATTCTCCAAGCCAGGCTTCAGCAGTATGTGAACTGTGAACTTCCATATGTTCAAACTGGTTTTAGAAAAGGTAGAGGAAACAGAGATCAAATTGCCAACATCTGCTGGATCATCGAAAAAGTAAGAGAGTTCCAGAAAAATGTGTACTTTTCCTTTATGGACTATGCCAAAGCCTTTGACTCTGTGGATCACAATAAACTGTGGACAATTCTGAAAGAGATGGGAATACCAGACCACCTGACCTGCCTCTTGAGAAATCTATATGCAGGTCAGGAAGCAACAGTTAGAACTGGTCATGGAACAACAGACTGGTTCCAAATATGAAAAGGAGTACGTCATGGCTGTACATTGTCCCTTGCTTATTTAATTTATATGCAGATACATCATAAGAAACACTGGGCTGGAGGAAGCACAAGCTGGAATTAGGATTGCCTGGAGAACTGTCATTAACCTCAGATATGCAGATGATACCATCCTTATGGCAGAAGTTGAAGAAAAACTAAAGGGCCTCTTGATGAAAAAGTGAACGTGGAGAGTGAAAAGTGGGCTTAAAGCTCAATATTCAGAAAACTAAGATCATGGCATCTGGTTCCATCACTTCATGTCAGATAGATGAGGAACAATGGAAACAGTGATAGACTTTATTTTGGGGGCTCCAGAATCACTGCAGATGGTGACTGCAGCCATGAATTTAAAAGATTCTTGCTATTTGGATGAAAAGTTATGACCAACCTAGTCAGCATATTCAAAAACAGAGACATTACTTTGCCAGCAAAGGTCCATCTAGTTAAAGCTATAGGTTTTCCAATAGTCACATATGAATTTGAGCTATAAAGAAAGCTGCTGAACACTTGGAGAATTGATACTTTTGAACTGTGGTGTTGGAAAAGACTCTTGGGAGTCACTTGGACTGCAAAGAGATCCAGCCAGTCCATCGGAAATCAGTCCTAAATAGTCACTGGAAGGACTTATGCTGAAGCTAAAACTCCAGTAGTTTCGCCACCTGATATGAGGAACTGACTCATTTGAAAAGACGCTGATGCTGGGAAAGATTGAAGGCGGGAGGAGAGGGGGCGACAGGGAATGAGATGTCTGGATGGCATCACTGACTCAATGGACATGAGTTTGAGTAAACTCCAGGAACTGATGGGCAAGGAGGCCTGACATGCTGCAGTCCATGGAGTCTCAAAAGAGTCGGACCAACTGAGCGACTCAGGTAAACTGCACTTTGCTAACGTCACTGGTTAGCTCTAGTAATTTTCTGATAATATCTTTAGGGTTTTCTTGATATAGTATCATGTCATCTGCAGACAGTGAGAGCTTTACTTCTTCCTCTCTGATCTGGATTCCTTTTATTTCTGTTTCTTCACTTGATTGCTGTAGCTAGGACTTCCAAAACTGTGTTGAATTAGAGTGTTGAGAGTGGGGACATCCTTGTCTTGGGCCTGATCTTAGGCCTACCTGTTTTGAGATTATCATTTTAGATTGCTAAGATTGTTTCTTCTTATCTGTTGAATTGACCCTTTATCTCTGTGGATTGTTTGATTTTATGTCCAGTAGTGTTTCTTGACGTCTACTTGTCTGATACTAGTTTCGTTGTACTAGACTTCTGTTGGTTAATTGAAGTGTGATGTTTTTTTTTCTTTCTTCCTACTTCATCTTTACTGTATCTCTTTATTATTAATTTATGTATTTGGTAATCAGTATGAATTTGATTTTTACTGTGTTATCCAATCTGACAATTTTAGTCTTTTGAGTATTTAACTCCTTCATATTTAATTATTGATAAATTTGACATTTTTGTTTTCATATTCTTTTATGCGTGTTTTGTATTAACTAGTTTCTAATATCATTTTCTTCCTGTATTAGCATGTTATTTATAGTTAATTTTATTATTATTTTATTGATTAGCTTAAAGATATAGTCAGTATCCTTGACTTATTTGAGTTAACCCTAAAAAGTTATTTTGAGTTAATTATATATTCACAGAAAATTTTCAGTATGGTATGTGTGCTTCGTCAAGTTTCTTCCAATGGTTCCAATCTTAGTAAAGTATTATATCACAAAACTGGTATTGATAAAATATGTGTTAATTTTTCAAGTTTGTGTTATTTTTCCACTTGTGTAGATTTGTGTAACTACCCACCATCTAAGTACTGACCTATTCAGCACCACAAAGATCTCCCTTATGTTACCTTTTATATCCAGCCATATGTTCCACACCATTCCTGACCCTGGAATGTTATATATGTATATAGTATATGTATGTAGTTTATTTCTATGTATATAGTTTAATCAAGAATATTAAAAATTTAATCATAATATATGTGACTATTTGATATTGTCTTTTTCACTCAACATGATCCCTCCAAGTTATTGTGCATTTTAATATTTTGTTTCTTTTTGTTGCTGAGGTTCATTCTGGTTATGAATGTACTTACTGGGGGATACTTTGTTTCCAGTATTTTTCTCTTATCAGTGAAGGTACTCTGAGCAATTTTGTACATGTTTTTTGTGGACATAGATTTTCTTTTTTTTCATTTCTCTGTAGCAGGTGTCCAGGAGGGCCATTACTGGATCATATGGTAAATATACCATTTGTTTCAGAAAGAGCCAAACTGTTTTCCAAAGGGACTCTACTGTTTTATATTCTTTACATTTCTCCACATCCTAATCAGTTTGTGCCATTGTCATTATTTGTTTTTTTTATTTAGTTATTCTTTCAGGTATAGAGTGATAACCTCATTGTGCTTTTAATCTGCATTTCTTTAATGGATCAGATGCTGAGCACCTTTATGTTCTTACTTGTCATCTCTGTGTCCTCTTTGGTGCAGTGTCTGTGTCTTTTGTTCATTTTTAATTGAATTTCTTAAACTTTTGAGTTTTGGATTTTCTTTATGTATTTTGGGCTGACTTCTTTGTCAGATATACATATCCTTAACTTACTTGATTTTACTTTAGTATTTGCAGTACTTCCTGGAAAATAAAGGAATTTAATATATTTCCACCCCATTTATCCCACTCCTGTCTTTTGTGTAATTGTTCATGTAGTTTAATTCTACATGAATTTAAAACTTCACAAGTTTTAGATTATGTGTCATAACCAATTTCTGTTGTTTTACTCATATTTTAAACCCCTTCCTGTGCTTTTTCAGTGTTTTCTACATTCAGGAAATTCCATCAGAGGTCATTTTCTTTCTGCCAGAGAACTTATTTTGGTATTTATTTTGTCCCAAACTGAGACAGTGCTTTGTGTGTGAGTATGTGTGTGGGGGAGTTGTTCTGAAAATGTTGGGTTGTCAGTTCTTGAAAATTTTTAAGTCAAATGACAGCTTTATTCTTCTTTGAAGATAATGTCCCTTTTGCTCCGGTAGCTTTTAAGGTCTTCCCTCTGTCTTGACTTTCAGCTGCTTTAATATGATGTACAGTGTAGACAGCCTGGAAGATGGATAACAGATAATCTGTACCTTCTGGTAATTGTGCTCTTGTATGATAACCTTCTTGAGTGTGGGCTGGGCTTGCTGATTTACTTCTAATGAATAGACTAGAGTGGATCTGACATTTTCTTTTTGATGTTTTAAAGTTTTTTTTTGTTGTTGTTGTTTTGTTACAGCTTTTATGCACATTTTTTGATTAATCTCAGAGGAAAGGTTATTGTGATATAGTTATTTCCAGAGGGTGAGCTTAATTGTATTTAGAACTAAAGAGAATTCTTGTTTTATTGGAATGCTGTTAAGATGCAGTACACCTACAAATAAGTTGTTTGCTAGGTGGAAAAGATGCTTTTTCTCCTGTAACATATATTGACTGATGCTCAGAGGACTAAACACTTGTTTACTCAGGTATTTTCTTGTTTGGTTGGTTCCGTAAGTATAGATTTATAAAAGTCATTTTGGAGTTACTTCCGCCAGTCATAATTATATTTATATTTGTAGGGCTCTATCATGTATAAATAAATATATGAGATATTTTTCTCTAAAAACTTATTTAAATTCTTTCGAAAGACTACATAGATGACTTGATAAAACAATTGTTGGTGATTTGGCTGTGTTAGATAAAACTGTGAAGAAGAAAGATCTCATTAAAGGTTCTTTATTAAAGTTCTTTCTCACGTGTCCATGTACTTGCTTCACTTTTTAAAGAGAGAGTGACTAAATTTGAAAAAAAATCATATTATGAGTGTGATTTATACAAGAAAGAAGATGGGGACCTCTGATACATCAAGGTATTTGTAAGTGGCTGTGCATGTGTTTTGCGTTAAAACAGTGTGCTTAAGTTGTATAATTGTCCTTTGTTATGATTTTTGCCTTATCTGACCTTTTAGAGTAAGTGAACCTTTTGCTGGTTCTGACTGTGGCTTGTAAGAGAGCCTCTTCCTGTCCTAAATACTGAGAGGGTATTTCGTATTACTGTTCACAAAGAATTTGACAACTTTTTAACTGAATACCTTACGTAATTGTCATTTAACTTATCTTAGATGTTGGCACTAAGGAAGCATCCCTTAATTACATTAATACATGTTTATTTAGTAAGAACATGAAAGCCCTTTTTAGACTGAAATAGCCAGAAGCTAAACTGGAAACATAATTATTTGATGACTCTTTCTCATCTATTAGTAACTTCTGCAAATAATACAGATTGTATATCTGTATATACACATCACCAGATAGTTGTGTTTTCTTCCGCTTATTTTATATTGTATAAACCAAGATGGAATTCAAGGTCTTTTTATTAACCATTTATACTGTGTGTGCTGTGAACTGATTAGTCATGTCAAAGAAGATTCATTCCTATCCTTCCAGGAGATTTTATTTCAGAAAACCATTTTAATAAAACTGTAGCAGAGTTGTAGCTGTGCTTTCGTGTTTTTCCCTATGGGAATACATTTTCAAATTAAAAACAGGTATTTTGTATGATGGTATAATTAAATTATAGTTTTTACATACGTGATCTCTTTGCTTTTACATTTGTATAGACCTCAGTGGCTGGATGGAAATAGGAGGAGTCATTGTCACTGGTTAAGCCTTTAACAAATTTGGAGAAGACAGTCAATATCCAGTGTCATATAGCTTTATATATATATACATAACTTCACTCTTAGAATGCCTTCACACCTTGTCTAACATAGTTTCAGAGCTTCTTCAGCAGTTAACTTCACATAGATAGACTCTTTGTTCTTATAGCATGATTTGTTCATTCTAGCTCACTGTAGCAAAGCTCCAGTTATTTATTCCCTATACAAAGAGCCCACAGGCATTAGGTCTTGGTGTGTGAGATCCTCAGCCTGTCACAGATTTCATGATCCTGTCTGCTTCAACCTGTACAGTATATCTTTTCCTGGAAAACTATATTGAAATTGTCATGCTCAGGTTTTAAAAAAATCAGGTTTGGAGTAAGAAGCTTGCTTTCAAAAAAATAATAATTGATTATGTCTGCTGTAGATTTAAAAAAAAACATTTGAAAGAATTCTCTGAAGCTTCTTCCTCAAACACATTGATCTCTTTTTCATTTGCCTTTATAGATAGCCAACCAAAATTGTGGATTGTTGGTAACTATGGTGATTTACTGACTTTCCTGTTTTATTTTTCAGGACAGATAACAAACTCTTAGGCATCAATTGGTGACATATTGTGAAATATTGTGAAATATTTTGATTGCTTCTGTCAGTGGAAGCCATTTACTAATGTCTCTTTTCTAGAAATTGATATCTAAATGATTGTTTCCTCTGTGTATAATATAAAGATGACAGAAAAAGATATAGGTCATAATCTATTACTAAGTGTGTAACTTTGTGTAATCATCTCATGTGTAAAATGGAAATAGTGATTTTGGAGGTTTGTTGGGCAGATTAAATCAGAGTAGATCCTTAAAAATTGGATATACATTTATTCTGCAAATGGATATTGAATGCCAGCTCCATGTAAGACACTACCATAGAGAATGAGGATACAATAGAGAATAAAATAATCAGATTTTATTGATCCACTGGAATATTCTGTGTTCTAGTCTGTCTCTACAGATTAGGATGGAAGCTACTTAACAATAGAGAACATGTAGGTGATAATAAGCACCATGAAGAAAAACAGGGCAGAGTTAGCTCGTGGAGTGTAATTCTGGAATGCACTTTCAGGGAGCCTTCTCTGAGGTGATGATGTTGAGTGCACTTGGAAGAAGTAAAGATGTAAGCATGTAGATACTTGGGGGAAGGATGTTTAGCCTTGGCGACTAGAGAGAGCAGCTTGGTGGTTTGAGGAACAGTGATCAGTTATAGCTGAAGCTGTGTGTGAAGGACAGAGTGTTGATGAGTTCAGAGAGTGATCCAAAAATGTCATTGATATAGTCTTTCTTCTGATTAATTGTAAAGTTATATTCCGTATACTTTATAGATATATAAAATAAGGTCTGGTTGTTTGCACTAGTTGAATGATTATTTACCCTAATGAACTATTATTATTGTTTATATTATTATTTAGCATTAATATGTTAATACCATTATCATTTAATTTGATAGATATATTAATATTTAGTATAATATTATTTGATAATATATTCATTTCAGTTCATTCTCTCAGCCGTGTCCAACTCTTTGCGCCCCCATGAACCACAGCATGCCAGGCCTCCCTGTCCATCACCAACTCCTGGAGTCCACCTAAAACCAAGTCCATCGAGTCACTGATGCCATCCAGCCATCTCATCCTCTCTCGTCCCCTTCTCTTCCTGCCCTCAAGCTTTCCCAGCATCAGGGTCTTTTCCATTGAGTAAGCTCTTCGCATCAGGTGGCCAAAGTATTGGAGCTTCAACATCAGTCCTTCCAATGAACACCCAGGACTGATCTCCTTTAGGATGGACTGGTTGGATCTCCTTGCAGTCCATGGGACTCTCAAGAGTCTTCTCCAACACCACAGTTCAAAAGCATCAATTCTTTGGTGCTCAGCTTTCTTTATAGTCCAACTCTCACATCCATACATGACCACTGGAAAACGATAGCCTTGACTAGACGGACCTTTGTTGTCCAAGTAATGTCTCTGTTTTTTAATATGGTGTCTATATTATTATTATTAGATTATTTAGCTCTGTAACAAACAGGCACATGCAAGTACCTAGAATATTTTTCCAAATTGGAATGATCTTTTTTGTTGTTGTATACTAATGTTATTGTACCTGGAGCTAGCTATACTGTGAAGTTTAAGGGCACTGTCCTTCAGGATGGCAGCTCTGCCCAAACTTGTGACATAAATAGCAACGAGTTACCTCCAAATACAGAGTTGGTAGGAAGAGTCCACACAACTCTCACTTCTGATACCAGCCATGTATGTTGAGGAGGTTCCCCAAACCACCCTCAGGTTCAATAATTCATTAGAAGGACCTGTTGAACTTACTGACAGCTGTTAGACTCGTGATTATGGTCTGTTATAGGGAAAGGATACAGGTAAATGATCAGCATAAGAACGAGGTGCGTGGCACCGAGTCTGGGAGCATTCCTGATGTGAAGCTTCTGATTTCCTCAGGAAGTGTTCTCTTCCCAAATTGGTGTGTGGCAGTTCACATGGAGCACTGCCAGGAAGCCCACATGAGCTTGGTGCACACGGCATTTATTGGGACATCATCTCATAGGCATGATTGGTTGCCTACATGAGGCGACTTAGTTTCAGATTTTGAGTGGATATCATGTGGTCTTGGGGCCCACCGTGAACAACAGAGACACTTCCGTCATCTGGAAACATTCCAAGGATTTAGAAATTACTTCCTGTGAACTGGAGACAAAGGCCAGGCCTCTCTTTGGGAAAGACCAAATTCTTTACTGCATAAGTTGTTATGAAAATTCGAGTAATATAGTAAATAAATGTCTCCCTGGATTCCCATATCTTGGGGACAACTATGTCTCCCTGGATTGCCGTATCTTGGAGATAACTATTGCTGTATTGGTTATTTAATATATATTGTTCCAAGTGTTTAATAATTTTTTGAATGTACATTGAACTATACTTTGCTTATTGTTCGTTAACTAGGCTTTTTCACTTAAGAATGTATGTATAGATGTATGTATTTTTGTGTGTTTAAATGAGTACCTTGAAATTGAATGCTAATTTTTTCACATAATTAGTGATTGAAACTTTTTCCACCTAAAAATAATGCTTCGTTGAACATCCTTGCATGTACATCTTGGTACGTTTTTCTAATTTTTCTTCTTGAAATAGAGTTGCTGAATAAAATGGTATGGACATTTTGAAATTTCATATGTACTTCATTATTACCCCTCTTGGGATGATTTCTGTGAGGTAGCTTCTGGAATATCAAAATTGTAAATACTCTCCATATTATTCTTAGGTAAACATTGCAACTTCAACAATTTCAAATGTCGAGTATGGTCACATTCCGCATCTCAGCCCAGGTGTAATTCCTACTCTACAAAATGAAGCGTTTTTATCATCCCCAAATAATGGAAATCTAGAAGTTCTTACAGGATTGGGTACTGCACACATCAATGGGAAACCTGCTTGTGATGAATTTGATCAACTGATCAAAAATATGGCCCAAGTAAGAGCATTTGTTCCTGTTCTGATAGAATGTGTCCTGGAGAATTTGAAGAATACTTGCATATTTATATGACATATGTTATATATATACTTTATTATTATAATAGAAAATATGGCAACAGTATATTTGTTTTATATTCTTTTATAAATTTTATTACATTTTATTGAACAACAATATAAAGTATATCTTCAATGTATATTATACTATGAGATACTTATTTATGAACACATTTTTAACATTTAAAAAATTAGAATGAAAAAGATGTAGAATTTATGTAAGTTTAAGTGCTTCAGGATTTTTCTAAATGAAGGTTATCTTAGAAAAAAAAATTGAATTTTAAACAGATTGATGCCACTGATAAGACTGTGACTGCAGTGGCTGGCATGTGCTTATATTCCTTGCTTCTTTTTCTGGACAGGGTCGCCAGATAGAAGTGTTTGAGCTCCTCAAACCTCCATGTGGAGGCCTTGGGTTCAGTGTGGTGGGACTGAGGAGTGAAAACCGGGGAGAGCTGGGTATATTTGTGCAGGAGATCCAGGAGGGCAGTGTGGCCCACAGGTGAGACTGTCACTGGGACTTCTCTGTTTTTAATACCACATTCAGAAGGTGCTGCTCACCCTAGAAGAATTTCAACAAACGAAAATGCCTAAAAGCAAAAACAATATAAAATGTTATTAACTAGTTTTTAGAAATCATTAACATTGCTACAATAACAAAAAGTTCTTTGAAAGCAGAGTAACTTTTAAATATAGTCATGACTTAATCACTTTTTAATAAGGAAATAAACATTTTACTAGGACATTACTCCCATTATTTTTAAGCAGGCTCTTTTTGATTAGATTTAAAAATTATAGAAAAGCATTCAAGTGGTCTATGATAATATCAGCTGTATTTTATTAACATACTCAAAACAACAAGAGCTGTGTTTTATTAATATGCTCAAAGCAAAAAGTAAACATATCCTTCTTTACATTCATTTGTAGAATATAATAGCAGTACTAAAATACAGCCTATAGGTTGAATGAGTAGCTAAAAGGAAGATGGCTGTTAAATGGGAGTGGTTGACTAGGGTTAGGTCAGCTGGTGCCGAAGCATGTATGTTTTTCCCTTCCATTTTTATTGAGGTATAATTGACATATAGCATTGTGTAAGTTTAAGGTGTATAGCATCATGATTGGACTTATATACATCATGGAGTGATTATCATGGTAGGTTTTTGAACAGCATGTCACATAGAACAAAATTAAAGAAATAGAGAAAAAATATTTTAGGAGTACAATTGCAAGGAAAACTTACATAGTGTGGACATTAGAAAATAGAATTAAAAATAACCTGAAAATGCATGCCAAAGAAGCAGTCATTTTCTTGAGATCTATCAGTTATCTTTTGTCCCCCTTTTCATTGTTAGAGATGGAAGATTGAAGGAAACTGACCAAATCCTTGCTATTAATGGACAGGCACTGGATCAGACAATTACACATCAGCAGGCCATCAGCATCCTGCAGAAAGCCAAAGATACTGTCCAGCTGGTTATTGCCAGAGGCTCATTGCCTCAGCTTATCAGCCCCATAGTTTCCCGTTCTCCATCTGCAGCGAGTACAATTTCAGCTCATTCTAACCCGGTGAGTACATAAGTTTTTCAAGGGGAACAGAACATATTTTTCTAATTCTTTAAGGTTTTGCACAGGTTTGCAATTCCTATAGGTTCTTTGTATTTCTTGGGTTTTTGCCTTTTCTTTTTTCCCTTCTGAGCATAGAATATATTCTATGCAATTATGATTAAGTTTCTGGCTTCCAAAAAACTTTTATCTTTATTTATGTAGCTTTTAACTTGAATTCATTCCTAAAAAGGAAAAAGTCCCTTAAAAAATTGACTATCTGTAAACAAATAAAATCTTGATTTTACTTTTTAAGTTGTTAGAGTTAGCTATCAGTGACTTTAACAGGTCATTTAATTTGGGGGCATCTCAGGTGGCTCAGACAGTGAAGAATCCCCCTGCAGTGCAGGAGACATAGGTTCAATCCCTGGGTTGGGAAGATACACTGGAGAAGGGAATGGCTACCCACTCCAGTGTTTCTGTCTCGGAAATTCCGTGGACAGAGGAGCCTGGTGGGCTACAATCCATAGGATCGCAAAGAGTTGGACATGACTGAGTGATTAACACTTTCTCACTTAACTTGAAATCTCATGCAACAAAATTTATGTAGAAGAAATTTTTAACAGCTAACATTTTTTTCTCTTTTTCTTTGACCATCTTTTTTTAAACTCTTAAAAGGATGTTGCCAGTCTGTATCTTTACCTGGATAAATAGAGCCACTGTAATGATGTATTGATAATTTCAAGAATGGCTATATCAACAGTAGTAACAACCTGTTGAAAGAGAAGTGTACTAAATAAAGGGACCCTGTTAAAACTCCTTATTATGTTGCATTCATTTAATACTAATCACAAAATAATATTCACATAAATCTCAACTACAATAAAATTTTAGTTTTCAAATTCACATGAGGGCTTTGTTTGCAGGTTCACTGGCAGCATGTGGAAACTATTGAATTGGTCAATGATGGTTCTGGTCTGGGCTTTGGCATCGTAGGAGGAAAAGCAACTGGTGTGATTGTGAAGACCATTCTGCCTGGAGGTGTAGCCGATCAGGTAAGCTGTTCCAGCAGGTATTTTATGTTTTATATAATAATACAGCTTCATCTTGTATATTTCCATCAAAAAGAACAAACTTTGGCTTTAGATAAGGTCAGATTCTTTTGTTTTACTGGGCTTATTTGTGAAATGATTTTCTTTGACTTGGGGTGAAATGCATTTCAGAAGAGACCTTGATTTTCGTTTAGAGTTACAGTGATCTGTAGACTTTCAAATCAGAGAGTAAAGCCCAGGTTGTGATTTTGATCATTTTAGAGGTAGATATTCTTTATTTATGATTATAAGTCATTTTTATAAGCCTATTTATCTATTTTACAGCCACAAGGTATTGTGGAAGAAAGAATATTTCATTACTGAGGGGGAAAAACAAGAGTACAGCCTATTTTTATTACTTAGAGTAGTTTACTAAGCCATTGCCATTTATGCTATATAAAGTTGTTGGAATATATGTGAGAAAATTATAAAGTTACTAATTGTGATTTATATTTTAATTTGACAAGTTCTGGTGTCTTCTTTGCCTTGATAATAATGTTTTGTGTATGAAGCTATTTGCTTTTACATGTGAATTTGAACTAAGGAAGTCAGGATCATCAAATATTGTTCATATTGGTAAATAAAAGACAAATTTATGGGCAACCTTATCAGTAGAGGTATTGAGAGTACCTCAATAGCATGTGTGTTTTCTTACTTTTAAATATTAGCCAGTATCAAGCAGTCTCCAGTGAAATCTCTCTAATTGACAGACTTGTGATGAATAAGCTTTCTCTTCTGTATAGAGTCGCACTAATACTATAGGTACTTGCCACATACCACTTTTAAATTCAAACTTGAATTTATTAAAATTAAATAATATTACCACCTCAGGTCTTCCATAAGATGAGCTATATTTCAAGTGCTGTAGAACAACAGGCCCCAACCTTTTTGACACCAGGGACCATTTTGTGGAAGACAGTTTTTCCACAGACTGGGGTGATGGGGATGGTTCCAGGATGATTCAAGTGCATTACATTCACTGTGCAGTTTATTTTTAATCTAATGCTGCTGCTGATAGGATAGGAGGTACCGGTTCATAGCCTCGAGTTGGGGATCCCTTCTCTAGAGCAGTATGTTGCTTGTAGCTGCCATACTGGACATTGCAGAACATTTTAATCACTGCAGAATGTTCTTATGGGTAATGCTTGTATGGAGGCTTACCAGATCAATGTTCACTTCCCTGGTCTATCTGAATTTACATCTTGCAAAGATTTCATCTGCAAGCGAGTCCTTTAGGGATATTTATCTTTGAAATGGCAGAGCAGAAAGTTGTGATATTAACTCAGAGCTTTTTTGTGGTTCACACTGTACTTTGAGTAATATATGTTTGTGTAGTGAGTTATACCTCATCTTTCAGTTCAGTTCAGTTGCTCAGTCATGTCTGACTCTTTGCGGCCCCATGGACTGCAGCACACCAGGCCTCCCTGTCCATCACCAACTCCCGGAGTTTACTCAAACTCACGTCCATTGACTCGGTGATGCCATCCAACCGTCTCATCCTCTGTTGTCCCCTTCTCCTGCCTTCAGTCTTTCCTAGCATCAGGGTCTTTTCAGACGAGTCAATTCTTCACATCAGGTGGCCAGAGTATTGGAGTTTCAGCTCTACCTAGTGGAATTTTCTCTCTTTTATTTTCCTCGGAAAACTCACAGAAAGGCTAGTGCTTTCTTGCATCAAGTGTATAGAAATCAAATTGAAAAGCTCATATCAATTATTGATTTAAATAATATTTATGAATTTTGATTACTTATATCACATTGAATGATGTTAGGATGCTTCGAAAGAGAGTTAACAGTACAACACATGTTTAATGTACCAAGAATTCACAGTATGGCTCTTTTTTGTTATTATTCCCTTTCTCTCATTTTGAGTTTCTCTGATGAAGTTAGTAATAATAACAACAAGCTGACTAACCAATTCCTTTTTATTCAGCATGGTCGATTATGCAGTGGAGACCACATTCTAAGGATTGGTGATACAGATCTGGCAGGAATGAGCAGTGAGCAGGTAGCCCAAGTCCTCAGACAGTGTGGAAATAGAGTGAAGCTGATGATCGCAAGAGGTGCCATTGAAGAACCAACAGCACCTACCTCTGTGGGCATCACCCTTTCCTCATCCCCAGCTTCCACGCCAGAAATGAGGGTAAGGACATAAGAAGTTAATGGGAAGGTCATAGACTATATAGCACTTGGATGACAGTGATGTTTATTTAGAAACTAGATTTATTAATGTTAGTGTATTATTGCTAAAGAATGAAACAAAATTCAGATATAGAATGTTTCAGCACTAATAATAGTTTATTAAATAGGAATACTATCTCACAAATGAAAGATTGATTAATGTTTCGCATTTTTCTATAAGCAGCACTTTTATGAGGATAAGTGTTTTGAAGTATGAATAACTTTAAATGAATTATATGCTGCTGTTGCTGCTAAGTCGCTTCAGTCGTGTCCAACTCTGTGTGACCCCATAGATGGCAGCTCACTAGGCTCCCCCATCCCTGGGATTCTCCAGGCAAGAATAATGGAGTTGGTTGCCAGTTCCTTCTCCAGTGCATGAAAGTGAAAAGTGAAAGTGAAGTCACTCAGTCGTGTTTGATTTCTAGCGACCCCATGGACTGCAGCCTACCAGGCTCCTCCGTCCTACTAATACCTAAAATGTTTTATTCTATATTTTCCTTATTTAGAAGGTCTTCTGTTAGTTGGGTTATAAGTTCTAATCATTCAACAGCTTGCTTCTTAGTGTCTTTTGGAGGGCAAGTGGATGAATAAAACTTACTAAAACCTTTCAATATTATTATTTTAAGGTATGTCATATAACTGTTATAAGATCTGTAATGAGGAGTGGCTATTCTTGACCTAGTTATATAAGTTTTTAGACACAAGTTATGCTTTGTAACAAAAGCTTTATTCATAGACAGAACATTCCATCTTTGTTCTTAACTTGATCTGCAAAAGCTAGAATGTTATTATAATGTAATGTTATCTCAGATAAAGTCATGCAGTATCATGGATTAAAAATCAACAACATGATTTTATCCAGAAATTTCTTGAATATTTAAGAAGAGAATTATACTCACTTTCTATATGTTTTCTAGCAAATTCTAGTTCTACATTCCTTTCTTGTAGATCTAAAAGCAGGTTTTTTTTCCTATTACAGTTTTTTTTTCTAAATAGTTGCTACAAATTTCTTTTTATTATTCTAACCTCCTCTACAAGCCCTTTAAAACTTTATTAGAACACTTGAAATTTCCATGATTCTGTTGTTTTTAGGATTGTGTTTGGTTGCTATTTTTCACAAGGAGAAAAATGTAAAGAAAGCCTGTTTATGAAAGTATTTAACTGGCATTCTTTTGTGGTAAACAAAACATTTTATTCAGCAATATATAAATGAATGCAATACCGAAAACCACTTGATGTAATTGAAAGCTTAGAAAAATATCTATTCTGTGCATATCATCATTTCTGAAGCTTGTCCCCCTTTTAAAATCATTCGATAGTCAAATTGCCACCCTCTAAAATAGCACATGCATAAGTCTTATTAAAAATAGAAAACACATTTGTTACAATTGAAGCAGATTTCATCCTGTCATTTTCTTGTAATTATCTAAACTTTAAGCTTTTGCTAAGTTTGCATAGATAATTATGTGCAATGAAAAAAATTAATCAAACTTTACTATAAAATTATATCTCATTTAGGTGACTATCAGTGAGGTATAGAGTATGCTTAAAGAAAATCAGAACGCATTACCAGCTAGCCCCATTCTGCCCTGTCTATTCAAACCATAGCCTTCTTTCTTTTGTGATCTTCCTAGGGTACTTTCTGGAATCTGCTGACACCACACCAGTATATAATACCAGCAACTTGTTGATGACTTACTGCACTAGTCCATTCATGCTTTATTCAGGGAGCCTTGCCCTTTAGTCCAGTATATAACAACAAGTCTACACGTTAGAGAATGCTGCTTTCAAATATCATTCCAGGGTGAAGGAAATCAGCATGGAAAGGCATGCTTTCCTTCTAAAGGGCTTTTCATGTTGAAGTTTGAATTTATAAAGCAAATACAAGGACAGTTTTAATTAATATTTGGTACCTTTCACTGGCTTTCAAAATAACCATCAGTCTATTAATATTTTATCTGGAGGACAGATTCACCTTCATGATGTTAGAATCAGCTTCCAAGTTAAGACAGAAATAACGGCATGTGTTGAGCAGGCAGCGTGGCCCTTACATTGTAAGAGGGTTTCCATACTGTGCATCTTTTAAGAGCAGGGGCTCTGCAACCAGTGCCTCTGCATTTGAATTCTTCCTCTATTAGATGGTTCACTGTGAATCCTTGGAAGTTTATGTTCCTCAGTTTCCACAGATAAAAACTGACAGTAATTGTACTTGCTTCATAGGCTTCTTCTAAGGAGTAAATTAATTGAGACATATCAAATGTCTATTATATAGAAACTGCTCAGTGAATGTTAGCTGGACTTTTTCTTATTCCTGATAGACAGCTGAGCAAAGTGATGCTTAGAAAAAGTCAATGAAAAGCTAGATTTGAGCTTGTTAATGTGGATTCAAAGTCTGACTTATTTCAACTCTATTATATCCTCTAACTTCTTCAAAAGGAAGGAGAGCAACTCCTGAAAATAGAATCTGTTAATAAGAAACTAATTTTTATGATTTTCACAAAAACCAATAATGTATTTCTCTGAAGAGGGTGTTCAGTTCTACTCCTGACATTGCTTTTGAGTAAAAATGTGATGCTGAGGCCAAGTTGTCAAGTTTGAAGGAGTAATCCCTAACTATAATTCTTTAACGGAGTTCTCTAAGATCTAATTACATCATACCTTTTCTAAATGAAGAGTATGAAGAGTGTGGCTTGAAAAAGATTGTTTTGTTTGTCTGTGTGTTTATTTATATGTAATTTTTTTGTTGTTGTTTTTACAAATTGTATTTCAGGTTGATGCTTCAACTCAGAAAAGTGAAGAAAGTGAAACATTTGATGTAGAACTCACTAAAAATGTCCAAGGATTAGGAATTACCATTGCTGGATACATTGGAGATAAAAAATTAGGTAGTTTTTAAACATTAATATTCTATTTCTTTTATCTTGGCAATTGCCTCTAATGTCTTTGTCTTATGAAATACTGAATCAACATAATATATTTTCATGTGTCTGATGATATATTTTCATGATAAACTGATGGAAGTCTTTCTTTGGAGTAGTGTAGGTTACTGTGATATTTTATTTCACATAAACAAAACCATTGTCTTTTTCTGTAGCCAAGGTTTCTACTAGTGATTTTGTTTGTGTGGTTTGTTGATTTACATCTACTCAGAATTAGTACTTTATTTTCAGGAGAATGGAGGATGGGTATTCTTTGAGTGTACTTCGTAAATAGTAAAACAAAACAAACTTGTTTCTAATCTTAGAACCTTCAGGGATCTTTGTTAAGAGCATTACAAAGAGCAGCGCTGTGGAACATGATGGAAGAATCCAAATTGGAGACCAAATTATAGCAGTAAGTAACACATTTAATGACAGCTTTGTTAATTTTCATGGTTGAGAGATGCATTCTCCTGGTTTACACCATTTTGAGAGCTACAGGTAGCTCTGTACTAATTTAACCTTACTTTTTGTGATTTTTGGGTGTCGCTATTACTCATTAGATTATTAGGTGGAACTCAGCATTGTATAGAAGGTTTATTGATGTCATTTCTGAAAGTGAGACTCTTTCCTGAATAGCTTCCGATAGATCTGATTTCTGGTTTTAATGAGTTTGGTCCATTAATAATCTTTTTTGTATTTTAGCTGCAGATACTCTGAAGATAAAGACCATATGTTATAACTTTTAGTGTATTTGAATCTGAATTTGAGTTGTGTGCATTTTTTAATATCAGCAGAATGACACTACCTTTGTTGCCCCCATGACCAAGGTTTCTTTAGCTTTAAGAGTATAAAGAAATAGAGCCAGACCCTCTTAGTTAGATCAAGGCAGCATTTTTTTTCCTAGTAACATTAGTATGTTTGGCCAGATAGCCATTCAAGGTAGTGTAAGAAGAATCCAACTGTCAGTTCTGTGTTTAGTTGTAAACTGACCTACCCTAACTACTTTTCAGAACATGAATCCAAGAAACCCTGCATCAACAGCTTTCTGGTTAAATAAGTTTAGGAAAAGCTTCCTGGGATACAGTTTCTTAGGGATTCACAGTACGCATTGAAAAATCAAACAGCTGAGAAGTTTTCCAGTAAAGAATCTTGTTTAACTTTTTTGTTTCAGAGGTTCCTAAACTTTTGTAATCATGGGTTCTTTCTTCCCCAAAACATATATTAATATTCTCTGTAGTAGATTTGGGGAATGCTGATTTATCTTAATATGCGTTTGTTCATACTTTAATGAAGTCTTGATTTTCGCCTTGAGATCTTAATAATTGTAAGAAAATAGAATGTTAAGATAGAGGAGTCCTGTTCACTGCAGCTTTATTCACAAGAGCTAAGATGAGTAAGTGACCCAGAGTTCCATCTGCAGATAAATGGATAAAAATGTGTTATATACATACAGTAGACTATTATTTAGTCTTATAAAGAAGAAATTTCTGTTACATCGTACAACATGGATAAACCTCAAGAGCATTATGCTGAGTGAAATAAGCCAGGCCCCCAAAGACAAATACTATGTGCTTCCACTTACATGCAGTATCAGAAGTAGTCATGCTTATGGAAACAGAAAGTAGAACGGTCATTGTGAAGGTGGAGTAGAGGAGGAGATGGGGAGCTATTGTTCACTCGGTTTAAAGTTGCAGTTGGCAAGATGAAAATGTTCCAGAAACATATGACAACCTGAATATACTTAGCTCTGCTGAACTATACACATAAAGATGGGTAGGATGGTAAATTTTATGTTTTTGTATTTTCTTTCGCAACTAAGCTAAAAGATAGAGATGTCCTTTATTTGTATGTGCCCTTTGCTTCTACATCACAATTCCCTGACTTTGCTTCATCTTAGTTCTATAAAACTGCTAACTACACCTGTTCACCTCTTGAAATCTGCTCTAAAGATCAAGTTGGGCATGTCATGTAAGCTGACCATATTCTGTAAAAGAGCTTTCCTGTTGTATCTCTGTTTTAACATACAGTGAAAATTAGCTCCTTTTTTTTTATTTTGGAGGAAAAAGAGAAGGAAGGAGTGAATATAATATATACATACTCTAAATCTATATCTGATAAAGAATTAAAAATTGAATGCATAGCTAATTGGCCCCCCAGTCTATATGTTTTAATCCAATAGAATTCTTTCTTAAAGAAATCAGCATTCTTGAGCTAAAACTTAGGAGAACATACAATTTACTCATTTAAAGTATATGATTAAGAAACTCTTAGTTTATAGTTGTGTCTTCATGATCACAATCAATTTTTGAACAGTTTCATTACCTTTGAAAGAAATCCTGTCCCGTTAGCAGTAACTCCCTAGTTCTTAGATCCTCCCTGCCGTGAACAACTACCAACCTACTTTTTGTCTTTTTAGCCTATTCTGGACATTTCATGTAAATAGAATCATTCAATAAATGGTGCTTTGTGATTTGCTTCTTTTGCTTAGCATGTTTTCAAGTAGGTTTGAACAAGGTCCATCCATGTGTAGCATCATCAATTCTGAGTTTGTTTTTGTTGAATAATATTCTGTTGTATTAACACACCATATTTTATTTATCCATTCATCAGTTGATGGACATTTGAGTTGTTTCTGCTTTTTGGCTATTATGGACAATGCCACTATAAACATTCATGTATCGATTTTGTGTGGATATGTTTTCATTTCTCCTGAGTGTATATTTGGGAGTATAATAGCTGGATCATATACCTCTGTACTTAACCATTTAGTGAGAAGCAGGATTCCTTTACCTACAATATTGAGATAAAGAAACGTCCCAGGTATGATTTTTATTTATTTATTTATTTTTTAAATTACAATACTGTATTTGTTTTGCCATACATTGACACGAATCAGCCATAGGTGAACACAATCTCCCAATGCCGAAGCCCCCTCCCACCACCCACCCCACATCCTCTACTTGAATCATCCTGTGCATCAGCCCCATGCATCCTGCATCCTACATTGAACATAGATTGGCGCTTCGTTTCTTACAGGAAAATATACAGAAAAACAAATGAATTATTTATTTGAAATACATAGTATACTTGGTACATAAGTATGGTTTAATTAATTAAGCAGATATTTATTGAGGGTCTGAAGTGATTACATATTTAAGTCTCACAAAAGCTTCCCTTCAAATTTGTAATTATTTGTATTGCTTTATAACAGGAATCTCATATAATTTGGCTTGGGCAAGATCAGTGCTAAAGGAGATTGTTGACTCAAAAGTGGAAGCACCATTTTTCTGAAGTATTTTCTTGCTTTCAATAAAATCATTGTCTTTGCTCTCATCAGTGTTATGATTTTTATTTTTAGCAACATTCTCTCAAAGTTAGAAGCACCTTGATTTTTAAGACATATCATGCAGTGCTTTGATCATGCGTTGATTTTGTGTAAAATGCCATCATTTTATAGTCTTTTGAGAGATGAGTAGGAAAGTTCTTAACACTAGTTGTTTTTCACGACTGCTTTCTTTAATTTTTTTTTCAATTTTGTCTTGGCAGCAGCTATTTTGAACTATAATGTTTTTATTTTTTAATTATTGAAATGTTGAAAGGAAAAAATTATTTCCTATTATTTAAGGATGTAATATTTTAAAAACTAAAGTCTTTTATTATCAGATTCTTGTTTTATGAATTATGCTCTCTTAACCCCTAGGGTTTCAGTGTCAGTATTACAGGGGAGGGAATAGAGCCAATGAGCCTTTTTCTTTACTACATAAGAATTAATTTAATAAGGGGACTCTATTTTGTGAAGTCAACCAAACTTGCCATTAGATAAAGTCATATATTCATTTTTTTAGATTGGTATACAAATATCTTTGATAAAAGCAGTATAGAATTATGCATCTGACTTAAAAAATGTTATACAGGAAATGTATCATGAAAAGAAAATGTGGAAAGGTATCAGATGTTGCCTTTGCTATTCTGTGACTTTGTTAGTCTCAATTTCCCTCTTTGTATATGTTTATAATTATAGGCCATTGGAGGAGGGCTTGGCCCGCTAGACTGAGTGTCCTGAGGAGCTGGCTTTTCCATTTGTTCTAACTAGGATTTCTCCCCTGTAATTGCTCATAGCAGTGTCTACACGGCACTGCCATCTCCTCAAGATGGGACCCAGACAGTCTGCTGTCATTGTACCTCGTTCCACAGCACTGTGTCTCTGCAACAGCTGGGTCTCTTATTGTGATAGTGAGGGACCAGAGCTGGCCCGAGCCCTCATTCGGTTTCAGTGCCTTGCCGCATAAGTATGATGTGTGTAATTATGTTGAACAGAAAGTCCTTCCATAGGCTTGGGGTTTTTATGTTTAGTAATCACTTCTTCGTTTTGTTAATAATAGTATCTCTTGAAATCTGCTATTAAATCAGATATTAACAAAAGTTTCTGAGTAACTTTTCAGTTACTCAGTACAAAGCGCCAAAGATGAAGATACTGAGAAATTTTGAACTAGTCTAGGATTAAAAATCTGTAATTATTCCATTATAGCAATTTCTTCTGTGCTAGTACCTACCATCTGTGAGATGTGAGTAAGGAATATACTTTTAAATTCAAGTCTTCAGGTTTTGGGGGAAAAAAAGGAAACATGTTTTTTCTTTACATAATGAACTTTATTGCTATTTAGTAGACAAAATCATATACATTTAATTTTTCTTAAACTGCATATTTAAAGAATTGAGCTGTAAAAATCTATTGCACATGAAAACTTGAAGCCTAAATTATGTACATTTTAAGAATTTTTATGGCACCTCAAAGTTGAGATTTTTGTGAGATTTTTCTCTATGGCTACCCTGAGAATGAATAACATGTTTATTTCTTTTAGAGTAATTTTTGTTTTCCAGGTCTAAAGAACGTTAAATTTGAACATGACTTAAAAAGCTCTTCTAATAGAAACCATTCTTAATACTTTATGATTTAACATTTCAGAAAATGTCCATGCATCTGTACTTAGGACTGTATTTGTTTATACCTTATTATTTATTTAGTTTAGAAATATACCTGGTACGTATAGTTGTATCAGCAAATATGGATCTACCATAATATACTTAAGCACCCCTTATTCATGGGCAGGTATATTGTTATAGTGGTTTGCTATTATAAACAACTCTGTTACATACCATTTTGTATATCTTTTATGGACCAAGACTTAAAACTTTTAAGTTTGCTGTAATAGTATTATTTAGATGTGAATTTTACTTATTACTCAGCACTAACCCTTATGGCAGAAAGTGAAGAGGAACTAAAAGCCTCTTGATGAAAATAAAGAGGAGAGTGAAAAAGTTGGCTTAAAGCTCAACATTCAGAAAACGAAGATCATGGCATCTGGTCCCATCACTTCATGGGAAATAGACAGATAGAAACAGTGGAAACAGTGTCAGACTTTATTTTGGGGGCTTCCAAATCACTGCAGATGGTGACTGCAGCCATGAAATTAGAAGACGCTTACTCCTTGGAAGAAAAGTTATGACCAACCTAGATAGTATATTCAAAAGCAGAGACATTACTTTGCCGACTAAGGTCCATCTAGTCAGGGCTGTGGTTTTTCCTGTGGTCATGTATGGATGTGAGAGTTGGACTGTGAAGAAGGCTGAGCGCCGAAGAATTGATGCTTTTGAACTGTGGTGTTGGAGAAGACTCTTGAGAGTCCCTTGGACTGCAAGGAGATCCAACCAGTCCATTCTGAAGGAGATCAGCCCTGGGATTTCTTTGGAAGGAATGATGCTAAAGCTGAAACTCCAGTACTTTGGCCACCTCATGTGAAGAGTTGACTCATTGGAAAAGACTCTGATGCTGGGAGGGATTGGTGGCAGGAGGAGAAGGAGATGACAGAGGATGAGATGGCTGGATGGCATCATTGACTCAATGGATGTGAGTCTGAGTGAACTCCAGGAGTTGGTGATGGACAGGGAGGCCTGGCGTCCTGTGATTCATGGGGTCGCAGAGAGTCGGACATGACTGAGTGACTGAACTGAGCTGATAACCTTGTATGCCACATTTTTCTCAGAGTTTTAAATCTGATTAATGTCTCAGTCACCTAGAGTGTTTTTGAGTAAATTTCATAGGAAAATAATGTGTTGGTAGACTTTCAGAAGCATTTCTTTCTGAGAACCTCTTATGTTGCCTTTTGCACACTTGGACATTTTGGCTGGCAATACATAGATGTCGTATAAAGAAGACTTGGGAGGATAGTCTTAAACAGCCTTTTAAAATTTGTCTTTAGATGTCTCTTTTATCTTCTATAGGAAAAGGCCTTCCTTTTCCCCTGCAGGAAATCTTGGTCAAGTTACTATTCTCAGAAAGTAGCAAATGAAACAACTGACAAACAACTAATCTCAAAGATATATAAGCAACTTGTGCAGCTCAACTCCAGAAAAATAAACGATCCAATTAAAAAATGGGCCAAAGAACTAAATAGGCATTTCTCCAAAGAAGACATACGGATGGCTAACAAACACGTGAAAAGATGTTCAACATCACTCATTATCAGAGAAATGCAAATCAATACCACAATGAGGTACCATTTCACACCAGTCAGAATGGCTGCGATCCAAAAGTCTACAAGCAATAAATGCTGGAGAGGATGTGGAGAAAAGGGAACCCTCTTACACTGCTGGTGGGAATGCAAACTAGTACAGCCACTATGGAAAACAGTGTGGAGATTCCTTAAAAAATTGCAAATAGAACTGCCTTATGACCCAGCAATCCTACTGCTGGGCATACACACCAAGGAAACCAGAATTGAAAGTGACACACGTACCCCAATGTTCATCGCAGCACTGTTTATAATAGCTAGGACATGGAAGCAACCTAGATGTCCATCAGCAGATGAATGGATAAGAAAGCTGTGGTACATATACACAATGGAGTACTACTCAGCCCTTAAAAAGAATAAATTTGACTCAGTTCTAATGAGATGGATGAAATTGGAACCGATTATACAGAGTGAAGTAAGCCAGAAAGAAAAACACCAATACAGTATACTGACACATATATATGGAATTTAGAAGATAGTAATGATGACCCTATATGTGAGACAACAAAAGAGACACAGAGGTATAGAATGGACTTTTGGACTCTGAGGGAGAGGGAAAGGGTGGGATGGTTTGGGAGAATGGCATTGAAACATGTATATTTTCTTGTAAGAAACGAAGCACCAGTCTATGTTCAATGCAGGATGCAGGATGCATGGGGCTGGTGCACAGGATGATTCAGGGAGATGATGTGGGGTGGGAGGTGGGAGGGGGCTTCGGCATTGGGAGATTGTGTTCACCTGTGGCTGATTCATGTCAATGTATGGCAAAACAAATACAGTATTGTAATTAAAAAAAAATAAATAAAAATTAAAAAAAAAAAAAGAAAGAAAAAATGTCCTGTGGCCGGTCAGGATCACCAAATACAGCTTTAATTTAGTAATTAAAGATTTCCCATTCTAAATGATAGTCTAATTTCAGCCCCTACCCTGGCCTAGCAGAAGCCTACTGTGAACTGGTAGAGATAGCGAGTGCCCTCCTAGTCTGTCTTCCATACCGAGCTTTTCTTTCCCTCCCTCCCCTTGTTGTGCCAGCTGATCCTTACCAGTGAGAAGGAAGACAGTAAGAGACAGCAAGAACTTCATCCCTGACTGGTGCTTCTGAAACATGTTTTTTGCTCTGTGAGCCTGGCTCATGCTTAAATGCGACAGTCACGTAGGATTCCTTCTTGGGTTTCTGGGAGACCCTACTAGAAATATTTGACCGAGCGTTCCATGACAGATGGTGTATTTTTCATCTGACTGACTCTTCTTCCCTTTGGCTGCAGTTTCTCAACATTCTGCTCCATAAATTTTCATTTCGGGGCAGCATCATTCCCTGGGGGGTACTCTTGGGTAGGTTTCAAGGTGGCTCCAGCCTGGCTTTCTCGTGTGTGTGAGTGTGTGTATGCATGTGTGTTTGTGTGTGGCCCCCTTCTGATCTGTGCCCAGACAGAGTCAGGCTGTCAAACAGTTTCTCAACATAATAGCAGTTTTCTCTTGTTTCACTGTCAGAGCAGTTAAAGAGGCTCGCCCTTAACCTCCTGATAAAGCTAAATACAAGGTACTTACTGCATCCTTCCTTACAACACGTGACACAGCTCTTTGGACTTGTGGTCATAGGTTGAACGTCTACATGGGGAATTATAGTACTCTTCTCTCTAAAAAAGTAAAGCAACCTCCTCTTAAGTCTTTGTTAATCTCTAACAGCCCAGCCCTTTAATGTCCTAAATGTGTACAGATTATAATTCCAGAGTGCCTAAATTTCTACTTTGTGGTCTTCTCATAACACACTTTGGTATAAGATATAATTATAACATCTCATGCTATAATTGATGCTATTCGATGTTACCTTATGGTACTATAGGATGGCATTGTAGCATCTCAACCATAATTTCCATTTTCATATATGTTACACTGAGTATAAAATTTTGGATTCATAATTTCTTTCACAAGTTATCTGCTCACTCTGTTTCCTAGAAGCTAATAGGCTTTTTTCTTTTGATTTTTGAAATCCAAGAATTTAATCAAGATTTGTCTGGGTGTTAGTCTTGTTTCTAGTTTTTCATATACCTCTGATTTATAAGGCAGATTTCTTTATCTCCTCATAACTTCCTTGATTATTTTTCCTTAGTTATTCCCTTCTCCCACATAATTTTTGGTAATTATATTGGTTTTCTAGATTAGCCTTAATATGGCTCCAGTCTTATTTCCCCCAATCATTTTTATCTACTTATTTTATCCTCTGAAAATATAGGAAAATTACATATTCTTGTCTTCCATTCCATGACTTTGTACAGTATGTAAAATGCTCTTGATGCTTTCATTGTAATAGTTTTCTTTTGATTTTTGGTAGATACTTGTTTCTTCTTTGTATGTATTCTCTCCACTTCCATAAATACAATGAAAAATGAATCTCTTTGAAGAGAAGCTTCAGAAAATATCTTTCTGTTCCCTGCAGTGACAGTCTCATTGGAAGATATTTGTACTCACGCTTCAGGGCACACATTTTCTTTCAGACTGTGGTATTCTATTCCTGTGACCTTTTTTTCCCTCAGAGATCTGTGAGAACTATGCTTGTGCAAAAGAGGGATGAGATAGATTTTTATACAGATAGTTCAGGAATTGCAAGGCAAGAAGGAAGGAAAAAGTTTAAATTTACAAGTCAGTTTTACTTGTAGAGTAATGGAATATAGAGGAAACCAGGAAAACAGGATGAAGAACATTGTATGTCTGTACTGACAGATGGTTTTCTGTGCGTGTTGTGGAGTTGGTTGGGGTTGTGTGTGGATGATGATTTCATTGCATGTATATGGTTCTGTGTGGTGTATGCTCCCAGCTTGGTGTGATGCTTGGCACTTGATTGGTTTTTGGAATCACCAGCTGAAGTCCATATGTACCTTCTGACTGCCTCCTTTTAATGAAAGACAGTTGTTGGATTTTACTGATGTTTCGTCTGACAGACCAAACAAGATGTTCCCTCACGTGTAGATGCAGCTGCCCTGCCTTCAATCTGGTCGTATTCAGACCATTCCTCATAGAAGTTCCTCCAAGTTACTGGTATAAGGACTTGTCTTCTTCCATGGTTTCCAGTTTTGTTTTAGTGTTTTCTCTGTTGTTATATTTTAATTAGTCTTTCTAAAAGTGAATCAATAAGATAGAGGTGGGAGGAAAGAGGAGAGAGTTAGACACCTATGTTAAAGTTGTCATTTAGTACAAAAGTATCATACAAAACTTAACTTGCAGAGTATCAGACTGATCATTTCAATCAGAGGTCTCTAGATTTTTATTGAATATCCTCATTGGTTAAAAAATAAAACAAACTATGTCAATCTATTAAGCGATCAATCGATCTCTAATCTATTCCTTTCTCCTTCCTTTTTTCTCCTATGTATTTATATATGCTATATGATATATTATGCATCTTGTTTTATATGTTATATATAGTTAATATATTAACTATATATGTGTATATAAAACAAAATGAGATTTTAAAATATATTGAATTATGAATTTTATTACATTCTTCCAGAAACCTCTGCAGTAAAGGTACTTCATCTTGGAGACCACTGATAACAGGTCTTACTGTAGTTCTCATTCATTTAGTAAATATTTGAATGCCCACTATGATCAGCACTGTGCTCAGAAAAGCATGATACTTACATAGCCATTTTACAGCTATTTCACAATTCAAATGGTATATCAGTGACTTTGAATTTCAGCATTAATTGTATTGTACTACTTTTTCAACTTTCCAAATTTTTCCTAAAATTCAGCATCCATTTATGATAAAAACTCTCCAGAAAGCAGGACTGGAAGGAACATACCTCAACATAATAAAAGCTATATATGACAAACCCACAGCTCACATTATCCTCAATGGCGAAAAATTGAAACCATTTCCCCTAAAGTCAGGAACAAGACAAGGGTGTCCACTTTCACCACTACTCTTCAACATCGTACTGGAAGTTTTGGCCACAGCAATCAGAGCAGAAAAAGAAATACAAGGAATCCGAACTGGAAAAGAAGAAGTAAAACTCTCACTGTTTGCAGATGACATGATCCTCTACATAGAAAATCCTAAAGACTCGACCAGAAAACTACTAGAGCTAATCAGCGAATATAGTAAAGTTGCAGGATATAAAATCAACACTCAGAAATCCCTTGCATTCCTATACACTAATAACGAGAAAGTAGAAAAAGAAGTCAAGGAAACAATTCCATTCACCATTGCAACGAAAAGAATAAAATACTTAGGAATATACCTACCTAAAGAAACTAAAGACCTATATATCGAAAACTATAAAACACTGATGAAAGAAATCAAAGAAGACACTAATAGATGGAGGAATATACCATGCTCATGGGTTGGAAGAATCAATATAGTGAAAATGAGTATACTACCCAAAGCAATCTACAGATTCAATGCAATTCCCATCAAGCTACCAGCAGTATTTTTCTCAGAACTAGATCAAATAATCTCAAGATTTGTATGGAAATACAAAAACCTCGAATAGCCAAAGCAATCTTGAGAAAGAAAAATGGAACTGGAGGAATCAACTTGCCTGACTTCAGGCTCTACTACAAAGCCACAGTCATTAAGACGGTATGGTACTGGCACAAAGACAGAAATATAGATCAATGGAACAAAATCGAAAGCCCTGAGATTAACCCACATACCTATGGACACCTTATCTTCAACAAAGGAGGCAAGAATATACAATGGAGTAAAGATAGTCTCTTTAACAGGTGGTGCTGGGAAAACTGGTCAACCACTTGTAAAAGAATGAAACTAGACCCCTCTCTAACACCATACACAAAAATAAACTCAAAATGGATTAAAGATCTAAATGTAAGACCAGAAACTATAAAACTCCTAGAGGAGAACATAGGCAAAACACTCTCCGACATAAATCACAGCAGGATCCTCTATGATCCAACTCCCAGTATACTGGAAATAAAAGCAAAGATAAACAAATGGGATCTAATTAAAATTAAAAGCTTCTGCACAACAAAGGAAACTATAAGCAAGGTGAAAAGACAGCCTTCTGAATGGGAGAAAACAATAGCAAATGAAACAACTGATAAACAACTAATCTCAAAGATATATAAGCAACTTATGCAGCTCAACACCAGAAAAATAAATGATCCAATAAAAAAATGGGCCAAAGAACTAAATAGGCATTTCTCCAAAGAAGACATACGGATGGCTAACAAACACATGAAAAGATGTTCAACATCACTCATTATCAGAGAAATGCAAATCAAGACCACAATGAGGTACCATTTCACACCAGTCAGAATGGCTGCGATCCAAAAGTCTACAAGCAATAAATGCTGGAGAGGGTGGGGAGAAAAGGGAACCCTCTTACACTGCTGGTGGGAATGCAAACTAGTACAGCCATTATGGAAAACAGTGTGGAGATTCCTTAAAAATTTGCAAATAGAACTGCCTTATGACCCAGCAATCCCACTGCTGGGCATACACACTGAGGAAACCTGAAGTGAAAGAGACACATGTACCCCAATGTTCATTGCAGCGCTGTTTATAATAGCCAGGACATGGAAGCAACCTAGATGTCCATCAGCAGATGAATGGATAAGAACGCTGTGGTTCATATACACTATGGAATACTACTCAGCCCTTAAAAAGAATAAATTTGATTCAGTTCTAATGAGATGGATGAAATTGGAACCGATTATACAGAGTGAAGTAAGCCAGAAAGAAAAACACCAATACAGTATACTGACACATATATATGGAATTTAGAAGACAGTAATGATGACCCTATATGTGAGACAACAAGAGACACAGAGGTATAGAGTGGACTTTTGGACTCTGAGGGAGAGGGAAAGGGTGGGATGGTATGGGAGAATGGCAATGAAACATGTATATTTTCCTGTAAGAAACGAAACGCTAATCTATGTTCAATGTAGGATGCAGGAGGCATGGGGCTGATGCACAGGATGATTCAAGTAGAGGATGTGGGGTGGGAGGTGGGAGGGGCTTCGGCATTGGGAGATTGTGTTCACCTATGGCTGATTCGTGTCAATGTATGGCAAAACAAATACAGTATTGTAATTAAAAAAATAAATAAATTTAATTAAAAAAATAAAAATTAAAAAAATAAAATTTTATGTATTTTAAAAATTAAGCTGTTACAACCTGCATTTATTTATTCAGAAATATAATTTACTTCACAAGTAAATCTTTGCCATATGAGCCAGTTTCCCATTTGTGAATATCTACTGTGAAGACAGCACTAGTTTTGTTGTGTTTGTGTGTGTGTGTGGCCGCATGGATTGTGGGTTGTGTTCCCTGCTCAGAGTAGCCTGAACCTGGGCCGTCAGCAGTGAGAACACAGAGTCCTGACCACTGGACCACCAGGGGAATTCCCAGCATTTTGTTTTGCTGACACACAGAACCTGTCCTCTTGGAGGATGCAGTCATAGACAAAATAATGCTGGAAAACATGAAATTAAATTTCTGATAAATACCATGGAGGAGAATTGGTAAAGGGGGCTTTAACTATAGTAATGAGCATCAATAGCTTAATTGTGGAAATAACTATTGAACTAAGCAGTTATGGGCTTTTTCTCAGTGAATAAATTAGAAGCAGTGTGGGCTGGAGAGGGCTGTCCAGAGAATCTAGACTGAGGGAACTGAATTTGCAAAGACCTCATGACTGAAAGGAGTGCTTCAAGTCAGAGAAAGGGAAATGATCCTCTGGAGCTGGAGGGCAGAGAAATAGACAGGATGCTGCAGGATAAGGTTGATGATGCAAGGTGGGGTTGACACAGGCCGTTCTAAGCCACATTGAGAACTGGGAGCACATCTTAAGGATTGTTCTGCGTAAGGCAAGGTGGGGTGATAAGGTCATATCTGTAGTTTGCAAAGATCACTGGGACACCCTCAAGTGTTTTGTCATTTGTGAACAGGAAAAAGGGAAAATATTTTTTGAAGAGGCAAAGATATAAAAAGGAAGGTAGTTTCGTCATCTTTCTTTGGATTTGTCAGCACTCTCAGTGACCACTTTCTTCATGATCATCTATACCTCTGTGTCCTACCTAATATTGTTTTCCAAGCTTGACTGTGTATTCGGATCTCTTGAGAAACATAGAAGAATATTTTAAGAGGTAGAGAATCCGGGGCCTCACTCTGAGACCCGCTGGCTTACAATTTCTAGACATGAGACTCCCATCACTTACATTAAAACAAACAGCCCTGCGTGATCCCAGTGCATCTGAGCTAGTACTGGTCCCCAAACTGGTCAGCCCATTCCCTACCTAGGGAGTACTCATTCCTAATTCTGTTCTCACTGACCAGCAGGAACCGTGTGTTTCATGGGTTGGTATCCTTTTATTTTTACCATGTCTTGTTCTAACCGTAGGTAGATGGCACAAACCTTCAGGGTTTTACCAATCAACAAGCAGTGGAGGTGTTGCGACACACGGGGCAGACTGTGCACCTGACGCTAATGAGAAGAACTAAGCAGGATGCTGAACTGGCGTCTCGGGAGGACGTCACAAAAGATGCAGTTTTGTCTCCTGTTAATGCAGATGTTAGCAAAGGTGAGAACACATGAGTCGGATTTTTCGGTTAGACTCATATCAATTTTTTTCTAATTCTGAAATTATTTAAAGAACAGCTTAGTTGTAGCTGTTCATTAAGAACCAAGTAAAAAGGGATCTTAATACAATGGGGATTAGCTACAATCAGGGATTTGTCTGTTAACTGTAGAAACAACTTCTGAATAAAGCAGATTTCTTTCCTGTTTTCTCAGTCACCACTTCTCATTTAGAATCATGTACAGTCCTTTCCCTTTCTGTTGTTGCCTTACTTTGGGGCGTCATTGATACATTTTCTCTTTAGGGGGAAGTTTGTTCTGCCTAGATTATGTGAGCCCTGGAATGTTTCCAAATTGCCCAGCCTTTTCTTGAAGGAATCCACTTTAAGTCATTGTTTAGGCTTGACTAGCTCAGTTGGTAGACCATGAGACCCTTATTTCCACATTTAGAAAATGTCATTCATAAATGTTTATACATAAACATCTCTAAAAATTACCAAAATTCCCGCGTAGCCCCCTGATGTAAGCATTTATTTGTAGGCGTCAGGCTGTTGGTTTGAAAGTGTGTTTCATTTCTCAAACTGTTGACCATTTATTCCACACACTACTGATTGCAGACCAGGAATCAGGGAGGCAAATCCCAGGGGAGTTTTATCACTTCTTTGTCCATTAGCAGAAGAACTTTCCTGTAAGTACCTGTGATTGTTGAAAACTTTATATACAAAAAGTTAGCTCTCATCTAGATGTTCAAATAAAGTGCAGTTTGAAAAAGTCAAGTTGCTTGATTATATTACAGGCCAAAGTGCTAAAATCTTCTTATCTTTAAGATAATTATCAAGAAGATGAAGATTCTTTATCTCTGAGGAGAAACACCAGCATATTACCAATTGAAGAAGAAGGTAAACACATGGAGCCAGGTTATTACTATATTTATTATTTTTTTAGAGAAATGACTTTTACAAATGTGGTTCACCCTCTATGGAAATATTAAAAATTATTAGAAAAATAGTTTCAAAAAGAGTGTTAAATCCTTGTTTAGAGATGTGATTAATTGCTCTAGCTGATTAAAATTGTTTATTTATAACTGGCAGGTTTTCTTGCTGAGTCAGTCTTCATTTTTTTAAAACTCGAAACTTTAGAAATCATTCTGTTACATACATGGTTTTATTTCATTCCCTTTATTTCTTAAGATAGAACCAATATGTCTCTTACCGAACAAGTAACAGTAAAGGGCTAAAGCATTTAAAAAATAAACATAAAAATGAATCTTTAAAGCATAAACTCTTAAATGAAAGTATGCCTATATTGCAGGCTTTTTCCTCCAATTTTTTTCACATTGATTAAAGAAATTTTAAGGCCCATTGTTACACATAATTATGGCAGCATGTTGCTGTCATCCTCCTAGGCTGGGTGGCCCATACTTCCTTGACCTGTCATATTGCTTTAGGTGTTTGACAGATTAAATCCATTGAATGAAGCCCAAGACAGATTTCCTTATGGGAATTCTGCCCTTCACTAAATAGTTATATTGAGGCACTGCAGTTCATTAAAATATTTGCTCCTTCGTTGTTAAGTATTTTTCTTGCTGAAAATTGCAATTTAACTTTTCTGGTTTAAGTGAATATTTGTGTTCACAGTGATATCCCAGGAGCGAGATATGTAGGATTCTCAGGTGTTAATCACAGTCTGCAATTTTTACGCTAGTAAGTGTAGGAGTTATTTAGGATAAAGTGAATATCGCAAGTACTTTATTGTTCAGTCGCTCTTTCATATCCAACTCTAATCACATAGACTGTAGCACGCCAGGTTTCCCTGTCCTTGACTATCTCAAACTCATGTCCATTGAGTCAGTGATGCCATCCAATCATCTCATCTTCTGTTGCCTCTTTATCATCCTCCCCCAATCTTTCCCAGAATTAGGGTCTTTTCTAATGAGTTGGCTCTTTGCATCAGGTGGTCAAAGTATTGGAGCTTCAGCATCAGTCCTTGCAACGAATATTCAGGGTTAATTTCCTCTAGGATTGACTGGTTGCTGTCCAAGGTACTCTCCAGAGTCTTGTCCAGCACCACAGTTTCTGGAAAGGATAAAAAATGTTTCAAAGCATGAAACTTGAGATAGTAGATGGAGTGAGTGTAGTGGATGGCCTTAAAGGCACAACTGTCTGTTTTAACTTTGACGATGTGCATTGGGGGTGAGAGGGTCTAGACTTGGGATCAGGAGTCCCACAATCTTTTTAAAATAAAGGGAAAAAATACCTAAACGATTCTAATGCCTCTACTCAAGTGCTGGTCCTCAGACAAGGATATGATATCATTGCCTCTTCCACAGAAGTTCAGCTCATTGTGTGAGCCTTGGCAAGCCATTTGACTTTTCAGTAACATCAGAAGATTGGACTTTAGGGTTTTTTTTTAAATATGCCTGGAATCTCATCTTGGGGCATTTGGGGAAGAGGGAACATGGAGGGGGTTTTGTGACTGTAGATTGATGGAATGAATACAAATCTTTTATTATTAGCTTACAGATCCCCTACTTTCTTTATTCAGAATCTCACCCTCCTTGAATCACTGCTCACTTGCATAACCACTGCAGAATCAGAAAATGGGTTATAGGAGGAAGTGGGACTGAATTGACCCTCCTGTTTTTAACTCTCCTCAGGTTGAAAGGTTTCCTATAATCTGTGTTCACTCCTTCACATGTATCCTCTCAGCACTGAATACACTTTTGAAGAGAAAACACTTATTTTGGAGGGCTAGTCTCCAGATTTTTAAAGAAATATATAGTTTACTGTTTCTAGTTTCTCAAGGAGAAAGCTGAATATTATTAATTTAAAGCATAAAAACCTGGAATAGGCCTGGAGTGAAAGCCTGTTCATTCCACTAACAAGCAGGCAGTTAATGAGATATCTGAATTTTAGAATAGTCTTTAAATTTGAGAATTAAATGCTAAAAGTGATGTTGAAAATCTAATTTAGGGAGTAGTGCCTTGTAAAAATTTTTTTAAAGACAGCCTTTATGAGTAAGAAATATGATGGCATGGGAATCCTTGAATATGACTTGAAAATTATCCTCAACCAGTTTATTTTGTTTTTAATTCAGTATTGTTTACATAATTGTTTTGTGAATTTCTTCACAAAATAGATTTCATTTTCCCTTTTTTTTTACCAATTAATATGATTCCTATTATAGGGTTTTAATTATTTGCATTTCCCATTTATTTCCTATTTTTATTTATATTTTCTCATTGTACATGGAGTACATGGGGTTGCATATATTATTTGTTAATTTCTTTTGTTTGTTTTTTTCTGAGACATAGCATGTTCCCTTCTGTACTCTGTAGAACCAAATGAAAATGAAAGAGTTTAACACAGAAGGCAGTATAGTTTTTTAATAGTGACTAGAGGGCCATCAAGTGAATCCTAGAGCTACTTAGAGTCCTCATTCTTTTAAATAAAAGTTAGAAAATATATGGATACTTTAATTGAAGTATAGTTAAGACCTAAAAGATATCTCTTAAAAGAGAATAGAATATACAGTTCTAAAGTGAATTGTTAAAATTGTAGAGAAATAAGAGTAAATCATATATTGTGAGAAGAGTCAAACTTATTATTGTCATGTCAGTTCTTCCTCGGTTCTTATCTCATTTCAACAAAAATTTGGTATGATGGACTAAAGGGTTTAAAACAACAGAGAGTTACAGCTCAGTTCAGCTCAAGCAGACAGATCTTTTACTCCGAAGACATGGGAGCAGGCCGACCCTAAAGGAGTGGTCATCCCCCTTCTGATTCCTCTTGGCTTCCTCCTTTTATACTTTCTGTCTCCTCCTTTTGGTTATGCCCTGTGCAAAATGCAAAATAGGGCTTGTACTCACCACCAGTCAGTGAAAGTGAATGCAAATGGTCACCCGCTCAAAGCCTATTGACAACTGCAAGTAGCAGGCTATGTTGTTTATGCCTTACCATAAATCAGTCTTTTGTCAGATGTGTGTGTGTGTGTGTGTAGTATTTATGAACCGTTAATGGGCATGTGTGCGTGTGTGTGTGTAGAGTATTTATGAACCTTTAGTAGGTTCCTTCCCAGCTGCCTAAAGGTTACCTGGAGAAGCCCTTGTGGTTAGTGTGCCTTAGGCGCATGTGCCCAAGTTGGAAAAATCTGTGGTTATTTTGTAGCATATTTGTGAGCTCCCTGGGTGTGTCTAGGATGGGGTTTAGAGATCAGCTTGCATCCTTTCAGCCAGGCCACCCCTCATTGCTCATGCCTAACCTCCTACCTAACAGTATGACAGACAGGTTCTCATCACTGTGTCTCTGGTACAGAATATTGAAACATGGAGATTTCTGTAGGGTGTCACTAACTGTGTCTACTCTTCCGTTAGTGTCAGCTGAGCGAGAAGAAATGGAAGACGCTCAACAACAGGAAGCTGCCCTGCTGACCAAGTGGCAGAGGATTATGGGGATTAATTATGAAATTGTGGTATGTTAGCTTCCCCCCCTAACTTCTAATGTGTGAATTGTATTTGAGCGGGGAGTTTCTGACAGTAATAAAGATGATGGCCTTTCCTAGTAGCTCAGATGGTAAAGCGTCTGCCTACAATGCGGGAGACCTGGGTTCGATCCCTGGGTTGGGAAGATTCCTTGGAGAAGGAAATGGCAACCCACTCCAGTATTCATGCCTGGAGAATCCCATGGGCCAAGGAGCCTAGTGGGCTACAGTCCATGGGGTTGGCAAAGAGTCGGACACAACTAAGCAACTTCACTTCACTTCATAAATAGTCAAAGATGACTATTGTAAATAGTCCTAGAGAAGTTGCAAACACCAGGGTTTTTTTCGAAGACCTAAATGTGCTGATTCAGATATTAAAAATTCAAGTTGGAGAAAGTTGAATAGTAAATAACCAAGGTGCTAAAGTACATGGACTAGATTAGAACTTACAATGCACCGCTATTTCTGGTCATAGTGTATATTATATAGATAAAAGGAAGAGTTTTTCTGATTCTCATTCCTGGGATTTATGGAAAGAATCTGAATAGAATGACAGAATTTACTGGAAAATGAAACAAATATCATCATGACTTAGTACAGAATTGTAAAAATAACTTTTTCCTATTTACTGTTTATCATTTTGTGCTCTTACTCTTCTTGAGGGTTTTTAGTCTGCATGCTTTTTTCATTTTACTTAGGCCATGGTGAACCATTTAATGTTTATTTAACAACTTGCATGCCTAGAGTAGCAGTTGTGATCTGCTATTCTAAAAGTATTTTAATGAAGTGGACATTGATTATGAATCTTTATGTATATACCAGCAAATTTCAGGAATTTCAAAAGAAACAATAAAATACTTGGTTAGGTAAAAATTTTCATATTGCTTATGATATTCAAGTAGCTCTAGATTAAAGGTGATAAAACACAAGAGATAATTACATATAATATTAATAAAAATTACATTTACTGAGTACTTTGTGTCAAGCAGTATTCTCAGTGTTTCCTTTAATCCTCATTATAAAGTTTTTTTTTAAACACTCAATTTGTGTCAAATAAGATTTGAGTAACTATAGCCGTGACTACCATTTTAAATTGAGTCAAGAAAGAATACAGCAAAGTCCAGCTTAACTATGGTCAGTTTAGCACGAAACGAAGGTTGGGAGGTTCCTTTGTGGGGTGGGGGTAACATGGCTGGCACGCACAACTGAGATTGCACTCTTTGGGGTTATACTTGAGTAGTAAGAGGACGCTTTCACTAGCCACTCCTCACAGAGGTCAGAACGGAGACTGTGGACCTTTAACTGCCCTTTTTCTACAGGTTATTTTGGTGGCACTTCCAGTAATGTATCAAGGGTGAAAATTTATTATAAGTCAGAAAGGACTAAGCTGTTTATAGGCCCTTATCAAACACACGTAAATATGATGTGTCTGGATTTACAATTGCTTCCTATGTAGTTACACAACACAAATGAAGTAACAGGAGGAGGGGGGTAGTAGAGAGAAGGATTGATGGATGTTGTAAGTGGGGACATGGACGGCTGCATGGAGGAAGTGATACCTCAATAAGGAATTGAAGGGTTTTGTCAACAATAGATTTAAAATTCAAGTAATGCAGCTTCCAGTATTAACTCTGTGCTCATTATCATTAAGATTTGAAAAAGATCTTTTATAATTAAACAGTATTTTTCTCAGTCTCTTTATTGCTCAGTTCCCTTAACTATAAAGGGGATAAAGCAGATTGTCTTTAGTATACTTTCTGATTTTAATATTATAGTGATTGTTTTGTCTGTAAAAATAGTGATTTCCTAATGTTCTTTGTTATTTAGAGTAACAGTAGAAAATAAAAAGTTTATTCTCCTGTTTTAAGCTTTGATTCACTTTTAACAACAAGTGTTGTCCCCTTGATACAGAGTATGGTCCAGAGCCTGGACCATGGGTTCAGACTGCTGAGGTTCAAAGCGCTTTTGTTAGCTGCGTGACTATTGAAACTGACCTCTCAGAACTTCATTTTTGTAAGTTTGGAAGCAGGAATAGACATTGTACCTATTTATGAAAAGTAAGTGAGATAGTCTGCATAATGGGATTAGTGTAGTCCTAGCACATGGATGGCACCCCACTTCAGTACTCTTGCCTGGAAAATCCCACAGGCGGAGGAGCCTGGTGGGCTACAGTCCATGAGGTCGCTAAGAGTAGGACACGACTGAGTGACTTCACTTTCCCTTTTCACTTCCATGCATTGGAGAAGGAAATGGCAGCCCACTCCAGTGTTCTTGCCTGGAGAATCCCAGGGACGGGGAAGCCTGGTGGGCTGCCGTCTATGGGGTTGCACAGAGTTGGACACGACTGAAGCGACTTAGCAGCAGCAGCAGCAGCAGCACATGGAACGTGGTAAGGGTGTGTTTTTCTATGTGTGGTTTGAGCTCAGGCTTCTGGTTTTATCAGTGGTCCTCTGACTACCCTCCATCTGATATCAGCATCTTCGATACCACAGAGTGTCTTGGAAGCTTGCACCTGGCTGCTTCCTCTTGGTTTGTGTTGGTTCAGGGAACTAATAGACATCAATACTCTTTCCAAGGCAAAATGCTAAAGGTTTGCAGCTTTAAAATAAGGTTTTTGAAGCTTTTGTGAGAAATTTGACCTTCTAGGGGGGGAACATAAAATACACATAACAGAAAAAGAAAAAAAAGAAAGAATATTAAAAGTTGTGATGATATTTCTCATTTCAGGTGGCTCATGTGAGCAAGTTCAGTGAGAACAGCGGGTTGGGAATAAGTCTGGAAGCAACAGTAGGCCATCATTTTATTCGATCTGTCCTCCCGGAAGGTCCTGTTGGACACAGTGGGAAGCTTTTCAGTGGAGATGAGCTGTTGGAAGTAAGCAAGCTATTCCATCTTCCCCTTCGTAAATAAAATTCTGAAAAGGCTGTGGGACACTTAATGTAGTAAACAATTAAGTTCTTATTTCAAGTTCCTCCTCTAAAGGGTACTTGAGAGAGACAACGTAAGTAAAACTTTACCCAGAGCAGAAATTTCTAATCTGTATGTACATTGATAATCAGACCTAATTCCATGCATGGTTTTTGTTTGTTTTCGGTCCATAGAATATAAAAACTGGCTTTACCTTTTTTTAAACATTCAAATTTTAGAATAGGTAATATATTTATGTTTTATAATTACATAAAAGACAAATATATACTCCAGTGAGTAATTTTTTTTCTGTCCCAACCCTTCATTAGGTGTAACTGCTTGTTATTGGTTCTATGCAATCTTCCAGATATTTTTAATGAATGTTTATGAAAATTTGAACTTACTAATTTATCCCACTTTTAAAATGTGTTAGTATATAATAAAATACATGCCATTTTTTATCTTGAATTTTTTTCATTTAATGATAATATATCATTTTAAAATAAGCTTTATTCTTTGGGAACAATTTTATTAATTCTCCCTTTCCAAACTATTACACAGGCACATGAAACATGGATGAAAGCTAGTGATCTTTCTGTGAGTACTTTAGAAAGTCCAGTTCCAATAAGACTGTAGTGTTGCATGTAAATTACTTTAGGCAACACTACTACAGATCCAGCCATAGTTCTGAGCATAGTACAGCTGTGATCATGCCTTGAGTACAATTTATATTAATGTAGTAAAAAATCGCTTTGAAGTGTTAGGAAGTATTCTTTCTTGGTCAACTTGTCTTTTTGCACAGGTGAATGGCATAACTCTGCTTGGGGAGAATCACCAGGAGGTGGTGACCATTTTGAAAGAGCTGCCTATAGAGGTGACAATGGTGTGCTGTCGTCGGACGGTGCCGCCTACTGCCCCGTCAGAGTTGGAGAGCCTGGACTTATGTGACATTGAGCTAACAGAAAAGGTATCGGACGCACAGATGCAGGAGACTAATCTGAATGTATAATGGGAAGGCTATACGACGTTTAAAGTCTTTCAGCCTTTTTTCCCTCTTACTTGGTACTGATTTCCTCACAAATCCTGTGGCGTATAGGCTAGCCCCTGGAGTCAGACGTAGGCTTGAATCAGGCTTGACCCTTCTCTCTGTGACCACGGGCAAGTCACTTCATCTTTCTGAATCTCACTTTTCTTGAGGTAAAATGTCAGTCATTAGGTATTATTTCAAAATAGGTGCTTCTATAATTTATTCACATGAGCAACTGAACTGAATTGATTCCTATGAAATAGACATGTCTCCCCTTAACAGAGGGAAAATTGAAATATGAAAGTAGTGAATATATAGTACATATCTAGTCAAAGATACTTTTGTATAACCTCCCCAGCTCAGTGCTTGCCATGTGGGTGATAAGAATAGGGGGAAAATAAGCAACATAACGCCAAATTCTGTAGAAATCAGTGTAGCACCATACATGTCCAGATATATTTTATGTGATATAAATGGGATTATTACGATAAACCAGGTGGACAGATTTGCATCTATGGCCCTCCTGTACAATAATTGTTAAAAAAGCAAAGATAGCATTTAAAGTCACATTTCATCATCAAAAACATGTTTTTCCTATCTAATGTCTTCAAGAGCTATACAAAAGTGAATTAACCTAGACTCACTGTAATATATTTGACTAAAAGATGCTAATGTTTGAATCCCTATTTTTGTGCCAAGTGCTTTTAAATATTACTGACTCTGCAAAAATTCTTTGAGGTGGATAACTGTGAAGCCCAGGTTAAGAATGCAGCTCAAGGCAACACAGATAAAATAAAAATAATAGAGGAAGTCTTCAAGCGAAGGCCATTGTGTCTTCAGATATCATTTTGCCACTGTGCATGTTAATTTATTAATGAAACAATCATGTGCACAACTCATAGGATTTTAGAACCCTTGTTTGCTCAGTGTGTAGAACTTATACATATAGCCATTTCCTCTTGAATTGTTCTAATTTATCATAAGCATTCTTTTTCTTAATATCAAAAATAGCTTTAGATTTCTTTTTCTAACAACAGATGTGATTCAGACACTGATGAAAACGATAAAAATCACACAAAATTATGCTACTAAGATAGAATCACTATGTATTTTTATGGAAGTTCTTTGAACCATACATTTTAAGTGCCTATTGCAAGTTGTTTCTAAGTTGCTGCCTTAATTCATAAAGGTTTCTTGATAAACTGTTGCTCATATGCGAGTGCTATATTCTGGACAGATGCTGGGAATCTCCCTTTTCCTCATAGTGTTGGTATGTACATCTGCGGATCTAGTACATCTGAAATAAGAGCTGTCTGGTCTGTTTATCCAGCCTCACATAGATCTAGGTGAGTTCATCGGGTCCTCGGAGACAGAGGATCCTGTGCTGACTATGACTGATGTGGGTCAGAATGCAGAGGAAGTTCAAGGACCTTTGGCTATGTGGGAAGCCGACATTCAGAACATAGAGCTGGAGAAAGGGAGCAAAGGACTTGGTTTTAGCATTTTAGATTACCAGGTAAATATATCCTACTTTTAACAAATTTTTTTAAAGATAGCATGCTAAATGCGTATTGTTACTGGCAGAGCAAAAGTAGGTAATACTTTAGAGTCATCAAATATGTGCTCTTGTTTCTAGTCTTTCAGAATAATAATTTATAATATTATTATTATAAAGCATTTTTGACATTGAGATTTTTTAGCTCTTTTATATTTCAGCTCTTGGAAATTTGAAGACTATGCAGAATACTTTTTAGGAATATCATAGAAATACAGTTTTCCTATTTCTTTGGTGAATATACCTAAATTGTTTTTATTTCCTTGCTCTTAATGGAGGTTCATATTTGAGTGGTAAAACAGAAACTATCAAATACTTCTTTTGTCTGAACTGAATGATAGATATATCATTTTGGATATATTGTAAATTCTCATATTATTTGACCAAACTTGATGGATGATCTTAAATTAGGTCAGGTCAGGTATAGCCTGCATCCTCGTACACGCTTGGTGCCGAGTTACTGAGGGGATGCTGCTGCTGGGCTGATGAGGTGCAGCTGCTGTGCCTCATTAATTAATACTGAGCTGGCAGGCTGTCTCAGTTGCCTCCAGAGAGTTGTATTCTTTCTCAGGCGTGGTTCTGGAGTCTTGATATTAAGGTTGCTGTGTATCAGAAAACACTGCATTATCAACTATGGTATGGCCTCCTTCTGTCTTCATTCCAAAAACAAGCCCTTGCCTCAGAACACTCACATCTACTGATGTTCCACAATAGTAGCAGCCTGTCAGTAAATGCTGCTTTAATAATTAATGAATCTCAGATGATAGTTAAAAAGTGGACTGTTTATCAATAGCTGAAGTCACACTTTGAAATTTACCTATAAAATTTAAAACATCTACTTGGGAACCATTGAAAGTGGGGATGCCATTGTTTAAGGTGGACTCTTCCTAAACCCTTCAAAATGGAGATAGCCTTCACCCAGATAATTCACTGGAAGTGTTGTATGGAATTTTTAGAAGACACTTTGAAAAATTCACCCATCCATTACAGTGCAGAGAGTGCGACTTGTAATGACACTTTTAAGTGCAGAGAGGAGTTGCCTGCTCTTTGCTTTCTCGTCCTTTCAGGATCCAGTTGATCCAGCAAGCACCGTGATCGTCATTCGTTCTCTGGTGCCTGGTGGAACTGCCGAAAAGGATGGACGACTTCTCCCTGGAGATCGACTCATGTTTGTCAATGATGTTAACTTGGAAAACAGCAGTCTCGAAGAAGCTGTCCAGGCCCTGAAGGGTGCACCATCGGGAACTGTGAGAATAGGAGTTGCCAAGCCTTTGCCTGTAAGAATTCAGATTTTATTGATTTCATTTTATTTGCAAATAAAAGTGACTTTCAGCCTTTTTGCTTCAGGTATTTTCATGATTGAATCATGACTTCTGATACTTTTCATCAGCATGGTTATTGGCTCCATGAGTGTAAACATTTAATTTTCAGTAATATTTTTTAAAGGATAAAGGAGAGAAACAGCCAGAAAGTTCAGAAATAAATTTAAAAGTTAATGTTCTGTGGTTCACTTTTAGCTTCTTTTTAATTCAAAAATAAGGTCATGATCAATATGCAAACAAATATTTTCAAAGAATAGGCTTTAAAATATCTATACCAATAAGTTGATGTATTAGAGAAATTAATAACAACAGTTAACAATGGAATCTTCAGTTATAGTGGAAGAAATAGAATCTTTGTCAGAGTAGATTAAGTCCTGGTATTTTGTTGACTTCAAAATATTTGTTGTATAATTACTGCAGAGCAGGAAATTGAACTTTCTAATTCAGGTTCATCAGCCTGTAGTTCTCCTCCTGGGAGGGAATAGCATTCATGTTATTAATTACTGCAATATAAAAACAACTAATAAATTCATGCTACATAATGTCAGTATGATTATTTGGTTCGGTGATTGCAACATAGCACTTATCATTGAATTGCAATGAAATATTAGAGACAGTCTCAATATTTGTGTTTTTTTTTCAGTGTATAAATATATTTTACGTAGAAAAGACAAATAATATTTTCTCTTAAATAAACATAGACACAGAGATATATTTGCATAAACATCGAGTAAAAGTCTGTTCACGTTGTCAAAAAGTTTATTTAGATCGTAAGCTTGTTGATGTATTTAAAATGTTGAGTAGATTTTTATGCTCTGCTTTTCATTCCATAACAAATTTTGGTAACCTGTGAAAATGTATTTATGAAAACAGAAAGGAAGGGAAGAAGAAAGAGAATATTAAGCAAACCTTAAATTAAACCAGGATTGTAGGAATCAGAACAAGGGTTCAGTATGAAGAGTGTAAGAATGAAGATAGTGCATTATGGGACTCTACATATTTATTAATATTGACCGTACATTTGGTTTCTGTTACACAAAGAAAATGGAAAACATGATCAATACATGTGTTTTACTGCCCTTAAGCGAAAATTGTGCCACTTAACTCTGAAGCAATCTTTTTTTTTTCCTAGCTAGTTCCAAAATAAGTTTCTTTCTTAAGAGTATTTAGTATTTCAAATTGAATATGCATTGCAGTTGTGATAAATCTCATTTATAGGAAGTCAGTTTTACTAAAAATTAGGCTCATATGTATGGGCAAAGAAGATAAACATTTTTTTTCTCTGAAATACTGTTGCACATATTGGTGATACAGGGTGATGTAGGCAAGACAATCTAAATGTTTTAGCTTTTTTTTTTCCTGATATTTTAAGAAGAATGCTAGCTTATCCATCACTATGATCATGGTTATAATTTGACTCCTCAGGAGTGCAGTATAAGTGTATCATATACATACAGAGTTGGTGGTGTATTTTAAGCCATGCTAAATTAAGAGACTTCATTGAGAGTTTACTAAAGGTCCTTGTCAAAGAAATTAACATTTTTTAAAAATAATCAGGAGTGCAGTGTAAGTATATTGTATACATATAGTGTTGGTGGTGTTGGTTGTATTTTGAGCCATACTAAATTAAGAGACTCTATTGAGAGTTCACTAACTATCCTTGTTAGAGAAATTACATTCTTTAATATTCTAGTAAGGAATGACAGAGAGATATTGGTCCTTCTTTTTAATGCTTTCTTTTTCTGCAAATTCTTCTCTATCTTAACACCTAAAAGTTGCCTTATTTCTGTATTTAGAAGTCATTGTTTAACTCGAGTATTTGGTAAGTGACCAGAAGATTATTATAATGTAAAAAATTGTTGATTTTGATAATCTTTTTGTAAGAAGGGTAAAGAAATTTGTAGAAAGAGATTCTCATCTAACAGAAGATGTTGGTATTGGGATAAGCGTTCTTACTGTGTCTTAAAATATAAAAGTGTTCAACATGGATATTTATTATATTTCTTGCTCATCATTTATGTTAAAGTTGTTTATGATGACTTTATAACTTGATGAAAACTTCCCAACTTTTCCTCCCCCCTTACTTTTTTCTCCCCTCTCCTCTGTTTTCCCTTCCCTCCTTCTTTCCTGTCCGCCCTCTTTTCCGTGAACTCATCCTCAAAAACACTGAGCTTCATTCTCCCTGCAGCTGTCCCCAGAAGAGGGTTATGTTTCTGCTAAGGAGGATTCCTTTCTCTACCCGCCACATTCCCGCGAGGAGGAAGGGGCTGGCTGATAAAGCCCTCTTCAGGGCTGACTTGGCTCTGGTTAGTGGTGCGCTGGCTTATCCAGCTTTCTTTCAAAATCTTGATTGTGTCTTATTTTTGCTTTTTAAAACATTCTGAAGTCTTACTGTATTCTTTGTTCATTATGTTTTGGAAAACTTATTTTGTTTTCAACTTCAGTAGTTCTCACAGTTCAAAATGAGAAGAAAAGCAAACCATTATATACCTGAAAAATGTTGGATTTGTGGCAGAAATTCAGTTAGCAGTGTATTATGTCAACATGTAAATTTAATCTTTACATCATACCAAAAGTTACTAAAGCACTTGTTTGCTCTAAATACGTACTTGAATATCTCTAAGCATACTTTAACTGATTTCAGTATTCAGTCAGAGATCAGTTATTTTAGCTTCTTTTTAATGATGTAACAGTTAGGTTATTTCATTAGATATTAATAATATGAAAGTCACATACATTGTTTCACTTACGGATTAAGAGCACAAAAGCTTCCAAAAGAGGGAATGTTATGTTTTCTATGATTACATGTTAGTTAACATTATTGATTTACCAGAAGCTTTTACATTAAAATTTTATTTTTACTTGGTCTATATAAAATCATGGACTTCCCTCATGGCTCAGAGGGTAAAGCGTCTGTCTACAATGTGGGAGACCCAGGTTCAAGCCCTGGGTTGGGAAGATCCCCTGGAGAAGGAAATGGCAATCCAGTCCAATACTGTTGCCTGGAAAATCTCATAGACAGAGGAGACTGTTAGGCTACGGTCTATGGGGTCGCAAAGAGTCGGGCATGACTGAACGACTTCACTTTCATATAAAATCATTCACTGTAATAACTATACTTAGGGGCCACTAGAGGCCACCTTTGTTTTGTGAATACGTGGTTCTTGCTCCTGAGAACCTTATGGTCTGATAGAGGATCCAGTGCTATGTTAATACTTAATGAAGTATAAAACTAAATACCAGATATAAATATGCAAATGACGTTTATACAAGTGTAAAAATTACACATCCTCTTCCTAGTACTTCCTTCATTAAAACCAGGTTCCTGACCTAAACTTTTTTGGAGGGCTGGGAAGCATTCCTCAGTGTTACTAGAAAGGAATATTTTAAATACTTGTCTTAGTAGTGTTGGACTAGTGAGAGGTTTCAAACTTGTGAAATTCTCCATTAGGTGTTTATAACTAATTGTGCACATCTTGCTTTGATTCTTATAATCCTGTTGTTGAAGGATATGGTTCTTCTTGTTAGTTATTTTTAAATTGCTAGCTCCTGAATCAGCTATTTGGAGTTTTGGTGTATATTGTAATCAGTACAGTAATTTCACATTATAATTCCAGGTAACTGGAAAAAAGTATTTTTTAATTATAGAAATATTTAAACTTAGAATTGCTCCAGGCCCTTTGTTGTTGCCTTTTGCCCTTTCACTGATGAAACAAAATAAGCCTCTGTGCTAGCACCAGTTTGTCTTTGTTCTGTTACAGTAGTTGGTTTCTGATGTGTTGAAGAGAGTGAAGAGGTCCTATAGAAAACAGAACATACCAAAGAATGATACCAGTATGCCCTTTAGTCTTAGTAACAGAACAGAATTCCCATCTGATATTATTGATTTTATTCCTAGGTGAACGCAAATGATGCTGACCTAGCAGATGAATCTGCCTTTGAGTCGCAGTACTCTCCTGATAATGACAGTATCTACTCCACTCAAGCCTCTATTTTGTCTCTTCACGGCAGTGCTTGTAGTGATAATCTGAATTATGGTCCCTCTCTTCCATCTTCTCCTCCCAAGGTACCAAGGAAATGCCATTTTATTTATGAGAGAACTTATTGCCCAGAGATCATTGCTGACAGGATTTTGTGGGAGTGGCATGTTAAAGACCTTATGTTTATACAGTGATGACTTCACTCTTAAAGTGCAGTTTCCTTTAGGTAGTGTTAGCTCGGTACCTTGTAGACTCCAGGGGACTATTTAAATCTGGGTTCTGTGATAACAGTATGATAGATACAAGAATTCAAAACTTTGATTAAGATTTGCATATTAGACAAAAATTTTAATGAAATATATTTTTTAAATAGTGTTTTTGGCAGTGTCTACTTTGGAAAAATTACAAGAGTAACTTTATTTTCTGAATGGTTTTAAAACTGACTTCCCTGGAAAGTGGGATAGTAAAATAGTCCTTGCATTAGTTTAACGTTTATTATCTAAGTTGAACTTAATGCCATCATATATTTTTATATGAAATAATGCCAAAGAATACGTAAAAACCACAGTGAATGGCGAAGAATGTTTGAGTCACTGGAAGTGAATGAAGAATTTAGCTACTGTATGATATGTCTCTGCCATGGACATTTTAGAAATAGATTACTGGTGTAAGTGCCTCACCCAACTCTATTCATTTTCTTGGTGACATACTCTATAATTTTTTTCCTTTCTTTATTTAATTTTTTTCTGTAATTTTTAATAAGTAACATTTTATAAAGCTTATTCAGTCTTTTGTGTGTAAGATGATATATCACTGTTTGAATTTGGATTTCTGATTGCTTATGAAGTGGAACAGGTTTTCATATATTGGCCGTCTGGTTTTCATATCCAGCAATGGCATCTTCATATCTTTTGGTCATTTTATAATCGAGTTGCTTGTATTTCTATTGATTTCTTGGACTCATTTATATTTCCTAGAAATTTAATAAACAGAGCAATTTAGTGTGTATTTATGAGTGTGTGAGTGCGTATATTTTGAAAATCTGAAAATGTATAGGAATGATTCCTTTTAACTTCAGGGAAGAAGTTATTCTTGGAGAAAAAATGAAAGCATGGAAAGTTAGTTGTATCTATAATATCAGTACATTATATCCTTTTAAGAAGAAAGAGAAATTGAAGAAAATATGCCAAAATATTACTGTATGTTAAATCTCAGCAGAAGGTTCATATATGGATATATTTTCCTTATTTTTCCATGTTGAAAATATACTGTAAATAAACAATCATTACATCATTACATCATTACATCATTAAAGACTGGATAATAATTCTTTCTTAAATATATGAAATATATATTTTCCACATAAATTCAGTGGGAAGGAATCTGTATGAGTCGGTTGGAAAGTAGAATTTCAATAGGCCTTGAACAATTTTCCTCCTTTTCTGATTAACAAGAAATTTTTGGCCAGAACATTTTCAAAGCATTTTCTTTTATGATCAAGATGCACCTGTTATCCTTGCAAACGATCCTGGGCAATCTCCTTGAATTGGTTTGCAAGGTATAATCTTGAATGGAGCAGCTGCTCCTCTCTCACCACACCTGAGACTCTGACTGAGTCCTGTCTGGAACATATTCCTTCTTTAGTGGCCTCAGGGCTGAAAGCTGAGTTCATCTCCTAATGGAATCTTCTAATCTGCTGCATATCACACTCCTTCTTGCCAGTGGGACATATTGCATTGTTTAACTTAGTAATTGTTACTTAAAGGGATTACTCAGTGTGCATACTGAGAAGCATATATTTTACAGGGCAAATGCTGGCTATGCGCAGCACAACATATTGGCTTACTGAAGTCTGTTTAACTCTTTTTTTTTTTTCAAGGCAGTTTACTCTTTTGTTGAAGCAAATTTTGGCAAGCTGGCCTATCAACTGAAATATTTAAACTACAAAACAACAAAGGAGACACTAATGAGGGTGTTTAAAAACACACTGTGAAACTCCTGTGCGATTTCAGTTTTCTTAGAAAGTAGGGTTGTTTGTGTATCGTGGTGCATCTTCGCCACTTTTTAGCTTTTGTATTTGTTTTGTGGCATTTTTTTAGTACAAAGATATTTTGCTGGAAAATTGAAAAAGTTAGATTATTCATTCATCTTCCTATTTCTTTGCACTAAATTTATTTTTAAAAGACAGAGCGGCAGTTTGTTATAGAACTTAGAGCCCACCATTTTTCTCAGAGAAAAGTGAGCTCGTTTGGGGATTCTTTAATTAATAAAATGATACCACAAGTGATCTTTAGGAAAAAGAGAAACCTCCATACAGATTTGAAAGAAGGATAAAAGAGTAAGAGGATCTCAGTGCTTCCTCAGATTTTTGACCTTGCTAATTATGTAATAATCTCGTAGCCTTAAATGATGACTGGAAATGCACAAATAAGTTTACCTGTTTTCTTTACCCTGATGAGAAGGCTTTGACCTGTGTCAGGCATGCTGCTGGAAGCTCTAAGAGCTGATCGCCCAGAACAGGGTCTTATTATAGAGGGAGGCCTTCTTCCTAAGGGCAGAGCCTGGACCTAGACCACTGCTTAGCTTAGCACCGTAAGCATACATTGAAGCTCCTCTGCACAGAATTCTCTCATTTGGGGGATCATTCTGCCCCCCACCTTTTTTTTTTTTTAAAGAGCTGTGTTTGCTTAATTTCATTTAGGGACTTAGGGAAAAAACATTACTCAAGAATCTGAAAAATATGGCCATTTCCAGCGGAATTTGGATTAATAGAGTCAAGTCACTGAAAGGTGGACATTAAAGGCAAGAAGTTGGTGGGTGGTTTTCTCATTCTTCTAGGTTTTAATTTTTTTCATTAGTTTTTTTTTAAATTTTATTTACTTTATTCTACTTTACAATATTGTATTGGTTTTGATTTATCCCTCTTTCCTTCTCACCTCCAAAGACATAATAGAATGAAGGAATAATTGTTTTAGAAACCTACTAAATACTTGTACACTTTTGTTTTAAAGCTCAATATAGTTTTGTGGGAGAAGATAATTTTCTCTATTTTGATTTAATAGTCCAATCAATAAAGATTCAGTAGCTGTGTAATGCATTTCCTCCTCTTCTTATCCACGCGCCTATGCCCCTCACCCCCTAGTGCATCCATAGTCTCTCTCCTTGCTCCAGTGATGAAAAGATTACCAGTTTGATGCATGTCCTGCACTCCTGAATGCTGTTCCCTTGGAAATGCAGTTGATTCTAGTGCAAGTTGAACTTCATGTTTGTCACCATAGAAACCCCTCTTCATACCTTACAAATCAAACAAAACCAATGGATTCCATGATTAAAAAAAAAAAATCTACATATTTGTAGGAATAAATCTCCACTAGTGTCATTCTGTAGCATAGAATATTGCTACCTTCACAGTTATTTTTACAATCTTGAGACAAGTTTTTATTATTTTGTGGAGAAAGGATTGGTCTCAAAAACTGATTACATCACTATAATCAAGATGATGAGAGTGATTGTGGAAATCTTAGTGACAAAAACTGCGAGCTAGCAAAAGTACGAGAGATGTTACCTTCTCTCTCAATAGGGTAAGAGTACAGATAGGAAAGGAAGTGTACCTAATCTCAGAAAAAGTGGGAGTGCAATGCAAGTTGGAGCAGCTGTCCTTAAGATATATTTTTCTAAAGTATAGAAAGATTTCTGTGGTTGACTGGTTATTGGAGAAAAAGCAGGTTGTGTCCATTGAATGCTCAAGTTTTTATCTTGTCTATGTAAATATATTCTCTTGGTAAATAATGTGTCTAAGTATAACATTAATATGCATTATACTATATTTTCAAGTATAATTGTCATTTTCATTCAACCTTCCCCCCCATTTTCCCTGAGAACATAAATGTGTCAAGTAGAGGTACCTATTAAGGTGGATTTTTGAAAGATTCCAGTTTAGATACCAAGTTGTACTGGGAAATTGTGGTTATTTTTGGACATCTTATGAGGGAAGAACTGCTTTTCTTTTAGATCCATAAGACTTAAAAATAAACTCAGTTGTTGTTGTTCCGCAACCAGAAATGTTTCTGAAGTAGGCGTGTGTTGTCTGCGGTGTTGATGAGCTCTTTCTTTCATATGTGTCAGTGTTAACTCCTTCATGAATAATGCATGGAGATTTCTGTTACATGGTTTCTAGTAAACCCCAGCTAACAAGGGCAACTTGACCTCTTTTTCTGGTAGAAAATAGTTTTGATTGCCACCTTTATTTGAGGAGTAGTAAAGATGATCTCTGCTAATTATTATAATTTAGAAATACAGAAGCTAACCACTGTTCTATTAAGTACTTTGTGGTTTTTTTTTTCCCATAAGACTAAAAGTTGGTTGTATGAGCCAACAGGTTATTATTTAGGTTTTGGGAGTATGGAGGATGATACTTTTCTATCCTTTGTTTCTGAGGATTTTAAAGATGTTAGTTACTCCTCAATTCTTTATACCAGGAATGTTTGATAATTCCAGAGAGACAGAAACTTGATTGAACAAGACAAGTGTAATAAATTGTATTGAAGCGATTGATTGCCAGCTTAGAAAAAAATGAAAAGGGTGCATATCTCACATCAAACTCTGAAAAATAAATCTAGATAAGTTAAAACTGTATCTGAAAGCAAGCCATTTATAAAGTTGGAGAAAAATGCTAAAAAGTGTTTCATTTATTCTGTGCAGGAGGAGGACTTATTAAGCAGCTTATAAAACCAGAAGCATAAAGAAATTGACCAGTCTGATTACATAAATAGTTTTAATAAAGAATTACATATTTCTTGATTACATAAGGCATTAACTTCTACACGTTTATGTATATGACATATACAGACTTAAAAGACAATTGACAACCTTGGAAATACTTGCAGTATATATCACAATGACTCAGAATATGTCAATGATGACATATTTACTGACATTGGAAATCTCTCATGTTGAGGTATAAAGATACTTCAAAAATCAAGTAGGAATATACTATTTAGTATTTAGTTTAATTTTAAAAAATGGATATGAATATGTGCATATTTGTGGATGTGTACTTATATATTATACAGATACATGAAAAACTCTGATGAATAAACACCCAGCTAATGCCAGGCATTTATTTCTACTGAGGAAAGGACTGGCAGAATGAGCAGTGAAGGAAGACTTTCATATTATAATCTGTGTGCAGTATGGTCTGAATGATTTTTGATAATAATATACTCGTACACTGATTTTATACTTTAAAAACATCAGTAAAAGGATTGAAGGAACAGTTGATACATTTATTCAACACCAGTTCCTGGGATACTACTTGTCCAAAGCACAGAAGTGATATAATACATGTGTTGTAAGTAGATAATATATATTTATGTAGAGCTGTAGAATTTTAGAATTTCATGGAATTCTAGCAATTATTTTGCACAAAGCCGAGATCAAACCAGTCAATCCTAAAGGAAATCAATCCTGAACATTCACTGGAAGGACTGATGCTGAAGCTGAAGCTCCAGTACTTTGGCCTCCTGATGCGAGGAGCCCAGCTATTAGAAAAGACTCTGATGCTGGGAAAGATTGAAGGAAGGAGGAGAAGGGGACGACAGAGGATGCGATGGTTGGATGGCATCTCCAACTCGATAGACATGAGTTTGAGCAAGCTCTGGGAGTTGGTGATGGACAAGGAAGCCTGGCGTACTACAATCCATGGGGTTGCAAAGAGTCGGACATGAATGAGCAACTGTCAACAACAACAAAGAGAAGTTCTGTGATGTTATTATTAATAAATATCCTGGATTGGAATCTACATCTTAGGACAACTTTTCTTAGTACTATTCCTTCTGCTGCAACTTTCAGAGTACTTAAGAAAAATTCCCTATAAAAATATGGATTGTGTGACTTTCTGTTTGACTACATAAATACCTACAAATCCCTATCCAAATAATTTTTCCTTGGAGGTTCTTGTAAGTAGAAACTACTCAATAAATACCATATTCTTTATATTCTGAATCTTAGAACTAATAAGAATTTCAGATAGGTTGGAAATGAACTACTTTTTAAATGAAATTTAGAAATATAAGTTATTTACTTTCCTATGTATATGGAACTCTGAATAATTTTATTTGAGAGTATAACAAAATATTGTATCTTAGTACTAGTATATTGTAGTAGTATGACTTCAGTAGTAGATGTAGGTTTTGCAGGAAGAGTATACGTATTTATAAAAATAAACATATGCAACATATAAGCTGAGCAGTGAGTTTGTACATCTGCTCATATTTTTTAATATTATATTGCATTTGTTTTTCACTAAATAGTTATTCATTAAGATCTTAGGAAATGCATTGATACAATTCTGGCCATAATCTTTTAATTTTGTTCTTTAATCATCAGGATATTACTGAAAATTCCTCAGATTCAGTACTTGATCTACAGATGTCCTTGGAGGAGCTATATGCCCAAAATCTCTTGCAAAGACAGGATGAGAGTGCGCCTTCAGTGGACTTGAGCATGGGGCCGGCTTCTGGCTTTACCATGAATGACTATACACCTGCAAATGCTATTGAACAGCACTATGAATGTGACAACTTAAGAGCGTGGACTGAATCTCACCTACCAAATGAAGTTGTATCAAGTGCAGAGCTGGATTCTCCTGTGCTGACTGATTCGACTGGAAAGGTGACATTCTAAAGATGTAGTCTGTGTATGATGGTGAAGTTGGGAGCAGTGAAGGGTTGGGTTACTCTGGCTTCTCTCTCTGTTTGGAGCTAGTGCTCTCCTAAGGCTCAGATTTTCAAAAGACAACCTATGAACTTGTTGTGTAAGTTCTTGCTGAATAAAGCACAACCAGCTGGAGAATATGGGTGATGTTGAAATCATACTCCAAAGTCTAATTTTCCTTTCCATGTGACTTATTTTTATTTTCTGACAGGGCTCCAAGTTCTTAATTCCACAAGGTTCCCTGGCCTCTGCTGCTGAGTGTGTCATGCTCCAAAATACACCCAGAGAATCTTTCGAGAGGACTATTGTGATAGCAAAAGGCAATTCTAGCTTAGGTAAGTTTCTTTTCCACATACACCTTCTGTCCTAACCCCTTGCCAAGAGGAAATGTTGAACGTAGAGTCAATACTTTTAACTGTAGATAAGAAGATAGATGTGATGAAATTTACCATGATTTTAATGTTAATTCTTTTTGTATTCAACTATTGTTATCTGAAATGGTTAACAGGTTTACTTCAGACTACCTTAAATCCCTCACTGTCTTATTAATTATCTAAAAGTATTCACAAGCCTCATTTCCATTCAAGTGAAAGATATACAAATTGTGTATGAGACAAAAAGTCAGGAAGGGAAAGGAATTCTTAGAAAATGAGAAGTCTGCCACTTGGAACTCTAAATTCTTTAGAAAAGTAAATTATTAATTTCTTTGAATGGTACCAGTTATGTGTGTATTAGCTTGTATTTAATTTCTTTCATTCACTGAAATAAAGACTAAAAAGACAGTCAGGTGTGCCATTACCAAAGCATTAATGCAGTTCTTCAACAGTCCTTCCCAGGTGTGAGGGTTTTCCACCCATAAAAGATTGTGACTGATTAAAAATCTCAAATCTTCTGATTTGGGCAATGACTGCCTGTAGAAATAAAATCCTAACTACACTAGCTAAAATTATTTCAAGGCAGCTCACATTTATATTTCTTTTGACTTAGGCAATGACATGACTCAGCTCTGTGTTGAGTGCTCAGTACTGAAAATAGGGTCAAGCATAATTTCCCCCAGAAGCCTGATTGTAGTCTAAGACTCGGTGGTTAGGTCTGTGTCAGAGGTCTTCTTTCTCTTAGGATGTAACCAGCCAGTATCCTTTATGTTGGTATCGATGGTGGGATTTGGTTTCCTTGTTATATTTGGAAGTTGGCAGAGGAGTCAAGCAGCAACACCACTGTAGCTGGTGATTGGGATTCAAATCTGTCTCCTAGATTTTGTTCCATTTGGTGTTGGCTGGGCCCTACCAACAGTAACTACAAGGAGAATTGTAGCAGAGAGTTTCTCGTTGTTGATAATATCTCTTATATATTACCTTTAATAGAATGATACAAAATTTAAGCTACAGAACTTTCTCTAATCATTAATTATGGGATACGTGCTCTAGACAGCTAACTGTGTCAGAATTATTTCATCTGCTAATGCAGTGTTTGTGAGAGCATGTTACTTGGAACACTAGTTCTGTGGGATGTTAACAGGAGTTATACTTGGGTTCCAAGTTTGGGATGTGATAAGCTTAAGGAGACAGGTGTTTCTGTTAGCATCACTCGTAGCTTTGCACTTGTGCCTTGTGTGTCTGTAAGTGCATGTTCCAAGATGCAGCATTTCTCACACATCATTGGCCACAGAACCCATTTGTAAAATTAGCTCATAAGACAGAAATTTTGCTGAGGCTATATGAGAAACCCTCTTCTAGCTCATGTATTTACTCCACTCTAAGCATTATTTCTGTATTCTGGCCATTGTTCTAGCCACCATGATATAATTGTTTTCCTCAAGGAGCATGAGGTTAGGAGAGTAGACTGACCAACATATAGAACCCTCATTGCATTAACATATCATACCTGCCATGAGTGCCGTTCACACAAAGAACACTGAAGGCTTAAAGGAAGGAATGGCCAAGCCCTCCTCTCTGAGTTTGGAGGAGTTTAGACAGATACTAAAGGAAAGAAGATGTTTGATTTCATCCTGGAAAAAGAAATAGATTTTACCACCTAGTTGAGGCATTGGAAACATTGGAAGCTGCTAGAGCCAAGGCAGAGAATTATGAAACATCACTATCACTGAGTGTTTGGTACAATGGCGGGCAAGAGTTGAAGCTGAAGGAGTGACAAAATTTGTTACATTTAGTTGGCAGGGGGATATTATATGCACACATATGTACACGTAGGTGTAGTGACCTTTGAAAAATTTAATTGATGATTTTTGATAGATCTGTTGTACATTGGCTAATTACGTTGCATTAGAATCTGAAAGGTAAAAAGTAAAGGTGAAACAGTAAGAAGGAAAGTGTTACCGTTTCTTCACCGATGAAGTATTAGAACGTAAACAGACTCAGGAATTTCTCTGGAAGAGCTCAGCCCTTACAAGGTGGAACCAGAACTCACACCAGAATCTGTCTCTGATTTTTGCTCATCACACAAGGCACCTGAGTCCTTAAGTCAGCCAAGGCTGTTTAGCACTGTTGTAATAACAAGCGTAATTTTGAAGTGAATTACAATTTGCATTTAGCCTTTAGAAAGCGATATATTTGTGGATTGTAGTAGTGATGCCTTTTAAAATATATTCTGTGCATTTTCTTCTGTTTCTCTTTTGTACTTTATTGAGCACTTTGAAAGGAACATTGCATGTGCTCTTCTCAAAAAATAACCCCAAACGTGGACATTATCCCTATTGTTTAGATGAGTGAACTGCAGACCAATGTGAGGTTAGGTCCGTTGCCCAAAGCCACACTGATGAGAAGTGCTGCAAGTCAGATTTGGAACCAGTTCTCTGTTTCTGTAGTACATGGTTTAGACAATTGTCCTGTACATCTTTTAGGACAAAACTGAGAGATCTTAGAAGTTGCAACCAAAGTTGTAATATCTACAGTCAGTAGATACTTCCTTGAAGTTGTTGAAACCTAAAAGTGATCATTTGGTGAAAGGAAAGTATAAGCTGAGCTAACTGATGTCAACTTCTTTTTTAATATGGTTGACCTGATCTGACAGCTTTCGTAACTGGTAGAGTCATGAGTTAAATATGCTGTTAAGAAAGAATTTAGAGGTCATGTTGGCCATAGCTTGTGAAAACTTGTCCCATGTCTGTGGCTTGCTTTATTGTGGGATGCATGGTGCCAGTGAGAACAAGATGATGGTTGAGATTCCCAGGAGGGGCCACTGAGTTAAATTGTGTTTTGTAGTCTTGCATTTTCTTTTTAACTATAGTTGTCTCGCGGGACTTGGTAGTTAACATGGCAGCATTAGGGCAAACCAGAGTGCTTACTGAAACATTTTAGAACCAGCCTCTTTGCTCATAAGAAACCCACCTCTTTTGAAGAAGTGTCTAAACTTGTTTGTTGGTTTATGATAAGCAGAGGTGTTTCCTTAATGACAGTATAAACTCATTTGTATGAGTCTTAACAGAATCTTTTAAAGTATATTTGATTAATAGCTCATTTCTATCTGCATATGGTAACTAGAAGTCTGAATGGCTCCTTTCCAGGCATGAAATATCAGGCTGGGAACATATTATATATAGTCAGGATCACTTCTTTAAAAATATTTGAAATACCATGTGTAATGTGGTATAATTACAGTTAATATTTGGGCTTCCCTAGTGGCTCAGACGGAGAAGGCAATGGCACCCCACTCCAGTACTTTTGCCTGGAGAATCCCATGGGCAGAGGAGCCTGGTGGGCTGCAGTCCATGGGGTCACTAGAGTCGGGCATGACTGAATGACTTCACTTTGACTTTTCACTTTCATGCATTGGAGAAGGAAATGGCAACCCACTCCAGTGTTCTTGCCTGGAAAATCCCAGGGACGGGGGAGCCTGGTGGGCTGCCGTCTGTGGGGTCGCACAGAGTCGGACACGACTGAAGCGACAGCAGCAGCAGCAGCCGCAGTGGTTCAGAAGAGTCGGACATGCCTGAGTGACTGAACTGAACTGAACTGAGTGGCTCAGATATTAAAGAATCTGTAAGAGACCTGGGTTTGATCCCTGAATTGGGAGGATTCCCTGGAGAAGGGAATGACAACCCACTCCAGTATTCTTGCCTGAAGAATTTCACGGACAGAGGAGCATGGCAGCTACAGTCTGTGGGGTCCCTAAGAGTCAGACGTGACTGTTAGAAAGGATTTCTTTCTTTTAAAAATTATAAAAACCTAAAAATGAGTTAGTGGCTTCTTGCAAAGTCTTTATAAGTATCCTTATCAACTCACATCTCTCCCTATATTGTTTAATCATATAATCTTGTTTTGAAAGGAACTTTTAGTACTTGATTTTAAGTGAAATTATATTATTTATATGTTATTTTATGTAAATTTTAAAATTTCAATCAGTTCAATTCAGTTCAGTTGCTCTGTCATGTCCAACTCTGCTACCCCATGGACTGCAGCACGCCAGCCTTCCCTGTCCATCAGCACCTCCCAGAGCTTACTCAAACTCATGTCCATCAAGATGGTGATGCTGTCCAACCATCTCATCCTCTGTCGTACCCTTCTCCTCCTGCCTTCAATCTTCCCCATCATCAGGGTCTTTTCCAGTGAGTCAGTTCTTCACGTCAGGTGGCCAAAAGTTTCAGTAGGTTTGATATTTTTAAAGGCGTAGTTGAGAGTAGGGGGAGAAGGAACAATTCAAATGGATTTGTTGAAAATGTTTTCCTGAAGAAGTGATATTCAAGAATGAGAAGTTGTTAGCTGTGCAAGAGCTGCAGAAAAGAGGTGTCAGGCAAGGACTCTGAAAAGGGAGGCTTAGTGTATTTCTGAAAGGCATTGTTACTAGAACATGGTGGGGAGGCAAGGAGGGCATGGCCCAAAAGACGGGTGCCCATCAGGAGGAACATGCCAGGAGTTCCAGAGAGACAGAGCCATGTATTGTAGGTATGTTGTATATTTGCACAATAGGAAACTGTTAAAAATATTGTTAGCATAGAGAATGATGTGATATGATTTGTCTGCTGTGAGAAGAATGAAATGGCGGGAATAACTTTGGAAGTGAGGAGACCCAGTTACAATGCTGGTTCAAAAGGTGAGGCGTGATGGTGAGAAGTGATGGTTTAGTCTAGTTTAGTATGGACATGGAGAAAAGTGAATGAATTCAAGGTGATAGAAATGATAGAACTTGCTGATGGATTAAATTTTGGGAGTGAGGGAGGGGTAAGAATCCAGAACACCACCAACATTACTGCTTTGAATAATGGAGAGTAGTATTGCTGTTCAGTTGCTCAGTCATGTCTGACTCTTTGCAACCCCATGGACTGCGGCACACCAGATTTCCCTGTCCTTCACCATCTCCCTGAGCTTGCTCAAACTCATGTCCATCGAGTCGGTGATGCTATACAGCCATGTCATCCTCTGTCATTCCCTTCTCCAGCCTTCAGTCTTTCCTAGCATCAGGGTCTTTTCTAATGAGTCGGCTCTTCGCATCAGATGGCCAAAGAATTGGAGCTTCAGCTCCAGCACCGGTCCTTCCGATGAATATTCAGAATTGATTTCCTTTAGGATTGACTGGTTGGATCTCCTTGCAGTCCAGGGGACTCTCAAGACTCTTCTCCAACTCTACAGTTCAAAAGCATCAGTTCTTTGGCGCTCAGCCTTCTTTATGGTCCACTCTCACATCCATACATGACTACTGGAAACACTGTAGCTTTGACTAGGTTGACCTTTGTTGACAAAGTAATGTCTCTGCTTTTTAATATGCTGTCTAGGTTTGTCATAGCTTTTCTTCCAAGGAGCAAGCATCTTTTAATTTCAAAGCTACAGTCACCATCTGCAGTGATTTTGGAGCCCAAGAAAATAAAGTCTGTCAATGTTTCCCCATCTATTTGCCATGAAGTGATGGGACTGGATTCCGTCATCTGAGTTTTTGAATGTTGAGTTTTAAGCCAGCTTTTTCACTCTCCTGTAGTGAAAAAGGAAGAATAGTATGGTGGTGCTGTAAACAAAAACAGGAGGACAGATGGAGAAATGAGGGTAAATAGAGACTTAGGAATTCAATTTTATGCTTACTAGGGCTGTATTTCCTATGAATCATCCAGAGACCATGCCAAGAGCACAAGTGGATATCGAAATCTGGAGCTATTGAAGTTCAGATTTGGAAATAATGCAGTAATAGATTAATGTTTACATCAGTTTAGTTCAGCTGACTACTGCACATTTAGGCAGTGTAATAGGCACTGCAGATAAGACTTGAATACAAGCTTCTTAGTAATTCTGTTATGCTTTTTTTTTAAAAATTATTTTTATTTACTTTTGTTGGACTTCTGTGGTGGCTCATATGGTAAAGAATGTGCCTGTGATGCAGGAGACCCACGTTTGATCCTTGGGTTGGCAATATCCCCTGGAGGATAATTGTTGTGTTGGTTTCTGCCTTACAACATCATGAATCAGTCATAACTCTGTGTGTGTGTGTGTGTGTGTGTGTGTGTGTGTGTGTGTGTAATCAATCAAAACTATATATGTATCCCTTCCATCTTGAGCCTCCACCCAGTTCTACACCTGCAGGTCATCAGAGTGCCAGGCTGGGCTCCCTGAGTTCTATATCAGCTTCCCAGAAGCTGTCTGTTTCTCACATGGCAGTATATATATATGTCAATGCTGCTTTCTCAGTTTGTCCCATGCGCTGTGTTCACAAGTGCATTCTCTATGTCTGTGTCTCTGTTCCTTCCCTGCAGATGGGTTCATCAGTACCGTTTTCCTGGAGTCCATATATATGCTTTAATATATTATATTTGTTTTTCTCTGAATTACCTCACTCTGTATAACAGGCTCTAGGTTCATCTACCTCACTACTGACTCATATTTCTTCCTTTTTATGGTTGAGTGATAGCTACATTTTATATATGTACCACAGCTTCTTTCAGCTTCTTTATCCATTCATCTGTGGATGAACATATAGGTTGCTTCCATATCCTAGCTGTGGTGAATAGTGCTGTACTGAGCACTGGGGTATGTGTGTCTTTTTGAGTTGTGAATTTCTTAGGATCAGTGGGATTGCTGCGTTGTATGGTCGTTTTAAAAGATGTCTCTGTACTGTTATAGTGGCCGTAACAGCTTACATTCCCTGTAACAGTGCAAGAGGGTTCCCCTGTCTCCACCTCCTCTCCAGCATTTACTGTTTGTAGGTTTTTTGATGATGGCCATTTTGATTGATGTGAAGTGGTACCTTATGATAGTTTAGATTTGCATTTCTCTAATAAGGAGCAACGTTGAGCATCTTTTCCTGTGTTTATTGGCCATCTGTATGCCTTCTTTGGAGGAATGCTTGCTTAGGTTTCTGTCCATTTTTTGATTAGGTTATTTTTTCTGATATTCAGCTGCATGAGCTGCTTATTTATTTTGGAGATTAATCCATTGTCAGTTTTCTCATTTGCAATTATTTTCTCCCATTCTAAGAACTGTCTTTTCATCTTATTAAGTTTCCTTTGCTGTCCAAAAACTTTTAAGTTTAATTAAATCCTATTTTTTAGTTTGTTTTTATTTTCATTGTCTTAAGAGCTGGGTCAAAGAGTTTTATAGTGTCTAGCCTTACATTTAGGTCTTTAATCCATTTTGAGTTTATTTGTGTGTATGGTGTTAGGGAGTATTCTAGTTTCATTCTTTTATATGTAGCTACCCAGTTTTCCCAGCACCACTTACTGAAGAGGCTGTCTTTTCTCCACTTATATTCTTGCCTCCCATAGGTGTGTGGGTTTATCTCTTGGCTTTCTATCTTGTTCCATTAGTCTGTATTTGTGTTTTTGTGCCAGTACCATACTAACTTGATGACTGTAGCTTTTTAGTATAGTCTGAAGTCAGGAAGGTTAATTCCTTCAGCCCCATTTTTCTTTAAGGTTGTTTTGGCTCTTTGGGGTCTTTTGTGTTTCCATAAAAATTGTAAAATTTTTTGTTCTGTTCTGTGAAAAATGCCATTGGTAATTTGATAGGGATTGGCTTGAATATGTAATCCCTATCAAATTACCAATGGCTTGCCAACTCAGCATCCAGAAAACTAAGATCATGGCATCCAGTCCATTACTTCATGGCAAATAGATGGAGAAACAATGGAAACAGTGACAGACTTTATTTTCTTGGGCTCCAAAATCACTGCAGATGGTGACAGAAGCCATGAAATTAAAAGACGCTGGCTCCTTGGAAGAAAAGCTATGACAAACCTAGACAGCATATTAAAAGCAAAGATGTTATTTAGCTGACAAAGGTCTGTCTATTCAGTGCTGTGGTTTTTCCAGTAGTCATGTATGGATGTGAGAGTTGAACCATTAACAAAGCTGAGTGCCAAAGAATTGATGCTTTTGAACTGTGGAGTTGAAGAAGACTCTTGAGAATCCCTTGGACAACAAAGAAATCAAACCAGTCAATCCTAAAGGAAATCAGTCCTGAATATTCATTGGAAGGACTGATGTTGAATCTGAAGCTGCAATACTTTGGCCACCTGATGCAAAGAACTGACTCATTAGAAAAAACCCTGATGCTGGGAAAGATTGAAGGCAGGGAGAGAAGGGGATGACAGAGGATAAGATGGTTGGATGACATCACCAGCTTGATGGACATGATTGTGAGCAAGTTTTGGGAGTTGTTGAAGGACAGGGAAATCTGGCATGCTGCAGTCCATGGGTTGCAAAGAGTTGGATACAACTGAGTAACTGAACCAAACTGACTCTGATAGAGATTGCATTGAATATGTAGATTGCTTTAGATAGCCTGTGTGCATGTGCTAAGTCGCTTCAGTCGTGTCTGACTCTATGAGACCCTAAGGACTGTAACTCACCAGGCTCCTCTATCCATGGGATTCTCCTGGCATGAATACTGGAGTGGGTTGCCATGCCCTTCCCCCAGGGATCATCTTAACCCAGGGATAGTCATTTTAACAATATTGATTCTTCCAATCCAAGTACATGGTATGTTTCACCGTCTGTGTCCTCTTTGTATGCTTTTTTATATCATGTCACCAGCATAGTATTTAGCGTGTAGAAAACATATAGTAAATATATGCGAAATGAGTAAATGATCTAGAAATAAGGTAATGGCAGAGTGTCTTAATTTAGAGAACTGATTTTCTACTTTAGGCCTGCTCTGTATTCTTTCATACATGTTAGAGATGAACTATTATTATAAAATTGATTTGATACTATCAAAATATTTTCCCTCAGCTTTCAGTGTAGTAGAGACACATCACATAGGTTAAGCTACATTCATTCCACAGTATAGACCCTGTTTCATTTCTAACATATTTAATGTGGAGTGTCTTTAGATAAAATCTCAGACACATTTCTAAATTGACTTTAAAAATATTTGAAACTCATGTTTTCCTTTCCTTTTGATTGTTTCTGCCGCTTAAAAGTTTTGTTGTTGTTCAGTTGCTCAGTCTTGTCCAGTTCTTTGCAACCCCATGGACAGCAGCGTGCCCAGCTTCCCTGTCTTTCACCATCTCCCAGATCTTGCTCAAGCTCATGTCTGTTGGGTTGGTGATGCCATCCAACTGTCTCATCCTCTTTCGTCCACTTTCCTCCTGCCTTCAATCTTTTCCAGCATCAGGATCTTTTCTAATAAATCGGCTCTTCAAATCAGGTGACCAAAGTATTGAAGCTTCTGCTTCAGCATCAGTCCCTCCAGTGAACATTCAGGACTAATTTCCTTTAGAATTGACTGGCTTGATCTCCTTGCAGTCTAAGGGACTCTCAAGAATCTTCTCCAACACCACACTTTAAAGGCATCAGTTTTCAGCGCTCAGCCTTTTTTATGGTCCAAAGCTTAAAAGTTACTCTTTTTTTTTAATATATATGAATCTGTAGAGATTATTAAATTCAAATTAATTGAATTTGAAAGTCATGCTTTTATAAAATATATTTTATTAAGTTATAGTCGATTTACAACTTTGTGTTAGTTTTTTGTTTACAGCAAAGTGGTTCAGTTACAAATGTACATAATAGTTAACATTTACTAATTCTAAACTCCCAATTCATCCACATGCCCCACCCACCCCACCCACCCCTGCCCCTTGGCAACCAGAAGTCTGTACTTATGTGAGTCTGTTTTCTTTTGTAAATAACTTAATTTTTGTCATAATTTAGATTCCACAGGTAAGTAGTATCAAATGGTATTTGTCTTTGTCTTTCTGATTTAATTTAGTATGATGATCTCTCCGTTTATCCTTGCTGCTGCAAATGGCATTATTTCATTTCTTCTTATGGCTGAGTACTATTCCATTGTGTGTATGTATTTGTGTATGTATGTGTGTATATATCTTTACCCACATCTTTATCCATTCATCTATCTTCGGACATTTAAGTTGTTTCTGTATCTTGGTTATTGCAAGTGGTATGCTGTGTATTATAGATGGTGTGCGTAAATCTTTTTGAGTTACAATTTTTTCTAGATATATACCCAGGAATGGATTGTTGGATCATATGACAATTCTGTTTTTTGTTTTTGAGGAATCTCCATAGTGTTTTCCATAGGGGTTGTACCAATTTGCATTTCTATCATCACTGTGGAGGGTTCCCTTTTCTCCACATCCCTTTCAGCATTTGTTATTTGTAGATTTTTTAGTAATGGCAGTTCTGACCAGTATGAAGTGGTACCTCATTGTACCCGTTTTATTTGCATTTCAAAATACTTAGCAACGTTGAGATCTTTTCATGTGCCTATTGTCCATCTGTATGTCTTTGGAGAAATGTCTGTTTAGGTCTCATGCTCTTTTTTGAGGGAGTTGTTGGTTTTTGGTTGTTATAGTTGTATGAACTATTTGTATATTTTGGAAATTAAGCTCTTGTTGGTCGCATCATTTGTAAATATTTTCTTCCAGTCCATAGGTTGTCTTTTTCTTTATGGTTTCCTTTGGTATGCAGAAAGCTTGTAAGTTTGATTAAGTCTCATTTGTTTATTTTTGTTTTTATTGCTGTGGGAGACTGTGAAAATCATGTATTTAACATGTGTTCCTCCTTTTCCATAGGAATGACAGTAAGTGCTAATAAAGATGGCTTGGGGGTGATTGTTCGGAGCATTATTCACGGAGGTGCCATTAGCCGAGATGGTCGGATTGCTGTTGGGGACTGCATCTTGTGTATTAATGAAGAATCTACTATCAGTTTAACCAATGCCCAGGCACGAGCCCTGTTGAGAAGACATTCCCTCATTGGGCCTGACATAAAGTAAGTATCATTTGGACCATAGTTTGGCTTGGGAAATAAAGGAATTTCAATCTATTAATCAGAATTTTCTCAATGCATACTTCTGTTTGATATACAAAAATGATCATATATTTAATACTAATCACTGAAGAATTTGACTATTCCTGAAAAGTTATTGATTGCATTGATTGTAGACTTTGGGAGAGTATATCTGCAGTCAATAACTTCTTAATACTAACAGTACTGAAATACAGTTGACCCTTGAACAACACAGGTTTGAAATTCTCAGGTCCAAATATGCATAGATTTGTTTCAGTATATATGTAGTTGGCTCTCTGTGGGTTTCATATCTTAAGGTGTAGCTAAATTCCCATCTGAGATTGATTTAATCCGTAGATGGAAGACTTGTGGATACAGAGGGTCAGCTGTACTGTGGCATTTCATATATAAGGGATTTGCGCATTCATGGCTTTTGGTGTCCAGAGCACCTGGAGTCAGTCCCCTGCAGATACCTAGCGACAACAATATTTCAAAACAATGTTGCCTACCATTATTATTTTTAATTTTCCAGTGATTTCTGCAAAAATCTTTATACAAGATATGAGATTTCTTTTTATTGAGCAGGATGGTCCACACTTAGGAACTTACATAGAAGTTTGGATTGGCCTCAGTATAGCAAATTGCACTACCTAATGATCTGTATGAATATTCCCTAATAAGCTAGTTCTTTGGGGTCAGCCAAGATTATATAGAGGCAATCTGACCCATAATTTTCCCTTTGTTGAACTGCTTTTCAACCCATATAAGAAAATTCACGAAAATGCTGTTATGGTCTGATGGTACTCATACAGGATAGTTTGTGAAGAAGAATTTAAATATTTCATCATCCCATAATGTACTAAAAGCATGTCATATATGTGGTTTGTTTTTAAATCACTAAACTTTTCTTGAGCCAGCATAAAAATCACTACATAACCTCATTGTCACGCCTTAAGAATGTAATAGCTTGCTTTTTTTCCCTCTATCATTAATAATTGAATATTTGCATTTAATGTATAGGGGATAAAATAGTAAAATAAGAATTCAAAGAAAGATTGTTTACTTTAAATTGATGTGATGAATACTAGTATGGGAGACTTTTTGTATTAATTAGTCTTATTGACTGCATTCTGTATTTTTATTTTATAAAATACATATTGGTAGAACTTAGGTAAGAAAGATTGTATTCAAGATCTGTTTTTCATTTTTCCATTGATAAAAAGCAAAAATACATGCTGTTTAGTTTAGAGTGGGTTCTGTTGTCTTATATAAAGGAGATTTTTATTTTTAGGGTGGAATTTCACTAAGGGCTTTCATATTTTTAATGCCTTTTTGGCTTTTATTTTATAATAAACAGATCATCAGGTCATGTGACACTCTCATGATTATTTTATTAATCATGCAAGTAAGAGTGAAGATCATTAAAAATTTCAGTGCCTCTACAGTAAATGAAAGAGAAATATTAAGTGCTTTCCTCACCACTTGCAGGCTAGTATCCATTCCTTTTCCTTCAAAGATGAATGATAAGGATCTACATGCAGACTCTTTATTTGCAGTTCAGTTCAGTCTGTCAGTCGTGTCCGACTCTTTGCGACCCCATGAACCACAGCATGCCCGGCCTCCCTGTCCATCACCAACTCCCGGAGTCACCCAAACCTATGTCCATCGAGTTGATGATGCCATCCAACCATCTTATCCTCTGTCATCCCCTTCTCTCCTTGCCCTCAGTCTTTCCCAGCATCAGGGTCTTTTCAAATGAGTCAGCTCTTCACATCAGGTGGCCAAAGTATTGGATTTTCAGCTTCAACATCAGTCCTTCCAATGAACACCCAAGACTGGTCTCCTTTAGGATGGACTGGTTGGATCTCCTTGCAGTCCAAGGGACTCTGAAGAGTCTTCTCCAACACCACAGTTCAAAAGCATCAATTCTTTGGTGCTCAGCTTTCTTTATAGTCCAACTCTCACATCCATACACGAGTACTGGAAAAACCATAGCCTTGACTAGAGGGACCTTTGTTGGCAGAGTAATGTCTCTGCTTTTTAATATGCTGTCTAGGTTGGTCATAACTTTCCCTCCAAGCAGTAAGTGTCTTTTAATTTCATGGCTGCAATCACCATCTTTACTGGTGTCTATAGCAGTAATTATTAACAAGCACAGAAAAATGTAACTGCAATCAATCTTTTATTCCTTGATCAGGAATTCATCCCACACTTTAGGGATCAGTGCAATGATTTTGGAGCCCAGAAAAATAGAGTTAGCCCTATTTCCACTGTTTCCCCATCTATTTCCCATGAAGTGATGGGACCGGATGCCATGATCTTCGTTTTCTGAATGTTGAGCTTTAAGCCAACTTCTTCACTCTCCACTTTCACTTTCATCAAGAGGCTCTTTATTTTAGAGGTAATCTAAACAGATGACCTCATAACTGATCATTTGATTTATTTTGTGATAATGCTTGTCTGACATGAGTTTGAGTGAACTCCAGGAGTTGGTGATGGACAGGGAGGCCTGGCGTGCAGCAATTCGTGGGGTCACAAAGAGTCGGACACAACTGAGCAGCTGAACTGAACTGAATGCTTCTCTTATGTCATGAACCCTACTGCAAGTCTCCTGTCTACTTTTTGGCACTCTGAGTACTAGAATTGGTACTTGGTTTTAACTTTACCTCTGAGTTGTAAATGTCCTGCAGAACTTGAAAACTGGCCAGAAAATAAGACCACTGTGACAATGATTTAGCTTAAATCTTGTACCTAGTCAGCTCTAGAAGAGCTGAAAAGCTACCCAGTACATTTTCAGGCTATAGTCTTTTTCTCCTGTCCTGTTTTGTTTTGATTTGTTGTTGTTGTTGTTTTTCCATCCTCTGTGTAGCACCAAAATTTACCCATTTATGCCTTCAGCAGGTTTATTATGACTGTAAAGGATATCTAGAAATCCATAAATATCTAGAGATTAATAAATAGTGGCTTTAGTATCCCAGGAAGCAAAATGTAATGTAGTATCTTATATTAGAAAGAGAAAATAAGAAAACTCCTACAACCTTCTCTCCTCTGGAAATCAGTCTATCAGTCAGTCTTTCTTACAAGTTCACGTGGGTGCATACACACACACAGTCATAAACACACCCACAAATCACCTTGATTCCTTCTCGGGCATACTATTAAAGCTGTGATTTACATGGTTATAGTCTTGACTCATTGGGTGAATGGTAAAAGGAAATGAGAATAATAGAATCTTTTTTCACTTGACCAGGGCTGAGCAGCATGTTCCATACGTTTTGCATGAAGTGGGTTTGGCCCTTTCTTCTCCCTTTCACTTGCTTTCACAAACAAAATGTTTAAAATTACTTTGAAAACTATGTGGGTGATTTCTCTCAAACAGAAAGTCTGATCCTTCCATTACTGTGAATGAAACCATGACTTTAAGTGCCAGTCAAATGCTGTAGTCATTGCCTTGATCTAGGCTCCATCCATGCCTCTTCTTGATTTCTCGTGAGGAAGCTGGCTTCATCTGGGGTAGTGGTGGAGAAATGTATTGTAGGTACTTAATAAAAATGTACTTTAATTGTTTCACTTATGTAACTGATTGGTTTTCATAAAGCATTGCTTATTGAGACAATGAACTGGCTTTCTTTATTGCCGTTTAAGAGAGGTGGCTAGGAACTGAACATGTGTGCCTTCGTGCATGCCTCGGTAGATAATTTGCGTTTCAAGAGTTCAGAAACAGCCAGTTGAAGTTCCAGGTTTCATTATTTTCTATGGAAAACCAGATGTGAAGCCTCACCAGAATGCATTCGGTCTCACTTCACACTCCACCTTGCCAGGGGCGCTTATATTTCTGAAATAATAGCCAGGGTTCTGTGCTTCACGGCAGCTGCTTGTAACATCTGCCAGATAATTACCAAGCTGAATCTGAATTCACCTGCCTTAACCTAAAGTGTGGGATGAATTCCTGATCAAGGAATAAAAGATTGATTGCAGTTGCATTTTTCTGTGCTTGTTAATAATTACTGCTATAGACACCAGTAAAGAGCAGATGCTTTTCTGGGGGAGGTGTAGATAGGAGGGCTGTGGAGAGGGGAAGAAACAACCAGGAGCACCCACTTTTAACTCCATATGTATGCATCTCACATTCAGCTCAAGACACTGACATTTGTTAACACCATTGTAGAAAGATGCCGCGGCGTATGCTTCACATTCTAGATTCTCTGCAGCACCTGCTGGACGATTGAGCCCCCTTTTATGTGTGAGTATCGGTGATTCAAAAGCTCATTATGGCTGTGTGTTACAACTTGTCTGTGAAAACCACTTCGTGCTTTTGTAACATCCCTATGTGGGGCTAAATCCAGAGATTCAGTGTATATACATTTTCCTTTTTCTCTTCTTCTTTATATAAGAGCATATTTCCAACAGAGCTATGAGATGGTTACATTTTCACATTGCACTGGTGATTGTGAACTCATTTGAAAATCGTGTTTTCCTACTACTGAAGCTTTCTGGCTCTTTTGTTAGGGGCGGTCACCTCTGGATTAATAACTGTCACATTTCAGCATCACTAACGCTGTTGCTTTCTGGTACTCCATGTATAACCTGAGGTTAGTTTTTTGCCTTTAAGAATTTGTAACACTCCTCTCAGAGAGGCTGTTTCAGTGTGTCTGTGCATTTCAGGATGTGCTTTGGTGTTCTTGGCTGGTGTCTGGAGGTTCTGTATGGCCGTGTGACCAGGCGTGTGTTACAGTTGCTCTGCATGGGCTAATGCGCTGTGGGGTGCTTGTTCCAGTGCCCTTGCTGTCTGTATAGGCTAAATATATGAAAGCTGCTTTTTCTCACTGCCCCCTAAAATATCAGAAAAACATTTCTAAAACTCTTCCTTGGCAAAAACCATAACACCTTTGAACAAATACAGAGAAGAATTCATTTTCAACAGTGTCTCAGATAGACACATCGTTTCCTTCTCAAACCAAACCAGTATTTAATTAAAAAATTAAATACTTTGAACTGATTGGTCCTATTTTTCCTGTGTTCTAGCCTTTTACCTCACCTAGCTTTTTTTTCTTAAGGTTTTATTTATATGAGTTTTACCTTTACTGAACCTTCAGAAATAATTTTCAGATATAATTCAGAAATAATTTTCTTGAAAAGACTTTTCAAATTTATGATTTATATTTATTTTTCTTTGTATTAAAGACAGTCTTCTTTCCAAGTATAATGTGTTCTGCATTTTTGACTCATTATTTTGAAGGGATAAATGCAGATTTGCTCTTCAATTTATTTTTGTTACACTGTAGAAATGATGTTTTTGTAGATGAATAAATAAAGTAGAGCCAGAATTAGAATACAGCTCTCTCACCACACTAGTCCTAAATCATTGAATTGTGTTTTTCACTTCAGTTGGATCCTCGAGGTGAAATTGTCACAAAGTGTCATAAGGGTGCCGGCTTCTGCCACAATGATCGGATGTGGGTGCCAGGCTGGCTGATGCTCTGTTAGAGAACTGTTTTATGTGTGTGTTGTGCATCTTGACTTAAAATAGCCTCATCAAAAGTGACACCTTTTTGTTATTGGGGATGTGGAGATCCACTAGTGGGTGATTTACCTTACCAGAACCCTCCAGAGAAGCAACATAACTGTCTTCTGACTCTAAACCTAAGCGACCTCACACAGTGAATGCCTTTTATGGAATCACCAGTATGTATTATATATCCTCCTCACTCAATAAATTAGGCCATTAGTATACTTCTATTATATCATTATAACATGAAAGGTAATCCTTTATCTTTGCCCTCCAGTACTAAGATTTTGATACTTATCATCTTCATGGGTAAGCTATGGTTAGCCGGCATAATAGTCTTCATGATTTTTGTGTTGTGCATTTTTGATACATGCTTTTGTTTCTTTGTACAAATATCCTGAAATGCCTTGAAGTCCTTTCTTTCACTTGCCATGCCATGTGTTAGTTTGAGGATCTGGAACAGACTACTTTAACAGGTGTATCAGTTGCGTAGCCTCTTGGGGCAGCAGTAAACTTGACTTTTCATATGTCATTTCTAAGCATTATAACTGTAGACAGCAACTTGCTCAGTGCCTTCCAAATTATAGGTGTTTAGCCAGCACTTGTTGAACTAGTGTGTGACCATTCAAGTGTCAGGCTTCTCTGAAACCAAAATGAGCATTTGCTACATATTAGTAAGAGAATCTTTCTATGCACTGATAATGGTTTAACTCAAACTTAAGAGCTAATCCTTTAATAAAGCTAGGAGATGATTACTGATAGTACTTGTTAATGTCCAAAATTAATTGTATTTTATGGGAGAATGTAATTTTGAATGCCCAGTGTTTTAGTAGAGTTTACTCAGTTTGTTTCTGTAAGGCACCAAAAATCTTAGGAGAAAAATGTTATTACTGAAAATTACTTTTCTAAGGATTTCTAGATCTCTTTAATTAAAAAAAAAATTGCTGTTAGTCTTCTCATTTGGAAATATAGATTATGTTGTTTTCTTCCCCTATATGATTATCAGTAAACAGATAATTATCATCAGCCTTTACATTTTTAATTTCTGTTGTTATTATTGCCTATAGAATATTTGATTATTTGAAGTTTAGAGTCTCTACTGAGTAAGCTGATTTAAATGAGTTGTGTGAAAAAGTAGAGATTAGGGGACAAAATAAATTTATTTCATATTTTGGAAGATTCTCCCAGCAGGCAGAGCTCTGCTTTCATGGATTGTGTCTTGTTCCAGAATTACTTATATACCTGCAGAATATTTGGAAGAGTTCAAAATAAGCTTGGGGCAGCAATCTGGAGGAATAATGGCACTGGATATTTTTGCTTCCTACACTGGCAGGTAAGTCTGCTATATGAATGATCGATACAGCAAGTTATAAAGAAGAGTATTGAATCCAGTGTCAGGGAGGCCTAGCAATAAAAAAGACTGAATTCTTTTTCTCTCTTTTAAGATTAAAAAAAAAATCACCCCCTTTTCCATATTACTGGGCTTCCCTAGTGGCTCCATGGTAAAGAATCCACCTACCAAGCGGGAGATGCGGGTTCGATCCCTGGGTTGGAAAGATCCCCTGAAGAAGGAAATGGCAACCTCCTGCAGTGTTCTTGCCTGGGAAATCCCATGGGCAGAGGAACCTAGCAGGCAACAGTCCATGGGGTCACAAAAGAGCTGGATGTGCCTTAGCAACTAAACAGTAGCAACCCATATTACTTAAGGAGTGATCACATATTGTGTGAAATTGGGGAAAATATGAAAAATCAAAGCAACAAATTAAAACTGTCTTTAGTGGTATCAGCCCATACACCACTGTCAGCTTGCTGAGTTTTGGGGAATTCACCTCAGGTATGACTATGGCTCCATTCACTCCCTGGAACCCACAGTTGGTATGGTATTGTATCACTTTTCCTCTGTCATAAACATTTTCAAACTTTATTTATTTGCTCATTAACATACATACAGATTCATAAACATTTTTAATGGTTATGTTTTTACTCTCTTGGAGAATGTTGAGCTGAACGTCTTTGTGTATATACAGGTTAGGTACAGAATGTTTGACTTTTTAAAGCCTCTTTATACACAGTGTATTGAGAACTTTTGAATAATACAGGAAATGTAGTTTTTCCTCCCTTAAGAAAGAGAGAAACTAGATTTTGATGTTGCTGCTAAGTTTAGCACAAGGAGAGAAATAATGTCAAATTGCTTTTCTGGAAAGAATACACTATACATTTTCAGCTGTGGGCCTGTTTTTTTCCAGTTACATTAGCAGCTGAGTAACAGATTTCTCCTTAAGTATGCTATAAAGAAGAAATAGCTTTGCAGACATTCTGAGGTCTGCTCACAAAAGTTCTAACAACCCATAACACTCTGGTGTCCAGTGACTCTACAGGCATTGTAACATCACATCACTCTTTCCTCTGCAAATTGTATGTGGCTACAGCTATGCAGATAGCGTTAAAGGAGGAAAGGTTTGTTATGTGTTTAATAAAGGGAAGGAATGTCATGGCCCAAAGGGCCCCTTAAATTTTATGGGAAAAAGAGTATTCATTCCACCCTTTGCAAAGCTCAGCCATACTTCTGTCTAGAATTTCCATCTTAGGGCTAATGACATGAATTGATTACAACTACCTGGTACTTCCTATTAAAAGTTAGATGCAGTAATTCCAGTGTCCCTCTGAAATACCATTTCATATGGCTTAATTAGAGAATATAACAAGATAACATGATATTCATATTAAATTTTAAGGCCTTAAAAGCACTCAAAATGTTAATATTAAAACAAAAAAGCCACTTTCAGCATGTTGTTTCTCTCCTAGCACACAAAGGAAAAGGGCCTGAGCTGTCAATGCTGTGAATAACTGCTTCCCTGCCAAAAAAGTGTATTTGCTGTTAATATAAGGATGCTCAAAACAAAACCGTCTGCATCCTGTTTTCCTCCCTTAGGAAAGGCAGAAACTAGGTTTTGATGCTGCTGCTGAGTTCAGAACAGGGAGAGAAACAATGTCAAATTGCTATCCCGAAAAGAATGCACAATACATTTTCAGCTGTGGGTCAATATTTTTTTCAGTTATATTAACAACTGAGTAACAGATTTCTCTTTAAGCATGCAGGAGGAATTGGCACTAGAGAGATTAAGTTACGTGCTCAAGTTTCATAACCAATGGGTGGAAGAATCAAGGTTAAATGCACATGGTCGGGCTCCATGTTCTTAACCGTTGGATCCAAAAAAGAATTGTACTATCCCTGTATAAAAATATGGGGCAGCATAGCATGGAGTTTAAGAGCTCAGGTTTTGTAGTAAACTGGCCCAATTCAGGTCTCATCTCTGTTCCTTTACTGTGTGACTTTGTGCCAGTTTCTGGCATCTTAATGCACATATAGAGTGTTACTTGTTATAGTTGACAGAAACTTATTTGATATTCAACAATCACACATGAGTGCCAAGAAGTCTAATTCATTCTTGGCTGAGTGAGTGTGGGGACACAGAACAGGTTCATTCTGCTGAGGCACACACGCTTGAGTCCTGTAAACCCCACCTGAAGATGGATGAAGAATAATCAGCACATTTATAGGAACGTATCTGGGTTAGTGAAATGATTCGAGATTGGACAGTCATCTGAACAGAATGAGGCTCTTTGTATGAGAAGGCTCCATGTATTTGTATTTGTCATCTTGCAGCTCACAAGCGGGGAGCATATGATGTGATCTGTTTGACTGCATCTGAGCAGCTCCCCCTGCCTGGGCTTTAGGGTAATAACTGGGTGTTTTAGAGAAGGACTCTTTCTTACTTGCCATTCCTCTCTGTATTCTGTATCCACTTTTTCTGTCATATTCTCCCCTGTGGTATTTCCAGAGGGTTAGGCTCTGCTTCCCCCCACTGCCTTGCATATTTCAGACTGAGGTTCACTCCGACTATTTCATTTTGAAAATTTTGGCTCCATTCCTGACAGTCCTGTCCCACAGTCAGGATTAGTCTCTGTGAGCCCAACCTCATTCAGATTCTCCTTCCTCAATTACAGAAGGAGAATTCTGTCACCACGACCGATAGGTAGGAACCACAGACAGGTGGGTTTCCCTCTGACAGATGAAAAGCAAAGATCTAACTTTCAGGTCAAAGAAAGAGTGAGACATTCTGGGAGAGCCCACACAGTTGTTTGGTAGAAATGTTGGGAAACACATTGAAGCACAGATGGATTATTAGATTAGATGACTTCTGATCTCAAGGTCTGAAGATGATATAATTTGATAGAGTTCAGTATTCCTGTTGGGGGAGAATGGATATAATCTGAACATATGCTGTCTTCAGATTTTTTCAATTTTGATAAATATCAGTGGCAAGTATTTATTGAATTAGAGTTTTTAAAGCTTTCTCTATTTTAAGAAGAATATATTTCTTTAGAAATCCAATTTTTCCTAACAGCATAAGACCATGCCATAATTGATTTAACAATTCTTTGTTGTACTGACAATACCATTTATTGATGCAAAGTGTACCTTTGGTAAAAACCAAATATTTTTGGACAAGATTATTATTTTACAGTTATATTTATTGTCAGTTAAGAGATTGGACACATTTTGTTACATGCTTGGCATTTGGCAAAATCTGAATTCCTGTAGAAATTGACAACTGACCTTGGACTCAAGTGCCTGCAAACTGCTTCCTGTAAGAATACTGTGGCTGGCTCCTTCGGATGGGCAGAAGCGGACCATAAGCGTTTTCCATCTGTCTTCAAAAGATGAAGGGAAAGCACTGGTCCATCCTGAGGAGGTAGAGACGCTGCACCCCCTGGCACTTCAGCTCTGTCAGGCCAGGAATCCAGTGGGACTGCACATGCTTATAACACACATGGGGTGTCTACCTTCTCACGCATGGGAAAAATTTAGGAAATAGTTGTTGAATAGGTTTTTAAAAAAAATTCTAGCGTTTCCCCATTCTTTTCACTCTCTTCCTTCCTTTGTCCATGTTTCATTAGGGAAAGAAAAAGCCTAGACAAGGCACTTTGCATTTTGCTGTATCTCCAGACTCAGTTACAGTGCTGGGTGCTCAGTCACTCAGTCGTGTCTGACTCTTTGTGACCCCATGGACTGTAGCCAGCCAGGCTCCTCTGTCCAAGGATTTCCCAGGCAAGAATCCTGGAGTGGGTTGCCATTCCCTTCTCCAGGGGATCTTTCCAACCAGGGATCAAACCCACATGGGTTTGTTCAGGTGCCACCTGGGAAGTTCAAGTATAGTAGATTGATTCCAGTATGAGGTTTTTATTTTATGTAATCAGGCTTTATTTTCCCTTTAATGTAAAATATTATATACTTAGTAGCCAAGTGTGGTAAAAATATGAAGCAGTTCTATATTTTTAGCCAAACCAATAATAAAGTACCTAGAAGACAGCCTGTGTGGTTTTACTAGGATTGTGGAATACTCACTGTCTAACTCTTTACCAGAGACATTCCGGAGCTACCAGAGCGAGAAGAAGGAGAGGGGGAAGAGAGTGACCTTCAAAATGCAGCCTACAGCAACTGGAATCAGCCTAGGCGGTAAGGACTATTTCTGTCTTCTGCCTCCTCAGAGTTTAAAGATAGAGAGGGGTGGTTTCAAGTACTAGATTACAACTTGCTACTGTGACTTTGAAAAGTGCAAGCTATTTAATATTGCTCACTGTCCATTTCTCTGTGGCCACAGAGTGGAGAAGATAGTATGTATCACACAGGGTTAACACTAATATGTACTTGAGGATTTGGCACATAGCAGGACTAAATAAAATTGACTAGAGAAAATTATGCATAGGTAGTTGGAATATTTTCTGTAAAGTTTATCTTAGGCAAACCACCAAATGTTAACTTGAAATTTTTATATTATTTGTAGAAAGTAGATATTCAAACATATACATTCAAACTGTGTGTGTGAGCATCTTACCATAGGCTGTGGTTATTCTAACCCATGGTCTTTCTAGAATGAATTTCATATATAATAGGAATGATGACTTTCCTAAATCTACTCATATATACCTCTGTATATCACTAAGGTGTATTTTCCTGTTCTGAGTAGAAGAAGATTCACTTTAGTAGGAATTTACTGAGTCCTGATTATTGACAAGATGAGAGGCAGATAGTTTTGTACATAAGTTTTGTAAATAACAGGGAGGTGTAAGACATAAATCCTGCCTTTAAGAAAGCTACTGTGTATTGAGTTAGACAAGGTGTAGAGAGACACAAAATAATGAAAGAAAAATGTAAGATATTTTGCATTAAGGGTAAAATGTAATCAGTGGACACTTTCTCTGAACAGATTTAAAGTTGACCATCAGAGAGGTGCCTTTTTACATATTTATTAAATATTTATTCTACAATGAATAAATAAAATTCTCAATATAGAAAAATTTCTATTCTTCTGATGTGTAATACAGTTTGATGATTTGCCTAGCTCATAAATGAACTTTAGGCTGCATCACCTTTAAACATTTTCTAGGTTGAATCATGTTCAAAGTATAGGAAACCTTTTATATTGCTTTCATAAGAAACAGCATCTCCAGCCAAATAAAATGACTTTCTGATTTCAGTTTTTAAAAAAATTATTCAGACCGCTTTAAAAAATCAAAGCCTTGCTACATTATTGCCCACACTGAGAAGAGAAGTGCTAGATTCGTAGAACAAAAAATATTGTAAGATGCTGTGTGCTCCGTTGCTTGGTCATGTCTAACTCTCTGTCTAACTCTTTGGCAGACTGTAGCCTGCCAGGCTCCTCTGTCCATGGAATTTTCCAGGCAAGAATACTGGAATAGGTTGCAATTTCCTACTCCAGTTATAAGATGTTAGGTTTTTTGTTTATTTGAAGAGAGAGGCAGAAGTAAGTTAGATGGAATTACAATACTAGATGGAAATATATGTATATATACATGTATATATAGACACACATATTATATTCTTCCATTGGCAGCAGCATGGATAGACCTAGAGGCTATTTTGCAGGGTGAAATAAGTCAGATAGAGAAATCCTTTATTTTGTCACATATATGTGGGCTCTTTTAAAATGTAAACCAATGTATATATAAGACAGAGACAGACGCACAGATATAGAAGATGAACTAGTGATTACCAAAGGGGAGAGAAAAGGCAGGAGGGTAAGATTAGGGGTGAGAGATATAAACTACTATGTATAAAATAATAAGTAACAAGGATATACTGTATAGCACAGGAAATTATGGCCATAATTTTGTATGGAGTTAATCTGTAAAAATACTGAATCACTGTACTGTGTCACTATACTTAAATAAAATATTTTTGAAAGAGTAATTACACTTTTAATTTAAAAATAGAAAAAGTAGAACCTTTAACATGTGGAAGAGAATTTAATGTCATAATGCACTTAAAGTCCTCAGTACAATGCTTGATACACAGTGAGGACTCAGTCAGTGGGTGGTCTTAGCAGTCATCAGCTTCTTCTTCATTATTATTCATACCAGAGCAAGTGAATATTGTTGAGCACAGGAGTCATTAAGAAATTTTCTTACGAGGAGAAACTGGGTACAACTTCCGGACCAGAAAATTTTTATACTTTAATTCCCAATTTTAACCTTCACATCATGCTAAGTGATGTCGCTAATGGTGGTAACTAATTTACCAAGAGAGTATGTCTACATATTCTGTAAATCTTAAAGAAGATAACCTGCTCTCACTAACCATATGGAATCCCTCAATTTTTTTTAGGGGAGAAGTTTATAGAAGTTCATGAGGAAGCTTACCAAAATAAGTAGAGCTTTTAGTAAATAAGGAACAAGGGTCATGAATATGCTTTACAGCATTGGAAACCTGCTGGACATTCTTGCATGCAGTCAAAAAAATTTGTCAATAACCTGTATTACACTTTTATTTTGCATGTGTTTTTCATGTGCACGGTTATATCATACTGTATGTATCATTTTCCAGCTTGCTTACTCTTAAATGAATGTTTCTGTACACTCTCACATGGATACAAAAATATCTAATTCATTCAGTTTACTTGTGGAAGTGAGTATATGAATATAGCTCAGTTCATTTTCAGATTGATATTTGAGTAGTTAACATTCATTATTACAATAATCCTGTGCAGTAAGTATATTTTCTTACACATTTGGAGAATTTGTCTAGGTATGTATTCCAAAGGGAAATTGCTGACTTGTAGATTTAATTCTGTTACTTACTAGAAGTTGTCAAATTGCTTTTTAAGATGGCTGAACCAATTTTACTTTTATTTCCAATATTTGAGAGCTTTTTTCCCCCACATCCTTGTTACCACATCATAAGATCATCTTTAAAAATGCTTTTGTCAACCCAGTGGATAGAATATGGTATATTAAGCCCAGTTACTCTTAGTAAACAATGTGTAAGCATAACAGATTGAGGTGCTGGCATACAGGTTTGTTCATTTATCATATGAATTGAATATTATCATCATAATAATAATCAGATTTATTGATTGCTTTACTAAGTTGTAAAACTTTGTTTTGGACATGACATACATTCATGAATTTAATCTTCACAGCAACTCTCTGATGTTGGGGCTGTTGTTTGATCCATTTTCCAGCTGAGGAAAGGGAAAGAAAGACTAAGGGAGTAAAGAGGGTCACCCAGTTGTTAAGTAGCAGAAGGGCAGGAATTGAGCCCAGGAACTCTTGGTTCAGAGTTCAGGCAACCTGGCCTCAGAGTTCCATTTTACCTTGGTTTTATTAATTTCACTTTTTGAAAATCTGTGTCTCCAGGAAGGCTGACATTTTTTCTGTAAAACCAGCTCCACACATGTTCTGCCCAGTTTTTCTTTTATAGGTCTCTTATTTTCTTCTTAACATGGAATGTTGGCCATGTTCTGCTTCATGAATCCTGGGTGGGTTCCCAGTGCTGGGGTCATTTTGGCAGCTCTGTTTTTGGTTATCTACTCTGATGTTTTGAAGAATTACAGCATTTCCTCTTAGGACTGGATCTAATACAACTTGGCTGTCTGTGCTACATCCTCCAGGAGGCACAAAGGTACTGGTATCCAAAGGCTGTTTAACCTCTGTGCCTCTTCCCTTTGTAAAACAGAGACAAGAACATCCACCTCACAGGAATGACTTGAAAATAAAGTCAAAGTCTGTGGAGCTCACTTGGAGAATAAGGCTGAGATGGCACCCCACTCCAATACTCTTGCCTGGAAAATCCCACGGGCTGAGGAGCCTGGTAGGCTACAGTCCATGGGGTCGCTTGGAGTCAGACATGACTGAGAGACTTCACTTTCCCTTTTCACTTTCCTGCATTGGAGAAGGAAATGGCAGCCCACTCCAGTGTTCTTGCCTGGAGAATCCCAGGGACGGGGGAGCCTGGTGGGCTGCCGTCTGTGGGGTCGCACAGAGTCGGCCGCGACTGAAGCGACTTGGCGGCAGCAGCAGCAGCAGCCCTTAATGAGTTTTTGCTGCCATCGCTATTTTTAGTGCCCAGAGACTCATGAGCACCATTCTCTAGCATATATCAACTGCCAAGAATCTATCAGACGTTTTCTTTCATTCTTTTATTTTTCCATTTTTAAAAGAAGAGGGAATGAGTCCCACCTATATATTCTGGATTCTTAAATATTAAAGACAGTGGCTGACTCTACTGACTTTACTACTTGGCCATTTTATGTTAGGAATGGGAAGATATTGGTTCTTGTCTTTCACAGAATTCCTAGAATGAAAGAAAGTGATGAAAAGAATTTTAACTAGTTTAAGCTTTTCTCACAGATTTGTTAAGATGAAGAATCATAGTGAGATCCCTTTAAACTAAACCACAGATCTCTAGGCCTTAGATTTCTAATAAAGAAAAAAAGTACTGACCAGAGAAAAGAAGGATTTCCTCATCTGCTTCCTGTGACCAGTTGTCCCTCCTCTCACTTCACCGTGGTGCTTTTTACCTCAGTCTTTTCTTACCAGGACCTCCCTCAGCACCCAGGAGTCCTACCTACAACCTTCTGTTTCCTCTGGGAGCACGTCACATGTCAAGGTTGAGGGTATGCTGGACCAAGCTTTCTTCTCCTGTCTGATGTCCAGCATCAGCTCCCTTCCTGCAGGTTAGAGTAGAATGCAGAGTCTCATTACCTGTCTTGAACTTTCTACTTGGTATCCCTGTTTGCTTCCAGTCATCTGAGCCCCTTCATTTTGGCCAAACACCTGGGTGCTAATCACCTTATTCTTGTATCCCGGCCTTTTCATAAGACATGTATGTTAAGTTCATCCATGGCTCTGACCGCTGTCTACAGGTATTAGATCGGAGTTCATGCGCTTATTATGGGGTGGAGGAAGATCATTGAGGACAGAGGCAGTAGCAAGTGCCAAGGCCCCAGGGAGGGAGATGAACCTCAGCAACAGCAAGAGGATAGCCAGAGTGGAAAGAGGGGAGTGGAGAGCTGAGGAGGATGTGTTTAGGACATGGCGATGGGCTCAGATCACAGAGGACTATGTTAGCAACCACTCTTCATGCCGACTGTTAGTTTCTAGGTCTGTGTTGGCGAGGCAGACTGTTGCAGAGGTAAGCTTCGCATTCAGTATATACAGAAACGTTCTCTCTCTCCCTTAACTGGGTTGCTAAGCTTAGAAGCTACCATCTGTTTGAGAGTAGCTGAATTTTTTTAATGTCTGCAATATTGGAGCCCCTGGAAAATGGTCCTTTTATATATTCATTTGTGCCTCAGCCTGGAGTATGAGCCTAATATTAACTTGTAACAAATCAGTTTCAGAAATATATTATTAATAGTGTTTATCAGACCCTATAAAACAGTTAATTGGAAAAGTAATTTGTTTATAGTGATTTTGTCTTACTATGGGTAAAACCTTAACAAATTGAGCAAATGATATTTATAAAACTTAGTATAATAATATCTTATTCCTTTGAATTTTAAAAAATGTATTATTATTATTTTTTAACCATTTGAACCACTTTTAATCTTGTAGGTTAGTGGCATAAAGTGTGTTGATGTTGCTTTGTAACCATCACCACCATCCATCTCTGGAATTTTTTGATCTTGCAAAACTACAACTCTGTACCCACTAAATAGTAACCTCTTGTTTCCCCCTCCCTGCATCATCTAGCAACCGCTGTTCTCCATTAGTCTCTGCGAATTTGACTATTCTAGGTACATTGTATAAGTGGAATCATATAGGATTTGTCCTTTATTTCATTTAGCATAGTGTTCTCAAAGATGGTCTGTGTCTCAGCTTGTATCAGAATTTCCTTCCTTTTTAAGGCTGAATATTATTCCTTTGTATTTGTATGCCATTTGTTGGTTCATTCATCTATTCATGGGCACTTGGGTTGCTTCTACCTTTTGGCTTGGGAATAATATTTTCTTATTGTGAATTGTGAATAATATTTCTGTGAACATACTATACATGTATGTCTTCAAGACCTTGCTTTGAATTCTTTTGGGTATATACTCAGGAGTGGAATTGCCAGATCATATGTTAATTCTATTTTTAATTTTTTGAGGAATTTCTATACTCTTTTTCCATAGCAGCTGTAACATTTCAGATGGGTACGAACGGTGCACAAGAATTCTAATTTCTCTGTAATTTGTACAATTTCTCCCTGCCAACTTATTTCCTGTTTTTTTGTTTTGTTTTGTTTGTCTGTTTGTTTGTTTTTGCATTAGCCATCTTACTGAGTGTGCGGGGGTATTTCTTAGCAGTTTTTGTTGTTGCCCTGGGTCTTCGTTGCTGCTTGCGGGCTTTCTCTAGTTACAGCGAGTGGGGGCTGCTCGCCAGATGCAGTGTGTGGTCTTCTCCTGGCAGTGGCTTCTCTCGTTGCAGGGTGTGGGCTCTAGGTGCCTGGGCTTCAGTAGTGGCAACACGTGGCCTCATAGCAGTGTTGATTCACATAACGGTTAGTGATATTGAGCATCTTTTTATGTGCTTACAGGACATTTGTCTATCGTCCCCAGAGAAATATCTAGTCAAGTTCTTTGCCCAATTTTGATTGTTTTCTTTTGTTGTTATCATTGAGTTTCAGGGGTTCTATGTATATTCTGGATGCTCATCCCTTATCAGATTTGTGGTTTGCAAATATTTTCCCTTTCTTTGGGTTGCTATTTTACTCACTTGATAGTACTTTTCGATGAAAAAAAGCTTTTACTTTTGCTGACGCCTGAATTTGTCCTTTTTAATTTGTTGCCTGTGCCTTTGGTGTTATAGTCTAGAAATCATTTCCAAACCCAACTTTACGAGGCTTTCTCCCTGTACTTTCTTATGAGACTTTAAAATTTTCTTTATTTTTACAGAGTTGAACTTTGGCGAGAACCAAGCAAATCCTTGGGAATCAGCATTGTTGGTGGACGAGGGATGGGGAGTCGTCTAAGCAATGGTGAAGTGATGAGGGGCATTTTCATCAAACATGTTCTTGAAGATAGTCCAGCTGGCAAAAATGGAACCCTGAAACCTGGAGATAGAATAGTAGAGGTACCCTCCAGTTAGCTTTCTGTGCTAAAATTACTCACCTGGGCCATCCTCTTTACCAAGGGAATCATCATCTTTACACTGACTCAACACTCAAGTAAAATATGTTTGTTGTTAAAGAATTTCTTTCTTTTTTGTTTTCATCTATAATTTTTATCTTCAGTATATGATGACAAATTATATATATATATTGATAGGTGTTTGGAGGTATAACCAACTGTTCTAAAAAATGTCAATGCTGAGATAAATTACTAAGTTCAGTTAAAAAAACAAAGCAAATTTCTTGGGGAATATTTAAATTGTTTAATGTATGTGTACACACACACAATGTACACATCACAGTTGAACCCTCAAATGAGATGTTATTTCAGGAAATACTTAAATGTTGTTGGATAAGATTTTTTAAAATAATTCTTTTTGGTAAAGTTTTTTATGCTAATATCCTCATTACCTTTTATAGCAAGGTCTCCCCACCACCCCCACCAACCCAAGTTTGGCTTTTCCTCCATATCATTGCTTTGCCCATTCCCCACTCATCACCAAGGGCTGTGTGTATGGGCATGCACATGTGCATTGGTATGTGTGTGCATGTGTGTACACATTTATTTAGATTATATGTGAGAGAGAAGCATTTGGTCAAATTGTATCTAATCCCTTCATTCAAAGCTAAGTTTAGTATTTTATATCCACTCTTCTCACAAGTCGCTCATCATTTACTCAACAAGTATTCCTAGAGCAACTCTTGCATTCCAGGTGCTGTACCAGGCTCTGGGCATCCCACAGTAAATAAAACATCCAGCCTGCCTGTCAAGTGGGACAGACCTGACAAGTAATCAGGTCGCTTCAGAATACTGTGATGAGTTATTTGATTAACATAAGCATAGTTTTAGTAAATGTGTAGAAGAAGGTCAGCAAATCCTGACCCAGATTTGCTGGGTTGTCAGGAGGTAGAGAGTCAATTAAGAGAGACAATTTCCAAACAAAAACCAACTGATCACTTTGTTATTATGGCAGTATTAGTTTTACTTTGTACAAGTGATTGTCTCTCATTTTCTAAATCCATATAACTTACACACTAAGATGCCTTAATTGTGTAGAAGTTGGTAAGAATCAGCCACAACTTGAACATTGTGGGCATTTATCTATTGTTTAAAATATGAGAATTGAGAACTGATGAAAGAAGATTGAGATTTGCGAGAAAGCAAGGGCTCTGTCTGGTGTTTCTTTTTCTTTTTTTTTCTGACCATTTATAAGGAAGAATGATGGGGTTTTTTTCTCTCTCTTCCTGTATCTTTGCTCTTCATTAAGTGATACCTTAGGCCCATGTTAAAGAATTTTTTCATTAGAGTACTACATAAAATTTCTAATTTAAGTTTATCCAAGGCAATTTATTTTATGAGTACTTCAGTACTGAATACTTTTGACCTAAGTGGAAAAATTAAGAAATGTTTATAATTACTTTGAGAAAGGCTTAATCATACTTTGCACCAAAATGTTGTTTTAATGTATCAGTAGACTTAAACACGCCTTTGAAATTGGAGCAAAGTTTTTTTCCGTGTGGTAAAATACTGTCCAGTGGCAGTTTCTTGAATTCAGTTATGTGCAGTGGCCTTTTTCAGTAAATAAGAAAGCCTTAGGCCTCTGTGATCCGTGGAATTCCAGAACATGACTCTGCTAAGAATCTCTGACAATGTGTGTAAACTAGAGACCTATGAAATATTCCATGAAAAGTGTACAGTTCTTTGGACTTGAGCAAAGATATTTAATTTTCTGTTACATTTTCCCACTAATGAAATATATCGTAAACATATATACTTTTATTTTGCAAAAAGTTAGAAGCCATTTTTAATATGCACTGAAAGAGATTTTGCTATTTCATCTAAGTATCAACCTGAGGGAAGTTTTCAATAAAATACAGTGTATAATTCTTTTAAAGGTGATATGGTTCTTTGTAGAGATCTAATGATTTTATTTTTCAGAATTATGTCTATTCTTATTTTGCTATAAATGGAAATGTTAAAAGTATACCAGTATCCTATAGTTTTCTGGCAAGATTAGCATTTGGCCTTTCAGACTGTTTTCCTTCCTGTTCATGTAGTGCATAAACTAAGCTGATCATCACCCAGGCAAGCCATGGTCAATAAAAAGTTCCAAAATAACTTTTATTCTCAAGCTATTTATACAAGATTTGCTAACAAGTAAGCACAATTTCTTGGCTTCCAGCTCGTGTCATGTCTATTGCAAAGATTCTTTTGCTAAACGAACCTTACTATAAGCTACTTTTTCTGTACATCAGAATTTTGTTTTTAACTTCAAGCTTCCCTAATAGAAATACACAAAGCATCACATAGCCACTTCCCAGACCGCTCTGTGATAACTAGGAAGAAAATTTGTACAATGACTTTTATGATGAAAACAGTCCTACTAGACAGTTCCCTTGTATTATTTCTTTGATGATGCTGATTTGTCAATTTAAAAGAACAATTGGGCAGTGTAAGGGAAGTAGAAACAGAACCTTACTCTAATTGATTATTATTTCAGTTGATTTTGGAGACATAAATCTGTGTCCAAAAAAGGGACCAGAAGTCTGCTGGACAGATGAAAAATTCTGGAGCTTCACAAGTACTCTCAAATATTTTTGAATCTGAAAAAGATTTTTAGGAGCCTCATGCACGATTCTCAAAACTCCAAATCGGCAAATTGTTCTGTTGTTCTATAGCTTCTTAAAATGTTAAGCTGAGGCCTTCCATTGCAGGTGGATGGCATGGACCTCAGAGATGCAAGCCATGAACAAGCTGTGGAAGCCATTCGGAAAGCAGGCAACCCTGTAGTCTTTCTGGTACAGAGCATTATAAACAGACCAAGGGTAAGCGAAAACAAAGGGCAAGGTAGGCGCACCCAACAGTGTTCAGCTTGGCATCTGACGCATCCAGGGCCAAGTTGCTTCTAGGACAGGAGATCAAGCCTTGAAATCTCAGGAGACTTTTAAAAAGTTTATTTTGCTTATTTCCCCCATCGAGTTATCCTGAAAATCCTTCTACCATGTATAATAGACACCTGAAGTCTGTTGAAAACACATAAAAGTAGGATTCACTGGTGGCCCATAGGCATCTAGATGGATAATCATTAGTTCCACTATAGTCATAAAATATGTAAGTTGTTAAGAAGGATGTGGTGGAGTTATTCAGGTTGATAGTCTGTGACGTCCAGTCAGGTCTCTGAGAAACTAGAGAGAGTTCATTTTCTTTATAAATTTAGAATTCCCGGTATGCAATCTGTGATTTCCTGTGCATGGTCTTTAATGCATCTGTCTATCCTAGTGGACATTAACTTTCCATATGATGGATTTTTTGGTGGTTTGTTTTTGTTTAAGCTGTACGTTTATATACTCAGAATTTCATACCTTCTGTTTCCCAGCCACCATCACTGAATAGCTCTGATCACTGTGTAGCCCCTGGGGGACAGAGGCCTATTAATCCATTTTACTGTTGGTTATTACAAGTGAAATGGCTTTAAAAGTATTTTAGAAGTCTAAGCACATCCAGTGCATGTTGTTGATGAAGATACTAAGAGAAGCTCTGTATATTTGATATGTTGCTAAAGATGAACATTATGCCAGTAGTTTAAAACTATTTTTTCTATATCTTCTTTATGCCTCAATGAAAAAAATTTTTTTTTTCCTGTGCAGTAGCTCTCAAACACACTGGGCCTTAGAAAGTTCTTGAGATTTATTGAGAAGTTAGAATAGCATTTCAGGAGTTTCTTAGATGTCATGAGGCTCATACAGGGTCCACTTCTGGATATAAGAATTTCTGTCATACTGATTCTTTTGAAATAACTGCTTATTAGCTTTAAGGGTTTGTTGTCTTTAAAAGACAATGTTAACACAAGTAAGACAAGTGAAAAGATCATCTGAAATTTAAAATGTGTAATTTTATTCATATAATGTATTTAATTTTAATTTTTTTAATTAAAATTTAAGATAGTAATAATGCTCAAGTTATGGAGGAAGCAGCATAGTAAAAGGTTTTAGAGATCAGTAAAAGGAACTTTTCAATATTCAGTGCCCCAGGAAACAAAGTGACCAGATTCATCTTGATTGTTTTTCCTTTTGTCATCAAGACAGGTGTAGCTCTGGTCTGAGTTCACGCTAAGAAATGAATTAGTAGTTCCTAATGTAAGCAGTTATCTTCACATTTGCAGTTTTTAATCATTCAGTTATTTATTGTTAGGAGATAATTATCCATTTAGATAAAAAAAATCTGCCAAGTGGTGGGACCAGATCATCCTGCATTCTTTTCAAATGCTGTTCAGTTTGTTTAAATAACTACAGGTCTTTCTACGTTTATTTCCATTTGTTGTGTTAAACATAGACACAGCATGATGATGTTGGTAAATGGCTGTTAAAGTTAAGTTAAAGCTGTTTTCTATGTGTGTGGGTGGGTTTTATTCTTTTATTTTTACTTTCCAACTTTTGTATCATTTAAGACAGTGTTACAAACTGCTGAGTGGGATTCTCAGATTACTTTTAAATACTAAATTGCAAATATTTCTTTCAATGCCAAGTTGCATTTTCTAAGACAGATATTTTCTCATGCACCTGGAAAATATCCCTATTTTATTTTCTGAGGTATAATGACACCTGATTTTTAGTAATATTCCAGAATAAATCTTGTTTAGAATGACATGTGTAGTCAAATGATATATGACAGGGTTTAGGACCTGATACCCAAAACAAAACACCTTGACATACTGAATATTTAAATAGAAGTTATTTGAGAAAAGGCAGGTGCTAGAAGGACTCTGACCTCTCCTTTCTCCCCCGGGGCAGGTCATAACACTCTCCTGAGAGATCTTCAGGAGAGGCACATCCTTACCTCCAGGTGGGGAGGACCCCTAAGTGGAATCTGAATGAACAGGCCTTGCTAAGTATTCCCCAGTTAAATATGCTTAGTTCATGCTGTTTTGTCCTGTCATATTTTCCCCTAACTTTCTCTCTTCATCAGACCTCCTATAAAAGCACTCGGACTTAACCTTTTCTTCTGGTCTTCATTTCCCAGTGGAGGCTCTGTGTCACACGGAGCTTAGGTTACATCAATATACATGTTTCTTTCTCATTAATTTGTTGTTAGAGATCCAACCAAGAGTCTTAAGATGGGTGCAGGAAAGATCTCTTTCCTCCTCTACAGTAATATTTTTACTTTGAGAAATGAGAAAAAAATTGTTTTTAAAATGAGATATTGGGCTTCCCAGGTGGTGCAAGTAGTAAAGAACCCTCCTGCAAATGCAGAAGACATGAGAGATGCAGGTGCAGTCCTGGGTCCAGAAGATCTCCTGGAGGAGGGCATGGCAGCCACTCCAGTATTCCTGGCTGGAGAATCCCATGGACAGAGGAGCCTGGCAGGCTTCAGTTCCTAGGGTTGCAAAAAGTTGGTTATGACTGTAGTGACTTAGGACTTCCCCAATAGCCTAGTGGATAAAGAATTTGTCTGCAATGCAGGTAGATACGGGTTCGATCTCTGGGTTGGGAAGATCCTCTGGAGAAGGAAACGGCTACCCCTTCCAGTATCCTTGCCTGAAAAATCCCATGGACAGAGAGCCTGGCAGGCTACAGTTCATGGGGTCACAAGAGTTGGACACAATTTAGTATGCACACCTTAGCTCAGTACAACAAAATGAGATATATTTAGTTTTCAATAATTCACTTATCTGTGGAAATAGTCATGTTTCCAGGAATCTACAGGGACAAATATCATAAATACTTCAGAGTCTCTTTGGGCTTCCATGATGGGTCAGTGGTAAAGAATCTGCCTGCCAGTGCAGGAGACATGGGTTTGATCCCTGGGTTGGGAAGATCCCCTGGAGGAGGAGATAGCAACCCACTCCAGTATTCTTGCTTGGAGAGTCCCATGGCCAGAAGGGCTTAGCAGGCTACAGCCCATTGGATCGGTCTCAGAGTCGGACACAACTTAGTGACCAAACAAGAGTCTCTTAATGGTAAATGTTTTATTTTGGATTTAATAAAGCATCAAGAAAATCTTGTACATAGACTAAAAACTAGTCAGTCTTTTTAGCTCTTCAACTATTCAAGAATTAGAACTTCCCAGAACTAACCTCAATAATTCCACCGGTATGACAGTTCACAATTCCGTCTGACCACATTGTCATATTAAGGGGTGGGCCCCACTAATTTGGGCCAGAGGATGATTCTTTCTTCCCTTTTCTTCTTAGTTAATAACATTTCTATTTTTATCAGCCCTTGGAACTATAAACACAAGTTTCGTCATTGATTTTTAAATGAGAAATGCTCTCTCCCTATAAATCCTTCCCTAATAATAGAATGTTCTGCTATTTCGTGTGCTGTGCTCATCCTGTATTTTAATATTCTCCTTTCAGGGCCAAATTCTAATCCTATGTGAGCTGCAAGTTGAAAAGCAAAGCCAAACCAAAAAACAGAGCTTTTTCAAATATTTCATTTCTTGTCATCATTATTTTGATTCATCTTGTTCTACAATTATAAAGGAAATGTAAAACTGTACAATTCCATGTATGAGGATTAGAAATAATCTACCTTCTATAACATTGAGTTATTTTGCCTAGGATGTGTTCTTAATCTCTGCCTGGTCATTTCTTCCACCTTAATAAATGGTCTCTCTTTTTTTTTTTTTGCATTTGTGATCTTCCCTTTGTAAAGCAGGAGTTGACATTTTAAATTGAAAAGCAGAGGGAAAGTTGAAATGAGCAGAAATGTCAGTGCGCCCATTTCTTTGCCCATCTTCCTTCTGTAGGAAAAAAACTTTGTAGGAAGAGCAGATTGAAAGGGTGATGCAGCATAAGCTTTAGTATAGCCACACTGAGTCAGGGCACTCTTTGTGGAGTGCAGGGGTGTTACATGACAACCTCTTCCTACTGTAGATGCTTGCCAATAGGGCTTTTTATAGAGAAGTAATAATACAAACAGTTAATTAGAGCCAAACTGAATCTCAAATGTCTGCAATTTCCTCTGAAAGATATAGTCAATAAAAGAAAAAGTAGTGTGAAAAAAATTTATTGTGCTAAGGAAATTACTTTTTTTTTACTATGAAAATGCTACTTTCTCTTTGGCAGTCATCCTGCCTATAATATATATATTTCAACTCCAATAGTTCAAGCTCAGGACATATCAGGCAAGCCACAAAACCTATGTGAACACTCCAAGGCAGGACTTCACATATTACCCAAACCTCATAAATTCCCCAATAAAATGGGAACTTTTATAGGAAATTAAAAATAGCTGTCTGTCTATATTTTGTGATGTTCCTAGCACCACAAAAAGTGGGCAGATAGAGAACAACACTATAGGAAGTGGTTCATTTCTTTAAAAATTAGTGATTTCCGTGTTTAAATAATACTATTGATTGAAGCAACCTTAAAACCTAATCAAGGTATAAAAAGACTCCTAACTGAGAAACAAAATAACACAACACTGAAGATTACCAGTGGACTAGAAGACACATATTTAATTTGCATTCTGCAACTGATAGACTCTTATTTTTTTTTTAACCAAAACAGCATAATTTGCTTCTAAGTATAAATAAAAAACCATTTATGGTTTTAATACTGAAACCCGTGTACTGATATGCATGAAACATATGTTAATATAAGTGGGTGAAATATGTAGGCTTATATGTCGGTGATAGTGACAACATTCAGCGAAAATGAAAGAAATTTGGGGCCAGTGTGATAGACTTGCTTCCTTATGTGTTTTGCGGCCAGATTTAGATTTGAGTGTGGATTCAGGTTGCTCTAGGAAACACTTAGTTCTAGACTGTTTGATAAGATGTTATTGATGATGAAATCTGATAGGAGCAGATGTCACATAGTTATTTAAATCAGTAATTACTTTGTCCTTATAATGGAGTTGTTTTAAATACATTTCTCTTGCGCTCAGCGCCTCTTATGTTTCCTTTTAGAAATCCCCTTTGCCTTCCTTGCCGCACAACCTTTACCCTAAGTACAAGTTCAGCAGCACTAACCCATTTGCTGATTCTCTACAGTTCAACGCTGACAAGGTTGGATAATGACCACTGTCTTGCCATTGCCTTTTTCCAGCGTTTTGTTCTTTGTTGCTACTGTGCATTTGTCCCAGTTCAGTGTTGACTGAATTTGGGCAAGGAAACAAAACAACTGTGTGTTTGGAGTGGGCATGCAAATCCTTTCTTAAGCACATTTTCTTGCCAGAACGTATTCATTTTCGTAGCTGAAATTAGATGGCCCTTCTGAAGAGTAAGGGAAATCGTGAGTCCACTACCCTTCTTATATTTTGTTGTGAATTGAATTTTCAGATATATAAATTTTTGTTAGTTGCAAAACATATAAGCTACTTTCATACATAATTTCACTAAAAACCTTGTATTGATTTAAGTCCTTCTTAGACTTATACAAGGTGGTCCTAAAAGCTCTTCCTTAGTTAATCAGCCCACACATAATTGTGTATGTGCAAGAATCTGTTGAATATTCATAAAGGATGTGCATGTAAATGCCTGATCAGGAAGCAGGGAACTGTTTCAACATTTGTAAATCTATACTTGGATTTGTCATATTCTGATGAAATTATAAATCCAAAAATGAAACAAAAACTTACGAGAATTTGTATACTAAAATTTGATTGTGAAAGAAGAAAAGCTGTTAACAGTTTTCAGGAAGCATTTTATGAATATTCATTGGATTTTCATGTTATTGTAATACAGATAATCAAAGATGCTGTATCTGAAGGAATATGTTTTCTGTTACTGTAGGCATTACAGAAATCAAGTAGAGTTCTCTTCCGTTGTTCCCCAACTAATCCTTTTGCTCCCACACCATTTAAGGTTTGTCTTAGTGTGAAATCCTCATGAGTCAGTGAGTGTGCTACAGTGTGCTATGCGTGTACATTATACTTGTGTGCATACATGGCATGGAGTGATTTCAAGTACACTGCATTTTTGCCAGCGATGGCTGAATGGTCTTCATTAAAGAATTGTGTTTTTGTGGATAAATTTTTAGAAATGTCAACAGCAAGCTAAATTCCACAATCTCAGTAAGAATGAGAGTATCAGGCATAACAAAACAGAACACTTATTTCCTTTTTAGTAAATGCAGGCTTATATTGGCTTTCTGATTAACCAGCTATGTTAGGGCAACATTTGAGTTTATTCAAAGTATGAAAATGTTCTGCCTCAGTAAGATCCTGAATAGTTTTTAGGCAAGCAAGTTTTGTTTGTTCATTTATTTTTAAGGAAAATAACAGCTCAGGAAAGTTATGCAATGAGTAAGATCTATAAAATTTGCATCTGTAAGTTTATTAACATTACGACAATTTTAAGTTAGACTTGAATCTATTTTTTGAAAATGAAATGGGCTTAATTCATGCTTCTCAAGTTTTCCATTGTTAGTAAATTTTTAAAAGAATTTTAATGAGAAAAATTCTAAATTACATGTTTGTCCCTACCTTAGTATCATTATTGACCCTTCTGGATCAAATGAATTTTTTAATTTGTTTGTTGTTATGTATTTGTACATTGCTTTTTGAAAGTTTTATGGCAGAGCACTTGGGAAGATAACAGGATTCTGTTGGCACTAATTTTTGTCTGTTTGACCAATGATATGTAAACCAAGCATTTTAAATACAGCAGATTCTGTGACTTGAAAATCTGTTGCCCATCCATTAGTGGCTGTCAATCAGCTCACCTGTGCTTTGCCAGAAAAATAATAATTCATGTTTACCCAAACCATTTTGGGGGCGGCTTAGAATCCTGAAGTGGTGTCTGCATCATCAAAGAAAGATCATATTCAGCGCCCTGTGGTTTTATTTGTAGATGTATTTCGACTCTTAACACCATTGAATAATTTCTAAGTATTTGTACATTCCTTTCATTTAGTGTATTCTGTAAGAAGTACTTTTAATCACATTTTCTTTCCAGATATACACATGTAGAATAAAACGAGGCATATCAGAGGGACTTTTGTATAGGGAAAAAAAAAAAAACAGTAAAATAGACAAAGAAGGAGAAATGTAGGCTCAAGGCATCAGGGACAGCCCGACAACAGGTTAGAGCTTTAACTGGGTATCTGTGACCCTTGATTTAGGTACTCTGTATCTTACTGTAGAAACCAGAGGAGAAAACATGATACAGTGGAAAGTGCATTGGGCTAGGTTAGAAAATAAGCAAAGAAAATTCTAGTTTCGCTAGGTTATTCTGAACAAAATCTTTCGCTTCTCATGGCCTTGGCCTTTAATCTGTAAATGAATAAAATGGACTCAGTGACGTAAAGATGTTCCTAACCCTAATCTGCTTGAGAATCCATAATATGAAACCTGACCCACTATGTTTCAATTAAGAAAAGGAAAGAACCCGATGATATCAAATCCCCTCCCTTTTTTTTTAATTAAGACTTGTAGACTTAAGTGACAACAACCATACCAACCAAGCTTTGGCTTTTATGAAGTATTCAACCGTTTTTCCATTTATGTTTAGGGCTACCTTGGCAAGCGGATGGTGGTTTTGTCCCTTAAAACCACCCCCTCAGATATGAGTTTGTGTGCTCTTTCTAACAAGCAGTCACCCTGAGGATCCTGCATGTGCAGTGCTTATTTCATGAATTTGTAGAGTCATGTGGAGAGAGGATTCAGGTAGCAATAAAAATATTTTATATAATCTCACTAACAAGCTTTGAACTGCTTTGTTCGATTACATGATTAACATTGTTAGTTTGTTTCCAATTTCTTGGAAGACTTTTAGACTTCCACAATCTTGTCTAGATGAATTTTGAATGAGATTTTTTTTTTCCCAAAACACAAAATTTGTACAACTTTTCCATCTTCAGTTATTTAAGCCTGCAAATTGAGTAGTTCTTTGCCTTAAAATACCATGTAATCGTTTAATGGATTGTGGTCTGAACATACTGATTTGTATAGTGTATTTAAGCTTTACCTGAATCCTGTCTGCCATTTTTGTATATGTGTATTTTCCCATTATTTAATATATTAGATATTTTAAAGCTAGTAGTTTGGTTTTGATGTTGCAGTCTTATTTCTTTTCCTTGAGTTTTCCTTCCTTAGACTGCACATATACACTGCATTCTTCTTGTTCCCACAGGTGCCCAGTCAGTCAGAATCGGAGCCAGAAAAAGCCTCCTCTGTGCCACTCGCCTCCACCTCTGCCTCCAGTGTTGGCAGAAATGAGTGGGGATCACGCTCTGTCATCTGCAAATGAAACCTCAGAAGATGTGGATGAAGAGGATGAGTTTAGTTACAGCTGGAGTAAGTTGTCTGTTTCAAATGCATTGACTTGTAAGAGGTATCAAATTGTTCATAGCTCTGGTTCTCACAAGGCTTATGCCCCAGATGGAGTAAATACATTTCATCTTCAGTTACACATAATGCAGTTTTGTGTAGAAAAAACTAATGTTTGTTGTACTTGAGTATAACACACATTCCTGAGGCATGAAATCACATTTTTCTGTTTTGTAAATCTGCAACCCCGTTCAAGCCCGCTTTGCATTTTTCTGCAAGTTGAGGTGGTCAGAGCAGTCTCTCAGCAGCTGTCCTGAATCTGCCCTCTCATGGTCTCCAACAGAGCATCTCCCCTTTTAGGCCTCAGATTCCTCATTATAAAATGTATTTGTTGTTGCTATTTAAACAACGTGGAATTTAAGTATTTCTGTACTAACATGGTAACATAGTGTAAGTGTTGAGATGAAAAACTTGGGGCGTTTGGCAAGTTGCAGCGTGGCGGTTATTCCCCCTTCTAAAATGGGCTTTCTGCCTCAGGTTTCTAAGGGTTAATTAGATAATGTCTAAGCACAATGCCTGAAGCACAGGAATCATTTGAAGGCAATTATTGATAGAATCATGGGAGTGTCTCTGTTTCCCTAAGGAAATAAGCCATTTTATAGAGATTAGACCACAGTTATGTGTCAGTGCTTTAAAAGTTTCATTAAAAAAATGTAATTGTTTTCCTTAAGAATACTGTGGTATGTGCTTTGGGGAAGTACAAAGTATAAAATTTGTACTACTAGATTCTAGAAGGAATCAGGAAATGGCAGTTTATGAAATTGATGCAATTAAGAATTAATACAGAATGCATGACATTAACCCTTTAGTAAGATTTTCTAAGGGATGATTTGTAAAGTTTGCAGTTTTCTTAGTCTTATTTCTAATGAAATTAGAATATTTTGCTAATCCATTAAACTGGCCAGAATGTACCCTGAGGAAAACATGAAATGGAATGTTTCAGTTACCTATTATCATATTCCAAAACACTCCAAAGCAATGGCTCAAGAAACCAGGTCATTAGCTCCCTCACGTGCCTGGTGGTAAGTGTTAGCCACTGGCTGGTTGTTCATCTGGGCCTGGGACAGCTACCAGATTACAGAATAAACTCTACCTTTTGAACATGGAGATGGAAGATATGAAGGTCTCGTTTAATGAAAACAAGTATGTCCATGTGTCTTGGTTGGATGGCTCTGTGCAATAAGAAAACCCATTCCATCTAATCTGGCTCTGTGTACCAAGCACCACCCAGCATGATGCAATGTGGAGTGTCTGTGTTGCTGTGGGAGAGAAGTTTCCCCTGAACAGGGAAGACAAAGCCTCTGGAAGTTCTGTTCTCTGCAAATGATAAAGTCACTTTCTGTTTTAATCACAGTCTTTGTAGAGCTTATTCTCATGATCACATGGATCACTTCTTTGGGTCTGCTCACCTCAGGTGAACTGATTAGTCAGACACCGTACTCTCTGCATCCTAGAGGCAGAAAAGCTACTCAAAATGTGGGTGCTCTAGGAAACCAGTCTTGACACCAGGAGGCCCAGTCTGTTTAGCTTTCCTTAACTGCTAATAGCTATATTTTGGTACAGTCATGGCCTTATAATGCCGTTCTCAGTAACCGTCCAGACTAAAGCATTGGCTGTGAATTCTCTCTTACTCTCTGTGGATTTTTGTTCTTATGTGCAGAAAATATCAGAGAACGTTCTGGAACCCTCCCAGGCGAGCTCCACATGATTGAACTAGAGAAAGGTCGTAGTGGTTTGGGTCTGAGTCTTGCTGGGAACAAAGACCGATCGAGGATGAGTGTTTTTATAGTGGGGATTGATCCAAATGGAGCAGCTGGGAAAGATGGTCAACTGCAGATTGCAGATGAGCTTCTAGAGGTAAGTTCTTATTGGCAAACACTGCATTTACTCCCGCTGAATTGGTGTGACGGAGCCATCAGTTTCCAGAAAACCCACCTGGGTTTCATATGGTGACTGAGAAAACTATCACTCACCCTAATAACAAAGATGCATTGCAGCAAATTTGGCTCGAGACCAAATCTCTAAGTACCACCCATGTTCCCATTAACTTCCATTAAAGGTTGTGATTGTGTAGCACCAGAAAAAATTTTTTGCCCCAAGACAGTAATAAAGATCACACTTCAAACACAGTTTTTGTGTGTGCTGCATTTTTATTAGGAGCTTTTGAAAAGCCAAATGTCCAATCATGCCCCTGTAATGAGACTGATCCCTGGACCTTCTAGAAGTTGAATCCCTCATGGTAGACTTGATGGGGGTGGATTGTTGTGGGGTTGAATTTAAGGCTAAAAACATTAACAGTAATTCAGCTCACCAAGCAAAATAAACTCGCAGACTATGGTGTTATAGTGTTTAGAACTGTGTGTGCTTGATTTTTTTGTCCTTGCCTCCTATAGGCTGGGATCCACATGTCTGTACACTGCTTCAGCGCATTTTCCCGTGCCTCCTGTGTTTCCCTCTTCGCTGGGAAGGCTCAGTCAGGAGCTAACTGACAGGATGACTGGCAGTTTCCACTAGGCAGTGTGCTGCCTAAGCACCTTCCAGTGCCTGAAGCCTGAAATACCAGCACTGCTTCTCCCAGTGGCCTACCCCCAGGCCTTGAGTTCTGACATTAACTGTGAACTGTGATAGTCAGGCCTTCCCAAGATGATCTGTACTGATCACAGATGCCTCTGCAGAGCCCTTGCTTGTACAGAGTACTCTAAAAGCTTGTTGCCTGCCTGGATACTCTCCTGTAGTCAGTCCAAGTGATGCCTCTTTAGTCCATGGAGATCAGACTACATGCATGGAATTTTAATGTTGGTTTTCAACGTGAGCTTTTCTTAACTCAGCATCAAAGTCAGGTTCATGTTCTGGGAAAGAAAATGTATGTACTATTTTAAAGGAAAAAAAAATATATTCTTTTCATTAGATTGTTGTTGTTTAGTTGCCAAGTCCTATCTCACTCTTGTGAGCCCATGGACTGTAGCCTACCAGGCTCCTCTGTCCATGAGATTCTTCAGGCAAGAGTACTGGAATGGGTTGCCATTTCCTTCTTGGGGGAATCTTCCCAACCCAGAAGATCAAACATGGGCAGGCATATTCTTTACCACTGCACCACCAGGGAAGTCCTTTTCATTAAAAGGAGATAAAAATTTGTGAAATTAAAATTCTGAGCTCAGTTAATATTTATTTCTCATAGATCAATGGTCAAATTTTATATGGAAGAAGTCATCAGAATGCTTCATCAATCATCAAATGTGCCCCTTCTAAAGTAAAAATAATTTTTATCAGGTGAGCATTTTATTTTCCTGGTTTATAAATGTTTTTCCTTAACGGTTCAATTCTGATTCTTTTGAATAAAAATGAAACATATATGATCGTGTAAGTATTGTAGTTCCAAGTCTTTGTGGCTATAGGATTTTGTCTAATAATCTGAGTCTTCAAGCTAAAGAATGAAAATAGCATGAATGGTCATGATATTACAGGTCAGTGTTTTTTTCCTTTAGAAATAAAGATGCAGTGAGTCAGATGGCTGTATGTCCTGGGCATACAATGGAACCCTCGCCTGCTGCCTCAGAGAATCTTCAAAATACGGAGGTTTGTAGCTTATGTTTGTTTCTCTGGGAAGCTTTAGTTTATGCATCGCTTATTAATGTAGCTAACAATTATAGAGCCCTTTCAAGGATATAGAGAGAAGTAAATTTCTTGATCCCCACTATGTTTATAGCCTAGTTTATGGAACACTCATGTAAATAAGCACTGCTTACATGAAGCCTAGTAGTAGAGCCTGTCAAGGGAATAATGAAGGTAGAAAAGGAGTTGACAGTGTTACCTCTGGGGAGAGAATGTGAACATAGGGGAGGTCGCACAGGAGGTGTACATTGAACGTAGATGTCTTGGGGGCCATAAACATTGCAAGCAGAGGACATGGATTGAGGGATGGGCTGGAGGCTCTGGCAAATGCAGAGAGTTGATAATTGCAGAGCCCTGCTGAACAGTGGGAGGCGGGGAACAGGTAGGGTTGGATCATGAGGATCACCATGCAGACCTTGTATTTTAGGCTATATCTTTGCAGACTCAATGAAGATTATTTTTAAGAACTCTGGAAATGGTACAGAGAAAAATCACAGGTTGCAGGACAGAGAAGTTAAGTTGAAGGGAGTAAGAGAATTAAAGTAATTCACGGGATAGATATGGAGGACCTGAACTGATGCCCAAAAATAAAAGAGAGAAAGTGAAGAAATGGTTGTGTCAGGTCTTCAGAACCCAAATAGATATTACTTCATCCCTAACTAAATATATTCAGTGAGGAAAAATTACTGATTGAGAATGTATTCATCCAACAGATATATTCACTTACACCAGGTACCATTTGAGGGCTGAGAATGCATACACAGGAAACAGAATGAAACAGATGAGATATACCAGGCTTCCAGATGTCTGATTTGGTGACTTAATAGATGGTTAACTTTTATCAGAATAAAAAATAAAAAAAGAGAAGCAGGAATTTATTTAAAAATAGAGAACTTTCTCTCTGAGGCAGCTTAAGAACGAAGTGTGTTGGAAAGCCTGGTAGACGGGTTCACGGGGACGTTTGGTCTGAAGTTTAGAGATGAATCCCCATAGATGCCAGCTCGGGAGCCATGGGAGCTCAGGCTCTGTCTGTGGAGGATATTTAGAAAAGATGAGAGCTGAGATCAGAATTGTGTGATATCAGTTGTAAGGAGAGTTGACAGGTCCAAAATGAAGAGCCAGGCGGGTGGGTCACACAGCAGCTGAGGAGGGCCCCATTGAGAAAGGGTGTATATATAGCACAGCCTTGAATACTGCAGGGAACTCAAGTGAGAAGGTGAATAAAGAAGGTTCATTGTATTTGCCAACTAGAAGATTATTAGTGATTTTGACAAAGCAAATGGTGGTTAAGAAATTTAGGAAAGAAAAGACAATGGCCAGAGGATGACACAAATTTAAGAGAGTTTTGGTGAAAGTTTTGTGTTTACTTTGTTTAGAATGAGTAAAAGGAGATAGAGAATGAAAACTTAAAATTAGAGGAAGTATGACCCTATCAGTGGAAAAGGTGTAGAACTGGAAACATTCTTCCTTGCTGCTGCTGCTGCTGCTGCTGCTGCTGCTAAGTCACGTCAGTCGTGTCTGACTCTGTGTGACCCCATAGATGGAAGCCCACCAGGCTCCTCTGTCCCTGGGATTCTCCAGGCAAGAACACTGGAGTGGGTTGCCATTTTCTTCTCCAGTGCATGAAAGTGAAAAATGAAAGTGAAGTCTCTCAGTTGTGTCCGACTCCTAGCAACCCCATGGACCACAGCCCACCAGGCTCCTCCGCCCATGGGATTTCCCAGGCAAGAGCACTGGAGTGGGGGTGCCAACTCTTCCCTAAATTAATATATAAATATTAGGCTTTTCTGTACGCAAGATGCACAAATCATTGTCTCATGCTGGTGAACTAACTCACTGATCATAATGGGGAACTGAGTGAACCAAGTGGTTTTTCAAGATTGTAAAGGAGAAAATTTTATTTTCATATGAGTTGTACCAAGAATGTCCATCAAGAAAATGGATTTTAATACCTTTCAGGTAAAACATTTAATAGCTCTTAATCCACTTGTGATGTCTAGCACAGCAAAACATAGTGAATGGTGCCTCTGCTGGTGTTCTGTATGCCAGTGCTTGTACTGTTCGGAGCTGAGTTACTATTAGGCATCATTGTAGAGTAAATCCATGCAGTCTTGTGAAGCATTTTTGTTTCTGTGCTCCAAAAACTTGCTGGCTAATGACACGTCATTCATATCTTTAAGATATAATGTTCATAAATGTCATTAAGTATTAAAATTATGATGGAATATAGCATATGAAATAATGTTAATTAAGTGGCCCCTTTGAGGCTTCCCTGGTGGCTCAGCAGTAAATAATCTCCCTGCCAATGCAGGGGACATGGGTTCAGTCCCTGGATCAAGAAGATCCCCCAGGTTAGGAAATGGCAGCCCACTCCAATATCCTTATCCACAAAATCCCATGGACATAGGAGCCTAGTGGGCTACAGTCTTCGGGGTCGCAAAAAGTCGGACACAACTTAGTGACTAGACAACAACAGTAAACAACTATTTAGTCAAGGAAAACTACGTAACATTTGCCTGTTGTCGCTTTTTTCCCTCTGCCAGGCTGAACCGAGTGTTACTTCTTCTGACGCAGTTGTTGACCTCAGTTCATTGACAAACGTGCAACATCTAGAACTTCCTAAGGTAAATCTGCTTTGAATTGGACTGAAATGATCTGAGGACCTTGACACTGCTGTTCTGATTTACTGGTTCCCAAAACGAGTCTCCACAGACCGGCAACATCAGCATCACCTGAGAGCTTGTTAGGCCTGCAGGTGCTTGGCCCACCCTGATCTCCCGAAGGAGCAGCTCTGGGGTGTGCCCTCAGCTCATGTTTTAATAAGCCTTCCCAGTGTGCACGAACGTTTGATAGCCATTGTGCTAGCTGATACTTGAGCAAGGGCCTGGCTTCTCCTGCCTTTATGATTATCCCAAGGTATGACATTTAGTGATCTCATGTTTGGTTTATTTGCAAGGACTTGCTATGGACGAAATAAAAAATTAAACAAGTAGTAGGTTTTGTTCTTTGTCAGACCGAAAGCCCAAATGCCTCAAAGTCTCACTGATAGGCATCATTGAGGTATTTGCTTTTGCAAAGATCTGAACCTTGGATTCAAGTGACCACTTGAAAGAGGTGGTTTGTTGAACAGAATCCCGTAAATGCTTTTAGATGTTGCAGGTTCATGCTGGAATGCAGATGGACAGTGGATGAACAGACTAAACAGAGCAGTGACATGCTCAGGGAAGAGGAGAGGAAGGGAGGAGGTGGAATGGGGGGACAGAGGAATTTTATGTGTAATGCTACAGCAGAAAGGAGTGCTTTCCTCCGAGACTCCCCAGCTCCAAGGCAGGGCACCAAAGGCCATCTGACTGGGTTGAATCCTGTTTCATCAGTTACAGACTTAATACATTTTGTGATCTTGCTTTGCCTCCACTTTTCTTACCTGTAAATTGGAGATGATAGCCTTATCTTTGATATTGTAATTATGAAGGTTAAATGAGTTTATAAACTGGTGGGCATAATGCCTGATATGTGGTCAGAGTTTGGTAAGTACTTAGTGGAAAAAAGACTGATTCTTGTTGTTGTTGTTGTTTTTAAATAAATAACCCTGTACAAAAATGGATTGCTCTGATCTTATCATATACATTTAAGAGAAGTTGTCATGGGCATTTTGTGTTGTGGGTAAAGGGAAAAGAACAGAAGTCATTAAAGCTTTTTTCTGTCAAAAGTCCATACATGTCCATTCCAGCATCCCTCATTCTGTTGCCACGTCAGAGAGAGTCCTTTGAGACAGCAGGGGAGAGGGGACAAGATATTTTAATGCAAATCTTTGAATTTCTATAGGTAAGCAGCCAGCAAATGCCCTCTGTACTTAGTAAAGTACTTTTCTGACCACAGTTAAATAAATAGACTATAATAGAATGAAATATCAGAATTCAGTACCTATAGTCATGGTAGATTACAGAGTATTACTTATATTAATACAAGTGAAATATTTCTTTATGGTACTAGGAAAGAATATTGTGTGCAATATCCGAAATAGAGGGTAGCTCAGTTATTTACTTGGCTTTGAGCTTGGAATTTGTCAGTATGGTAACACGTTCAATTTCCTGTTCATTGTGCCTGATTCTTTCACCACTAAATCAAGGTTTGAGGTTTCAAAATTCTGGCAATTTTTGACACTTTATGTGAAGTCAATTTGATTATATCCTGTAGAGTTATAGGTAGAAGAAACTTATGTATGATAACAACACTTTTGTATAGAGTATCAGGCTTTCAAGCCTTGTCTTTACTACACTTGATCCTCAGAGCAAGCTTTTAGTTGGCAACTATTATTATTCAGGCTTTTGGAGATAAGAAAATAGAGATTTAGAGATATTAAGTAGCATACCCAGATTTCCAAATCTAGCCAGCAAGTATATGATAGCTGAGTTCTGCTTACCGTGAACCTGTGTAATTGTCTCTGTGTGATGCACATGGAAAGAGTGCTGGTAGGGAGGATGAGCAGTGACAGTCTGGAATGTCATCAGGCACTCATCGTCTCTGTCAGCGAAACGGCAGTGTTCGTGATCTTTAAAATGATGATGAAGCTTGACCTCGATGCCATGATCCTGAAAGTCCAGGGGCACATGTGGCTCTCATGTAAGCTCCCTTGTCTCTTGCTTTCTGTCTGCCTGGATGGAAACTCTAATGAGGGAAGTTGCTCTAACCAGAATGAAAATCTTCACTACCCTGTAGTAAATTTTGTTCATATAAATGTTAAGAGGTAAAAGCCAGCATTATGGAACACCTGGTTTTGATAAAAGAAAGTATGGAAAATATAGCCAAAGTAGGTGTAGCTCTTCTAGCCTTGGCAGGTTTTCAGGGTAAGTCTTTGGACTTGAGTTGAGAGCATTTTCACTCTGTATCAAATCAAAACCCGAGTCTTTGAAGTAACCAGTCTGGCTTTTCAGCCCCAGAAAGCACAGAGCATGTGTCAAGGCAGCCTGTCTGCTGAACGATAAGGGGTAGGAACAGGCGTGCAAGGACCGGTATTAGTGGTTATGTCTAAGCCAGAAAAAGGAGACAGGATTGTGCTTTGGTTTTGAGTCACTTAACCAACTACACAAAACTGAATTCACAAACGTACATTCATTAAGTTGTTGAATAGGTTTTTATTTTCTGAATCTATTGATAAAGTGACTAGAGATATGTTAGTTGGTATATGTGCTGAAAAGACCCTGACGCTGGGAAAGATTGAAGGCAGGAGGAGAAGGGGACGACAGAGGATAAGATGGTTGGATGGCATCACCGACTCAATGGACATGAGTTTGACCAAGATCCGGGAATTGGTGATGGACAGGGAAGGCTGGCATGCTGCAGTCCATGGGTTTGCAAAGAGTCGGACATGACTGAGAACTAGAGATAGTAAACATAGGGAAGGGATGAGAACAGTTGAATATTTGATGGAGGAGAAATTTAATCCCACTAAAGTAATTCAAAGTTTGCTTAAGAAAAGGGGATTTCAAAGAGTGGATTTTAGAACACCTTTAATTGCTTTTCTAGCCTTCGAGTAAGAAGATGATGTTCAGAAGTTTCGGTCACATACCTTTCTGTTTGGGTAAATTTCATGTTTCACATTTCCTAAGTGTTTCTGTTTTTGCTTCTGTAGGATCAGGGGGTTTGGGCATTGCCATAAGTGAAGAAGACACACTCAGTGGGGTCATCATAAAGAGTCTAACAGAGCACGGGGCAGCAGCCAAGGTGAGGCCTCCCCCCTTCTTACAGTCAGAAACTGGTGAGGAAGGGAATTCTGTCTGTACAATCGCTCAAAAGTCTCCATGTTTCCCTGTAGGATGGACGGCTGAAAGTTGGAGATCAGATCTTGGCTGTAGATGATGAAGTTGTTGTTGGCTATCCTGTTGAAAAGGTACTTATCCAAAAGGAAGCAAATGGTACTGTGAACTCATCCTTGGAAATGGCTAAGTCTGTGGGGGTGGGGGTCAGTCATGGGGATCAGAACTGTGTAGCTATATTAGATATCTGCAAGGAAGAGAGGAGATTTGAAAAGTACTTAATTTCTATTTTCTGTATTCTAATTAAGATGATGTTAAGTATTTTTCCTGTTACCTGATAAATTCAGTATTCTGTGGGCATTTTTGATAAATATCATTTCAGTTTTCTTGTAGGAAAACTTCAAACTTCTAAACAAATGTCAACTTAGTATTAAAACCAAAGGAATATTTTTAATGAATATTTGTTCCTATGTTGTTTTTGTTCAGGAACTAAGTCGTGTCTGTCTCTTTGTGACTCCGTGAACTACAGCACACCAGGATTCCCTGTCCTTTAGTATTTCCCTGTATTTGCTCAAACTCATGTCCATTGAGTCAGTGATACCATCCAATCATCTTATGCACTATCGCCCTCTTCACCTCCTGCCCTCAATCTTTCCCATTGTCAGGGTCTATTCAGATGAGTCGGCTCTTCACATCTAATGGCCAAAGTATTAAACTTCAGCTTCAGCGTCAGTCCTTCCAGTGAATATTCAGGGTTGATTTCCTTTAGGATTGACTGGCTTGATCTGCTTGTTGTCTAAGGGACTCTCAAGAGTCTTCTCTAAGCACCACAATTTGAAAGCATCAGTTCTTTAACACTCAGCCTCCTTTACCTTCCAATTCTCACAACTGTACGTGACTATTGGAAAAATCATAGCTTTGACTGTAAGAACCTTTGTTGGCAAAGTGATGTCTCTACTTTTAATCTACTGTCTATGAATTTGCTCCTATAAATATCCACTATTTATATTGCTTTGTAAACAGATTTTAAGACTCAGACATTACATTTATAACTTTTATTGTTGGTAAATAGTTGTTTATGCCTGAGTTTCTTCCTTCTCAAAAGTAATCTTAATACTGTACTTACTGGGAGTTTCATTTGAGCCTTGCATAAGTGCTAGAAAAAAACAAACTGTGTTTCTTTGAGATTTGGTGTGCCACTGTGTCCATTGATACATTGGCCAGCAAGATGCTTAAATCATTTTAAAATTCAGTTTGCGTTATTTTGGAAGAAAATTGCTTTACAGTATTGTGGTGGTCACTGCCGTACATCAGTGTGAATCAGTGATAACTGTATATGTATCTCCTCCATCTTGAGCTGCCCCCCCACCAATTCCACCCCCTCCAGGCCATCACAGAGTGCCAGCCAGGGCTCCCTGTGTCATATAGCAACTTCCTGTTAGCTATCTATTTTATACAGGATAGTGTAAATATGGCAGTGCTGCTTCCTCAATTTCTCCTGGCCTCTCCTTACCCTCTCTGTCCACAAGTCTGTTCTCTGTGTTTGCATTTTTCTTTCTTTCCTCTAACTAGCTTCATCAGTACTACTTGTCTAGATCCCATATATATGCGTTAATATATGACATTTGTTTTTCTGTCACTCTGTATAACAGACTCCCGGTTCATCCACCTCACTACAGCTGACTAAAATCTTCCTTTTTCTGACTAAGTAATATTCCTTGTGTGTGTGGTACAGTGCAATTTCTGTATCCATTCATCTGTCAGTGGATATCTAGATTGCTTCCATGTCCTAGGTATTGTAAATAGTGCTGCATTGAACTTGGGGTACATTTATCTTTTTGAATTGCGGTTTTCTTGGGCTATAAACCCAGTAGTGTGATCATTGGGTTTTATTGCTGGATTTTTATCTGGTAGTTTTATTCTCGGTTTGTTAAGGACTCTCCATACTGTTCTCCGTAGTGGCTGTACCAATTTACATGTCCACCGACAGTGTCCTTTTCTCCACATATTCTTCAGCATTTTTGCTTGTGGTTTCTTTTTTTTTTTTTTTAATAATGGCAGTTCTGATTGGTGTAAGTTGATACCTCATTGTAGTTTTGATTTTCTTTTCTCTAATAATGAGCTATATTGATCATCTTCTATGTATTTATTGGTCATCTTCTTATATATCTTCTTTGGAAAAGAAGATATCTTCTTTAGGTCTTCTGCCTAGTGTGTGAATGGACTGTTTTTGTTTTTCTATTACTGAACTGTACGACCTGCTTGTGTATTTTGGTATTAATCCTTTGTCAGTTGTTTCGCTTGCAATTTTTTCTCCCATTCTGAGGTTTGTTCTTTTTATATTATTAATAGTTTTGTTTGCTATACAAAAGCTTTTAAGTTTATTTTTTTCTTTTTTTAATTAAATTTATTTATTTTTTAATTACAATACTATATTTGTTTTGCCATACATTGACACGAATCAGCGATAGGTGAACACAATCTCCCAATGCCGAAGCCCCCTCCCACCTCCCACCCCCCATCCTCTACTTGAATCATCCTGTGCATCAGCCCCATGCATCCTGCATCCTACACTGAACATAGATTAGCGCTTCGTTTCTTACAAGAAAATATACATGTTTCATTGCCATTTTCCCAAACCATCTCACCCTTTCCCTCTCCTTCAGAGTCCAAAAGTTAAATTTAATTAGGTCCCATTTGTTTATTTTTCTCTCTGTTTCCAGTACTCTAAGAGGTGGGTCAAAGAGGATCTTGCAGTGATTTATGTCAAAGTGTGCACTGCCTATTTTCCTCTTAAGAACTTTATAGTTTCTGACCTTACATTTAAGTCTCTAATGAATTTTGAGTTTATTTTTGTGCATGGTGTTAGAAAGTGTTCTCATTCTTTCACACGTAGCTGTCCAGTCTTTTTAGTACCACTTTTAATAATTGTATAGGTTTTATTCTTTAACCCACATGTGTATGTTTTTAACATTCCATTTGGCTTGATTCTTCTCTTGCATAGTTTTCTTTATCTTTCTTTAGCATAAATGTTCCCATTTTATTAAAAATGTTTATGTAGGCCGCTTCAGGTTTTCTATAGAAACAGAAGTAGTTCAGTTCAATCGCTCGGTTGTGTCCAACTCTTTGTGACCCCATGGACTGCAGCATGCCAGGCTTCCCTATATATCACCAAATCCTGGAGCTTGCTCAAACTCAGTCCATCCAGTTGGTGATGCCATCCAACCATCTCATGCTCTGTTGTTTCCTTCTCCTCCTGCCTTCAATCTTTCCAAAAATCAGGGTCTTTTCAGATGAATCAGTCCTTCACATCAGGGGGCCAAAGTATTGGAGCTTCAGCATGAGTCCTTCCAATGAATATTCAGGACTGATTTCCTTTAGGATGGACTGGTTGGATCTCCTTGCAGTCCAAGGGACTCTCAAGAGTCTTATCCAACACCACAGTTCAAAAGCATCAATTCTTCGGCACTCAGCTTTCTTCACAGTCCAACTCACACATGCATACGTGACTACTGGAAAACCATAGCTTTGACTAGACAGAACTTTTGGCAATGTAATGTCTCTGCTTTTTAATATGCTATCTAGGTTGGTCATAGCTTTTCTTCCAAGGAGCAAGCATCTTCAATTCTATGGCTGTAGTCACTATCTGCAGTGATTTGGAGCCCAAAGGAATAAAGTCTGTCACTGTTTCCATTATTTCTGCATCTATTTTCCATGAAGTTGTGGCACCAGATGCCATGATCTTAGTTTTCTGAATGTTTTTAAGCCAACTTTTTCACTCTCTTCTTTTACCTTGGTCAAAAATCTGTTTAATTCCTCTTTGCTTTCTGCCATAAGGGTGGTGTCATCTGCATATCTGAGGTCATCGGCAATCTTGATTCCAACTTGTGATTCATCGAGCCCAACATTTCACATAATGTATCTGCATATAAGTTAAATAAGCAGGGTGACAATATATAGCCTTGATTTACTCCTTTTCCTATTTGGAACCAGTCTGTTGTTCCATGTCCAGTTCTAACTGTTGCTCTTTGACCTGCATACAGATTTCTCAAGAGGCAGGTCAGGTGGTCTCGGTATTACCATCTCTTTCAGAATTTTCCACAGTTTATTGTGATCCCCACAGTCAAAGGCTTTGGCATAGTCAATAAAGCAGAAATCGATGGTTTTCTGGAACTCTCTTGCTTTTTTGATGATCCAGCAGATGCTGGCAATTTGATCTCGGTTTCTTTGCCTTTTCTAAGTCCAGCTTGAACATCTGAAGTTCATGGTTCACATATTGTTGAAGCCTGGCTTAGAAAATTTTGAGCATTACTTTGCTAGCATGTGAGATGAGTGCAGTTGTGTGGTAGTTTAAACAGTCTCTGGCATTGCCTTTTGGGATTGGAATGAAAACTGACCTTTTCCAGCCCTTGGCCACTGGTGAGTTTTCCAAATTAGCTGGCATATTGAGTGCAGCATTTTCATAGCGTCATCTTTTAGGATTTGAAGTAGCTCAACTGGAATTCCATCTCCTCCACTAGCTTTGTTCGTAGTGATGATTCCTCAGGCCCACTTGACTTCAAATTCCAGAATGTCTGGCTCTAGGTGAGTGATCATACCATCGTGATTGTCTGAGTCATGAAGATCTTTTTGTATAGTTCTTCTGTGTGTTCTTGCCACCTCTTTTTAATATTTATGCTCTGTTACCATATCATTTCTGTCCTTTATTGTGCCCATTTTTGCATGAAATGTTCCCTTAGTATCTATAATTTTCGTGAAGAGCCCTCTAATCTTTCCCATTCTATCGTTTTCCTCTATTTCTTTGCACTGATCACTAAGGAAGGCTTTCTTATCTCTCCTTGATATCTTTGGAACTCTGCATTCAAATGGGTATGTCTTTCCTTTTCTCCTTTGCCTTTAGCTTCTCTTTTCTCAGCTATGTATAAAGCCTTGTCAGACAACCGTTTTGCCATTTCTTTTTCTTTGGGATGGTTTTGATCATTGCCTCCAGTACAGTGTCAGGAAGGAACCTCTGTCCATAGTTCTTCAGGCACTCTTTCTATAAGATCTAACCCCTTGAGTCTATTTGTCACTTCTACTGTATAATTGTAAGAGATTTGATTTAGATCTTACCTGAATGTTCTGGTGATTTTCCTTACTTTCTTCAACTGAAATCTGAATTTGGCAATAAGGAGTTCATGATCTGAGCCACATCTGTTCTTGTTTTTGCTGACTGAATAGAGCTTCTGCATCTTTGGCTGCAAAGAATATAATAAATCTGATTTTGGTATTGTCCATCTGGTAATGTCCATGTATAGTGTCTTCTTTTGTATCATTGGAAGAGGGTGTTTGCTATGACCAGAAGTGGGTAAACCACCCCATATTCTTCTAGGGTTGTAAGGATCCAGAGAAATGAACAATATTAATTAGAAATGTTATAAGTGAAAGCCCTTTCTTAAATAATGAAGAATATAGTGTGAAGTAGACTTTTGGGCCTTAATCAGTATCAGGAAATTTAAAAGACTAGAAACTGCAGCCATTCTTTGTTGACCTCTCGAGTCCTGGCAGGGAAAAGTTTGCCTCTGACTCTCTCTCAATCATAGATGTTTCTAGTTACAGCTATCATAGTGGCTTTTTTGTGTGTAAGTCTACTAACTTGCCTTTAATTTTATTTCTCCTCCACATCAACACCCTGCCAGTTTATTAACCTTCTGAAAACCACAAAGACAAAAGTGAAATTGACGATTCGTGCTGAGAATCCAGACTCCCAGGCTACTACTTCAGGAACTGGTACAGCCAACGGAGAAAAAGAGAGCAGCCCCCAGCCTCCAGTGGTCCCACCATCTAGCTCTCCGGAACCAGAGCCCATGCGAAGTAAGGGCTGGTCTCCTGCTAGTTCCCACACATGGCATGTTCAGACTCAGTATCAAGTCCCTGCTGGGGAGCCATTTACCTGTATGTAGTCCACTGCTTGATAGGCCGTAGTCCAACAGCCTTCTGGTGAAAGGATGGTATAAAGAGAAGGGATCTGGTGCTGTGCATTAACCAGCCATAGAACCTTGGGAAACCCATCCAGCCACTCCGAGCCTCTGCTCACTCAACTCTAAGACAAAGGAGCGATACTCTTGCTCTCCAAGGATCTTTTGCTAAGAGTATCTGCGACTCCAGGTATCTTATTAATACATGAATATCTCATTTTATACATTTCTTGTTTATACTACTGAGTAAGTAATGTAACTTCTTGGAACATCAGTATTCTCATTTTTAATATGGATACAATGATACCACTTCATTGGTAGAATCAGCTTTGCCTGGCACTATATCAGACTTCTAAAATGTTACTCATTGCCACATGTACACAGTGGATATGAGTTCTTCCTTTGGGTGTAAACAGCACCAAGAGGCCGAAGTAGATGAAATGGCTGGATGTGGAACTTAGGCTGACAGTTTCACATGTCATTAAAATACCAGTCTCCTACATTGAGGCAAATTATTCCTTTGAGGTTCTTTTTCAGAAAAATCACACCGATTTTCAGTTAAAAAAAAAAAAATTTCAAGCTTTATGGCATTAAAAAAAAGTAGTTTACTTTTTCTGCAATTGGAGAAAAAAGCTCTTTTGGTTTCCAAACTGAAACATTCAGTTCTTTTGAGAGGTTTTTTAACGAAACAGCAGTTTAAAACACTTGTAATATAGTTGGTTTAAAAGTCTGTTTTTAAATTGAAGTATAGTTGATTTATGATGTTGTGTTAATTTCTGCTGACTCAGTTGTATATATGTGTGTGTATATATATATATATACACACGTGTATATATATATATATACACACACACATTCTTTTATATTCTTTCCATTATAGTTTATCCTAGTACATTGAATCGGAGAACGCAATGGCACCCCACTCCAGTACTCTTGCCTAGAAAATCCCATGGACAGAGGAGCCTGGTAGGCTGGAGTCCATGGGGTCGCTAAGAGTCGGACACGAATGAGCTACTCCACTTCCACTTTTCACTTTCATGCATTGGAGAAGGAAATGGCAACCCACTCCAGTGTTCTTGCCTGGAGAATCCTAGGGACGGGGGGAGCCTGGTGGCCTGGAGTCCATGGGATCGCTAAGAGTTGGGCACGACTGAGCTACTCCACTTCCACTTTTCACTTTGATGCATTGGAGAAGGAAATGGCAACCCACTCCAGTGTTCTTGCCTGGAGAATCCTAGGGACGGGGGAGCCTGGTGGGTTGCCGTCTATGGGGTCGCACAGAGTCAGACGTGACTGAAGCGACTTAGCAGCAGCAGCAGCAGCAGTACATTGAATATAGATGTACTATACAGTTGGACCTTATTGCTAAAAAATCTTAAAGTAATAAACATCTAATGGAAGTAATCCTTTATTTAGAAAGACTGAATAATTCTCTAAAATGTTAAAAAATATAGTAATTTTCTAATTTTTCAATATTAAGTTGATCCCTAAATAGCATTGTCTGTAAACATATAAGATGCAAAATGGAAGCATAGCATAAGGGAAAATATTTTGCACCTGTTCTTACCATTTCAGGAGCAAGAAATTAGTCTGCCTCTGATTCCTAAAAAGAACGTTTTCTCTAAAGCTAATCTATCAAGTATACCAGCTTTCTCTGAATATGCTATTTGCTATATGCTTTTGGTATATCACCAAACATGATATGAAGACTCTCATACAATAGAGTATGAGATTATATTCTCCTTATTTTTTAATAATCTTATTTATTTAATTTTGAGCATACATGCACCAGTATTTAATATTCATGTTTATAAACCATTGAGACATCAAGAAACAAACTTCAGGTGGGGCTCACTTAATGTGTTATAAACTCATATTAAATCCAGTTGCATGTATGATTTGATTACAGGTTTGATTACATAAGGAGAGTTGCTCTAGGGCAGGATGAAAAGTAAAACCAAATCAGAAACCGAAAAAGCCATGAGTGGCAGGCACCATGACCAGAATTACTGATGTTCTTTGTTTTGTCTTCACTGAATGTGAGTTAGGTTTCCACTGCATATCTCAGTTCTAAGTTTTGCGAATCATAATTTCTTAAGACGTTTGTTTGGCTCCCATGAAACATAGGATAGCAGAGTGAAACTAGCAGTTAAGTTCAACTCTGTTCTCATTCCTTTTACCTATTATCTCCAGTAATTAAAGAAAAACACAGAATAGTGCAGAAAATAATTTACAGGTAATTTTGTACCCACCACACTAAGGTAACAGTGATGATGTAATCATTTGTTGGATGGTTTTAAACACAGCTAAAAGATTAAGGTGGAATTGAAGTCTTCTTTGTCCCCAAACTTGGGCCCATGTTTCCGCTCCATCCCCCAAGGCAACCAGTGTGGTGAGTTTGATGTATATTCCTTCTGATCAGTTTTTATTTGTATTTCATTTTAAACTTACTTTTAGGTACAAGCAGGTCGTCAACACCAGCAATCTTTGCTTCTGATCCTGCAACCTGCCCCATCATCCCAGGCTGCGAAACAACAATTGAAATTTCCAAAGGGCGGACAGGACTGGGCCTGAGCATTGTTGGGGGGTCCGACACACTGCTGGTGAGGATGTAGTCAGAGATGCTCCAAATATGTAGCCTCTTCAGTGATCCCTGAGAGGTCACTGCAGGGAAATTTCCATCAGCTGTATGAAATGAAATACAGAGATTTAGAAAAGTGTATCATTTTTTGTTATTTTAATTTGTGGGGCAAATACTCATTTACTTTGAGTAAGTCAACACTGACTTAGTAATATTCCTTTATACTTGTGATTATGCCCTTTAGGTTCAAAATATTTGTGTTAGTTTACCAGTTCCTGCCATATTTTAATTTTCTTTTTACTGACTGGATATCGTTGGGTTAGACTCATACTGAGAAAACATTTGATAAATTGGATAATTTATAGACAAAAATGTATTGTCAAAAATGTATTTAAAAGCCATTCATTCCACTGGTAGATAGGAAAGATGAGGCATATCTGTTAATTTCATTTGTGGATAGGAAAGGTGATGTGTGTCTCTTATAAATGAGTGTGTGGGTGATTTATGTATTTTATAAATTTTTTCTTTAAAATTCCCTATCATTTGAAACAAATACAAATGTCTTTAAGACTTATAGCAACTTGTCTTATTATGCTTTTCCTTGAATTTTGATGCATGACTCACATACGGATGTAGTCAATGTATAACCCTTATCAATGCCTATGAGAGTAAAGCGTACTTTGAAGGCATTTCTGCTCACCATTCCTAGGGAGGATGGGGTAAAGCATGGTTTGTTTGTGCCCTTAGGGTGCCATTATTATCCATGAAGTTTATGAAGAAGGAGCAGCATGTAAAGATGGAAGACTCTGGGCTGGAGATCAGATTTTAGAGGTACAAAATGCTGTGCGTTTGACCTTTACCTCAAAGGAAAGGCAACTGTGGGGAGGGTGGTGTTTGTTTCTCCCTCTGCCCCTCCCTTTCCTCTCTCTCCCCACTCCTTCCCTTTTCCATCTTTCTTCACTTTACTCAACTCATCTACTTCCTCACCATTTGTGTCCCACTTCTGTACAGGTAAATGGAATTGACTTGAGGAAGGCCACACATGATGAAGCAATAAATGTCCTAAGACAAACACCACAAAGGGTGCTCCTGACGCTGTACAGAGATGAGGCCCCGTACAAAGAGGAGGATGTGTACGACACCCTCACCGTCGAGCTGCAGAAGAAGCCAGGGAAAGGCCTGGGGTTGAGTATTGTTGGTAAAAGGTATGACTAATCAGGGCGAAGGCAGTGATTCTTGGAAATGACTGAACTTAAATTTCTTTGAAGAGTACTAGTAGTACTAGAATCTTTATCAACTGCTTATATTCTGTGGGTAGCTATTGTCAGCCCATGCAGCAGTGGAACATCAGAAGATACTAATTAGACATTTTTAGTCAGTATTAAAAGATGCTTGCTCCTCGGAAGGAAAGCTATGACCAGCCTAGGCAATATATTAAAAGAGGCATCACTTTGCCGATAAAGGTCTGTATAGTCAAAATTGTGGTTTTTTCCTGTAGTCGTGAATAGATGTGAGAGTTGGACCATAAAGAAGGCTGAAAGAAGGCTAATTGCCAAAGATTTGATGAATTGTGTTGCTGGAGAAGACTCTTGGGAGTCTCTTGGATTGCAAAGAGATCAAACCAGTCAATCCTAAAGAAAATTAAGCCTGAATATTCATTGGAAAGACTGTTGCTGAAGCTAAAGCTCCCATACTTTGGCCACCTGATGTGAGGAGCCAACTCATTTAAAAAGACCCTGATGCTGGGGAAGACTGAAGGCAAATGGAGACGGGGGCAACAGAGGATGAGATGTTTAGATAGCATCACCAACTCAGTGGACATAAATTTGAGCAAACTCTGAGAAATAGTGGAAGACAGAGGAGTCTGGCATGCTGCAATTCATGGAGTTGCAACGAATACAACATGACTTAGCAACTGAACAACAGCAACAAGACAAAAGGCATTTGGTAGTTTTGAGTACCTGCTGGGTGCTAAGAGATCTATTAGGTTCTGGAAAATAAAGTTAAAAGAGGCATGAATGCTAACATCTGAAAACTCAGTTTGGTAAACGAGAATTAAATATATTCTTGCAACAAAGGAATCTATTAATGAGAGACAGAAACATATTGTGTGGAATCCATGGAAGCAAAGGAGAAAGGGATCGTGTGACCTTATTTAAGGAAAGTAGATTAGGAAAACTCCTTTGTAAAAAAGTGCCTGAGATGAAGCTAAAAGCAATCCTATTTGTGACAGGTGATCTAACAAAAGGGGAAGGAGGGTATTCTAGAGAAAAGGATCAGCATGACAAGAGCAGGCCACCGGAAGGAAAGAGAGTGTAAATCAAGAAGCCTGGGGCAGTAGTTCGGTGAATTTACATAAATCGGATACCTAATTCATTTAAATATGTATATATAAGTAATGTTAAAAAATATTTAATCTAGTAAATTCCACCACAGTTATTCTGGGAAAACAGTATCAAATGATGAAATGACTTGTTTGAGGTCAAGATCTTGGTAAGAAGAAGTGATGTAGTTAAACCTTACTAAATGTGTCTACATGGTCATCTTTATATCTCAACAGGAAGTTATGAGTTATTTTTACTTTTATGAAAAGAAGGTTGGAATAAGCTTAATATGTGTTCATTTTGCATAAACCTATCTTGTATGAAAGCTAGATCTGTAATAATTTAAATGAGACATCACAACAAAGGTACATAATTTTGAGTAACAACTGGTTTTAGTTTGAGACACATCTGTTGTTTCTTTTAAGTAATGTTAATGATGTTGTTGATAATAGCAACGTATTTATATAGGCACAGGTCAATATCCATTCAGGGCTTCATTATGGTGTAGAAAGAACAATAGGTTTTTCTCCCAGTGACTGACTCTTAAGTCCCATTTTTGCTATTAAGTGACCTATAAAATGTGTATAATAACCACTTCTACTCACAGTTTATAAATGTTGAATAAATATGCTTATAAAAGATATGTTTAATCTATAAAATATGATAAAGACATAAGACACTATTGTTATACAAAATTCTCAGTTTCGCCAGTGTTGATAAAGCAATAAAACTTTTAAAGTCATAAAAATAGAAGTAAAATTTTCAATTCTAAAATGTTAGCCTTTCATTAAATAAGCATTGCATTCCAGTTGGTAAAAAGTAATAATGGTGATATTTAAAATCACACTTGCAGAAATGATACTGGAGTGTTTGTGTCCGATGTTGTCAAAGGAGGCATTGCGGATGCTGATGGGCGCCTGCTACAGGGAGACCAGATACTAATGGTGAATGGGGAAGATGTCCGTCACGCAACGCAAGAAGCGGTTGCAGCTCTGCTGAAGGTAGAAATCAGTGCCATAAATGGTTATGTGTAATAGCATAGGAGAAGGAGGAGCCATATGCAGCAAGTATTTATTTAATATATTCCTCAAATAAGACATATTTATATGTTAGACAACATACTTCAGTGGTAAATCTCCACACTTATGACCAGCTCTCTTTATTATATGGTTATGTATTTCTGGAGACGCCAATGGCACCCCCACTCCAGCTCTCTTGCCTGGAAAATCCCATGGACGGAGGAGCCCGGTGGGCTGCAGTCTCTGGGGTCGCTAAGAGTCAGACACAACTGAGCGACTCCACTTTCACTTTTCACTCTCATGCATTGGAGAAGGAAATGGAAACCCACTCCAGTGTTCTTGCCTGGAGAATCCCAGGGACGGGGGAGCCTGGTGGGCTGCCATCTATAGGGTTGCACAGAGTCGGACATGACTGAAGCGACTTAGCAGTAGCAGTAAGTATTATCCCCTGGAGAAGGAAATGGCAAACCACTCCAGTATTCTTGCCTGGCAAATCCCATGGACAGTGGAGCCTGGCAGGCTGCGGTCTGTGGGGTTGCAAAGAGTAAGATGCAACTGAGTGAGGGAGCACACACAGTAAGAATTATGAACTGAATATCTGTGATCTTAGCAGATGTTTTATCATAAAGTGATTGTTATGTGGCCCTTTTCTTGAAAGAAAAGCACATATTCAGGCCACAAAAAGAATAAATTGTCTTCATGTCAATTCACCCTGACTCCATATTTATATCTGGATGTATTCTTATGACCTCTGGCATAAGGGGAGAATCTCATACTGGCAGGGACGCTCCCACAGAAAGGCGGGGGAGATCAGAGGGGCAAACGGTGCCTCTGAAAGTCATGCTTTCTGGACTGCACTGCCCCGCCCCTAACCCTTTACTGGGCCCACTAAGTTGGACATCTTTATATTGAGTTGGCCAAAAGGTTCATTCAGGTGTTTTTTTGCATCATCATATGGAAAACCCAGATGCACTTTTTTGCCAATCCAGTATTTTCCCAGAGATGAAGAATGCGGAAGAGTGTTTGCAGATTTACCTGACAGTTCCTTCAATAGTTACCACTGTTGTTAATTCAGTAATTATAAGGCCTCTATCCCAAGGTATCGTTGCTAAGCTTAAATACGTTTTACATTGTGAAATCTCTTTCCTCCAAAGTAAATTCCATGATGAATCATTTGCTGATTGGAAAGGCAGCACCAGTCTAATTTTAAAAATAAGTTATAAAATATAGGGTCAGTTCAGTTCAGTCACTCAGTCGTGTCCGACTCTTTGCGACCCCATGAATTGCAGCACGCCAGGCCTCCCTGTTCATCGCCATCTCTCGGAGTTCACTCAGACACACATCCATCGAGTCCGTGATGCCATCCAGCCATCTCATCCTCGGTCATCCCCTTCTCCTCCTGCCTCCAATCCCTCCCAGCATCAGAGTCTTTTCCAGTGAGTCAGCTCTTCGCATGAGGTGGCCAAAGTACTGAAGTTTCAGCTTTAGCATCATTCCTTCCAAAGGAATCCCAGGGTTGATCTCCTTCAGAATGGACTTGTTGGATCCCCTTGCAGTCCAAGGCACTCTCAAGAGTCTTCTACAACACCACAGTTCAACACCACAGTTCAAAAGCATCAATTCTTCAGCGTTCAGCCTTCTTCACAGTCCAACTCTCCCATACATGACCACAGGAAAAGCCATAGCCTTGACTAGACAGACCTTAGTCGGCAAAGTAGTCTCTGCTTTTGAATATGCTATCTAGGTTGGTCATAACTTTTCTTCCAAGCAATAAGTGTCTTTTAATTTCATGGCTGCAGTCACCACCTGCAGTGATTTTGGAGCCCAAGAAAATAAAGTCTGACACTGTTTCCACTCTTTCCCCATATATTTCCCATGAAATGATGGGACCGGATGCCATGATCTTCGTTTTCTGAATGTTGAGCTTTAAGCCAACTTTTTTCACTCTCCTCTTTCACTTTCATCAAGAGGCTTTTTAGTTCCTCTTCACTTTCTGCCATAAGGGTGGTGTCATCTGCATATCTGAGGTTATTGATATTTCTCCCGGCAATCTTGATTCCAGCTTGTGTTTCTTCCAGTCCAGCATTTCTCATGATGTACACTGCATATAAGTTAAATAAGCAGGGTGACAATATACAGCCTTGACATACTCCTTTTCCTATTTGGCAACAGTCTGTTGTTCCGTGTCCAGTTCTAACTGTTGTTTCCTGACCTGCATACAGATTTCTTAAGAGGCAGGTCAGGTGGTCTGGTATTCCCATCTCTTTCAGAATTTTCCACAGTTTATTGTGATCCACACAGTCAAAGACTTTTGCGTAGTCAGTAAAGCAGAAATAGATGTTTTTCTGGAACTCTCTTGCTTTTTTGATGATCCAGCAGATGGTGGCAATTTGATCTCTGGTTCCTCTGCCTTTCCTAAAACCAGCTTGAACATCAGGGAGTTCACGGTTCATGTATTGCTGAAGCCTGGCTTGGAGAATTTTGAGCATTACTTTACTAGCATGTGAGATGAGTGCAATTGTGTGGTAGTCTGAGCATTCTTTGGCATTACCTTTCTTTGGAATTGGAATGAAAACTGACCTTTTCCAGTCCTGTGGCCACTGCTGAGTTTTCCAAATTTGCTGGCATACTGAGTGCAGCACTTTCACAGCATCATCTTTCAGGATTTGAAACAACTCGACTGGAATTCCATCACCTCCATTAGCTTTGTTCATAGTGATGCTTTCTAAGGCCCACTTGACTTCACATCATCGGGTCACTTAAAAATACAGTTCTTGGAAATTTAAATGTATTTCCTCTCAATTCTTACCTCATTGTTTTCCTTTACCTAGCGTGTTTTTATGACCCGAAGTATAGTTCGAAGTTGACTAGGCAGCTATTGCCATCAGAATCCATGTCATGTTGTACATGTTCAGTAACACGAGCATATAACTTCATGACATTATTAAACAGCAGTGGATAATGTGAGAGGTCTCAGATTCTATTCAGAACCTCTTCAGTCATTAAGCTTTAGCTTCACAGAGTGATTTCAAGTGAGCATATTTTTGTTAACCGCTGATTTGCAGAGGACGTGGTATGTACATATAAATTTAGTTATTAATAATGCACACTTACAATATCATTTTATCTTGGAGTTATTTTCAGAAAATAAAGTAATTAGAATTTTTAAGAAGTCTCTTCCCTCAGGAGATAAAATGATAGTTAATTCTGTGAGATAAAAACCTCTCAAAGATAGAGAAGGAGGCATCCATAATGTAACACAGATAATTTTAGAACCAGTTAAATCCTCATTTAAAAACCAGTTTGCCAGTATATAATGAGAGCCTTAAATATCCCTGTAGCTTTGCTATTTGTAACTGCTGCTGCATTTTGTTTTTTTGACTTAGTAATTCTTCATTTTAAAGTCTTGCATCAGTAATCCTCAGTACACAAAAAATTTTACATAGGTGAAGTTCATTGCAGTGCTGTTTGTTATAGTGGAAAAACTGGAAGCAACGCAGTTGACAGTCCTGCATGTGTTTGACATTTTGATGAGCATTGTACGTGGATTATTCTATCACAGCAGCCTATAATGATCTCTGTTTTTTAAAATGCAGAGTAAAAGACTTATGAAGGTAGACATCTGTTAAGTTCACACAGCGAGTAAATCACACAGACTGGATTTAAACTAGTGTATCGGACTCCAAAATGCCAGTTCTCACCCACCTCATTTTGCTGCTTTCACATTAGACTGTACAGCATTTCTTGCATGCCTATGATTTATTTGTAAAGGGCAACAGGGAAATTTTCCTCAATTCTCATTTGATGTTTACAGCAGTATGGCTTAAATATTGTGTAATAGATCTATTCAGGTGCAGTGTGGCAGTAGAGAGCTTATGTTAGCTGAGTACCCCTGCTATTGAAAGCAAAGCAGCTTGTTGCAATAGTGGTTATTTATTGCTTTTGTTTTGTTTTTTAAAATCCAAATTCCTTGGATCATTTGGCTCTACGTTGGTGTGTTGCATGAGAGAATTGGTCGATTCTCCATTTCTCTTTGCCTGGACAGACACCCTCTCCATGAAAATTATGAGCTAGTAAGACAGACATTTGGTGTGGCTACTACTGATTTGTTGTTACAATTTTTACTACTTTTAATGTTTTGGAAAAACCTCTTTCCACAAAGGATGGGAGATATCCTTGCCTATAGAAATTCCAAAGGAAACGTGACTTTCGAAAACCCAGCCGTAAAGAATACAGTGTAATCCCAAAGCTGACTGTAGCATTATATTTAAATGTTTCTGTCAAACAACCTCCCCCTAGTGTTCCCTGGGCACAGTAACCTTGGAAGTTGGAAGAGTCAAAACTGGTCCATTCCATTCGGAGAGGAGACCTTCTCAAAGCAGCCAGGTGCGTAGCTGTGGAATTCATCAAGCTGATGCAGTTCATAGGCTGAAAGGAGTTTAAAAATGGCCTTTCCTGTCAGTCTGTCCAGGGTCCTGTATGCAGGCCTGGCAGCGTGGCAGAGCAGGTAGGGTACAGAGTTTGAGAGATGGGAATGGACAGGCAAGCAAGGTGAAGCTCTTAAGTAGTTTGTGAATCATTCTGAGAAACTTAATCCAAACCGTACTTCTTTTCTGACATGATTCTTTTTGCATAATCTCAAAAACGAACCAATTAATACATTATAAAGCCTACCAAGATAGCATATGTTTAAACTATTTTTATAGCAAACATTTATCAGCCAGCATTCAACTGAAAAGAATCTTGTGTAGGTGAACTGCATAAGCTCACCACTACATATAAAACACAGTGATAGTTTGTCCTTAAAGACCTCACAGTCACCCCTAAATGATTACCATTTGTTTCCTGTCCCTGGCCCTATTTCTGCAGTTGTTTAAGTTCGCATCTGTGTGCAACTAGATTAAATTTAGAGAAGATTAGCTTGGGTGAGATTATGTTGAAATCAAATTCTTTTACCTTTAATTAGTTATGTCACTGGGCACATTCTTCCTTAAAAAGAAAACAAAACTCAGTGGAAACTGTTTATATTGATTACCTTTCTAGTTATCAAATGCCACTGTTGTTTAACAAGTATTTCTAAGTGCATTAAAGCAATTATGAAATAAGTCATACTTAAGGGGTATTATTACTTCCCAAACTCTCTAAGACAACTTTTATGTCTTTGTAGATGAGTGAAGCCAGCCTGTCCTCATTCACTTTTCCACTTTCGGGATCCGGTACATCTGAGTTACTGGAAAGTAGTTCAAAGAAGAATGCATGTAAGATTGGATTGAAACGTTAAGCATGATTTACTGGATTGAATTTTGGCCATCAACACTGATTTTTTTTCCCTGTTTTACTTTACCTCTGAAGCTTTCTTCCCTCTAAATCATCCTAAACTCTAATATAGGTGCAAAAGTGAGTGCCTGCAAAAGCTGAGAACAGCATGAAGCAATGCCTGTGGCAGCATTCCCCATTTGATATTTTCCCTAGGAGATCTACTAACATTAGAATCAGTATTGTGTCATTTTTTTTCTTCGAAGAAGATTGATGTGTTTGATTTTTATTCCTGGTCTCTATTTAATATAATAGCAATAAATCAGAAGATGCCATTAGTTGAAGCCATCTATTTTTCATAAGGTTGCAGAAACGTTGATTGAGAAAATTAATATGATCCTCCTGTGTTTTAATTACATGAAATCATGATGCAGAGGGCTTTTGGCTTGGAGCATCGGTTGAAAGTTGTTCAAATTGAAGAAACTAACCATATGGCAGTCTCTGTGTGCAATGTGACTAATATTCTAGAAATTTAGGCACTTAAGTCCATGGATTCTTTTAATGTTTCCATGACTTTATTCCTCTCAGCTGTGCACATGTGTCTTTCTGTCCAAAACACATCCTGTCCTTGCCTCATTCAGAGTGGATTATGCAGTTTTATAAGCAGTGCTTAAAATAAGAAGGAAGATATGGGGTGGTGTGTCATTTTTTCAGTTGGAAGCCCCTCTGTAAGACAGATGTAATCATGTGTGCTAATAACTTTGAACACCCTATTTCCAAAAACATTGGGGTACCTCACTTAGGTCCTTAGTCTCATTTAGTTTTAGAATCAACTTAAAATTTAAACTATTATTAACATTAAAAATGTGTTAATAATCATATTTTTCTCTTGTGTTTTTTTTTCATTTACAGTGGCATCTGAAATACAGGGATTAAGAACTGTTGAAATTAAAAGGTAATGGGGAGAAAGAAAATAGTATACACGCTGATGGCTCTAAGGTCATCTGTATATTTTCCTGTTAGCTACCTTACTGCTTTATGGTACCGTCTGATAAAATATGTATTACATGCAGTGAAAATAGCACAATGTAGACTCTGCTGAATTTCCTTGTTTGAAAAATCATTTTGGGTATACCCTTTTGGTATACTCAAAATGGTATCAACCCAGCCCCACACAAAATATGCCGGGCCTCTCTGACTTCTTTTATGGATCAGTAAACCTTTGCCTTCTTCAGACTTTCAGAAAAAGTTTCCCATTCTTCTGAAACAGATTCTTCTGACAGCTATGTACAACAGAGAAAAGAAAAGCAAATTTAAGTGCTGAGCACGCTTGTAGACACTTCATGCCATCGCCATGTCATTCAGCAGTCACTGCGGCTCTTTGTAAGAGGCCCAGTTATTTCCATTTTGTCCATGAAGAGCTAGAGGTTCATTGAAAGCAGTGGACTTGTTCCAGGTCCCAGCATTTGTTGGTGTGGGTTTCTGGCTTTGAATGCAGGTCCCTGTTGTCCTCATTCCCTGTAAAATGATTTTTATTTAGCCTGTTGTGGTCTCTTTTACCTCCTGAACAGATGCTTAGTTTTCTAAGTCACATTAAGGACTTGTATCAGATAAATTAATGCAGTTTTCTTGGGTATCCTTTTCCTCCCTCAAGTCTAGAAGATCAGAATTAACTATAGAATGTTGTGTCAAAGAGAACAAAAGCCAATGAAAGATAACAGTTTGACCAAAATATTCTGTCTGTCCCGTGGCAGGGGCCCACTGACTCACTGGGTATCAGCATTGCTGGAGGAGTGGGCAGTCCACTGGGTGATGTTCCTATATTTATTGCAATGATGCACCCGAATGGAGTTGCAGCTCAGACACAGAAACTCCAGAGTAAGTTCTACAAAGTCCCTGGTAGCCTTAGCAAATCTGACAATAGGTTTTTATAAACCCTTTGCATCTGGCCAACTGTTGCAAGCAGTTTGAAACATCTCTATCAGCTTTTAAATCAGCTAATATAGCTGCAACAGGGGTTTCTTTGAATAAAAATGAAGAAATTTTAAAAGGAGAATTTGCTGTTGTAAGCAATTTGTCAGTAAATGAAATGGTATAATTTGCAGTTGTTTCTTAATATTTTTATTTGCTTGAAGTCCTGTGAAAGAAGTTAAAGCAGAAAGTATTCTCAGAAAGTATTGGCAGAATGAAGTGAAATTATTTTTTTTAAGTGAAATTTTTATTTACATGTCTTTTTGGTACTTTATTAAATTGAAAATTATCATCTATGTTGCATTTATCTGTTTTGCGGAAGTTTGATGTAAAGGTGATTTATAACATGAAACTACAAAACTTGCTTCAAAATTGAGGGATTTTGCATATGTAGAGCACTGTGACAGCATTTATGCTAACTGCCCAGTTCTGAAATCATGTGAATATTCCATTAGTAACTCAGTCTCTACACAGTAAAATCTGTATGGCCTCATGCCGTAAAATTTTCTCAATGACCACTGTTTAGAAATGCTGTGTAAATCAGTAATGGTTCAATCTCCCTTTGATATGTGAATTTCGGACTAGCACTTTAAAACTAATTGTACACATAACACAGGGGTTAGAAAACTTCTCTCTAAAGGACTTTTTGCTGAAGATGAATATTTTAGCCTTTGTAGGCTTATGTGTCTGTATTGCAGTTACTCAGCTCTACTGTGTGAATGCAGCCAAATAATTGTGTCTGTCTTATAACCAGATTTTACTTACTGAAATAAGTGATGGGCCAGTCTTGGCCTATCAGCCATAGTTTGCCAACCCTTAACTTATAGTCACAGATAATGTATATAAATATAATATCCAGAGGAATTCTTGTTCACAAATGATAACAGATGCAGTGTTCTTTGGGAGAAATGCAGAGAAGGGAAGTGTGGTTCCCTGCCCCTGGTCCCAAAGATGATAGAACATAGCCATTGTGTGCAGCTTCTCTCTGGTTGCTGCTGCTAGGAGTCGGAGGTTTCCTTGGCTATATTTCTGGTGTTGATTTACAGTATATGTGTGGCGTGGAGGCTGGGGAAGCAAATGATCCCCCCTCCATGGCGATGTAGCAGATGGCTGTTTCTCTCCATCGCAGGTTGGGGATAGGATTGTCACTATCTGTGGCACGTCCACTGAGGGGATGACTCACACCCAGGCAGTTAACTTACTGAAAAATGCCTCTGGCTCCATTGAAATGCAGGTAAGATTTTTATCCCAACTTTTCCGATTGACGGTAGCTTGAGGACACATGAGCTTTGATGTTAAAACTATAAAGTGAAATTTCCTGCTTTTATTTACTGTTTCCCTTGAACATAAATGATTACATTGAGAGTTCCAAGAAAGTACATATAAAATACATTCTGTCACATTTTTTTCTTAATGTATGTATTATTTCATCCTTTTATATCTAAGGGGGAAAATTCTCAGTCTTGGCAGGATATGATTAATTGCTGAAATTTTAAGTGATGTGATTGAGTGGCTTGTATTCTAAAGATCTTTAGAAAACAATTACATGTGATACCATGTTTGAAAGCATCAAGAACTTGATAGAATTGGATTAGTAGAATATCCTTAATGTCAAAGATACCTCTGGACCTTATGAAATTTATGTTAACAGAAATGATTAAGTGAATGATGAAATACACATTTTTAATCCCAGTGCTCTTTATGAAGAATTACTGATGTCTTCCTAGCCACATGAGCGTGTTTTTCTGTTTATATTTCTTCTGTGTTCAGGTGGTTGCTGGAGGAGACGTGAGTGTGGTCACAGGTCATCAACAGGAGCCTGCCAGTTCTAGTCTTTCTTTCACTGGGCTGATGTCAAGTAGTATATTTCAAGATGACTTAGGGTGAGCTCACATACTATCGTTTGTATGTCCCTATGAGCCACATAAAGGTGAAATGATGGGAGATGAAGTATAAAGTAGGAAAGCCAGGTGTGTCTAAGCTCTTTAAGTTTGGCATGGATCTAGTTTATCAAAGACAGGTAGGCAGACAGGCAGGTAGATGACAAACAGGCATGTGTGTGTGCTGCTCCTCTTCCTACATTTTCATCTCTTGAGATTTTTTTTTTTTTTTAATCTCTTGAGATTTTTGAAGGAACATTTTATTTTAGTCTTGGGGTCAGTCTGTCCTTTGAAAATTTTCTACATTGCCTAATCATTTAATAGATCATACTTTTGAGTAAAAAAACTTCACAATTACCCAAACTTGAGTACAAAGGTATTAGAATAGAGAGAGAGAAGAGAGGAGCATATTAGAATTTTTAAATTATCTGATGCAGATTTTATTTTGTTTATCTGTTTTTGTCTCTGAGTTTGGGAATACTGATGTTTATGATTTATTCCATCTTAGTCTTCGGTGCTTCTTCCTCTCACTTTAAATGAACTGGAAAAAGAAAGAGCTGCTACAGTGTACAATGAGAAGTTACCATGAATATGTTAGGTTAAGGGTAGTATACATGGGTAACAGAATTAGGGAGTTAAGTAGGGCTTTATTAGATTATGTAAATTTAACATATGTAGCGCAGCAGACACTGACAGTTGAAGCATCCCTGAATACCCATGGTTTTCTCACTATTGGTGACACAGAGAATTACATCAGCTTTAGGTGGGTGTCAGATAACCCACTGATATACATATAAGACCTAATACCTCTTGGTTTCTTCCCTTTACTGTAGGCCTCCTCAGTGTAAGTCTATTACACTAGACCGAGGACCAGATGGCTTAGGCTTCAGTATAGTAGGAGGATATGGCAGTCCTCATGGAGACTTACCCATTTACGTTAAAACAGTGTTTGCGAAGGTAAGCTTTCAAATTTTAACTGCCCTTTCCCTCCCAAAAATGTTCACTAATCATGGTCAGCAGCTGGCTTATTAGTTTATGGCCTCAGGTAATGCCAAATGGTCAACATTTGATTATTTTCTTGCACAACTCCCTACAGGAACAGGCCATTAAGTATTTTTGTCCAATTTGAGGTTTAGTTATGTTTAAAGGAATATAGGCTCAAATTGAAGTTCCATGGGTGCTCTCAACAATATACATAAAATTCATGAACTTGAGTTAGTCAGTCAGGCCTGATTGTTTTCCTTTGCAAACAAGATGCGCATAGTTGAATGTCTTTTGAAAATAGGACATTTTAAATATGTGTGTGTTAAAGAGCTCTGGCATTTCTTTTTTCTTTGCATTTTTTGTTGTGAAATATAAAATAGGCACAAAAGAGTACATATAATACATATGCAGAATAGCTAAGATGTGTTTATTTTGCAAGTTTTATTTCATTACCTGAAATAGAAAAATAACTGCTAAAATTTTTGTGTATCCAGCACCCTGTCACCTACCACAAATGAACTATGTGTAGTTAAGGGATTCAGTGAAGAAAAGAAAACCATTATATATAGTTGTAATCATATAGCATCCTGTTGGATGGTAAGAATGTTTAGGATACAAGTTATGAAAACATTAGTGAGCCTGTTAAAATGATTTAAACCCATATAATTATTATTTGGTAACTTGTTGTGAAGACAATTTTTAGGAACTATAAAATTAGTGAAATTTCCTACAGGAGAAAATTCGGATTCTCAAAATTTTGCAGCACAAAGAAACAATTATGTTTAACCTACTAAAAGATTTCATTTGGGGGCTTTAGATTAGTATTATCATTCTTTTGAGTACTTACCTATAGAAGTTTCATTCTATTATTATTTTTCAACCAATATAAAGTGCTATATCTATAGCAATCTAACAATGAGCCTATTTTGTGAGATTTTTTTAAAGCCATTGGTATGTCTAAAAACACAAATAGCACTTGCCAGTAAATAAAAGAATCATGCAGTCCTTTTTCTCAGCCTCAGAACAGTTTATTTAAGGCATGCTAGTTAGAGCATATTTTAAGAATTTCATCATTATGGATTCCTCATTAACTTTTCCATATTTTTTATCTTATATTTAATTGCATAATTGCCTACTGTAAGTATGCCTTAAGATTGGGTTCTTCTACAAACAGCAGTGTCTGTGTTTAGTCTTAATCATTTAGGGCCCATAAGGAATATGAAGACTCCATCTACGCTTGGGAAGTAAAGAATCGGGCAGCTTAAACTTCCTTTTCGAAGCTACAGAAAGAATTAGGATTAGAGTTTGCATGACTTGGGCCTCATCCTGTGCTTGTCAACATACATGTGGGCTTTTGTGCTTCTGCAGAACTCCGGGTTCAGTGGCCCTCATGTCCTTGTCCTGTAAATCCGCTTTTGTCCTACAAAACTGCTAATCCTTTGTTTTCTTTCTGTAGGTCGTTTTTACAGGATAAAAATCTATGAAATCATTCCTACTAGGCATATTCCCAAATATTCTTTATTAATTTGAGTTCCCACCAACTGCTGTGCCGAACAGCCAAAAAACCATCCAACTAATCTACTGACTGCTAAATTCTCTCTCAAATTGGAATCTCAGTGCTAAAGCCATTTAGGAGAAAGGCTTCCTTTGTGTCTGTTCATCATTGCTTAATGGCTGTGGAGCACCCGTGGAGCACTGAGAGCAATGTGTGTGTGTACACGCAGAGCAATTTACATTCTTATTTGGATCTTTTTCTGTTGTGTAGCTCTGAGGCAGCATTTTTTTTTTTTTTTTGAGAAGTAAATAAGCCCACTTTATAATTGCAGGGAGCAGCCTCCGAAGATGGCCGTCTGAAGAGGGGTGATCAGATCATTGCTGTCAATGGGCAGAGTCTGGAAGGGGTAACCCACGAAGAAGCTGTTGCCATCCTTAAGCCGGACAAAAGGCACTGTCACTTTGATGGTTCTCTCCTGATTTGCTGACAGAATTGAGCCACTTCAACTTCTCCCTCATATCCCACACTATAAAGAGAGTGATCCTGCACATTCTTCCCAGGCTGTGTTCACTGGGCTCTTTAATACTGTAGGGAAAAAAAAAAACACATTTAAGTTTGTTTTGTCATATGGAAATGATTTTCTTACTGACACCCTAGCATCACTTTCCCATTCTCTTTATATTTTGTGATGTAAACTCAAAGAGAAGGGCTCTTTGTTTGCATAGATAAAGCTGGTCTTTCTTCCTGAAGATATCTGACATTTTATAATCAGGTGGGCAAATTTTAATGTGTGATCAGTGTTTAGTAGAGAAAGAAAAAGTCACTCAAAAGCTAACCAAGGAGAAGTGGCTTCATGAAATTAAGGTGAAAAATGAAAGTTTAAGTAAGAAAATCTCGGGTTTTATAAAAATGTATTTTGTTAATCTACCTTCTCTCCTTACTTCTAAGAAAAGTTGTACTGAAAATCTTTAAAAATTCTTTCAATATTTAATTATTTTAAATATTACTTATTAAACATTGCATCTCCTAACTCTAATATATACATATATAGTTTTCTCAAAAAATGGGCTTCATGATTGAATAAAATAGCAGCAATAGGAATCAATGTCCCTAAGTTTGTAAAGAAACCATTTATTGCACATCTTGAGGTTCATTTTCATTTTTGACATATTACATTTCACCTATCTATAAGTAAAATGATGGCCTTATCCTGTATTGACTATGGTTTCTCTAGAAAGCCTCCATGCTAACCATGAAGGAGCATGGAAGTTTCTCTGAATTGTTAGTTCTGGTATTAAGGGATGCTTTGCTGAAAATATGTCTGTGTGCTGTGCAATTGGTTTTCAGTTAGTATTAATCTTAATGACAGAGAAAAAAGCAATGTGTTAGTAATTATTTTGGTTTGTATGCCATTAGTAAATTGATAGAAAAATTAAGGGGATTAACATAACTTCATTTCATTGCCTTATATTAACATCTTATAATACAATAGTTTAAGACTAAGGGAAACAGATGGAGCTGTTTATTGAGACAACTGGTGAGGAATTATCATGTGTTCATTCCCATTTTAGAGCGTGAAACTCCTACATTAGAATATATAAAGTCATTTTGAATATTATCTATATTTGTAACAAAAGTAGTGTACAGATATTTTATTACAGCACTTTTGTGTAAATGCAGAATTGAAGTGAATAAATAAGTTTCATGGTGCACCAAAAAAAAAAAGGCAGGCATATTATTTTTTGTTCTTTTCATTGGGAAAGAGCTTTATTGTTCAAAATTTGCAATTTAAAATTGGTTTTTATCATGTCTAACTGAACATATGGTGTCCATAGTTACAGTTAGAGGAACTTTGGACAACTGCATTATGAAAAGCTCAATGTTTTTTATGCCCAGATTTTTTATGCTAAAGATTCATAAACTCTGCATAGAGTAGAGGAAGAAAACAGTATTGAAGAAAGAGAGGTGTTGTGCCTATGCTTTTCTGAAATGCTATGAGTGAAGCAATGTTTTGTATTGTTCTTTAGAGGGGTCAAGAGCTAAAGCATGTTCAGATAGAAAAAGTCATAATGAAAATTATTTTTAATAACATGAGAAATATGATTTGAACCCTGAGCAAGGAATTGGAGAACGTTTGTTCTGCCAGTTCTTTCCTAATTAGCTAATGAACATATTTATTCCCTCTGATTTATCTCCTGTGTGAAGTGATAGGTTATTTTATCCCAAATCTTGTTGTCAAGTTTTAAATATAAAAATTCTGCAATTCTTAGATACACAAAGTGAATGGATAGAGCTACACCTTGCAAGAATTCAGGAGATATTCTTCCCAGCTAACTCTTGTAAACTGAAATACCTGATGCTGCAAAATGCATTTCAGGATCCCAGTGACGCAGTCAACTTCTTAGTCGCCAAGGAATGGCCCTTCATCATGAAGGCATGTCAGGATCCTCTCATGGTTGGCTGCTGGAAGCTGAGCCACCCGCTTTATGTTCTAACCAGCACAGGTCTTATGGAGGCCACTCTATGGCATGCCCTAGGAAGGCAAGGTAACCAGTGAATGCTGGCTTGAGTGTGTGTGTGTGAGAGTCCTACAGTGACAGCAGCCATAGGTAACTGTACTATTCTGTGTAGCATTGCCCCCAAAATTATGTCTCCCAGGAACCTCGGAAATGTGACCTTATTTAGAAACAGGGTATTTGTAGATGTAGTCAGTTCAGGTAAAATGAAATCATGCTGGATTACAGTAGGCCCAAAATCCTTAAGAGATGGCCAGGCAGAGACAGAAAGACACAGAAGACCATGTAAAGATAGGGAACAAAAACAAACAAAAAATATCTGCGGCCAGCAGAAGCTTGACGAGACTAGGAAGAATTTTCCCCTGGAGTCTTCAGAGACACCTTGTCCCTTAACTTCAGACATCTGGCCTCCAGAACACTGAGAATAAATTTCTGCTGTTGTAAACCACCTCATGTGTAGTACTTTGCAGTGGAAGCCCTAGGACACACTGAATAGTGTATCTTGGATGTTTTTATATTCTTAGCTACCATTGCTGTGCCTGGCAAATAGGAGAGACTGTATACATTTTTATTCAGTATGTAGATGATTGCATTATAAGTTGTGGTTAATTTCATGGTATTATCTTGTTTTAGTTAAGCTAGCTACGGCCTTTATATTGAATTCAAAACAAAGCAGTGGGAATGCCACTTAGAGGTGTGAAACACTAGGGGAAAGCGTCCCTCCTGAACTGCTGTTAATTAACAAAGTCGAAGCATGTGGACGTGAAGAGAAGGAGGGAAGAAAGGAAGGAAAAGAAGATTTGAGAGGAAAGGAATATAGATGCATCAGCATTAGAGAAGGACAGAGGCTTATGCTTCTTATAGTATTCCTTCTTGGAAAAGTAAGATTTCTCTGTGGGGAAGGAAGAAAGTATTTGAGCAAAGAGTTTGAAGACTTGAACATTATAGTATTAATGCCACATGCAACTCAAGACCATGTACAACTCACAATTGTGGCTTGCCCGTAATAGGTTCAGTATATTTGCTTGTGTGATTAAATCACATCAATGAATGCCAGACATTTCTGGTTTCTTTGTGACATCTTCTGAAAGATGATGATAGTGAAAATGATGTGTTTAATTTCAACATCTACTGATACATAGCAGCTGATGTTGCAGTGTGGTGTAGCAAGTCAGTAGAACCCATTTATCAGAATAGTGATGGAATTGGAAACATGAAAGATTAAAATTCATGAAAGAAAAGAAAAGATTTTTTTTCCATTTTAAGGCTCTTGATAAAGCAGGTTTTGATTGATTCAAAGAAGCAAAGGAAGCTCTTCCCTGCTCTGAGATTACTGTGCCAAGCTGCCTTAGATCTGCTCATCTAACTTACTGTCTGAGAATGCCAGACAGTGATTTAGTGCCTTTCTTCAGATCTCCATCATGGTGAGTGGAGAAGTTGAAAGGATGCCTGCAGGGAGACAAGAATCAATAAGCTTTTGAGGTCTAGGTGTGGAGATGTCAGAACAATCATCACCTGCTTTCAGCAGCCCTGGTGTGTTGTTTCGTGTCAGTGACAAGTATTCTGGAATGCATTTGATTTGTGCAAAGATGTTCCTCAACTTTGTCTACCAAAAAGTAATGTTTAACTTTGACTCTTCCTAAAGGGAGTTATTTTATTTTTATGGCAGGATTGGACTCTGTTACCTCAAGGAAAGAAAAAATGTTGGTGGCAGGAACATTTCTAAATGAAGAGTGTGGAGACTAGGAAAGCAAATGTGGTTACTATGATTTTTGTACAATTGACCTTGCAGCTTTTTGCCTTCAAAATACAGTTACTCCATTTTATGTAAATTAGAAAAAAATTGTATCATTTTTCTAGGAATTTTATTTATCATTCAAGTACTGGTAAGTTCAGTCATAGGCCCTACAAAGGAATTCTTTCAAGACAGTGACAGACGAATGGTAATGACCTCAGAATTCTCTCACGGAAAATGTTTCTTGATGTTTCAAAAAAATTACAACCATCATCAAAAAGGCCGCTTCTAAGAGGGTGCTTTAACTTGTTCATTTAATAAAGGATATTTTTCAGAAAGTTGTGTCATTTGCTGATTCGTTGTGATCCTTTCTCCCTCCTTCTGACATCCCCTCCTCACATGTGTATTTTCTGAAATAAACAATTATCCTTGAAAAACCTACTTTGTCTCTTATTTTTCTTATTGATGTATTAGAAGTTGTGATTTTTCACGTGTGTCTACCCTGAAGTATTTGGCATTCAAAATTCCACTTTCTAAATTTCATTTCCCTAGAGGTCCTTTATGCATTCAGGAAAACTTAACAGATTTACCTTGCTTTGGAAAATTAGATAACTATTTAAACCGTGCATATGATAAGCTGTCAAGGAATGTGATGATTATTGTGGTGTTATATCCTGAAAGACATAGAGTAATGTAAATTCAGAAGCTTTCTTTAAATAGATTTGTTTTCATTTTTGTGTAACCATGTCTTTTTTCTTCTGAAGTTGGATGCAGAATAACATCACCAATTCAATGGACATGAGTTTGAGTAAACCCCAGATGATAGTGAAGGACAGGGAAACCTGGCTCACTCAGTCTGTGGGGCTGCAAAGAGTCGGACACAACTTAGTGACTAAACAACAAAAAAATTTGACTTATTTTGCATAGAATCTTTACCATATCCTCATACAACTCTGCTATTAATTACTAAATATTTATCATTAAAATAGACTCCCATTTAACGTAAGTATGCTTAAAAGCAGAGTTGTATCTCACTACTTTAAGTGGAAAACCATGCTATTTGCCGTAAATTTTAGGGTAACTATGAGCAAAAGCAGTGTTATTAAATTGTCAAAATACCATTGCCTACCAAGGATGAAAACTTGAAGTCTACGCTCTGTGAAGGAGAGTTACAAATACTAGAATGGTGTTAATGACTCAATGGAGACACTTCTGGACTTAACTGAAAGAAAAATAGCTTGTTCATAATGTGTTTTAAAGTTTTCTAGTGCCTTGTCATTATGCCCTACAAAAAAAAAAATCTCTCAATATACTGTTTGGAAAAAACCTGAATGGTTTTGTTTGCAGATTCCTTTTAAAATGTAAAAGGAAGCCATTCAATTCCTATTTTAAGAGTATTAGTTAATGAGGTTAAGATTTTGTTGATAAGACTTTAACTGAAACCAGAATTGGGTCATCACCTCCAGTGCTTTAGTATTGGCAATCTGAGTTTTAAATAAAGGACAAATGACATAAATTAATGGAGTAAAATTAATGTTGTGATAATATTAAATAAAGCTAATGTCTCCTGCACCTGGAGGGCGATGCAGATGGTAGGCATACCTAATTATGCACCCTGCTGCCTTTAAGTGTACTGATAAAAATCTCTCAGCTGAGTATAAAATATGTTCGCTCAATGGCTCCAGACACGTTTGAGTAAGACAGCAAGCATAATACATAAAAACATAGCCTGATATATTTTTTGAGGAAAACATGCAATTCTGTAAGTTAAATGATTACATATTTGCCTGGTTTTTAAATCATTCTTAGAGTCAGTCTTTGTCCTTCCTGCGTATATTAGAATATACGTCAGTTCCATTAGCAAAAGATTTTCTCAAACTAGCTAAGAAATAGTTTAAGTTTACATTTTTACTTCCTGTGCATTAGTTATAAAGATAAACTTTACAATAGAATCCTAAATCAACTGATTTGATTTCTTACCCTAGGTACAAATTAGACTGGCCAGGTATCACGCAGCTATATATAAATTTGTTCAGTTGTTTAAGAAGTAGCTACTCTAGAAAACATGTCAGTAATCATTAATTAGATTTTTTTTTTATTACTAGTATTTCAGAGATGTTACTGAACTTTATAAAACTTACTAGGTATTTCCTTCCTTCAAGGAATGTGAATTCTGGCTTTGTTTTGTTGCAGTTGGGTAACCTATGCATTAAAAAGTGCAACTTCCCAAGTTTTAGCTTCAGAATGATTTTTTAAATGCTCTTATGATACTTCTTATATACATCCCTTACTTTTCATATAATTAGATGTATGTCTGTAACCTGTGTGCATGCTAAGTCACTTTCAGTTCAGTTCAGTCGCTCAGTCGTGACCGACTCTTTGCGACCCCATGAATCGCAGCACGCCAGGCCTCCCTGTCCATCACCATCTCCCGGAGTTCACTCAGACTCACGTCCATCAAGTCCGTGATGCCATCCAGCCATCTCATCCTCTGTCGTCCCCTTCTCCTCCTGCCCCCAACCCCTCCCAGCATCAGAGTCTTTTCCAGTGAGTCAGCTCTTCGCATGAGGTGGCCAGAGTACTGGAGTTTCAGCTTCAGCATCATTAGTTGTGTCCAACTCTGCAAACTTACAGAATGTAGCCCCCAGGCTCCTCTGCCAGAATATTGGAGTGGTAGCCATGCCCTCTTGCAGGGTGTCTTCTCGACCTAGGGATTGAAATCCTACAACTCCAGTATCGGCAGGCAGGTTCTTTACTACTAGTGCCACTTGGAAAGCCCATTTATATAACCTACATTTTTAAAAATGGCAAGTAAAATGCTCTTCTTCAGACACAGTTTTTATGAAAATAGATCTAATGCCAGATGTTCATTTTATGATAAAGGATGCTGGCTCATTTTTAAAAAAATTCAGGGCTAGGGAGCATATAATTTCTTCATCTTTTCTTTAATCTTAGGGCTAATAAAGGAATTACACATTTTAAAATATACATTTGTAATGTTTCTTGGCATTTGGATAAAAAAATGGAAATTAGGTTCAACTCAGTCATCTACATTTATTAAGTACCTATTAGTCCTATTCAGTAGTTAATTTTTTTTATGGCTTTTCCTCTCTGTATGTTACAGATTCATGTAACAAAGTCATCAAGTCTCAACACCCACTTTGACTGCCTTGAATGAATGGAAGTCAGAGCTGATGAATGTCTTACACTGAAGGAGCTCTAGATTCCTCTGAAATCCATCATGGTCCTCTGGGTCTCAAGGCCCTGGATTCATTTCCTGGTTTGGTCCCAGACTGAAGGGCAGTTGACCTCTTGGAGTCCCTGCCTCCTTGACTGTAAAAGGGAAATGATAGCATCTTCCTCACAGCTTCATTAGTGCCTAATGAGATGATGTATCTGCTCATGGTGGCACCAGGTAAATTCATAGACATATTTTTAGTATTTCTTAAGTTAGTGTAACTTCAGAGCTGCTATGATACTTGTAGTGAAATTGTGGGGGTCATCTAGAGTAGAATGTGCTGTCACTAGTCTTAAATTATATCCCAATTTTGAAATAAACTTGTCAAGTGTCCTCTTAGTTTCTCATCCTAGGAAAGTCCTCATACTTCTTGTTAGAATGGAAAGCAAAGTCAGAAATTATTCCAGAAGAGCTGAGAACGACATAATCCCATTGGTTGATGAAGCAAATGTGTCACTCCTTAACATTTTAAATAAGATATTTTGTTATGGGAGTTATTTAAGCCTAGTGAGAGGCTTTATCATCAATCTGAGCCCCATCTCTTACATAATAAGCAGAGTTTCTAACTTTGAACGTAAATGGGAAGTTGTTCAATATTCATCACCCCATAATCTCTCCTAGTCCTCTGTGTTCAATTAATAGGAAAAGTAAACTTTATTTTCATCTTCCTTTTTAGGTACAGTCTTTCCAGAAGGGAAGGAATGAAAAATGAGCTTGGTAGACTAAACAGTCTAGAAGGAAGTTGGTGAGATAAGACTGTCAGATCCTCCTTTCTTAGATATTATCAAGTGATTAATACTAAACAAGTTGGGGAAATGTAAGGTGGAAATTGTATGCACTACTAGTGATTAAATGCTTCTGTCCCTTCCCTTCCACCACCCCCTCCCCCCACCCCAAGGATTTAAGGAAACATTAGGTTTTAAAGAGGATTACTCCCAAGTGACAGTCACAGTTGATTGTAAAATCATCTTCAAGGTGTATGATCTGCCTCTTGATGGTTCAAGATTGAGGTGAGGGCCTCTGTTTGTATCCTGCAGCATGCTTTTCTTTAGGTGTGATGAAGGGTGATGTTTTTCCATACTAGAGAGCAGATGACTAGTACATGTAAGCCTAATTTCTAGGTTTGGACATTTTGAGGGGTAAGCCTATAAAGCATTCTCAGTCCCTACTTGTTAATTGGTTTATGGGTATTTACAAAAGAAATCATGCTTTTCAATTACCTAAATATTGAAAGTCAGTTAAGAGCCAAGAATCATCTCAAACCTTTATAAGGCACTGAAATCCCAATGAATGTATATGTTTATGCCAGCTGTGCAGAAGGGATCCTTTGCAAGTAGATGAGCTCCTGAGAAAGTTAATAGTGGAAGTCCTAAAGTGAAAAAATGTTGGTGGGTTTTCCCTGATGACCATGGATCACATATTCCTTGATAATTTGTGATGATGTTAGGCTTCCCCTGTAGCTCAGCTGGTAAAGAATCTGCCTGCAATGTGGGAGATCTGGGTTTGATCCCTGGGTTGGGAAGATCCCCTGGAGAAGGGAAATGCTACCCACTTCAGTATTCTGGCCTGCAGAATTCCATGGACTGTATAGTCCATAGGGTCACAAAGAGTCAGACACAACTGAGCAACTTTCACTTGTGATGATGTTATTACTTAGAAACCTTAACTATTTTTCAAGTGAAAATAAGAAAAAAATTATTAAAGTAGCTAACTTTCCATACAGGGATTCTAAATACTAGAGAAGATAATTTCGTTGCTAAAGAATTTGAATGGGATTGTGGAAAATGTTCCCTACTTGAAGGAGAAAAAAATGAAATTAGAGCCATAAGTCTTTCCTTGATTAAGGCCAGATACTTAGTTTTGCCAAATATATTTCTTAATGGGGATAATATCTTCCAACTAAGGTTTTTAAAGTTGAAATAGGTAATAGATGTGAAAGTTTTTAGTCTCAAAGCATCAGTTCAGTTCAGTTGCTCAGTAGTGTCCGACTCTTTGCAACCCCATGAACCAAAGCATGCTAGGCCGTCCATCACCAGCTCCTGGAGTTTACCCAAACTCATGCCCATCGAGTTGGTGATGCCATCCAACCATCTCATCCTCTGTCATCCCCTTCTCCTCTTGCCCTCAATCTTTCCCAGCATCAGGGTCTTTTCAAATGTGTCAGCTCTTTACATCAGGTGGCCAAAGTATTGGAGTTTCAGCTTCAACATCAGTCCTTCCAATGAACACCCAGGACTGATCTTTAGGAGAGACTGGTTGTATCTCCTTGCAGTCCAAGGGACTATCAAGAGTCTTCTCCAATACCACAGTTCAAAAGCATCAATTCTTCAGTGCTCAGCTTTCTTCACAGTCCAACTCTCACATTGATACATGACCACTGGAAAAACCATAGCCTTGACTAGACAGACCTTTGTTGGCAAAGTAATATCTCTGCTTTTGAATATGCTATCTAGGTTGGTCATAACTTTCCTTCCAAGGAGTAAGTGTCTTTTAATTTCATGGCTGCAGTCACTATCTGCAGTGATTTTGGTGCCCCCAAAATAAAGTTAGCCACTGTTTTCACTGTTTCCCCATCTATTTCCCATGAAGTGATGGGACCAGATGCCGTGATCTTCGTTTTCTGAATGTTGAGCTTTAAGCCAACTTTTTCACTCTCCTCTTTCACTTTCATCAAGAGGCTCTTCTTCACTTTCTGCCATAAGGGTGGTATCATCTGCATATCTGAGGTTATTGATATTTCTCCTGGCAATCTTGATTCCAGCTTGTGCTTCTTCCAGCCCAGTGTTTCTCATGATGTACTCTGCATAGAAGTTAAGTAAGCAGTGTGACAATATGCAGCCTTGACGTACTCCTTTTCCTATTTGGAACCAGTCTGTTGTTCCATGTCCAGTTCTAACTGTTGCTTCCTGACCTGCATACAGATTTCTCAAGAGGCAGGTCAGGTGGTCTGGTATTCCCATCTCTTTCAGAATTGTCCACAGTTTATTGTGATCCACACAGTCAAAAGGCTTTGGTGTAGTCAATAAAGCAGAAATAGATGTTTTTCTGGAACTCTTTCTTTTTTGGTGATCCAGCAGATGTCGGCAATTTGATCTCTGGTTCCTGTGCCTTTTCCAAATGCAGCTTGAACATCTGGAAGTTCACAGTTCATGTATTGGTGAAGCCTAGCCTGGAGATTTTGAGCATTACTTTACTAGCGTGTGAGATGAGTGCAATTGTGCGGTAGTTTGAGCAACCTTTGGCATTTCTTTTCTTAGAGATTGGAATGAAACTGGCATTTTCCAGTCCTGTGGCAACTGCTGAGTTTTCCAAATTTGCTGACATATTGAGTGCAACACTTTCATAGCATCATCTTTTAGGATTTGAAATATCTCAAAGCATAGATCATTGTTATTGTATATCAGCTAAATCACACATTTATGACTTTTTTTATTAAAACTTATCAAATTGACCAGTCCTGTCAAAATAATGTTTTGTTATTTTCCTGTTACATAGCTCTAGAAATGTTCCTACTCATACAATGCTTTATTAATGAATGAAACATTTATATATGCCACTCTTTTCCAAAAGCATTAGGTGGTGTATGTATTTAAAATTTGTGTTATGTAATTTTTTAATTAATAATGATAAATCCATTAAAGCACAAACCCACACTCATCCCAAGCATGATCTTTCCACCATTAATGTGTTTGAACATAACCATTTACAGCAGATAGTTACATCATGTTGCTTTAATTTTTGTACCTTATGGGCTTTATTCAGTTCAGTTAAGTAGCTCAGTCATGTCCGACTCTTTGTGATCCCATAGACTGCAGCACGCCAGGCTTCCCCTCTCCATCACCAACTCCTGGAGCTTGCTCAAACTTAGGTCCGTTGAGTTGGTGATGCCATCCAACCATCTCATCCTCTGTTGTCCCCTTTTCCTCCTGCTTGCAATCTTTCCCAGCATAAGGGTCTTTTCTAATGAGTCAGCTCTTCGCATGAAGTGGCCAAAGTATTGGAGCTTCAGCTTCAACATCAGTCCCTCCAATGAACACCCAGGACTGATCTTTAGAATGGACTGGTTTCATCTCCTTGCAGTCCAAGGGACTCTCAAGAGTCTTTTCTAACACCATAGTTCAAAAGCATCAGTTCTTCAGTGCTCAGCCTTCTTTATGGTCCAACTCTGACATCCATACATGACTACTGGAAAAACCATAGCTTTGACGAGACCAGCCTTTGTTGGTATTGTAATGTCTCTGCTTTTTAATATGCTGTCTAGGTTTGTCACAGCTTTTGTTCCAAGGAGCAAGCGTCTTTTAATTTCATGGCTTCAGTAACCATCTGTAGTGATTTTGTAGCCCAAGAAAATAAAGTCTGTCACTGTTTCCACTGTTTCCCCATGTATTTGCCATGAAGTGATGGGACCAGATGCCGTGATCTTCGCTTTTGAATGTTGAGTTCTGAGTCAGTTTTTCACTCTCCTCTTTCGCCTTCATCAAGAGGCTCTTTAGTTGTCGTGTGACCTTGTGCCAGGAGGTGGCTTCTCTGAACTGCAGTGTCCTCGCTGCTAAAAGGAGGGCTATGATGAGTGCTTTCTAGGATTGCCATACAGTATCTTTTCTCTAGTCTCCTCTTAGAAGTGTTATCCCATGCAGAGGTGAGGGAAATAATATTAGCTCAGGAGTGTTACTCTGCAATGTAGAGAGAGATGAGGGAGGGAAAGAAGGAAGGCAGGAAGAAAGAAAAAGTTGATTTTGAGAAAAGGAGAAGATCTTTAGCCCCAAGACTATTATAAACTTTCTACTATTGAATATGAAAGTGAAATATTTTCTCCCTCAGAGACAATGGAAAACAAAAGGACAAGGTCAATTACACTTTGGAAAAAGCAGAATTTACAAAATCTCACATACTACATATAAATAAATAATAAGACCTTTATAAGTACTTAGTAACTACAAATAAATGAATGATAGAATAATTCCGGAACAGACTTGACCAGATCAAGGTAAAAGGAACCAAAAATAATGCCAGTGGGCTCAATGCTAGTTTGCATCTTCTGCAACTTTTTTCTCTTTTCCTTCTTTTCAAACTTTTTATTTAACTTTGACTTTGCCAACAAAGGTCCGTCTAGTGAAGGGTATGGTTTTTCCTGTGGTCATGTATGGATGTAAGAGTTGGACTGTGAAGGAAGCTGAGCACCGAAGAACTGATGCTTTGGAACTGTGGTGTTGGAGTAGACTCTTGAGAGTCCCCTGGACTGCAAGGAGATCCAACCAGTCCATTCTGAAGGAGATCAGCCCTGGGTGTTTCTTGGAAGGAATGATGCTAAAGCTGAAACTCCAGTACTTTGGCCACCTCATGAGAAGAGTGACTCACTGGAAAAGACCCAGATGCTGGGAGGGATTGGGGGCAGGAGGAGAAGGGGACGACGGAGGATGAGAAGGCTGGATGGCATCACCGACTCAATGGAGCTGAGTTCGGGTATGGTGATGGACAGGGAGGCCTGGCGTGCTGCGATTCATGGGGTCGCAAAGACTCAGACATGACTGAGTGACTGAACTGAACTGAACTGAGCTGAAGAGAATGGTGATAAATCATGGATATTTTTCACTCTCTGATGAAGTAGGAAAATTACACATAGTTTCAAGGGGTTGAAGGGCAGAATGCTGCTGCTGTTTGTTCCTGCGGACATTGCTGAAACGTAGGGCCAGTGGATAGTTTCCGTCGGAATACTTGGTGTCTAGGTAGAAGCTGGCAGAATGCTTTTAACCTTTCCGGAATGTCCTTGAAGAAAAGTTACTTGTTGCTCAATTGAAGTTACTCCCCAAGATAGTCTTTATTATAAAAAGAATATATTATATGTATCTTATTTAATCAAACCCACTTTCCACAATATTTCAACCTGAGTACAACATCTACTGGACAAACAGTGAATCTTCATACATATTAGTACTAAGGCCTTGTTTATCTCTTTGACTTCTACCTTAGGTAGTACTAATGATAATCTGAATAGTCTATTCCAGTGGTACTAGTTGATACCATGCAGAGAATATTTCCTCTATACTTTAGTCTGTGAACCATCTGAAGTCCTCTGAGAAGCATCCTTAGAGGTTGCTCTTGATGACAAAGTGAAGTAAAGCCATAATCTAGATATTTTAGTTTATAGAGTGTAGATTTGGCTTGGAGTATAATCAAAGTATTAACAAAATTCTCAACAGCTAAAGTTATAGATGTAATATTTGATAAATGAGGTAAGAGTTGATAACCAGAGTACTCTTTGGCCCAGTTTTTTTTTTTTTTTCACCTGTGTTCTGCATGAACTCTTTAGACAGTGAATGTTTCCTGGAAATAGATAATTGATTAGAGGTTCAGAGACTGTCAGGACAGCCTCTGTAGGATCTTCCCCAGTCTTCCCTTCTCCCTCCATCAAACATCCCTCTCCTTCTAGTGAAAATATTTATGCCCATTTGAGCAGTTCCTTTGCAATACCAACACTTTCTGTCCTTGTGATTTTTTTTTTCAGTGTTGTTCACAACTGTCAAAGATGATTTGATGCCTCTCTTAAAGAAATAGATAAGAGCTAAATTCCTGCAAATCTTTTAATCTTTGCCTTGGATTAAAAAGAAAAAAAGAGAAGGAGCAGTGAGTGCAGACATGTCCTCGAGAAGTGTCATAACCTTAAGGACCCTGGTCCGTGAGACCAAGAGCTCATTGCTCAGGTAAACTGAAGGGAAAGGCCATCTGACTGTGACTGTCAGGGAGAACCCCAGTTCCAACCCCAGTGTTTTACTACAAGGACTGAAGAACCACAGCTCATTCTCAGAATTGTTGTCATACTTCATCTAGAAGAGGTGCTCTCAATACCTTTTTGACAAATGAAATGAAGCTTGTGGAAATTAAGGAATCAGACAGTTTCATGAAGTCTGATTGTCTTTACTCTCTGATAGCAAAATGTGCCATCCCTGATAACTCAGTTTTTTCTGTCTGTAGCTTATTTATCAACTTCCCAATCACTTTCGCTTTCCTGTCAGCCCTCTTTAGATTCCCAGTACATATTATATGGTAGACTTGAAGTTTAAAGCTGATTTTCATAACATGATCAGTGGATGAACTATAATTAATGATAAATGGGCTGTATTCGAAGAAGCACAAACTGGCAACTAAAATATGTAACTGAAAGGAGACTGAAGTATTTATTTCATTTATGGAGCTTTAGGTTTATGCTCATTAAACTTTCTTAAAAATCTTTTTCACTGATCTCTATCTTACTCCAATCTTCAGTCTTAAAGAAGGGATTGCAAATTCTATCCCCTCACCTGCTCATTTATTAGTCTTTTTCCCATACTATGTGCTGCACTGTTTCTTTGCTCCATCTTCAGTCTAGAATGGCCACATATGTCTGGCAAGCAGGGCAGATTCACCCAGGACTCCTGGCTAACCTAGAAACTACATAAACTCCTTGAATGTCGTGGAGGGAAATGCAGAGTAGCCCATAGGAAATGAATTGGATCTCTAACTGATCACTTGGCAAAATCATCTCATTATCTGGTTTCAACACATGCATAAATGATGCCAAGCAAAAAGATTAAAAGAAGAAAGAAAAGAAATCTGTCTTCTTGGAAGAATGTATAGGGAAGGTTAGGTGGACTTACGTGAATATAGCACAAATATATAGTGAGATTGTATCTGGAACTGTGGAATACCTGTTTTTCTATGCACTGCATAGCTCTCACTCCACCTCCTTCTGCCCCTCACCTGTCTTTCTTTCTTTCCCTATCCTAAAACAAAGCAAAACAACTCCCCGCCCCCCAGCCCACAGTAAAATATAAGCAAACTCTCAAAGTAGCTGCTGGCAAAAGTATTAGAAGAAGAAGTTTAAGTTCTTAATACACAGTGTTTTAATTCCCAAAACAATATCAGACTATGGCTGCTGAGGAAGAAGGAAAAGAAGGAATTCAAGGCCTTAAAGTGGGATGCAGGGGAAAGAACTGCCTGATGTAAGGACCCAGAAGCTGCGGGGGAAGGCACGTGGTACCCTCTTGTCCTTGAGTGAATGTCTCCCATTGATAGATTGCTTGAATCCAGCAGCAGTGCCCTGATTCTGACAGACACTCCAGGTCTTGGAACTGGAGGAAGGGGCACTGAAGGACTTGGGTAGGTTTGGTGCCATGAGGGAAGAGTCTTCCTCCCTGGTTAGGGAGAGTGCATATCATTACCAGTTACAAAGTTCTGTAAGAGGGGAGAAAGGACCATGGCACTTCTGTTTCTCACAAGCAAACATTGAAGTCCCCATACAAAGGGTATCTCTAACTCCTGAGTGGCTAGCATTTCAAAATTTTGTGGAAGGAGAATAATTGGAGACGAAGAGGATGGTGGTTGAGAATAGCATTTGGAACATGGTTTACCCCTGCTCTAGCTAATGGTTAGCCTGGGCACAGACTGGTTAGTTAGGGGAGAAACTTCCCTTACTGGAACTTCAAATATAACCTAGTAGCACCGTCCTCCCACAGGGCAGTGCTCTGTGATCACTGAGGGTGTCTGTCCCTGTTTTGTCAGGGGTGTGTCCTGAGCAGAGACCAGAAGGGGAAGAGTTTACTTTCATTCTGCACTCAGCAGTCAAAACGGTTATCTTAGCTCCTAGCGTGACCTTGATCCAAAGCCCCACTTCACATTTCCTGTCTCTTAGGAAGATCTTTTATTGTTCTTGTCTTTGTCCTTGGTCTAGACTGTGCTGTTCTGAGTTGCTCACCCATGTCCAACTCTTTCCAGCCCCATGGACTGTAGCCCCCAGGCGATTCTCCAGGCAAGAATGCTGGAGTGGGTTGCTATGCCCCTCCTCAAGGGGATCTTCCCAAGCCAGAGATCAAACCCAGATCTCCCGCATTGCAGGCGGGTTCTTTACTGTCTGACCTACCAGGAAAGCCCCTAGAGTGTCTACTTATGTTGTATTCTGTTAAATTTTTAAACAATTGACATAGAAAACCTAGTGTTTGGTATGTGCTAAATACCGGTGTTTGAAGGGGCTTCCCCTGTGGCTCAGCTGGTAAAGAATCCTGCAGTGAGGGAGACCTGGGTTTTATCCCTGAGTTGGGAAGATCCCTGGAGAAGGGGAAAGGCTGCCCACTCCAATATTTTGGCCTGGAGAATTCCATGGACTGTGTAGTCCATGGAGTCGCAAAGAGTCAGACATGACTGAGCAACTTTCACTTTCAGACTTTGTTAGAGGAGGAAGACAAGTCAGACACTTTTGTGGAGATCAAAGAAAACCCTGGATGTGCTCAAGAACTCTGGAAGTGAAATGAGCTGGTTCTTTGTGAGTCCTGAGTTTGCTTCCAAGTGTAAGGCTTCTGTGTGTTTTAAGATTTTTGATCCATTTGTGTGACTAACACTATGCATTTGGACTACTTGTGCAGTCCTGCCACTCTGCTCCGATGCAGCTTAGGTGTTCCATGGTGTAGAAGCATGTCCATACTTTGCTTAGTCTACAGCTTGGCCCTGAGTTTTCCAATCTGATTCTCCAGTTCTGTTTCAGAGAAGTGCTAGTCCTAACACTCTTTATAATTTTCAAAACATGATTGGTATATCCTGGCCTCCATGATTCTATTAACACTTACCATGTTCTGAAATAACCTTTTCTTTAACCTGTCCCTGGATTCATTCTTCAAGACCTAGCTCAAATCGTCTATTTCTTCATCAAGTTATCTCTTTATTGAGCTAGTATGTGTTAAAGTGCTTCCCATGGCAAGTACTTAGAACACCGATTATTGTTAATCAGAACTCATCTTTCTTCTTATGCTCATAAAATTTCATCTCTGTGGAGAAGGAAATGGCAACCCACTCCATTTTTCTTGCCTGGGAAAGTCCATGGACAGAAGAGCCTGGCGGGCAGCAGTCTGTGGGATTATATGACTGAACCGCATACATGCAGGGGATGAGGGGTAGAGGGTGATGGTGAAGGTGTTAGTCGCTCAGTTGTGTCCAACTCTTTGTGACCCCATAGACTGTAACCCGCCACACTCTTCTATCCATGGAATTCTCCATGCAGAGGGGTTGGTAGCAATAAACAGGTAAAACTTAAAAAAAAAAATTATCTCTGGCATAGAATTGAGTGTTACATATTACCTACTAAAAAAAAATCTGTGTATGGTCTAAAAATAATTTGTTGGATCATTGGTTAAACTCAGTTAAAGAGATTTGTTTTATGTCAGGCTTCTCAAAATGTCAAATATAGCAATATACTGTAAATCTTCACTGAGTGTGGGATACCATTTTCCAAACCAAACTGACCAAAAATATCTGGTGAGACTGAAGTTCCAAGGAATACATTTTAAGGAAGCACATCTCTACTCCACCAGACTTTGATCTAATAAAGTCATTTGGCTATATATCCTCTTCCCCAATAAATTTTAAGCTTCTGGCTGGACCAATCCAGCCAGAATCAATTTTTCCCCCCATGAAATATTACATGTATCATATAGCAGGCCATATTACATTTTCTTTTTGAGAGAGAAAGATTTTATTTTTTTTCCTAAAGGAACTGGAAAGGAGTTGAAAGCAAGGAAGTTAGAGAGCATGTGTTTATTATGTTTAATAAATTAATTGAGTTGTGAGTGGTAAAAGGAAACCCTCTGTGCCTGTCCAGCACACAGAGAGCATGGAGCTGGACAGGGAAATACTGGGTCAGCTTTTGGCATGCCCACAAAGTTGCAACAAAGTAATTTAGCGGATATTAGATTAGGTTGTAGAGTACAAGCCAGTCCTTTTACAGTCAAATATGTTTCCAAGTTGGCTGTTCTTCCTTGGTGAGTTCTTATGTATGGGTATATTTTAGTATTCTAATATCTACATCTTTATAGGTTATTAAATTTGACCAAAACCTTGATCACATATTATGGATCTGGCATGGGGTCATTGTAAAGTGAATACTAAATAAGAGGCCTGAAAATCCTTGTCTTTCCATAAGATTAAAAATTTTAAATTATACAAGAATCTAATCCACTGATATTACAGAGGAACCATCTTCAAAATTACCAGCAATCTATGTTTAAACTGGGACTAAAACTCAGGTTTCCTGACAATGAGTGACTCTTTTCATTGAACACAAGTATTTAAATGTGATTTGAACTCTTTTTAAAAGAATTCAGTACTTAAATGATTTATAATAATAATATCTTCCCATATTAATTTTATTGAGGGAATTAGCCAAGTATTAACCTGTTACATTTGAAATTGGAGCCAAGAAGATGAATGGATAATAGCTGATTATTGCCATTAACTTATTGAGCTGTACTTTTCAAAAGTTCAGACATTAAACCATGAGACTTCATTATCATCACTATGTAGAAATTTCTAGTAGAATGCTATCTGAAGATCGTTCAGATTCAGCTCTTTCTTTGACAGGGGTAAGCTGCGGATGAACAACATTTTCAGTTGCTGTTGAAGTTTGTTGTTTCTCAGATTGTGTCTGTGAATTGGTGTTAATTTATTTTTATCTACATTCTCCATGAAAATACAAAGCAAACTTCCCATCAGTATACTATCACTCCAGCAACTAAGTTTTGTGACAGATACAGAAAAACAAAAATAAGCAATATTACATATATTTGTATATACACACATATATATAATATATGGCTTCCCAGGTGGTGCTGCTGGTTAAGAATCCGCCTACCAATGCAGGAGACATAAGAGACGAGGGTTCAGTCCCTGGGTCAGAAAGATCCTCTGGAGGAGAGCATGGTAACCCACTCTAGTATTCTTACCTGTAGAATCCCCGTGAACAGAGGAGCCTGTTGGGCTATAGTCCATGAAATTGCAGAGTTGGACACAACTGAAGTGACTTAGCATGCACGCACCCATGTGTATATTTTATTTGCGCTGAGTCTTAGTTGCAGCACACAGGATCTTTGATCTTCACTGCAGCATGCAGACTCTTGGTTGTGACACGTGGGATCTAGTTCCCTGCCAGAGATCAAACTCAAGACCCGTGCCACTGCATCACCAGGGAAGTCCTAACAAAATTATATTTTGATTATTACTCTGTTTACTACTGAGCCAAGAGTCCTGCATAACTTTGATTAAATGTCTATGTTTGTTTGATAGTGATTGTAATATTAAGTCATAGAACAAACCCATTTTGTGGTAAATTAATATTTTGAGAAGTTTAGAAGCATTTGTGCATGTATAGTCAGTTGGAATCATATGTGATTATAAAGCTCATTCAATATATGGAAATGCTTTACAAGTCGACAGGTTGAGATTAGCAATGAACACTATTAAGATATCTCACTTTAAGTGTTTGAAAGCACAGTCCCATTTAAAGGGGAAATTTAAGGATAAATACATTGAGGATTAGCGTACAACTTTTAGAGATACAATAATAAATGTAACAGATGAACTAAGCTTACACCTGCACCTAAATATGAGGCTCATGGCATGAACATCAGATATTCTGGTTTTGACAACCATCGCCGGTTCATGTATGTACCTGACGGTGCAACAGTGACACCCCTGGGCCAGACTTATCTTACTTCTTAAGCTTCAAGGCATTAAAAAAAAGTTAGATGTTTAAGCGAAATGGAGATAACTGAGTAAAACGTGTGGATGCTTATGAAATTATGCTATTGAATTTGGGGGACAACTGGGGACGACTTTCCACCGGTACCTTTTACCAAGTGCTGACTTTGTGTTTGGAATGCTACCTCAATGACTGAAAAAATACAGACCAGATCATAAATATGCCTGATGGAATAAAATCAGACTGCTCATAATACTCCAAAAATTGTTGCCAATTGGCTAAACTCCTTTGTATTTAGTTTAAATTTTCAAAGAGAAAATAAAACCCATGAGAAGAAAAGAAATCTATGGAACAGTTTAATTTTTTCCCAGAATCCAGCCACTAGAGGGCAGGAGAGTCCATGCTACTTTGATCTCCGTCACCTGCCCCATTCCTCAGACCCCTTCCCCACTCTGTATTCACTCTTTCTGAATAGATAAATGTGTTTTTTTCAGAAAGGGGGCTGTTTCTTCTTTATAAAATACTGGAGCGTAACATTTTCTAGAAACATATCTGAGATACGAGTAGAATATGAGATACATCTTTTTCCAAATTAAAGGGTGTGATTATATTCTTTTTGTTTCCTTAAAATTAGCTCTATTTTTCAGTAAATACTTGGGGCAAAAAAGGAGGGGGCATATCCACAGGCTTTTCTGTAGCTATTGAAAAATTAATATAAAATACTAAATTAGTTAATTCTTAAGTCAATTCTTAAGAAATCTTCCATTCCTGAAAAGCTAACTTAAAGTGAGAAAATATAAAAGTGATAAAGCCAAGCTCTTTGTATTCTTAATAAGAAACTCTGTATGAAGAACATAAAATAATAGCCACATAAAATACTTGAAACTTAGAAGCCTAGATTTTCATTGATATTATCTTTGCATATAATTGCTAGAATTTGGAAGAGAAAAAAAGGCTTTTTCAAATTATTTTTGTTTTCTTTATCTTTCTCTCTTCTAACAAAAGCTTTTATCTTTGGCAAAACAAAAGATTTGGTCGAAATTGTTCTTGGACTTAAGTTGAAACTGATTGTGTGAGTACTTACTCTGTGTTTCATTCAATAAAGAAAGATTATGTTTTAATACATCACCGATAAGTTAAAATCATTTCTCTGGTTTCTGCTTCCACTTCTGTCAGTGATCATCAGTGCATTTGTCAAGATTTTGTGCATAAAATTTCCTCTGCAGGGGAAAAAAATAAACCTAGCTAGGATCTTTGCAGTAGAAATACTTAAATTTTTAATTTTAATTTAAATTTTTCTATGAACATGGTTGGGGCTTCCCTGGTGGCTCAGAGGTTAAAGCGTCTGCCTGCAATGTAGGAGACCTGGGTTCGATCCCTGGATTGGGAAGATCCCCTGGAGAAGGAAATGGCAACCCACTCCAGAGAATTCTTGCCTGGAGAATCCCATGAACAGAAGAGCTTGGTGGGCTACCGTCCACGGGGTCGCAAAGAGTTCAGACACGACTGAGCGACTTCAGTTTCACTTTCATGAACATAGTTACAGAACTGGTAGTTTTACTTGCTACAGAATGGAATTCTATAGAGAAATATTTTTGAGAAATATGAACTTTCCTTAGAAAATTTAAGTATGGTTAAACCTTCACCTATATTCTTGAACAACTATTTATTCCCCTACACAGTATTGGGCATAAAGCAGATACTCAATTTGTTCTAGAAAAATTAGCATCTGTTGGTTGTATCTAAATTCCAAACATGCTGGGAACTCTTAGCCCTTCCTTATGGAAGTTAATAGTTTCTAGAGTAATAAATGTTCAATATTGCTAACTCTAGGATAAATTAATTTTAAAACTTGTATTTGTTAATTTTTGTTAAAGTTTCCCAATCTCCTCACAAAAGTGCTCCATGATAAGTATTTTTTCCAGTGTAAGTGAATTGGGTTATTGTGGCAGAGCATTATAAAACAAACTTTAAGACTATTATTGCAAGCAAACTGCAGTGTCTCAAAGACAATGTTGTCAATTACTGGCCTAAGTGATAAATTTTCTCCAAATTGCCTGCATTTTGTCAGCAGGATTTTTTTTTTTTTTTTTTTTTGGTAACTCCCATACATAGTTTTGGTACTTTGCCCCTGCTGCACAAATTCATTTTGTAAATTTGCAAAGAGTTAGTTCTGGATGTGGCCTAGGGCTTGATAGGCAACTTCCTGGAAAGGCTTTGCAATAAGAGCTTTGTAGACAAAAATTATCCTGGTTCAGGTTAAGTTTCTCTTTGCTGTGTAAGTCTGTTACTCATGCAGTGGTCAGTTTACATTGGCCCTTCTTCGGGAACTAGGAGGACATGAGATTAAGGCAGCAGTGTGCACATATCAGAAGAATCCAGTCTTATTTTTTAACGAGATTTCTTGGGAGGCAGCCACCATGGCTTCTAACACTTCTTTCTTAAAAAAAAAAAAAAAAAATCCAAGTTAACCTCAAATATGCAACTTTATTCTCCTCAGAATGGAATAGAAATCCTCAGACCCTAAAGCAGAACGTTGGTATTTCAGGTATGAAGACCTGCATTTGTCAAGTGACTTTTCCGAAAGTGGAGGCCTGTCAGAGCTGCTGTTTATCTCATGAAATTGCCCCTTTTAAATAAGACATTCTTATTTGGCAATTATTCCTGAGGAAGGTTTTTATGAGGGTGGGGAGAGGTCCTTTTCTTCCTCTTTGTGGATTGGATTACAGTTAAAAGAGATACTTGATCAGATTAAGCTGGAAAGAGGGTAACCTGAGTTAACCCAGTATTTAATCCAGTTCAGCTAACACTGCAACTCAGACTACCACTTTGCTAATATTTCCTCTGTTGGATTTGAGAGCCAGCCTGCCCTGGAGAGCAACCTTCAGTTAATCCTCTTCTAGGCTTGTAGTTTGGTAATCCCCTGGTATCTGTAGCATCATTTCTGAGTGACCTCCAACATTTTAGCTTTTTACACCAGACTCTGATTTCCTATCCAACCATTGTTTACTCAGAGCTTATGATGATTAATTCCTTCATTACATTGCAGAATTGAATGTTTAAAACACTCATGTGATGGGAACAGTGATCTCCATTTTACAGATGAAGAAAATAGAAAAACCAGATAAAACAATTATCAATCTAAGGTCACACAGTTTAAAGGGCAAGAGTGAGAATCAAAGCCACATCTTTTGACGTCAACTTCCATTCTTGCTTTCTCCAAAACTGTAGATGTAGCTCCATGCCAAGGAGGGAAAATGGTATGAACTGGACTAAATCAGGGTTTGAAAGCACAAGCCAAGTTAAAGAGCTGTTACTATTAATGGGAACCGTTGCATGAACCCCTATATCCTTCTTGCACCTACAGACTTTACGCTGCCCTCAAACACATCATTATAACTCGGGATGCAGCTGTTCTGCTAATGTCTTTAAACAGGAAGGTTGCACCACGATTCATGCCTAATAAGTGCCAATGATACTGCAGCTATTTTATAGAGCAGCTAAACAAGTTTCAGCAACCCAGATTTTTATCTGCTTTAGCTGCAACGGCCAGTTACATTTTAATCTCAGTTATATAAATGATTGTTTTGAAAACAAGCTGGTACATCTCTAGAAGGTTATTTTCAAACTTTCCTTTGGTGCCCATTCTTTTTGAAATAAAGATGAATTCAATTACACTAAGTACAGAAAATTATGTAGATTCACTGTTCATTATTGAATGGGTATTCTGGTCAGGATGTTTCGTGGAGATAAGATGAACTGTAGCCGAAATCACCTTTAATAAGGTATAATTTATATTCAGTGAAATGTACCAGATTTAGCTGTAGGGTTTAATATGTTTGATAAGTCTTCATGCCAGTCATTTCCAATATCCCCAAAAGCTCAGTTGTGTCACTTTTCAGTCAAATTCCACATTTGCAAGTTCCCACTCCTGGTCACAGACAACCACTGACTTGCTCTCTGTACAACCAATTAATTTTTCTGTATTATAATTTCATATGAGTTAAATTACATGAAGTATGTGTTATCTTTGTATTGGCTTCTTTTGCTCAGCCCATCGGTGAGATATATACTGTATGTTTTTGTGGTTCATTACTGAGTAGTAGCGCATTGTTGAGATGTCCAGTTTGCTCATTCATACCACTAGGATAGACATTTGTTTCAGCTTTTTAACTGTTACAATAATAAATATACTAAGAAGAGTCTTAAAAATAATTTTTGTGTCCATATAACACTTTTATTTCTCTTGGGTAAGGCCTATATAGAATTGTTGGGTTCTAAGGGAAATATTTGTATTCCCTCCATCAAAGCATGAGTTTGAGTTTTAGTTGATATTCTCACCAAAATTTGATATGATCAGTCTTTTTAAATTGTAGTTATTTAAATGGCCTGTGGTGATGTTATATTGTGGTTTTAATTTACATCTCCCTAATAAATAACAATTTGGACAACTTTTCATGTGTTTATTTTCTATTTTATTTCTATTTGTATGTCTTCTTAGATGTGTTTCTCCATAGCTCTTATGCAGATTTTTAAATGGCATATTTATTTTTCTAATTAATGAGTTTTAAGAGATCCTTTATTTTATCTGTAATTTCCCTCCCAATTTAGATTTGTCCTTTCCTTCTCTACCCAATGTCTTTCAAAAAGCAGAATTTTAATTTTGATGCAGTCTAATTATTAATTTGTTCTTTTATGGGTCATCCATTTTTCTGTGTATCTAAAAATCTTTGCCTAACTCAAAGTCACAAAGATTTTTTTCTAATTTACTAAATGCTTATTATAGATAAGTTTATATTATGGTCAGTGATTGTCAATTAATTTTTATGTAATTTTTATATTTTGGATCAGGTATGAATATGATTTGTTGTGGTTATTTTTTTTTTGGTGTGTGTATATTCAGTTGATTCAGCACCTTTGTTAAAAAGACTGTCCTTTCTCCACTGAATTATCTTTGCACTTTTTGGAAAATCAATTGTTCATTTACATGTGACCTTATTTATGTTCTGTTGATCTATTTTGCTGTCTTTACATTTATATCACACTGTCTTTATTGTTCTAGCTTTAAATTAAGCTTTAAACTTTGTTAGTGTAAATCCTCCAAATCTGATCTTAATTTTCAAAATGCTTTTTGGCTATTCTGGGAATTTTGCATTTCCATAAGAGTTTTAGAATCAGATATTTAATTTCTGAAAAACAAGTCTTGGAAGATTTTGAATGGGGTTATGTTGAATATGTAAATCAATTTTGGGTGAAGTGATCCCTTAACCTCATTGAGTCTTCTGAACCAGGAGCAAAGTCTCCTTCTTCTTCATTTAGATTTCTTTGGCTTCTCTAACCAATCTGTTGCTTTCAGGGTACAAGTCTTGTGCCTCTCTTATTAGATTTATTGCTCTTAAATTCTTGTTATTATTGTAATTGGTATTTTTAAATTTCAAATTCTGGTTTTTTGCTTCTGTTATATAGAAATACAGTTGGTTTTATTGTTCTTATGTTCTGCAAACTTACTGAACCACTTATTAGTGAAGACAGCATTCTTTGCAGATTCTGTTAGCTTTTACATCTAGAAAATCATGTCATCTATGAATAAATGAGTTTTATTTTTCCTTTCCAATCTGAATGGTTTCAATTTCTTTTTCATGCTTTATTTCATTAGCTAGAACCTCCAGTATAATATTGACTAGAAATCTTTGTCTTATTTCAAAGTGTTTAGTTTTTCACTATGTAGTATGAAATTAAATGTGAGTTTTTGTTTATGCCTTTTATCCAGTTGAGTAAATTCCTTTTTTTCTAGTTTTCTAGGAATATATACCAGGTATGTTAGATTTTGTTCAGTGACTTTTTGTTTCCTTTAAATTGGTATTTTTGTTGAGCTTATTAATATGTTAAAATACATTTATTTTTATTTCCAAATGTTCAACCAACCGTGACTTCCTAGAAAAAAAACAAATTTGCTTGTAATGTATTATAGTTTTAGTATTTTATTGGACTCAACTTGCTAAAATTTTGTTTAGAATTTTTACATCTGCATTCATGAGGGATCTTAGCATCTAGTTTTCTTATTAATGTCTTCATGTTTTGATATCAGAGTAATGTGGTTCTCATAAAATAAATTGGGGAATATTCTCTCCTTTTCAGTTTTTTGAAAGAGTTTATGTTTAATGATAATATTTCTTCCTTAAGTATTTGGTTGAAATTATCAGTGAAGTGATCTGGGCCTGGAGTTTTCTTTGTGGATTGGCTGGGCTGTGAACTAATATTAATACACATTCCATTCTCATAGGGTTGAGTGGTCTATAATGCTGATTAGGTCAAGTTGGTTGACAATGTGTAAGATCCTCTGTATCTATAGTGATGATGATCTATTTATATGTTCTTTTAATTTTGAGAGAAGGTTATTGCAATTTCTTGCTGAAATTAGGGCTTTGTCTCTTTTTCTTTATAGTTTTATCAGTTTTTGCTTCATGTGTTTTGAAGTCATATTATTAGAATATTTAAGGTTGCTGTCCTCTTAGTGAGTCTATATTGTTTTGTTCTTTTGCATGTTTAGTGATTATTTTACTGTATATTGGACACTCAACATTGTAGTTTTCACATGGATCATGTTTATATAGAATTGAATGTTTGATTTTGTTGTTTTTCTTAAAATAGTGGTGAGCTTGGTTCTAACAGATAGTTACTTATCAATTAACACATCAGCTTGAACTCTTAGAGTCTTACTTTTAAGCAGCCTTGATCTTAAGCAATCCCAGGCTTAAGCAGTCACAAGTGGTGCTAGTGGTAAGGAACCAACCTGCAAATGCAGGAGACATAAGAAACTTGGGTTCAGTCCCTGGGTCAGGAAGATCCCCTGAAAAAGGGTATGGCAACCCACTCTAATATTCTTGCCTGGAGAATCCCATGGACAGGGGAGCCTGGTGGGCTACAGTCCATAGTATCACAAAGAGTTGGACACAACTCAAGTGACTTAGCATGCACGAGTTGGTCTAGAGTGCTTTTACTTGGTCATTCTTTTTCACAGAGCAAAAATTTTTAATTTTTATGAATTACCATATTTTCTTATATTTTTGGTATTGTATCTACAAACTCATTGTCAGACCCAAGGTCCCCTAGAGGTACTCCTGTGTTATCTTGTAGCAGGTTTGTAGTTTTGCATCTTACATTTAGGATTATGATCCATTTTGAGTTATTTTTTGTGAGGAGTATAAAATCTGTGTCTAAATTCATAGTTTTCAATATGAATGGCCAATTGTTCCAGCATTGTTTGTTGAAAAGACTTATCTTTTTTCTATTAATTTGCTTTTTTGGTGACAAAGCAAATGACTGTATATGAGTGGACTTGGTGTTTTTCTACATTTAAAAAATAAAATGAAATATAATTAAGAAAAACAAATTATCTATAAAGAGAAGGCTTCCATTTGTTAGATGATTGAATAAAGGTAATTTTGGTCCTTTGTTTCAGTAATCACTCCAAAGCAATAAGGATAATGGCAGACACAGATTTTATCTTTGCTAACTGGAGGAGATTTTTTTAAACTCTAAATCACAGTATTCAGAAGAAGGATTGAGAGAAGTTGTACTGGTTAAACAAGGATTCCAGGAGGCACCTAGGTTGTCTATGTGGGGCTGTGAATCTAACCAGCTGGAATTCCCCAGAGTCAATATACTTCCTAGGAGTAATTCCTTTTTGAAAGAACACAAATTGGTAATTGGGCTAGTTGCACAACTTTCCTGAAAGCAATTTTATACTATAAAGAAGCACACAAATATACATAGACACACACACACTCTGTCTCTCAACTCAACTCTGTTACATAAAGTACTTCAATATCAACCAGAAAGAATTTTTCGTATTTTGGAATGCTAGTCTCTCATCCATGAACTTCCTTTTTTGTTAATAAAGTTTTATTGGGAAACAGTTATGCCCACTCATTTACCCATAGTCTGTAATTGTTTCCATTCTACAACAGCAGAGTTGATTGGTTGCAACAAGGATAATATAGCTCACAAAGCCAAAAATATATACTGTATGATCCTTTCTAGAAAATGTTGCTTACCCTTGGAATAAAGGGAAATATGATAATCTCAAAAGCTATAGAAAAACTGTTGATAAAATATCAATATTTGTAATACACCAGAAATAAACCATTTTTTTAACTGGTAGATGATAAAGTTGCTTCATTCATAGATGATTAATATTTCTTTAAAAAATTTGAGATATTACAAAAAGAAACAGAGCAGCCAGAGAATATTGATAATTATATTGCCCTAAAACATGAAGATTGTGGTTGTAGACATGCATTTAAAATTTCAGTGAAACATTTGTTTTTAATATATGGCATGGGTTCAAAGCAGAGATATAAAGGCTCAGAGAGATTGCATTGTCCATAATTTTTATCTCAAGGAAGTGGAAATACTAGAGACCACTAAAGAAATAAGTACCTTCCAGCTTCTTCATTGGAGAAGGCACTGGCACCCTACTCCAGTACTCTTGACTGGAAAATTCCATGGACGGGGGAGCCTGGTGGGCTGCCGTCTATGGGGTCGCACAGAGTCGGACACGACTGAAGCGACTTAGCAGCAGCAGCAGCAGCAGCTTCTTCATAGATTAGGTACAGTATTCATTTAAATATTATTTGAGAAGTACAAAAAACCAGGCCTGTCCCCTCTAACTCCTCTTCACCTGCCAGTCCTGGTATTATCCTCTCCTTCTGCCTAACACAAGAAGTTGAAGTAATTCTACTCCAGTAGGGCAACTGGACACCTATGTATCAGCATTCATAAGATTGTATGGAAATGTATACTTACAACACAAAAAGGAGATGAGTTCTCAATGGGTGCTTTGGTGCCCTTGTCTAAGCATGTATCAGTTCATCACTTGAGGCTTGTTGAACATTGCATATAGCCTGGCTATGCAGGTGAGATATCCATCTGTTGAACTATGGTGCAGAGGGTACCCCTAGGAGTAGCAAGCCACAAAATGGCTCTAGGCTAGGGAAAACAGGTATAGTAAAGGGCCTCAGAGAATTAATGGGAATACTTGAAAGGAGGTTGCCAAGAAACAAGCAGATTTTCTTGGGATGGTGAATATAGTGCTTTTTGATTCAGTAAATCCAAGTCTGAATATAAGACTCTAGTAGAAATCAGTTGTGTGACTTAAACAAGTCACTCAGGCTCTGAGAGCACTGTCTGTGAAGTGCAGGAGACGACGTTTGCATTGTCAGTTTTTGGCAGTTTTAATTGAGATGATGTCTGGAAAATACCTAGCACAGAGTAGGCAGCACTCAGGCTGCAACGCCCACGGGGCAGTGTTCCAGGTGTGAATGGTGCCGGTAGCTGTGGAACATGGAGGTCCTAGGCAAACAGTTATGTGGTGGTGGTGGTGGTGGTGGTGGTGGTGGTGGTGGTGGTGGTGAAGTCGCTCAGTCGTGTCCGACTCTTTGTGACCCCGTGGACTGTAACCTACTAGGCTTCTCCGTCCATGGGATTCCAAGTCAAGAATACTGGAGTGGATTGCCATTTCCTTCTCCAGGGGATCTTCCCGACCCAGGGATTGAACCCGGGTCTCCCACATTGGAGGCAGACGCTTTAACCTCTGAGCCACCAGACTGTTATTATTGCTGCTTTTAAATTTTGCACAAAGACAGTTCCAGCCACTTCAGCCTATGGACTAATGCAGGAAAATTAATTCTCTGCTCTTTCTGTTTACTTCCTGTTACTTTATAGAGTCTGAATATATGAAAAGAGCTTAAAGTGACAGAAGAGGGTTCATGGTCAAAGGCCCATTATTCCTTAGCTAATTTGGGAAACTGAATCAGTTTAAAGGGTCTTTGGTTTCCTCATCTGTGAAAATAGAGAAGTGGACCAGATAATCTGTAATACTCTCCCCAATTTTTTTTTTACAGCCTGGATCCCATTCCAATAGTCCTTTCATCCTGGTACAATTGCCCACAGAGAGGAAATCTTGTTCTTAAAATGACAATGAAATTCATTGAACATGAATCCCCAGAGGGTAGGAGAAATGGGCCAGACTTTTCCTTCAAGTATGTGGCATTTAGTCCTTGGCAAGAAAAGGAAGTTGTCAGACTAAAACTTGAAATATTCCTCTTCACTGATACAGTATTAATTAAATCTGCTTAATCATTTCTGCAACTGTTTAGCAGAGAAGATTTAGGCACAGAGAACTCAGGGAGCAAGCAGACTGTGGAAAAGTATGAGACAAGCAAGGGCGGAATCATGTTTACAATTAAAGTTGAACCTCCTCCCCATCCTTGTCCTCCTCCTCCTTTTCCTCTTCCCTCTCTTTTACTCCCTCTTTTCCTCCTAATCCTGGTCTTCCTCCTCATCACCATCCTCTTCCTCTATGTAATTTCAGAGACTCGAGCAGTGTGGTTCCAAGACCTTGGCAAATGGGCTGGGACTCTGCCCAGCTGGAACATCACACAGTTCCCATCTCCCAGGCAGTTGCCCACAGTAGCTAATGCAGAGTGAGAACACGCACAGAAGCCCCTTTCGAATGAAAGCCATCACATCTACTCCCACTTTCTTTACAGGTTTTCTAAATCTTCAGTAAGTCTGTGTTCACTGGAAATGAATGTCTGAATTTAGGCTTCAAAAATGTTCCTCCCCCTTTCCCAATCTGTGTAATTACTGTTTTTTTTTTTTCCTGAAGCCTTTCAAAATACTATAATTAACAGATTGGCAGATAACCCATATAACTGCAGTTAAGGCAAATATAGTATGCAGCTGTCTTTGCATTAAGTGATTAAATCAAATAGCATAGTTTTGAAGTACATTTATAAAGCATAAATTTACCTCCTGGCAAAACTGTCTTAAGTAACACACCCTGCACCATCTGTTCATTCAGTATTAATACCATATTTCCCAGGACGAGAGCTATGGAGAGCAGAGCTACCAGCTGTGCAGAATCAAGAGGCGCTAAGGGATCCTTTGGAATACTCAGCAACTTTTGGATCTCCTTATGGATGCTCACAGTGATTGTGCATCTGAAACACACACATACACACCACATAATATATCGCATGCCTGCAAGTACATACATTCATGCATCTGTGTACACATGCTGTACACACTCATGTGCACACACATACACACCACCTCAATGTACAGATGACTGTATGCTCACTTTCCATGAATAAGACAATATACTGATGTTAAAAGCATGGATTCAAGTACTTCATTAAATGACTCATTCAGCAATGCCTTATTCAGTGCCGCTGTGTGTCAGACTAGGCACTAGGTACACTGCTGAAGGGCTGTGGCGTCTGCTCTCATGGAGCGTACCATCTAGCACACAAGTCTCATTAATAGACTCAGTACAGTACATGATAATGATTTTCAGGCAGGATAGAGACCCTCATTTAGGGTTTATTAAATCCAATAGCTATAAATATTTCTCATTTCAAGGCTATGTGTACTAAGTAAAAAGTGTTCAATAATCAAAAATGTACTCAGAACCTGTCATGAGTGGGAGCACATTTAGTGGACAAAACAGGAGAAAGATGCTTCCAATTAAAGAAAACTGAAAGTGGCAGTAAAAAGCTAACTTGAATGATTCAGACTACTGTGCAGAGTTTAAGAGACATCCAGCAATAAATACTGAGACATGGGAAGCCCGAGTGAGTTTCACAGAGCAGCAGTGGCCAAACTTGATGCCCCCTGGCATGGTCTGGAAGCCTTCAAAAATATTCATGGCCAGATCACACCCCAGATCCATTAGATTAGAGAATCTAATGGATGGAGCTTAGAGAATTCTTTTTCATGTTTTGGAGGTAAGTTCAATGAGCCCTAACCTGCAAGAAGTGGGATTGGAGCTAGATGTCACATCACAGTATCATCTAGAGCTGTGCTAGCCAATATGTTCACCACTAGCCACATGTGACCATTAGAAATTAATTAAAAAGAAATAAAACTCAGGTTCACAGTTGACTCACCACACTTCATGTGCTCAATAATCATTTGCGCCTGGTGGTTACCTAACTGGACAGCACAGAGCATTTCCGTCTTTGCCAGAAATGCTATAGGAATGTGAACTAGATGAATGAAGAAGTGCATAATAATATGAATGGAAGCGTGACATCAGTGGCCGTGGGGAGAAGTGATTAGCTGCTGAGAGCAGTGGGAACTTGTGAAAAAGGTGTGTGAGGAGGGTGCTAGATGTTGATAGTGCAGGTTCCTCAGGTGGATGAGCACACTTAGATTTGCAAAGACTGGACATAGAAGAATGATAAAAAAGAGAACTGTAATAAAGAAAATGGCCTGGCATAATTGAGGATGGATGAAAGAAAGAGTAACTGCAGTCTGCAAAGCTGATTCAAAAACATCCTCTTTTGTACCAGGCTCAGTCAGGAAGGTGGGATGAAGACCTAGTCCAAAAGCTAGAACATGTCTCACCCCATTTTTAGTTTTCTCTGGGAAGTCACTCTGAAACTAATGTAAGCTTTAAAAAGTCAAAGATAGGATGGATTCAAACTTGTCCATTTTCTTGGATATGCAAAGCTGAGCTCCTAAGTCACAATTTATAGTTGGGAGGAATTGTATCAGCCATCCAGGCCAATTTTCTTATGTCATAAGTGGAAACAGAAGTACAGAGATGAGAAGTGAATTCCCCTTGGCCTCACAGCTAATGCAAGGCAAGCGTTGAACCAGAGTGGAGATTTTCCAGTTTCCAGACTGGGGGTCCTCTTAACATATCACTTTCCAGATTTTAGTGTATAGTGACATTCAAAGCCAATCAGACACACAAAATATTTTTCATGGAGTTTTCAGAATGGAAGAACTTTGAGGAGGAAAGCAAAGAGTAGGAATAACCAGTTGAAAATTAAAGATCAGATATTATGGTTTTGTGAAGAAAAGTAGAAATAGGTTCTTAAATTTTATGGTTTACATGAAACACCAAGAATGAAAGCATATAAGCTCACCTTATTTTATTGCTATTGTGATATGATTGCTTCTTTTAGAGGTTTCCATTATTTGACATTTGGGGACTTAGCATTATATAAAATCTTATCTACCAGAGACTACTATTACTCTCATGTGAACTGCAGTGCCTTGTTAGATAGACACAATGCTTTCTATTATTGCTGTTTAATCTGAGAAAAAAAAAAAAGAAAAGATTTCCCTTAGTAAAGTCTGAGTAACAAAGAGCTGCCAGCCTGGACTGCAAGATTCAGGCGGCAAACGAAGATTTTGAGTTTTGTTTTATATCAATATTTATTATTGTATCAGCAGCTACATTTGATGTGCTTATAATTTATTAGTTGTCTTTATTGGGAAGCAGAAACAAATTCTGTAATTCTCATGAATCACATATCCTCCAGGCATTTTTTAAATCTAACTTTTGTTTACTGTCACTTGTACTGAACATTTCTCATTGCAATTCATGGAGAAGCTGTTCACTGAAAACTAGTATCTGGCCTACTCCAGTATTTTCCATTTTATTAGTCAATGGGAGTTGGCTTTAAACTACCAAGCTTATAATTTATTCCCGGAACAGACAATTTAAACATTATAGGATGTGTTCAAGCACAGATCAAAGTTTTAACAAGGCTGTCCTCTTTATTTCAGAGCCCATCCCTGTCAAGAAGGCTCTTGTATTTTAACAAAGAAAACACTTTTTCTTTTTTTTTCCTCCAGTTTTCCCTTGAGTTAGAATGTGTATTGAAACATTTTATGAGAAAAGTAGTATGAAAAACTAAAGTTAATCTCCAAGAAGGAAAAAAATGGGAGGTTTTTGAGGTCATATAAAAATTAACTGAAAAGATGGCACAATTATTTTGACAGCAGGTGGGATCTCTAAGCTGTTAATTAAGAGACTAACCATTAAGAACATGAAGACTCAGGTTTCCAGAGGTTTACCGATTCTTTTCTGGTATTTTGAGAAGTTTTGATTATATGGTACTATTTTTAAATGTCATTTTATAGCTTAAAAATGACAGAGGAAGAACCTTAACAAAATGATCATCCTGAGGGGACAAGAGTAAAAACCACTGTATTACAGATTTTCATCTTACATAACTCCAAACTATTTCCCCTATGGACAAAAGCCCATTCATTATGAGAAGTAGGTGATATAATTCAACATGCCTATGCTAGGCCAACTAATAAATCAGGCAGGTTGGTGCCCTCAGCAACAGAATGGTATCTTTAGCTGATGGGATAAATAGATGGATGGACAGGTAGAAGAATGAACTGATGGATAGATGAGCAGGCAATATTAGTACTCATGTAAACAAATGTCACCCAGTGTTCATGTCAAATAGAAAAAAATCAGGAAGAAACAAGAGAATTGCAAATTGGTAGATAGCCTCAATAATGACAGTAGAAATACTGGGGGTTCTTTCTGGCAGGAACTTGGTCTAACTTTACATCCTCCACGTCTGTCAACGTTCCTCTCATTCAGCAGTAGTTGAATAGTGTTGGATAAAAGGAGGTACAAGAAAAAAGGAAGTGATGTGAAGGCTATCAAATTGCATTTCAGTGAACAAAAATGGGGTATTTCTGTTAGAATCGAAGAGAGTCTTAATATTACAGAAGGAAAGCAACTAGGGTGGAAATAAGACTTTTAAAGGTGTTATTCTGAAGCATCCTGTCTAGGAAGGCCTTAGGGGGCCTTGTTAAAGGGGAGGGATGTTGGAGATAGCACTATAGGACTGGGAGGGTGTGCAGGAGCATGAAATAGGATGAGGCGGGGAGAAGAGCGACCAAGGGAGTTGTGGAGGTGCCGTTTCTAACTGAGGAGTCATGGACAAACCACCTCTAGGACTCAGTTTTGTATTATATTAAATCCTTAATCTAATTTACCCTGTAGATCCTGTCCTAAGTCTAATTTATATTATTGTAATCCATATGTTTCATTCCAGAAGTCCCTTGTCTGACTCCCTAGAAATAAAGGTAATTATTTTCTCTTTGGGGGAACGTAGGCAGAGAGCAGAAATATTGGTTATCATTTTATCTTCAGTTATGCCATGAATGACTTGCAGTTTTCTTGATTCTCAAATGTGATTTTATTATATGAAACCCTGAAATGCTGTCTCCATAGGATTTCTTTAAAGCAACACCTGGCGAAAAAATTCGGTTTCAGGCAAAAAATTACTTTAAAAGAAACTTATCTTAAAAATGTCAGTATTTTAGTATGCATTTGAAACTACGTAAGCAAAAGTGCCAAAACTTTTGTATTCTTTCCTTTTAATAAAAATTGTTTAATAATATTTTGCATTGGAATACATGATAAAGCCTTCTGTTTCATTGGTTTAAGCTTTCAAATTGGGAATTTCAAGAATTTAGTGAAACACACCCTTCATCCTCAGGTTTGGCAGGCTGCAGTTTTCAAATAACAGTTCATACTCTCCATGCAATTATAGACTTTTTTCTAGAGGTAGATTTCTTTTTAGATACATATACTGATGCACAGAGGGCACAGCCATGGATACCGATACCTGAATATTTATTTCTCTTCTGTAAGAGGCTGGAAACAAAATGTTTCTGTTGGTAGAAAATGACAACTATAGATTAAAGGGAGACGTTCCGCAAGTCACAGGAGGCATGATAAAGTGAACATGTGGCAGCTTTACCCCAATGTAGAAACACTTTGAAGAGATACAGAAATGAAGTGAAATCTGCTAACCCAATAGTGGGTTCTAGTGGAAGAGAAAGGCTGAGGGGAAAGAACTCTCAGGAGGATCGCATAAAAGGCTGGTTGGTCAGTTGTGTCCAACTCTTTGTGACCCCATGGACTATAGCCCACCAGGATTCTCTGTCTATGGAATTTTCCAGGCAAGAGTACTGAATTGAGTAGCCATTCCCTTCTCCAGGGAATCAAGCTCAGGTCTCCTGCGTTGCAGGCCACCAAGTTCTGGAATAGTTTCCTCTTTTGAGAGGAGGAAATTCTGGCATGGTACTTCTCTAAGAGATCTCAGCTTAATAAATTCATGGGCGCTGAAGAACAAAAGAGTAAAAGTTGTGTATTTCTTAAAGGATCTAAATAAAATGGGATAGGCTCAAAGACAGGAACCTCTTGAAGCACAATGGAGATCCCACTATTTGAACTGTTTTTTTTTAACTCAGAGGCAGGAACTGCTTTATAATAGTGGAGCTGAGCACCAAGTGTGTGGCTCTGGTGTCAGTTAGGGCTGGAATAGACTCACTCCCATCCTGGAGAAGTGTTTCCCCAAACCAGTTAAGAGGAAGGATTGAGAGGAGCCTTGTACTTCCTCAGAATCCTAGCATTAGAATTGAGGGGATGTTGGAAAGGCTGATTAGGATTTAAAATGGGTAGGCAACAAGGACCTACCGCATAGCACAGGGAACTCTGCTCAACATTATGGAAAGCTGAATATTATGTGGCAGCCTGGATGGAAGGGAGATTAGGGGAGAATGGATACAAGTATATTTATTTATGGCTGAGTCACTCTGCTGTGTATCTGAAACTATCACAATATAGTTAATAAGCTATAATCCATTATAAAATAAAAAAAATATTTTTAAAGGCTGAAGTGGGGGACGTTTGCCTGGAGTTGGTCCTCAGTAGACCAACATTACAAGGTAGTGATATCAACATGCAAAAATATGAAGAACGGAGCACTTTATCTTGTTGAGGAGAATCAATCTATATCGGCTTGTAAGACAGTGTCCCATGTAGTATTGGACTAGGAAGTGCGCCAGGTGCATTTAGAAAAATTGGAATCTTCTGAATAGAGGCATTTTAGGTCCAGAAAGTCTTCTATTGGTTCTGTTAGTATTCTTAATCCTAAGTCTATTTCTGTTTTCCAGATAAAGGAACTGAGAGAGAGAGCAGTTAAATGACTTTTCCCAGGCCACACTGCAGGTATGTTACAGGGCAAAGGTTTAAAATCATATTAACATGATGTTTTTTTAATGTTTACATGTATGTATTTTTCTTTTATTTGCATTTTCTAGTAATTTTTATCCATGCTGAAAATGTTAGAACCGTAGTTTGTAATCATGTCTTGGTGTTTTTGTCTGAGTCAGAATCTGATAAAACTCCTTTAAAGTTGCAATCTCTGGACTTCCCTGGTGGCCCAGTGGTTAAGAATCTGCCTGCCAGTACAAGGAGATGGATTCCACCCCTCTTTAGGGAAGAGCCCACATGCCGCAGGGCATCTAAGCCAGGGTACCACAGCCACTGAACCCTGAGCTCTAGAGGCCAAGCTCTGCAACGAGAGGAGCCACAGCAATGAGAAGCCCATGCACCACAACTAGAGAGTAGTCCACCCCGGTCACAACTAGAGGAAGCCTGCGCGTAGCAATGAAGACCCAGCACCACCAAAAATAAATAAATAATTCTTTAAAAAGTTGGAATTTCTCACTTTGAAGAGTCCGATGTGGTAGTGCCAGCTGTGGGCATCAATGTGTCTGTCTTAAACACACATTGTTAAAACTCAGCAGGAATGATCAGTGGGCCGTTTCTTAATACTGTTGGTTAGGAATCAGTTTGAAACTGACAGAAATCTGCAAGGCTAGTAAAGACAGCACCCAGATCCACTTATTGTTTATAATTTGTCCTATTTGCTCTGTCTTATCTACCACCTTTATTTCAGTATTATCAGTTCACCCACCCAGCAATGACCTTTGAAGCATGTTTTCCCTCCAGTTCAAAATACAATTAAGGATCACATATTTTGGATCCTTTACTTGCAATGTTTCTTTAGTCTATTTTAATTTGGAACAGCTCCCAGGAGCCAAAAGACACTTGAATGAAAACTCTCAGAAAGTAATTTGACACTATCCTTCTAGGGGAAAAATTTGGTCAGGAAAGAGGTCAGAGTGGAGCTTTAGACTCCCATGCAAAATTCACTGACCATCTTCCCAGGTGTGGCAGAATTTCCAGGGAAAATCCCAAACACCGTTAATCACTGGTGATAATTTGTCTTTCTAGGGTATTTCAGAACACCCAAGGTGATACTTCTCTGCATCGTTCATCAGCTGCCTTCTGCCTCAGCTGTCTCTGGGATAATCTTCCTGTGTGACAGCTGACCTGGAGGGCAGTGGGGAACAGAATCCCACTGAACGAGGCACAGATGTTTCTGAGGATCTGTGCCTTCTTCAGCCAAGGACATGTCAATCGAAGGCCTCAAACTGAGAAAACCTTTGTTGCTTGAGTGTTTCAGAGAAGAAACAATGAAAAGTTATTCCATCCACTTGATTTATTTGACTGTGCCAGGTCTTAGTTGCTGCATGTGGGATCTAGCTCCCTGATCAGAGATCAAACCTGGGTCCCCTCTGCTGGGAGCATAGAATCTCAGTCACTGGGCCACCAGGGAAGTCCCATTTTATCCACTTTAAATTAAATGAATAACAGAAGTGGGAAACGGATTGTAATGAATGCTTGTAACGAATTCAACCCAGAAAAGCATTTATTTGTGATTGATGAATACCTTCATCTTGCCTAGATAGAGGTGAGTGACATGAAGTTCCCAGCTCATTTTTTTTTTGTCTTTCAGCATCACCACAAGGCCAGGAAGAGGATCAATGACAGGAAGAGGGAACACTCAACAGGTGCATTTCTGCCCCTTCAACTCTGCGCTTCCCAAGGGTTAACCTTGAACTATCTTTCTGTGGGGCCCAGCTTGACCATCTCTGAGGATGTCAGTTATTAGAGTTAGTCATTCTCAGAAACAGAGCCATCAAAAAAGAAGTCCAAGGGAAGGAAATTAAAGTTCTTAGATTCCTGCTCTGGTTAGACATGGGGCTGTATGATAGAGCTGGGCAACGGGGCTTGCATACTCAGTAGTGGTATGAGTTGCAGTGTACCCTAGTCAGGGTTATCCAGAGAAACAGAACCAATGGGATGTGTATATAAAAGATTTGTTTAAGGAATTGGCTCATGTAATTATGGAGACTGGCAAGTCTGAGATCCACAGGGTAGCCTGGCAGGCTGGAGACCCAGGGAAGAGCAGATGTTGTAGTTCAAGTCTGAAGGCCATCTGCTGGAAAATTCCTTTTGCTCAGGGGAGGTCAGTCTCTTATTCTATTCAGGCCTTTAACTGATTGAATGAGGGCCACCCACATCATGGGAGAACGTGTGCTATATGCAAGTGGACTGATTTAAATGTTAATCTTATGGAAAAGTACCCTCACAGAAACATCCACTCTGAATAGGTTTTAGCAAAGGCATAGAATCATGTATCTTATTTGTAAAAATTTTATACAACAAACAGCTCTTCTTTTTGCCCCAACAGATTTCACTTTGCATTTAGTATATTTGTAGCAAATATTCTTCTTCCTTTTTCTTTACTGCTTCAGTTACAATACTAATTTTACCATTTCCAATCTATTTTTATTTTAAATGATGTTTTCCATGCAAATAAGTTGTTAATATCATTGTAAAATCATTCAATTTAATTATCAATTAAAATTATGTAGATATAATAATCTGTGGTGTTTACTTAAGATAGTCAAATAACATGTTACAGTATTGCACTGGTGCATAGGAAAAAAATTGAATTAAATTCAGTGGCAATAACAAGTCATGTGCTTATATCTGATACTTGAAAAGATGCACTCATACCTTACATACAGTATACTTCAATATTTAATAAGATACAATAGAGAAAAATAAAAGACTGAAATGGTATTGAATTGAAAAGTAATTTGCACTGTGCAGTGATGGATAGTTAGGTTGTTTCCATGGCTATTGTGAATAATTTATAACAAACATGGGGATATATCTCTTCTAGATCCTGATTTCAATCCCCTTGAATATATACCCAGAAGTAATTCTATTTGTAATTTTTGAGGACCCTCACACTGTCTTCCATAGTAGCTACACCACTTTCTTTTCCCACCAACAGACTACAGCTATTTTCTTTTCTCCACATCCTCACTAAAGCTTCTTGTTTTCTGAGTTTTTGATAATAGCCATCCTTCTCCAAAACAGACATACAAATGGCCAACAGGTACATAAAAGGTGCTCAGCATCACTGATCATCAGGGAAATGCAAATCAAATCCACAGTGAGACATCATCACCTCTGCTTTGGATCAAGACTTCAGACTTTCTGGGAAGTCCCCAGCCAGTGACTGAACATGTGGTGCCGGAGGGATTCAAGAACCTGACCATTTTGGCAGGATATGGTTAATCAGTTTTCCTTCTGTAGTTCCTGTTTGGGCTGGTGGAGAATTTGCCTCCAGCAACTTTGCCCCCTCCTGCCTCTTCCCCACTTTCCTTCTGCAAGGGTCAGATCAGCACTATCACCTGATGCCTTTCCTTACCTACACCTACTTTCTGCTCCTTCCAGTCCCTGATGGACATCATCACTCCTTCTCCCTTGTTAAACATCTTGCCCCCAAATTCCCTTTTCATGTCTGCTTCCAAGAGACACAGTTCCTTGAGTTGTTTCCCTTTTATTCTGCTCTGTGATTGCCTGAAATATTTGGTGTCTCCCATCCTTTCTTAGGGATGTTTTTAGATTCTCTGGCAGTAAAATCCTACATATTTTTATACACATCTTACTGAAATCTACATTGCTAAGTTTATGTTATCAAGAAATCTAAGATGATCTATTCATGTCTTCATATTCTGAAATCTTCCCTTTTTGCTAATAACCACAAGTGTTTTCTTTTTCTTTTTATTATTTACATTTTAATTGTAGGATAATTACAATATTGTGATGGTTTTTGCCTTACTTTAACATGAGTTGGACATAGGTATATACATATACCCCCTTCCTCTTGTAACCCCCTCCCACCTCCTTCCCCAGGTTGTCACAGAGCACTGGTTTGGGGTTTCCAGTGTCATACAGCAAACTCCCACTGACCGTCTGTTTTACATGCAGTAATATGTGTGTTTCAATGCTATTCTCTCAAATCATCCCACACTCTCCTTCCCTTACCATGTCCAAAAGTTCATCTCTATTTCTGTTTCTCCTTTGCTGCCCTGCTCATAGGATAGCTAGTACTATCTTTCTAGATGCCATACATGTGTGTTAATATAAAATATTTGTCTTTTTCTGACTTAGTTCACACTGTATAATAGGCTCTAGGTTCATCCTCACATGAGAACTGACTCAAATGCATTCCTATTTATATAGCTGAGTAATATTCCATTGTGTATATGTATCACAACTTCCTTATCTGCTCATCTGTTGATATCTAGGTTGCTTCCATGTTCTGGCTATTATAAATAGTTTTGCAGAGAACATTGGAGTATATGTATCACACACACACACACACACACACACACACACACACATATATATACATACACATACATCTTTTAGTTACGGTACCCACAAATTTTTAACATTATATAAATCAAGTAACTCTAGAGTTGTAGCCACTTTGCCCAGCCATGCTCTTTTATAGATGCTATGATTTAGTTGAGAGCCAGAGTAATTAAGTGATTCATCTCAACTTGCAAAAATTATAGAAAAAATTTCCATCATAAATGAATTGTCTCAAGAGAATTTCTTCACTTTCAGGACATTTCTAATCAGAAAGGATTGATCCTAACCCTAGATGGCGCCTTTACTAATTTTATTCAATTACTTGCTAATGTCTTCAAGATTATTTTACTCATCTAAGGCTTGATAGATTGGCTCTGTATATGTGATGAGTGCCTTCTCCTTGGGGATATATATTCCATATATACTGGGGAGGGAAAGCTATTTGCTAATGCCTAGATTAACAAAGAACGAGGTGATTGTAGAAAGACCATTAATTAATATGCATTTAAATATTTAATTTTATTAGTCTGGGCCATCAAGTTAACAGAGTGCAGTATCAAAAGAGATAAAAGTGCTAATTAATAAAGAAAAATTAACTTTGATAATTTTTGGAATGGTTTTGAAAGTATCCTTTTTTTCCCCTGTTCTCTCTACGGCTCCCCACCTTCCTCCTTCTTCATCCAAGTGGCTACTGCTCTGATTGTTATTCGATCAACAGTTAACCCCAGGGAACAGAATATAGGATTTCCCAGGAAGGCATTATTAGCCTCCTTTCCTGCAGACATTGTGGTGCTTCTTGGGAAGAGAAACTCAGATTAGCTACAGAAAGGTAAGATAGAAGTAGAGGGGGTGCCTACTCAGACTTGGGTAGGAGGCAAGGAAGGTAGCAGTTTACAACAATTATATTTTATAGTCCTGAAAGGATTAAACACATACACACCCAGTTAATTTGACCCCAGGAGGCATGCAAGCGATTTTTCTTCCCCTAAGTAATTCTGTCAAATATATCCATGTTTTCATTAACTGCTGAAATAATTTTTTCTATTCATTGCAGGGTTATACTGTATTTTTGTGTTAATAAGTATTTATCCTCTTACTTTATGCTATTATAATCATTAACTGCGGTGTGTAAATGTGCTCGTTATTACTGTCTAACTTTTGTTGAAAATAAGCACAATAAAGGAGTGAAGGTGAAAAAAACATTACATAAAAGCATGCAGCCAGAGTTTCCTGCCAAGTAGCAGGCACTGAATTCATGACATTTAGTTTCTGTGCCCAACAGCTATGTCCTGTGGTTTTATTGAAAGAGAATACTGATCAGCCCAGGGAACATAATATTCTTGAGAACTGCACATCTTGGATTTGAAGAAAATGAGAAATTGGAGGAAAATATCCACGAGGTTCTTTCTTTATTTTCCTCCTTCCTTCCTTCACTACCCTCCACTTGCTTTTTCTCTTTTTCTTTTTTTTTAACTGGAGTATAATTGTTTTACAATGCTGTATTAATTTCTGCTGCACAACAGCATGAATCAGCTGCAAGCATACACATATACTCTTCCTCATGAGCCTCCCTCCCATGAATCCCACATTCCACCCTTCTTAGTCATGTTCAACTCTTTGCCATCCTGTGGACTACAGCACACCAGGCCTCCCTGTCCATCGCCAACTCCCAGAGTTTACTCAGGCCCACTCCTCTAGGTCATCACAGAATACCAACCTGAGCTTCTTGTTCTTTTTTTTTTTTTTAAGGAAGCAATTTAAGACACTGTCAGTACTCTGGCCACCTCATGCGAAGAACTGACTCACTGGAAAAGACTCTGATGCTGGGAGGGATTGGGGGCAGGAGGAGAAGGGGACGACAGAGGATGAGACGGCTGGATGGCATCACCGACTCGATGGACGTGAGTCTGGGTGAACTCTGGGAGCTGGTGATGGACAGGGAGGCCTGGCGTGCTGCGATTCATGGGGTCGCAGAGAGTCGGACACGACTGAGTGAATGAACAGCTGAACTGAACTGAATTGAACTGTGCACCAGGAAGGCATCAGATGTAATATACAGATAAAGTAGCTTCCTCTCAAAAGTATCCATTTGGAAAGTTTGTTACCACACAGAAAAAAAAATGTACAACGTTAAGAACTAACCATAAGGAAAAGTGAAATTAAATGCTGGTAAGTGATACAAAAGAATACGCATTAAGGAGGGACACATGCATGTATACATGGCTCTGTTACTTAAAAAAAGTCTCATAGCTGTCAAAGCACTTCAGGGATGTTGTGGATAAGCAATGTCTTGAATATGACTTTTTTTTTGTACACAATATTTTAAAGGAAACAAAATCTGGGGATTTTGCAAGTGCAGCCTTTTCACTATGCAGTATGTTAATGCGTCAGATTGGTTGTGCTGCGGAACAGCTTGAGGGAATGGCAGTATTTTAATAATATTATGTGGTAACCTGGCCTTTATGAATCATCTTTGTTTACCTGCAAGATGGTATTAGCTTACGTACAGAAATGTCACTTCTCTAGATGTGTATCCTTCTTTGACTCTTTATTTGTATTAATGAAGTAGCATTCATGTCTTTTTTAAGGAGAGGAATTAGATTTGGAGGCGAGGAATGATGATTGTTGAAGATAAAAACAACTGTGACTGCAGTTGTGAGGGCTGAATGTTGGTGCCAGTTAATTCTTATTATTTTATATTTTTTCACCATGAGAAGGCTGACTCAGTTTCTTACTAGTTACAACTGAAAGGCAATAATAATGGAGCATCATGGAAGTATATCTGCTGTCCTGTTTCTTTGTCTTGAGTTATTCTAAAATCTGTCTCACACACATTATTTAAAGAAGGACCATGGGACAGATGGAGAAGCTAAAGCACAGAAAGCTTAGCTCTGAGCAGTGGTTAGCTCTAAGCTGCCATTATTTATGCTTCATGCAGAGTGTATTAAAAAAAAAAAAACTACATGTTTTTACTCCATTTTCGTGTTTGCTTCTCTGCATCAAATAATTTCTGTATATGTTGATTGGCTTTAAGAATGCCTCCTTCTGAAAGTCTGCGGGAAGGTGGCTGCTGGCTGCCACACACCCCCCTCTCAACGGCGTCCGCGGCAGGAGCGCTGTGGTCAGTCTTGTCCACTACGATGAATTATGCATAACTGGCGGGTTAGTTCTTGGCATGGAAAAAGTGTGACATGTTAGATTAAAATTAAATATTGAGCAGGCTTCTTCCTAGAGACATGAATCAAAGAAAGATGCTGCTTTTCACCAGTGAGTCTGGAAGCTTCCTGGTGTGAGTCTTTGCAAACGGACTCACAAAGGAATGACTGTCACAACATGGCACCGAACGCGGAGGACACCATGCCCCGCTCCGTCCTCTGCGCAGGCTGGTTTTACGTGGGGGACACCATGCCCCACTCCGTCCTCTGTGCAGGTTGGTTTTACACGGGGGACACCATGCCTTGCTCCGTCCTCCACGCAGGTTGGTATTATGCAGAGGATACCATGCCCTGCTTCGTCCTCTGCACAGGTTGGTGTTATACGGAGGTCCTAGCAGCTCTTGGTGGAGAAGGCAATGGCACCCCACTCCAGTCCTCTTGCCTGGAAAATTCCATAGATGAAGGAGCCTGGAAGGCTGCAGTCCATGGGGTGGCAAACAGTAGGACACAACTGAGCGACTTCACTTTCACCTTTCACTTTCATGCATTGGAGAAGGAAATGGCAACCCACTCCAGTGTTCTTGCCTAGAGAATCCCAGGAATGGGGGAGCCTGGTGGGCTACCATCTATGGGGTCACACAGAGTAGGACACGACTGAAGCGACTTAGCAGCAGCAGCAGCTCTTGGAAAGGACTTGATAATCTGAATCTTTTTGTAACTCTGCTGCTCTTTCCTTGCACCCTTTATGGCCTTTGTTGGAGTGAGGCCCGCACTGAACCCACAGAACCATTAGGGGCAATTCTAAATCAAATTGCAACAATAATGATGTCAGCCATGAAACTCAGAGGAAAACACCCCAAAGGATTCCCCTTTCCCCTCCTCACCCAGGAAAGCTCAGTGAGCAAGCGCAGGAAACAGCAGAAGCCTGCTGAGAGAAGGTGAAGGGCCCATCAGAGCCACTCAGGTGGGCCTGGGAAGGGAGGAGAGGAAATGCGACAGCTACTGAGCAAAACCACCGACCTTCTCTGAAATATCACCTCCAGATTCAACTTGCATTTGTCAGTCCTTATCAATTCCTCCCCCCTCACCACCTTTTTTTTTTTTTGGTCACACACTAAAAGAGAATCAATATACTATCCCTGCTTTTCCAAGCAGAGTAAACCATGCACCAAAAAAGAGGCTATTTAGAATATGCCTGTTACAAACTTGACCCTCCCAAATGAATCCAGTATTTTCAAGACCCTGGACTAAAATTTCTTAGGCCCTTCACCTGATATGGTAGCTGATGTTAAGCTCTGAGACTTGGCTAAGGATGTCCTAGGTCATTTCTTTCACAAGGATGGCTTGCATCTAGGCGTTTATCTCTCTGCAGACTAGAGGCTCCTTGGCAGATACTGGACTGCCATCTCTGATGGTGTTCCAGTGCCCCCTGAGGGCTTCTAAGTATAATAAAAGCAAATGAAAATGTGACTTCATATGAAATAATTCACTATGCAGGAACAAAGCTGAATATGGGACTCAAAGGATCTCTGGAGTAAAGATTAACTGCCAGTCATCAGGAAACCTAAAGTCATTTGAAATAAGAGGTGCCACAAGCCAAGAGATAGAAGCCATAAACACATACAATATTAATAAAGCAATTACAGTAAGTGCTATAACGTTCTGCTTAGCAAATCTCTTGCCACTTCAAGAAACATCTGTCTCCGCCACTAGAAATTACTGTTAAAAAAACCGAACCAAACAAAACAAGCTGTGCTTTGTGTTTCAGCTTTTCATTCAGTATCCTGATCAGCCAGTCCACTGCCAAAGCTTCAATACCAATTTCATAGCCTATTCCCTGGGTTGGGTTTCCAACCAGTGTAGCCAATTGTACTTATCGTAAGCAGAGGAGCAATTAGCTGATGCACTGCATTGTGCAAACTGCCTGGCTCCAATCACGAATAATGGCTCAGGAGGGTGGGGAGGAAATTCAAGTGACCAGATGAATACTTACTTAACAGCAACTGGCTTGAGCCTTAGCTTCCCCAAATCCTGACAGTTGTTGGTTCCTTATACATTTGAAAAATAAAATTTCATGTTTAATTACAGGGCACATGCTAGTGACTTTGCTGCTGGTCAGTAAAATTCAGACATGGCTGCTAGAGGCAGGAATCATGGTGATGAATGCCCACCTTTTCAGAAAACCAGCCTGACCTGGGTTCTGTTCCCTGTTTGAACAGTAATGACACAGATTCTCTGGAAGTTTCCTTTTCCATATTTGAAAATAGGAAATACAATTCCTTCCCATCTCACAGGGAAATCAAACAGAAACTTTCATGAAAATGCAGTGTATAATGTAGAAAACTATAACAGGGTAAAGATTTCCCAGTACACAAGCTGTGGAACGTTTTATCCTGGAACAGTTAACAGTTTCTTAGAAAATAATTGAGAAGAAAGGCAACATCCCTAAGTAATCACAGACTCTTCTATTGAGAAGAGTCACAACAACAAGGTTGTGTGATTCAAGAAAGTGGGAATGAGGATGTGCTTCAATTATGAAGAAGATAAAGGCTGTAATGGTTTCTTAAATGGAAAGTTACGACAGAAGATAAAACTTCACACGTCTGCTGCTTGGGGTTGTAGATCTGGGTGAGCAATTGGGTTAAGAACCATTCACTCCAGTATTTAAATTAAAACCCTTCAATTTATGTAGGTTTCTTTTTCATATTTATCACGAAGTCCAGATTTAACTGACCGCCAAATCCCTCTTCTTGCTATCTATGTCATACAATGGGATTCCTCTTATTATTCTCCACACTGACTTTGTTCAGGCTGTCTCCTTTTTGTCTAGACTTTAGTGACCTGCTGAACAGTCTTTCTGCCTGTGGTCTCCTGTTCCTTTGATGTGTTCCCTAACTGGTAACAGTATGTTTTTCTAAAATTCGTATCTAATGTATCATTTCCCACTGACGTCTTCTCCAGGAACCCCGCACCTAATGAACAAAGCTGAGCTCTTTCGGTGGCCTGCCGAGCGCTTACGATAGGGCCCTTTGCCCGACTCTTCAGTTCCATGTGTCCTCACTTCACACATGGTCCGTTCCTTCCAGACTACTTGCAGTTGCTAGAAGATGGCACTCTTTTGTGCCGGGCAATGTGTACTTCCTTTGTATGCCGTTCTTTACTCTTGTCCACAGACCAGTCACTTCTTATCCTTTCCTCTTTAGCTTATTATTATAGATAAACCTGGCTGGGTTTGCTGGTCACTTCTCTGCACACACCCGGTTTTTAGAGTACCATTCTTAATGTATATGACACACAGCATCGTAACATGCTAGAAAGAAGGGGGCTTTGGAATCGAACTTAAGTCCTCGTTTATTACCTACATAGTCTATTATTCATACTCTTGGAAACCTAGTTTTCTCATTTTTCAAAAAGGAATAAGACTACTTAATTTTTATGAGGATTAACAATAGCATGTATGAAACACACCATGCTGTACTTGTAAGGGCCCAACATATAACAGGCACAATAGATTACATCCTAATTGCTTTGTTAACTGTCTTCCTCATCTTGTCTAAACAATGACCTCCATGGAAAAAGGGATTACATCTTATTTCTTCTCATTCATCAATCTGGCCTCAGGACCTAGCAAAGAGCCTGGGACATAGCAGTTGTATAATACATATTTGCTCAAAAGATCAAAAAAAAAAGATATATGAATGGTGAAATCTCTTTGAGAATTTGTACTCTAGCAGGATTAGAAATAATGACATTGATAGTATCTATAAATCTCAATCATCTTTAAAATAGCATTTAATTTTATGGTTCCTGAGCTTTCTTGTGCTGACAAAATAACATCTTTGGAAGCTGTTTCTTCTAGGACAGACTGCTATCAACATGAAACAAAGGCATGTATATAGCATAATCCCAAGCTGATTCACCGTCTTTCTCAGGTGGTTTGGATGGAATCTGATAGATGGCTCTGAATTTTGACTTCCAGTTGGAACACTGCGTGTGAAGCAGAGAGTGGAAAGAGGAGACGACCAGTCAATCAGAGGCCAGATGGAGGAGTGTGCTGCAGATCACATTTATAGCATGGACACCCCCCTTTCAGGGAGTTATTGAAGAATTTAAACAGGATGTGACAGAACCAGATGTCTGCTTTAGCATTTTATATGGAGAATGTGTACAGGATGATTCTCAAGGGAGTAAGTCTGAAGACTATCAGTTAGGAGGTTGTTGAAGATGGTGAAGGGCTGAAATAAACAGAGGGTGGAACAAGCTTCAAGGTCATGTGACCTGGGCAGTCACACAAGAATGGTCCCCCACTTAGAAAGGTCTGGGGGCTAGCTTTCATGCTCTGTTGTCATTGTCTTGAAACTTTTAATAATTTTCAATAAAAGGAGCCAGCATTTTGCACTTGACCCTACAAATCATGTAACTGGTCCTAGCAGAGGTCGTGGGAGGGAAGTCATAGTGGGTGGGCCAGCGGTCAGGAAGACAAGTGTTCTGCTCCTCTTTGCTTTTCATTTATTGATGTGTGTACTCATTTACTGGCTGCGCTGGGTTTTCAGTGCGCATTTGGAGATACTGTAGCTCTGTCAGGTGGAGGCTGCTCTTCATTGTGGTGTACAGAGTTCTCATTGTGGGGGGCTTCTCTTGTTTCACAACACAGGCTCTAGGGGCACCGGCTTAGTTGTTGTAGCTCGTAAGACCTAGCAGTCGGGGCACATGAGCTTAAATTCTCTGCCGCAGGCGGGATCTTCTTGGACCAGGCATTTAACCTATGTCCCTGCATTGGCAGGCAGACTCTTTTCTGTATATGATTTCCATAGTGACCCGAGGGAGGTGTGAGTGTTGGGATGAGTGGACTAGAAAAGATTTAAGAATTTTGTTGTAGTAATATATAAAAGAGTTAATATTAGTTTCTGTCCTTTAATAAGAAAGTTTGGACATCTTATACAGGCAATGGATAGTCAGGATTGACAAAGGATAGAAAAAGTATCTCTGTTCTTCAATCATTCCCTGATTAAAACATAAGATTTTATCTTATGCCCAAGTGGGATAAATATTATGTAAAGGATGTTGGAAGCCCAAGGCCAACTCCTTCTAGCCTGAAGGACTGTGACAGCAAGATATGAGAAAGAGGCTTGAAGGGGAGCGTGTCCTCCCGGCCTTCAGGTTCCCATGCAAGGCACAAGTTCACATGCCCTGAGAATGACATGGAGGCAGTGATGACCGTGGAGCCTGGATTCTGCATCTCAGCAACTGTCATTATTTTTCCAGAAGACTAGTATTTACTCTCACCCTGTACCTCTTGCCAAACAAAACTCTCAAGCTTTGCTGCAGTATTTGACTTTGGAGCAGAAGTCCCCATACTGATTGAGACTGGATTTCTTGACAGACAGCCTGTTGTTGGGATGGTGCTCAGAGTTGAATTTAAGTGAATTAAAGAAAAAAAAGGGTGCTGTTTGTTACCTAAATATGAGGTTGCAAATTCATACCTGCTGCATAGACCAATGTCTGCTACCAAGAAGATAGAAGTATTAAGTTATAATCTTCATTGCAAGAAGCTAATTCCCTCATCAGAGTAGTTTTAAATATCTGAAATCACATCATTATATTCCTTCCTCATGTGTAAGTTTAATATACTTTTATATTGGTAGGAGTTGTACATCCACAATATATGAGAACAGTTG